>JAWHQI010000001.1:18437500-19687500 GCA_033032865.1 Dactylorhiza incarnata | reverse complement strand
ATATGATTTATTTTGAGATGAAGGAGATAGAGACTCCCCTAACCGATATCCCCATAGTTCGCAACTTTCCCGACGTATTTCCAGAAAAACTACTCGGGTTATCACCGTATAGGGAAAAGAACTTTAAGATTCAGTTAGTGTCAGGAGCTAGACCCATATACAGAGCACCCTATAGGATGGCCCCAAAGCAGTTGGCAGAGTTTCGTACCCAGCTGCAAGAGTTAGTATAATCAGGGTTCGTCCGACCAAGCTCATCACTGTGGGGAGCTCCGGTGTTGTTTGTGAAGAAGAAGGATGGGACTTTCTGGTTGTGCATTGACTACCGGGAGCTCAGCACACTTACAGTGCAGAAAACTTATCCTCAACCCCAGATCGATGAGTTGTTTGACCAGTTGGAAGGAGCGCACTGGTTTTCAAAACTGGATTTAAGATCGGGATATTACCAACTATGGATTCAAGAAGAAGATATTCTGAAGATGGCTTTCAGCAGTCGGTATGGTCTGTACAAGTTCACGGTAATGCCCTTTGGACTAACAAATGCTCCCTCCGCATTCATGAGCCTAATAAATAGTGTGTTTGAAACCTACGTGGATGTCTTCGTCATTGTATTCATAGATGATATACTTATCTATTCGAGGACGGAGGAAGAGCATACACAACACCTGACGCTCATGCTGGAAAGGCTTAGGGAGCATAAGTTATATGCTAAGTTCAGCAAGTGCCAATTCTGGCTTAAGGAAGTATCCTTCCTAGTACATATCATCAATGGAGCAGGATTGGCGATGGATCCGATAAAGATTCAGGGAATGCGAGACTGGCCTCAAGTAAAAATAGCATTAGACGTACGAAGTTTCCTGGGACTTGCCGGATACTACCGAAAGTTTGTTGAAGGGTTCACTCGGATTTTCCTTCCTCTTACGTCATTGAAAAATAAGTACACACTGTTCGTATGGACATTGCGGTGTGAAGTGGCTTTCCAAGAGCTAAAGAGTAGACTCATATACGCTCTGATCCTTGCCCTTCCATCTGGGAAGGAAGGATTACAAGTGTATACAAATGCTTCGTACCAGGGAATGGGTGCAGTCTTAATATAGCACAAACATGTGATTGCTTGCGCTTCATGACAAGTAAAGAAGCACGAACATAACTATCGGGTGCACAACTTAGAAATGAGAGCCATGATATTTGTGCTAAAAATTTGGAGACACTATCTGTATGGGGTTCACTCGACATCTATTCGGATCACAAGAACTTGAAGTACGTAGACTCTCAGAAGGACTTAAACATCCAGCAGAGGAGATGGGTGGAATTTCTATGTGATTATCAGCACACAATGCATTACCACCCCGGAAAGGAAAACACCGTAGCAGATGCACTCAGTAGGAGGGCTATCACGTCGGATGCGGAACCTCAGCTGATGGCCAAGAAGCTGATGAAGGTTCTATGGGATATGCAAATCACTCTAGTATCCAAGGATAACCCTGGAACTTATGCGGAGTACTTGACCTCGATGAGCATGTTCTGTGATATCCAGGACCGCATCAAGGTTGGGCAAAGGCAAGACACAACACTGGAACCGGTGTTTGCAGCCCTGGAGTTAGGCCCTTCAGGAGGTTTTTCCTTACGTGATGACCTCATTCACTTCCGTGGCCGAATGCTTATACCAGTAGGAGATAGTGTAAGCCCCCTCCTGGAACACAAGACACGGCCGAGGGGAGTCCTATGCCCAGGACAGCCGCCATGCGGAAGTGCCAGCACATGGGCTAGCCCCCTCCATAAGATGCATATCCTGCCAACTATTCTAACATATCATCATGCCAACCGCATTCGTTTCTTTCTCTTTCTATACGATAACGAGCATCAATAATAGAAAAACAATAGAAGCCATAGATTCACATATAAGTAAAGGGGTCACTATTATACAAAAGACAGGAAGCTCTGAGAGATCCTGCAAATACCAAAGCATCAAAAGAAATGCCCCAAGGGCTATATCTCAAAACTATTGCTCACATATGTCACTGACGGTAACGAGGACATTGTAGTCTCCGGCCCTGTCATCCTGACCTGACTATCCACCTACAGCGCCGTGCACTGCTGCTCCTGGGTGCGCTCCTAAGAAGAGGAGTGCAACAACCGTTAGTCATAAAGACTAAGTGGCTTCACATTCTCTCCATTGGTGACTCCAAGGCACCGGGCGAAAGGGAATGAAGAGAAGCTGCAATATAAACAGTAGTGGCAAAAGCAGGTGGCAATGAAAGAAGTAACCACAATAGTATATCATAAGTATAAAATGTATAACTAACAAGTAGAATGGTGAATGACAGAGCATAAGCAAGCAGAGTATATAGATAACTGAATTGAACTTAACTTATAAGGATGATCATACAAGCTTATAAGTTAAGGATCTGAACATAAAGTAACCCATCATATAAAGGTGTCCATACAAGTTTATATGATGAGGATCCAATGCGGTGCAATGCTATGTTCATGAAAGGATGAATGCAATGCAATGATTATGATATGATGACTCACCCATGCATATTTGTTATGTCGAGATAGATCTGTACTTCCCACTTTTCGAGGGTATCTAACCTCTCAGGAGCCCACCGTCGTGGCCAGACGGTGGCAGTGGAACGGGCTTCTCTACTACTAGGTGGGTATGCACACTACCATACCTAGGCCTTATGTACGCCTCGATGCTAAGAACACAACAATGGAGCACCTGCGTACTGGACTCGGAAATGGTCTTGGGAAGTTAACACAAAGAGCACAGCCCAACCGGTCACTAGGCACAGAAGGGGTCTTTGGAAGTAAACACAAAGAGCACAGCCCATCCGACAAAGATCTATCTGCCAGCTCCCATCGGTGTGACGACTGGCGAGCCCATAGAAGTCTTATGACACTTCTCCTCATACAATCAATGTCGATGCTGATTAGCATCCAAGGCCCACAACCACCGAGCCCTAAACATTGCACCATAAGATACGACCATATATTATAACCCGCATTAAGCCATCAAGGCTACCCATACCGAGTGGTTATAACTCTTGTGTAGTGGCATGCGTATGACACAGAAATTACTCTATGAGACCCTGCAAGACAACTTGTGCGTATAGAGACATATTCATATCGTACTAAATTCCTCATTCAATTATGCATCATAATGTCCCATTTCAGAACCATAACATTCTCCTATGCCTCGCCCAATTGACATGGGAACCCAAAAACTCCTACCACACCAAAGGAGGAGAACCTGAAGTTCTCTGTTTGCTAGCGCCGGCGGTAGCTCTACCACCGGGCGCTAGTGATCCAGTCGACACACCTTCCTGTCGACATTGGGTGTCGACAAGAATTCATCCCTTCCAGTCGACCAGTCAACACACTAGCATCGGTGGTAGGGCTACAACTCGACGCTAGAGATTCTACCAGCACTCCTTCCCGTCGATCCTAAGTGTCGACAGGAAGTTATCCTTTCCCGTCGGCCAATCGACTCGCTAGCGCCGACGGTAGGGCTATCGTCGGGCGCTAGTATTTCTACTAGAACTCCTTCCCGTCAATCTTAAGGGTCATCGGGGAGTTATCCTCTCCCATCATCCAGTTGACTCGTTAGTGTCAGCGGTAAGGCTATCGCCAGGCCCTAGTATTTCCACTAGCAATCCTTCCCATCGATCTCAAGTGTCGACGAGAAGTTATCCTTTCCCGTTGTCCAGTCGACTCGCTAGCGCCGACGGTAGGGCTACTGTTGGGCGCTAGCTAACAGAGAACATATCCTCTGTTTAACACATCCAATTTTCTTCCCGTGAACTCTCAGCTCAAATTAAGATCAAATCTCTCTTCCCTTAGTTGTTGGACTTTCACCATTATTCATGTGTCCCCTTATTAATCAAGTGCAATATTATTATAATTAAGACTCTCTTTAACTAGGGACTAATCATCATCTTCCCCAATAAGAATTAGGCTATTTCACCATCTCTCCTCCAATACTCCCTCAATAGGCCACCGATCTTCACGAATCAACTCATTTAACTTCATATTGAAGAGGGGAGTTGATCGAAGATGTTGAAAATATTGAAGTGAAGTGGAGGTCCGGCAGTCTGCATTGAGTCCGCGCGGGTTGTCTAGCCGCAGAAGGTAGGGAGGTCTGTCTTAAGACCGCGTAGGTTGTCTACCCGCAGCGGGCTGGCGGTCTGCCCAGTCTAGCTTGTTCTTGAACTTGGTCTGCTTCAAGTCCTGGTGCTCTGCTTGACCGATGCGACTTCTCTTTAAGTCGCACGATTTGTTTTCTACCCGCTGTCGAGTTGAGGTGGTTATCCTATCTCTATGGGCGTTTACCACACTCCACCTCGTGCCTATAAATAGGACATCTCCCTCAAATCAAATACAGTGAACAGTAAGCGAGAGCTCACAAGTCTTTCGTGCGGTTAGACTTTTCTAGTTGCTCGGGTTGAGTTTGACTCTGTTGTTTTCGCAGGTTGCGCGACTTGTGTGTTGTTCTGACTTGGTCAGAGGAGACCGCAATGGTTAAGTCAGTGGCAGTCAGCGGCGGGTAGCAGCAGGTGGTCACGGTTTGCGGCTTCTCACTTCGGCTTGTGTTTCTGCTTTCAATAAAGTCAGACTGTGCGGTTAGGCGGCTTGTCTTGCCGGTCTGTTTTCTATTCAGCTAGTCTGCAACAGTGTTCGCGGTTAGGAGCGGCTAAGTGACTGCGGTCAGGTGGCCTTTCTCGAGCAGACAGTTTTCAGCATTAGAATAACGGGTAGTCCGCGTGTTGAGTTACAGTTTGGCGACTTGGCGTTTCGCGCGGACAACCTTGTTAAGTCGGGTAGCTTGCTAGTCGGGCGGCTTGGGCGGTTTCTGTTGTCTTGTTGTTACTCTCTTTTGATTGTATTGGTGAAGCATGTCTCACCATGTATACCTCAAGTTGTAAAGAAGAGTTTTGAATATTAGTCCTCGTGTTTCATTGGCTTTGATTTATTGTGCTCAGTTGGGTTGAGAGTGTTCCTGCGACCTAGTTCCCGTTTTTTCCGCTTATTATCAAGACGAGAAATTGTCACATGATATCAGAGGGACAGAGCTTTGAGCAGTGAATCAGCTGCGTTTATCTTGCTTGGTTTTCTGGAGCACAATTAAATCAGTAGTACTGCAATGGAAGGTGGAATTGCAAGAGGTCTTGGTATTGAGCTTCTTACACAGACTAACTTTAAGATGTGGAAGTCTTGTATGGAAAGCTATCTTCTTGGTGAGGATCTCTGGGAGGTTGTCAGAGGAGATGCAAGACAAGCAGTTGTCCCTGTTGAAGGGAATGCTGAGCTGGTGAAAGCTTGGAAGAAAACAAATGCGAAAGCCGAGTTTACACTCAAGCGGGCAATTTCATCAGAGCTATTTGATCACATCATAGGATGTCGATCTACTGTTGAGATTTGGACTTCTCTTGATGAGCTGTTCAATAAGAAGAATGTAGCGCGGCTACAGTTCTTGGAAAATGAGTTGGCGAAAGCCACTCAAGGTGATCTTTCTATTCTACTTTCTTTTTAAAGATGAAGAACCTCTGTGCAGAGATTTCTGCATTGGATCTGGATGAGCCCATTTCTGAGGCAACGCTGAAGAGGCACATAATTCGCGAATTGCAGAGAGAATATATGGCCTTTGTCACTTTTGTCCAAGGCTTGGCCAATCAGCCGTCGTTGCTTGAGCTGGAGAATTTGCTTTCTTCGCAGGAAAGCTTGGCAAAGCAGATGGCTGGGATGTCTGTCTCTGGGGGAGATAATAAGCTGCTCTTCTCTGGGAAGAAGAAGAAGTGGGATAAGAAGAAAAAATCATCTGGAAATGATGGTTCTTCTACTTCATGTCAGCAAGAGAGGAGCCATGCTCCTAAGTCTGATGGAAAGAAGAAGGAAGGACTTCTCTGCTTCAAGTGTAATCAGCTTGGTCACTTTAAGAAGGATTATCGATTGAATCTTCAGGCAGGGCATGCTGCTGGCAAGAAGGAAGTTGGATCCAGGAATGATGAAGTTGAATGGGGAGGAGAGGGTGCCTTTATGACAAATCTGACGGCGGCGTACGTTGATGTTCTTTCTTCTATCAACTACAAGGAGGACTGGATTGTTAACTCGGGGTGTGGTCATCACCTCACCTGAGATGGGTCAAAGCTTTCTTATGCGCAGCCTTATTCAGGTAATGATGCAATTATTACCGCTGATGATTCTTTTCATGCAGTCAAGCAAGAGGGGGTGGTTTCTTTAGGCAGTGATAAGGGTCCACTCAAATTATGGAGTGTTTATCACGTGCCGGGTTTGAAGAAAAATCTCTTCTCCATGACTAACATTGTAGACGCCAGATATCACGTTCTGTTTGGTCCAACAGAAGTGAGGTTTCTTAAGAATGTGTCATCGGTGCAAGCGGACACAATTCATATTGGGAGAAGAGTAAAGGACTTGTTTGTTTTATCAACAAGTTCTTATGTTGATAAGATGCGGACAAATGATAGCGGGACTATCTGGCATGAAAGACTAGGGCATGTTGGCATGGCGAAGCTGAAGACTATGGCAGAAAAAGGCCTTGTGAAAGGCTTGCCTAGTTTATCGTCCATGGGAGAAGGTCATGTCTGTGCGGGGTGTCAGTATGGCAAGTCTCATCGACATCCATTTGACAAGTCACAGAGCAGGTGCAAGGAGCCGTTGGAGTTGATTCACGGTGATTTTTTTGGCCCAACCAACACTGCTAGTCTTGGAGGCAACTGGTATATGTTGGTCTTAATTGATGATTACACTAGATACACCTGGGTGTATTTTATGAAGGAGAAGTCAGAGGCGTTCGGGAAGTTTGTGGAGTTCAAGGAGCTTGTGGAGGGTCGTCTTAGACTGCAGATTAAAAAGCTGAGAACTGACAATGGAGGTGAGTCCACCTCAAGTGAGTTCTTTAGTTTTTTGCAGGAAGCACAACATTCGGAGAGAGCTCTCTTGTGCGCATACTCCACAATAGAACGTAGTTGCTGAGCAAAAAATCTGTCATTTAACGGAGACCGTGAAGTGTTGGCTTCATGCCAAGAATATTCTAAAGTCCTTCTGGGCGGAGGGTATGTCTTGCGCTGCTTCTGTCATCAATCAAATGCCTCTTAGTCCGATCAACATGAAGACTCCACATGAGATGATGTTTAAGGAGAAGTCCGGTGTGGGACACTTACGGGTGTTTGGTTCAATTTGCTATGTGCACGTTCCTGATGCCCTTAGAACAAAACTAGACGCGAAAGCAAGGAAACTAGTGTTTGTTGGGTATAATGACCAAAAGAAGGGCTGGAAGTGCATGGATCCCCAGACGCGGAGATTTGTGGTATCTCGCGATGTGGTATTTGACGAGCTGACATCATACCAGGGGAGTTCTGGTGTAGAACTAGTAGATAGCAAGGTTGAAAGGCAAAGAGAAGCTGCAGGAGATCTTCAGGAGGAGTTGCCTGTTTCACTAGGAGCTCCAGTTGCGTCAAGCTCTAGGGAAGATGCTTCAGTTTCTGGAAGTAGGGGGAGCAATGCTCCAAGTATGTCTGAGAACAGAGTTGATTCTGAAGATGCAGCGGAAGTGGTTAGTCCAGTTCCTACTTTGAGAAGGTCAAAGAGGACTATAATTCCACCAACTCGCTATACAGGAGGAAACATGGTAAGCTTTGTCTCTTGTTTCTTTGTTGGCCCTCAGGACGAGCGAGAGCCTTCAAGTTTTGAGGAAGCCAATGGAGTCAAGGAGTGGGATGATGCCATGGATGAGGAGATGGCTGCCCTCAGGAAGAACGAAACTTGGGATCTTGTTCCCAAGGTTGATGGCATAACTCCTGTAACTTGCAAGTGGGTGTTCAAAATGAAAAAGAAGGCGGATGGTAGTATCGAGTGGTACAAGGCTTGCCTTGTTGCTCGAGGGTTCTCACAATAATATGGCGAGGATTATGAGGAGACTTTCAGTCCAGTGGCCAAGATGACTTCGGTACGGGTGGTGATTGCGTTGGCAGCTTGCCAAGGATGGAAGATTTGGCAACTTGACGTAAAGAATGCTTTCTTGTACGATGATATTGACAGGGACATCTTCATGGTTCAGCCACATGGGTATGTATCGGAAGTTCATCTGGGACACGTCTGCAAGTTAAAGAAGGCCCTTTATGGGTTGAAGCAAGCGCCTAGGGCGTGGTATGGGAAGATCGCAGAATAACTTCATTTATGCGGATACTTTGCTTCAGACTCAGATTCTAGCTTGTTTATCAAGTAGAAGGGATAGCTTCAGGTCCTCGTGCTGTTGTATGTGGATGACATGATTGTCACCGGGAACTCAGAAGAGGAGGTAGCAAGGCTAAGGGCTGAGCTTGCTATCAAATTTGAGATGAAGGATCTAGGTGAGCTCCACCACTTCCTTGGACTCGAGGTTGATAGGCAGAAGAATGGAGTGCTCATTTCCCAGAAGGGCTATGCAGAGCAAATTGTTAAAAGATTCGGCATGCAGGAAGGGAAGAGTAGTTCGACTCCTCTTGAGGTTGGTCTAAAGCTTCGGCGGGATGAGGGACGGATTCTTTCTGATCCATTGCTGTTCCGGGCTCTTGTTGGGAGTCTAATATATTTGACTATTACCAGGCCGGATATTGCATATGTAGTTGGCAGGGTGAGTCAATATATGGCGGAGCCACGAAAGCCTCATCTGGTGGTGGCCAGGAGTATCCTGAAGTATGTGAAGTCGACCTCTGATTTGGGTCTCTGTTATAGGAGAGATACGTGCTTTAACCTGCATGGTTACATGTATGCTGATTATGGGGGAGATTCGGATGATCAGAAGTCGACATCTGGATACGTCTTTCTGGCGGGCCCTGCAACTATATCATGGTGCAGCAAGAAGCAGGATTCGGTATCTGTCTCTACCACTGAAGCGGAGTACAAGGCTTCGGCTTTGGCAGCTCAGGAAGCCATCTGGCTAAGGAGGTTGGTAGTAGACATCCTTAAGGAGGTGCGACGTCCTACTCTGTTACGCGGTGACAATGAGAGTGCCCTCAAACTAGTTAATAATCCAGTTTGTCATGCACGGACCAAGCACATCGAGATCGAGCATCATTTTATTCGGGAAAAGGTGCTGGAGGGTTCTCTGATGGTTGAGCATGTGCGGAGCGAGGACAATGTCGCTGACATCTTCAATAAGCCGCTAGCGAAGGGACCATTCACTCGGTTATGAGGTTTACTCGGGTTGACTTCCACTTCTTACTTCAAGGGGGAGTTTTGAAAGTATTGACGTGAAGTGGAGGTTGGGCGGTCTATATTGAGACCGCGCAGGTTGTCTACCCGCAAAAGGTCAGGTGATCTATCTTGAGACCGCGCGGGTTGTCTACCCGCAGCAGGCTGGCGGTCTTCCAGTCCGGCTTGTTCTTGAACATGGTCTGCTTCAAGTCCTGGTGCTCTGCTAGACCGGTGCGACTTGTCATTAAGTCACACGGTTTGTTTTCTACCCGCTGCCGAGTTGAGGAGGTTATCCTATCTCTATGGGCAGTTACCACACACCACCTCACGTATATAAATAGGACCTCTCCCTTAGATCAAATACAGTGAATAGTAAGTGAGAGCTCGCAAGTCTTTCGTGCGGTTAGAATTTTCTAGTCGCTCGGGTTGAGTTTGACTATATTGTGTTCGTAGGTTGCGTGGCTTGTGTGTGGTTCTGACTTCGTCAGAGGAGACCGCAGCGGTTAAGCGGTGGCAGTCAGCGGTGGGTAACAGCAGGTGGTCGCGGTTTGCGGCTTCTCACTTTAGCTTGTGTTTCTGCTTTCAATAAAGTCAGACCGTGCGGTTAGGAGGCTTGCCTTGCCGGTCTGTTTTCTGTTCAGCTACTCAGCAGCAGTGTTCGCGGTTAGGAGCGGCTAAGTGACTGCGATCAGGCGGCCTTGCTCGGGCGGACAGTTTTTAGCATTGTAATAACGGGTAGTCCGCGTGTTGAGTTGCGGTTTGGCGACTTGGCGGTTCGCGCGAACAGCCTTGTTAAGTCGGGTAGCTTGCTAGTCGAGCGGCTTGGGCGATTTCTGTTGTCTTGTTGTTACTCTCTTTTGATTGTATTGGTGAAGCATGTCTCGCCATGTATACCTCAAGTTGTAAAGAAGAGTTTTGAATACTAGTCCTCGTGTTTCATTGGCTTTGATTTATTGTGCTCAGTTGGGTTGAGAGTGTTCCTGCGACCTAGTTCCCATTTTTTCCGCTTATTATCAAAACAAGAAATTGTCACAGTGTCCCCTTATTAATCAAGTGCAATATTATTATAATTAAGACTCTCTTTAACTAGGGACTATTCATCATCTTCCCCAATAAGAAATAGGCTATTTCACATTCTCTCCTCCAATACTCCCTTAATAGGCCACCGATCTTCACGAAATCAACTCATTTAACTTCATATTGAAGAGGGGAGTTGATCGAAGACATACACGCGGCGATTGAAGCCCTAGAACATACGCTCTAGTGTGTCCACTTCTTACGAAACTCCATTAATCTCGCTAAATCAAGCTCTTTTGAACTCAATGTCTTTTCTAATTAGATCTAAAGATCTAGCACCAATGGAGAGGGGTCAGAAGTCACCTGATCTCGGGCCGACGATCGCGGTCGTCTCCTTGGAGGCATGGCGGCAGTCGGACGAGCTCAAGTCCTTCTCCAAACATACTCCTTCAAGAACCCTAAGTTAACACTTTGAGGTGTGAGGAAGAAGATGAAGAAAAGAAGAAGAAGAAGAAGATGATGATGATGAATAGGGTCCTCTGGTTAGGAGAGATCAGCCCATTTGTGTTAGGAGAGAATGAAGAGAGAGAGAGAGAGAGAGAGAGATTTGCATTAATGAGCATTAAATGCAAATTCCACCTCCCAAGCCTTATGTTGAAACTCCACACCTAAGTGCCAGCTGATTATATGCTTTTAATTCCGCCATTAACTAAGTTTTAGGAAATTTAAGACATCCACCATGGAAGAAATCATGTGCACTAATTCGACCGCTAACGCCGGCGCTAGCAGAAGCTACCGCCGATGCTAGATTCCTGCTACTAATTTCTTTGCCATTTGCTTGCTAACTTCAAGGGGTGAGAGTTACACCCACTCCTGGAGATCAGGGCACATCCATGTCACCATTAGGATCTCAAGCACATCCATGTCACCATTAGTATCTCAAGACTCCTACCTAGCCTAAGCACCTCCAAGTGACCCGTGTCACTCAAGGGGTCTAGTTCGAAGTGGGACGTTATAAGTCCAATAAACAAAAAAATTAATTTCGTCCCCGAAATTTGAGTTTGGTGTTACGGGTATTGAAGTGATGTATGACAAGCTAGTTTAGATCATACCTGGTGGAAACAATCCCAGGTAACGTTACTGCATAAGATCCACTGGCTCCCAAGTGTTCCTCTCGTGCGTGGTTGGACCACATAACTTTCACCAATGGAACACTATTTTGCCGCAGAACTCTGGTCTCGGTATCCACTATGCGCACAAGCTCCAGCCGAACAGATCTGTCGGTTCCCATAGGGCCCGAAGCAGCTAGGAATTGCTGATCAGGGCGAATAAATGCCCTCCGAAGGGAGGATTCATGGAAGACGTCATGCAGATTCTTCAACTCTGTTGGCATCTCCAACCGATAGGCTAAGGGGCCAATCCGCTCCAGAATGGTATAAGGCCCCATATAGCGAGGACTGAGCTTCTTCTTTCCCTGAACACGAGACACTCTGTGCATCGGCCTGATCTTTAAGTACACCTTATCGCCCACCTAAAACTCCGCTTCCCTGTGCTTCACGTCATAATATTTGGCCTTTGGGCTCTGTGCCTCGAGCATGCGGTCTCGAATTAATCTGACCATTTCATCGGTATCATCAATGAATTTCACCCCCAATGCTTTCGGGTACTCATCTTGGACCCATGATAAAGGTGTCCTGCACCTACTTCCATAATGCGCCGCATAATGAGCCATCCCGATGCTTGCCTGATGACTGTTATTGTAAGAGAACTCCACCAAGGGCATAAGTCTCTCCCACGACTCTCCTCGATCTAGAACACATAGGCGCAACAGATCTTCAAAAGTCCTGATCGTCCGCTCTGTCTGGCCATCCATTTGGGGGTGGAAGGCCGTGCTAAAAGTCAAGCGAGAGTCCAAATAAGCTTGCACTGCTTTCCACTCCTTGGAGGTGAAATAATAATCACGGTCTGAAATGATAGTCTTTGGCACTCCATGATATCGAACAAACTGCTCGACGAAGAGTCTTACCAACACATCGACATGTGTGTCCTTTCTCATTGGTATGAACCTGGCGACCTTCGTCAGACGATCCACAATCACCCACTCAGAGTCATTCCCGGAGCGGGAGCAAGGCAGACAGTGAACGAAATCCATGGATATATCTTCAAACTTTCACTCGGGGACTGGTAACGCTGTAATAACCCAATGGGGATCCTACACTCTGCCTTCACCTTCTGGCACGCCTCGCAGTGGGTGACAAAATAGGTGACATCCATATTTATCCCTGGCCAAAACATTTGTTTGATCTGTAGGCGCCCTTAGAGGGGGGTTGAATAAGGGTTTTAAAAACTTTAAACTTTAATGGAAAACTTTTGATATTTGGATCAAAGTTAAATCAAAAGTAAAGAGATAATGAAATTAGAAATGAAATCAATTTTATTAAACAAGAAAAGACATGATTAACATTTATAAAATTGATTACAAAATCTAATTTCAATGAAGATAAAAATTGAAGCGAATAATATGAAAACCCTTTTTATTTTCTATACCGACTCGTATCCCCACGAACCGGTTGGCTTTAGCCGATCTCTCCCCAGATACGGCCTCAAGCCGCTCAGCCAATCTATCACCAGAAAGGCCTCGAGCACCCCCTAAATCTACTCCCTAGACCCAGTCGCCAACATAAGGCGAATTACTCCCTAAGTCTAATCTAGACCTAGTCCCCATGTGGCGAATTCACGAACCGATTACAAAGATGAAATAAAAGACAAAATACAAAATACAAATATAAAACTCCCTATGAGGTAATCTGAAGGAGTCGCCGAAGAATCGCTGAATATCATAGAAGTCCAAGCGTGCGTTCTTCGTGTTGAGTTAGCGTGTTGATCCAAGCCTCCTTTGATTTCTCCTTTTGAAATATGAGTGGGAGATGTGTTTCTCTGGAAATACGGCCCTCACAAAGTTTCTGAAGTGCTGGAATAGGGCTCTTGACAATAAGTGGTCGGAGAAGACAAAATCCTTCGATTTATAGAATTTGAGCTAACACCGGCGTTAAGTCCTAACGCCTAGCGTTGACCATGTATAACAATATATTAATGGCTCAGATCTTCAGAAGAGGAAAGAGATTCTGCACTTTAGGAATGTTTTATTTTAGGCAATATCAATGCTGGCGTTAAGGATAACGCGGCGCATTAGGCAAATCATTCCTAATGTTCCTCCTGAAATCATGGCTGCTTTCTCCTTGCCAAATTCGTCGACCAGATAGCGGTCAGCGTTAAGACTAACGCCTGGCGTTGAGATTCTTTCTTTAATCAGACGGCACGCCATCTTCTCCGAACAACATCTTCGTCGAATGCCATTTTCGTCAAACGAATAGCGCCCGACGTTAAGAGCTAACGCCCGGCGTTGAGTTTTATCTTTAATTAGCTGGCACCCCAATTCGTCGAATAGATAATTTCGTCGAACATAATTCGTCGAACTGGCTTCATCTTTCGTCGAATGAAATTTCGTCGAGCGGAGTTCTTTGAACGGGATTCTTTATTTGTCGATCGCAATTTCGTCGAGCGCCAGAGCGTCGAACGTAGTTACTATTTCGTCGAACGCAGCTTTAAGTTCATCGACCGCAAATTCGTCAAACACAGCTTTTCATTTAGCGCTAACGCCCAGCGTTAAGCCTAATGCCTGACGTTAAGCAACATTCAATCCTTCAGCTTGAGGTTAGTGCCAGACCATTGTTGCAGCTACCTGGTGTCAAAACTGTCCATACCTACATACTAAAAACACAATGGTAAACCAGATCAAATATAAGTAGGATTTGTTATTCTCAAAACAAAGGGATGCGGAAAACCATGTTCCAACAATCTCCCCCTTTTGATAATAACAAATCCAATTAGAGATAAATCAGATTCATAGATAAAGCATTTGTGTTTTTAAAAGGATATATGACACAAGCAATTTATAAGATAATGATAAGAATTATAGCTTCATTGAACATTGTGCTCCCCCTACAAAGATGCTCCCCCTTAGTGTATACTCTCATAAACTAGATACATGCTCCCTCTTAATCTAGTGAATCCTACTCCATTAATCAATATGATTTAGCATTTTATTCTCCACCTTTGTTATTAGCAAAATAGGGTGGAGTGAAACAAAACTAGAATAACAAAGACAAAAGATGGGACATAACTAAGAGAGGATTAAGAGTTTTGTGTAAACATAAAGTAAGTCATGATTGAGCTAAGGGAGAGAGTAGCACAGCGGAAAAATATATGATAAGAGTGAAAGAACATCAATCAAAGATTATACCAAAGGAATGTAATCACTTGCTTTATAAGAGTTTTAGGCATAAGAAAAGGTAATGATTTCCAAGTAGCCAATTTACCCAGACAATATGTCTACACCCTATCCCCGTACTAAGTGACGGATGGGCATGAGGAGCTGCAAACATGCCATAGGTTGGGGTGTTAGTCCCATATGCAAACACTAGACTAAAATTCACCCTAGCACTCTTTCCCCCCAGTGCCTCGCAAGGCCCCACTGGAACCCTCCCCGGTTAAGGACAAGACATGACTTAGAGGTCAGGGAATCTAATGTCTACAACTCTACGCCCCCGCTATGGTGAGATATGAAGTCATGGATAATAATTATTGGAAACATTTAAGCATTTTAAGTCTAATGAGAGGTACATATCCTATGGAATAATATTTTTATTTGAATTTAATAAGCACACAACTCACATTGCTATTTTGAAGTCCATTAATAAATCATAGTTATTTAAGACTTGATATAAACATGAGAGCACGTGATATACAGATATATGATTAGATAGAGAAATGCGGAAAAACAAAAACAAAACAAATAAGAGTAGTATTTTTGTTATAGTTTGACCATTCTAATAATATGTCTAGACTCTTCACATTTGAGCATTTTAACTTTGAAAATTTTCATAACTAATAGGCAAGCATGATTTAACATATTGATGAGTCCTGATCATATACACTTTTATGGACTCATCTGGGCCATCTATTTAGTCTTTTCACTGCACTTTAGCCCTGTTTTAGCTCATATTGGTCATTCTATGCTAGGTGCACTTATAGGCCCTATTTGGTGTAAATTCGTATCTTTCTTCGTTATTAGTTTTCTTGTGCTGATTAAGTTCCACTTTCAGTGGCTAGACTGGTGTCGTATGCTGGAACAGGAGTCGTGCAGGTATTCCCGGTACAATTCTGTACAGGAACACTGCGCACGATCACTGGTTCTATTGCGCATGACCACTGGTCGTGCGTCGCTGATCGTGTGCGCTTAACCTTATTTTTCTGAGTTCTGTTTCGAGCAGTGTGCACGAGAATCTACGCTAGTGCGCACGACCACCGATCGTGCGCCACTGTGCGTGCGCACTTAGCATTAATTTTTTGAGTTCTGTTTCGACCAGTGCGCACGACCACCGACGATAGTGCGCACGACCACCGGTCGTGCGCCACCGGTCGTGCGAACATGTTATTTTATAATTTCTGCCTTTGCAGGTTCCGTCCAGGCAGGCGCACGATCACAGGATTCAAGTGCGCACGACCACTGGTCGTGCGCCAATGACCGTGCGCACTGTTTAATTCCAGCGCCTATAAATTCCGCTGCTCGCGATTTAGGTCAGATCGCTCGCTGTTTTCCGCCGTTTCTGCTCCAGTTTCGTCCGACTTCGCCCCTCCACCGCCGCCCGCCATCTGGAGGTGCTCCGGGCTTATTCTTCATGCCAATCTTGAGCCGGAGTTTCCTCTCGGCCTCCTCCTTCATCCAAGAGCTTCAAAGAGAGATCTAGCCGCCATCTCCATCGAGCAAGAGGAAGTTTGCAACCTATACCAGATCGTGACACGAAGAAGACGGGTCCATTGGAGAGTCGTGACAGCTCTCTCTACCCCGGACGTAGTTGCGGACCGAGCTTGGACGCGGATTGACAACCCGGCGATTCCAACCGTGAATCTACAACGAGACTTCGGATTCGGTCGATTTCTTGCCTTATTCTTCTCTTATTGATGTGTATATGTTTTAGATCTCATTATTGTGATGAAGTGGCACTTAAACTAGTTGTATTTCTATTTATTTCATGTCTATGTGAAATATTTGTTGTTTGAGTTGCTTGAGGTGCGCCCCATTCCATCCTCCATCCCGCCGTCACGTTCGTGTGCCGCACTAGCAATTGCTAGTGGCGTTCTTGTCGAAGAGGTGCTTACGACCCTCACTCCGCTAGCCTACTCGTCCATCCGCCTACCGAAGTGTGGCATCGCGGCCCGTATTCCATCCCGCCTAACGAAGCAGTGCGCTCAAGGCCTGCACTGTTCGATTTCGCTAGCCTACTCGTCCATCCGCCCTTTTGATGCAGCGCGCTCAAGGCCTGCCTAGTCTCCATCCCGCCAAGCGAAGCATTGCATAGCGGCATTGCATAGGAGTAGTTGATAGCTTTTATTTTATTTTCCAAAAGCCAACCCAACTCCCCCGCATTCCATCCGATTTAAGGACTTCAATCTCAAGTCCTTCCTCGAAACCTAACTCCACCTTACTGTGTTCCTCAAGAGACTGACACTCGGGGATTTTCCCCATTATTATTACTTGCGCGACCGGTGCACTTGTCGAATCATCGCATCAAGTTTTTGGCGCCGTTGCCGGGGAACACAGTCGTGTGAGTTTTCTGGAGAGGGAGAATCTGAGAGAGAAGCCCTTCCATTTGTAAATTGCATTTTTTTTGTTTTATTTCTTTTTATTCCATTTTCCTGTTTTAATTAGGTTGCTTTAGTAATTTTTGTTAGGTGTGGTATTTCGCACAATAGTGTTTTTCTATTTGAATCATTTTATCTTCGCACTATGTGGGCACATCTTAATTTCCGTTGCCGTTGGTGTGGAGCTACCTCCCACTCTAGTGATGAATGCCCTACGGAGAATAGTAGGCATAATTCTTATAGCCCAGCATATGGAGCACCAACTTCGTGTGATACTTCATATGGTGCGCGTAAGTCTTATGGCTACTCTGCTGAGCCTTTACCGTCTTACTTCTTTTCGGCTCCAGCTCCCGCTGTGCCAAAGAAGCCCGCAAGGCAGTGCCGGTTTTGTCAGAGCACTGATCATGTCCTGAAGGACTGTGCCGAGTATCTTCGCCAATTGGACGAGGATGACGAACCGGACATCCGGATCGTCCCAACTCCTAACTCTGGCGGCACACCTTCAACGTCCGGTTATGTGTCTTTGTCACCTTCACATCTTGAAGGGAATGGTATGGATTCGGTCACTGGATGTGCGGCTGATCTATGCACCGACATTGCTGAGCCTATTCTCCATGTGCATCCACCACCTCTAGTGGATTCGATTCTTTGTGAGGAATCGGTGCTCGACTTTTATCCGAGCACTATTCCTCTCCCTGTTGTGCATACTACACTCGTCTCTGACGACATTGTTGATGATGTGTCACAAGAGGAGGCGGTTGATCTTAGTATTGTGCCTACTCCTATGGAGGAGGACAACCTTCTAGGTGAAGAGGAGTTTTCCTCAGCACCGGTGGAGGAAGTCCAAATCCTAAGCTTGGCCACCGTTGATCCCGCCGAATCTTATAGCATTGATGACAATGCAAACATTATTTTACTTCCCCTACCTAATGGGAGTGAGACCAGGACCACTCCCCCGATTTTTGATTATTTATGTCATTCTTCTCTTTTATTTCCTGACCCCCCTTCTTCATCTGAGCCTGTGCAGGTTGAGTCTTCACAGGTACATCAGGAGGACTTGGAGCATGATGCTCAAGTCAATGATGAGAGCATCCTCTCATGTGAGGAGGTTGATCCCCCCTCCGTTGAGGAAGCTCCACTCATTGCCTTTTCCTCCTGCCGCCTCCCTGTTGACGATACCTTGCTAGGCAAGGATGTGTTTTGTGAGATGAGTGAGGACCAGGCCTCCTCCTTTTCTTACATTCTCTACCCTCCACCTGTGAGGAGCAGGTATCTATATTTAGGTACAGGGGTGACTGTTCTATCACCGTATCGGTACCCGCTACCGACACGGATATTAGGCCAGTTACCTGTCCACTTCTCCTTCCATAGGCCCATTAGCTAGAACTCTTAAAGTTTAAATAAGTCTTGCTGGGATGACAATAACCCCAGTAGTTATCTTCTTTTCTGCATTTTTATTTCTTCTAATCATGTTTAGTTAGTAGTACTTTCTTTTCAGTTTTCTTTTGTCTTTGTTTTTGCGGAGCTGACCCCTGCAGGTACTTATTCTGGATGGCGGATGCTGCAGCTCACTTTAGCTTACACGCCAATCTTCTGGTATGCTCACTTGCTGAGCATTGGGTACTCTCTTCCCCTAGCCTTTGCTGATTTTCATGTCATATATTATGCGGATTGTTTAGTTTAAGTCTGGGGGAGAGTAGTTTTGTTTACCCGCTCACGTGCACTATTGCACTGCATGCTAGAAGATTTCATTTAAATTGTTGTTCATTTTCATTGCACACCACATCACCCACTTGATCGCGTACTCATCTGTTTGCTTGCTCTGTTGCGAATTTAATTCTTCTGCTTATTTGGGAAAGTCTAGGTGATGGCTTAGGACTATGTAGCAGAGTAAAATGTTGACTCTAGTAGTGCTCCTAGTCGAGTGCTCGGTTGCATAGAAATTCGTGTAGATTAGATTTCTCTTTATACTATGGTTTTATATTTTTCTCTATTAGTGTAAATGTTGTTTACTCTACTCAAATGGTGAATCCGGTGTGAATCAAACGGTAGCGTAGGGATGTGTGTAAACGATCGCTAGACTCGTATTGCTTGAGTCGGGAGAAAGGAGAATCCTTCTCGGTGGCTAGAACTTGCCCCAAGCGATTCTTGAAGCATTGGCATAGGATAGTTCTAGTGCGTGAGAATGACGTAGGCCATTAGTTTGGCCCGGTTGAACTTTTTATTTCATACCTATCGTCTACCCTTGCTAGCCCCTTTGTGCCTACCCTTTTCTTGATTCAGCTCCACATTTATCTCAACAAAGCCTAAAAGCCTAGCCTAGTCGCACACCCAAATCTGAGCTTTAGTTGTAGTTTCATTTACATTTTGGGGGGTGTTGATTGTGGTGTCTATTATGTGAATCTGTGGATGTGCTCATTTGAAAATTTTGCTGAAAGAAAAAAAAAAGACAAGAAAAAGAAAGATAGAAAGAAAAATGAAAGGAAAAGAGAAAAAAAAAGAAAAAGAAAATTGAGTTTTATTGAAAAATCATGTAGAAATATTATGTATTGGGAGTAGGCGGTGCACACACCTGTGTTGCAAAAGTCCAAGTCTGGGGGTGTGGTGCACTTGCATTCGATTTTGGTGCGCGGGTAGTTATTTTTAAAGCTCATTTGGGTTATGTGTTTAAGCCATTTTGTTTATCATCGTTTACCTCACCGTAACCCAAGCCCCATCTCTAACCTAAAGTCCTACTGACTCACGCTATGAACCAATCTAGTGTCATGGAGAGAATGTGACCGGGCAAGCCTATGGTCACCGACACCGATGGATTTCGGTGGAGTTTGTCCGGCATCCCAATCTTGAGCAATGCTCATCTCAGCGTTTAGTTTACTTTCTCCGTATGCATGACCGAACGATTCACCGTAGTTCACCATTTTGAGTAGTTGTAATATGCTTTTACTCTTTTAGAAATATATAGACTGTTTATATAATCAGAAATCTTCTCTACTATTCTTCTTATGCACGTGAGCATGCGACTTCGCATGGTACTCTGTATTGTAGTTTTAAGCCATCTACTTTTCTTTCCCCGTTCGCTTAGAATTTGTTTGCTCGGGACGCGCAAACAGGTAAGTCTGGGGGTGTGATGAGTCCTGATCATATACACTTTTATGGACTCATCTGGGCCATCTATTTAGTCTTTTCACTGCACTTTAGCCCTGTTTTAGCTCATATTGGTCATTCTATGCTAGGTGCACTTATAGGCCCTATTTGGTGTAAATTCGTATCTTTCTTCGTTATTAGTTTTCTTGTGCTGATTAAGTTCCACTTTCAGTGGCTAGACTGGTGTCGTATGCTGGAACAGGAGTCGTGCAGGTATTCCCGGTATAATTCTGTACAGGAACACTGCGCACAATCATTGGTTCTATTGCGCACGACCACTGGTCGTGCGCCGCTGATCGTGTGCGCTTAACCTTATTTTTCTGAGTTCTGTTTCAAGCAGTGCGCACGAGCATCTACGCTAGTGCGCACGACCATCGATCATGCGCCACTGTGCGTGCGCACTTAGCATTAATTTTCTGAGTTCTGTTTCGACCAGTGCGCACGACCACCGACGATAGTGCACACGACCACCGGTCGTGCGCCACCGGTCGTGCGAACATGTTATTTTATAATTTCTGCCTTTGCAGGTTCCGTCCAGGCAGGCGCACGATCACAGGATTCTAGTGCGCACGACCACTGGTCGTGCGCCAATGACCGTGCGCACTGTTTAATTCCAGCGCCTATAAATTCCGCTGCTCGCGATTTAGGTCAGATCGCTCGCTGTTTTCCGCCGTTTCTGCTCCAGTTTCGTCCGACTTCGCCCCTCCACCGCCGCCCACCATCTGGAGGTGCTCCGGGCTTGTTCTTCACGCCAATCTTGAGCCGGAGTTTCCTCTCGGCCTCCTCCTTCATCCAAGAGCTTCAAAGAGAGATCTAGCCGCCATCTCCATCGAGCAAGAGGAAGTTTGCAACCTCTACCGGATCGTGACACGAAGAAGACGGGTCCATTGGAGAGTGGTGACAGCTCTCTCTACCCCGGATGTAGTTGCGGACCGAGCTTGGACGCGGATTGACAACCCGGCGATTCCAACCGTGAATCTACAATGAGACTTCGGATTCGGTCGATTTCTTGCCTTATTCTTCTCTTATTGATGTGTATATGTTTTCGATCTCATTATTGTGATGAAGTGGCACTTAAACTAGTTGTATTTCTATTTATTTCATGTCTATGTGAAATATTTGTTGTTTGAGTTGCTTGAGGTGCGCCCCATTCCATCCTCCATCCCGCCGTCACGTTCGTGTGCCGCACTACCAATTGCTAGTGGCGTGCTTGTCGAAGAGGTGCTTACGACCCTCACTCCGCTAGCCTACTCGTCCATCCGCCTACCGAAGCGTGGCATCGCGACCCGTATTCCATCCCGCCTAACGAAGCAGTGCGCTCAAGGCCTGCACTGTTCGATTCCGCTAGCCTACTCGTCCATCCGCCCTTTCGACGTAGCGCGCTCAAGGCCTGCCTAGTCTCCATCCCGCCAAGCGAAGCATTGCATAGCGGCATTGCATATGAGTAGTTGATAGCTTTTATTTTATTTTCCAAAAGCCAACCCAACTCCCCCGCATTCTATCCGATTTAAGGACTTCAATCTCAAGTCCTTCCTCGAAACCTAACTCCACCTTACTGTGTTCCTCAAGAGACCGACACTCGGGGATTTTCCCCATTATTATTACTTGCGCGACCGGTGCACTTGCCGAATCATCGCATCACATATTCAAAAAGATAATAACTACAATGTAACCAATCTGTATTTCAAGTAAGGAAAACATTGTAGAAATCATGCATTGCAATCTAGTGCTTTTACTTGAGTTTTTAGAGAATTATGTAATGTTTGCATTAGGATCCAATTCTTATGAGTGGAAGCTTAATGAAAATCAATGATGTGTGCATTAGGTGTTTTGATAAAAGTATACAAGTGCAATAATCAGAACACATGCCATATGTAGTGAAATAGTAACAACAACAATAAGATTGTAATCATATAATTACTTTCACACATCACATCTAGAATAAAATTTCAAAGCACACAACATACGTACAACTACCAAGGTGCTTCACCCACATAATGCTCATTAATACTTATCAGGGAGCGAAGTAGTGCTTGGGGGATCACATAAGCAATTTTATTGATTTTTATTTTTAGTGATCCGGTGTACAAATAGAAGTGATAGAAAGAAATTTGTTTGCACAAGACACTTTACAATTCTTTCCAAGGTTCTCAACCTCACAATGCTAATTAAGACTTATCAGGAGGGTGAGTAGTGCTTGGTGGAGTTATCTTTGGCTTTTTATTTCAGATTTTTATTTTGGGTCAAAGGTCTCCGAATTCACTTGTTGTTGCAAATATCTATATTATTAAAACAACACTTCTATATTGTGCATGAAATTTATTTTTAAAAAATGGTGTAGGTAATTTAGACATACAACTTAATATGTTAAAACTATTACACTACACAATCATGCAAGACTAAGATTATGAGCACATGTAGATTACCAAAATAGTGAGTATATAATTAATTGATTAACATAAAGCATTACTCATACTTAGAGGCATGCTAGGCAATCATACACAATTATCTATAGACTATTTCATTGCACATAATCAGATTAAGGTCAAGGCATGCCAAAAACAATGTTTAGAATATTTGAAATTAAAATTGGACATT
The DNA here is from genome assembly GCA_033032865.1 of Dactylorhiza incarnata. Classification (NCBI taxonomy): domain Eukaryota; kingdom Viridiplantae; phylum Streptophyta; class Magnoliopsida; order Asparagales; family Orchidaceae; genus Dactylorhiza; species Dactylorhiza incarnata. Next base: position 19,664,841 of record JAWHQI010000001.1, on the reverse strand, counting down.
GAAGAGAATCTTAATGTGTATGCCTAATCAATTTTGACCATTTGAAACAAAATGACTAAGATATATGCTCTTGTGAAGACATATAGTCAAACCATAATTTTGTAAGAAGTTAAAACAAAACAACCAACAAAAACATATTTTTGATCATTTTAAATTAATTGATTTTTTTTGTATTTTGAAATAAAACTACCAAATTAATAATAAAGTAATTTGAAATTAGACACAATAAAATAAGAAAAATCATTAGAAAAATACCAGAAAGATACTAGTGAATGCAGAATTTTCATCTGGAGAAAAAAGTCTAACGCCTGGCGTTAAGTAGTTAACGCCGAAATAGTACTCGATTTTTGAAGTTTTTGAAAAAAAATTTCTTTGGCATAGATAGTATGTACATAGACCTTCTTAGGGTAGAAATTTCAGAGAAAGTTGATATGTTTTGAAGGCTAAATTAAGCATATTTTGATGGTTTTAAAATATTTTTATATTTTATATTATATAATATTTTTTTATTTTTCTTTTCATGAAACAGTAAATAAGGTGTAGTTATAATGGTACATAGATAGATGACCAGCAGAGAAACATGTAATTATATAAGAAAAGAGTATAACGTCGGCATTGACGTCAACGCTAGCGTTGAGTTCGCTTTATATAAAAGCCCTAAATTCGAGTTCTTTTCTTTTCTCATCTTTTCAGGTCGTGTCTTCTCCAGGTTTCGCCGCCAGCACTCTCAGATCTAGGTAAAATTGATGTTTTCTTCTCATATTTTTTTGATTAAATCATTTCTCTACCCCTAAATTGAAATCCTTTGAAGTATTAAAGTGTATTATTATGGTATGTGATAGATTTTAGGATTTTGAGATCTAGGGTTTGCAAGTTTTTGAGTTGGGAATGAGGTTTTGATATTCTTCTTAAAGATGAGTCTTTGCTTTTACCTTCTTTAGTTAGTTTGATTTTTATTGATAATCTTTCATTTATCCTTTTGTTGTTCAACAATTTTTTGACTTACAAGTATTACAGATGATTGGCATTATGTAATGGCAGTGACAGAATGTTTCAGAGCATGCGTCGGGCGTTAATTCTAACGCCTGGCGTTAAACAAAATCATTTTTGTGCTTATTGTTGTTGTGTTGAAAGTTCATACAGGTTATGGCTTCTTCTAGTATGCATGGTGTCCGTGCCAGAAAGTCTTTGTCCAGTCCTCCACAAGAGTCTTATCAATCATTTGTGGGGATTGAAAAGGCGACTGTTGGTGCAGGCTTGGTGTTGCACATAGATCTTCCACATCATGCCCATATTCAGAATCTCCTAGCAGCATCAGGAGTGTTGTCAGTGATTTCTGATGATTGCTTTTCTACGGATTTTGTTTGGGAGTTTTATAACAATTTGTATGATCCGTCAGAAACAGAGCTTCATGGAGGACTGATGTCAATGATCCAGTCTAAAGTTATTCAAGTCACGCATGACGATCTTCGGAATGAGTTTGGGTTAATAGAGAATGATTATCATTTAGATGTGGTAGAAAAGTATAGAGCTGAGCGGGATTGGACACCAGTAAATCTGGTATTGCACGGGAAGGAGTCAAAAGATCAGATTACAGATGTTTCTTCACTTAGGGAGGGAGCATTTTTTATTCAAGATATTTTACGACATACAATTATGTTGAAGTTTGGAGACACAAAGAAGATCACTGCACAATTGAGCATAGTGACATATCATATAATACAGGAAGTACTTTTTGATGTGGCTGATCTTATCCTTTCTCAGATTCATTATACTTTTAAGTTGAAGGATCATAGACGGTCTTGACTCAACACTCTTCCCATAGGAGGACTTATACAACGGGTGGTGATGGCAAAGTATGCATATATAACTTGAACTAATTATATTAATGATCTTGTCCCCGAGCTTTATTCTACATCAACCCTTCGAGTCCCTTGAGCACGAGATATACCATCATCTTCACGGCCACCCCTACGACGAGGTGTTTCACTCCGAGAGACGAATCAGGAACATCAGGAGTCATTTGAAGAATTCAAAGAGAATGCGACACGAAGAATGTCACGGATCGAGAAAATGATGCGATACATGATCAGGGCCTTGAAGTTGAAATCGACACCGGCAGAAGAAAGGGATTGGGAGGTTCCCGTGGAGGATCCGCCACGTCGCTCGACTCGCGGTACTCGAAGGTCAAGGGAATGAGGCAGTTCAACTACTGGAGAATATGACTCACTTAGTGAAAGTAGACAATTTTAAGGTGGTTTTTCAGTTCTGTAATAACATTGCTTACTATTTGGACAATATTGTCTAACGCCAGGCGTTACTGCTTGCGCCCAGCGTTAACTGTTATCATGATTTTCCTTTTATTTTTGTTTTTATCTATTTTGTGAACTGTTTCTGCGGTGTGTTCTAATATTTATCTTATGAAAAACAATTTATAAATAATGGCTTTTATGTAAGATTAATTTCTCATTATATTTGTTTTTAAAGCACATAGTTATTATGAATTTTAACTTCAAATTTTTCAGATTTTGGTTAAGCATGATAGAAGAAAACAAATGATGCAAATATATTAAGTAGCCTAGCAAAACTTGCGCATTTTATAAATTTAGCCCAATTCCCCTAAAATACCTTTTAAATCCATTTTGACAATTATTTCATTTAGTCTTAAAAATATCATACACTGGATTTTGAAGGATAAAAATAAAAAGGATAAAATCACTTGAAAAATGATATGATTTTTTATTCAACTTTATTCAATTTGATTTATTTATGGATTTTGGTTTAATATGTGAATGTCATATCACAAGTTATATAAAGTGATCATATCATGATGGCTTAAGGAAATAAAAGCAAAAGAACAAAAAAGAAATTAAGCAAATCATGAAATAGAGAATTGATATTTTATTTTTTAGTTGATTTCTACTTCATGCAAATAATTGGATACTAATGGATGAGAGATTTAGGTATCCAAAGAGGGCTGGGTGTGGCGGTTCCTTTGGGTACTCAAATATATCATGTTTGCTTTTGGGGAGATATGATTGAATGGGTTCTTTTGATTTGAGTTTGTGTTTCATCATTAGCTTTGGGTCTCCATTCAAATCTTGGTTTAACATTATTTTTAGTTTTCAAATTTCCATGATGATTTTGCAAAACATTATTTTTAGTTTTCAAATTTCCATAATCATTTACTTGAATATTTGGATCAAAAAGGTTTTTGAATTTATAATTTGAAGGAAATTTGTTTGCATTTAATTTTAGGTTGGGAGAAACATGATATTATAAATTATGGTGATTTTGATTTTGATTTACAAATCCTTTATGTTCCTTACTCCTATTTTTAAACTTAGGTAAGATGTTCATATTCATATTCTACTTATTTTTAGATATAGTTTGATATTGTGAATTTGTATTTACCATTTTCATAAGCAAGTTGATTTTTGATTTTAATTCATCATTCTTCAATTTCAAATTATGTCTAGCTTTATTATAAGCGATTGTGCTATTTTTAAGAGTGGAAACAATTGAATCAATATGATTTTGATAGTTATTTCTATATTCATCAAATGTTTCATCCATCTCTTTAATTTCAATTTTATAGTCCTTACACTTAGCACAATCATTTTTCAAGGATGAATTTTCTAGACATAATCTTTCATTTTGTTCTTTTATAAATAGAAGTTCCTTTTCAAGTTCCTTGTATTTTTCTTTTAATTCATTATATTCTACACAAGGTGTAGTGTTTTCAACTAAGGAACCATAGATAGAACTAGATAAATTTGAATTTGATTGTTCATTAATTTTTGCCTTTAAATTTTTATTTGCTAAGTGCAAATGTTTATTAGCATCTTTTAATTTCTTAATTTTGCGCTTTGTAGTTTGAAGCAATTGTAATGAAGAGATAGAAGTACAAAAAATGGGATTTTATTTCCTTACGTTGCTTTCGGGAGAGGCACGATTTGAACACATAGTTTCTTTGACATCTTTATGGCACTCCTCTTCCGACGATAGTATTTCTTCTTCTCATTCATTTGATGTGCACTTCATGGATCCGCCATGAGAGGAGCTTTCTTGAAAATTTGTGCAAGCTTGTATGTTCTCCAATTCTTGTGTTTGTTCCATACCTGTAAGAGGAAAATCATACATTTCTTCAAGAAATTTCCATACTTTGTATGCACTAGAAAAACAATATATTAATTTGAAGATATCTTGAGATAAAGCACAAAAAATATAATTCATAGTTTTTGCATTTAGGTGACTCTCTTGTTTATTTGATTCATCCGATGGTATTGTTATTGCTATATCCCATGCGTTGATATCTAAAGTTTTAATAAACCTCTCCATTAACAATTTCTACTCTTTATAATTTCTTCCTTCGAATAAAGGTGGTGCAAGAGATTTTTCTTCTTCATAAAATTTCCGCCATTAATAGAAGCGAGATCATGAGACGCCATTATTCCCGGTTGTTAAGCCGATTTGGAATAACCTGGCTCTGGTACCACTTGTTGGATCTGTAGGTGCCCTTAGAGGGGGGGGGGGTGAATAAGGGTTTTAAAAACTTTAAACTTTAATGGAAAACTTTTGATATTTTAATCGAAGTTAAATCAAAAGCAAAGAGGTAATGAAATTAGAAATGAAATCAATTTTATTAAACAAGAAAAGACATGATTAACATTTATAAAATTGATTACAAAATCTGATTTCAATGACGCTAGAAATCGAAGCGAATAATATGAAAACCCTTTTTGTTTTCTATACTGACTCGTATCCCCACGAACCGGTTGGCTTTAGCTGATCTCGCCCGAGATGCGGCCTCAAGCCGCTCTAGCCAATCTATCACCAGAAAGGCCTCGAGCACCCCCTAGATCTACTCCCTAGACACAGTCGCCAATATGAGGTGAATTAGTCCCTAAGTCCAACCTAGACCTAGTCTCCGTGTGGTGAATTCACGAACCGATTACAAAGATGAAATAACGGAAAAAATACAAAATACCAATATAAAACTCCCTATGAGGTAATCTGAAGGAGACACCGAAGAATCACTGAAGATCATATAATTCCAAGCGTTTGTTCTTTGCATTGATTTAGCGTGTTGATCCAAGCCTCCTTTGATTCCTCCTTTTGAAATATGAGTGGGAGATGTGTTTCTCTGGAAATACGGCCCTCACAAAGTTTCTGAAGTGCTGGAATAGGGATCTTGACAATCAGTAGTCAGAGAAGACAAAATCCTTCGATTTATAGAATTTGAGCTAACGCCGACGTTAAGTCCTAACGCCTTGCATTGAACATGTATAGCAATATATTAATGGCTCGGATCTTCAGAAGAGGAAGGAGATTCTGCACTTTAGGAATATTTTATTTTAGGCAATATCAACGCTAGCGTTAAGGCTAACGCGGCGGGTTGGGCAAATCATTCCTAATGTTCCTCTTGAAATCACGGCTGCTTTATCCTTGGCAAATTCGTCGACCGGATAGCGCCCAGCATTAAGACTAATGCCTAGCATTGAGATTCTTTCTTTAATCAGACGGCACACCATCTTATCCGAACAGCATCTTCGTCGAATGCCATTTTCGTCGAACGAATAGCGCCCGGTGTTAAGAGCTAACGCCCGACGTTGAGTTTTATCTTTAATTAGCTGGCACCCCAATTCGTCGAACAGATAATTTCGTCGAACACAATTCGTTGAACTGGCTTCATCTTTCGGCGAATGAAATTTTGTCGAACGGAGTTCATCGAACGGGCTTCTTCTTTCGTCGATCGCAATTTTGTCGAGCGCAAGAGCGTCGAACGTAGTTACTATTTCGTCGAACGCAGCTTTAAGTTCGTCGACCGCAAATTCGTCAAACACAGCTTTTCATTTAGCGCTAACGCCCAGCGTTAAGCCTAACGCCTGACGTTAAGCAACTTTCAATCCTTCAGCTTGAGGTTAGTGCCAGACCATTGTTGCAGCTACCTGGTGTCAAAATGTCCATACCTACATGCTAAAAACACAATGGTAAACAAGATCAAATACAAGTAGGATTTGTTATTCTCAAAACAAAGGGATGCGGAAAACCATGCTCCAACAACATTATCTTCCGCAGATCGGCATACATCTTGACAATTCTGGGATGCACCGAATACTTGGTGCAGTGAGCCTCTCTCATTATGTCCTCCCGGATCCCATCTCCTGGGGGTATGTATATGCGACCCCGAAAATGAACAAGGTCATCCCGTAATGAGTAGTCTCCTTTGTTGCCCCCTCCCTGGATTCTAAATACCGGCTCAAGTGCTGCATCCTATCTCTGTTGTGTCCTAATGCGGTCTCGGACGTCACAAGTAATACTCAGGGCAGCTAGGTACTCTCTATAGGCCTCTGGCTCGGCCCTGGATACCCACGTGATCTCCATGTCCACTAATATCATCACCAGCTCCATAGCCTTCCCTCGAAGCTCCGGTCCAGATGTACCATCTCTCCTACTCAAGGCATCCACCAACGTGTTTGCCTTCCCCAGATGATAGTGCATGGTGTATTCATAATAACATAGGAACTCTAGCCACCTTCGTGGCATAGGTTTAGATCGTTGTGAGTATCTATAAATTTAAGGTTCTTTTGATCAGAAAAGATCTCACAATGAACCCCATAAAGATAGTGCCTCCAAATCTTTAAGGTGAATATCACAGCGCCGAGCTCTATATCATGTACTGGGCAGTACTGCTCGTTCTTCTTCAGCTGCCTCAATGCAAATGCTATGGCGTGCCCATGCTGCATCAGTACTGCACCCATCCCCTGATAGGATTTGTGATAGTTTATTAGGATGTAGTCTTAATCACCTAGAGGGGGGGGGGGGGGGGGTGAATAGGTCTCTTTTCTTTTATACTTTAGCATGTCTGTTTTCTTTATTAATATTAGTAATAAATATAACACCCAAAACACACACAAGCATTTATAGAGGTTCCTCAAGACAGGGTGTCTTGAGTAGTCCTCTTTCCCCCTTCGCCTTTCTAAAAATGAGTTAGATAAGGACAACACCTCCAATCTCAGCTCCTAGAGCTTACAACACAGATCCCTCAGGATCTCTCAAGTTTTCCCAAACTCTACCTCAGGCTCAACATCCCTACCTCAGTCACAGATGCCCTACAAGCTCAGACCTATCAAGAAGTCCTACCTCAGATCTCCATAGATATCCTACACTCAAGATGAACTCCCAGCTCTACACTCAGGCCCAAAATCCCTACTCCCTCAGGCAAAATGCCCTAAAAACTCAGAACAAATAATGCTCCTACAGAAAATAATAAGAGATGATTACAACAGAAGCTAGAGTAGATATCAAGCCTTGGTCTTCTGTTGCTGAACAACTGTTATAGCAATCTTGAAACAGGGATGAGTCAATTGGCCTCAACACTGATTCTTTCTAATCCTTTTCTTCAGAGGAGGAATGGGGATCAACTTGTTTTATCTTGCGTCAATCAAGAAGAACAAACTTTTCTCTCCTTGTAGCTTTAGGAAGTAGGAATAGAAATCTTTCTGGGCTACCATCAATGGAACAGTAGATTAATCTTCTTTAGTGAGTCAAAGAGCTTTTATAAATCCCTAAATGATTCTTTTATACTCCTCCAGTCTTCAACGACTATCAGATGTCCTCCTGACACAGTATGGAGGTGATTGAAACATCCTATCTTGCGTTACAGCGTGTTGTGCCAAAAGCAAACCAGCCAGAATATTTGAATCTATATCAGTGGTTGGGTTGAGACAGCTTCCAGTCTCAATGACTACTTATATCCCGTCTCAGTGGAACCGCTGAGACAGACAGTTGTCTCAGTGGTTTTCCTCTATCTGCAGCTCAGCTGGCCCTGACACCTTCTCAGCGTCTCCTGGCCCTGTCTCAGCGGTTCAGCTGAAACTGAGAACTTGTCTCAACGGGTTTGGCAGTAAACCACTGAACATACTCCACTCCTTGGAATAACTTAACCCTACATGGTCATGAGATGAAATAGGGTTTACCAAATACAACTTGTACTTAGCATTGAGTGTGAAGCTTCTTCAAATCAAGGGAAAATTAAGGGTAATATTCCCAACAATCTCCCTCTATTTGAAGAAGGCAGAACACCCTCAATGCTAAGGTACATAACACATAAATACTTATCATGTAACTTCACTACATGGTATTCATCATATCATACTCATGTAAGCATTAATATGGCATCAAAGATAATATTATAACATATAATATTTATGACAGGCATATTACCACAGAGTTTATCAACCCAATAATATGATTAGATAATCATGTCAATGCATCACATATTAATTTAAATAGAGACAGGGAGTAAAATTAAGCTATGACTCAGATTAGCTTACAACATAAAGTAATCAATTCAATAATTCAATCATTTTCGTTTCAGATGAAACAATGAGACATTGTTCAACATACACTTAGAAATTCATAACACTTAAATACATTCATTTAAATTTTTCTCTTCTTAGAAGTAGTTGAGCATTCAGCAATTTTAGCAGCAACTTCTTTTCCTTTAGCTGAGGCCTCTTGGTCTGCTGCTTCAGCCAAATCTATGTTTTCAGGAAGATTGGTGGCAGTCTCTTTTTCAGCATTAGCTGCCTCTATTTCAGCTATCTTCCTCCTATTTTCTTGCCTTTTGAAATAGAGGAATGTCTTTGGAATGTACTTTGACGACATTCTTCTTGGATTGTCCTTCCTTACCAGATTTGCTTTGAATATCCTATCTCTTTTAGTGTTTCTGTCTGAGTGTTTTATCCACTCTTCAGATGGATAGACCTTATCAATATCTTTGCAGATTTGACCATGGTTTAGCCAGGCATTTAATATTATACTTTTGGAGTCTTCACTCTAATACTCAAAATCTGGATCCTTAGACTGCTCATCCCTTTGCTTTGCCATAAATTCTTGCACTAGCATTATGTGCTCTCTATCTCTTGTTTTTGTCAGTCTGACATTTTGAGCAATCTCTTCTTGTTTAGAGAAGTCCCAATCCTCTGCTCTTTGCCTATCTAGGAGGGAATGGTGTAAGGAAAGCCTAGTTCCTTGCAGAACCTTGAGGGCTAGCTCAGAATTTGTTACAGCATTGTTATCCTCCCCTTTTCTAACTTCTTCAAATATTCTTTGACTTATCTCCTGCTGAGCAGCAGTTATTGTGCCAGAAATTGTTTGGAAAATATTTTCCATATCAGCTTGTAGCTCATCCATGTTCCTCTCAATATCAGCCTTGAGCTCATCTATGTTTCTGTCAGCCTCACCAGTCAACTGCAGAGCAGTGGAGTATACATATTCTTTGATATGATGTGAGGATTTTTCAATCACTTCATCTGTCTTGCTGAAATAATTTTTGACATATGATATATCCTTTTCAGAGAGTTGGAGGTGTTTGTCCATTGATCTGAGAATAGTATTTTGAGAGACCACTGATTTCTCTGCCAGATCAAACCACTTGGTCATTTGTTTGTTCAGGATGGCAGTGTCTTCCTTGATTTCCTTGACCTCAGCCATTACTTCATATTTTACATTGAGGATGGACTGATCAATGTATGCTTTAACTGTAGAAGTTAACTTGTACACATAGTCCTTCATAGATGTTAGATGAGTCTCTAACATAATTTGAATAGTATTTAGAATGCTCTCATTGGACTGAGAGTAAGTGGAGGTTTGCTGATCAACAATTATTTTTGCTTTGAATCTTTGTGGAGGACTAAGAGGAGTGACTGATTCCTGAGGAGGTATAATCTACTCTTATGTTGCAGGTAGCACCTGATCATCTCTAGCATCATTATTTGCATTAGCATTATCATCATTAGATTTTGTTGTCTCCTCCCCCTCAGATAGATCATTGATGCGCGAATCTAGCACACCGCTATAGGCGGGAGCGAGACCGCGACACAAAACGGCAGTGTACCGATCGTTCAAGTATTATAAAATGTGGGAGTGAATCCCCAAGTATCGAATCTATAAGGAACAGAGTTAGGTGGAGTTATCTATGGAGGAAGGACTTGAGATTGAAGTCCTTTAGTTCGGATGGATTGCAGAAAAGTGGTGATTTGGATTATGGAAAATAAAAGAAAAGAACTAAACTATTCCTATGCAGGCCGCTATGCGCTGCTTCGCCGAGAGGATGGAAACAATGCAGGCCTCAATGCACTGCTTCGCTAGGCGGATGGATGAGAAGGCATGCAGATGAGGTGAGTGTAACTGCAGAAAGGTTTGATGGCCGTTAGCACCTCTTGGCTAGGCGGATGGATTACACTGGCTGTTAGCACTACTTCACTGGGCGGATGGAAGAGTAGGCTTGCGGATGGAATGGTTTGCACCGGCGGAGTCGAGGTGGATTACACGAGCCGTTAGCTCCACTTAGCTTGGCAGATGGAAGAGTTGTCTTGCGTAATGGAATGGAGGGTTTGCGTAGCGGAAGATGGAATGGGGGTGCTCCTCACTTGCATAAACCACAAGATAATTTCACATAGACATGAAATAAACTTAAATGCAATAATAAGGTTTAGCAATCATCGTTCGTACACACAAATGATAAAGGAATACACTACTACAATATGAAGGGGGTGAGATTACAACCAAGGGGCGGAGACTCATCGGAGGTCACTGAAGCTCTCACCACTGTTGTCCGGGGTCGCTGAAGCTTTCACCACCTCTAGCCCGTCTTCTCCGTCAATCTTCTTTGATCCTAACCTCACCAGAGAACTTCACGCGTGTAGCAAGAAATATCTTGAAATGGAGCTTGGGAGTGCACGAACGTTGGAGGAGGCCTAGATGAAGCTCTGCTTTATATTTGCAAGAGAATGGCAGCCGGAGCTCCTCCCGAAGGTGGGTGGTGATGGAGCGGCAAAAAGGGCGGAATTGGAGCTCTTAGGCGTTGGAAAGATGATCGATTAGGTCTAGGGTGAAGTCTGCATCTTTTATAGAAAAATCGTCAGAAAGTGGTCACGCACGGTCGAACGCACGACCGTGCGTGGACCGTTCGATATTAAATGTACAAAAAGCCCAAAAAGATGAAGCAGATCGCCCGTGTGATTTTACTCACGCACGGTCGAAATAGACCGTGCATAAAAATGCATGAGCAAATCCAGACGGCATGAAAAACAAGCTATAAACAGGAGATCGTGTGTTTCCTTCACGCACGGACAAACTGCCCGTGCGTGAACAAATCGCACGATCAGGGACAGAACACCATATTGGACAACCGATCATTGCGCATGGTCGCAACCGTCTGTGCGTGAAGAAAACGCACAACTGTGTGATTCATGCAGACATGAATTCTGAGCAATATGGATGATCTGCCCACCTGCACAGCAAATAACACAACCAGCACATAGCTGGGAATACCCTTCCAGCACAAGCATAATAACATAAAAAGAATGGGGAGCACAATGTGCTTTCCCCCAACAACAAACTTCGCAATTGCACCCCACACTGGGCCAAAACATTGCACTTATAGTGAAAGTGTGTCCAAGTAGAATATAAGCAATTCAGGACTGAAATTGTAGTGCAAATGCAAGAAAACTAGATCGGATGAGTCCGTAAAACACTATAAATATCGGACTCATCACACCTCCAGACTTAACTGTTTGCTCGGCCCGAGCAAACTATCTCCCGTGTAGAAAGAAAAAAGGAATAGCTGGCATAGAAATTGTAAAGGCAGAGTGCCATGCAAAGTCGCAGGCTCACACTCATAAAAAATCAGTAGAAGAAATATCTAATTATGCATCAAAGTCTACATTTTTCTAGGAGCGTATCTATATATTATTACTACTCAAAATTTGAATCGCGGTGAATCAGCCAGTAACGCGTAAGAAAAAAGTAGACTAATTGCTGAGACGAGCATTGCTCGCGATCGGTGCTCGAAATAACCTCCATTGATATCCATCAATGTCGGTGACCATAAGCTCACCCGGTCGCACTCTCTCCATGACACTAGTTCGGTTCATTGCTTGAGTCAGTAGGACATTAGGTTAGAGCTGGGGCTTGGGTTTCGGTAGGGTGTACAATGATAAACATGAAGGCTTACGCACTAAACCCAATTGAGTTAATGCAATGAAGCTAACCAAGCTTCCACAATACGCGCGGGTGTACCACACCTCCAGACTTTAACTTGAAAACATGGATATGTGCACTGCCTACTCCCAATATACATCTCATAAAGATTTTCAATTAGGCTCCTTCCTTTTTTCCATTTTTCTTTTCTTTTTTCACTTCTTTTCATTTTTAATTTTTTTTTTCTTTTTAAAATATTTTCAGCATATATTCAAAAGAAGCACATCCATATTTCTAAATCAACATTACCACATTAACACCCCCAAAATAAAAAATGTTAAAACAGCTAAAGATCGACTTTGGGCATGCGACTAGGATCAACTTTTTGGATATGGTTAGAAAGCGGTGGAGCTGAATCAATGGACGGGGTAGGCACAAAGGGGCCAGCGAGGATCAGACGCTAGGAATGGTACAAAAGCTCAACCTGGCCAAAATGATGTCCTGCATCACGCTCACGCACTAAACTAACTTTTACCGATGCTTCAAGAGTTGCTTGGGGCAAGTTCTTAGCCACCGAGAAAGATAATCCTTCCTCCCAACTGGAGCAATACAAGCCTAGCAACCGTCTACACACATTCCTATGCTATCGTCGGATTCACACCGGATTCCCCAATTTTGAGTAGAATAAATAATATTTACCCAAATAGAAAAAATATAAAACTAAAAGCATAAAGAAAAATTAATTCTACATGAATTGGTACGCAAGACGCAAGCACTCGAGTAGGAGCACTACGGGAGTCAACTTTTTACTCCGTCTCACAATCTTAAGCCAACACAGATATTTTCCCAATCACACAAATGAAACGATTTGAACTCGCAACGCGCCTACGGCTAAGTGCGTGCTTAAATGGGTGTTGTGGTGTGCACAATAATGAAAGAAATATAAAAGTTTAAACTGAAATCAAAAAGTGCTTCCAACATGCTTGTGAAGTGATGTGTGCGCAGTGCGGGTACTCAGTCACAATGCTCTCCCCCAGACTAATATTAGACTATAATGAGCATTTTAAACATGAAAAATTAAATAGCCAGGAGGAGAAGTTTAGAATGTACCCCATGCTCAAAAATGAGCATATCGGAAGATGCATGAAAATCATGAAAAAGAGCAGGATCCACCATCCCAAAATAATGCAAGTGCCTACAGGAAAGACAACTCCAAGCAAAAGCAAATATAAATACTAAATGATTTGCAGATTAGAGAAATTAAAACAACAAAATCTAGGTTGTCTCCTAGAAGCGCTTTTGTTTACCGTCCTTAAGCCTGACTAAATACCTGTATTATGCCATTTTATATGATTGTCTAAGCATAAAGCGAAAATAATAAAGTCTACTTATTATTACACAATCAGCAGAGAAATCAACAATAAGTTGATTTAAAGTAGTAACTAGAAATGAATGAAATGGGTCCGAAGACCCAGCAGTATGGGCAGAAAGAAGGATTTTTCCTCGATCCCCAAATCTCTTTCTTTTTCGGCTTCTTCTTCTCTTCCGACATTAGGTCAGGATATGAATATCTTTTGCCTCCATGCAACCATTCATTCAAGGGAAATACCGTCACTGCACTATATTTCCCCTGCCAGAATTGATTTTCTACATTACCCAAAAATGGGTCAACAAACTCAAAATCCTGCATGGATGGAAAAGAATAAGCATTAGAAATATCAGGAAGAGGAGATAGAGGTGGATCAGCAGTGGAGAGTATTTCAGATTCAGCTTCCCAAAGAATTTCCACTGCTGAATCCCCTTGCATATGTTCAAGAAAAGAAGGGTGGTCAGGAAACAAAATAGAAGAAAGACATAAATAATCGGTAATCATGGGAGTGATCTTTGTCTCACTCCCATCAAGTTCCAAGGATAGATCACTATCATCATCATAAGTATCATAGCAAGGGGAACCCAAGAACTCAAGGGACTCGGTGGTGAGTTGGACCTCCTCGTCCCATGAGGAAATGCAAACCTCCTCATCAGAAAGAGTACCCTCATCATCCCACCTGGGTGCACCATCGTGTTCAAAGTATTCATTCCCCGTTCATGGAAAATGAAATCCTCATCCCACTTTGGAGCACCCTCCGAGTCAGAAGCATCACCCTGCTCCTTTACTTCGATAGGATCATAAAAAATATGTGTAGAAAAATCTTGTAAAGAAGTTGGAGGAACAACAAGATTTGGTTCCTCCACAAAAAGATCCGCTAACACCTCCCCGATGGAGAGAATACTTTCCTCATCCCACTCAGGTGCATCCACAAGTTCGAAATCCTCTCCTTGTTGGCCAACAGATGAGTGATCATCATCACTAGGAGTGAAACCATAAACAGGGAGGGAAGAACCGATGCGAGAATTAACCTCAAGGGGTGAGTAGGCAATTGCCTCCATGGGTAAAGAATGAGTGGTAGGGACAATGTCAATGTATGGATCAACACAAACTCTGATGGGCATTTCTGCGGCAGTTCCCCAAATACAAGGTGGTGTTGCATACATGTCATCAGAGGATGAAGGGTTGCCAATGGAAAAAGAAGAGGATACGATTCAGATGCCCAATCGTCGTCTTCATTCCTTTTTGGCATAAAAAGAGTAGGGCAATCCTTCAAGACATGGTCCACATTATGACAAATCAAACATCGAAAAGTCCTACGCAGCTCATCATTCATAATATTTAAGGCATCAATAGCATGGCAGAATGTGTCATAGCAACTAAGCTTAGGCACGGGATCCATAGCGCAAAAATTACGGATTGAACAAAATTCAAAGTTCTTTGCACAGAAAAGCTACACAATCAATTATAACTAAACTTGGAAAACAAAAACTTGCTTTAAAAATCTAAAATAGGAAGGAATACAAACAGAAAACTAACAAGACATAATTAAAAAGCAACAAAAATAATAAAGCGGCTATACACAGTGGAAGAACTACTATCTCTTGTCTCCCTCTACAACAACTCACATTACTGTGTTCCCAGCAATGATGTCAAAAACTTGATGTGTGAATCTAGCACACCGCTATAGGCAGGAGAGAGCCTGTGGCAAGAAACGGCAGACCGATCATTCAAGTAATATAAAATGTGGGAGTGAATCCCCAAGTCTCGAATCTCTAAGGTACACAGTTAGGTGGAGTTATCTATGGAGGAAGGACTTGAGATTGATGTCCTTTAGGTCGGATAGATTGCGGAAAAGTGGTGACTTGGATTGTGGAAAATAAAAGAAAGAACTAAACTACTCCTATGCAAGCCGCTATGCGCTGCTTCGCCGAGCAGATGGAAACTATGCAGGCCGCTATGCACTGCATTGCTAGCGGATGGATGAGAAGGCAAGCTGATGAGGTGAGTGTAACTGCGGAAAGATTTGAGGGCCATTAGCACCTCTTGGCTAGGCGGATGGATTACACGTGCTGTTAGCACCGCTTCACTGGGAGGATGGAAGATTAGGCTTGCGGATGGAATGGTTCACATCGGTGGAGTCGAGGTGGATTACACGGTCCGTTAGCACCGCTTAGCTTGACGGATGGAAGAGTAGGCTTGCGTAATGGAATGGAGGGTTTGTGTAGCGGAAGATGGAATGGGGGCGCTCCTCACTTGCATAAACAACAAGATTATTTCACATATACATGAAATAAACTTAAATGCAATAATATGGTTTAGCAATCATCGTTCATACACACAAATGATAAAGGAAAACACTACTACAATATGAAGGGGGTGAGATTACAACAAAGGGGCGGAGACTCATCGGAGGTTCACGGCCAGAATCTAGGGTTGTCAATCCTTATCTGATCTCGAGCTCCAACTGTTGTCCGGGGTCACTGAAGCCCTCACCACCTCTAGACCGTCTTCTCCGTCAATCTTCTTTGATCCTAACCTCACCAGAGAACTTCACGTGTGCAGCAAGAAATCTCTTGAAATGGAGCTTGGGAGTGCACAAACGATGGAGGAAGCCTAGAGGATGCTCTGGCTTTAGATTTATAAGAGAATGGTGGTCGGAGCTCCTCCCAAAGGTGGTAGGCAATGGAGCGGCAAAAAAGGGCGGAATTGGAGCTCTTGGGCATGGGAAAGATGATCGATTAGGTCTAGGGTGATGTCTACAACTTTTATAAAAAAATAGTCAGAAATTGGTCACGCACGGTCGAACGCACGACCGTGCGTGGACCGCGCGATATTAAATGTACAGAAAGCCCAGGAAGATGAAGAAGATTGCCCGTGCTATTTTACTCACGCACGGTCGAAACAGACCGTGCGTAAAAACGCATGGGCAAATCCAGACGGCTTGAAAAACATGCTATCAATAGGAGATCGTGCGGTTCCTTCACCCACGGACAAACTGCCCATGCGTGAACAAATCGCACGATCAGGGACAGAACACCATATTGGCCAGCCAATCATCGCGCACGGTCGCAGTCGTCCGTGCATGAAGAAAATGCACGACCGTGCGATTCATGCAGACATGAATTCTGGGCAATTTGGACGATCTACCCACCTACACAGCAAATAACACAACCATCACATAGCTGGGAATGCCCTTCCAGCACAAGCATAATAACATAAAAAGAATGGGGAGCACAATGTGCTTGCCCCCCAATAACAAAGTGCGCAATTGCACCCCACACTGGGCCAAAACATAGCACTTATATTGAAAGTGTGTCCAAGTAGAATATAAGCAATTCAGGACTGAAATTATAATGCAAATGCAAGAAAACTAGCCCAGATGAGTCTGTAAAACACTATAAACATCGGACTCATCAATCATCTTGATCTGATGAGTCCAAGAAATCTGGGACAATTATTTTGAGTCAATATTATTGACTTAGCAATAATAAGGATGAGTTTATTATTCTTACCAAGAACATCATCTTGACCAACTAATGCCTCTTTTGGCTTCTTCCCCTTAGATGGTGTAGGTAAATCCCAGAGAGTTGGCTCAGTACCAGGATTGAGCCTAATTCTTTCTTCAAGATTGAAAATAACTCTGTCAATCTGACCTTGCAAATCTTGAGGTGAAGGCACTTTTCCCTCATTAATCTTGTGAGATACAGCCTCACCATTATCATTGTTATTAGCAACATCCAAGGAGGGTGGTTCTTGGTGTTGCTCCCCCTCAGAAAGAGAATTCATCTGGTCTTGAGGAGCTGTGGTCCACATTATTTAAGTGTCATTAGTGACTAACTATTTGATTGCCTATGATTAAATAACATTATGAGTAATGTGTAGTTTAAGGATTAATTACCAGGAGTGATATCTATGTCCAGGACCTGTGGATGGATAATGTCAGTAGGCATGTCATCCAGTGGAGCATCCTTGTCAAGAATAGTGTGTGATCCAAGATCAGCAGCAGCATCTTCATTCTTATCTGAGTGGTCTGACTCAAAGCTTGATATGATCATTCTAGGCTTCTTTACTGATTTGGATTTCTTTTGCCCTTTCTCCTTTGCCTTAGTGGGCTGGCTCATGGGGAGCACCCTGGTGAACCTATCTAAGGTCTTTATATCCATTATTTTAGGTAATGGATTTTTGATCCTTTTAACCCTTTAAACTTCTCAGGATAGGTCTGAATTAGATATAGGGATAGAATTCTACCCATATTTGGTGCTTGCAGGCATTCCTTAAGTCTCTGAAATATGACTTATCCCTAGGAGGTTTTCTTAGTCAGAATGATCCTTGTCATAATGTCAAACATAGATTGGGAAATTGTATCATGTGACCCAGGCTTGCATAGGATTGCTTTTCCTACAATGTCTGACAAGAGTTTCCCTCTTTGATTGAAGAATTTTCTCTTTAATGAGCTAATCTTGTCATCACTGTACTCAGCCCACTTCAGGGATTTCTTCTTGTCCTTGTCAGAAATATCTTCCTCCTCATCCTCACTGCATGATGGAATGTTGAAAGCTTGTTCAATTCTTGCTGAGGAGATTCTCACTCAGTCTCCTCCTATTTTAGACTTCAAAGAGGACTTGGAGGAGGACAATTTCGCATTACTGAACCATTCCAGAACTTCAGTTCTGAGAATGACTATGGGTTCTGATAGAATGTACTCCTGGCCTCACTACAACAAAATACACTTTTAGTAAGGACTAAAATCGTTATACAAGGTAACTAATACCGTTACACAAAGTTGTTGTAACGAAATTTTGTTTATGTGACGACCGTTACCTGAAGCTCGATGCTAATAGTTCTCGTAACGAACTTTTGTTTATCATTACAAATAATTTATTCGTGACAAACATTACTTCCTCACAGTAAGATGAGTTATTGTAAAGAATATTTCATTACAAATGTTTGACTTCTTCCCCACTAAAAAAATTATATTTATATATCAAATATATGAATATTTCATTACAAATGTTTGATTTCTTCCTCACTAAAAAATTATATTTATATAACAAATATATTGAAATTAATTTATGAGTACAAATAATTAAAATAAACATTACTCCGTTATAATAAGTTGCCAATAATTATTTCGGTATAATTGTTATATACCTTCCTTACCAAAAAAATTCATTTATATATTTAAATTTTCAATTTCTAATTTAGATGGGTACGCATGATTTTATTATAAATATGAATTATTATTTAAAGTACAATATAGTTTTATATTATGTAATAATATTTTATATTTATTCATAATTTGTAATTAAAATATTTAAAATTTGAAATCATTATAGGTTTAAGGAACTAATATACTTTTCAAATATATAATTTGAATAAAGTACGGGAAGGAAAAATATGCCAAATTAATAAAAAGAAAACACATTACAAATATTAATTTTGAAATACATGTAGTAGCTAGATAGAGTACAAGTATCATCTCATCTATAACAAAACAACATTACATAACAACAATAAGATCAAGATGTTTTACAAAACACATTAACTTCTACACTTTCTCACTAATTCATCTTCTTCCTCACTTTTCGTTCCAAGCTCCAACTACCTAAAAATAAAAGAGAGCAATTATTAAAGGGGGCAGCAACACTTTAAAGGGGGCAAAAAAGGTAATATAAAGAGAATTCATGGGTGTGATGTGAAAATGTGTAAGCTTTACAAGACATAAAGGTTTAAAACTAAAAATTAGATGAAATTTAATACATAAATAGTTCATTTGATCAGTACAATACATAAGCATTGAATAAGATAGCTGAATAAGCAATTGAAGAACCCTAAACATGCAAGTTCATTTGAGTAATACAATGATAGATGTAGTTGCAGCAAACTACATGAAGCAAATCAACCCTAAACTATCATTGTTCTCTCCTGAGCAATATTTACCCATGAAGGTCTGATGAAATAATAGTTACTCCTTTTCCATTACTCACTCAATCTTCTGCCAGTTCACAACACAACACACTCACGCACAGAAAATAACACGCACTTCACAACACAGCAGTCAACGCAGCTGCACACACATCAGTCACAGTTGCACACACAACACAACTGCACACAACACTCAGCACAACTCCACACACAACACTCAGCACAACTCCACACACAACAGTCACACAAAAGAGTTTGTTGCAGCTGCAGCAAACCCGCTGCTGTAGTTTGCTGCAGCTGCAGCTGCAGCAAACCCGCAGCTACAGTTTGCTGCAGCTGCAGCAAACCCGCTGATGAACAAACTATGGTGGTCATGATTATCAATATAGCAGTCAAACCACACGATTATGAAATCCTAATTATATTATAAAGATCATAAAATCGAATGCAATGGACGATGCACTTGAGAATGCCAAAGTAGCAACATCACTAGCATTAGAGTGTCGAAGCCTAGCACATGAAAGAACATCGTAAGACTAATGCAGAACAAACTGGGTGAGTGTCGTAACTTCAGCCTTACCACCAAGAATTGCCTACAATGTAGTCAAACAATGCAAATTGAGATGTGCATTTGACTTTGGAATTCAAAAAACGATTATGTAACACATGAAACTGTATATAGATAGCAAATAAAAGTTATGAGTGGCTACATCAGTTATGACACAAGTCCTTGACAAGTAAAATGGAACTGATGTATTTAGATTGTTCAATATTGAAACCAATCCGTTTATAAAGAAGATGGTTACAGTTCACAAGAAGTACATTGTTGCTGCAAGAAAACTACAACAAAGCCTTAAAATGATGTATCCCAAGCTATATCTAGAACAGGGTGTCATTTGACGAAGTACAAAGAGCAAATCTTGAGTTGTAATAATTGCATTAAAAATAAGAGATAAAATATGCAAACTCCATACATCATTATATTGGGATTAACTTTACGTGAATTCACACTTATGATAAATAATTTAGTTTGCAATCATCAGCATAAAAAATTACACATAGTGTACAAGGATCCCATCAACGAAGGTTACATAATGAGTGAGATAAAAAAAGCCTCAGTACACAGGCTACAAGAAAAAGAAGTATCTTGTTTGTGTGATTAGTTAGAAAGCAAACTAAGATCAACCCAAATTTCCTAGTGCAGATGTAAGACCCAACACAATATCAAATTGAAAAAACAGTTTTCAATCTGCTTTGCCTTTAATTTTCGACTCAACAGTAATCTTGAAACAACATAGGCCCTGCAGCTGCAGTTTGCTGCAGCTGCAGCAAACCCGCAGCTGCAGTTTGCTGCAGCTGCAGCAAACCCGCAGCTGCAGTTTGCTGCAGCTGTAGTTTGCTGCAGCTGCAGCAAACCCACATCTGCAGTTTGCTGCAGTTGCAGCAAACCCGCTGCTGCAGTTTGCTGCAGCTGCAGCAAACCCGCTGCTACAGTTTGCTAAAGCTTCCGCTGCTGTAGCATGATGTACTTAGGCATTAGTGAGACATTTAATTGAAACCTCCCCTATAAGTTTGCAAAATTACTGGTTGCATCCCTCTATCTTTTGAAATTACATAAAGCTCCCTCAGAGTTTACATTTCATAATATACTTGCTCAAAAAAGAGTAAATATTCGTTTGTGCATGCATGCTATGAAATGAAAACTTACAGGGGAGGTTTTTGTAATTTGAAAAGATAGATGGATACAACTTGTAATTATGCTAACTCCTTCGAGAGGTTTGGATAATTATGTAAACCCAATGATGTAGTTTAATTTGCTGCAGCTGCAGCAAACCCGCTGCTGCAGTTTGCTGTAGCTGCAGTAAACCTGCTGCTGCAGTTTGCTAAAGTCGGAGCAAACTCATTGCAGTTTGGAAACTCGCTGCAGATTTATTTATAAAAAAGACTTGGATTGAAACAATAAGGAAAGACATGATGTACTTAGGCATTAGTAAGACTATAAGAAACCATCAAACATAAACCAATGACTAGACCAAAATGAATTCAAATGCTCAAAAGGGGGAAGTAAAAAGGGAAACCTGTTTGGACATTCCAAATCTAAATAAATATGCTTTATCTAATCTACAATATGTACAAGAGCCTAACTTAAACACATCAAAGGAAATACACCATTTGTACGCTTTATAAGTACTGTGAAAATAAATATGTGATAATAATAATAGAAGATGAGATGAGGAGGGAAAGGAAGAAAGAGCTCACAGAGGAGGGTTTTTCAACCAAATAGCACCAAAAAGTCATCAAAGTTGGCCATATTTTTCCAAAACAGCAGTCAACATCTCCTTCAACTCATTATGTCCTTCTTTTAAACCTACAATTTCTTCATTGTGAGTTTGAATCATCGCTTCCTGCCTTTCAATAAGCTTTGTCTGGGATGCAATATGAGAGCTGGCATTGCGCAATTCTTCTTCTGTCGAATTTAACTTCTCTTTCAATTGATCAGTGGCCTTGTTAATTATTTTCTTCCTTTGTCTGGAAGGAACGACACCATAGCCTAATCCTTTGTCATAACCAGACTTATTTCAAAGTGCTTTTTTTATAATTTCTCTCTCGGACATTAAGCTTTCACCTTCAGATTCAACTGTTGATGCTCTCTGTAACACCCAGCCAGTACGAAGAGTATAACAGCAGGTCCGGCCGGGACCCCATGCCATACAAACCACACTAGCTAGGAGTTAAAAGGTGATAACCAGAAAAGTAACAACTAAACGAGAGTACAAAACGTAAGCGGAAGCATTAAATAAACCATTCAAAGAGAACTGTCCACTATCATAGGAATGTATCCAGAATAAGAGTTACGGCCTTAAGGCCTTACATTCATCCAATGCACAAAACTCCATAAGCATACATCGGCACGCAGGCCGGCCATACATGAAAAAGCAAAAAAAGGAGGCTGGCCTTCAAGGGCCAACTCAGCAAAAGGGGCCACCGCCCGCTATTTCCCGCTAGGCTCACCTGCACCTGCATAAGACATTCCACCAAGCGGTGGCAAACAAAGTAACGGTCAGCACAGCTGACCAAATTATAACGACCCCACCCCTTTCCCGGGGTGGCGGAGATTCTACCCTGCAAGCAAGCCATACTAGCACAAGTACTAATATAAAGAAAGTGCAACTACACAAGGTGAGGTTTCAAGCACAATCAATCTTCTAGGTTGAGCATCAAAAGAAAGGAACCTAGGTATGCACATGATGTTGGTTGGGTTCACCCGAAGGTTCCCACAACCGCCTAAACAACCGCATGAGGCTAACAACATCAATTCATCACAAACGTGGGTACACACAACCGCACGCTCCATGCTCACAAGGCATGCACCAAAGGTACTTCTTCCCGAGCACCAAAACCATCATGAGTCCAGAAACTCTAGATAGAAAAGAGCTTTTGGTCGGTCTAGGCAAGACGCCCTTCCCAACCGCTCCCAAGGTCGTTCGGGTTTACAAGAGATAAATCCCCCTACCGCCACGCCTGGAAACGGGTTCAGTTCAGCCAATTCCCGTGCTCTTGTCATCGATTGAACACACGATGCGAGTATGACATCACCTCGGCCCGTAAGGGTTTAGCACTCGCTAGTGCTACACAAAACATAAGTTACAACACCCAAGCCTTAAAAGTTTACTTTGTAACGACTCAAGACCCGACTCCGCCTTTCGGCCGGAGGGCATGAGGGATCGTTAGGGCTTTATACGTAACCAAAAAGGAGGTACAAGACCACTCCTCAACAATTCTAGTGGTGAAGGTTTGCATTCAACCACTCGCAAAGCATGGGGCTTCCGTTAGGATCTTCACAAGATGCCTACGCTTAAATCCCGCAATACTATCGCATATATCACAGAGTCATTCTCCGGCACGCATTCTAGGCTTAACCTAAATGCAACGTCGCAAATCAAGCATCACCGATTCGGGCTCACGGCCACGAATAGGCTTCACACACAATGCCTAAATCCGCACGACTACCGGATTTTCTACATGCAACATGCCGGGGACGGACACAATCGACCCGGAGTTCCGAAGAACTTGAGGAAATCCTACACTTCACCCATTTGGTGAAAGGGATTCCTCATGCAAGCATAGAGAAATGAAGGAGAGGACAAAAGACAAGTCCAAACAACGGGAGAAGAAATCATTACACTAGGAGCGTTCTTTTTCGCCATAGATCCGAGATTCTACACGGAGAGAAACGACCGCACCGGGCTGCACTCTCCAAATCTGGAAACGGCTCGCGAAACGGAGCTCCGGAGCTCCGTCAATGGCGGAATCTCCCTTCTTCTTCCTTGGCTCCTCCTTCTTTCTCTAGGGTTTGGAGAGAGAATGGCTTAGAGAATATGAGGTTTAACCCCCTCTCATCAGCCCTAATAGTCTCCCGCAACTAAACCTAGCCGTTGGATCAATTTCCAAAAGATTTGGACGGTCCGATCTTCTTCTCCGCTCAAAATCGCGGAACAGAATAAACAGGGCGCACGATCACAGGCGCACGGTCAGTGGTCGTGCGCGAAGAGGGAAATGGTCGTGCGCACTGTCCGAGACAGAACTCGATTTTCTTCTGAATTAACGCACGATCGCTGGCGCACGATCACTGGTCGTGCGCGAAGAGGACAATGGTCGTGCGCATAAGCCGAGACAGAACTCCGATTCTTTGCGGGTTACGCACGATCATTGGCGCACGATCACTGGTCGTGCGCGAAGAGGACAATGGTCGTGCGCATTGACCTGATCTGGAATCTTGAGCCTATCCCGAGCGCAACACTACCATTCCGCCTACCTCGCTGAACCATGATCTTTGGGGTGTTACAACTCCACCCCCCTTAAAAGAATTTCGTCCCGAAATTTCGAAAACAGTAACAGCAGGAATTTACAGTTTTTAAAGAAAATTTACCTGAGAGAAATAGCTCGGGGTACTCCGCAAGCATCGCTTGCTCTCTCTCCCAAGTTAGCTCCTCTCGGCCGCAATTATCCCACCGGACCTTTACCATCCGAATGGACTTGTTCCTCAACTGCTTTACCTCGGTATCCTCGATGCGTAAGTGTTTGACTTTCGTCGACAACCCACTATCAACCGACACTTTGCCAACCGCAACGATATGAGTAGGCTCTTGCACTCCCTTCCTCAGAACTGAAATGTGAAACACGTCGTGCAGACCGCTCAGCTCTGCAGATAGTGCAAGCCGATAAGCCGCATCACCAATACGTTCGACAAACTCAAACGGTCTTAAGTACCTTGGACTGAGCTTTTTCAAGCGTCGGATCCTTGATACCCCTTTGAACGGTTTGATCTTCAAGTAAACCCGGTCACCGACGGCGAACTCTAGGTTCCTAAGCTTGGCGTTGTAATATTTTGCTTGCCTATCCTGGGCAATCAATAGCCTTTCTCGAATAGTTCGGATCGTCGAAGTTGCTTCCTCAACATCCTTTCGCTTTAATAGCTTAGTATCGCCCATTTCTGCCCAAGACAACGGCGTACGACACTTCTTACCATAGAGGGCCTCGAAAGGAGCCATCTTTATACTGGCTTGGTAGCTATTATTGTAGGCGAATTCGATCATATATAGATGATCTTCCCACTTCTTTCCAAAATCTAGAGCGCACATTCGGAGCATATCCTCCATAGTCCTGTTGGTCCTCTCGGTCTGTCCATCCGTTTGCGGGTGGAAGGCCGTGCTGAATTTCAATTTAGTGCCCAACAGTTCATGGATAAGCCTCCAATCTTTCGATGTGAAACGCCCGTCACGATCGCTGACGATGCTACGAGGGACGCCGTGCAGCCGCACAATACTATCGACACAGAGCTTCGCTAGCTTTTCTACAGAATCATCCTTCCGGTTCGGAATGAAATGCGATACTTTTGTCAGTTTGTCCACGATCACCCAGATGGCGTCGTTTCCATGCTGCGATCTCGGCAATCCGTGCACGAAATCCATCGAAATATCGTCAAACTTCCATTCCGGAATCAGCAAGGACTTCAAAAATCCACCGGGACGTTGACATCCCACCTTCACCAACGCGCAGGTGTTGCACTTGGCCACGTAGAGGGCAATGTCCTTCTTCATACCCGGCCACCAGAAAAGTTTCTTCATGTCCATGTACATTTTCGTGCTCCCCGGGTGGATAGAGTACTTGGTATGATGAGCCTCGTACATCAATTCCTCCCGTAGAGTACCAACGTTTGGGACGCACAATCTGCCATTCTTCCACATAAGGCCATCTTCGAAAGAGAAATCAGCGTTTAACCCGTCAACGGTTTCCGCTTTGTAGCGTTTCATGCTCTCATCCAGCTCCAATGCCTGTCGAA
The DNA here is from genome assembly GCA_033032865.1 of Dactylorhiza incarnata. Taxonomy (NCBI): domain Eukaryota; kingdom Viridiplantae; phylum Streptophyta; class Magnoliopsida; order Asparagales; family Orchidaceae; genus Dactylorhiza; species Dactylorhiza incarnata. The sequence goes on along the minus strand of JAWHQI010000001.1, from coordinate 19,639,210 downwards.
CTCGGTCGGCAAGGTGGTATTGAACCTCCGTCCAGTTCAAGCATGCTGAAGTAGACGCTCTTCGATCAACGCAAATGATCTCCATTTCTTCCAGCTCACGGATTGGACGCTCATCGTGCATCAAAATCCAATTTGCTTGAGCGGGAGCCCGACGACTCAACACGTCCGCAACTACATTTCCCTTTCCAGGAGTATATTTGATGTCGAAGGTGTAGTCCCCAAGGAACTCCAACCACCTCCTCTGTCGCATATTCAACTCCCTTTGATCTAGCAAGTACTTGAGGCTCTTGTGGTCGGTAAAGATGTCGATCTTCACGCCATACAAATAATGCCTCCAAAGCTTCAGAGCGAATACCACGGCCGCTAGCTCCAAATCATGGACCGGGTAATTCCTCTCGTGAACCTTCAACTGCCGGGAGCCGTAGGCAATTACCTTACCGAACTGCACTAGGACACAACCGAAACCACTCCCTGAGGTGTCGCTATAAATTTCGTAGCCTTCCGTACCACATGGCGAGCATAGAATGGGCGCCGTGGTCAGACGGCTCTTCAGTTCTTCAAAAGCTCGTGCGCACTCGGGCGACCAAACGAACTTATGATCTTTCCTAGTCAATTTAGTGAGAGGAAGTGCAATCCTCGAGAAGTTTTCCACAAAGCGCCTATAATAGCCGGCAAGTCCTAAGAAACTTTGGACTTCCGCTACGTTTTTCAACAAGGGCCCGGCTCGGATCGCTTCTATCATCGACGGATCAACCGCAATTCCATCTCCACTAACGACGTGACCAAGGAATGCTACTGACGGTAGCCAAAACTCGCACTTGGAGAACTTGGCATATAGCTGACTCTTCCTCAAGGTGCCCAGAACTGCGTGCAGATGCCCTACATGCTCCTCTTCCGATTGAGAGTATACCAAAATGTCGTCGATGAAGACGATCACAAATTGATCCAAATACTCACAGAATGTCCTATTCAAAAAGTCCATGAATACCGACGGTGCATTAGACAGACCGAACGGCATCACCGTGAACTCATAGTGCCCAAAGCGGGTACTGAACGCTGACTTTGGAATATCACATTCCCTACTACTAAGCTGATAGTAGCCGGACCTTAAGTCAAGCATAGAGTATACCGTCGACCCAACCTGTTGGTCAAGTAAATCGTCGATTCTCGGAATCGGATAACGGTTCCTCTCGGTCAGCTAGGTCCGCTACTACTAGGACAACACAAAACTGGTCTTAGGCCCCGAATCCATCAACAAGGTGAAGAACATCTTCGCGCCTTTTCACGGCTTCTCCTATTCGCGCTCACTCGAGATCTATTAGGCAGCATTACCTCCAATCTATCCTTGACTAAGGTAAATGACAATTCGATTCATAACACGAAGTCCTTAGACAAATAGGAGAGCGATGCTCCCACACCAACAGAGCTCTCGTCGAATAGTCGATAATTAGGACAAGGCCTAATTGCACACAAATACAAGACATAAAATTTTGTTGTCAACAGATACAGTGGACATATTTCTATCTTTAACCGCACACGGGGTATAAATCATATTTGGAGATGATCATCCATACCTGTGGCAACATCGCATTTCTGAATGACCTCTTGCTGGCCATAAGAGTAGACTCTCGGTTGGGTTAGAGAATATTGGGGAATCGAAGACTCCACCGCCTTGCCTTTCTCCATAGAAGCCGAACCCATCACACGAGCATAGTCCACTTCTCCGATTTTTGCTTTTGGGGGACCACTTCGACACACTCGGGCTTTGTGTCCCACCTTTCCGCAAGTGAAACAAATTAAGGAACACCGTGCAGTCTTAACTTCCACAGAGTTGAACTTTCTCTTGTTTCTTCTGAACTCGGACTTGGACTGAGAGACTGGCGCATGAAACTCTGACTTCTTTACAATGAAGTCTTTCGCGCGCTGCATACTCTTCATATCCGTTTCCAGAGATTTAGCTGATTTCACTAAGACGTTGAAGCCGAGTAACTTTGGACCCACAAGCATTAGTCTTAGGTCATCTCGCAGACCATTGTAGAACTTGTTGACCTTGGTTTCCTCATCTTCCCACATAGACCTCTCATAACGATTCCGACTGATGAACTCAATCAGGTACTCATCCACTGAGTGTTCTCCCTGCTCTAGGTGTGAACACTGATCTTGTAGTTCAGGAATCTCAGTTAGGGGTAGAAACTTTAGAAGGAATGACTCATGGATGCTTTCCCAAGAGATTTCGGAAAGTTGTCTCCCACCAAACTTGTGCAACAACTCTCCTTCCCACCAAAGTCTTGCTTATCTTATAAGTAGGAAGGTGGTTAAGGTTACCAACATATCTTTGCTTATAAGCATTGACATTAAAGTCCTCTTTATTTCTGACAACCACTCAGCAGCTCTCCCAGGGGATTCCATCCCCTCGAAGGATGGAGGGTTGAGGCTCAGAAAGTACTTTAATTTCTGGTCATGCGCTCGCCCCACTACTACCTGCGCAACTCAACGTTCCACCCTCAGTTCTACCGCAGGTTCCACTACAGCAACAGTTACAGGGGCCACATCTAGAGTCGGAGTAGTAGGCTGTGCAAGCTGGCCAGACATAGTGTTGATCATCACGAAGACCGCTTCAGCGACTAACTTGATCATCTCAGCCGAAGGAGTGGTCACTGTCACCTCAGACGACCCACTACTTTCAGCAGTGTTATGGGGTTGAGACGGCCCCGCACCACTCCTAGTCACCTATAATCGTGTAAGAGACAATTTAGTGACTGAAAGCATAGCAAAACAACAATCATGGAACGCTCAGGTTCCGCAAACAAGTATGTTTTTCCATTCCTAAGTGGACATTCTTATTAGTTTTTGTCGTTTTAGGTGAATGCACATCCCGTGCACACCACCCCTTAAAAGGAATTCGTCCCGAATTCGCTAAACTACGGATCGACGCCTTAAGTCCGATACCAAATTGTAACACCCTGCCAGTACGAAGAGTATAACAGCAGGTCTGGCCGGGACCCCACACCATACAAACCACACTAGCTAGGAGTTAAAAGGTGATAACCAGAAAAGTAACAACTAAACGAGAGTACAAAACGTCAGCGGAAGCATTAAATAAACCATTCAAAGAGAACTGTCCACTATCATAGGAATGTATCCAGAATAAGAGTTACGGCCTTAAGGCCTTACATTCATCCAATGCACAAAACTCCATAAGCATACATCGGCACGCAGGCCGGCCATACATGAAAAAGCAAAAAAAGGAGGCTGGCCTTCAAGGGCCAACTCAGCAAAAGGGGCCACCGCCCGCTATTTCCCGCTAGGCTCACCTGCACCTGCATAAGACATTCCACCAAGCGGTGGCAAACAAAGTAACGGTCAGCACAGCTGACCAAATTATAACGACCCCACCCCTTTCCCGGGGTGGCGGAGATTCTACCCTGCAAGCAAGCCATACTAGCACAAGTACTAATATAAAGAAAGTGCAACTACACAAGGTGAGGTTTCAAGCACAATCAATCTTCTAGGTTGAGCATCAAAAGAAAGGAACCTAGGTATGCACATGATGTTGGTTGGGTTCACCCGAAGGTTCCCACAACCGCCTAAACAACCGCATGAGGCTAACAACATCAATTCATCACAAACGTGGGTACACACAACCGCACGCTCCATGCTCACAAGGCATGCACCAAAGGTACTTCTTCCCGAGCACCAAAACCATCATGAGTCCGAAAACTCTAGATAGAAAAGAGCTTTTGGTCGGTCTAGGCAAGACGCCCTTCCCAACCTCTCCCAAGGTCGTTCGGGTTTACAAGAGATAAATCCCCCTACCGCCACGCCTGGAAACGGGTTCAGTTCAGCCAATTCCCATGCTCTTGTCATCGATTGAACACACGATGCGGGTATGACATCACCTCGGCCCGTAAGGGTTTAGCACTCGCTAGTGCTACACAAAACATAAGTTACAACACCCAAGCCTTAAAAGTTTACTTTGTAACGACTCAAGACCCGACTCCGCCTTTCGGCCGGAGGGCATGAGGGATCGTTAGGGCTTTATACGTAACCTAAAAGGAGGTACAAGACCACTCCTCAACAATTCTAGTGGTGAAGGTTTGCATTCAACCACTCGCAAAGCATGGGGCTTCCGTTAGGATCTTCACAAGATGCCTACGCTTAAATCCCGCAATACTATCGCATATATCACAGAGTCATTCTCCGGCACGCATTCTAGGCTTAACCTAAATGCAACGTCGCAAATCAAGCATCACTGATTCGGGCTCACGGCCACGAATAGGCTTCACACACAATGCCTAAATCCGCACGACTACCGGATTTTCTACATGCAACATGCCGGGGACGGACACAATCGACCCGGAGTTCCGAAGAACTTGAGGAAATCCTACACTTCACCCATTTGGTGAAAGGGATTCCTCATGCAAGCATAGAGAAATGAAGGAGAGGACAAAAGACAAGTCCAAACAACGGGAGAAGAAATCGTTACACTAGGAGCGTTCTTTTTCGCCATAGATCCGAGATTCTACACGGAGAGAAACGACCGCACCGGGCTGCACTCTCCAAATCTGGAAACGGCTCGCGAAACAGAGCTCCGGAGCTCCGTCAATGGCGGAATCTCCCTTCTTCTTCCTTGGCTCCTCCTTCTTTCTCTAGGGTTTGGAGAGAGAATGACTTAGAGAATATGAGGTTTAATCCCCTCTCATCAGCCCTAATAGTCTCCCGCAACTAAACCTAGCCGTTGGATCAATTTCCAAAAGATTTGGACGGTCCGATCTTCTTCTCCGCTCAAAATCGCGGAACAGAATAAACAGGGCGCACGATCACAGGCGCACGGTCAGTGGTCGTGCGCGAAGAGGGAAATGGTCGTGCGCACTGTCCGAGATAGAACTCGATTTTCTTCTGAATTAACGCACGATCGCTGGCGCACGATCACTGGTCGTGCGCGAAGAGGACAATGGTCGTGCGCATAAGCCGAGACAGAACTCCGATTCTTTGCGGGTTACGCACGATCATTGGCGCACGATCACTGGTCGTGCGCGAAGAGGACAATGGTCGTGCGCATTGACCTGATCTGGAATCTTGAGCCTATCCCGAGCGCAACACTACCATTCCGCCTACCTCGCTGAACCACGATCTTTGGGGTGTTACACTCTCAGCCTTTCCATTTCAAGCTGTAAAATAATGTTACAATAGAAACATAAGTTATCACTATCAAACATCAATTCTCTCTACTAGTTTAAATACTAACTTACATATGCTTCGTTAGCTTTCTCACTAACAAACACACCATTCTTCTTATGAGTAAGTTAGCAAAGTTCTCAACAGGACTTTGATTAACCTACATATGAACATAATATTAGAGAATATGAGGTAATAATCAAAATTCACTAATAATATCATTACATTACCATTTCTAATAGTCGTGAATGATAGGATTTGGAACCTGACGTATGAGTAAACGACATTTGTGACCTATTATCAGCGTTAGTTTTGGACCTTTTCTGCAATTATTCAAATTCACATATGAGTCCATGCACTGAAGCTTTTACTAATCATATATATATATAACAGGATTTTGTAAATTACTAAAATTCACCTTAAAACTCTCACTGTCGAAGTAATCGAACAAGGCACACCAATTCTCGAGTGAGATCCAATCAAACGGGCTACAAACTCATGGATTCTTTCCAATGCAACATATTCTTTATAAGATGCAGATAATATCCCTCTCCAATGCCTATAACTACGCTGAAACATCTCATCCATATAGCCTTTTACTAATTGAACTTTAGACCATCCCTTTATATCAAACCATTGCTACAAAGGAACAATATATATATTTAGTTATTCCAACCAAATTGAAAAAAAATGTCATATACAAATTTACTTACATCTAATCCAGCATATACAGGAAGTATACGTTCATTTTCAATTTCGCTCCAGGGGGTCAAGAAATCCAATCCTGGACTATGTCTAATAACAACGCATATCCCATTTGCTAGGTGATTTGCAAAACGACGTGGTTTCATGAAGCCTTCAGGGAACTCAATCTCAAGCAATTTCTTATCCTAAAAAATATATGTTATCATATAGTGTGATAGTATGTAACTTTCAAGATAAATAAAACATACATTTTCTTCAATAGCTTTCTCAATAGATTTTCCCGTGCTCCCCCAACAACCTCTTTTTTACTAGAGCTTGCCACTGTAAAATTAAACAAACTTAATAAATATATGGTTTTAGTAAATAATAAACATCGGTATGAAATATAATTAAGGAATGCTTACCAGTATTATCAGATATCTGTGGTGGAATTCCATCATCAAATTCATTATCCGCAACATCATCATGAAGATGATGTGATCCAAGAGATGATGGTTGTGCACTAGATAAAGGTGTGGTTGGTAGACTAGACGATGGTGGTAGACTAGACGATGGTGGTAGACTAGAGGATGGTGGTAGAGTAGATGATGGTGGTAGAGTAGACGATGGTGGTAGAGTAGACAATTCAACAACATCATCATTTATTGGTTCATCATTAACCAACGTTTTACTCCTTGTAACAGGGCGACGTAGAATGACATTCCTCGGAGGCATTTTTCTGGAAAGTAAATAAGATACAAATATTAAATAAGATACAAATGTTAAATATCACAATAGAATAATATTCAATCACAAATATGAAAAGTAAGAATTGGACTAGAGTTTCATCATAATAGATAAGAAATAAACTTGACGCACCATGGCTCATCTTGAGGATGAGTAGCATACATGGTATCATCATTGTCATCACAATATTTCACAAGTGTTTCATCATCTTCATTTGTAGACTCATCTTCGTCAACGTTATCATTACTATGTTCCTTCTCTTCGCGGATTTTAATTAGATCTTCCACATTTATAATATCAGGTTCTATATGTTCTCTTGCTAGAAATTGCAAGTTATGATCCTCAATAACATATATAAATTCATTATTAGAGGACTCATGTTGTTGAAAAGCCTCTCGAACCATAGACTCACCTATGCTATCATTCATTTCCTCCATTTCTAGGTCATCTTGTTCCTTAATATCCCAAAGGTGTCTATGACATACAAGTTGTGCAATTTTCCAATGCTCACCTAGTTTTGTGTCATCGACATAGAACACTTGTTGCACTTGGTTTGGAAGAATGAACGGATCATCACTATACCAACGAGATCTTATATCAATACTCACAAAGTATTTATCTTTTTGCATAGTCTTTTTCCCACCAGTGTGAAACCATTCACACTAAAATAATACTACTTTATTTCCATGAAGATAGGTCATTTCAACTACTCTTGTCAATACTCCATAAAACTCAAGCATTTCATTTTGATGTTCCCCCTCAACAACAGTAGTATGATTGTGGACCATTAGTCAATGCCCATAACTCTTTAGAAATGCCTCTAGACTGTTCGTGATGCAATCAATTTATCTATACATGATAAACAATAAATTTGATTGGTTAAGTGAAATTTTAAATTAACAGTATAGGAGAATAATTTTGTTATTGGACCTTACATGATCTTGAAACCAAGAATGAAACTATTCTTTGTGAGTTTGGTCAATGTTCCTATCATTTGCCCTTTTTATCTCCTTCATGTGCATACTATAAAAGACAATATGTAACTTAAATTTAGATATAAAAGACAATAAGTAACTTGAATCTACTAGCTCCTACATGTTTTGAACCTTTTAAAATCATCCACTTCGTTACAATTATTTAATATGAATTTATGAGCTGCATCTAGATCTTTTTTTGAAAGTGCACGGCAACGGCGGAGAGGTCCAAAGGGCCTCACTTTTAATGCAAACACAGACAATTCACACTCTTGTTGATACTCTACTCCATCATCATTTCTTTTATCTTTGTTAAACCTTGTTTCTATTTCATTTAGACACATTGACATAAATGTCAATGACTCTTTTACAATATATCTTTCCGCTATTGAACCCTCTGGATGAGCTTTATTACGTACATAGCCTTTAAGTGATTTTAGAAACCTGAAAAGACACTCAATAATAAGAACAACATATTTTTGGTTTATGTTATGTATGAAGATGATGTAAGAATGCATAAATAAATTTACCTTTCAATAGGGTACATCCAACGTGAATGAACTGGGCCAGCAATCTTTGCCTCCTTTGGAAGTTGAATAGCCAAGTGAACCATTACATCGAAAAAAGCAGGAGGAAATATTTTCTCCAATTTGCACAAAATAATTGGAATATTACATTCCAATTTCTCGATATGCTCTACCTTTAGTGTTTTCGAGCATAAAATTTTAAAGCAATCCCCTAGCTCATATAGTGCCTCAATGACATCTGGGCATAGAAACCCACGAATACCAATAGGAATTAATCGTTGTAATAGAACATGGCAATCATGAGATTTCAGGCCATAAATCTTTCCATCTTTTACGCATCTCGAAATATTTGAAGCATAGCCATCGGGAAACTTGACATGTTTTAAAAAATTGCAAAATCTTTTTTTTTTCATCCGAGGATAAATTGTAGCATGCTTGAGGTCTTATTATAGTACTTCCACTTCTAATCAAGTGCAACTCCTTCCTAATGTTAAGATCTCGCAAATCTTCTCGTGTTTTTTCTGTATCTTTATTTTTTCCATCAATGTTCATTAACGTGCCCAACACATTATCACAAATATTTTTTTCAACATGCATTACATCAATGTTGTGTCGTATCAAAAGCTTATGCCAGTATGGTAGTTCAAAGAAGATGCTTTTCTTCACCCAATTTCCTTCTTCAATGTTGTGTTTCCTCTTTCGTTTGCTTGGGTGTTTTCCAAATTTATCAAAATTGTTTTCGAGTGTGCTCAAATTTGAAAGTAATTGTGCTCCACTCCACTCCAAAGGTTTTAAATGCATTTCTGACTTTCCATTGAACAATTTACTCTTTCGACATGGATGATCATTATGTAGATAACAACAATATCCCATATAACATATCTTACTTCGAATCCTTTTAGAATTTGTACCATATAAACAAGATGGGCATGCCCCATATCCCTTTGTGGTCCACCCAAATAAGTTAACAAGAGCTGGAAAATCATTAATTGTCCACATAATTGCAGCATGCATTTTAAATGTTTGTTTAGTATATGTGTCGTAAGTCTCAACGCCATTCCATAAATCTTTCAATTCTTCTATCAATGGTCTAAGATAAATATCAATATCTTTTTCAGGTGCACGTGGGCCAGGAATTAGAAATGACATCATAAAAAAACTCATCTTTCATCCCTTTGTATAATGGCATATTATAAGGAATTAGCACAACTGGCCACATACTATAAGAAGTACTCATATTTCCAAATGGATTAAACCCATCAGTCGCCAATCCAAGTCTAACATTACGTGGATCTGCGACAAAACTAGGATAGTTTGCATCAAAACTCTTCCTTGCAGGTGAATCCATGAGATGAATTAAAGTACCTTCTATTTCTATATGCTTCTCAGTATGCCACCTCATGTAAGATGCAGTTTTAGAAGACATATAAATTCTTTGTAGTCTTGGTTTTAAGGGAAGATGCCACAAAACCTTTTGAGGAATCAATTTTCCTTTTCCATCATTATATTTCCAGCGTTGTTCTTCACACACAGGATAGGCATCTTTCTTCTCATTCTCCTTCCAAAATAGTACACAATCATATTTACATGCATCAATCTTCTTGTACCCCAAACCTAAACCAGAAAGAAGTTTCCTAGTCCAATAAAGAGACGTTGGAATAAGATTACCTTCTGGCATCACATCTTTTAGTAATTTAAGAAGCATGTTTACCGATTTATCTGACATCTTGTTCATTACTTTGAAATGAAGCAATTTAACAATGAATGATAACAAAGAATATTTTTTGCAACCTGGGTATAGTACACGTCTGGCGGTACATAATAGACTTGAAAAAGTTTTACTATTTTCTTCTGTAGTATTCTCAGGAAGTTCTACATCTCCAATCTCTTTTATCATATCTACTAAATCATCAATGGCTTCAATATCATCCTTTTCCTCAAAATTATTTCTAGGATTTTGAGAAGATTCACTACTATTAGTATTGAACCCAAAAGAACGTGTCATTTTAGTTTCCTCATAATGTATCCAATCTTTATAGTACTTATAAAACTCTTTCACATGCAAGTCTGTTTTAACTTCAATAAAACTCTTTGGTTTAGTGTTTCGACATACATTGCATGGGCAAAGAATTTTATCTCCATAATAAATAGCGTTTTCCCGTGCAAACTCAAGAAATAAGTCCACGCCTTTTGTATAAGGGGAACTAAACCTATCTTGTTCATAAATCCAATCTTTATCCATAACATGATGCCGCCTAGAGGAGAAAAATATTTAAAATAGATCCATAACTTGAATTCAATCCACAAAAACCTAACTTAAAAAATGATTCGAAATTATACCACTATACGGTGCAAGGGAAGAGTTCAAAATCCAAACTTGAAGCTTTCCCAAGCAATGCCGGAAGAATACGTGCTGCAATGGAAGAAGAAGATTAGAGATTAATTAGGTTTACTCACACAATTTCATATAAGAAGAAGATTAGAGCATACAACATTTGTGCCCAAATCACACTGACAGCAAGCACGGGATAAAAAGCGAAACATTTGTGCCCAAATCAAACCCTAAATCCATACACACAGTCTAGGGCTTGAAATCAGGGGATAAGATAGTCAGTCGACGGTCAACAGCCTTGCATATTCGCACCTCTAATCCATAGTGCAGTACAAGGTTACCCATAAACACACTTACACACCGATTCGCATCCGTAATCCATATATCCGCACCCCTAATCCATGCGTTCAGTGACTGAAGAATGCTCACACACACTTACACAGACATTTTCACTCTACGAGTTTAGGTATACCTCAAGGAGATGATGAAGAACGCTAGTATCGCGTGATCAGGAAGAACTCTGGATCAAGAACACTGCTGGATCAAGAAAAATGCATGAGAAGAGACATCAGAGAGGGTATTGTGAGGAGTCGTGTCGATTCGCCGGAGGAAGAAGCGAGCCGCGATCAAGGATTGGATGGAGGTCGAGGGTTTCGAGAATATGTTTCAGGTTCGTCGACGGTTTTGAGACAGAGTTGCAATTAATTAGTTTATAGAATATTTGTTTATGGAGGGAAATTTCCCTCCAAATAATTCAACTCATAATTTTAAGATAAATATTTAGGTACGTATGCGCATCAAATATTTAGGTACGTATGCGCATCAAATTTGGGAGGTCGAGATGCATCTCCCGCAAAAACATCTGAAATACTTCTTTAATACTGCTTTATCCACCGTTGGATCTTGCAATCCTACGGTCGGATCTACTCGCGCACCTCCGGGAGGTGCGCATATGTACCCAAATATTTGCGTAATTTTAAATGGGGTCATTTATGCAAATTTATTACATAATTTGATATGTTGACTCAACATTCTTTACAGACTCACTTCTGAGACTTAACAATCTATATAGACTCACTTCGGCGGTTCAACAATTATTTTGGTCTAAGACAGAATGTTAGAGATCCCCTTGATGAATTATATAAATTATACGATGTTGCCTTGTATGCAAATATATTGGTTTGTTGGTTGTTAGAGGTACTTGGAGTTATATGTATTTATCTAGCTATCTGTGTGTTTACGTGCGTGTCTATGTGTGTTTGTGTCTGTGTGTTTGTGTTTGTGTTTGTGTGTGTGTGTCTATGTATGTGTTATCTCTAGCTATGTGTGACCGTGTCTGTGTGTCAATATGTGTTTGTGCATGTGTGTGCCTGGGTTGTGTGTTTATGACTGTTTGTGTCCGTCTGTGTGTGTGTTAGTGTCTGTGTGTATGTGTCTGTCTGTGTCTGTATCTGTGCATGTATGTGTGTGTGTGTGCTTGTGTTTGTGTCTGTATGATCTCTAGCTAGCTATGTGTGACTATGTCTGTATGTGTGTGTGTGTGTGTGTGTCGGTGTCTGTGCTGTGCGTCTGTGTTAGTCGTATGTGTATGTATGTGTCGATGTGCATGTGTGTGTGTCTATGTCTGTGTGATCTCTAGCTATATATGTATATGTACTGTGTTTGTGCCTATCTGTGTCAGTGTATGTGTGCAGTCTGTGTGTCGTCTGTGTGTGTGTCGTCTGTGTGTGTGTATGTGTTTGTGTGTCTGTGCATGTGTGTGTCTGTCTGTGTGTCTATGTGTGTGTGTGTGCTTGTGTGTGTGTGTGCCTGTGTGTGTGTGCCTATGTGTGTGTGCGTGATTGTGTGTGTGTGTGTCTGTGTATCTGTGCGCGCGCGTGTGTGTGTGTAAGTTTGTAATGAGATACATGAAAATGAGGAAATGACGTGCGGTCAAAAATACATGCAAGTGCAAAACACGCGACTGTGAATAAAACGTGCGCTCGGGCAAAAAACACGTGCCCGAGTGAAAAACACGTGCTCGGCCGAAATATTTCTCTCTCGGGCCAAAAATGCTCTCTTGAGCCCACGCCGTGCATGCGCTTATGCTCGGAGGTGGCCGCGCGTGCGCACCGGAGTGTCTTTGTGTGCGTCGGGGCCCGTGCGCCATAGTTATTTTTATTCTAAAATTATGTTAATAAATTAATGTCAAATTGACATTCATTTTTAAATTTAATATTTTTAATTTTTGGATTATTTTTTTGCAAAATTTATGGAGGAAAATTTTCCTACATATATTTCATTCATGTAAGAGAGAGGGGGAGAGGAAGAAAATTTTTTATAAAAATGTTCCTAAAGTCTTATAAAAACTTTATATAACAGTTTTTATAAAATTTTATAAAAAATTTATATAAAGAAACTTTATATATCATTAACTACTATATATAAAGAAACTATAAAATGATTTTTTGTTAAAATATAAATATTTTAGAAAAAAATAATTATAAAATATTGATGTATATTTTTTTACGGTCATTTTGAGTACTCATATGTATATGTTGCGGGCGAAGCCCGCCGTCGCCGGCCGGGTACTGTAGAATGCGGGCACATCCCGCTCGAATGCGGGCGCAGCCCACTAAGAGTCTACGAGCACGGGCGAAGCCCGTGTAGAGTTGCTCGTAATGTTTTATATAAAAACTTTATATGAAATTTTTATAAAAATGTTTTATAAAGTTTTACATAAAATTTTACACGTTTATATATAATTAAATTTATAATTATAATTTATTATATATTTAACCGGTTATATATATATATTAATTATAAAGGTCTGACCATGCTCGATACTCTCCGCTGTGACCGTACACCGACATCGACAGAATCTCCGCCAAAATTATACTCTCCCACTCTCACACGCTCGATCGATCAACTAACAGTGCATAGGAAAAGTGCACGTGCCCCACACGACATTAATTACCCCCGCCTCGATAGTGTCCCAGTGCGACTACGCTCATGCAGCTCGCAAACAAAAAACGTCGTCGTAAACGTCTCCTTATGTGGTGATAATAAATAAATAAAATTATTTTTTAGTAATAATATATTTCTATTTATACACAAATTTAAAAGATACATTTGATATTTTTCATGTTACGATATTTAATTAATAGTCATCTCTCGCGCGCCCGTAAAAAAAATGCATGCTTGGGCTAACAGTACTTGCACCCAGTTGAAAATTGCACGCCCGCGAGAAAATGCGTAACTAGCTAGATAGGCTAAAATGTGCCCGGGTGAGAAAAAGAATTAGGACGAAAAAAGCGCGATCGAAAAAATGTGTTTTTGAAGAAAATGCTCCTGAGCGAATAACTTGTGCGCAAAGAAAATTGTGCTCCCGAGCCAAAAAGTGTGCGCAGTCAAAAACACGCGCCCTGACAAAAATGAACTCGGGAGAAAATGAGTGATGATTCGAAAATACGTTCTCGGGCGAAAACATGCTCCCGGGCAAAAATGCGCGCCTGGGAGACAATGCGCCCGAGCAAAAATGCATGCTAGTGCAAAAATGCGTCACCGGACAAAAAACGCGTGCACAAGTGAAAAACACATGCTCGGGCAAAAAAATACGCTCTAGGGCCTAAAATGCGCACTCATGTTTTAAAACTTAATATATTTATTGTAACAAAACTTTGGTTACAAAAAATATTGATTGTAAGGAAATTTTAGTAGTTACAAATACTTTCAAGGTGTTGTTACAATTGTTGTTTATTGTGAGGATATTTTACTATTTTTAACGTAAAACTAGTTTTGTTACAAATACCTGCACTTATTATAACAAACATTTAGTTATTGTAACAAAATATAAAATACTTGTTACAAAACACTAATCTTTTGAAACGATAGAAAAATTTCGTTACCATATGTAATTATTAGTAACAAATTTCTTCTTCGTTACAATTTAGTCCTTACTAAAGGTACAGTTTGTTGTAGTGTCTTGTGCTTCCAGGAGTTGAATCACTCCTTTTATGTCTATTGGAGCATGGACAAATCCATTTTTTACAATTTCATACCCCTCCAGAAGATCCTTTGAGCTCTTGGGTGCCATTGTTGCTGTAGAAGAAGGCGCTGGGATGGAAGATAATATGATTCGTCTCGGTGGCTAGGAGGGAAGGATGTTTAGCTTTCATTAATTAACAATTGTCTATTTATATGGCTTGAATATGTGTTTTGATTAGCCCTAATAATTAGAGTTAAGTGAACTTATAGTTGTAATGAGAATTAGGTCAAATGGGGTTGCATTTAGACAAATTGTAATGGGACCAGCTCGTCTCAGCGGAACCGTTGAGACGGTGGCCTAAACCGCTGGGACAGAGCACTGTCAATCGCTGGGACAGTTTAGTAGTCTCAGCAGCTCAGCTGAGATTTTTCCCAGTTGTCTCAGCGGCTCAGCGAGGCGAGCGAGGCGAGTTGGATCCAAGTTGGACACCCGCAGGAAGGTGGGCGAGCCAACCTCGCAGAGGCCGCTCGCAGTCGAGCGAGTGAGCCCAGCTAGGGGGGGCCTGATGGGTGACATGCCCAGTAAGGGTCCAAGGGTGTCTTTACCGGGATACCCTTCGTGGGCTGTCAATAGCCCCTCAAAACAACGGAGTTTGGCTGTTGACAGACCATTTTGGACTGCGTATAGTAGAAATGTAAGGTCGAATCTCGTTATTAGCAGACCGTGAGGAAATAACTATAAATAGACCTTGAAGGGCACCTTTGGAGAAGACTCCAATCTCAATACTCTAAGCTTCCTCCTCCCTAAGTTTCTTGGTTTAGCTCTCAGGCTCTCCAAGGTGCCCAGTCTAGCTTTGGATTGGGAGGGGAAGCGCTCAAAGATCTTCTGGGAGTGTGGTGGACCTCCTCGCTGCGACCAAGGGTCTGTGTCTAGTTTCGAGTCTCCGATCTATTCCTTCCGGGTAGCCAGTAAGTGTTAGCCGCCCCTCAACTCGTTGAGGGACCGAGCTCCACAAGAGACCGAGAAATCAGTTTCAACATTTTGGTGCAGTGAGCGTGGAGTGCGGCTAGTTTAGGGAAACTCCAAGGAAGAAGCATGGCGGGAGGCGAGGAGCAAGAGGCAGGCTATAGTAGCTTACCACCACCCGGTGTGCCAGCGACTGTGGAGATGATAGCAGAGCTCAAAAGGGACCTACTCGGGGCCTTTCAGGGCGCAATCATCACGGCGCTGGGTGCGCTCGTGACCCATGCGCCCCAGGTGGCCCCTCCGGCTGAAGTTGTCGAACTTACTCCAGATCGGAGGGCTATAAAGGAGGTGGCATCCCAGGTGCCAGAGCGAGGTCTCGCGGTCTGGGAGCTTTTCCCCAGCCTGGCGAGTGCGAGCGGAGCTCCGACGAGTGGCCCCTCGGTGAGTGCAGGTGGGATCCCAGCCAGTGGGGTCCCGACGAGAGGCCCATCGGCGGGCGCGAGGGAGACAGGAGCTGAGTCACCCGGCGAGCCCGCGAGCCCACGAGGCGAGTGGATCAGATCAGGGGGTATAAGGGGGGAAGGCCATTCTGCGAGTTGGTGCTTTCGGCACCACTCCCCGTGGGGTTTGGAGAGCTGGTCATAACGATGTATACCGGCAAGAACGACCCCGTTCTGCACCTACAGTGGTTCGAGGACATGGTCTCCATCAGACCGATGTCAGATGCCTTCAAGTGACGATTATTCTCTTTCACTCTGAAGGAGAAGGCGAGGGACTGGATTCACAAGTTACCCCCAGGGTCGATCTACACCTTCGAGGATTTGCGTCGTGGCTTCCTGTTGCGTTTGTCAATCTCAAAGAAGAGGAATAAAGATCTGGAGGCGCTCTTCAACATCAAGCAGAAGTCCGAGGAATCGCTAGCCCACTATGTGGATCGGTTCCACGAGGAGGTCTTCCTCATCCACGAGGTGTCGGGGTGAGCTCGCCTTCATAGTGGGGCTGCGAGAGGGATTCTTCAAGATGGACCTCAAGAGGAGAGCTCCTTTGTCTTTTGAGGAGCTGATGGAGAGAGCAGCGGAAGAGATAGAGGGGGAGGCAGCAAACCCCGAGTTCATAAAGAGATTGGCACGACTGAGCGAGCCGGAAGATAGGAGGTTGGAGTCGAGAAGAAGGGGAGAGGCGAGGGCCCCGAAGTTGGGGTGAAGGCAGCAAGAAGGAGGGAGGCCAGGCCCGGGAAGGGATTTCCACCAAGGAGGGGGCAACTTCTGTGGAGGCCAAGGAAGACCCCATCAGCAGGGATGGAGGCAGGACCTGAGGCCACCTCATCTCCTCCCGCCTCAGCAGGCGATGGCGGTCGGTTGAAGGAGACTAGGAAGGGGTAGAGGAGCGGGAGTCGGAGGAGCCGTCCCTCAGAGGAGGAATAGAGGAGTAGAGGTAGAGGGAAGAGAGGAGGTGTTACCCTATTATGACTTCCACGATGAGGAAGGTCACGCAACGACCACCTGCCCAGAGTTCCTGGATACAAAGAGAGCCAGAGTGCCGGCGCTGCGAGAGCAGCGGCCGGTGAGGATTGAAGAGGTCCTGCCTCAGGATGAGGAGGACGAGAGGTGTGAAGACTGGGCTGACATAGGGACCCGAGGATAGATCGAGGTGATCCATTCGGGGGTAGGGATTGATGCAACCCGGAAGGCCAACCTCCATACCATCTTCCATCGTGGCGTGGCTTCGATTTCCCTAGCCAAGCCCCCAGCGGAGAAGGTCTCGTTAACTCAGAAGGACATGCTGGGTCATGAAGACCCGTTCTGCGATGCGCTGGTCATTCAGATAGCGATCGAGAACCTCATCGTTTCCCGAATCCTTGTGGATAATGGAAGCTCAGTCAACATCATCTTTAAGAAGGCATTTAACGAGATGTAGGTGGAGGAACGAAGGGTATTGGCCTCGGATGGCCCATTGTTTGGATTCTCCAGGGATAGGAAGGAGGTAGAGGGGGGAGTGGGACTCCATGTAGTCCTTGGGGGGGGGGGGGGGGGGGGCAGTCCAGAAATTGCCATTTTGTCATAGTGGATGCCCCCAACAGCTACAACACCATCTTCAGATGGACGCTCATCAGCGTGTTCCACTGTGTCCCCTCCACCTTCCACCAGTGCCTTAAGTTCAATGATGGAGGAGTCCAAGTTTGGATAAGGGGAGATCCGAAGATGGCCCGATAATGCTACGTGACTGCCGTGAACACCATCTCCTGGATGGCCGAGGCAGAAGAATGGGATCGGGAGATGGGGGAGCCGGCGAGGCTCAGAGAAGAAGGAGAGGAGGGAAGAGCGGAGGAAGGGTCGGAGGAGCCGATGGAGGAGGAGAAGGTGGAAAAAGAAGAAGAAAGGGAGGCCCAGGAGGAAGGGGCGGAAGAGATAAGGGAGGCCCAGGAGGAAGGGGCGAAAGAGATGATGGAAGTTCGGGAAGGAAGAAGAGAGGAGGAGGTCGAAGCGCCACCTTGCGACAAGGAGAAGGAGACTGTATGGGGGAGCAGTACAGGCTGGAGGCCATAGATGAGGTCCTGGAGCTTGAAGTCACCACCTGGGCGGGGGTGGTGGAAAAGGTCAAAATCAGCGGAGAGCTTGGCCCGGAGGAGCGGAGGCAGATCCTGGCCTGCGTGCAAGAAAACGTGGATGTCTTCGCTTGGAGCGCAGCAGAGATGTCGGGGATTGATGCGGATGTGGCTAGACACCGCCTCAACCTCGAACCCGGCGCTCACCCCATCCGTCAAAAAAAGCAAGCCATTGCTGACAAGATGGCAGTGCCCATCCTAGAGGAGGTGGACAAGCTCCTCCGCGCAGGGTTTGTATCGGATATCCAGTACCCAGGCTGGGTCTCCAACGTGGTTATGGTGAAGAAAGGGGGAGGTAAGTTGCGAATGTGCGTTGATTTTTCTTTACATAATAAATCGTGCCCCAAGGATTGCTACCCCTTGCCCCGAATCGACGCGCTGGTTGACTCAGCCGTCGGTTTTTCTGTAATGTCTTTTTAGATGTTTTTTCAGGTTATCATCAAATACGCATGCACCCCCCCCCCCCCCCCCCCCCCCCCCCCCCCCCCCCCCGCCCCCGACGTTAAGGATGTCTCTTTTATCACGGGGGAGGGATGTAATTGTTTTGAGATGATGCCCTTTGGGCTTAAAAACTCATGATCCACCTACCAACGGATGATGGACCGGGTCTTTCGCGAGCAAAAGGGTAGAAACCTGGAGGTTTATGTGGATGACCTCATGTTAAAAAGTCGAGACCTGGAGTCCCACCTCGATGGCCTTAGAGAAACCTTCGGGATATTGAGAAAATTCAAAATGAAGCTCAACCCCCTGAAGTGCATCTTCGGGGCTCGCCGGGGAAAGTTCTTAGGCCACTTGCTCACCCCAGCAGTGGTGGAGCCTAATCCAGATAAAGTTAAGGCCCTCATGGAGATGGGGTCGCCCAGAAATGCAAAGGAGGTTCAGTGCCTCACGGGAAAGTTGGCTGGGCTCAGTAGGTTCCTATCTAAGGCGGGAGAGAAGTGTGCACCTTTCTTGAAGGTGCTGAGAGGGAACCAAAAATTCGAGTGGACCTCGGAGTGTGAGGAAGCCTTCCAAGCTTTGAAGGGACAACTCACTCAGGCCCCTCTACTCCAAGGGCCAAGGCAGGGGGGAAGATCTATCCTTATACTTGGGGGTAGGATCCGAGGCATTAAGTTCGGTGCTGGTCCGGGAAGAAGGTAGAAGGCAAATCCCAATATATTATGTCAGCCGAGTATTAAGAAAAGCGGAGCTCTGATACCCCATCTTAGAAAAGTTGGCGTTCACCTTGGTGGTGTCGGGTCGGACACTAGGGCCTTACTTCCAAGCGCATTCGATCAAGGTGGTGACCGAACATCCCCTTCGCAAAATCATGGAAGGGGTAGAGCACTTGGGGAGGTTGGTAAAATGGTCTGTGGAGCTGAGTGAGTTTGATATATCGTTTGTGCCTAGGTTGTCAATCAAGGCACAAGCGGTAACGGACATCCTAGCGGACTATGCAACTGAAGTGGAAGAGCATGAGTCACCTCCCCAGGTGGCGTGGAAGATGTTGGTAGATGGGGCTTCAGGAAAACATTCCTTTGGAGGAGGAGTTATCATGTTGCGTCCCTAGGGGACGAGGATTGAGTAGACCATCAGCATTCACTTCCCCATTGATGAGTAGTATTTATGCGTATTTTAATTATAGTATTTAGTTTAGTTTTAATTTAAAATGGCAAATTTTATTTATATTTTAGTTTAAAATCACTTCTTTTATAATTTCTATTCTAAATGTAGTTTTACTTTTGTTTTGGAGATTTTCTGGTGTTTTTGGACAAATTCCATAGTACACGCCCTCAGTCACGCTCGTGACCAAGGGCATGTAACCTAAAGATCTGCGTTTGATGAAAACCGAGCTGAGTTCGACGAATCCACCGCCGCACCGCAAGTCACGCCCCAGGTCACGCCCGTGACCAAGGGCGTGTAAACATAGAATCTTCCCAGCGGGCTGCCGTCGAGACGTGGAGATGCTGTCGAAGAGTTAACCCAAGTCCCGCCCATGACCAAAGAGTCACGCCCGTGACTTCCCGCGTGATCCCTGCTCCCTGCCGCTCTGAATTCATGCCCACGCTGCATTTAATGAAACCGTCCAAAGTCACGCCCGAGACCCAAGTTACACAGGCTTGTAATGTCCGAATGTATCCCGCCGTCACGCAAAGTCCACGCTACTGTCGGATCCGATGTAAGTAATGTTGGGAACAGTGCCCAACAATGTTCCTGATTTGAAGAAGTACTCAGCTCAATGATAAGTGCAAACTGTATTTAATGCTCCATCTAGCTCAAGCTTGCAGAGATCGACAAATGTCAAGTACTTTAACTATTCCTGAAAGTAATATATATATCATCAAAAAGAACAAGATTCGTCGAACGCAGAAGGGAGTTCGTCGAACGAAGAATGGAGTTCGTCGAACTCAGAAGGAAGATCAACGACCGCTGAGATTTGGCGTGTTCGTCGAACGCAGAAGCAAGATCATCGAACTCAGAAGGAAGATCGACGACCGCTGAGATTTGGCGTGTTCGTCGAACGCAGAAGTAAGATCGTCGAACTCAGAAAGAAGATCGACGACCGCTGAGATTTGGCATGTTCGTCGAACGCAGAAGCAAGATCGTCGAACTTAGAAGGAAGATGGACGACCGCTGAGATTTTGCGTGTTCGTCGAACACAGAAGCAAGATCGTCGAACTCAGAAGGAAGATCGTCGACCGCTGAGGCTCGACAAGATCGTCGAACACGGAGAAGACGCAGTATCGTCGACTTCATCAATGTGGCCTTATCGTCAAGAAAGAACAAACATCGTCGTGAAGAAGCCTTGTCGCTGAAAAGGCTATGTAAGACTGATGGCGTCGAACATCGTCATAAAGAAGGCATGTCGTCGAGAAATCAAGGTGATTATGACGACACAGTCAAAGACAGCATATCGTCGTATATGCAGAAGCACCAGAATGTCTCGTATCGTCGAGATATTAGTATTAGTGGCAGAAGTAAGAAGACTTGAAGGTCTACTAAAGCCCAAGGCATCAACAAAGTCCTGTCGTCGAGATATTTTCCATGACGTCGTAACGATAGAAATATCGTCGAGACAGATTCAAATGTTACGGATGCGCTGTCAGCATTTAATGTCACCGCCTGATTGTCCAATCAGCACGTGCTCTTATAGAATGGGCGTCTGACATTAAAGGACATTACATGTTACCGTTATGCGGCTCATCTGTCCTATAAAAGGGATCAGTGATGCCCTAGAAAACTATCCTTCGAACAAGAGAAAAAGTACGAGAAAGAATCCCACCGCTACACTTGAATAGAACAGTATTCTCGGCGGAGAAGAAGAAGATTAAGTAGAGAGCAAGCATCAAGTGCTCTCTAAAGAAACAGTCATCATCATCGACTGAAAAGTAGTCGATCAACACCAGGCAAAAGAAGTGAAGGCTGAAGAAGATCCAGTGCTGAATCTCCAGATCAAGAAGAATCTTCTTCAACCTAAAGAAGCCAATATTCATCAGTCTAAAGTTGCCAATCTTCATCCGGCAGAAGTAACAGTTATTCTTACTGTAATCTCTTGTAAAGGCTTGCGGGCCTGTTTGTCAAGCTTGATGGCTTGAGACCTGTGAGGCTTGAGGGCCAGGGCAGAGGCTAGACTTGCGGGTCTGGCTAGGTAGGGCTTGAGGGCCTGAGTGTCGAGCTTGCGAGCTCGGGGGCAGTAGGGGCTTGCGGGCCTAGGCTGTTGGGACTTGCGGGTCCATGTTGTAGGGCTTGAGGGCTTGAGTGTCGAGCTTGCGGGCTCGGGGGTAGTAGGGGCTTGCGGGCCTAGGCTGTTAGGACTTGCGGGTCCGTGTTGTAAGGCTTGAGGGCCTGAAGTTTTTATCGGCGTTTGCCGAGCCTAGCACACTGCTGGGTAGGCGCAGAGGGACAGAGGACTACTCAAGACACCCGGTCTTGAGGAACCTCTATAGATCGTTGTGTGTTTTCTGCGTTGTGCTTTCTATTTTATAGATCTATTAACCAGAAATCAAGAACACCAAAAAGGGGATAATATAACTTGTAAAACCTATTCATCCCCCCTCCCCTCTAGGTGATATAGAGGACACCCAATAAACAACAAGTGGTGTCAAATCCAGGTTGTTCAAAGAAGAGCTTAACAACTTGAACAGATCTGCCATTGGGTGTCTAAGTAACATAGCTATGGAGTCAAGAATAACTATCTGCTCCAGGGAGAACTTTGCCATTTGGAAAGTTAGAGCAAGAATATTCATGGAGGCAATGGATCCAAGAATGTTTTTGATTGTACAAAAAGGTCCCTCCATGACGATGTTAAAAGATGAGACTCTTCTTGCCAGCTTGGACAAAGAAGCAAGAGCATTCTAGCTGGTGCAGTAGATCTGGCAACACATCAAAAGCTGAGTAGTTGCACAACAGCAAAGGACATATGGGACTTCTTAGAAGTTCTCATTGAAGGGTCAGAGGAAGATTTTGAAGAAGAGACCTCTCATGAAGAGGTATGCATCAGAGCACCACTGACTACTTCAGACAGTGAATCAGAAGATGTTGAATGCTCTAGAGCAAGAGAAAGGATAAGAGCACCCCTGTCTCATACATACTGTGACTCTAAGGATGAAGAGGTTCATGGACTGATGGCTCTATCAGATGAAGAAGATCATGATGAATCGCATCATGATCAGGTATGCATCACTCACACAGCTTTACTACCTGCTTCATTTAAGAAGACCAAGAGTGCATCAGAAAATTATTTATCTTCTGAAGATGATGCAGAAGACTGCTCATCATGCAACAATAAGAACCATGGTGATCTATTAGAACAGTTTGGTGATCTCTTGGAAGCTCTGATGAAGAGCAAGAGGCTTATTAAGAAACAAGCTAGGGAGCTAGAATCACTCAAGCCTTATAAGGTTGAGTCAGATGGGGAACTGGGTATGTCCTACTGTAAGGACACCAATCCACATGAGCTCAAGAAAATCATAGACAAGCTTTATGATGAGAGAAGCCAAAGGGAAGAACTTATCAAGAAACTTGAGAGTGATCTTCTTAAGGAAAGAAGCTTGGTAGCTCAATTCTCTAAGCCCAAAACTATTCTGCCCATCATTGATACCTTCTCATCCTATAAAAATAGGTGGGGGTTAGGTTACAAGGAAGGGGCAACAGATGCTGAGAATGGAGAAAAGGGCAAAACTAAAGCAAAGCCTCACACCACCTTTCAGAAGGTAGTGCTTCCCTCAAATAGGAATGATCAGGACAGTGTCCATGGTCATTGGATGAATGGAAGCTCCACTAGAGAAAGGGCATGGGGATGAGTGCATTAAAGGCTCCCCATAAGGAAATTCAAATGGCCCATCATGGACCATTTGTATTTGGTATCCCAGCCCCCACTCTCAAGGATAAAGGTGCAACATTTTTTTAATCTCTTCCAGCTAAGAAACAGACTGGTAGCCCCAGTATGATCAATTCTCTCTTGAACATATCTGATGCCATCAACACCCTGTCAGCTACCAAGCTGACATTTGTTGCTGACAAACAGATAAAATCAAGAAGAAACAATGATACTAGAGCAGCTAGTCAGCTCTTGGCTGAGAGAGATAGGAAGAATGCTGCTGCCTTCTCTACTGAACATACTTCAAAAATTGTTCAGAAAAGAAGGTACAACATCCATGAGTGTTGGTGCTGTGGCAAAGTGGGACACTTTGCCATCGACTGTTGGCACAACCCTGGTGTGCTTAATGCAAAGGAGAGACCTGCTGGAAGGGCTGCGGTGAGTAGAGGGATTCCCTATTATGCTAACAAGAATATAGGACCCAAGTCACCTTGGGTTCCTAAGGGAGATTAAATCTGTCTTGCAGGGTGGTCCATTTAGCCATTAAAAAGCAAACAAGGTTAATGGACAATAAGTGCTCCGGGCTCAGCTCTGGACTAAGAAAAACTTACAACATACCAAGGTGCACTAATCTAGGGGTATCTAGAAGTAGAGATAAGTGAACATTCCATCGAGGGGGAGCTACTAGCTCAAGGAGACCCTAAACCCTAAACTCGGGTTAATCAGACATTTAACAAATGATACTTCAACTTCCAACTCGGACACTATAAATAAGGTCAAATGTCTTAAGGTTAAAATGCTCTCTACAATAGCCTTTTAAAGCCGTCATGTTCTCCACGCCATCTAAGAGAGAACGAGTCGACTGTGCTAAAATCCTCTGGAATCAAAAAAATGGCGCCAAAGAAGGAAGATCTTCTATTCGAAGGAAGTAAAGTGGTGAGAAATGGATTCTCAGAAGGTTCAGAAGAAATCCAGGGCACCATTAAGCTGCTCGAGACCATCGGCCTGGAATACGCCCTCTCTGAGCCAACAGTAATATTAAGAAGAGAAGTGCTGGAGTTCTACTCAAATGCCAATGGTGGCTCTAAGGGAACGTCTGTGCAAAGCGAAATTAACGGGATAAAGGTTAAGGTGAATCCCAAAAGACTGAACAGGGCTCTTCAGTTGCCAGCCTTTACCAAGGGGGAGGAAGACAAAATGATTACTCAGGAAGACCTTGTCAAGGCTCTGTCTTGGTGCGGCCACTCGAGCAAAACCTATGGATCTCTGGAAAGGAAAAGCTTAAATCAACAAGGAAAGTTGTTGGCAGACATTGTGGGAAAATCCCTCCTCTGCAAGGTGGGTTCAGATGATAGGATATCCAAGCCCATGTTCGAGTTAATGGAAAGGATAATCCTAAGTAAAAGGACCAACTGGGGTAAGCAAATCTTCAAGAGAATACAAGAAAGCTTTCAAGCCCCAAATCTGGGAAGAATTCTATCACTATACTTTCTGCTTTCCGAGCCTGAAAGTTTTAACAAAAAGTATGGAGTAAAAATCCATCACATGAGAAGGATGGATATCAGAATACTGGAAAGATGGGAAAAAGTTCTGACTAGGCCTCCCAAGAAATCCAAGACTGCAGAAGATGTAAAAAGGAAGGTAGGAAGCTCATCTGAAGAAAGTGAGTCAGGCAACAGCTCACCTTCGTATGACTCTGAGGCAGCTGTGGAGACAAGGAACGTCGTCCTCCAGACCTCTGCTCCAAGTCAGTGATCCAGGACAACAGCAGAATCAGATTAAGGTAGTGCTGGAACTGAGGGGGGGAAGGAGAGTGAGCTCCCTGCTCAAGTGGAAGAAGTGATCAATAAGATCATAAGAGCTGAGGATATTGGTCATTCTGAATCAGCAATGCCAGGGTACAACCAAGAGAACCCTGTAGATGAAACTAGCAATGATCAGCAAAGTCCTGAAAAGGAGAATGAGCCAAACCACTCATCAATAAGAAAATCTCTATCTCCAATAATTGAAGGGGAT
The DNA here is from genome assembly GCA_033032865.1 of Dactylorhiza incarnata. Taxonomy (NCBI): domain Eukaryota; kingdom Viridiplantae; phylum Streptophyta; class Magnoliopsida; order Asparagales; family Orchidaceae; genus Dactylorhiza; species Dactylorhiza incarnata. The sequence goes on along the minus strand of JAWHQI010000001.1, from coordinate 19,613,915 downwards.
GAAGAAGAGGAACAAGATGGTTCACCTCCGGAGGTTGGTCCAGTGGAGCTCCCACTATTATCTCAAATAAAGATGCTGCTGGAAGAGCAAAGATTAAAACTTGAAAGTTATGTCACCTCTGCTATCAATGATCTAAGAAGAGAACTATCTACTGAAATGGCAACCCTAAGGAATGATGTGAAAAATTTGCACGAATTCACCACCCGCACTCACAAGGGTATATCTAACCTAGGGGCTAATCAGTCAATGATTGTCGGCAGCATAGAAAAGGCCTACATTGCATCCACCAAGAGGATGGCTGAACATAAGACTGTTCTCAAAGAAAGTCTAGATCAACACAATAAAGATCTAGACAGTCACCTGCTTGAAACCAAAAATCACTTGGAAGCAGGTATCCACATGCTCAAGAACAAAATACTGGCATCCGAGGAGAATCTCCACAGAGGGATATCTGAAGATGTAATAAAGGGGGAGGGGTCAATGATAAAGGCCAGTAGTGATCATGCCATCTGGACCACAAACACCATCAGGGAAGCAATGAATCTCCCTCCTCTATATTATGACGAGCCTGCTGAAGAGCAACATACAGATATTTCTGTTACTGGTAAAGGTAATGAAAAGGAAGCACTGGAGGATGAAGAAACAAAAGTGAGGAAGAGAATGTACAGGGAAGAAATGGAGAAAAAGGATGACTATGAAAGATGGAGTCCTATATCCAGGACCATCATTCTAAAAGCATGGGAGCAAGTGAAAGTTAACAAAGGCGAAAGGTACAATGTATACAATCCTCAAGAATGGGCTAAGCATGAAGATCAAGAAGAAGTAAGGAGAGAACACAGAAGAAATAAGCAAGCAGGAAGTACTCCAGCTGACACTCCTGAACCTTTAAAATATCATCCTAAACCGTTTGAGTACTTCATCAGGCAAGATGATAAGGTGCAGGAAGCCAGTACCAAGAAAGCAAAGGATGCTGCTGATATAAGAGCGCCAGAGAAATAGATGGCTAAAATTTTAAGGGGGGCTAAATGTAGAAATGTCAAAACTTTTGAAAACATTTGGCACTCTTTATAAATGAAGTGACATTTGCCAAATTTCTATGTTCACTCATGTTTTAATTGAAATATCATCATTACAAGCTTATTTGCTTGAAATGTTAAATCTTTTATAAGAATGGCATTTATCATCGAGTGAGTTATGACTTCTTCAAATAGGGGGAGATTGTTGGGAACAGTGCCCAGCAATGTTCCTGATTTGGAGAAATGCTCAGCTCAATGATAAGTGCAAACTGTATTTAATGCTCCATCTAGCTCATGCTTGCATAGATATACAAATGTCAAGTACTTTAACTATTCCTGAAAGTACTATATATATCGTCAAGAAGAACAAGATTCGTCGAACGTAGAAGGGAGTTCGTCGAACGAAGAATGGAGTGCGTCGAACTCAGAAGGAAGATCGACAACCGCTGAGATTTGGCGTGTTCGTCGAACGCAGAAGCAAGATCATCGAACTCAGAAGGAAGATCGACGACCGCTAAGATTTGGCGTGTTCGTCGAACGCAGAAGCAAGATCGTCGAACTCAGAAGGAAGATCGACGACCGCTGAGATTTGGCGTGTTCGTCGAACACAGAAGCAAGATCATCAAACTCAGAAGGAAGATCGACGACCGCTGAGATTTGGTGTGTTCGTCGAACACAGAAGCAAGATCGTCGAACTCAGAAGTAAGATCGTTGACCGCTGAGACTCGACAAGATCGTCGAACGTAGAGAAGACGCAGTATCGTTGACTTCACTAAAGTGGCCTTGTCATCAAGAAAGAACAAACATCATCGTGAAGAAGCCTTGTCGCTGAAAAGGCTAAGTATGAATGAGGGCGTCGAACATCGTCGTAAAGAAGGCATGTCGTCGAGAAATCAAGGTGATTACGATGACACGGTCAAAGACAACATATCGTCGTATATGCAGAAGCGCCATAATGTCTCGTATCGTCGAGATATTAGCATCAGTGGAAGATGTAAGAAGACTTGAAGGTCTACTAAAGCCCAAGGCATCGACAAAGTCCTGTCGTCGAGACATTGTCCATGACGTCGTAACGATAGAAATATCATCGAGACTAATTCAAATGTTACGGACGCGCTGTCAGCATTTAATGTCACCGCCTGATTGTCCAATCAGCGCGTGCTATTATAGAATGGGCATCTAACATTAAAGGACATTACATGTTACCGTTATGCGGCTCATCTGTACTATAAAAGGGATCAATGATGCCTTAGAAAACTATCCTTTGAACAAGAGAAAAAGTACGAGATTGAATCTCGCCGCTACACTTGAATAGAACAGTATTCTCGGCGGAGAAGAAGAAGATTAAGTAGAGAGCAAGCATCAAGTGCTCTCTAAAGAAACAATCATCATCATCGACTGAAAAGTAGCCGATCAACACCAGGCAAAAGAAGTGAAGGCTGAAGAAGATCCAGTGCTGAATCTCTAGATCAAGAAGAATCTTCTTCAACCTAAAGAAGCCAATCTTCATCAGGCTAAAGTTGCCAATCTTCATCCGGTAGAAGTAACAGTTATTCTTACTGTAATCTCTTGTAAAGGCTTGCGGGCCTATTTGTCAAGCTTGAGGGCTTGAGACCTGTAAGGCTTGAAGGCCAGGGCAGAGGCTAGACTTGCGGGTCTGGCTAGGTAGGGCTTGAGGGCCTGAGTGTCGAGCTTGCGGGCTCGGGGGCAGTAGGGGCTTGCGGGCCTAGGCTGTTGGAACTTGCAGGTCTATGTTGTAGGGCTTGAGGGCCTGAGTGTCGAGCTTGTGGGCTCTGGGGCAGTAGGGGCTTGCGGCCCTAGGATGTTGGGACTTGCGGGTCCGTGTTGTAAGGCTTGAGGGCCTAAAGTTTTTGGCGGCGTTTGTCGAGCCTAGCACAGTGCTGGGTAGGCGCAGAGGGACAGAGGACTACTCAAGACACCCGGTCTTGAGGAACCTCTATAGATCGTTGTGTGTTTTCTGCGTTGTGCTTTCTATTTTATAGATCTATTAACCATAAATCAAGAACACCAAAAAGGGGATAATATAACTTATAAAACCTATTCACCCCCCCCCTCTAGGTGCTATAGTTGACACCCAATAAACAACAAGAAATGTTTACACACCCTAGTTCATGCCCGTGACCGAGGGCGTGGAACTTGAAAATTTGTGCTATAAATTCAGAGGCTCTCCTTGAGTCCAGGGTTCAGAATTTTGAAGATGGGGAGGTGCTGTTAGAGCTGTTAGTGAGTTTTTCATGTTCACGTTCATGTTTTTCCTTAAGCTTTCATGTTCTCTTCTTCATGTAATGTACTAGTTTTTATTTCTTTCATGCACTAGTTAATTAAAGCTTGTAACCTTAATTTCCTAGCTTTGTAATCTCCTTTTAAGCTTGTAATAGTTTTGGTTTTCAATAAAATTAAGTTTGCTATCTTTCATGTTCTCTTTCTCCTTAGTAATTTTTTTTTCATGCAATGTTAATTTTTCTCTCCTTAGTAATTTCTCTTTTATGCAATGTTAATTTTTCTTTCCTTTCATGCAATGTTTAATCTTTTCATTTAGCTTGCAATTTGTCTTTTTTTAGTTAAGTAAAACAACCCTCAAAAAATCGTTCGATAAGATAATGGTGATTTTCCTCGAAGTAGAAGTAATCGACGTGCCCCGTGGAATATGACCTTGGTGTTTCTAAATATCCTATACTATAGACGATAAGGTACACTTGCCTTAATCGGATATAGTTTGGGAGAAAATCTTTAACATTCGCTTAATTTCAAAACACGAAATTTTTATATCAAGTTTTTGGCGCCATTGCCGGGGACTTGCGTAGATATTTTGAAAAGAGGATAGCTATTAATTTTATCATGCTTCTTTTTATTTTATTTTGCTTTTTCTAAATTTCAAAAAAAGAAAAAAAAAAGAGAAAAATTTTAGTTTTTTCCTTTTCCTTTCTTTTCTTTCTAGTGTATGACCCGAAGTAGCGTTTCGAATATCCCTTTTGATCTAGAGATCGAGCGAACCCTTTTTAGGCACCGCCGTTCTCGTGATAAGGATAATCAATTAGAATTCCAAGAGTCGATCGGGGACACTAACACAACGAATATGGATCCTAATCTTAATCCTCCTAATCCTAACGCGCCAAATCCTAATGAGGCCGCGCAACAGACCATGTCCTATTATGCGCGGCCGAATTTGGTAGGCACACAATCATGCATTATTCGCCCCACAGTGGTGAACAATAATTTTTAGATCAAGTCCAACATCATACAAATGGTGCAACAATCGGTGACCTTCGATGGTCAACCGGACGAAGATCCAAATTCACATATTTCTTACTTCCTTGAAATATGTGATACTTTTAAAATCAATGGTGTCACCGATGACGCCATTCGATTGCGTCTTTTTACTTTTTCTTTGCGGTCTAAGGCCAAGCAGTGGCTGGGCTCCCTACCTAGGGGACCCATCACTACATGGGCCAAAATGACGGAAAAATTTCTAAATAAATATTTCCGGCCTTCAAAGACCGCTAAATTGCGCACAGATATTGCGTCGTTTATGCAAATCGACTCGGAGACTCTCTATGACACATGGGAGCGCTTCAAGGAGCTTTTGCATCGATGCCCTCACCACGCACTTGACACTTAGCAACAAGTGCAAATATTTTATAATGGCTTAAATCTCCAAACGAGGCAAATGATTGATGCAGCCGCCGGGGAGAAGTTAAATAACAAAACCCTGGATGCCGCTCAAGAGATTTTCGAAGAGATGGCCACGAATGCGTACCAATGGAACATGCCCCGAGCGCGGCCTAATAAGCCAGCTGGAATTTTTGAAATAGACGCAAACGCAAATTTGGCTTTACAAGTTGAGCGCTTAACAAAGCAAGTGGCGGAGATGTCTGCTTCCTCCGCCCCTCCTCCTTGGGCTAATAACGTTTTAATTGAAGAACAGGTCGACTACATGGGAAATCCACATCGGCCTTCCTATAACCCGAACTCTGCTCCGTATAACAACACATACAATGCGGGTTATAGGAATCATCCGAATTTCTCATGGAGCAACCAAGGAAATGCTCAGCGTCCTATGAATCTAAATCACCCCCCCCCCCCCCTAATCAACTTCTTAACTTGACTCCGCCTCTAAATTTGATTTCTCAAAATTTTAATCCTCCCGGTTTTCCACCGCAACAGCACAAGCCCTCTTCGCTTGAAGAGGTCTTTGCAAAATATGTTGCTACAAATGAATCGAACATCCGGAACCTCACCGGGTCGATAAAAAATTTAGAGAATCAAGTGGGCCAGCTCGCAAAGATGATTTCTGAACATCAGCAAGGAGCACTACCGGGGAATACAAAGCAAAATGTAAAGGAGAGCGCGCATGCGATTACACTCCGAAGCGGGAAGGAGGTGGTTTCAAAAAAGGATGAACCCAAGGTAACTTCCTCTCCTCCTCCTCCTATTCTTAATTTATCTTCGAATTTGCCCGCTACGTTAGCTCCGCGCGCTTCTACTTCTAATATTCCATATCCGTCTAAGTTTAAAAGCGAGTGCGCCGAAAAAAATTATAAAAAGTTTTTAAACATTTTAAAACAAATTCATATTAATGTAGCCTTCTGCGAGGCTATCTCTCAACTGCCTAAATATGCGAAATATCTTAAGGAGTTGCTCTCCAAGAAGAAAAAAATAGAAGATATTTCGCATATTTCTTTAAATGCAGAATGCTCCGCGGTTGTACTCAACAAATTGTCTCAAAAAGCAAATGACCCGGGACGGTTCTCCATCCCGTGTTTATTTGGCAATTCGTTAGTAAAACACGCCTTAGCGGATCTTGGAGCAAGCATCGATCTCATGTCGTTTTCATTATTCAAAAAGCTAGGTTTAGGAAATCCTAGCCCCACTCGAATGAGTATTCAATTAGCGGATCATTCTTTAAAATATCCGGTAGGAATAGTGGAGGACGTGCTCATCAAGGTTGACAATTTCATCTTCCCGGTGGATTTTGTCATTCTTGACATCGAAGAGGATGCTGAAGTACCCCTCATACTTGGCCGCCCATTCCTTGCCACCTCCCGCGCTATTATAGACGTAAGTAACGGAAAGCTCCTTCTACGGGTTGGAGACGATGAAGTTACTTTCGGCATAAATTCCTAGATGCGGAACACATTAGAAAACGACGATTCGTGTTTTTATCTGGAAGAGTGTTGTGAGTTCTATTCACCCCCCGAGTTAGTCTAATCGGCAAGTAGTAATCCTGAGCTCGTCGAGCACTTTTATCTTGAAGAAGAAGTCTCTCACCCCACACCACCCGAACCACTATGTTTAGAAAAACTAAAAATCAAAACATCTTATGAAGAGCCACCCATATTAGAGTTAAAACAACTCCCCCCCTCACCTACAATATTTATTTTTAGAAAAAGAATCTAAGCTACCCGTCATCGTTTCATCCGATCTTAGCAACTCAGAAATTTCTGAGTTGTCTATAGTCTTAAGAAAGCACCGCCACACAATTGCGTGGCAAATATCGGATATTAAGGGTATAAACCCTTTCTTCTGCACTCATAAAATCTTTCTCGAAGATAATTCCCGCAACTCAGTCCAGCCTCAACGACGACTAAACCCGAACATGAAAGAAGTCATTAAGGCCGAAGTTATTAAACTTTTAGACGCGGGAATCATCTACCCGATATCAGATAGTACTTGGGTTAGCCCAGTAAAAGTCGTTCCGAAGAAAGGTGGCGTCACAGTAGTTGCGAACGAAAATAATGAATTGATCCCAACCCGTACTATTACGGGTTGGCGGATGTGCATCTATTATCGAAAACTAAATGATGCCACCCGTAAGGATCACTTTCCGCTACCTTTTATCGATCAAATTTTAGAGCGCCTTTCAGGTCACTCCTACTAATGTTTTCTCGATGGTTTGTTGGGATATTTCCAAATTCCGATTTCGCCTGGTGACCAAGAGAAAACCACTTTCACTTGTCCCTTTGGCACCTTCGCTTATCGAAGGATGCCATTTGGTCTTTGCAACGCGCCAGCTACATTCCAAAGGTGTATGTTAGAAATATTTGACGATTTAATAGAGGAGGTGATGGAAGTGTTTATGGACGACTTCTCCGTGTTAGGAAACTCATTTAAAAATTGTTTAAAAAAATCTCGAGCGCGTGCTGCAACGATGTGAGGAAACAAATTTAGCGCTTAATTAGGAAAAATGTCATTTTATGGTCAAAGAAGGATTAGTCCTTGGCCATAACGGGAAAGGGGATCGAGCTCGATAGGGCGAAGATCGAAGTAATTGAAAAGCTCCCCCTTCCAAGAAACGTAAAAGCTATTAGAAGTTTCCTAGGCCACGCGGGGTTTTATCGGCGCTTTATACAAATTTTTTCCAAAATCACAAAGTCGTTAACCCATCTTCTCGAAAAAGAATCCTCCTTTATTTTTAACGATGAATGCCATTTGGCCTTTAAACTTATCAAAGGGAAACTTATAAACTCCTCGATTCTAGTCATCCCAGATTGGTCGCTCCCTTTTGAAATCATGTGCGACGCGAGTGATATTGCGGTTGGTGCCGTTTTAGGCCAACGGAGGAGTAAGTATTTCCACCCGATTTATTATGCGAGCAAAATACTCACGTCGGCACAAGCAAACTACACCACTACCGAGAAGGAACTTCTAGCAATCGTTTTTGCTTTTGATAAGTTTAGGTTGTATATCACGCTTTCCAAAGTTATCGTCTTCACAGATCACTCCGCGCTTAGGTATCTCTTAAGTAAATCGGACGCCAAGCCTTGTCTTTTGCGATGGATCCTCCTCTTGTAGGAGTTTGATTTAGAGATCCGGGATAAAAGGGGAGCCGAAAACTTAGCTGCCGATCATCTTTCTCGATTAGAAAATCCCTCCTCGGAAGCATTAATAAAATCCGACATTAACATTAAATTTCCCGAAGAGTGCCTCCTTGCTCTCGAAAAGATTAATTCATCTTCTACCCCCTGGTTTGCGGATTTGGCTAACTATTTAGTAGCACGGGTCCTGCCAAAAGAATTCTCGAGTCAGCAAAAGGTGGAATTCTTTTCTGATTTAAAGAATTATTTTTGGGAGGACCCCTTTTTATTTCGTGTTTGCGCAGACCAGGTTGTGAGAAGATGCATCTCAAGTGAGGAAGGCCTTAAAATTTTACGTCATTGTCATGAGGGACCAACCGGTGGTCATTGTCAAGCAAACTGAACCGCGAGGAAGGCGATGGAGGCGGGCTTTTATTGGCCCACGCTCTTCAATGATGCTCACACCCTTGTGAGTACTTGCGAAAGCTGCCAGCGGTCGGGGAACATCTCCCGCCAGGATGAGATGCCCTAAAATATTTTCATAGAATGCGAAATTTTTGATCTTTGGGGTATTGATTTTGTTGGTCCTCTCCCTCCCTCTTATTCAAACAAATATATTCTCGTTGCGGTCGACTATGTGTCGAGGTGGGCGGAAGCGCAAGCTCTCCCCACCCATGATGCGCGAGTCGTCGTTAATTTCTTAAAAAAATTATTTTCTCGATTTGGCACGCCGCGTGCTCTAGTGAGTGATCGGGGCACCCATTTTTGCAATAGTCAATTTACAAAAATCTTAGCAAATTATGGTGTCATGCACAAATTATCCACTGCATAACAACCACAAACGAGCGGCCAAGTCGAAGTTGTTAATCGAGAATTAAAACGGATTTTAGAAAAAACTGTTTCGATTAATCGGAAGGATTGGGCAATAAAGCTCGATGACGCTATGGGCCTATCGAACGGCGTACAAGACCGCTATCGGTTGTACACCGTATCGAATGGTTTATGGCAAGGCTTGGCAACTTCCGGTCGAACTTGAACACCGCGCAGTTTGGGCGCTTAAATTTTTAAATCTCGATTCCACTTTAGCGGGCGAACAAAGAAAATACCAAAATGAACGAATTAGATGAGTGGCGAGCGAATGCGTATGAGAGCAATAAATTATATAAGGAGCGAACAAAGTTTTATCACGATAAACATATAAAATTTCCGAAAACTTTTTCGCCGGGCGACCTCGTCCTCCTTTATAATTCTCGCCTTCGCCTTTTTCCGGGAAAACTAAAATCCCGATGGTCCTGACTCTTTATTGTTAAAGAGGTTTGGTCCTTTGGGACAATTTTAATTTCCCACCCGGAAAAAGGTTCCTTCAAAGTTAACGGGCACCGCCTTAAGTTATATCTTCCGGGAAAGTTAACTAACGAAAAGAGTGATTCGATTTTACTTCCTCCTATAATATGATCGGCAAGTGGGTCAAGCTACGCGACCTTAAACAAAGCGCTTTTGGGAGGCACCCCAAAGTTATCTTTTTATTGTTTTTCTTTTTATTTTATCATGTTTTGTAGGTAACCGACGCTTCCCCCGCATCTTCATAACCAGGGAAGCCCTCTTAACCTCTCCTTCGTTTCTATTATTATTTTTGTTTTGTCTTGCACTTTTCTCTTTTATTTCATACTTAGTTTTAAACATTGGGGACAATGTTTATCTTTAAGTATAGGGGTGTAAATAGTTCTTTGTAAATAGTTGTTAAATTAGAAAATTTTAAAAAAAAAAATATTTTCTTATGTTTTCTTCTATTTTAGCACTTGCAAAACCCAAAAACTCAAAAAATTTAAAAAATTGAAAAAATTTTAAATCTTGGAAAGGGACATTTGTGACCTCACCCCATCTCACCTCCTAGTACCGTGAGAACCCTTCACGGGGTATACCTCGGGAAGTCCAAGAATTAACAAAAAAAAGTTTAAGCTTTTTAGTATATGTTTTTATTGTTTATTTCTTATCAAAAATCCAAAAAAATAAAAGATAATATCAAAATTCAAAAAATATGAAAAACTTAAAATACAAAAAATATAAATCTTATACCTCTCCTATTTGTTGTTTTTGTGATTTCTTAGAAATCTAAATGAGAATGTTTATAAGTATTTTTAAGTTTTTAATTGGCTAAAATTTTGCTTATCATAGTTTGTTAATTTTAAATTTGAGGTAATCTTGATTTAAGAATCATCTTATGATTTTAACTTGATTAGAGAATATATTTAGCATGACTTCTCTTTTTATTTTTAAACGGCTTCATTTTGTAGTGAATTTGCTAAACCTCTTTAGATTTCAATTATATTTTCTTCTATCTTTTTAGATCTTAGGAAATTTAATTTTACTAGAATTTGCTCTCAATATAATTTAAAGCTAGCTAGATTTATTTTTTCTCTACCCTACCCCTTTGATGGCATAAAAAAAGTTTTTTAAAAGATCATATGTCATGGGAATAAGAGGATAAAATTCATTATTCCCTAAACATATGCACCCAAAATATTTTAAAAATATTATATGGCATGGAGTAAGAGGATAAAATTAATTACTCCTAAACCATATACATTTTGGGTTTTTATTAGAAGAGAATTTATAAGATTATATGGCATGGATTAAGAGGATAAAATTCATTACTCCTAAACATATACAAAAAAATAGAGGTGAGAGGATAAAATTCATCACCTCCATTCTAAGATCTCTTCTTATGCCAAATTTTATGAAATCCCCCTTAGCCAATTATCATTGTTCTAGATTTAGTTTAAGATTATTGAGAGAGCAATATTTAGTAAGTTACTTTTCCTTAAGTTTCTTTTAAAATAGAGTTCTTATAATTTTAATTTAATCTCATTTTATAATTTCTACAATATTGTTAAACCAATTAATTTTCTTAAGAAGTCCTTGCCTAAACATTTTTCCCTCTTTTCAAATCATCATCATAATTTAGGACTTAACACCTCCTTGAATTTACTCTTAACTTAACTTTTGGTTTAAATGAAATTTTAGTTTTAAATTAAAAATTTTATGGATGTCTTATAAATTATGTCTCACACTTTTCCTTTGGAATAGCAAAACCTCAAGTATGGGGGTATTTGATGAGTAGTATTTATGCGTATTTTAATTATAGTATTTAGTTTAGTTTTAATTTAAAATTGCAAATATTATTTATATTTTAGTTTAAAATCACTTCTTTTATAATTTATATTCTAAATGTAGTTTTACTTTTGTTTTGCATATTTTCTGGTGTTTTTGGACAAATTCCATAGTACACGCCCTCAGTCACGCCTGAGACCAAGGGCGTGTAACCTAAAGATCTGCGTTTGATGATAACCGAGCTGAATTAGATGAAACCACCGCCACACCGCAAGTCACGCCCCAGGTCACGCCCGTGACCCAAAGTCACGCCCGTGACCAAGGGCGTGTAAACATAGAATCTTCCCAGCGGGCTGCCGTCAAGACGTGGAGATGCTGTCGAGGAGTTGACCCAAGTCACGCCCGTGACCAAAGAGTCACGCCCGTGACCAAAGATTCACGCCCGTGACTTCCCGCATGATCCCTGCTCCCTGCCGCGCCGAATTCATGCCCACGCTGCATTTAATGAAGCCGTCCAAAGTCATGCCCGTGACCCAAGTCACACGGGCGTGTAATGTCCGAATGTCTCCCGTCGTGACGCAAAGTCCACGCTACTGTCGGATCCGATGTCAGTAATGTTTGCACGCCCTAGGTCACGCTCGTGACCGAGAGTGTGTAACTTGAAAATTTTTGCTATGAATTCAGAGGCTCTCCTTGAGTCCAGGGTTCAGAATTTTGGAGATGGGGAGGTGCTGCTAGAGCTGTTCGTGAGTTTTTCATGTTCATGTTCATGTTTTTCCTTAAGCTTTCATGTTCTCTTTTTCATGTAATGTACTTGTTTTTATTTCTTTCATGCACTAGTAAATTATAGCTTGTAACATTAATTTCCTAGCTTTGTAATCTCTTTTTAAGCTTGTAATAGTTTTGGTTTTTAATAAAATTAAGTTTGCTCACTTTCATGTTCTCTTTCTCCTTAGTAATTTCTTTTTCATGCAATGTTAATTTTTCTCTCAGTAATTTCTCTTTTATGCCATGTTAATTTTTCTTTCCTTTCATGCAATGTTTAATCTTTTCATTTAGCTTGCAATTTGTCTTTTTTTTTAGTTAAGTAAAACAACCCTCAAAAAATTGTTCAATAAGATAATGGTGATTTTCCTCGAAGTAGAAGTAATCAACGTGCCCCGTGGAATACGACCTTGGTATTCCTAAATATCCTATACTATAGACGATAAGGTACACTTGCCTTAATCAGATATAGTTTTGGAGAAAATCTTTAACATTCGCTCAATTTCAAAACACGAAATTTTTATATCACCGATCACCAACAATCAGGCCGAATACGAGGTGATGATAGCAGGCCTGCGGTTGGCCCGGGAGTTGGGTGTGTAAGACGTGGAGGTCTCAACGGACTCCAAGGTGGTGGCATGCCAGATCAGTGGGGAGTTTGAGGCAAAGTAACCTACCCTCCACCGTTATCTCGAGAAGGTCAAGGGAGTCATCGGGCAGTTCCGCACCTTCTCAATCAAGCATGTTTCTAGGGAAGAGAATGTCCCAGTAGATATCATATCCAAGTTCGGTCCACGGGAAGGAGGAACGATGTCAGAACTCTTTCGAACCTCCATCGAGGAGTGGGAACTGTTGGAGGAGGATCAGCGGGAGTCATGGATGGATCCCTTCATCACCTTCTTGCCCTCAGGGAAGTTCCCTGAAGGGGACGTAGATAAGCGGCGTTTTAGGTATAAATTGGCATACTATTCCTTACATGCAGGAGGACTATACAGGAAAACACTCTCAGGACTCCTGGCCCATTGTGTATCAGAGGAAGAAGTCCCAAGGGTCCTGGAGGAAATCCACTCAGGGGAGTGCGACAGGCACTTCGGGAGCCAAACCTTGGAGGGGAGAGTGTTGAGGCAAGGCTATTTTTGGCCTACCCTCAGCAAGGATGCAACAGAGTTCGCAAGGAAGTGTTCAAAGTGTTAGCTGTTCGCTCCCCTCCAGCTCATGCCAGCTCTAAGACTCCGAACCATCACAGCTCCCTGGCCCTTTCCTATATAGGGTTTGGACCTAGTGGGTGCTTTCCCGCAGACGAGCGACCAAAGAAGGTTTTTGTTGGTATTGATTGACTTTTTCTCCAAGTTGTTGGAGGTGAAGGCGCCGACTAAGTTAACATCTCAAGTAGTTAGAAATTTCATATGGGGTGAAATCATATGCAGGCATGGGCTCCCGCTAGCCATAGTTACAGACAATGGGCCGCATTATTCTAGCGACGAGTTCGTCAGCTTCTGCACCCAGCTTGGAATAGAATTTCGGTTTGCGTCAGTCTACCACCAGAGGAGTAATGGGCAAGTGGAGGCGGCAAACAAAATCATCATAAACTTGCTGATGAAGAAGGTCGAGAACCTCAAGGGGAACTGGGTAGAACAGCTACCCTCGGTCCTCTGGGCCCTGAGGACCACTCTGAACACGGCCACGGGAGATACTCCATTTAAGCTCTCCCACGGGTCTGAGGGCGTTCTCCCAATAGAGTTCGAGGTAAAATCACACAGGGTGGTTGCCGCGGGCGAAGGAGATAAGGAATGGCTCGCAGAGAATGGAGAAGAACAAAGGCTATCACTTGACCTTGTAGAGGAACTCCGGGATTTAGCCATTGTCCGACAGGAGGAGGTCAAGCGGCAGATGGCCCGATACTTCGACAAGCACATCAGAGTGGATCAATTCGAGAAAGGAGACTTGGTCTTAAAAAAGGTCGACGCGGCCGGAAGGAGTGCCGCGGTAGGAAAGCTCGAGCCTAATTGGGAGGGGCATTATATTGTAAGTGAAGTGCTCAAGTCGGGAGGGTACCACCTCCGAGATGTGGAAGGGGTACCTCTCGGCCGATCTAGGAGCGGAGACGACCTGAAGCAGTTCTACCCTTGAAACTTTTGTAATTGACTTGTTATATGTTTTGCTCTTAATATATTAGTTCTGAAGTTTTTTCTAAGCATGGGTCCTTAAGTCTTTGTGCTGGATTGCCCAAGACAATCCTGTTGCTGGGCTCTCCTAGTCGGTGGGTCAGGTAGATCTCGCGGAGAGGTTGGCAAGGTAACAGGTCTTTGTGCTGGATTGCCCCGGACGGTCCCGCTGCGGGGCTCTCACTAGCCAGTGGGTCAGGTAGATCTCGCGGAGAGGATGGCAAGGTAACAATTCTTTGTGCGGGATTGCCCCGGACGGTCCCGGTGTCGGGCTCTCACTAGCCGGTGGGTCAGGTAGATCTCGCGGAGAGGCTGGCAAGGTAACAAGTATTTGTGCTGGATTGCCCCGGACGGTCCCGCTGTCGGGCTCTCACTAGCCGGTGGGTCAGGTAGATCTGCGGAGAGGCTGGCAAGGTAACAAGTCTTTGTGCTAGATTGCCCCGGACGATCCCGCTGTCGAGCTCTCACTAGCCGGTGGGTCAAGTAGATCTCGCGGAGAGGCTGGCAAGGTAACATGTCTTTGTACTGGATTACCCTAGACGGTCCCGCTGCCGGGCTCTCACTAGTCGGTGGGTAAGGTAGATCTCGCGGAGAGGCTGGCAAGGTAACAAGTCTTTGTACTGGATTGCCCCGGATGATCGCGCTGCCGGGTTCTCACTAGCCAGTGGGTCAGGTAGATCTCACGGAGAGGCTGGCAAGGTAACAAGTCTTTATGCTGGATTGCCCCGGACGATCCCGCTGCCGGGCTCTCAATAGCCGGTAGGACAGGGTGACCCCGCGGAGAGGCTGGCAAGTGGTTCGAATTGGGAAGCCCGGTTCGCAAGACTCTCAAGATAAGGCCTATACAGCGGGGCGAGACCCGGAACTCGCTCGCAGGATGTATAGAAAGCAACAATGGATGGGAAGCGCTATCCCACAGTAGAAGCGAGACAGCCGGATGCAAAGGTCGCTGGGCTCACCAGGTCATGTCCGGACTCGCAAAAAATACTTGAAGAATTTTGTACCATGCCTAAAACTAGCGGGTTAAGGAGATCCGCCGACGTAGCAGTTAGCAGGCATCCTTGGTCGAGCGCAGGGGGTGGGCGAGCAGGATAAGGCTGTTAAAATTTGATTTGAATCGTTTAGGAGTAAGCAGGAGTTGCATCAACTGAGTTATAGCCAAACAACCACAATGCCACACAGCAACATAAAAGACTTTATTGAATCACAAACTTGATTTATAGTGCGAGCTATACATGGTGAGACATGATTCATAAGAATCACGAAGGAGAGAAGAACAAAACACCAAAAAGCAAAACTGGCAGCTTGACAAGCAGAGACCGCACAGACCGCTCGACTCCAGAGATCGCCCGGCTTGACATGAGACCACGCGAACAGAAAACAGAAAGGCCGCCTGCACTGCAAGATCGCCACCTCAGACTGCACGAACTGGAGCTTATTGAATTGAACGAAGAACAGCTGTCGCCAGACAGCAACTCAGATCGCCTAACCGCTGAAGGTCGCCTGATCCCTGAGCTCATTGCGAACAACACAAGAACACCATCAACCAGTTCGCAGACAGACCACTGCCGAACTGTTTATTCAAGCCGCTGGAGACCGCAACCTGCTGACCGCAAACCTGCGAACACAACAAACAGTCAACTAGCTTCTGAGACCGCCCGACCTCAAAGTTGAGACCGCACGAATAAACCAAGGCTCTAGTTGTTGAAACCGATTTCTCGGTCTCTTGTGGAGCTCGGGGCCCTCACCGAAATGAGGGGCAGCTAGCCCTTACCGGTCCCTCGGGAGAGGTAAGGCCGACGATTTGAGCAAAGAACAAAGACCCTAGTCTCAGCGAGGAGGTCCCTCCACTAACCCGGAAGATCGTTGAGCGCTTCCCCTCCCAAGCCGAAGCTAAGACTCGGGCACCTTGGAGAGCTAGAGAGCCCAAACCAAAGCGACCTAGGGAGAGAAGAGCTCAAAGATCATGAACCGCCTCTCTCCAAGGTGCCCATTAAGGTCTATTTATAGGTTTTGGTTTTGTGGTCTGCAGATAACAGGATTCCGCCTTCAGATTTGACTATCTGCACCCCGGGTGGGTCTGCTAACAGCCAAGTTCCGCTGTTTGGAGAGGCTAAGAGCAGACCACCGAGGGTAAAATGGTAAGTTGATCCTAATGACATATGGGTAAGGGGTTGCGAGAGCCCCACCGTTGGAGTTCTCGCTGGCCTTCTCGCAGATCCTGCCCGCGGAAGGAGCTCTCGCGAATACTGCCCGCGGCATCTCCTTCGGAGGGTCGTTTTGCGAGAACCCTGCTGAAGGAGCTCTCGCGAGGATGAGGGTCCGCTGACGAGGTTCTCGCGAGGACCCCGTCGGCCCATTTTGGTGGTCTGCCGAGGTCTCATTGGCTGGGGCTCGATCTCGGCGAGGACCAGATCTCGTCACTCCCGTCTCGCTCGATTTCCCTGCCTGGCGAATATTGGGGTTGTACACAATCCCCGCTCTTCGCGAAGACTAATGTCCTCGCGAAGAATCGTCCAACCCCTGATATTCGACCGCCCCCAGATGACCTGTCAGGAATCTTTGGTGGGACCCACCATGCAGGTTATAAATATCGTCCCGAGCCCCCATTGGTGCGCGTCGTTTCTTTTCCTTCCTTTCTTGTTCTAGCTGCCGGGAGATGCCGATTTCCGAAGAAGCAGAGGCTCGCCTGAGGGCGTTGAGAGCCGGCGGGCTACCTTCCACGACCAAGGTACCCGCCTGGATGAGCCGGCCGCCTCCCTCCCAGTCGCCAAAAGTCAAGAAGGCGAAGGCGGTTCGCCTCTCTGGAGACGACTCCGTGGCGCTGGACTCCTCCCCGGACGATCGCCGCCCCGAGAAGGTATGAGTTATTCGAATTCACGTCGGTAAATTGCTCTTCATTCATTTCCACTCGTAGAATACTTTGCCGAGCGAGATCGTTGAGGAACGTGCTGAGGGGTCTCGGAAAAGCCAGCAGGTGGACACGAACCTCGCTGGGAAAGACACTACCGGTACGATCTGGATCTCGCATACCGTAATACTTATGTCAACCATATACTATCTCCGTTACACTTTTCTTACAGTCTCGCCCCTGAAGTCCCCGATCCGCCCGTCGTCGCGGCCTCCATCTCCGCCCCCTCCAGGTAGAATTGTTGACAAGCCCGGGTTCCAGCTCCTGACGAGCGAGGAGACCGGTGGCTCCGCCCCGCCGAAGATTCTCCCGACCAATAGCACGGTTTATCCCGCCAGCCTGGGCAAATCCCTCTACCCCCACTATGGAAATGTGTTCCAGGGCCGTCCTTCGACTTCTCGCCACCCTCTCGGTAAGCGTTATGGCCTCGCCGAAACCCCGCATGATTTCGCGCTCGTCATCTAATCATTCTAAAATCTTGCAGATAATGCTGAGAATCCGCCTACCGATTCCGAGCTGGGTGATGACGAGATGTCTCCCCTTCCTGACCAGGTGGAGGAATTCTTAGGGGATCCGCGCGATCCGGAAAGGATGAAGCAGCGAGCCGCGGAACTCTTGAGGAAGCATGGGCGAATGCTGATGGACCTCAATATGCAGGCGAGGCGGGATAGGGAAGCCGCGGAGGATAGGCACGCGGTCCTGATGGAGGAGTGCGCGAGGCTCCGGCAAGCGAGACACCACGATCAGGATGAGGTCGCCACGACGCCGGAGGTACACATAGCGAGGATGAGGGACTATGCCTACCTCACGGATCGGGAGGGTCGCCTGGCGGAGGAATATTATAATTCTAGGGCACCACCGAGGTCAGGGTCGCGGGGTGGTGGCCGGTGGAAATGGCTCCCCCACGATTCTCGTTAGACGTTTTGTTGTGAACTCTTATTATTATTAATGGGTGTCGCTATCTTAGACAATCTCGCCATGGCTCGCAACTCGCATATTTGCCACTTATATGTTGGCTTTATTTCTTCTGACAATTAAGTATTACTAGCTTTTTATTATTTCTCGCTCGGTGCTAGCAAGTCTACATTTTCATATTATACTGTGTTCGCGCGGACCCTCTGTTCTCGCCAAATATCTCTCTCGAAAGTGTTGTTTGTACTAACCCCGCAGGTTTTTCTCGCCCGCGGACATGATGTGATGTTTTTGTTGATACTCGTGCTCACTGACGCTTGGACTTCTTCCCGCCTTTTTGTTTTGGCTATAAATAGGCGGTCTTTAATGAGCCAACCACCGCATTTATTCTCGATATTCTTCTTCTTTTGCTGCAGAGCTCTCGCTCTTTCTCGTTCTCGCATTCTTCCCCTTCTCGCAGATCTTCCAGATGGGCGGCGACGCGGAGTCAGAGGGTCGGCGGATGGTCGCGAAGGCCTTTGCCGAGCATAGCTTCTTCTCTTGCAATCTGACCGACGAAGAGTACTTTAGCGCGATCGCTGATTTCGTTCTTCCCCCGTTCGAGGCACGCCGCCCTAGCGAGGATGACGTGATCAATGACCCGTTGGTCGACGAGTTGGCCATCCCTATCGCCCACTTCGCGGTTGGTCTGCGCCTTCCTTTGTGGCCAGAAGTTCGCCAGGTAACAGTCGTTCTCGCTTACTTGCTGTTTATTTTGCCACTCGAGCCTCGCTCGCCACGTGGATTGATCCTGTTCTCGCTGCCTATTAGGTGCTCAAACATTATGGCGTGGTTCCCGGCCAGCTCACACCCAATGCCATGGCGGTGGTCATCGCCTTCGCCTGCTACCTCCGCGAGGAGCGAATAGAGTTCAGCCTTCCTGTCTTCCGGAAGCTGTTCTCCTTCCGCGCCTACAAAGATGGGACAGCCTATTTCGTGGGCACAGGCCCGAAAGTGGTTGAGACCGTCAATAAGGCCCACTTCTGGGCTCAAAAGTTTGTCGTCGTCAAGGGGAACTTCGGCAACATTCCCTTCTCGCCGATTCAACATAGCGAGACCACCTACCGGCCCGCCGCCCTCGGCGGCCATGACGCCCTCCTCCATCAGTTCTTCTGCAAGAAGAACTTCGAGGTCGTCTACCTCCGCCGCAACCTAGACTCGCTGCTTCCGGTCCTCGCCGGAGAAGGTAAAGATCTCTGCCTAACATACTTGTCTCAATTCGCAAGCCTATCTTACTTATCCCTATGATTCTGTTTTTAGGCGAGCGAGATCTTCCCCTCCACCCCCCTTACGCGAGCAACCGGAAGACCGATGCCACAATGGCTCTCGCTACCATGGGGGCGGAAGCCTGCCGACGAGACGTCGCCCCGGCCGAGCTTTCCTCCCGCAAGAGATCGGGAGCTTCCGGCAGTCATGGTGTCGTCCCGAAGTCTCCGCCAAAAAAGAAAAGCAAGAAAAGCGCGGCCTCGCTCGCTTCGTCAAAAGGTAAGGAACCTCGCGAGCCTGCCCTCGACGAGTTTGACCTTACCGGCCTTTCGGCGGGCGAGGACGAAGATCCTGGCCAGGAGGTGGTCAGGGCCTCGGTCCTCCCCATCCCGGTGAACCATTATAACTTCGGGCTCGGCCAGAGGCGTCGGGACGAGACTGGCAAGCCCCTTGTCACCTGGAAGCCAGAGACAAACAGGGTGGACATCTCTTCTATCCTCCCCTCCTGGGTAGAGAAGGAGACCGTTAGTGGTCACGCCTTCGACTTTTCGTTCGCGCTTTATGGCCGCGAAGATGCAGGGTCTTACAAGGACGAGACCGCGAGGACCCTTGCTTATGAGAGCGCGAGGTCCCAGCTGCGTTCTGCCGAGCTCGCCCATATGACTGGGAGGCGTTGCTTACAGCTGGAGCTTCAGAATGTGGAGCTCGCGAGGGCCTACCAGGGAGTTCTCGCCGAGAGCACGCAGCTGAAAGAGAAGCTGCTCGCCGCGGAGGCAAGGGTGGTGAGTCATCTAGACTTCCAACTTTGTATTTTCCCCCAACCCCTTCATCTCTCTAACCTGACTTGCTCGCAGGATGTCGAGGTCGCCGGGAGGGCCAACGCTCGCATCAAGGACTTGGAGAGCGAGGTGGCCGGGCTGAAGGCCCTAAATAGTGACCTCACTCGCGCCGTGGTTCCCCCTTCGCCTCGCCGTTTAAAAGAAGACTGGCGGGCGCGGGACGAAGAAATTCATGTGGGGTCGATAGAGTCGGCTCGCTACATTTTCTCGGTGGCGAAGGCGATCGGCCTTTTGGCGGATAATGCGGCTGACATGACTCTGGAAGACATTGTTCCAGAGCTCTTCCTCCCTCTCCCGCCAGTGAAGGACAGTGATGACAAGGAAGGATCTGCGGGCGATTCTTGAAGCTCGCCGCCCTTCCCCCTTTTGTGTCGTAACTTAGTTATAATTTTTGATCGGCGAGATCGCCAAAGATTGTAACTGAATTATGAAGTATAGAATGCAGATTTTGTTTTGTTCACTGCGCTCTCCTTTTCTCGTTTTGTTATTTTCACTTATCGATCGTCTCGCCCTTACTCATTTCGTGATTCGCTTTCTGATGAGTCCTGATCATATACACATTTTTTGGACTCATCCGGGCCGTTAATTAGTCAATTCTCCGCACTTTAGCCTTGTTATAGTTTATATTTGATAATCCATGCTAGGTGCACATCTTGGCCCACTTTGGTGTGATTTTCGTGCTTTTTGTCTTTAGTAATATTCTTGTGCTGTTAAGTGCCACTTTCAGTGGCTAGATCTGTGGTTGTGCAGGAATAGGAGCCGTGCAAGTGTTCCCGGTGCAATTCTGCACAGGAACACTGCGCACGATCACCGGTTCTATTGCGCACGACCACTGGTCGTGCGCCACTGATCGTGTGCACTTAACCCTTTTCCACGAGTTCTGTTTGGTGCAGTGCGCACGACCATCAACGACAGTGCGCACGACCACCGGTCGTGCGCCACTGCTCGTGCGCACTTACCATTTAATTTCTGAGTTCTATTTGCTGTAGTGCGCACGACCATCGACTCCAGTGCGCACGACCAGTGGTCGTGCGCGACTGGTCGTGCGAACATTATCTTCTATAAACTCCGTTTCTTGCAGGTTCTACCCAGACAGGCGCACGATCACAGGATTCTAGTGCGCACGACCACTGGTCGTGCGCCAATAACCATGCGCGCTGTTTAATTCAGCGCCTATATAATGACCTGATCGCGAATTAGGTCGGAAGAAGGCATTTGGACTCCGTTCCTTCCGCCGTTTTCGCCATTTTCAGAGGGTTTTCATCCCCTAGGCCTCCTCCATCATCCAAGGGCTTGCAAGAAGGGATCCTACACTCATTTTGATCGCTAAGGAAGAAGTTCTTCGCACTAGACGTGGCCGGATGGTAAGTCGCTGGAGAAGACGGGTCCATTGGGAGGTGTGACAGCCCTCCTCTACCCCGGACGCAGTTGGGACCGAGCTAGGACGCGGATTGACAACCCGGTGCTTCCTACCGTGAATCTACAACGAGACTCCGGATTCGGTCGTATTTCTTGCCTTTTTCTTCTACTTGTGTGGTTATATTTGTTGTAATCTCTTTATTTAGATGATGAATGCTATGAACCATGTGTATTATTGCTTATTTCATGATTTTGGAATTATCTAGTTCATTTGTGTTATTGAGATGCGCCCTATTCCATCTCCCACTCCACCACCGTGACCGGTGCCGCACTAGCAATTGCTTGTGGCGTGCTTATTGTTGACGAGGTGCTTGCGACCCTCATTCCGCTTGCCTTCTCGCCCATCCGCCCTTTCGACGCAGTGCGCTCAAGGCCTGCTCAGTCTCCATCTCGCCAATCGAAGCATTGCATAGCGGCATTGCATAGGAGTAGGCGTAGTATTTTATTTTATTATTCGCAAACCAAACCAACCATCCATTGTAACACCGACCAAGGACTTCGATCTCAAGTCCTTCCTCGATATTAAATTCCACCTTACTGTGTTCCTCAAGAGACCGACACTCGGGGATTTTCCCCATTTTTATTACTTGCGCGATCGGTGCACTTGCCGAAATTATCGCATCACTTTCGCGGAGGTCATTCTCGCGCCGCACGTTATGGGATAGGTGCGCGCAGGATGCTTCGGCCGCTCGGGTCTTTCGCCGTTTTCCCTAGGCTTGTTACGCCTTTAGCTACGCGTGTTTTCTTTAGGTTTCGTAGGGTATTTTTCCTCTTGGCGGGAGCTTGTCTCTTACCCAGTGCAGGCAACCTTTCTGCCGAGGACTGGATATTTGGGATCTTATGAGATCGATCCTCGCCACTTGCATAGTGTCGCACGCGACCTCTCTTAGCCGAGCGAGCAGACCCGACGAGCGAGAGGGAGTTTGTTAGCACAGGACTTGTCATCCTACTATTTTCTCCAGAGACCGTCCTGAACCACCCGTCTAATGAGAGCCCGGGAGCGGAATCGATCTGGGGCATTCCAGCACCAATACTTGTCACTTTGCCAGCTTCTCCAGAGATCAACCTGAACCCCCCGTCTAGTGAGAGCCCGGGAGCGGAATCGATCTGGGGCATTCCAGCACCAATACTTGTCACCTTGCCAGCCTCTCCAGAGATCAACCTGAACCCCCCGTCTAGTGAGAGCCCGGGAGCGGAATCGATCTGGGGCATTCCAGCACCAATACTTGTCACCTTGCCAGCCTCTCCAGAGATCAACCTGAACCCCCCGTCTAGTGAGAGCCCGGGATCGGAATCGATCTGGGGCATTCCAGCACCAATACTTGTCACTTTGCCAGCCTCTCCAGAGATCAACCTGAACCCCCCGTCTAGTGTGAGCCCGGGAGCGGAATCGATCTGGGGCATTCCAGCACCAATACTTGTCACTTTGCCAGCCTCTCCAGAGATCAACCTGAACCCCCCGTCTAGTGAGAGCCCAGGAGCGGAATCGATCTGGGGCATTCCAGCACCAATACTTGTCACCTTGCCAGCCTCTCCAGAGATCAACCTGAACCCCCCGTCTAGTGAGAGCCCGGGAGCGGAATCGATCTGGGGCATTCCAGCACCAATACTTGTCACCTTGCCAGCCTCTCCAGAGATCAACCTGAACCCCCCGTCTAGTGAGAGCCCGGGAGCGGAATCGATCTGGGGCATTCCAGCACCAATACTTGTCACTTTGCCAGCCTCTCCAGAGATCAACCTGAACCCCCCGTCTAGTGTGAGCCCGGGAGCGGAATCGATCTGGGGCATTCCAGCACCAATACTTGTCACTTTGCCAGCCTCTCCAGAGATCAACCTGAACCCCGCGTCTAGTGTGAGCCCGGGAGCGGAATCGATCTGGGGCATTCCAGCACCAATACTTGTCACTTTGCCAGCCTCTCCAGAGATCAACCTGAACCCCCCGTCTAGTGTGAGCCCAGGAGCGGAATCGATCTGGGGCATTCCAGCACCAATATTTGTTACCTCGACACAGCAGCAGTTAAAAGCATAGCAAATGAAAGTAAGACATTGATTTAAACAACCTAATAAAGCTTTCAAGGGTAGAATCGTTTCAAATCATCCCCACTCCGAGCTCGGTCGAGCGGTACCCCTTCCACATCCTGGAGGTGATACCCCCCCGACTTGAGCACCTCGCTTACGATATATGGGCCCTCCCAGTTGGGGTTAAGCTTACCCACCGCGGCCCCTCTGCCAGCCGTATCGACCTTCTTCAGGACTAGGTCCCCTTTCTGGAAGTGCTTGATCCGGATGTGTTTGTCAAAATATCGAGCCATCCGCCGTTTGACCTCTTCCTGTCTGATGGTAGCCAAGTCTCGGAGTTCTTCCACCAAGTCCAAGGACAGCCTCTGCTCTGCATTGTTACCTTCCAGCCACTCTTCATCCCCCTTGCTCGCAGCGATCACCCGGGGGGTCTTCACCTCAAACTCTATGGGGAGAACGGCCTCGGACCCGTGAGAGAGCTTGAATGGAGTCTCCCAGGTGGCGGTATTCGGAGTAGTCCGCATGGCCCAGAGGACGGAGGGTAGTTGTTCCACCCAACTTTCTCGTAGGTTTTCCACTTTCTTTTTTAGCAGGTTGACGATTATCTTGTTCGCCGCTTCCACTTGCCCATTACTCCTCGGGTGGTGGACTGAAGCGAACCTGAGGTCGATGCCGAGCTGAGTGCAAAAGCCGACAAACTCTTCACTCGCAAACTGCGGCCCATTTTCAGTCACTATAGCTAGAGGGAGTCCATGCCTGCAAATTATTTCTCCCCACACAAAATTCCTTACAACCTGAGAGGTTACCTTAGCAAGTGCTTTCGCCTCTACCCACTTGGAGAAGTAGTCGATCATGACCAGCAGGAACTTTCTCTGGCCGCTGGCTTGGGGAAAGGGGCCGACCAGGTCCAACCCCCATATGGCGAAGGGCCAGGGGGCCGCGATGGTCCGGAGCCTTTGAGCGGGGAGGAGTTGGAGCGGAGCGTAGAGTTGGCACTTCTGACGCTTTCTTGCGAACTCTGCCGCATCCCTGCTGAGAGTGGGCCAGAAGTAGCCTTGCCTCAACACCCTGCCTTCCAGGGTCCGACTCCCGGAGTGATTGCCGCACTCCCCGGAGTGGATTTCTTCCAGCACTCTCGGGACCTCCTCCTCGGAGGCACAACGGGCCAGGAGTCCCGAGAGAGTCTTTCTATATAACCCCCCTGCATGCAAAGAGTAATAGGCGGACTTATACCTGAAGCGTCTCTTGTCCACATCCTCTCCAGGGAACTGCCCAGAGGATAGGAAGGTGATGACCGGATCCATCCATGAGGCTTGTTGATCCACTTCCATCAATTCTCCTTCCCCGATGGAGGGCCGGAAGAGTTCTGAAGTCGTCCCCCTGGTGATTAAAATTCCGCTTGCACGAAATAAAATCCGAACTAGCATTCCGAGAAGGCAAGTATACCTATCGAACTGTAGTATAGGAACACAAGTGTCGTATTAAAATCCGAGAACCGTTGATTACTTATACTCAAACGAATTACTATTATTTTATCTTAATAATTTTTTGGATGGTTTTGTCTGCTAAGTTG
The DNA here is from genome assembly GCA_033032865.1 of Dactylorhiza incarnata. NCBI lineage: Eukaryota > Viridiplantae > Streptophyta > Magnoliopsida > Asparagales > Orchidaceae > Dactylorhiza > Dactylorhiza incarnata. Next base: position 19,589,125 of record JAWHQI010000001.1, on the reverse strand, counting down.
AAATAAAAGCTGGATAAAAGTACGGCTAAACGATGATTAAGAAATAGCACTCGATCTTGACTTACTTCGGCCTAAATTGATCAAAATTCAAAAGCAAACTTAAAACTTAATAAAGTAAGGGCAGCTAGACCGTGGGGGTTCCCATAGTTTGAACATGCTTCTCTCGAAGATATGCCCAACTGAGTTTAGGAAAATCCGACCGAAATCTCGTCCCGTATTCGAATACCTAAAACTCGCTTTAAGTGGTGAACCCCGCTATTGGGTTTGACTCCAATCCAGGAGATTTACGTCATTCTCTCTGGAGAAATGTGTGTAACTCTCTTTACTCTTAAGTGCTCACTTCAGACTATCGGCCTCTCGGCTAGCCAAGAATGAAAGCAAAGGTGGGGATTATATATCGATAATATAGCTCCACTAAATTTTAATTAAGAGTAAATCTAAGGCCCAACACTTTAGAAAGTGAAAGAAGACTAAAGGATCATAACTTGATCAACTCATCCTCAGATCATCAAGATCGAGTACTATGAGGATTTAGTTACTCATGGTGGAGGGGTAGGAGAGAGAAATGATGAAGATTTTAAGAGAACAAAAACATACCATTTTTATTAAACAAAAGTTCAACTGAGATTACAATTGCATGGAAAGCCTACTAAGCATTAGTAATACACTATAAAAGGAAATTACAAAGGCATTACAACATTCATATGAAAACTAGAAAAGGAAATGCATTGAAATAAGAGAGGGAGAGAGAGAAAGAGAATAAAATGACATGAAAAACACTGAAAATAGAGTAGTAGCACTAGTTCTCTCTCCAAAAACTCAATGGGGAAAGCTTGGAGGTCATTTCAATTTATAGAAATTTTTCTGCCTCGGTCACGCCCTCATTCACGCCCGTGACTAGGGGCGTGACATTGTTTAATCAATTCTGCGGCTTGGATCAGGTTCGGCGCACGATTCTGACGCGATTTGATGGGTCACGCCCTAGGTCACGCCCGTGACTGAGGGCGTGACCATTTCGGTGGTTAGTCGGGTCATGGGCGCTGGCGGCGATCATGGGCGCTGGCGGCTGGCTGACGTGGAAGTCACGGGCGTGACTAGAAGCACGCCCGTGTAACAGTGGCGTGACCAATTCGGTGGTCAGCTGGTCGAATCTGAGCTGTTCACGGGCTGGTCATGGGCGTGGCTTGCGTGTCACGGGCGTGACTTGTGTGTCACGGCCGTGTACTTTGGGCGTGTCTGACCAGATCTTCTGAATTATGTTGGCAGCAGCTTAACTGGAAACAGCAACTTACACGCCCTAGGTCACGGGCGTGGCTTGCGTGTCACGGGCGTGACTTGTGTGTCACGGCCGTGTACTTTGGGCGTGTCTGACTAGATCTTCTGAATTATGTTGGCAGCAGCTTAACTGGAAACAACAACTTACACGCCCTAGGTCACGGGCGTGACCTAGGGCGTGACTTAGGAAATTTTGCATTTTTGACCTGAAAATTCAGAAAACTTAAGTTAGCACTAAAAATAGGAAAATGAACCAAAATTGCATTTAGGTAAACAACAATAAGCAAAAAGTAAGAGTAAATAACCTAAAAAATAACCTAATTAAACTAACTAGATTTAGCATTATCAAATTCCCCCAAGCTTACACTTTGCTTGTCCCCAAGCAAAGAAATATGCTTTAGCTAATAAAATAAAATGACTAATCAAAAAGATTTAATTATGCTAAACACGAGTACCTTGCGAAATTCCAAGTAGGGAGAATAGTGAAAAGGAAACCTAAAATAAGTACTTTATTTAAGCTTAATTTTTATACCCTTTACTAACAAAAATTAATCATCCAAAATTTTAACTAAAAAGTTTTTAAAATAAAATTGAGCAAAGTAACAAGTGAGATAGTGCATTGAATTGTTACTAAACCCTAAGAGATAAATTATAATTATATCATTCTAAGAACAAGGATCTAAATTCATACCCAAGACTTAACTATTCTACTTTTCTTCTTTACTTAGCTAAAGCAAATTTAGGAGCATGAATCAAGAGGACTTTATTAGGACCGAAATGTTTGGTTTAGGCATATGATTTGGAATGGGAATCGAAGATAAAAGTGATTGCTATAATCACACTAAACCATAAACATGAGTTTTATAAAATTTCCGATATGAATGATAAGAGGCAATCCTTCATTATAAGCATATAGCATATTTTCTTTCTTTCTCTTTCATAGCCATTTTTTTTCTTTTTTCTTTTGAAATTTTAGCAAAGAAAACTAATACAAATATGCTTAAAATATCTCCTTTTTGAGCAATTTCTTTTCTTTGAAGCTCTCCATGCAATAAACCAATCACACTCTTTTAGAAATTTAAATAAAACTCAAAGTGTTAGTGTGATTCAAATAGGTTTGGAAATTTTGGCTTTGGTGAAAAATTTGATAAGTGGAGGTGACAATAAAACATGGGAAAAGGCTCAAAAGAGGCTAACAAAGGGTTTCTTTTTAAGGGTTGGCATGAAGGCTCAAACTTAAAACAAAAATGGCCTAAATCATTTTCATTGCTCTCTAAATTTAGTTAAAGCATGAGTTTTGAAGGATTTCAAAAAGTAAGCCCTAGATATTAAATAAAGACTAATGAACTTATCCTGAAAATAAGAATAATAAGCGTCTAGGATTATTCACATTTACTACACAAATCAAAAGTTAACTTTGCAAAATATATCTAAAAATGAAGAGAAAATAGTGGATGAAGAATTTTTACGAAAGTAAAGAAGATAAAAGAGAAAACGATAAGGAAAGTACAAGATTTTAGAAAAAACTTTTCAGATTAACATGCTACCTAGAATTAGAACACTACATGAGTCAACAATTTACTTGTGAAACATAATTAAAAGTAGGATTAGAAATTTTGAAATTAACTAAGGCTATATAAAATATTTTGGGAAAAACAAAACATAAAGCAAGGGGTACTATTGATTTTACCAAAATCTAATTTAGACTACTAAAAGAAAAGAAGACATTCTCCCCCAAGCTTACGATAGACATTGTCCTCAATGGAAAAGGAGAGTGAAGGAAGGGGTAATTAAGAAAAGAAATTAAAACTGAAAAACTGAAACAGGCACTTCCCTGGATTTATGGGCTTGAAAGGATGTGTGATGCCGCTCCCCCTTGCTGGCGCTTTGAATCTTCATGAAATATCATCTTGAATTTTTCTTGAAAACAGCAATGTTGAAGCAGGCCATCGCCGAAGTTGAGAGTATCAGAGCCATCCAGGGCCAAAGAAAAATTAAAACAACAAATTTTAAAAACCTTGGGTTGCCTCCCAAGAGCGCCCTCTGTTTAATGTCGTTTGAGCTCGACTAAAAGAATATAGTTCAAAAGTTAATCCAAATTATTACAGTCCAGACAAAAGAAGTTTTTCACTGTCCATGTCAACATTGTCACCAGAAAAATAAAGTTTTAGACGATGCCCATTAACCTTGAAATCACCCTTATCAGGGTGTGATATCAAAACAGTTCCATACGGATAAGCTTCCTTTACATTAAAAGGACCTGACCATCTAGATTTTAATTTTCCAGGAAATAAACGTAGACGAGAATTATAAAGTAATACTTGGTCGCCTGGTTTAAATGTTTTCGGGTGCCTTAAATTTTTATCGTGAAAGCATTTCGTTAGTTCCTTATATAATTTATTATTTTCATACGCATTGGAGCGCCACTCATCGAGTTCGTTGAGTTGGAATTTTCGAAGATCGGCGGTGGAGTGGGGATCAAAATTTAAAAATTTAAGGGCCCAGAAAGCACGATGTTCTAATTCGACCGGTAAATGGCACGATTTTCCATATACTAACCGATACGGTGTACAACCGATGGCGGTCTTGTACGCTGTTCGGTAAGCCCATAGAGCATCGTCTAATTTATGTGACCAGTCCTTACGTGAGGTGGAAACAGTTTTTTCTAAAATACGTTTGATTTCTCTATTCACTACCTCGACCTGGCCGTTAGTTTGGGGGTGGTAAGCAGTTGAAAGCTTATGTGTAACGCCATATTTTAAAAGTGTTTTTGCAAATTGTGCGTTACAAAAGTGCGAACCCCTGTCGCTAACGATGGCCCTAGGAGTACCGAATCGAGAAAATAATTTTTTTAAGAAAATAATAACGACTCAGGAGTCATTAGTAGGAAGAGCTTGGGCCTCTGCCCATCGAGACACGTAGTCTACCGCAACTAAAATGTATTTATTACCATGGCTAGAAGGAAGAGGACCTACAAAATCAATTCCCCAAAGGTCGAAAACTTCGCACTCGAGGAAATAATTTTGCAACATTTCATTTTTATTTGAGATATTTCCGGTCCGTTGGCAGCTATCGCACCGTCTCACAAACGATTGGGCATCTTTAAAAAGGCTAGGCCAATAAAAGCCTGCACTAAGTACTTTGTGAGCGGTCCGATTGGCTTGATAGTGCCCACCAGTCGGTCCTTCGTGTAAGTGTTTGAAAATATTTTGTCCTTCTTCGAAAGAAACACATCTCCTTATTACTTGGTCTGCACAAACTCGAAACAGATACGGGTCCTCCCAAAAATAATTCTTCATGTCAGAGAAGAATTTCTTCTTTTGCTGATAGGAAAATTCTTTTGGGAGGACTCGAGCTACTAAGTAGTTGGCGAAGTTTGCAAACCAAGGAGAAGGAGTAGTGTTGATTGATAATAACTTCTCGTCGGGAAAATAATCATTAAAAGTTTGTTCATTTAAATCTTCAATAAATGGGTTATCTAATCGTGAAAGATGGTCCGCGGCCAAATTCTCAGCCCCCTTTTTATCTCGGATTTCCAAGTCGAACTCCTGGAGGAGTAAGACCCAGCGAAGTAAGCGTGGTTTGGCATCCGGTTTAGAAAGTAAATATTTGAGGGCCGAGTGGTCCGTAAAAACAATAATTTTTGAAAGCGTAATATAAGGTCGAAATTTGTCGAATGCAAAAATAACTGCTAATAATTCTTTCTCCGTTGTGGTATAGTTTGCTTGCGCGGATGTAAGTGTTTTACTTGCGTAGAAAATAGGGTGGAAGTTTTTAGATATACGTTGTCCTAAAACGGCTCCCACCGCAAAGCTACTTGCATCGCACATGATTTCGAATGGAAGGTCCCAGATTGGAGCTATCATAATCGGCGCATTTATTAGCTTATTTTTGATTAATTGAAAAGCAGATAAACATGTATCATCAAAAATAAATGGAGTGTCTTTTTCTAAAAGATGAGTGAGTGGTTTGGTAATTTTTGAAAAATCTTTTATAAACCGCCGGTAAAAACCGGCATGTACTAGAAAGCTTCTTATGGCCTTAACGTTGGTTGGCGGTGGCAATTTTTCGATCACTTCTATTTTTGCTTCATCGACCTCAATTCCTCTTGCTGATATCTTATGACCTAAAACCAATCCCTCCCGTACCATGAAATAACATTTTTCCCAGTTCAGGGCGAGATTGGTCTCCTCACACCGTTCTAACACTTTTTCTAAATTTTCTAAACAAAAATCGAAGGAATCACCAAACACGGAAAAGTCGTCCATAAATACCTCCATAATACTTTCTACGTACTTGTCGAAAATGGCCAACATACACCGTTGAAATGTTGCCGGCGCATTACATAAGCCAAACTGCATTCTTCGATAGGCGAAGGTGCCGAAAGGACAAGTAAACGTCGTTTTCCTCCTGGTCCTCGGGCGAGATGGGAATTTGGAAGTAGCCCGAGAGACCATCGAGAAAACAATAAAAGCTATGGCCGGATAATCGTTCTAAGATTTGATCGATGAATGGCAAGGGGAAATGGTCCTTGCGGGTGGCGTCGTTCAATTTGCGATAATTAATACACATACGCCATCCAGTCACCGTCCGTGTTGGGATTAAGTCATTATTATCATTTAACACTACCGTGATACCTCCCTTTTTAGGAACTACTTGAACGGGGCTTACCCATTTGCTATCTGAAATTGGATAGATAATTCCTGCGTCTAATAATTTCACGACCTCACCCTTTACTACTTCTTTCATGTTTGGGTTTAATCGGCGTTGAGGTTGAATAGAATTTTGTGAATTATCTTCCATTAGAATTTTGTGCATGCAGAAAGATGGACTTATGCCCTTAATATCAGAAATCTGCCAAGCAATTGCTTGGCGGTGTTTTTGTAAAACTTTTAGCAATTTGTCATTTTCAGATCCACTTAAATGGGCCGACACTATTACTGGTAACTTAGAGTCTTTTTCTAAAAATTCATATTTTAAATGATTGGGTAGTTCTTTAAGTTCTAAAGTGGGAGGTTCCTCGTATGAAGATTTGAAAGACTTTTCTTTTTCAAAAGTAATTTCTTCAAAAATTTTTGATTTAATTTGAAAATTTGAGGGGGCGGGAGCAATGGCCATTTTCATTTCTTGTAATATTTCAGTGGTGGTGTTTGAAGATGAACAAAAAGAAGAAGAACCATTTTCAGAAATACAAAAAGAAGGGTCTTCACTTAACACATCTAAGAAAAAACACGAATCGTCATTTTCTAGGGTATTTTTCATAGAGGGTGTTATGGAGAAGTTTACTTCATCATCTCCAACTCGGAGGAATAGCTTACCATTACTCACATCAATGATAGCACGGGAGGTGGCAAGGAAGGGGCGGCCAAGGATTAGGGGAACCTCGACATCCTCTTCAATGTCCAAAATGACAAAATCCACCGGGAAGATGAATTTGTCTACTTTTACGAGCACATCCTCCACAATTCCCAGCGGATATTTTATCGTCCTATCTGCTAGTTGTATACTCATACGTGTGGGGCTAAGGGTGCCCACTCCTAACTTTTTAAACAAGGAGAATGGCATTAAGTTGATGCTTGCTCCTAAGTCGGCCAACGCGTTCTTTACAAATAGATCACCAAAGAGGCACGGGATAGAAAAACTACCCGGATCGTTAGCCTTTTTCGGTAATTTATTTGTTAGGACGGTGAAACACTCAGCATTTAAAGTTACGTGCGATAGATTTTCTAACTTTTTCTTATTAGTTAGAAGATCCTTCAGGTACTTAGCGTACTTGGGCATTTGTGATATCGCTTCATGGAAGGGCAAATTGATGTGTATTTGCTTAAACATTTCCAGGAAGCGATGATATTGATCATCTAATTTTTCCTTGTTGAGTTGAGATGGATAAGGCGGGGCGGGGTTGTTTTTGAAAATATGAGGTGGAGTGATAAAATCTGTTTGAGTGAGTGGTGTTTTTAAAATAGGGGCGGATCTTGCCTCGGGCTCTTCGCTAACCGGACCGGATACTTGCTTTCCACTCCGAAGAGTTACAGCTTTCGCTTGCTCTTTCGGGTTGGGCTCGGTGTTAGCGGGAAGAGTCCCGGGCGGTCGCTCGGATATTATTTTGGCGAGCTGCCCGATTTGGTTTTCTAGATTTTTAACGGATCCGGCTAAGTTCCGGACGGTTGCTTCGTTCGTACTTATATATTTTGAAAACATCTCCTCCAAAGATGGAGGTTTTTGAAAGTTAACAGGGGGTGGAGGTGGTGTAAATTCATTTTGTAGAGGCGGGCGAGTTGTGTTTGCAGGATTACTCCAAGAAAAGTTCGGGTGATTACGCAGTGCAGGATTATAATTATTCGGTAACTGAAAACCAGGTACATGAAAATTAGAAGCAGAATAATTATTATAAGCATTTCTATTTCCTACGAAATCAGCTTGTTCGGAGGTGGCTTTTACGAATTCCCAAACCTGAGGTGCGGAAGGAGCATTCATTTCAGATATCTTTTTGCTAAGCATTTCCACTTGTAGTGCCAGCTGGGAGACGTTATCCACTTCGTACATACCTGCAGGTTTGTTTGGGCGGGATCTTGGCACATTCCACTGATAGGTGTTCATGGCCATATCCTCAAATAGTTCAAGAGCGGCTTCCGGGGTTTTGTTATTTAAGGTACCACCGGAAGCGGCGTCTATCATTTGCTTAGTATGTTGATTTAGCCCGTTATAAAACGTCTGCACTTGTAACCATATAGGCAGAGCGTGATGAGGGCAACGTCTTAAGAATTCTTTATACCTTTCCCAGGTATCATATAGCGTTTCAGAATCTATTTGGCAAAAAGAAGAAATATCATTTCTAAGCTTAGCAGTTTTCGCAGGTGGAAAATACTTAGTTAGAAATTTTTCAGTTAACTGGGCCCAAGTGGTGATAGAACCTCTAGGTAGAGTTGACAACCACTGCTTAGCCTTTGTTCTTAAAGAAAATGGGAAGAGTCTTAGCCTAATTGCATCATCCGTAACACCATTTATTTTGAAGGTGTCACAGATTTCAAGGAAGCTAGCAATATGTACATTCGGATCTTCATCTTGTAATCCGTCGAACTGCACGTATTGCTGCACCATGTGAATTATGCTTGGCTTTAGTTCGAAATTATTATTATTTATGGCAGGGCGGACTATACTAGTTTCCGTCCCTTCCAGGTTAGGCCTTGCATAATGGGACATAGTCCATTCAGGGGCCGCAACCATGTTGGGGACTTCATTTTGGTTAGGTTCGCCCATATTAACAACCGACTCCGAATCCTCAGCCAGTTCTTGGAATGTAGGATCTTGAACTTGCGATTTTCTCCGAAGAGTACGCTCAAGTTCTTGGTCCAAGTCAACAAGTTCTGACGTATTCGCTCGGGTCATAAACTAGAAAGAGAGAAGGGAAAATAAGATTGAGAAATTCGAAAAAGGTCTCTTTTTTTTTGAATTAATTTTGTTTTTCAAGAAAGAGGAGAGAAAAAAAGAGGTGATAAAAGTAATAGATTCGTTCTTTCAAAATATCAACAAAATGCGAGTCCCCGGCAACGGCACCAAAAACTTGGTGATTAAAATTCCGCTTGCACAAAATAAAATCCGAACTAGCAATCCGAGAAGGCAAGTATGCCTATCGAACTGTAGTATAGGAACACAAGTGTCGTATTAAAATCCGAGAACCGTTGATTACTTATACTCAAACGAATTACTATTATTTTATCTTAATAATTTTTTGGATGGTTTTGTCTGCTAAGTTGAAATAAAAGCTGGATAAAAGTACGGCTAAACGATGATTAAGAAATAGCACTCGATCTTGACTTACTTCGGCCTAAATTGATCAAAATTCAAAAGCAAACTTAAAACTTAATAAAGTAAGGGCAGCTTGACCGTGGGGGTTCCCATAGTTTGAACATGCTTCTCTCGAAGATATGCCCAACTGAGTTTAGGAAAATCCGACCGAACTCTCGTCCCGTATTCGAATACCTAAAACTCGCTTTAAGTGGTGAACCCCGCTATTGGGTTTGACTCCAATCCAGGAGATTTACGTCATTCTCTCTCGAGAAATGTGTGTAACTCTCTTTACTCTTAAGTGCTCACTTCAGACTATCGGCCTCTCGGCTAGCCAAGAATGAAAGCAAAGGTGGGGATTATATATCGATAATATAGCTCCACTAAATTTTAATTAAGAGTAAATCTAAGGCCCAACACTTTAGAAAGTGAAAGAAGACTAAAGGATCATAACTTGATCAACTCATCCTCAGATTATCAAGATCGAGTACTATGAGGATTTAGTTACTCATGGTGGAGGGGTAGGAGAGAGAAATGATGAAGATTTTAAGAGAACAAAAACATACCATTTTTATTAAACAAAAGTTCAACTGAGATTACAATTGCATGGAAAGCCTACTAAGAATTAGTAATACACTATAAAAGGAAATTACAAAGGCATTACAACATTCATATGAAAACTAGAAAAGGAAATGCATTGAAATAAGAGAGAGAGAGAGAAAGAGAATAAAATGACATGAAAAACACTGAAAATAGAGTAGTAGCACTAGTTCTCTCTCCAAAAACTCAATGGGGAAAGCTTGGAGGTCATTTCAATTTATAGAAATTTTTCTGCCTCGGTCACGCCCTCAGTCACGCCCGTGACTAGGGGCGTGACATTGTTTAATCAATTCTGCGGCTTGGATCAGGTTCGGCGCACGATTCTGACGCAATTTGATGGGTCACGCCCTAGGTCACGCCCGTGACTGAGGGCGTGACCATTTCGGTGGTTAGTCGGATCATGGGCGCTGGCGGCGATCATGGGCGCTGGCGGCTGGCTGACGTGGCAGTCACGGGCGTGACTGGAAGCACGCCCGTGTAACAGTGGCGTGACCAATTCGGTGGTCAGCTGGTCGAATCTGAGCTGTTCACGGGCTGGTCACGGGCGTGGCTTGCGTGTCACGGGCGTGACTTGTGTGTCACGGCCGTGTACTTTGGGCGTGTCTGACCAGATCTTCTGAATTATGTTGGCAGCAGCTTAACTGGAAACAGCAACTTACACGCCCTAGGTCACGGGCGTGGCTTGCGTGTCACGGGCGTGACTTGTGTGTCACGGCCGTGTACTTTGGGCGTGTCTGACCAGATCTTCTGAATTATGTTGGCAGCAGCTTAACTGGAAACAGCAACTTACACGCCCTAGGTCACGGGCGTGACTTAGGAAATTTTGCATTTTTGACCTGAAAATTCAGAAAACTTAAGTTAGCACTAAAAATAGGAAAATGAACCAAAATTGCATTTAGGTAACCAACAATAAGCAAAAAGTAAGAGTAAATAACCTAAAAAATAACCTAATTAAACTAACTAGATTTAGCATTATCACCCCCCCGCTCGGGGACCGAACTTGGCTAGGAGGTCCGCCTGGGTGCTCTCCTCCCTCGGCACGTGCTTGATCGAGAAGGTGCGGAACTGCCCGATGACCCCCTTAACCTTTTCCAGGTATAATAGGAGGGTTGGATCCTTTGCTTCAAACTCTCCTTTGATCTGGCACGCTACCACCATGGAGTCCGTGGAGACCTCCACGTCTTGCACACCCAGTTCCCGGGCCAGCCGAAGGCCCGCTATCACTGCTTCGTACTCAGCCTGGTTGTTGGTGATTGGGAAACGGACATTTAAGGCTTGTTCAATCCGAGTCCCCTGTGGACTCACCAGGACTATTCCCCCTCCATAGGAGTGTTTTCCTGACGCTCCGTCTACCAACATCTTCCATGCTTCTAGGGGAGGTGGCTCGTGCTCCCCCACTTCGGCCGCGTAGTCGGCCATGAAGTCTGCCACTGCTTGAGCCCTGATGGATGTCCTGGGTACGAACGTGATATTGAATTCGCTTAACTCCACGGACCACTTCGCCAACCTTCCTGAGTGCTCCACCCCTTCCATGATTTTGCGGAGCGGATGGTCCGTCACTACTTTAATTGAATGGGCTTGAAAGTAAGGCCGGAGCCTCCGGGCCGACACCACCAATGCGAAGGCTAACTTTTCTAGGATCGAGTACCGGAGTTCCGCCTTCTTCAGCACTCGGCTGACGTAGTAGATTGGGAACTGTTTCTTCCCCTCCTCCCGGACCAGCACGGAACTTACTGCTTCGGATCCTACCCCTAGGTATAGAGATAGGTCTTCCCCTGGCCTCGGTCCCTGGAGCAGAGGGGTTTGGGTGAGTTGTTCTTTCAGAGCTTGGAAGGCCTTCTCGCATTCCGGGGTCCATTCAAACTTCTTGTTTCCCCGCAGTACTTTGAAAAAAGGTGCACATTTTTCTCCCGCCTTGGAGAGGAATCTGCTGAGCCCAGCCAATTTCCCTGTGAGGCTCTGAACCTCCTTCGGATTTCTCGACGACTCCAACTCCATCACCGCTTTAACTTTGTCCGGGTTGGGCTCCACTCCTGTGGGGGTGAGCAAATGGCCCAGGAACTTCCCTCGGCTCGCCCCGAAGACACACTTCAAGGGATTGAGCTTCATCTTGTACCGCCGCAGGGTCCCAAATGTCTCTTCGAGGTCTCGGAGGTGAGTCTCGAGGTCTCGGCTCTTAACCATGAGGTCGTCGACATAGACTTCTAAATTTCTTCCTTTCTGCTCGCGGAAGACCCTATCCATCATCCTTTGGTACGTAGCCCCTGCGTTCTTGAGCCCGAAGGGCATCATCTTATAGCAATAACATCCATCCCCCGTGATGAATGAAACATCCTTGATGTCCGGGGGATGCATGCGGATTTGATGGTAACCTGAAAAAGCATCTAAGAAAGACATTACAGGAAAACCAACGGCTGAATCAACCAGCGCGTCGATTCTGGGCAGGGGGTAGCAATCTTTCGGGCATGATTTATTAAGAAGCGAGAAGTCGATACACATACGCCACTTACCTCCTCCCTTCTTTACCATAACGACGTTGGAAACCCAGCCTGGATACTGGATCTCCGATACAAACCCGACCTGCAGGAGTTTGCCCACCTCCTCGCGGATGGGCCCTTCTAGCTTGTCCGCGACGGCCCTCCTCTTCTGACGGATAGGGCGGGCACCGGGGTCGAGGTTGAGGCGATGGCACGCCACATCCGCGTCGATCCCGGGCATTTCCGCGGCGCTCCAAGCGAAGACGTCCATGTTCTTCTGTACGCAAGCCAGAATCTCCGCTTGATCTCCTGGGCTGAGTTCTCCGCTGACCCGGACTTTTTCCACCTCCCCCAGCCGGGTGGTGACCTCGAGCTCCACGACCTCGTCCACAGCCTCCAACCAGGACTGCTCTCCCCAAGCCCTTTCCTCTTCGGCACAAGCGGGAGCTTGGGTCTCTTCCTCGACTTCCTTCTCTACCCCCATCAGCTCTTCCGCCTTTCCCTCCTGGGCCTTCTCCTCTTCTTCCTTTTCTTCCGCCCGGGGTACTTCAGCTACCCCTTCCTGGGCATGAACTTCATCTCCCTCCTTCTCTTCGGCTACCTCCAAACCTCCGGCTTAGGCCGCCTCCTCCATCACCTTATCCCACTCCTCAACTTCTCCCATCCAGGAGATGGTGTTGACAGCCGTCACGTAGCACTGTCTTGCCACCTTGGGATCCCCTCTGATCTGCACCTAGACCCCCCCGTCGTTGAACTTGAGGCACTGATGAAAAGTGGAAGGGACGCAGCGGAACGCGCTAATGAGTGGCCGTCCGAAGATGGCGCTGTAACTGCTCGGGGCGTCCACTATGACAAAACGACAGTTCCGGGACTGCCCACCCAGGGTCACATGGAGCCCTACTCCTCCTTCTACTTCCTTTCTCTCCCCCGAAAATCCGAACAGAGGGCCGTCTGAGGCCAACACCCTTTTGGGTTCCACCTCCATCTTGTCGAATGCCTTCTTGAAGATGACATTGACCGAACTCCCGTTGTCCACTAGGATTCGGGAGACGGTGAAGTTCTCGATCGCCGTCTGGATGACCAGCGCGTCGCAGAACGGGTCCTCGTAGCTCGGCATGTCCTTCTGGGTGAAAATAATTTTTTCGGCCGGGGGTGGAGCGGTGGATGTTGACACAACGCTCCGGCGGTAGATGGTATGGAGACTAGCCTTGCGGGTTGCCTCCACCCCTACCCCCCCATGGATCACTCCGATCCCTCCCCTATTCCCCAGATCTGCTCTATCCTCACACCTTTCCTCCTCCTCCTCTCGAGGTTCCACCTCCATGATCCTTAATGGCTGCTGCTGTGGTGGCGCGGGCGCTCTGCCCCTCTTCACCTCTAGGAACTCCGGACAGGTGTCCGTTGAGTGGCCTTCCACATCGTGGAAGATGCAATATGGCACCGCCACTTCCCTTGCCCCGGTCTCTGCTACCCTGTTCCTTCTTCTTCTAGCGGCCGCCGTCTCCGCTTCTCCTCCCCTTGCCCTTCCTCTTCCCCGGTCAATTGCCATGGCCTGTTGAGGTGGGGGAGGTAACTGCATCGGGCCCTGCCTCCACCCCAACTGGGGGGGTCTCCATTGACCTTCGAAACGGTTACCCCTTCCTGGGCCGTAACCCCTTCCCTGCCCCTGCATTCCTCCACCTTGCGGCCTCCATCCCCCCTCCAGGGCCCGGGGCTCTTCCCTTCTTCTGACCTCTTGCTGCCTCATCTCCGGCTCACTGAGCTTTGCTAGCCTCTTGGTGAGCTCTGGGTTGGCTTCTTCGCTTGCTACTTCCTCCGCCACCCTCTCCATCAGCTCCTCATAGGAGACGGGGGCCTTCCTCTTCAATGCCATCTTGAAGAAACTTTCCTTCAACCCGACCGTGAAGGCGAGTTGTAGTGCAAACCCAGGCACCTCCTGAGTGAGCTGCACTTCCTCCTGGAACCGATCTGCATACTGAGCCAGCGTCTCCCTGGACTCCTGCTTTACGGTGAAGAGGGAATCAGCGTCCTTCTTCCTCCTTTTTGAAGTTGAAAATCTCAACAAAAAACTTCGGCGCAGGTCCTCGAACGCGTAGATAGAGCCTGCCGGAAGTGAATGAAACCAGTCCCTGGCCTTCTCCTTGAGAGTGACGGCGAAGAGCCGACACTTGAAGGCATCGGACATCGGCCTGATGGAGACCGAGTCCTCGAAAGACTGCAGATGCTGAACTGGGTCATCTCTGCCATTGTAGTACACTCTATCCCATTCTCCGAATCCCGCTGGAACGGGTGCAGATAACACCAACTCGCAGAAGGGACTTCCCCCTCCTGCCATCTTTTCTCGCTCGGCTCGCGGACCTAGCTCGCTCGCCAAGCTTGGGATCGCACTCGCGAGGGCGACGCTCGCCTGAACCATCTCGACTGTCGCCGCATCCTCCTGGCGCGCGCTCGCCTGCGCCGCGCTTGCTGCGGCAGAGCTTGTCGGCACCGAACTCGCCGGCGCGGAGCTCGCCAACACCGGGCTCGCCGGGCTGGCGAAAAGCACTCGCCCTTCCCTGTCATGTCCTGGTTCAACGGCAACTTCTTTTCCATCCCTTCCTCCCGGTGCCCTCTCGCCGACTGCTGTTGGGGGAGTGGTCGCCTGAGGTGCCGGGGTCGCAAACTCACTTCGCAGAGCCGTGACCGTGAACCCCAAGGTGTCGAGCACCTCCTTCCTGAAATCCGCGAACATCCTAGCCATCGCTTCCTGAGGGGTCTCGCCGAACTCCTCGCCCTGCTCTTCATCTCCTGCCATAACTCTTCTCTGGGACTTTCTTGAACCAGCCACTCTCCACGCTCACCGCACCAAAATGTTGAAACCGATTTCTCGGTCTCTTGTGGAGCTCGGGGCCCTCACCGAAATGAGGGGCAGCTAGCCCTTACCGGTCCCCCGGGAGAGGTAAGGCCGACGATTTGAGCAAAGAACAAAGACCCTAGTCTCAGCGAGGAGGTCCCTCCACTAACCCGGAAGATCGTTGAGCGCTTCCCCTCCCAAGCCGAAGCTAAGACTCGGGCACCTTGGAGAGCTAGAGAGCCCAAACCAAAGCGACCTAGGGAGAGAAGAGCTCAAAGATCATGAACCGCCTCTCTCCAAGGTGCCCATTAAGGTCTATTTATAGGTTTTGGTTTTGTGGTCTGCAGATAACAGGATTCCGCCTTCAGATTTGACTATCTGCACCCCGGGTGGGTCTGCTAACAGCCAAGTTCCGCTGTTTGGAGAGGCTAAGAGCAGACCACCGAGGGTAAAATGGTAAGTTGATCCTTATGACATATGGGTAAGGGGTTGCGAGAGCCCCACCATTGGAGTTCTCGCTGGCCTTCTCGCAGATCCTGCCCGCGGAAGGAGCTCTCACGAATACTGCCCGCGGCATCTCCTTCGGAGGGTCGTTTTGCGAGAACCCTGCTGAAGGAGCTCTCGCGAGGACGAGGGTCCGCTGACGAGGTTCTCGCGAGGACCCCGTCGGCCCATTTTGGTGGTCTGTCGAGGTCTCATTGGCTGGGGCTCGATCTCGGCGAGGCCTAGATCTCGTCACTCCCGTCTCGCTCGATTTCCCTGCCTGGCGAATATCGGGGTTGTACACTAGTTCTTACAGTTCTCGTTATAAATGACGGGCCATGCACCCCTATTTATAGGCGGGTAGACGAATGTCGTCACCGCACAGGAGAGATACAATCACCACCCATCAGATCGCCAGCGGCCTCACAAAGTAGACCGCGCGATCAGACCACTTGGACAACCTTCCATCCAAGACCGCAGATCAGCAGGTAGATCGCGCACAAGTCACGCGAACACAAGACTGCACACAAGCTGCGCGGACACAAGACCCTCCTTCCTTAGATCTCCAAGAGCAAGCCAAGGACAACTGGCCAACTTCAGACAAGTCGCCAGACCGACCTGCATAAGCCGCCCGGACACAGTAGTTACACAGAACAGACCGGCCAACCAGCAGACTGCCAGAACAGATCGGTAGAGCCAGACCGACAGATCACTAACACAGACTGCGCGGTCTCTGTGGTCACCCAAATTCAGACCGCCCGGACACTTCCACTTCACTTCAACAAATTCAACACTCCCCCTTGAAGTGGGAAGTGGAAACTAGCCCGAGTAAACACAGCAACCGAGTCAACGGTCCTTTTGCCAGCGCCTTTGTGAAGATATCTGCAACATTGTCCGCACTCCGAATATGCTCGACCAGAAGAGATCCTCCCAACACCTTTTCACGAATGAAATGATGTTCAATCTCAATATGCTTGGTCCTCGTGTGACAGACTGGATTATTAACCAGCTTGAGAGCACTCTCATTGTCCCCGCGTAGCATAGTGGGACCTCGAACCTCCTCATGAACGTCCTCTACCAACCTCCTGAGCCAAACGACTTCCTGAGCTGCCAAGGCCGAAGCCATGTATTCTGCTTCTGTGGTAGATACAGACACCGAGTCCTGCTTTTTGCTGCACCAAGAAATAGTTGTGTGGCCCGTCATAAAGACAAAACCAGACTTTGATCTCCGATCATCCACGTCTCCCCCGTAATCAACATCCATGTATCCAAACAACTCCAAGCTTGACCTTCTCCTATATAGGAGACCCAAATCAGAGGTCGACTTCACATATTTCAGAATTCCTTTTACCGCTAGAAGATGAGGCTTCTGTGGCTCCTCCATGTACCGAATCACTTTGCCAACTGCATAAGCAATATCAGGCCTCGTGATGGTCAAGTAGATCAAGCTCCCAACCAGAGCTCGATGAACCAACAGATCAGATAGAACTCTCCCCTCATCCTTCCGAAGTTTATGATGCTGTTCCAGAGGTATAGAGCTGCTCTTCCCTTCCTCCATGCCAAATCGTTGAACGATCCGCTTCGCATATCTGGCCTGAGAAACAAGCACTCCGCTCTCCCGCCTCTGCACCTCGAGTCCAAGGAAATGGTGAAGCTCACCCAGATCCTTCATCTCAAACCTGATAGCAAGCTCGGCTCTCAGCCTTGCTACCGCCTCCTTCATGTTCCCGGTGACAATCATGTCATCCACATACAGCAAGACAATAACCCAAAGTGCCCCCTCCTTCTTGATGAATAAGCTAGAATCAGAGTCTGAAGCAAATAACCCGCAGAATAGAAGATACTTCGCGATCTTTCCATACCACGCCCGAGGCACTTGCTTCAACCCATACAGGGCTTTCTTCAGTTTGCAGACGTAGTCCGGACACTCCTCCGAGATGAAGCCCGGCGGTTGGATCATAAAGATATCCTTGTCGATCTCACCATATAAGAAGGCATTCTTAACGTCGAGCTGCCAAATATCCCATCCACTTTAAGCCACCAAAGCAATAACAAATCGGACCGAAGTCATCTTTGCCACTGGACTAAACGTCTCATCATAATCTTCACCATACTGCTGTGAGAACACGCGAGCTACAAGGCGAGCCTTGTATCGCTCGATCGTACCATCAGCCTTCTTCTTGAGTTTATAGACCCACTTGCATGTCACAGGGGTAATGCCCTTGGGCCTGGGCACTAGAGACCAAGTCTCATTCTTCTTGAGAGCATCCATATCCTCTTGCATAGTAATGTCCCACTGTTTCACACCTTTGGCCTTCTCAAAGCTCGACGGCTCCCTCTCATCCAAGGGACCAGCAAAGAAACATGAGACAAAGCTCACCATGTTTCCTCCTGTGTATCGATCTGGTGGTTTAATAGTCCTCTTCGACCTCCTAAGAGGTTGCACCTGACTAGCCACCTCCTCAGCTGCTTCTTCTGTGCTAGCTCCATTTCCAGATGAACTTGGAGCATCGCTCCCCCTGCTTCTAGAACCTGAAGCCTCCATCTCTGAGCTTGACACAACAGGAGCTCCTGGTGAAACAGGCAACTCCACTTGAAGATTTTCCACAGCCTTCCCTTCTTCATCAACCCTGCTCTCCGGTAGTTCAACTCCTGAACTCCCCTTGTAGAAGTCACCTCATCGAACACCACATCCCGAGATACAAAGGATCTTCGAGTCTCAGGATCCATGCATCTCCATCCCTTCTTCCGCTCATCATATCCAACAAAGACTAGCTTCCTTGCTTTTGCATCTAGCTTTGTCCGAAGAGCATCAGGAATATGCACATAACAGGTTGACCCGAACACCCGAAGGTGTGCAACACTTGGTTTCTCCTTGAATATTAGTTCATGAGGGTTCTTCATGTTGATAGGACTTAGAGTCATCCTGTTGATGACGTAAGCCGCACAAGACATTCCCTCCTCCCAGAAGGACTTTGGGATACTCTTGGCATGAAGCCAGCATTTGCAAGTTTCCGTCAGATGACGGATCTTCCATTCTGCAAAGCCATTTTGCTGTGGAGTATGGGCACAAGTGAGCTCTCTCCGAACGCCATGTTTCCTGCAAAAACTTGAGAACTCACCAGAGGTGAACTCCCCACCATTGTCAGTTCTCAATTTTTTCACCCGCAGGCCTAACCGACCTTCCACCAGCTCCTTGAACTCCATGAACCTCGCAAAAGCTTCTGACTTCTCTTTCAAAAAATACACCTGGACATATCTGGTGTAATCGTCAATCAAGACCAACATATATCTGTTTCCTCCAAGGCTTGGGGTGGCAGTCGGTCCCATCAAATCACTGTGAATGCACTCCAACGGCGCTTTGCATCTTGTTTGCAATTTATCAAATGGAAGTCGATGAGACTTACCAAACTGACATCCCGCACAAACATGACCGTCTCCATAGGAGGACAAGCTAGGCAAGCCCTTGACAAGACCCCTTACCGCCATAGACTTCAATTTGTCCATGCCTACATGCCCCAAACTTTCAGGCCAAATAGTCGCGCTATCATTGGTCTTCATCTTAACAACATAGGTACTTGTCGACAAAACGAACAAGTCCTTCACCCGCTTTCCAACATGGATAACGTCTCCCTTTATTTCCGATTGATTTTTAAGAAACTTCACTTCTGTTGGGCAAAACAGAACGTGATAACCGGCATCGACCGCATTGGTCACAGAGAAGAGATTCTTCTTCATACCAGGCACGTGATAAACACTCCTCAATGTGAGTGGACCCTTATCACTGCTCAGAGAGACAACTCCTTCTTGTTCTACTGCATGAACAGAATTATCAGCCGTAATGATAGCATCATTACCTAAGTAAGGCGCCAAAGAAGAGAATTTTGATTCATCCACGGTGAGGTGATGCCCACATCCTGAATCAACAATCCAATCCTCTTCGAAGTTGATGACAGCCAAGGCCTTAACGGGCATCGCCGTCATATTGGCCACAAAGGCTCCTCCCCATCCAACTTCATCAGACTTTGGCTTCTCCTTCTTCGCTACATGTCCCGACTGAAGATTAACCCGACAATCCTTCTTGAAGTGTCCGGTCTTATTACACCTGAAGCACCTTGGTCCCTCTCCCTTCTTCTTCCCATCAGACTTAGAAGCATAACCCCTATCATGCTGACCTGAAGTAGAGGGTCCATCATGACCTGGCTTCTTCTTCTCCCACTTCTTCTTCTTCTTCCCAGAGAACAACACATCACTCTCTCCCCCAGAGATTGACGTCCCTGCCATCTATCTTGCCAAACTTTCTTGCGAAGCAAGTAAGTTTTCCATCTCCAACAGAGATGGTTGATTTGCCCAACCCTGAACTGAAGTCACAAAGGCAAGATACTCCTTCCACAGCCCGCGGATGATATGCCTCTTCAGTTTTGCCTCTGAGATGGGCTCATCAGGGTCCAATGCAGAAATCTCTGCTGTGAGGTTCTTCATCTTAAGAAAGAAGGTAGAAATAGAAA
Organism: Dactylorhiza incarnata; assembly: GCA_033032865.1. Lineage (NCBI taxonomy): Eukaryota > Viridiplantae > Streptophyta > Magnoliopsida > Asparagales > Orchidaceae > Dactylorhiza > Dactylorhiza incarnata. The sequence goes on along the minus strand of JAWHQI010000001.1, from coordinate 19,569,161 downwards.
GATCACCTTGAGAGGCTTTCGCCAACTCATTTTCAAGAAACTGTAGCCGAGCTACATTCTTCTTATTAAACAACCCGTCCAAAGACATCCAAATCTCAGCAGCAGATTTACATCCAATGATGTGATTAAACAGCTCTGGTGAGATAGCCCTCTTGAGTGTGAACTCTGCCTTAGCATTAGTCCTCCTCCAAAGTCTCACCTCTGCCATATTATCTCCTGCTAGAAACACCTCTTATGTGTCTTCTCCTCCAACTATCTCCCATAGATCCTCGCCAAGTAAGTAGCTTTCCATACACGACCTCCATTTCTTATAGTTAGTCGATGTGAGGAGTTCAATACCAAGCCCTCTTGCGTATCCACCTTCCATGGCAATCTATGTGGTCTCTTCTTCACAAAGACGATGGCAACTCAAGTTGATCACTGCTTATCCACTCCAACAACCTCGCTTTAATACCATGTTAAAATTTTTGATTTGAATCGTTTAGGAGTAAGCAGGAGTTGCATCAACTGAGTTATAGCCAAACAACCACAATGCCACACAGCAACACAAAAGTCTTTATTGAATCACAAACTTGATTACAGTGCGAGGTATACATGGCGAGACATGATTCATAAGAATCACAAAGGAGAGAAGAACAAAACACCAAAAAGCAAAACTGGCGTCTTGACAAGCAGAGACCGCACTGACCGCTCGACTCCAGAGATCGCCCGGCTTGACCTGAGACCACGCGAACAGAAAATAGACAGGCCGCCTGCACTGCAAGATCGCCACCTCAGACCGCATGAACTGGAGCTTATTGAATTGAACGAAGAACAACTGTCGCCAGACTGCAACTCAGATCGCCTAACCGCTGAAGGTCGCCTGATCACTGAGCTCGATGCAAACAGCACAAGAACACCATAAACCAGTTCGCAGACAAACCGTTGCCGAACTGTTTATTCAAGCTGCTGGGAATCGCCAAGGAAAGAGACCGCAACCTGCTAACCGCAAACCTGCGAACACAATAAACAGTCAACTGGCTTCCGAGACCGCCCGACCTCAAAGTTGAGATCGCACAAATAAACCCAGGCTCTAGTTCTTACAGTTCTCGTTATAAATGATGTGTCATGCACTCCTATTTCTAGGTGGGTAGATAGATGTCGTCACCGCACAGGAGAGATACAATCACCACCCATCAGATCGCCAACGGTCTCACAAAGTAGACCACGCGATCAGACCACTTGGACAACCTTCCTCCAAGACCGCAGATCAGCAGGCAGATCACACACAAGTCGCGCGAACATAAGACCGCGCACAAGCCGCGCGGACACAAGACCCTCCTTCCTTAGATCTCCAAGAGCAAGCTAAGGACAACTGGCCGAATTCAGACAAGTCGCCAGACCGACCTGCATAAGCCGCCCGGATGCAGCGGTTACACAGAACAGACCGGCCAACCAGCAGACCGCCAGAACAGACCGGTAGAGCCAGACCAGCAGATCACTAACACAGACCGCGCGGTCTCTGCGGTCACCCAAATTCAGACCATCCGGACACTTCCACTTCACTTCAACAAATTCAACAAAGGCAACATCGACCTTGCTCGTAAGGGCTCCTGCGGGGCGAGTCAGAGGCGCGGAGCGAGCCGTGTCCTATCCAGGTGCAAGCGCAGGGAAGGGATTATTAAGAGAATAACCAGGCGAGAACAGGTGCACGAACGCCATATTAGGTGTGCGCAAGGTAAGGTAGCGAGACAGAATGAAAGCATGATAAAATGAACTTTATCATCACCGTCAATAAGGAATGTGCGAACGCGAGCATAAATAAACGTTGTGACGCGAGTGTAGCTAAGATTATGAGCACAAAAACATTGCTACGCACATCAACACGAGCATAGAAAAAAGCGCGAATGCGAGTGAAATAAAGTGACAGTAAAGATAGAAAAAAATACTCCCATTTCATTTCTCAAAAGGTACATTACAGGTAAGGGTGAACTCGCCGGTAAAAAACAAAAGGTTTACATAGAAAAATAAAGAAAGATCAAGCCTAGTCACCGGACAGCTCTTCCTCGCTCCCGCGATCTTCGACCTCCTGAATAGGCGCGAACAGATCTGTGACGACGTCCTTGGCAGTGAGTTCCATCGCGTCCGGGATAATCAGGCCTGCCCTCTTGAGGGTATCGAAGACGAGGTCGGCGACATCCATGGAGTTCTTGCGTGTCGCCTCCTTCTCTTCTCATAATTGACCGCGAGCCCCGACTCGCGGAGGGGCGGGGGAAGCACCGCCAATGTCAGATCGCGGACCTGCGCCTTTAGGAAGTTGTTCTCCATCTCCAGATTGGTGTTCCGCACGATGAGTTGCCTCGCCAACTCGGCATCCTGCAAAGGGGAAAAGTCATACAAGACGAAGGAAGGTGAGCGGGGTAGAAATGTTGGTATGCAGTACTTATCATGTCGCCCTAGAAGTTGGCGAGTAGGCCCTCGGACAAGGCCTCCATTCCCTTGAGCTATGCGATCTCATCCGAGGCCTTCTGAAGCTCGCCCTTGAGGTCCTTGGTTTCCCGGTCCAAGGTTAAGTACCGGCGGCCCACCATGTGGGCGAGCTTCATCGCCCTGAACTGGGCTTGCACGGCCTCATAGACAAGAGGACGGGGTTTGAAGAGTCCGAAGTAGGAGGCGTCCTCGCGGCCGTAGAGCCCGAAGGCGAGGGAGAACGCCTCGCCCCCAACTTCATCTCTCTCAACCTAGGAGGGAAGGAGCGAATAGCATGAGATCCTGTTATAATCAGGATCCCATGCGAGCACGTGCTCGCCGACCGCATCCGCGAGCCTCGCGCCGAGGGTGAAGTTCTTGTGGCCCGCCGGCCTGGGCTTGCCGGCGGTGTCCCCGGGCTCGCCACTCTCCCCGACGGCCTTTTGGTTCGCGAGAGGGGGGGGGGGGGGGGGGGGAGAGATATGGTTTAGACAGGTCCACCACATCCTTACCCTTGGTGGTAGCGGGGGTCTTCTTGCTTTTCTTCTTGGCCAGAGGTGGCATAGTAGGTTGGCTCGCAGTCAGTAGAAGCTTCCTCCCAGAGGATGAACCGGGAGGGTCTCGGCATGCCTCGGCAGCTGCGAGGGGGAGCGAGCCGGAGGAGAGGGTCGTACTTCTCGCATGCGGGGGGGTGAAGCGGAAGATCTCGCTCTCCTGCAAAAGTAAAGGAAGTATTAGCGATCAGAATAATAAAAAATAGGGAGTTGGCGAGCGCGAGCTGAACCTTCTCCTTGGAGGACCGGTAGTAGCGAGTCTACCCTCTGGCGGAGGTAGACTACTTCGAAGTCTTTCCCTTCCAGATATTGGTAGAGCCTCGCGTCGTCACCACCTAGCGAGGCAGGGGGCGGTAGGTTGCCTCGTCTCGCTGAACGGGCGAAGGGTATGTTGCCAAACGGTCCTTTGACAAGGACATACTTCTGGAGCCAGTAGTGGGTTTTGTTCACTATCTCGCAGACAGTGACGTGCTGGCTCGCGAAGTGGGTTATCCCATCTTTGTAAGCACGGAAGGAGAAGACCTTCCGGAAGATGAGCATGCTGAACTCGATCTTCTCCTCCCGCAGATAGCTGTTGAACGCGACCACCACGTCGATCGCGTTGGGTGTCATCTGGCTCGGCAAGACACCGTAGCACTTGAATACCTGAGATTTATTCTGGAGGGTTAGCACACCCTTAGTGAAGCGAGTAAGAAATGTGAAAGAAGAATAGTATACCTAGCGCACTTCCGGCCAGAGGGGGAGTCAAAACCCATTCTTGAAATGGGCGATGGGGATGGCGAGCTCGTCAGGGGAGAACTCATTGATTGTGTCTATGTCGGAAGGGCGGCGAGCTACAAACCCTGAGGGGATGTAGCGGTCCACCGTATAGCGGAACTCTTCGTCAGTAAGCGAGGCGTAGAAGAAAGGGCTTTCGCAAAAAGCCCCGACACACTTGGCTCGCCCCTCGGTCTCACCCTCGACCACCATGGTTATCAATAATGAGCCGAAAGAAAGGCGAGCCCGAGCTGTGATCTGCGAGAGAGCTGGGAAGGGAGGAAAAAAGCAGTTGAATAGTAAGTGCGGTGGTTAGAAAATTAAAACTGAAGACTATTTATAGAAATGAAAAGAGCGGGAAGGAGTCGAAAAACCGGTGGGTGTGAATAGCAGAACCACGCGGTAATTTTCCAGCTTCTTGGTGCCTAATCTGCTTCCAGCGAGTTATTATCCTGGCGAGATCCTCCAGCGCGCCGTCCGAGAGACAAAACTGCATAAAAGAAAGGAACAAATCGCGAGGGCAAGGTAATGACCAACGAGCGAGGCATATCAAATAGGAGGTAGACAACAAACAGACACAATTAACATAGCAATACAAGTAATATTAAGCGAGTGTGCGGGCTCACGAGCGAGCTAAGTATCATTATTATAGGTCAAATTGTTCAAAACCCCCAATAGAGGGGGGGGGGGGGGGGAAGGGATGTGACAACAAGCAACAAACTCCAAAAATGACGGTTCAATAATTAATCCACTTCTAGCGACCACGGCCTCGCACACCCGAGCGCAGAGGGATTCGCGGGTAGTGATACTCGCGAATTGATTGGACCTCGCACTGTAGCAGTCGTGTATAATCCTCAATTCGCCCGAGGTGCACCCCAAGCGAAGTGACCTCGTTGTGAGCAACCTGCCGAATCTCAGCAAGGACGCGCGCGTTCGCATCCTTCATAGCGGCGAACCTTTCCTCGTACACGCCCATGTTCATCTGGTCTTGATCATACAGCTCTCACAACATCAGGGTATGCTTCTGGAATATCTATGCAACTCGCCTCTTCATTTGCTTTGGATTGGCGGGGTCCCCCAGGAAATCTGCTCCCTAGCTTGGCGAGGGCGGTGACAACATATCCACCTCTCCATACTCTGACTAGGCAGGCGGGGTTCAAGAAACACATGCGAGGAAGAAATCAGCGATGAGAAAAAGGGGGAAGGCAATCGGTAGAAAATAGTTTAACCTGGCGAAACGAGAATTGTATGGGGGTGCTGGAGAGAGGTGCCCGGCCGGCCCTTGAAGGCATCAGTGAAGGCAGGGGTTATAGATTTACCCAGGCCGGGCGGTGCGCCGCTTCAGCTGCAAACCCGAGGTCAGCAAGTAGCATCCCGCACGGGCTTCGTTGACCGAAGATACACAACCCCAGAGTAATAATGGTCTCGTTCGGCGGGGCCAGCGAGTCCGCTGGAGGGGGAATCCGCTCCTCCAGGTTCGCGAGGGGGGACACTGCACAAGGAATAAGGGAAGCTCAGCGAGTGAAGGAATATGAGGGAAGATGAGTCGAACCACTCACCCAACCGTGAGGGCGGGTACCGCAGGTTGGTGACCCTCACATCAGGGGGAGGAGTGCAAGTCCCACCAGTGGTGGGAGTGCGAGTCTCTGTAGTTGATTTCTCCAGGGTATTCTCTCCCGGGGGAGGGTTCTGCGAGTGAGGAAGCAATGTCGGGTGAGAAAGTAGTTAAATTGTTAAACTTGGCAGAAGTACCTGTAAGGCGAGCTCGTCAGGGGGGGGGGATGGAGATGAGGGAGATGACCCATCCTCATCGGGCTGATGCAGGATGGTCTTCGCTTTTTTTGTTTGAGGCGGAGGCGGAGCAGGCAGCGGGGAGAACCAGGGAGCGAGTGCAGTTGTTTTTATCTTCTAAACCTCCTGTGAGGCCTTAAGGTGAGCCAACATCTCTTCCTTTGTTGGCATCGCGCCAGATTCAACGATGAGCTGCAAAAGAAAGAAGAGGGAGGAAAAGTTTATGCCTCGGCCAAGAGGAAGGGTATTTATAGATGTGGGCGTGGGTCCCGCCAAAAGATTCTCGCCACGTCATAAAGGGGCTGGCGAATACCAAGGGTTGGACATTTCTTCGCGAGCCTAAGGTAGCCTCACGAAGAGTGGGGATTGTCTACAACCACGGTATTCGCCAGGAGGTGAGCAGAGGCCAAGTAAACCAGGATCAAGAGGAATCGACGAGGCAAGTCGGGCGAGCTGGAACCTTGCGGCCACTCGCAGGAAGGCGGGCGAGCGAGGCGAGTCAGATCCAAGTGGGACACTCGCAGGAAGGAGGGCGAGCTGACCTCACAGAGGCCGCTCGCAGGCGAGCGAGCGAGATTAGCTAGGGGGCTCTGATGGGTGACACGCCAAGTAATGGTCCATGGGTGTCTTTATCGGGATACCCTTCGTGGGCTGTCAATAGCCCCTCAGAATAGCGGAGTTTGGCTGTTGACAGACCATTTTGGACTGCGCATAGTAGAAATGTAAGGCGGAATCTCACTATTAGTAGACCGTGAGCAAAAAACTATAAATAGACCTTGAAGGGCACCTTTGGAGAAGACTCCAATCTTAGTACTCTGAGCTTCCTCCTCCCTAGGTTTCTTGGTTTAGCTCTCAGGCTCTCCAAGGTGCTCAGTCTCAGCTTTGGCTTGGGAGGGGAAGCGCTCAAAGATCTTCTGGGTGTGTGGTGGGACCTCCTCGCTGCGACCAAGGGTCTGTGTATAGTTTTGAGTCTCCTTTCTGTTCCTTCCGGGTAGCCAGTAAGTGCTAGCTGCCCCTCAACTCGTTGAGGGACCAAGTTCCACAAGAGATAAAGAAATTGGTTTCAACAATCTGATTGTGTTATGACCTAACCATGTCACTAGGAGTTGATGTGACAACATTTTTGAATCATATCATAACAAGCATAATATCATAGATGATTGAAAAAAATGAAATATTTGATATTATTCAATATTTAACATTCCAAGATCAATCTTGAAAGCATTAAATTTTGCCTCAACCAATGGCTTTGTAAAAATATTAGCAACTTGATTGTCAGTAGGGACAAATTCAAGGTAGATATCTTTACATTCAATATGTTCTCTTATAAAATGATATCTAATCTCTATGTGCTTAGTCCTGCTATGAGAGACAGGATTCTTAGCAATAAAGATAGCACTGGATGAGTCAAAATAAAGAGGAGACTCACTTACCTTGAGGTTGTAGTCCTCTAACTGATGTTGTATCCATAATAGTTGGGCACAACAACTTCCTGTAGCAATATATTCAGACTCAGTAGTGGATATTGCCACACTTGTCTGCTTTTTGCTGCTCCAAGATATCAGCCTCCTTCCTAGGAATTGATAAGTACCAATGGTGCTTTTCCTGTCTTTTTTGCATCCTGCAAAATCTGCATCTGAAAATCCAGATAGTTCAAAGTCATTGTTCTTAGGGTACCAAAGGCCAAGATGTAGGCTACCTTTAAGGTATCTCAAAATCCTTTTTGCAGCTGAATAGTGAGATTCCTTAGGGCATGCCTGGTACCTAGCACAAACACATGTAGCATACATAATGTATGGTCTACTAGCAGTTAGATACAATAGGGATCTAATAGTACACCTGTACATGGATTCATCGAAGGCCTTGCCCTTCTCATCCTTGTCCAGGGAAATGTAGCACCGCATGGGAGTTTTCATGGTGGAATCTGATTCCATCGCAAATTTCTTTATAAGCTCCCTAGTGTACTTGGTCTGAAAGATGAATATCCCCTCCTCAGACTGTTTCACTCAGAGGCCTAAGAAGTACTTGAGCTCTACCATACTGCTCATCTCAAACTCCCCTGCATAAGGATGGCAAACCTTTTGCAGAGGTTGTCATCAGTTGACCCAAATATTATGTCATCAACATATATTTGGACTAGGAGACACTTGCCCTTGTTTCCCTAAGAAACAATGTACTATCTATCTTTCCCCTCATGAACTTGTTCTTGATGAGAAATCTAGACAAGGTATCATACCAAGCCCTAGGGGCTTGCTTTAAACCATATAGAGCTTTTCTAAGTAAATACACATGGGAAGAGAGGGTTGGATGCACACAACCTGATGGTTGTTCAACATATACCTCTTCCTTCAAGTCACCATTGACGAAGGCTGATTTGACATCCATTTGATATACTTTGAACCCCTTGTGGGCAGCATAGGCAAGAAATAGCCTAATTGCTTCTAACCTTGCAACAGGGGCAAAGGTTTGATCAATGTTTATTCCCTCCTCTTGTCTATAGCCCTTCGCTACCAATCTAGCCTTGTTTTTTATGATTATTCCATTTTCATCCAACTTGTTCCTGTAAATACATTTGGTGCCAATAATGTTGTGTCCTTGAGGTTTTGACACCAACTTCCATACCTTGAATCTTTTGAATTGAAGAAGTTCTTCTTGCATGGCTTGAATCCAAAATGTGTCTTGGTTGGCTTATTCAAACTTCTTGGGCTCCATTTGTGATAGGAAGCTCAAGAATAGAGCTTAATTGTGAGCCCTACTTCTGGTTAGTATACCTTGGTTCTAATCTATAATGATTTGTTCTCTTGGATGATCCCTTAAGTGTGTTGTAGCTGCAGGCAATCTGTCCTCAATTGGCTGTATTTCTTCTACTGGTTCAGTAGCATCTTCAGCACCCTGCACCTCTTCATCTTCTGGAATTGCAGCATCTGTATAGGCTTCGCTTCTACTGGGAATGTCTTGTACAGACATCTTTTCCATATCCTTTTCACTTCCTGTCAAAACAGAAGAACTAGACCAGCCCTTATAGATTAGGCTGGTCTCATCAAATACCACATGCATAGACTCTTGTACAACATGAGTTTTCTTGTTATAAACTCTATAAGCTCTACTATGTGAGCTATAGCCAACAAAAACCCCCTCATTGCATTTCTCTGCAAACTTTGTTAACTGAGATTTTCCATTGTTTAAGATGTAGTATTTTGAACCAAAAATTCTAAAGTATGAAATTGTTGGTTGTTTGCCTTTCAGAATCTCATAGGGGGTAATTCCATGAACCTTATTGATGGAAGCCCTATTGAGAACATAACATGTAGTATTGACTGCCTTAGCCTAGAAGTATTCTGGGAGTGAGGAGTCACTAAGCAATGTTCTCCCATCTTCTATCAAGGTTCTATTCCTCCTCTCAGCCACACCATTTTGTTGTGGAGTCCTTGGGGAGGAGAATTCTCGAGTGATACCAAATTCTTGACAAAACCTTGTCATGGCTTCAGATTGAAATTTTGTGTCATGGTCAGTCCTAGTCCTGACCACAGAACATTGCAAGTCATTCTGAATTGCCTTGACATAGTTTATAAAGATGTTTAAAGTATCTGACTTCTTCTTATGGAAGAATACCCATGTATATTTTGAGTGATCATCAACAATCACCAAAGTATACCACTTCCCACCTAGGCTCTGAATTGGCAAAGGACCAAACAAGTCCATGTGCAATAGATATAGACATCTTTCAATGTCTTTGGAGCCAATACTTTTAAAGGTGGCCCTTGTTTGCTTACCCATCTGGCAAGCATGACAGGGACCACTTTTAATACATTTTAAGTTTGGACTATTCCTAACAAGGATTTTAGAGAATAGTTTATACATTATCTTGTAGTTAATGTGGGCAAAGTCTCTTGTGCCATTGAACACAAAGAGACTCACTTTCATTGGCCACAAGACATAGAGATGATAGAGAATTATTGCATATAAAATCTAAACAATAAACATTCCCACTCCTAGTGCCTGAGAGAATGGTCTCTAAGTTATTAGACTTTTTGATCAAGCACTTGTCATTGTGGAATTTAATGACATAACCTAAATCACATAGTTGACTTATGCTTACAAGGTTGTGTTGCTGATGATTAAAATTTTGCTTGCACGAAATAAAATCCGAACTAGCAATCCGAGAAGGCAAGTATACTTATGCGCAAATCTCGCACATCGCTATAGGCGGTAGCTAGACTGCGGCACGAAACGGCAGTGTACCGATCGTTCAAGTAATATAAAACGAGGAGTAATCCCCGAGTATCGAATCTCGAAGGAACACAGTAAGGTGGAGTTTACTATTAAGGCAGGACTTGAGATTGAAGTGCTTTAGTCGGATGGGTACGAAAGTGGGTGATTTGGTTTGTGGAAAATAAAGAGAAAATGCTACAACTGCTCCTATGCAATGCCTCTATGCAATGCTTCGCTTGGCAGGATGGAGACTAGGCAGGCCTTGAGCGCACTGCGTCGAAAGGGAGGATGGACGAGTAGGCAAGCGGAATTGAACTGTGCATGCCTTGAGCGCGCTGCTTCGTTAGGCGAATGGATTACACGGGCCGCTATGCCACGCTTCGCTAGGCGGATGGAAGAGTAGGCATACAGATAAGGGTCGCAAGCACCTCGTCGACAAGCACGCCACTAGCAATTGCTAGTGCGGCACACGAACATGACGGTGGGACGAAGGATGGAATGGGGCGCACCTCAAGCAACTTAAACACCAAAGCATTTCACATAGACATGAAATATATAGAAATACAAACTAGTTTAAGTGCTACTTCATCATAATAATAAAGATCTACAACATATACTCATCAATAAGAGAAGAACAAGGCAAGAAATCGACCGACTCTGAAGGCTCGTTGTAGATTCACGGTTGGAATCGCCGGGTTGTCAATCCGCATCCAAGCTCGGTCCGCAACTACGTCCGGGGTAGAGAGAGCTGTCACGACTCTCCAATGATCCCGTCTTCTTCGTCTCACGATCCGGTAAAGGTTGCAAACTTCCCCTTGCTTGATGGTAATGGCGGCTAGATCTCCTTTGAAGCTATAGGACGAAGGAGGAGGCCGAGATGATCTCCGGGCTCAAGATAGGCGTGAAGAATAGTCCTGGAGCACCTCCTGGTGGTGGAAGATGATGCTCGGGGCAGAAGAGGCGAACAGGTCTCGAAAATGGCGGAGCTGGAAGGTCGTCCTGAGCTAGGGCATAGAACTGCACTTTTATAGAAAACAGTCAGAAAATTGGTCACGCACGGTCAAACGCACGACCGTGCGCAGACCGTGCGATATTAAACATTAAGACTAGCACAGGAAGATGACCTGGAGCGCCCGTGCGATTTACTCACGCACGGGCAGATCCGCCCGTGCGTCAAAACGCATGGGTAAACTCGGAAAAGGAAGAAACGAGGCCAAATAGGCAGAACGTGCGATTCTTTCATGCACGGGTGCTGCCCGTGCGCAGAGATGCACGAATAACGACGGATCATCTGTTTCTTCCTCAGTAAAGGGCGCATGACCGCACAGATCGTGCGTTAAGTAAAACGCACGACCGTGCGATATGCACAGATCAGAAATCAGACTGAAACTGATGAAATGTCCACCTGCATAGCAATAACAGGGCTGGGAATACACATCCAGCACAGGAAATAAAGCACAAAAAGAGTGAGGAGCACGTTGTGCTTACCCTCAACACTAAAACAAGCAAACACACACCACAACGGCCTATATGTGCACTTAGCAAGGAATAGAAAATATAAGCAAAACACACCTAAAGTGAAGTGCAAATACACGAAATACGGCCCAGATGAGCCCATAAATGTATATATAAATGGGACTCATCACACCCCCAGACTTACCTGTTTGCGCTTCCCGAGCAAACCATCTTTCACGCGGACAAGAAAAACATAAGCTGACATAGAAATTGTAAAGCGGAGTTCAATGCGAAGTCGCATGCTCATGCACGTAAAAATACAGTAGAAAAAATTCCTAATTATACAAATTAGTTTATACTTTTCTAGGGGCGTATTTATATATTACATTTACTCAAAAAGTGAATCACCATGAATCATAAGGTCGTACATAGGAAGAAAGTAAACTGAACGCTGAGGTGAGCATTGCCAAAGATCGGGGCTCGAGACAACCTCCACTGAAATCCATCAATGTCGGTGACCATAAGCTTGCCCGTTCGCACTGCCTCCACGGCATAGGTTTGACTCCAATGCGTGATCAATAGGATTTTAGGTTTTAGATGAGGCTTGGGTTTAGGTGAGGTATACAATGATAAAAACGATGGATCAAGCACAAAACCCAAATGAGCTAGCACAGAAAACTATCCTCAAGCACCACAAAAAGACACACGGGTACACCACACCCCCAGACTTGGACTTGACTACATGGGTGTGTGCACTGCCTACTCCCAATCATAAATTTATAAAAAAAAGATTTTTCACTTAAGCTCATCTCTTTTTCTTTTCTTCTCACTCTTTTTTTTTCTTTTTCTTATTTTCATTTTCTTTTCTTTTCTTTTCTTTTCTTTCCAAAACATATTCAGCAAAATGAGCGATGAAGCGCATCCATATTTTCACAAAAATATCACAACATCAACACCCGAATCATGAAAATAATAAACAACTAAAGCTCAAATTTGGGTGTGCGATTAGGATTGGCTTTTAGGCTCTGGTGAGATAACAGTGGGGCTGAATCAAAGAAAGGGTAGGCACAACTGGGCTAACGAGGATAAGATGATAGGAATGTCTCAAAAGCTCAACTAGGCCAAAATGATGGCCTATATCACATTCACGCAATTGACTAACCATATACCCATGCTTCAAAAGTCGCTTGGGGCAAGTTCTTAGCCACCGAGAAAGATAATCCTTTCTCCCGACTCGGGCAATACAAGGCTAACGAACGTCTACACACATTCCTTTGCTACCGTTTGATTCACACCGGATTCACCAATTTTTGAGTAAAGTAAACAATATCTACGCAAATAGAAAGATATAAACTAAAAGCATAAAAATAAATTGAATCTACACAAATTTCTATGCGAGACATGAGCACTTGACTAGGAGCACTCCAGGAGTCAACATTTTACTCCGCCTCATAATCCTAAGCCAGCACAATGATTTTTCAAATCACACGAAGAGACAAATTTGACTCACTACGTGCTAACGGATAGGTGCGCGCTCATGTGGGTGTAGTGGTGTGAAGTCAAAATGAACAAAAATAATTGAAATGAGACTTCTAGCATGCTAAAGAAATGTGCGCGTGAGTGGATACACAAAAAATATCTCCCCCAGACTTAAACTATGCATTAAGATATTCTAAAACAAAGTCAGGGGAAGAGTGTACCCAATGCTTAGCAAGTAAGCATGTCGGAAGCCTGGAGTGAAGCTCTACGACGAATTACAACCACCACCTTCACAAATAGAAAATACCTGCAAGTGGTTGTCTCCGCAAAAACAAACTAAAATAAAATCTAACTAAGGCGTTAGAGTAGGCGATAAAATAAAAGACAAGAAAAATTAAGATAAATACTGGGGTTATTGTCATCCCAGCACGACTTATTCAACTTTAAAGCAGTTCTAGCTAATGGGAGTATGGAAAGAGAAGTGGACAGTCAACTATTCTAATTCCCGTGTCGGTACCAGGTACCGATACGGTGATAGAACCACTACTCCTCTACCTAAATAGTAATACCTGCTAGACACAGGTAGAGGAGGGAGAAAGAAAGATGTGGAGGGAGAGTCCTCCACTCTACTGTCACCAAAATAAATTTCCTTGCCTAGCATGGTTTCTTCTTTAGGAGGGCAGCAGGAGGGGAATACAATACATGGCATATCTTCTGTGGAGGGGGTATTTACCTCCTTACACAAGAAGATGTGCGCAGTATTGCATGATGCAATGTGCACCACCTCTTGCATAACCTGTGAAGGCTCAACCTGCATAGGCTCGGAAAGGGAAGGGGGCTCAAGGAATAAAGGGGACGAAGAACATAAATAAAAATCGATCGGGGGAGTGATCCCGGTCTCACTCCCATTAGATTGAGGAAATAAAATAATGTCGGCATTGTTGACAATGCCGCAAGGTTCGGTGGGATCGATGGTGGCCTTCTCCCGAATTTGCACTTCCTCCACCGGTGTTGAGGAAAAATCCTCTTCACCGAGAAGGTTGTACTCCTCCATAGGAATAGGCTCAACACAAAGATTGCCAGCCTCCTCTTGCGACGCATCTTCAACAATGTTATCAGAAATAAATGTAATAGAATGCACAATAGGGGGATGAATAGGGTTTGAAAAAGATTCAGGCACCAATTCCTCACAAAGAATCGAATCTATGCATGGTGATATATGTACAGGGGAGATGGGCTCTGCAATGGCAGAGTCTAGATCAGCCACACATCTGGTGACTGTGTCCACATCATTCCCTTCAAAACTTGAAGGTGAAATGGACACATAACCGGATGTTGAAGGTGTGCTGCCAGAAGTAGGAGTCGGGACGATCCGAATATTTGGCTCGTCATCCTCGTCCATCTGACGAAGGAAAGCAGCACAATTCTTCAAAGCATGATCCATGCTCTGACAAAACGAGCACTGCCGTACATGCTTCTTTGGCACAGCAGGTGCTGAAGTCGAAAAGAAGTATGACGGCATAGGCTCGGCAGAATAACCATAGGACTTACGTGCACCATATGGAGTACCAGACGAAGTCAGTGCTCCATATACTGAGCATTGAGTGCTAGGGTTGCTATCTCCTGTTGGACATCTATCACTAGCATGAGATATATCTACACAGAACTGGCAGCGAATATTAAACGCAGCCCACATAAAGTGAAGATAAAACGATTCAAAATAAACACTAATGTGCAAAATAATACACCCTACAAAAATTTACTAAGCAACCTAATAAAAACAAGAAAACAGACTAAGAAGAAGTAAAACAAAAGAATGCAATACACAAATGAAAAGGGCTAAAATCTCAGATTCTCCCTCTCCAGAAAACTCACACGACTGTGTTCCCCGGTAACGGCGCCAAAAACTTGATGCGCAAATCTCGCACACCGTTATAGGCGGTAGCTAGACTGCGACACGAAACGGCAGTGTACCGATCGTTCAAGTAATATAAAACGAGGAGTAATCCCTGAGTATCGAATCTCGATGGAACACAGTAAGGTGGAGTTTACTATTAAGGCAGGACTTGAGATTGAAGTCCTTTAGTCGGATGGGTGCGAAAGTGGGTGATTTGGTTTGTGGAAAATAAAGAGAAAATGCTACAACTGCTCCTATGCAATGCCGCTATGCAATGCTTCGCTTGGCGGGATGGAGACTAGGCAGTCCTTGAGTGCACTGCGTCGAAAGGGCGGATGGACGAGTAGGCAAGCGGAATCGAACTGTGCAGGCCTTGAGCGCGCTGCTTCGTTAGGCGAATGGATTACACGGGCCGCTATGCCATGCTTCGCTAGGCGGATGGAAGAGTAGGCATACGGATGAGGGTCGCAAGCACCTCATCGACAAGCACGCCACTAGCAATTGCTAGTGCGGCACACGAACGTGACGGTGGGACGGAGGATGGAATGGGGCGCACCTCAAGCAACTTAAACACCAAAGCATTTCACATAGACATGAAATATATAGAAATACAAAATAGTTTAAGTGCTACTTCATCATAATAATAAAGATCTACAACATATACACATCAATAAGAGAAGAACAAGGCAAGAAATAGACCGACTCCGAAGGATCGTTGTAGATTCACGGTTGGAATCGCCGGGTTGTCAATCCGCGTCCAAGATCGGTCCGCAACTACGTCCGGGGTAGAGAGAGCTGTCACGACTCTCCAATGAGCCCGTCTTCTTCATCTCACGATCCATTAAAGGTTGCAAACTTCCCCTTGCTTGATGGTAATGGCGGCTAGATCTCCTTTGAAGCTATAGGATGAAGGAGGAGGCTGAGATGATCTCCGGGTTCAAGATAGGCGTGAAGAATAGTCCCGGAGCACCTCCTGGTGGTGGAAGGTGATGCTCGGGGGGGAAGAGGCGAACAGGGCTCCAAAACAGCGGAGCTGGAAGGTCATCCCGAGCTAGGGCAGAGAACTGCGCTTTTATAGAAAACAGTCAGAAAATTGGTCACGCACGGTCGAACGCACGACCGTGCGCAGACCGTGCGATATTAAACATTAAGACTAGCGCAGGAAGACGACCTGGAGCGCCCGTGCGATTTACTCACGCACGGGCAGATCCGCCCGTGCGTCAAAACGCACGGGTAAACTCGGAAAAGGAAGAAACGTGGCCAAACAGGCAGAACGTGCGATTCCTTCACGCACAGGCGCTGCCCGTGCACAGAGACGCACGACTAACGATGGATCATCAGTTTCATCCTCAGTAAAGGGCGCACGACCGCACAGACCGTGCGTTAAGTAAAACGCACGACCGTGCGATTTGCACAGATCAGAACTCGGACTGAAACTGATGAAATGTCCACCTGCATAGCAATAACAGGGCTTGGAATACACATCCAGCACAGGAAATAAAGCACAAAAGAGTGAGGAGCACGCTGTGCTTACCCTCAACACTAAAATAAGCAAACGCACACCACAACGGCCTATATGTGCACTTAGCAAGGAATAGCAAATATAAGCAAAACACACCTAAAGTGAAGTGCAAATATAAAAAATACGGCCCATATGAGCCCATAAATGTATATATAAATGGGACTCATCATATACCTATCGAACTGTAGTATAGGAACACAAGTGTCATATTAAAATCCGGGAACCGTTGATTACTTATACTCAAACGAATTACTATTATTTTATCTTAATAATTTTTTGGAAGGTTTTGTTTGCTAAATTGAAATAAAAGCTGGATAAAAGTACGGCTAAACGATGATTAAGAAATAGCACTCGATCTTGACTTACTTCGGCTTAAGTTGATTAAAATTCAACTTGCAAACTTAAAACTTAATAAAGTAAGGGTAGCTTGACCGCGGGGGTTCCTATAGTTTGAACTTGCTTCTCTCGAAGATATGCCCAACTGAGTTTAGAAATATCCGACCGAACTCTCGTCCCGTATTCGAATACCTAAAACTCGCTTTAAGTGGTGAACCCCGCTATTGGATTTGAATCCAATCCAGGAGATTTACGTCATTCTCTCTCGAGAAATGCATGCAACTCTCTTTACTCTTAAGCGCTCACTTCAGACTATCGGACTCTCTGCTAGCGAAGAATGAAAGCAAAGGTGGGGACTATATATCGATATTATAGCTCCACTAAATTTTGATTACGCGTAAATCTAAGGCCCAAGACTTTAGAAATTAAAAGAGAGCTAAAGGATCATAACTTAATCAACTTATCCTCATATCATCAAGATCAAGTACTATGAGGATTTAGTTACTCATGTTGGAGGGGTAGGAGAGAGAAATGAGGAAGATATTAAGAGAACAAAAACATATGATTTTTATTAAAATTGAGTTCAACTGAATATATATTTGTATGGAAAGCCTACTAAGCATTAGCAATACATTATGAAAGGAAGTTAAAAGGGCATTACAACATTCATAAGAAAACTAGAAAAAGAAGTGCATTGAAATAAGAGAGAGAGAAAGAGAATACAAAAATAACATGAAAACCACTGAAAATAAAGCAGTAGCACCCTTTCTCTCTGCAAAAACTCTATGGGGAAAGCTTGGAGGTCATCCCAATTTATAGAAATTTTTCTGCCTCGGTCACGCCCTAAGTCACGCCCGTGACTGGGGGCGTGACTTGTTTAATGAATTCTGCGGCTTGGATCAGGTTCGGCGCTCTATTCTAACGCGATTTGATGGGTCACGCCCCAGGTCTTGCCCGTGACCTGGGGGCGTGACCAATTCGGTGGTCAAGCTAGGCATGGGCGCTGGCATGCGATCATGGGCGTTGGCGGCTGGCTGACATGGCAGTCACGAGCGTGACTAGAAGCACGCCCATGTAACTTTTGGCGTGTCTGGAAGCATGCCCGTGTAACTTTGGGCGTGTCTGACAAAAATTTCTGAATTATGGTGGCATCAACTTAACTGTTAACAGCAACTTACACGCCCTAGGTCACGGGCGTGATCCCCAGGTCATGGGCGTGACCTAGGGCGTGACCTAGGAAAATCTGCATTTTTGACCTAAAAATTCTGAAAACTTAAGTTAGCACTAAAAATAGGAAAATGACAAAAAACTGCATTTAGAGAAACAATAATAAATAAGAATTAAGAGTAGATAACCTAAGAATAACCTAATTAAACTAACTAGATTTAGCACTATCAAATTCCCCAAGCTTACACTTTGCTTGTCCCCAAGCAAAGAAATATGCATTAGCTAATAAAAAGGTGACTAATCAAAAAGATTTAATTATGCTAAACACGAGTACCTTGCAAAATTCTAAGTAGGGAGAATAGTGAAAAGGAAACCTAAAATAAGTACTTTATTTAAGCTTAATTTTTATACCCTTTACTAACAAAAATTAATCATCCAAAATTTTAAGTAAAAATTTTTTAAATAAAATTAAGCAAAGTAACAAGTGAGAGAGTGCATTGAATTGTTACTAAACCCTAAGAGACAAATTATAATTATATCATTCTAAGAACAAGGATCTAAATACATACCCAAACTTAACTATTCTACTTTTCTTCTTTACTTAGCTAAAGCAAATTTAGGAGCATGAATCAAGAGGACTTTATTAGGACCGAAATGTTTGGTTTAAGCATATGATTTCGAATGGAAATCGAAGATAAAAGTGGTGGCTATAGTCACATTAAACCATAAACATGAGTTTTATAAAAATTTCGATATGAATGATAAGAGGCAATCCTTCATTATAAGTATATATCATATTTTCTTTCTTTCTCTTTCATATCCATTTTTTTAATTTTATTTTTTTAATTTTATTTTTTTGAAATTTTGGCAAAGATAACTAATACAAATATGCTTAAAATATCTTTTTTTGAGCAAATTCTTTTCTTTGAAGCTCTCCATGCAATAAACCAATCACACTATTTCAAAATTTAAATAAAACTCAAAGTGTTAGTGTGATTTAAATAGGTTTGGAAATTTTGGCTTTGGTGAAAAAATTGATAAGTGGAGGTGACAATAAAACATGGGAAAAGGAGGCTAACAAAGGGTTTCTTTTTAAGGGTTGGCATGAAGGCTCAAACATAAACAAAAAAATGGCCTAAATCATTTTCATTGCTCCTAAATTTATTTAAAGCATAAGTTTTGAAGGATTTCAAAAAGTAAGCCCTAGATATTAAATAAGGACTAATGAACTTATCCTGAAAATAAGAATAATAAGCGTCTAGGATTATTCACATTTACTACACTAATCAAAAGTTAACCTTGCAAAATATATCTAAAAATGAAGAGGAAAATAGTGGATGAAGAATTTTTAAGAAAGTAAAGAAGATAAAAGAGAAAACGATAAGGAAAGTACACAATTTTAGAAAAAATTTTCACATTAACATGCTACCTAGAATTAGAACACTACATGAGTCAACAATTTACTTGTGAAACATAATTAAAAAGTTGGATTAGAAATTTTGAAATTAACTAAGGCTATATAAAATATTTTGGGAAAAACAAAACATAAAGCAAGGGGTACTATTGATTTTACCAAAATCTAATTTAGACTACTAAAACAAAAGAAAAGAAAAGAAAAGAAGACATTCTCCCCCAAGCTTACGATAAACATTGTCCTCAATGGAAAAGGAGAGTGAAGGAAGGGGCAACTAAGAAAAGAAACTAAAACTGAAAAACTGAAACAGGCACTTCCCTAGATTTATGGGCTTGAAAGGATGTGTGATGTCGCTCCCCCTTGTTGGCGCTTTGGATCTTCATGAAATATCATCTTGAATTTTTCTTTAAATCAGCAACGTTGGAGCAGGCGATCGCCGAAGTTGAGAGTATCGGAGCCGCCCAGTGCCAAAGAAAAATTAAAACAACAAATTTTAAAAACCTTGGGTTGCCTCCCAAGAGCGCCCTCTGTTTAATGTCTTTTGAGCTCGACTAAAAGAATATAGTTCAAAAGCAAGTCCAAATTATTACAGTCCAGACAAAAGAAGTTTTTCACTGTCCATGTTATCATTGTCACCAGAAAAATAAAGTTTTAGACGCTGCCCATTAACCTTGAAATCACCCTTATCTGAGTGTGATATCAAAACAGTTCCATACGGATAAGCTTCCTTTACATTAAGAGGACCTGACCATCTAGATTTTAACTTTCCAGGAAATAAACGTAGACGAGAATTATAAAGCAATACTTGGTCGCCTGGTTTAAATTTTTTCGGGTGCCTTGAATTTTAATCGTGAAAGAATTTCGTTCGTTCCTTATATAATTTATTTTTTTCATACGCATTGGAGCGCCACTCGTCGAGTTTGTTGAGTTGGAATTTTTGAAGATCGGCGGTGGAGTCGGGATCAAAATTTAAAAATTTAAGGGCCCAGAAAGCACGATGTTCTAATTCGACCGGTAAATGGCATGATTTCCCATATACTAACTGATACGGTGTACAACTGATGGCGGTCTTGTATGCTATTCGGTAAGCCCATAAAGCATCGTCTAATATATATGACTAGTCCTTACGTGAGGTGGAAACCGTCTTTTCTAAAATACGTTTGATTTCTCTATTCACTACCTCGACCTGGCCGTTAGTTTGGGGGTGGTATGCAGTTGAAAGCTTATGTGTAATGCCATACTTAAAAAGTGTTTTTGCAAGTTGTGCGTTACAAAAGTGCGAACCCCTATCGCTAACGATGGCCCTAGGAGTACCGAATCGAGAAAATAATTTTTTTAAGAAAATAATAACGACTCGGGAGTCATTGGTAGGAAGAGCATGGGCCTCTGCCCATCGAGATACGTAATCTACCGCAACTAAGATGTATTTATTCCCATGGCTAGAAGGAAGAGGACCTACAAAATCAATTGCCCAAAGGTCGAAAACTTCGCACTCGAGGAAATAATTTTGCAACATTTCATTTTTATTAGAGATATTGCCGGACCGTTGGCAGCTATCGCACCGACTCACAAAATATTCGGCATCTTTAAAAAGGCTAGGCCAATAAAAGATTGCACTTAGTACTTTGTGAGTGGTATGATTGGCTTGATAGTGCCCACCGGTCGGTCCTTCATGTAAGTGTTTTAAAATATTTTGTCCTTCTTCGAAAGAAACACATCTCCTTACTACTTGGTCTGCACAAACTCGAAACAGATATGGGTCCTCCCAAAAATAATTCTTCAGGTCAGAAAAGAATTTCTTCTTTTACTGATAGGAGAATTCTTTTGGGAGGACTCGAGCTACTAAGTAGTTGGCGAAGTTTGCAAACCAAGGAGAAGGAGTAGTGTTGATTGAAAATAACTTCTCGTCGGGAAAATTATCATTAAAAGTTTGTTCATTTAAATTTTCAAATGGGTTATCTAATCGTGAAAGATGGTCCGCGGCCAAATTTTCAGCTCCCTTTTTATCTCGGATTTCCAAGTCGAACTCCTGGAGGAGTAAGATCCAGCGAAGTAAGCGTGGTTTGGCATCCGGTTTAGAAAGTAAATATTTCAGGGCCGAGTGGCCCGTAAAAACAATAATTTTTGAAAGCGTAATATAAGATCGAAATTTGTCAAACGCAAAAATAACTGCTAATAATTCTTTCTCTGTTGTGGTATAGTTCTCTTGTGCGGATGTAAGCGTTTTACTTGCGTAGAAAATATGGTGGATCTATTTAGATATACGTTGTCCTAAAACGGCTCCCACCGCAAAGCTACTTGCATCGCACATGATTTCGAATGAAAGGTCCCAGACTGGAGCTATCATAATTGGCGCATTTATTAGCTTATTTTTGATTAATTGAAAAGCAGATAAGCAGGTATCATCAAAAATAAATGGAGTGTCCTTTTCTAAAAGATGAGTGAGGGGTTTGGTAATTTTCGAAAAATATTTTATAAATCGCCGGTAAAAACCGGCATGTCCTAGAATGCTTCTTATGGCCTTAATGTTGTTTGGCGGTGGCAGTTTTTCGATCACTTCTATTTTTGCTTCATCGACCTCAATTCCTCTTGCTGATATCTTATGACCTAAAATCAATCCCTCCCGCACCATGAAATGGCATTTTTCCCAGTTCAGGGCGAGATTGTTCTCCTCACATCGTTCTAACACTTTTTCTAAATTCTGTAAACAAAAATCGAAGGAATCACCAAACACGGAGAAGTCGTCCATAAAGACCTCCATAATACTTTCTACGTACTTGTCAAAAATGGCCAACATACACCGTTGAAATGTTGCCAGCGCATTACATAAGCCAAACGGCATTCTTCGATAAGCGAAGGTGCCGAAAGGACAAGTAAACGTCGTTTTCTCCTGGTCCTCGGGCGAGATGGGAATTTGGAAGTAGCCCGAGAGACCATCGAGGAAACAATAAAAGCTATGGCCGGATAATCGTTCTAAGATTTGATCGATGAATGGCAAGGGGAAATGGTCATTGTGGGTGGGGTCGTTCAATTTGCGAAAATCAATACACATACGCCACCCAGTCACCGTTTGTGTTAGGATTAAGTCATTATTGTCGTTTAGCACTACCGTGATCCCTCCCTTTTTAGGAACTACTTGGACGGGGCTCACCCATTTGCTATCTGAAATTGGATAGATAATTCCTGCGTCTAATAATTTCACGACCTCACCCTTTACTACTTCTTTCATGTTTGGGTTTAATCGGCGTTGAGGTTGAATAGAATTATGTGAATTATCTTCCATTAGAATTTTGTGCATGCAGAAAGACGGACTTATGCCCTTAATATCAGAAATCTGCCAAGCAATTGCTTGGCGGTGCTTTTGTAAAACTTTTAGCAATTTGGCATTTTCAGATTCACTTAAATGGGCCGACACTATTACTAGTATCTTAGAGTCTTTTTCTATAAACTCATATCTTATATGATTGGGTAGTTCTTTAAGTTCTAATGTGGGAGGTTCCTCGTACAAGGATTTGAAAGATTTTTATTTTTCAAAAGTGATCTCTTCAAAAAGTTTTGATTTATTTTGAAAATTTGAGGGGGTGGGAGCAATGGCCATTTCCATTTCATGTAAAATTTCAGTTGAGGTGCTTGAAGATGAACAAAAAGAAGAAGAATTTTCAGAAATACAAAAAGAAGGGTCTTCTCTTAACACATCTAAGAAAAAACACGAATCGTCATTTTCTAGGGTATTTTTCATAGAGGGTGTTATGGAGAAGGTCACTTCATCATCTCCAACTCGGAGGAAGAGCATACCATTACTCACATCGATGATAGCACGGGAGGTGGCAAGGAAGGGGAGGCCAAGGATTAGGGGAACCTCGACATCCTCTTCAATGTCCAAAATGACAAAATTCACCGGGAAGATGAATTTGTCTACCTTCACGAGCACGTCCTCCACAATTCCCAGCGGATATTTTTTCGTCCTATCTGCTAGTTGTATACTCATATGTGTGGGGCTAAGGGTGCCCACTCCTAACTTCTTAAACAAGGAGAATGGCATCAAGTTGATGCTCGCACCTAAGTCGGCCAACACGTTCTTTACAAATAAATCACCAAAGAGGCACGGGATAGAAAAACTACCCGGATCGTTAGCCTTTTTCGGTAATTTATTTGCTAGGACGGTGGAACACTCAGCGTTTAAAGTTACGTGCGATAGATTTTCTAGCTTTTTCTTATTAGTTAGAAGATCCTTCAAGTACTTAGCGTACTTGGGCATTTGTGATATCGCTTCGTGGAATGGCAAATTGATGTGTATTTGCTTAAACATTTCCAGGAAGCGATGATATTTATCATCTAAATTTTCTTTGTTGAGTTGAGAAGGATAAGGCGGGGCGGGGTTGTTTTTGAAAATAGCAGGTGGAGTGATAAAATCTGTTTGAGTGAGTGGTGTTTTTAAAATAAGGGTGGATCTTGCCTCGGGCTCTTCGCTAACCGGACCGGATATTTGCTTCCCACTCCGAAGAGTTACAGCTTTTGCTTGCTCTCTCGGGTTGGGCTCGGTGTTAGCGGGAAGAGTCCCGGGCGGTCGCTCGGATATTATTTTGGCTAGCTGCCCGATTTGGTTTTCTAGATTTTTAACAGATCCGGCTAAGTTCCGTACAGTTGCTTCGTTCGTACTTATATATTTTGAAAACATCTCCTCCAAAGATGGAGGTTTTTGAAAGTTAGCAGGGGGTGGAGGTGGTGTAAATTCATTTTGTAGAGGCGGGCGAGTTGTGTTTACAGGATTACTCCAAGAAAAGTTCGGGTGATTACGCAGCGCAGGATTATAATTATTTGGTAATTGAAAACCAGGTGCATGAAAATTAGAAGAAGCAGAATAATTATTATAAGCATTTCTATTGCCTACGTAATCAGCTTGTTCAGAGGTGGATTTTGCAAATTCCCAAACCTGAGGGGCGGAAGGAGCATTCATTTTCGATATCTTTTTGCTAAGCATTTCCACTTGTAGTGCCAGCTGGGAGACGTTATCCACCTCGTACATACCTGCAGGTTTGTTTGGGCGGGATTTTGGCACATTCCACTGATAGGTGTTCATGGCCATATCCTCAAATAGCTCAAGAGCGGCTTCTGGGGTTTTGTTATTTAAGGTACCACCGGAAGCGGCGTCTATCATTTGCTTAGTATGTTGATTTAGCCCGTTATAAAACGTCTGCACTTGTAACCATACAGGCAGAGCGTAATGAGGGCAATGTCTTAATAATTCTTTATACCTTTCCCAGTTATCATATAGCGTTTCAGAATCGATTTGGCAAAAAGAAGAAATATCATTTCGAAGCTTAGCAGTTTTTGCAGGTGGAAAATACTTAGGTAGAAATTTTTCAGTTAACTGGGCCCAAGTGGTGATAGAACCTCTAGGTAGAGTCGCCAACCACTGCTTAGCCTTTGTTCTTAAAGAAAATGGGAAGATTCTTAGCCTAATTGCATCATTCGTAACACCATTTATTTTGAAGGTGTCACAGATTTCAAGGAAGCTAGCAATATGTACGTTCAGATCTTCATCTTGTAATCCGTCGAACTGCACGTATTGCTGCACCATGTGAATTATGTTGGCTTTAGTTCGAAATTATTATTAGCTACGGCAGGGCGGACTACACTAGTTTCTGTCCCTTCCAGGTTAGGCCTTGCATAATGGGACATAGTTTATTCAGGGGCCGCAACCATGTTGGGGACTTCATTTTGGTTAGGTTCGCCCATATTAACAACCGACTCCGAATCCTCAGCCAGTTCTTGGAATGTAGGATCTTGAACTTGCGATTTTCTCCGAAGAGTACGCTTAAGTTCTTGGTCCAAGTCTACAAGTTCTGACGGATTTTCTCCGGTCATAAACTAGAAAGAGAGAAGGGAAAACAAGATTGAGAAATTCGAAAAAGAAAAGGTCTCTTTTTTTTGAATTAATTTTTTTGAAGAAAGAGGAGAGAAAAAGAGGTGATAAAAGTAATAGATTCGTTCTTTCAAAATACCAACAAAAGGGGAGTCCCCGACAAAGGCACCAAAAACTTGATGATTAAAATTCCGCTTGCACGGAATAAAATCCGAACTAGCAATCCAAGAAGGCAAGTATACCTATCGAACTGTAGTATAGGAACACAAGTGTCGTATTAAAATCCGGGAACCGTTGATTATTTATACTCAAACGAATTACTATTATTTTATCTTAATAATTTTTTGGAAGGTTTTGTTTGCTAAATTAAAATAAAAGCTGGATAAAAGTACGGCTAAACGATGATTAAGAAATAACACTCGATCTTGACTTACTTCGGCTTAAGTTGATCAAAATTCAACTTGCAAACTTAAAACTTAATAAAGTAAGGGTAGCTTGACCGTGGGGGTTCCTATATGAACATGCTTCTCTCGAAGATATGCCCAACTGAGTTTAGGAAAATCCGACCGAACTCTCGTCCCGTATTCGAATACTTAAAACTTGCTTTAAGTGGTGAACCCCGCTATTGGATTTGACTCCAATCCAGGAGATTTACATCATTCTCTCTCGAGAAATGCATGCAACTCTCTTTACTCTTAAGCGCTCACTTCATACTATCGGCCTCTCGGCTAGCCAAGAATGAAAGCAAAGGTGGGGACTATATATCGATATTATAGCTCCACTAAATTTTGATTAAGCGTAAATCTAAGGCCCAAGACTTTAGAAAGTAAAAGAGAGCTAAAGGATCATATCTTAATCAACTCATCCTCAGATCATCAAGATCAAGTACAATGAGGATTTGGTTACTCATGTTGGATGGGTAGGAGAGAGAAATGGGGATGATATTAAGAGAACAAAAACATACGATTTTTATTAAAATAGAGTTCAACTGAAGATACATTTGCATGGAAAGCCTGCTAAGCATTAGCAATACATTATGAAAGGAAGTTACAAGGGCATTACAACATTCATAAGAAAACTAGAAAAAGAAATGCATTGAAATAAGAGAGAGAGAGAGAGAGAGAAAGAGAATACAAAAATAACATAAAAATCACTGAAAATAAAGTAGTAGCACCCTTTCTCTCTACAAAAACTCTATGGGGAAAGCTTGGAGGTCATCCCAATTTATAGAAATTTTTCTGCCTCGGTCACGCCCTAAGTCATGCCCGTGACTGGGGGCGTGACTTGTTTAATCAATTCTGCGGCTTGGATCAGGTACGGCGCTCTATTCTGATGCGATTTGATGGGTCACGCCCCAGGTCACGCCCATGACCTGGGGGCGTGACCAATTCGGTGGTCAAGCTAGGCACTGGCACTGGCATGTGATCATGGGCGCTGGCGGCTGGCTGATGTGGCAGTCACGGGCGTGACTAGAAGCACGCCCGTGTAACTTTGGGCATGTCTGGAAGCACGCCCGTGTAACTTTGGGCGTGTCTGACCAAAATTTCTGAATTATGGCGGCATTAACTTAACTGTTAACAGCAACTTACATGCCCTAGGTCACAGGCGTGATCCCTAGGTCATGGGCGTGACCTAGGAAAATCTGCATTTTTGACCAAAAAATTCAGAAAACTTAAGTTAGCACTAAAAATAGGAAAATGACCAAAAATTGCATTTAGAGAAACAATAATAAGCAAAAATTAAGAGTAGATAACCTAAAAATAACCTAATTAAACTAACTAGATTTAGCATTATCAGTTGCAAACCTTCAACATACGCTACCCTTGTGATTGAAACTATGCCATTGGAGATCATACCATATATTTTGGTGATTCCCCTTTCAGATCCACCAAAGATGACTTTAGGTCCTTTCTTCACAGTTGTGTAGTCATGTAGAAGACTCGTGGTACCTATCATGTGCCTTGAGCACCTACTATCCAAGTACCATATTTGTTTAAGACTGGTACTTGAACTCACCTGCAATAAGGAGTTTAGTTACCCTTAGAAGCCCAAATAATTTTGGGTCCTAGGTCCTTGTTAGCATGATAAGCTGATCTCACACCTGCTGCACCCTTGGAGGAAGGCTCTTCGTTGCACATGGCACAATGGGATTGTGCCAACAGTCTATGGCAATGTGTGCCACCTTACCACAATACCAACATTCATGAATATTGTATCTCCTCTTCTGAATATATCTTGAGTAGAGAGCATCAATATGCTTGTGTTTAGGAGGGGATACATCATCATTTTTCTTGTTTCTTTCAGTAATGATATGGCTGAATGTTAACCTGTGAATAGTCTTCGCACCCTTTGTCTTAATGGCATCAGCTTGCTTTGGCTTGTAAGCCAGGCAAGATTGGATGACATCAGATACTGAGCAGCAAGATTTGTCTATAGATTTAACAGCAGCCAATTTCTTTGCTTAACAGAACTTGGAAGGGCTAGCTCCCTTACTCTTGAATGAAGGAATTGAAGTACCAAATACGAATGGTCCAGGTTGGGCCATTTGAATTTCTTCATTGGGATCCTTCATAACACTCATTCCCATGCTCTTTCTTCTACTATGGAAAGGAGTGTTCTCCTTCCTATAGGAGCTTCCATTCTTCCAGTGACCATACATACTGTCATGGTCATACCTGTTAGAAGGAAGTAATACCTTTGAAAGGTGGTATGAGGGTTAGCCTTGTCCTTGCTCTTTTCTCCACTCCCTTCTCCTACTTTCATTTTATTGAACCCTAGTCCTCTTCTATTGGTTTAAGAAGAAAAGGTGTCAATAATTGGAAGCACGGATTTGGGCAAGGAAATTTGAGCCACTAGGCTCTTTTCTTTCAGAAGCTTCACCTCAAGGTCCTTGATGACCTTATTCTTTTGGGATATGGTGCTCAATTGAAAAATTGTTATCCCCTTTAGATGGGTTATTTCTTTACACATCTGAGCCAGCATGGTAGTTGATTCAGTGCACTCTTTCTTATCCATCTTAATGGAAGCAATTTCTTGGGCTTACCTCTTGGCCAGCTTCTTGCTCTTTCTCAGAGCTTCCAATAGAGCACCATACTTGTCAATCAATTGATTGACATCTTCCTCAAATTCTGAATCACTTCCACCAATTGATGAAGGTTCTTCAGATTCTGGGCTTGTCTCATATTCAGAAGAAGAGATGGAATGAATCAGTACCTGTTCACTATCATAATTGTTCTGACTGGCTTCCTCATCAGTGATGGCCATGAGGCCAAGCTGAACTTTGTCCTCTTCATCCTCCTCAATATCACTGTATGAATGTGATAGAGGGGCCCTGATTCCAATCGTGGCAGCAGGAAAATCATCCTCCTTTTCTGCTGCAAACAACCCAATATAGGCTTCCTCTTCATCATCTGAATATGAAGTGGAGGATTCTGATTCACTCCAGCTCTTTCCTTTCTTTGCTAGGAAGAATTTTCCCCCCTTCCTATCCTTTTGGTGATTATATTTCTTAACACCCTTTTCCTTTCTCTTGACTGGACAGTCAGCAATGACATGTCCAGGCTTGTTGCAGCAATACATATTATGTTATTTGAAATATGTTTACCAGGTTTAGATTCATACCTGTCACCTTTGGTGTGCAGTCTTTCTGATCTGCTATGGTCCTTCTTGGAATGTGAGGAGGAGGAGGGCTTGTTCTTCCACTACTTCCTCCTCGTCGTTTTCTTGAACTGCCTTGAGAAGGCAGCAAATTCCTCATCAGATGAAGAGCTGTCTGAGGTGCTGTTCTCAGATTTCTCAAATTCAGCAGTCCTCCTTGGAGGAGACACCATCCTGGCTTTGCTCTTCATGGAGCTGTCATCCTTGGGAGCAATAACTCTCTCCCTTGCAGGAGCCCTGGTGGAAGTGTCCTCTTCCTTCCTTGTAGACAACTGCATCTCATAAAAGAGCAGCTTCCCAAACATTGTATGGGTGGGAGTTTCACCTAGCTTGGCCACTTCCCTAATGGCACATATTTTTTGTGTCCCAGTCTCTAGTTAGAAATCTTAGGAACTTGTCATTAAGCTCATAGTCACTAAACACTCTTTCATAGGTTCTTAGTTCATTGACTATCCTAAAGAACCTTTCATAACAGATGGAAATGCTTTCTTGGCTCAGCTTCCTGAAAGCTTCATATTCTTGATTGAGAAGTGATTTTCTATCATCCCTCACCTCAGTTGTCCCTTCCATATACACCACTAGTGTATCCCACATTTCCTTGGCTGTTGTGCAGTGCACCAAGTTCTAAAAGGTGGAGTCATCAATTGAATTAACAATGATGGTTTGGGATCTTTTGTCCATAGTGAATAATGCAAGTTCATCCTTGGTCAAGTCATTAAAAGCCTTGACCACTCTCCTTGTTGGATCTATGGTGGAGGCAGATTGAAAAGTGAAAGGGCCTTGCTTTACAGTGATGTAGATCCTTGGGTCTGATACTTCCATAAACATCCTAACCCTTTGCTTCCATATGCCAAAGTTTTCATTGTTGCATATGGGCAATTTCATAGATCCCATCTCCTTCTGCAATCCAGTGGAAGCCATTGGATTCATATATGACTACTCCTTTGAAGGATTTGATCAGACAGTTATGTCTTTCTTGATCAACCTCCCTATGATACCACTTGATAGTTTATAAGGATGTAGTCCTAATCCCCTAGAGGGGTGTGGGGGGGGGGGGGGGGGGGGGGGGGAATAGGTCTCCTTTCGTTTATATTTTAGCCTAGGTATTTTCTTTGTTAGTATTAGTTATAAATCAAACACACAGAAAACACATAAGCATTTATAGAGGTTCCTCAAGATAGGGTGTCTTGAGTAGTCCTCTGTCCCCCCCCCCCCCCCCCTTCACCTTTCTAACAATGTGTTAGACAAGACCAACACCTCCAATCTCAGCTTCTAGAGCTTACAACACAGATCCCTCAGGATCTCTCAGGTTTTCCCAAACCCTACCTCAGGCTCAACAACCCTACCTCAGGAACAGTTGCCCTACAAGCTCAGAGCTATCAAGAAGTCCTACCTCAGATCTCCATAGAGATCCTACACTCAAGCTTAACTCCTAGCTCTAAACACAGGCCCATCAACCCTACTCCCTCGGGCAAAATGCCCTACAAACTTAGAACAAATAATATTCCTACAAAAAATAATAAGAGATGATTACAACAAAAGCTAGAGTAGATATCAAGCCTTGGTCTTCTGTTGCTAAACAACTGCTGTAGCAGTCTTCAAATAGGGATGAGTCCAATGGCCTCAACACTGATTCTTTCTGATCCATTTCTTCAAAGGAGGAATGGGGATCAACTTGTTTTATCTTGAGGCAATCGAGAAGAACAAACTTTTCTCTCCTTGCACCTTCAGGAAGCAGGAAGAGAAAACATTTTGGGCCGCTGTCAATGGAACAGTAGATTAATCTTCTTCTGTGAATGAGAGAGTGATGAGTCCTCATCATATACACTTTTATGGACTCATTTGGGCCGTTTAGTTAGTCATTTCACTGCACTTTAGCCCTGTTTTAGTTCATATTTGATATCCCATGCTTGGTGCACCTTTTGGCCCATTTTGGTGTGATTTCATGTTGATTTTCATTAGTAGTTTTCATGCATTGTTCGGTGCCACTTTTAGTGGCCGGATTGGTGGTTGTACGCTAGAACAGGAGTCGTGCAGGTGTTTCCGGTGCAATTCGGCACAGGAACACTGCGCACGATCACTGGTTCTATTGCGCGCGACCACTGGTCGTGCGCCACTGATCGTGTGCACTTAACGCCTTTTTCACGAGTTCTGTTTGGTGCAGTGCGCACGACCACCAATGCCAGTGCGCATGACCACCGGTCGTGCGCCACTGCTCGTGCGCACTGACCATTAATTTTTAAGTTCTGTTTCATCTATTGCGCACGACCACTGACGCTAGTGCGCACGACCATCGGTCGTGCGCCACTGGTCGTGCGAACATTTTATTTTATAATTTCTGTCTTTGCAGGTTCCGTCCAGGCAGAGCGCACGATCACAGGATTCTAGTGCGCACGACCACTGGTCGTGCGCCACTGACCGTGCGCACTGTTTAATTCCAGCGCCTATAAATTCCCTGCTCGCAATTTAAGGTCGATCCCCCGCCCGACTTCGCCGTTTTCTGCTCCCGTCCGCCTGGTTTCGCCCCTCCATCGCCGCCCACCTTAGGGAGGATCTCCGGGCAAGCTTTCAACGCCAAATCTTCGCCGGAGTTTCCTCTCGGCCTCCTCCTTCATCCACGAGCTCCAAAGGTAGACCTAGCCGCCATTACCTTCAAGCAAGAGGAAGTGTTGCAACCTCTACCAGATCGTGACACGAAGAAGACGGGTCCATTGGAGAGTAGTGACTGCTCTCTCTACCCCGGACGTAGTTGTGGACCGAGCTTGGACGCGGATTGACAACCCGGCGATTCCAACCGTGAATCTTCAACGAGCCTTCGGATTCGGTCGATTTCTTGCCTTGTTCTACTCTTATTGATGTATTTGCAACTAGATCTAACATTATGATGAAGTGTATTTTGATTAAATAGCATTTTTACTTGATTATGTCTATGTGATTGAGTATTTTTGTTTATATTATTGAGGTGCGCCTTGTGGTGTGGTTTGTTGGTTGTCCGGTGCCGCACTAGCAATTGCTAGTGGCGTGCTTGTCGAAGAGGTGCTTGCGACCCTCATTCCGCTAGCCCACTCGCCCATCCGCCTACCGAAGCGTGGCATAGCGGCCCGTACTCCATCCCGCCTAACGAAGCAGCGCGCTCAAGGCCTGCATAGTTCGATTCCGTTAGCCTACTCGTCCATCCGCCCTTGCGACGCAGCGCGCTCAAGGCCTGCCTAGTATCCATTCCGCCAAGCGAAGCATTGCATAGCGGCATTGCATAGGAGTAGTTGTAGTGTTTTCTTTTATTTTCCAAAAGCCAACCCAACTCTCCCGCAATCCATTCGACCTAAAGGACTTCGATCTCAAGTCCTTCCTCGACATTTAACTCCACCTTACTGTGTTCCTCAAGAGACCGACACTCGGGGATTTATTCCCAAAATTTATTACTTGCGCGACCGGTGCACTTGCCGAAATTATCGCATCAAGTTTTTGGCGCCGTTGCCGGGGAACACAGTCGTGTGAGTTTTCTGGAGAGGGAGAATCTGAGAGAGAAGCCCTTTTCATTTGTAAATTGCATCTTTTATTTTTTATTTCTGTCTTTTTATTCCTTTTTCCTGTTTTAATTAGGTTGCTTTAGTAATTTTTGTCAGGTGTAGTATTTTGCACAATAGCACTTTTATTCTGAATCGTATTATCTTCGCACTATGTGGGCACATCTCAATTTCCGTTGCCGTTGGTGTGGAGCTACCTCCCACTCTAGTGATGAATGCCCTACGGAGAATAGTAGGCATAATTCTTCTCGCCCAGCATATAGAGCATCGACTCCGTCTGATACTCCATATGGTGCGCGTAAGTCTTATGGCTACTCTGCTGAGCCATTACCGTCTTACTTCTTTTCGGCTCCAGCTCCCGCTATGCCAAAGAAGCCTGCTAGGCAGTGCCAGTTTTGTCGGAGCACAGATCACGCCCTGAAGGATTGTGCTGCTTTTCATCGCCAATTGGATGAGGATGACGAGCCGGATATTCGGATCGTCCCAACTCCTAGCTCTGGCGGCACACCTTCAACATCCGGCTATGTGTCTTTGTCACCTTCACATTTTGAAGGGTATGGCATGGATACGGTCACCGGATGTGCGGCTGATCTATGCACCGACATTGCTGAGCCAATTCTCCATGTGCCTCCACCACTTCTAGTGGATTCGATTCTTTCCCCTATTGTGCATTCTACATTCGTTTCTGACGACATTGTCAATGATGTGTCGCAGGATGAGGTTGTTGATCTTAGTGTTGTGCCTATTCCTATGGAGGAGGACAACCTTCTAGGTGAAGAGGAGTTTTCCTCAACACCGGTGGAGGAAGTCCAAATCCTTAGCATGGCCACCGTTGATCCCGCCGACTCTTGCAGCATTGATGACAATGCTAACATTATTTTACTTCCCCAACCTGATGGGAGTGAGACCGGGACCACTCCCCCGATTAATGTTTATTTATGTCATTCGTCTTCTTTATTTCTCGACCCCCCTTCTTCATTCGAGCCTGTGCAGGTTGAGTCTTCACAGGTATCCCAGGAGGACTTGGAGCTTTTTGCTCAAGTCAATGATGTGAGCATCCTCTCATGTGAGGAGGTTTATTCCCCCTCCGTAGAGGAAGCTCCACTCATTGCCTTTTCCTCCAGCTGCCTCCCTGTTGACGACGCCTTGCTAGGCAAGGATATTTGGTGAGTTGAGTGAGGACCAGGCCTCCTCCTCTTCTTACTTTCTCTACCCTCTACCTGTGAGGAGCAGGTATCTATATTTAGGTAGAGGGGTGACTGTTCTATCTCTGTATCGGTACCCGCTACCGACACGCATATTAGGCCAGTTACCTGTCCACTTCTCCTTCCATAGGCCCATTAGCTAGAATCGTTAAGATTTTGAATAAGTCGTGCTGGGATGACAATAACCCCAGTAGTTATCTTCCTTTTCTGCAATTTTTATTTTTATCTAATCATGTTTAGTTAGTAGTATTTTCTTTTCAGTTTTCTATTTTCTTCTGTTTTTGCAGAGCTGACCCCCTGCAGGTATCTCTTCTGGATGACGGACGCTGCGGCTTAGTCCAGGTTTACACGCCAATCTTCTGGTGTGCTCATTTCTGAGCACTGGGTACTCTCTTTCCCTAGCATTATTCTGAATTTTATAGCTGCATTTTGCGCATATTGTTTAGTTTAAGTCTGGGGGAGAGTAGTTTTGTTTACCCGCTCACGTGCACTATTGCACTGCATACTAGAAGATTTCATTTTAAAATATTTTGTTTATTATTATTGCATGCACCACATCACCCACTCGAGCGCGCACTCATCTGTTTGTTCGCCCTGTTGTGAATTTAATTCTTTTGCTTATTTGGAAAAGTCTAGATGATGGCTTAGGATTATGTAGCAGAGTAAAATGTTGACTCTAGTAGTGCTCCTGGTCGAGTGCTCAGTTGCATAGAAATTTGTGTAGATTAGACTTCTTTTTATACTTATGGTTTTATATTTTTTTTTTCTATTAGTGTAAATGTTGTTTACTCTACACAAATGGTGAATCCGGTGTGAATCAAACGGTAGCATAGGGATGTGTGTAAACGATCGCTAGATTCGTATTGCTTGAGTCGGGAGAAAGGAGAATCTTTCTCGGTGGCTAGAACTTGCCCCAAGCGATTCTTGAAGCATGGGTATACGGTTAGTCAATTGCGTGAATGTGATATAGGCCATCATTTTGGCCCGGTTGAGCTTTTGTGCCTATCCCTACCGCTTTATCCTCGCTAGCCCAGTTGTGCCTACCCGTTCTTTGATTCAGCCCCACTTTCATTTCACCAAAGCCTAAATGCCAATCCTAGTCGCACACCCAAATATGAGCTGTAGCTGTTTATTATTTTCATGAGTTGGTGGTGTTGATTGTGGTAGTATTTTGTGAAGATGTGGATGCGTCCTATTGGTTATTTGCTGAAAATGATAAGAAAAAGAAAAAAATTGAGAAAAAGAAAAGAAGTAAAAAGAAAGGAAAGAGAAGTAAAGTTTCATTGAAAATCTTTTTATATCGATTTATATTTGGGAGTAGGCGGTGCACGCACCCATGCTGTTAAGTCCAAGTCTGGGGGTGTTGTGTACCCGCGTGTTTGTGTGGCGAATGAGGATAGTTTCCTGCATTAGCTCATTTGGGTTTAGTGCTTGAGCCGTCGTTTTTATCTTTGTTTATCCTCACCTAAACCCAAGCCCCATTTAAAACCTAAAGTCCTATTGATTCACGTATTTGAGTCAAACCAGTGCCGTGGAGAGAATGTGACCGGGCAAGCCTATGGTCACCGACACTGATGGATTTCAGTGGAGTTTTTCCCGCATCCCGATCTTGAGCAATGCTCGTCTCAGCGCTTAGTTTACTTTCTCCGTATGCGTGACCGACTGATTCACCGTTGTTCACCATTTTGAGTAGTTGTAATATGCTTTTACTCTTTTAGAAATTTATAAACTGTTTGTATAATCAGTAGTCTTTTCTACTAATTTTCTTATGCACATGAGCATGCGACTTCGCATGGTACTCTGCATTGTAATGTTAAGCCATCTACTTTTCTTTCCCTGTTCGCTTAGAATTCGTTTGCTCGGGACGCGCAAACAGTTAAGTCTGGGGGTGTGATGAGTCCTCATCATATACACTTTTATGGACTCATCTGGGCCGTTTAGTTAGTCATTTCACTGCACTTTAGCCCTGTTTTAGTTCATATTTGATATCCCATGCTTGGTGCACCTTTTGGCCCATTTTGGTGTGATTTCATGTTGATTTTCATTAGTAGTTTTCATGCATTGTTCGGTGCCACTTTTAGTGGCCGGATTGGTGGTTGTACGCTAGAACAGGAGTCGTGCAGGTGTTTCCGGTGCAATTCTGCACAGGAACACTGCGCACGATCACTGGTTCTATTGCGCGCGACCACTGGTCGTGCGCCACTGATCGTGTGCACTTAACGCCTTTTTCACGAGTTCTGTTTGGTGCAGTGCGCACGACCACCGGTCGTGCGCCACTGCTCGTGCGCACTGACCATTAATTTTTAAGTTCTGTTTCATCTATTGCGCACGACCACTGACGCTAGTGCGCACGACCATCGGTCGTGCGCCACTGGTCGTGCGAACATTTTATTTTATAATTTCTGTCTTTGCAGGTTCCGTCCAGGCAGAGCGCACGATCACAGGATTCTAGTGCGCACGACCACTGGTCGTGCGCCACTGACCGTGCGCACTGTTTAATTCCAGCGCCTATAAATTCCCTGCTCGCGATTTTAGGTCGATCCCCCGCCCGACTTCGCCGTTTTCTGCTCCCGTCCGCCTGGTTTCGCCCCTCCATCGCCGCCCACCTTAGGGAGGATCTCCGGGCAAGCTTTCAACGCCAAATCTTCGCCGGAGTTTCCTCTCGGCCTCCTCCTTCATCCACGAGCTCCAAAGGTAGACCTAGCCGCCATTACCTTCAAGCAAGAGGAAGTGTTGCAACCTCTACCGGATCGTGACACGAAGAAGACGGGTCCATTGGAGAGTAGTGACAGCTCTCTCTACCCCGGACGTAGTTGTGGACCGAGCTTGGACGCGGATTGACAACCCGGCGATTCCAACCGTGAATCTTCAACGAGCCTTCGGATTCGGTCGATTTCTTGCCTTGTTCTCCTCTTATTGATGTATTTGCAACTAGATCTAACATTATGATGAAGTGTATTTTGATTAAATAGCATTTTTACTTGATTATGTCTATGTGATTGAGTATTTTTGTTTATATTATTGAGGTGCGCCTTGTGGTGTGGTTTGTTGGTTGTCCGGTGCCGCACTAGCAATTGCTAGTGGCGTGCTTGTCGAAGAGGTGCTTGCGACCCTCATTCCGCTAGCCCACTCGCCCATCCGCCTACCGAAGCGTGGCATAGCGGCCCGTACTCCATCCCGCCTAACGAAGCAGCGCGCTCAAGGCCTGCATAGTTCGATTCCGTTAGCCTACTCGTCCATCCGCCCTTGCGACGCAGCGCGCTCAAGGCCTGCCTAGTATCCATTCCGCCAAGCGAAGCATTGCATAGCGGCATTGCATAGGAGTAGTTGTAGTGTTTTCTTTTATTTTCCAAAAGCCAACCCAACTCTCCCGCAATCCATTCGACCTAAAGGACTTCGATCTCAAGTCCTTCCTCGACATTTAACTCCACCTTACTGTGTTCCTCAAGAGACCGACACTCGGGGATTTATTCCCAAAATTTATTACTTGCGCGACCGGTGCACTTGCCGAAATTATCGCATCAGAGAGCTTTTACAAAGCCCTAAATGACTCTTGTATACTCCTCCAGTCTTCAACGGTTATCAGATGTCATCCTAACACATTATGGAGGTTGTTGGGAATCTTGCCCACATGATTCCTGATTTGAAGAAGTCACCAAGTCAAGAAAACTTCACTTTGTATTTGATAGCTTCTCTAGCTTATAAATCTTAGGAAGTTTGTAGAACAAGATTTGTCGAACGTAGAAGGAAGTTAGTCGAACGAAGAATGGAGTTCGTCGAACTCAGAAGAAAGATCGACGACCGCTGAGACTTGGCGTGTTCATCGATCGCAGAAGCAAGATCGTCGAACTCAGAAGGAAGATCGACGACCGCTGAGACTTGGCGTGTTCGTCGAACGCATAAGGAAGATCGTAGACCACTGAGACCTAGAGAGTCAGTTGACCGCTGAGACTCGGGAAGATCGTCGGATGCAGAGAAGACGTGGTATCGTCAACTTCACCAAAGTGGCCTTGTCGTCGAGAAGAACAGACATCGTCGTGAAGAAGCCTTGTTGCTGAAAAGGCTAAGTTTGACTGATGGTGTTGGTCATCGTCATAAAGATGGCATGTCGTCGAGAAGACTGAAGAAGGACAGCTGAAGACAAGCAGTTGCTACAATATGATCTGTCGACATGCTATCACTCATGTCGTCGAGAGAACAAGGTGATTACGACGACACAGTCAGAGACAGTATATCGTTGTATATGCAGAAGCTCCAGAATGTCTCGTATCGTCGATATATCAGCATCAGAGGCAGAAGCAAGAAGAACTGAAGGTCTACCTAAGTTCAAATCATTGACAAAGTCCTATAGTCGAGATATTGTCCATGACATCGTAACAATGG
This sequence comes from Dactylorhiza incarnata, assembly GCA_033032865.1. NCBI lineage: Eukaryota > Viridiplantae > Streptophyta > Magnoliopsida > Asparagales > Orchidaceae > Dactylorhiza > Dactylorhiza incarnata. The sequence goes on along the minus strand of JAWHQI010000001.1, from coordinate 19,531,492 downwards.
AAATATCGTCGAGACAGATTCAAAAGTTGCGGACGCGCTGTCAGCATTTAATGTCGCCGCCTGATTGTCTAATCAGCGCGTGCTCTTAAGGAAAGGAGCGTCTGACACTTAAGGCACTTTTTCAGAAGACCGTTGGGGACCTCACAGTCTTATAAAAGAGATAAGAGGTTGGCCTAACGCGGTATCAATCGATCAATAAGAAAGTACTTGCGCATAAATAGAAAAGAAAAAGTGGCGCAAGAAAGAAAGCGAAAAAGAAGAAGCAGTCATCTCCATCGACTGATAAGAAGCCAATCTTCATCAGGCTAAGAAAAGATTGAAGAAGAACTGTGCGCTCAAGATCTGATTCAGAAGCATCTTCTTCATCCTTAAGAAGCCGATCTTCAACAGGCTGAAGTTTCCAATCTTCATCCGGCAGAAGTAACAGTTTTTTTACTGTAATCTCTTGTAAAGGATTGTGGGCCTATTTTTCTAGCTTGAGGGCTGGAGACCCGTGAGGCTTGAGGGACAGGGCAGAGGCTAGACTTGCGGGTCTGGCAAGGTAGGACTTGCGGGCCTGATTGTTAAGCTTGAGCACTTGAGACCTGTGAGGCTTGAGGGCCAGGGCAGAGGCTAGATTTGCGCGTCAGCTGTGTAGGGCTTGCAGGCCTGATTGTCAAGCTTGAGGGCTTGAGACCTATGAGGCTTGAGGGCCAAGGCAGATGCTAGACTTGCGGGTCAGCTATGTAGTGCTTGAGGGCATGAGTGTCGAGGTTGCGGGCTCGGGGGCAGTAGGGGCTTGCGGGCCAAGGCTGTTGGACTTGCGGGTCCGTGTTGTAAGGCTTGAGGACCTAAAGTTTTTCGCAGAGTTTGCTGATCCTAGCACACTACTGGGTAGGAACAGAGGGACAGAGGACTACTCAAGACACCTCGTCTTGAGGAACCTCTATAGATCTTGTGTCGTCTGGCTTGTTTTATCTGTGTTTATTTGTGCGATATTCTTATGCTGTGCTTGATTATTCGAAATTCGCGCAAATAGTTTCAAAAGAACCCAGATCACCTAACACCCCCCTCTAGGTGAACGTTCCATTACTAACAAGTGGTATCAGAGCTAGGTTGATCAAAAGAATGCTTAACCGCTTAATCTAGATCGTGGAATGACTCACAATGGCTGGTGGAGATCAGAATCGGGAGATGAGATCCATGAAACTTCCAATCTGCTCAAAGGATAACTTTCCTATCTGGAAGGAAAGGGTTAGGCTGTTTATGGAAGCGGCTGAATCAAGAATCTATCTAACAATCCAACAGGGTCCCTTCATCCCTACAACTGCTTCCACCATTGATCCAACAAAGAAGGTGGTCAAGAAATATGAGGACATGACCAAGGATGAGCTTGCCTTGGCAGGCCTAGATAAGAGGGCACAAAATGTCATTGTAAGTGTCATAGATGACTCAACCTTCCAAAATCTGATTCACTGCAAAACGGCCAAGGAGATGTAGGACTCCCTGATCGTATACATGGAGGGTACTGAAGAGGTAAGGGATGATAGAAAATCCCTTCTCAACCAAGAGTAAGAGGCTTTCAAGCAAGGCAAAAATGAAACAATCTCCAACTGTTATGAGAGATTTTTCATGATAGTGAATGGATTGAGAAACTATGATAGAGAGTTCACAAACTCTGATCTAAATGACAAGTTTCTCAGATCCCTCACAAAATAATGGGACATCAAGATCTGTGCCATCAGAGAGATGGGTCAGCTGGGCGTCATGGAGCCCAAAAATCTGTATGGGAAGCTGCTGTCTCATGAACTTCAGCTCAACACCAGGAAGGCTGAAGAAGAAAGCTCAAAAGTGAGCTCAAGAGAGAGATCTGTGGCTCTAAAGGCTGAGAGCACAAGAAGAGCCAAGGGCAAGACCTCTGCAACTCAGAGTAAATCTGAGAGCAGTGAAGAATCAGAAGCCAGCTCTTCTGATTCTGATGATACTAATAGAGAGGTGGCCCTCCTCTCAAAACAATTCAGGAAGCTGATACACAGAAGGAGGAGGGATAGTCACAGAAACTCCTCCTCAAGCTCCAAGAGATCTGATTATCATGACAGATCCAAAGCTCCCAGGGAGGAAAGGTACAGATCCAACTCTAGTAGACATTATTTAAAAAATTTTGTTTGCTATTCCTGTAGCAAAACAGGTCACATGTCTGTTGACTGCCCTTCTAAGAAGGAGTCAAGGAACCATGAAGAAAGAAGAAGCTCAAGGAGCAAGAGGAACTCTGAAAAAGGGTACGTGGCCAAGAAGACCAAAACATTGAGTGACTCTGACTCAAGGTCCTCTGGGACTGAGGACGAGGCACTTATTGGATTGATGGCCATCAATGAAGGGAACCAGGATGACAACTCTCCTGGAAAGGTAAATCACAGAACTCCTCTATCTCACTCTGATTCTGAATCAGTAGCAGATTCTTTGCATGATGATGAGGATGTGTCTGCTGCCAACAGCACAGCCTCAAGATCCCAGTATGAAGTTGAATCTGAACTGATAAGGCAATACAAAGCCTTGTGGAAAGCCTTCAAGGGCTGTAAGAAACTCCTCAAAGTCTAGACCAAGGAGTTAGATTCCTTGAAGCCTGTTCAATCTGAGCTCCAGAAGACAGCTGAGAAGCTGGCTTCTATGAGCAAAGAAGTGGACAAATTCAAGGAAGTCATAAGGCTTAAAAATGCTGAATTGGGATAGAAGAAGAAGGTCATCAAGGACCTTGAGGAAATGTTGTTGGCTGAGAAGAAACTTGTATCAAGCTTCTCAATGCCCAAGACTATCCTGCCTATCATTGATACCTTCTCTGGACAGTTCAGAGCTGGTGTTGGTTTTAATCAGGAGACAGTCACGGGCAAAGATTCTGAAGCTAGACCTTCCTATAAGAAGGTGCTGGTGTCAAGTCCTTCAGCCCACAAACCTGCAGCAACAACAATCAAGAGTAAGGGAAAGGTTGTTCCTATAAAGCCTGTTCCCAAGAAGGTGAATCAAAATATGGTGAGACCGATTCCACCCCAAACTAACACATATGAGGTTCACCCAAGATTTGTTAGGCAAGAAGCATGCTCTTCTGCTCATCAGCACTGCCACCCCACTCAGATGGTGAAGCAGAAGAGAAGATACAACAGATATGAATGTTGGTGCTGTGGGAAAGTAGGCTACTTTGCCTTGGACCGTTGGTTCAACCCAATAGGGCCCAATGGAAAGAGAGTGCAGAACCCTCCGAGGTTTACTGTTCCTTTATATCAACCTAACAAAAACCGAGGACCCAATCCATATTGGGTACCTAAGGGGAAGTGATTTATTTTGCAGGTAGGTCCAAATGCCAACCAATCTCCAATTTGGTATTTGGACAGTGGCTGCTCCAGGCATATGACTGGAGTCACAAGGTACTTAAAAGAGTTCACCCCTGTGGAGAATGGACCAATAGTGATTTTTGGAGGTTCAGAAAAGGGAGTAACCAGGGGCTATGGCAGCATCTCAAATGGGTTAGTTACCATCACAAGGGTGGCTTATGTGGAGGGATTGAAACACAATCTCATAAGCATAAGTCAACTCTGTGACTTAGGCTTTGTTATTACCTTCCACAAGGACAAGTGTCTAATTAAGAAGTCCTTAGATTCTGAGGCTACCTTAACTGGCACTAGGAGTGGGAATATTTATTGTTTAAATTTTCTCAATACAAATTCTTCCATGCCATATGTCTTGTGGCTGATGGTAATGAGGCTCTTTGTGTTCAATGGCACAAGACTTGCACACATCAACTATAAGACAATAGGCAAGCTTTTCTCACAAAACCTAGTTAGAAATGGACCTTATATTAAATGCAGAAAAGATGGTCCATGTCAAGCTTGCCAACTTGGAAAGCAGACTAGGACCAGCTTTAAAAGAATATCTAACAAAGAGTCCACTGGGTGCTTATTTCTACTGCACCTGGATTTGTTTGGTCCTATGTCAGTTCATAGCTTAGGAGGGAAGGCCTACACCCTTGTAGTTGTTGATGATTATTCAAAGTTCACTTGGGTATTCTTCCTCAAAAAGAAGTCGGATACCCTAGATATCTTGAAAATGTTTGTCAGGCAGATCCAGAATGAGATGGACTGTATTGTGGTCAAACTCAGAAGTGACCCTGGGACAAAATTTCAGTCAGGGGCTATGACATAATTCTGCCAAGAATTAGGTATCTCCCAAGAATTCTCCTCACCCAGAACTCCTCAATAGAATGGGGTTGCTGAAAGGAAGAACAGAACCTTGATAGAAGCTAGTAGGATAATGCTAAGTGACTCCTCTCTACCAGAATACTTCTGGGCAGAGGCTATCAATACAGCTTGTCATGTGATAAATAGAGATTCCATCATCAAAAACCACAAGAAAACTCCCTATGAGTTAATGAAGGGCAGAAGACCAACCTTAACCTACTTTAGGATCTTTGGTAGCAAATGCTATGTCCTTAATAATGGGAAATGCAAGCTAACTAAGTTTGCTGAGAAAAGCAGTGAGGGTATTTTTGTTGGTTACAACTCTCATAGCAAGGCATATAGAGTGTACAACATCAATAACTAAGCAGTGGAAGAATCTGTTCATGTGGTATTTGATGAGACTAGCCTTATACATAATGGCTGGTCTAGTTCTCTAGTGAATGCAGGTACAGTGGAGTGAATAGAGAAATTATCCATTGAAGACAATGCTGGCACCTCACTAAGAGATAAGAATCGGTCAGTAACAGTTGAAATCGAGGAAGAACCTGAAGAATGTTCAGAAACGGCTGAAGAAATGCAACCTGAAGAAGTTGCTAATGTAGAAGTGCCCAGAATACTACCAGTTGCCGTGAGACATGTAAGAGATCATCCCCAAGAGCAGATAATAGGAAATGTCAATGAAGGGGTGATGACAAGGAGCAGAGCTGCAAATGAAGCATTGTACCTGAGTTTTCTCTCTCAAATTGAACCCAAGAAATTTGAGGAAGCAAATCAGGATCCATTTTGGATTTTCGCAATGCAGGAGGAACTGAACTAGTTTAAGAGATGCAAGGTTTGGAAACTGGTTCCAAGACCCCAAGGACAGAATATCATAGGAACTAAATGGGTCTACAGAAATAAGTTGGATGAAAATGGAATCATCATCAAGAATAAAGCAAGGCTAGTGGCAAAAGGCTACAGACAAGAGGAAGGGATAGATTTCGATCAGACATTTGCTCCAGTAGCCAGACTGGAAGCAATAAGACTGTTTCTAGCCTACGCAGCATACCAAGGTTTCAAGGTCTACCAGATGGATGTGAAGTCAGCCTTCCTAAATGTTGACCTCAAAGAGGAAGTATATGTAGAGCAGCCCTCAGGTTTTGTAGATCCTACTCACCCTGATTATGTTTATTTTCTTAGAAAAGCCCTTTATGGATTAAAGCAAGCACCTAGGGCTTGGTATGAAACTCTGTCAAGCTTTCTAATTGAGAACAAGTTCTTAAGGGGAAAGATTGATAAGACATTGTTCCTAAGGGAAGTGAAGGGCAAGATCTTGCTAGTGCAGATCTATGTGGATGACATCATCTTTGGCTCTATAGATAATAATCTCTGCAAAAAGTTTGCCAACTTGATGCAGGGAATGTTTGAGGTGAGCAGTATGGGTGAGCTCAAATACTTCCTAGGTCTCCAAGTGAAACAATCTGAAGATGGTATATTCATCTCCCAGACTAAGTTCACTAGGGAGCTAGTCAAGAAATTTGGTTTGGAGAGTGCTTCTTCAATGAAGACTCCAATTGGAACCAATGTGTCTCTGGACAAGGATGATAAGGGCATACCCTTTGATGAAACCAAGTACAGATACATGATTGGATCCTTGCTCTATCTAACTGCAAGTAGGCTTGACATAATGTTTGCTACATGTGTCTGTGCTAGATATCAGGTGAATCTTAAGGAATCTCATCATGTCTCTGTCAAGAGAATTTTAAGATACCTAAAGGGTACATCAAATCTTGTCCTATGGTACCCTAAGAACAATGGATGTGAACTAACTGGCTATTCAGATGCAGATTATGTAGGGTGCAAGGAAGACAGGAAGAGTACATCAGGGACATGTCAATTCCTTGGTGGAAGGCTGATCTCTTGGAGCAGTAAGAAGCAGACTAGTGTGGCAATCTCAATAGTAGAATCAGAGTATATCTCTTCTAGGAGCTGCTGTGCCCAACTGCTATGGATCAAACATTAACTTGAAGACTACAACATAAAGATGACCAAAACACCCATGTTTTGTGACTCTTCAAGTGCAATCTCAATTGCTAAGAACCCTGTCTCTCACAGCAGGACTAAGCATATTGAGACTAGGTATCACTTCATCAGGGAGCATGTGGAAAATGAATATATCACCCTTGAGTTTGTCCCAACAGACAAACAAGTGGCTGATATATTTACAAAGCCCCTAGATGAAGCTAAGTTTAATTTCTTCAAATTCCAACTAGGGATGTTAAACTTAGAGTAATCCTCTACTTATCTTTTACTATTCCCTTTCTAGATGATTGTTTAGAAAATCTCTCAGGGTTTGGATAAACCATGACCGAGCAAGGGGAGCCTTGGTCTATTGTCTACTATAAGAAGAGCTCCAGAAAAGAAGTCAGAAAGGGGGAGAAATGACATCACATCAAATGTTCAAGACAAGATGCTCAAGAAGATCTCAAAGATAGGGGGAGCAAAGAAGTAGGGGGGGCCATAAAAGAAGAGACATCAAATCAAGGGGGAGCTACAAGATTGATGTACTCAGAGAGTTCAGCAAAGATAAGTACAAATCTTACATGCTCAAAAGTTAAGATTATAATATTTATTGTCAAGTGAAAGTAGTCTTGAATTGAGATTCTGACTTCTTCAAATAGGGGGAGAATGTTGGGAATCTTGCCCACATGATTCCTAATTTGAAGAAGTCACCAAGTCAAGAAAACTTCACTTTGTATTTGATGGCTTCTCTAGCTTATAAATCTTAGGAAGTTAGTAGAACAAGATTCGTCGAACGAAGAATGGAGTTCGTCGAACTCAGAAGAAAGATCGACGACCGCTATAACTTGGCGTGTTCGTCGAACGCGAAATCAAGATCGTCGAACTCAGAAGGAAGATCGACGACCGTTAAGACTTGGCGTGTTCGTCGAACGCAGAAGGAAGATCGTAGATCGCTGAGACCTGGAGAGTCAGTCGACCGCTGAGACTTGGCAAGATTGTCGAACGCAGGGAAGACATGGTATCGTCGACTTCACCAAAGTGGCCTTGTCGTCGAGAAGAACAGACATCTTCTTGAAGAAGCCTTGTCACTAAAAAGGCTAAGTTTGACTGATGGCGTTGGTCATCGTCATAAAGAAGGCATGTCGTCGAGATGACTGAAGAAGGACAGCTGAAGACAAGCAGCTGTTATAATATGATCTGTCAACATGCTATCACTCATGTCGTCGAGAGAACAAGGTGATTACAATGACACAGTCAGAGACAGTATATCATCGTATATATAGAAGTGCCAGAATGTCTCGTATTGTCGAGATATCAGCATCAGAGGCAGAAGCAAGAAGAACTGAAGGTCTACCTAAGTTCAAAGCATCGACAAAGTCCTGTCGTCGAGATATTGTCCATGACGTCGTAACAATGGAAATATCGTAGAGACAGATTCAAAAGTTCCGGACGCGCTATCAACATTTAATGTCGCCGCCTGATTGTCTAATCAGCGCGTGCTCTTAAGGAAAGGAGCGCCTGACACTTAAGCCACTTTTTCAGAAGACCGTTGGGGATCTCGCAGTCTTATAAAAGAGATAAGAGGTTGCCGTAACACGGTATCAATCGATCAATAAGAAAGTACTTGCGCATACAGAAAATAGAACAGAAAAAGCGGCGCAAGAAAGAAAGCGAAAAAGAAGAAGAAGTCATCTCCATCGACTGATAAGAAGCCAGTCCTCATCAGGCTAAGAAAAGATTGAAGAAGAACTGTGTGCTCAAGATCTGATTCAGAAGTATCTTCTTCAACCTTAAGAAGCCGATCTTCAACAGGATAAAGTTGCCAATCTTCATCCGGCAGAAGTAACAGACTTTTTACTGTAATCTCTTGTAAAGACTTGCGGGCCTATTTGTCTAGCTTGAGCGCTGGAGACCAGTGAGGCTTGAGGTCCAGGGCAGAGGCTAGACTTGTGGGTCTGGCTAGGAGGGCTTGCGGGCCTGATTGTCAAGCTTGAGGGCTTGAGACCTGTGAGGCTTGAGGGCCAGGGCAGAGGCTAGATTTGTGGGTCAGCTGTGTAGGGCTTGCGGGCCTGATTGTCAAGCTTGAGGGCTTGAGTCCTGTGAGGCTTGACGGCCAGGGCAGAGGCTAAATTGCGAGTCAGCTGTGTAGGGCTTGAGGGCCTGAGTGTCAAGCTTGTGGGCTCGGGGGAAGTAGGGGCTTGCGGTCCTAGGCCGTTGGACTTGCGGGTACGTGTTGTAAGGCTTGAGGGCTTGAAGTTTTTGGCGGAGTTTGCTGATCCTAGCACACTGCTAGGTAGGCGCAGAGGGACAGAGGACTACTCAAGACACCCCGTCTTGAGGAACCTCTATAGATCTCGTGTCGTCGGGCTTGTTTTATCTGTGTTTATTTGTGCGATATTCTTGTGCTGTGCTTGATTATTCGAAACTCGCGCAAATAGTTTTAAAAGAACCCAGATCACCTAACCCCCCCCCCCCCCCCTCTAGGTGAATGTTCCATTACTAACAGAGGTGATTGGAACATCCTATCTTGCTTTACTCCGTGATGCGCCAAAAGTAAACCCGGCAAAACATTTGAATCTATCTCAGCGGTTGGGCTAAGACAGCTTCCAGTCTCAATGGTTACTTCTGTCCCATCCTAGCGGATCCACTAAGACAGACAGTTATCTTAGTAGTTTTCCTCTATCTACAGCTCAGATGCACCTGACACCTTCTCAGCGGCTCCTGGCCCTGTCTCAGCGGTTCAGCTGAAACTGAGAACCTGTCTCAGCGGTTTTGGCAGTAAACCACTGAATTTTCTCCACTTCATGGAATAACCTAACCCTGCATGGTCATGAGATGAAATAGGGTTTATCAAATACAACTTATACTTAGCATTGAGTACAAAGCTTCTACAAATCAAGGGAACATTGATGGTAATATTCCCAACAATACGTCAGTGTATATCTGAAAAACCTCCTTCCCAGATAGAAGGGCAAGGATCTAGGCTGAGGTGAGCCTGTCCTTCTGCTCCTGGAATGCTGCCTCGCACAAAGCTGTCCATGTAAATGCAGCATCCTTGTTCATCAGGGTGGTGAGGGGAAGAGAGATCTTCGAGAATCCCTCGACAAACATACGGTAGTAACCAGCAAGCCCTATGAAAATGCACACCTCCACAGCCACTTCAAAGGCGGCCATCCCCTTACTACTCGTACCTTGGCAGGATCGACTGCTAAACCTGCTCCACTGATGACATGGCCCATGATAACAACTTCCCGGAGCCAGAACTGGCACTTACTAAACTTTGCAAACAAGTTGTGCTCCCTCAGCTTCCCCATGACAAGTGCTAAATGATGTGCATGATCCTCCTCGGTCCTTGAGTATACCAGAATGTCATCAATATATACTATCACAAAGACATCCAGGTACGGTTCGAATACTTAATTCATCAAGATCATGAATGGGGCGGGGGCATTCGTGAGTCTGAATGGCATGGCAGTAAACTCATATAGACCGTACCTCAAACTAAAGGCGGCCTTCGGGATATCCTCCTCCTGAATCCTCAATTGATAATAACCCGACCGCAAGTCAAGTTTGGAGAATCAGTGCGCTCCCTCCAGCTGATCAAAAAGCTCATCGATCCTCGACAATGGATAGGTGTTTCAGATTGTCAACCGGTTGAGCTCTCGATAATCTATACATAGTCGGAGCGAACCATCCTTCTTTTTCACGAGTAGAACTGGGGTTCCCCATGGCGATGAACTGGGGCAGACGAACCCTGAATTTACTAACTCTTGAAGCTGCATCCGAAACTTTGCAAGCTCCTTCGGTGTCATCCTATATGGAGCCTTAGAAACTGGTCTAGCTCCCGGAACCAGTTGGATCAGAAAATCTGCCTCTCGATGCGGGGGTAGTCCGGGAAGCTCGTCCGGAAAGACATCAAGAAAGTTCTGAACTACTGGTACTTCTACAATGCTGATCTCTATCTCCTTAATCTCAAAGCAGATCATATAAATCTCATCGCCCTGCTGGTGGGCTTTGACCACCTAAATAGATGATAGTAATAGATGGGAGGTGGGGGTAATACCTTTGATCACAACCTCGGAATCTTCGTGCCTCAGTACAATTTTCTTTGTCGCGCGTCGATCTTGGCATGGTTCCAATGCAGCCAATTCATGCCCAGGATCAGATCAGAATCAATCATTTTCAGAAGTGTCATCGGCGCTACGAATTGCCTTCCTCCAATCTCTATATTCATGTTACACTTGGCGCACGATAAAAATTCTGACCCGTCTGCGTGTCGTACCTTCCTATGGATGCCTTCAAAGTGCTGCACTTGGTCAAAATCATTGAGGAATTACTCCAAGATGAATGAGTGCGAGGCCCCTGTATCGAACAAGGTGTATGCAGGTTTATCATAAACAAGTACTACACTTGGGTGATTTTTGTTATTTAGGTAATAAGTTAAAGTAAAGCAAAATCTGCAAGGTACCAAGTAATCATTAGAAGCACACTAAAGTACATGTGATGACCTCCTCAGGGTTTCGGGGCTATGCGAGATCCAATGCATACATCTTCTCTGGTTGTTGGCCTCTAGTGTGAGGTCCTCGTCCCCAACCTCGTCCTCGCTGTGCTGCTGGAGGAGCCATGGGACGATCCAGAGCATTCCCTTCCAGCTGTGGGCAAAAGCACCAAATTTGGCCCTACTGATGGCAATAGAAATAAACCACTTGAATGGGCTCTCCTGGCGGCTGAGGCGCCTGACCCTGATATGGTGGGGGAAATGGTAGCGGTTGTGTTGGCTGCCCTATCCTGAAATTTGGGCAGAAATGCCCACAACCTCTCCAATGGTCACCTCCTCTGCCCCTGACATTCTTCCTCCTCCTGAAGCTGGGTCCTGCTTCCATCACACCCTCCGCGGGCCCCTTACTCTTAGACTGGACCCACAAGTGGTCCGACTCCAACTTCTATGCCATCTCTATGATTTGAGCGAGGCTCAAATCGGCGACAACGAGAAGAGCTTGCCCAAGGGTATCACACAGACCCTTGTAGAACCGCTTTGCGTAACCGCAGTCATCTAAGTCGTAGGAGTCTACAAATCTGGCGAGGTGCTGAAACTCCAGCTGGTATTCAACAACTGATCTAGATCCCAGCTTCAGCTGCAGGAACTTCTCCTTGAGCTCATCACAGGCCGTAGAAGAGACAAAGTGCTCCAGGAATGCATTCGCAAACTCATCCCAGCTTAAGTCAAGGTAGTTACGCCCTTCAAAGGTGGAGCCCATAAGGGACTTCCACCACCTCTTGGCATGCAGATCCAAAGTCTTGACTACCAACATGAATGGCATATTGCTAGGGCATCAAATACCCACCAACAGCTCCTGCACCGTGTCTAACCATTCCTCTGTCTGGACCGCCGACTCGGTAACATGATAGGTGGGAGGAGAGAGAGCTCAGAAGGTGCTTAACCAATTTTAGTTCGGGGCCTGCTGCTGCACCGAGGTTTGCTAAGACCTGAAGGCATCCAAGATCGCCGTCAAGGTCTGACCCAGCTCAGACTGCTGGAACGAAGTAGGTCCTGAAGGTACAGGGGTGCCAGCTGCTGGCTCCGAACATACGAGGATCTACACGTAAGGTAGATTTTTGGGTTAGGTTGGCTACTTAATGAAAGGTAATGGACACACTTAATGTGAATCACACATGGGCACACCACCGCTTCCACTCATTCAGTTTGTCCTCAAATTGAAGAGGTGAGAGGGGTGGCACCATGAGGAAATGGACTTCCTTATCTTAGGATCATTGCAATCTGATACCATTTGTAAACCCCCCCCCCTCCCAAAACACAAGAGATGGTCGAGGGGAGTCCTAGGCCCTGGACAACTGCCTTGCGGAAGTTCCATCACACGGGCCAGCCCCCTCCACAAGACGCCTATCCTGTCGGCTATTCTCACATATCATCATGCCAATGCATCAATAATAGAAAAACAATAGAAGCCATAGATTCACATATAAGTAAAGGTGTCACCATTATACAAAAGACATGTAGCTCTGAGAGCTCCTGCAAATATCATAGTATCAAAAGAAATGCCCCAAAAGGCTACATCTCAAAACTATCATTCACATATGTCACTAACAGTAACGATGACATCGTAGTCTCCATCCCTGTTGTCCTGACTTGAATATGCGCCTCCAGCGTCGTGCACTGTTGCTCTTGGGTGCGCTCTTAAAAAGTGGGGTGCAACAACCGTTACTCATAAAGACTATGTGGCTTCATATCCTCTCCCCCGGCGACTCCAAGGCACCGGGCGGAAGAGAATGAAGAGAAGCTGCAATATAAACAGTAGTGGCAAAAGCAGATGGCAATGAAAGAAGTAACCACAACAGTATATCATAAGTATAAAATGTATAACTAACAGGTAGAATGGTTAGCGACAAAGCATAAGTAAGCAGAGTATATAGATAACTGAATTGAACTTAACTTATAAGGATGCCCATGCAAGATTATAAGTTAAGGATCCGAACATAAAGTAACCCATCATATAAAGGTGCCCATACAAGTTTATATGATGAGGATCCAATGCGGCGCAATGCTATGATCATGAAAGGATGAATGCAATGCAAGGATTATGATATGATGACTCACCCATGCATATTTTCTATGTCGACATAGACCTGTACTTCCCACTTTTCGTGGGTAGCTAACCTCTTAGGCGCCCCCGTCGTGGCAAGACGGTGGCAGTGGAACGGGCTTCTCAACTACTAGGTGGGTATGCACACTACCAGACATAGGCCTTACATACGCCTCGACGCTAAGAACACAACAGCGGAGCACCTGCGTACTTGACTCAGAAAGGTTCTTGGGAAGTAAACACCAAGAGCACGGCCCAACCAGTCACTAGGCACGAAAGGGGTCTTTGGAAGTAAATTCAAAGAGCACAGCCCAACTGGCCAAGATCTATCTGACATCTCCCTTCGGTGTGACGACTGGCGAGGCCATAGATCTGCCATAAGCAATCCTTCAACAAGGATCGTTACACCACCATGCGTAAACCATGCACATTCATGTAATTCCCATGCATAATCCGTGCTATCTTGCACCCAAGGACTCACAAAAGGAGTCTTATGACACTTCTCCTCATACAGTCAATGTCGATGTTAATTAGCATCCAAGGCCCACAACCACCGGGCACTTAACAATGCCCCATAGTATACGATCATATCTTATAACCCGCATCAAGCCTTCAAGGCTACCCATATCGAGTGGTTATAACTCTTGTGTAGTGGCGTGCGTATGACGCTAAATTACACTATGAGACCCTGCAGGATTACTTGTGCGTATAAAGACATATTCATATCTTACTAAATTCCTCATTCAATTATGCATCACAATGTCCCATTTCAGAACCATAACATTCTCCTACGCCTCGCCCAATTGACATGGGAACCCAGGAACTCCTACCACAATAAAGGAGGAGAACCTGAAGTTCTCTGTTTGCTAGCGCTGGCGGGAGCACTACCGTCGGGAGCTAGTGATCCAGTCGACACACCTTCCTGTTGATATTGGGTGTCTACAGAAATTTATCCCTTCACGTCGACCAGTCAACACACTAGCGCCAGCGGTAGGGCTACCGCCGGGTGCTAGTGATTCTACCAGCACTCCTTCCCGTCGATCTTAAGTGTTGACGGTAAGTTATCCTTTCCCGTCGTCCAGTCTACTCGCTAGCATCGGTAGTAGGTCTACCATCGGGCACTAGTATTTATACTAGCACTCCTTCCTATCGATCTTAAGTGTCGACAGAAAGTTATCCTCTCCAGGCGTCCAGTCGACTCGCTAGTGCCAGCGGTAGGGCTACCGCCAGGCGCTAGTATTTCTACTAGCACTCCTTCTCGTCGATCTTTAGTGTCGACGGGAAGTTATCCTTTCCCGTCATCTAGTCGACTCGCTAGCACCGGCGGTAGGGCTACCGTCGGGAGCTAGCTAACAGATAATATATCCTCTGTTAAACACATCCAATTTTCTTCCCGTAAACTCTCAGCTCCAATTAAGATCAACTCTCTCTTCCCTTAGTTGCTGTAGTTTCACCATTATTCATGTGTCCCCTTATTAATCAAGTGCAATATTATTATAATTAAGACTCTTTAACTAGGGACTATTCATCATCTTCCCCAACAAGAATTAGGCTATTTCACCTTCTCTCCTCCAATACTCCCTCCATAGGCCACCGATCTTCACAAAATCAACTCCTTTAACTTCGTATTGAAGAGGGGAGTTGATTGAATACATACACGTGGCGACCGACGCCCTAGAACATACGCTCTAGCATGGCCACTTCCTACGAAACTCCATTAATCTCGCAAAATCAAGATCTTTTGAACTCAATGTCTCTCCTAATTAGATCTAAAGATCTAGCACCAAGAGAGAGGGGTCGGAAGTCACCTGATCTCCAGCCAACGATCGCGGTCGTCTCCTTGGCGGCGTGGCAGTAGTCAGACGAGCTCAAGTCCTTCTCCAAACTTGCTCTTTCAAGAACCCTAAGTTAACACCTTGAGGTATGAGGAAGAAGATGAAGAAAAAAAAGATAAGAAGATGATGATGAATAGGGTCCTCTGGTTAGGAGAGATTAGCCCATTTGGGTTAGGAGAGAATGAAGAGATAGAGAGAGAGAGAGAGTGATTTGCATTAATGGGCATTAAATGCAAATTCCACTTCCCAAGCCTTATGTTGAAATTCCACACCTAAGTGCCAGCTGATTATATGCTTTTAATTCCACCATTAACTCAGTTTTAGGCAATTTAAGCCATCCACCATGGAAGAAATCACGTGCACTGATTCGGCCTTAACGACGGCGCTAGCTGAAGCTACCACCGATGCTAGCTCCCTGCTACCAATTTCTGTGCCATTTTCTTCCTAACATCAGGGGTGAGGGTTACACCCACTCCTGGAGATCAGGGCACATCCATGGCACCATTAGGATCTCAAGACTCCTACCTTGCCCAAGCAACTCCAAGTGACCCGTGTCAGTCGAGGGGTCTAGTTCGAAGTGGGACGTTACAGATAGGATATGGGAGGATATCATGACTGTAGCACATAACAACCAATATTCTGTACACCTGGGGATCTTTAAGATGACGGAAAACTTGAGGAAGTCGATGTGCTGTACCGGTATGAAGAAGAATGAAAGTGCACAGTTAACCTCACTAGAATTCTCTAGAGGGGGGGGGGGGTGAATACAGATTTAAAATATTTTTGTGCAAAGTTAATAATTATATATATATGGGTGTAGTGATCACAGATTAGAACTTCCCACACACCAACAAGAATCAAACAAGTAAAGAAAATAAATGCAATAAGAAAAATCACAGCACAACACAAAGAAATATAGTGGTTCCCCAAACTTTGGGTAGTCCACTCTTCTACCCCCTTGGTAGGAAATTCACTATCTTGCACTGAGTCTTTTGATAAGGAGACTCTTAGAACCACCCTGAGTCTTTTGATAAGGAGACTCTTAGAACCAACCGAGTCTTTTGAAAAGGAGACTCTTAGAACCAGTACAACTGAATTTTTTGAAGAGAGATTCTAAAAACTATTTTATAGTATGTGAAAGTGAAAATAAGAAAAAGGAGAAGAAGTATTTAAGACAAGAAAGAATCTTCTTCCTAGCAAGAAGATTGGAAGCACAAGAAGTAGTGAATAAAATCTCTCTTCTATAATGAGAAGGAGATTGTAGGCCTTTTCTCTCTTTTGTGAGAGCTATCAGAGTTAGCAGCAGTATGGCTTCAGAGTGAGAAGGAGAAGGAAGCTTGATCTTTGCTGCACCACTATCTCTCAATTTTCTCTTTTCACTTGGGAGCTCTTCCTCTTTTTCAAATGTAAAAATGGTGGATCACTTGTCACTTGCTCTCTGCCGACCACCTTGTTATTTATAGCTCTGTTCATTAAAATAACACTATAGGAGAGTAATCAATTAGCAGGCAGAGTATTAGAAAGAAGGAGAAATTTCCATAACAATTATACCCATAGAAGGAAAGTATTCATTCTGATTTCAAATTGTGTCCATAATGGATTTAATCAAATTAGCCAAGAATTTATTAGAGGAAAAGAATAATTCAGAATGGCTATAAAGAATAATTTGATTCCATATAAATCAGATCTATGAAAGAAGGAAAGAGATCTGATGATTTTTGAATTAATCATAGAAATCGACGTGCGTCGATTACTATTCGACGTAAGCGTCGAATTCATCCTGGCTGGATGTCGAGAAGAGAATAAGGAAGGTGCGTCGACTAAGGTGCGTCGACTTCTCAAGATACGTCGACTAGAAGTCAGAGCTACGTCGACATAGGATACGTCGAATTCTGCTTGGAGCTACTTCGACTCATTCTGATAGAAACATCGACTTTATTTCGACGTTGCGTCGAATACTATTCGACGCATATTTACTTATCCTAATTTTTCATCTTTAGAATTTATATTTTACTCATTTCTAGGGGTTAAGAGAAATCATTTTCCCAATAATCTCCCCCTATTTGTCTTAACCCTATTTAGAGGGAAATTGTACTAGCATCACAGCATTTGTAAAGAAAAGAAATATATTAAACAATCAGAAGAGAAATTAGAATAAGAAAGAATATGACAAGCATTTGTTTTTCACAAGAATTAAACCAGAAACTTCTTTCTGTACATGAAGTTGACAAAAGCAGAATAAAGTTTCCTAGATAAGTTTTCAATAGCATCAAAAATGTATCCCCTAGCTCTAGCAGGACGTTCCTGGACATTCCTAATGATTGTATGCAGTTTCTCCAAGAGTTTATCACCATCAGGGATAGTGTCATTTATGGAGTAGCCTTTGCAGATGATGATTGCTGCCTTTTCATCAATCATCTCAATTGTAATGTTTTGTGTTGTCTGTTGAGTAGGCTTGAGCTCAGGTGGTCCCTTGCTATCAACCTTGGGCCTGTACTTTGTTTTCTTTTCTGATTCCTGTTTCTCAGGAATTTTAGTCATCTTTCCTTTACCTTTCCAGGGTTTGTCAAGCCATTTGTCTAACTTTGCAGGTCTTGTAGGCCTTTTATAGGGAATGTAGGTATCTTCTGTACACCCTACACCCTTCTTGTGCTTTTGACCTTTCTCTAGGATGATCCCTGCCTGAGGGTTTTTCTTTTGCTAGGCTTCAATATCAAAAGACTTCTTTGGAATTTTGATAGAAGATTCAGCAAGAATTTGTTCCTTGGTCATTCCCCTGTTGATCTTTTCCATCCAGGCATTCCTTTTATCTTCCACTTCTTTCCTAGCTGCTTCATATTCATACAGCTCTATTTCCCTTATCTCTTCATTCCTCTTTTCCATGTCAGGGTCATGGTACTCCTTCACAGGGCTGTTAGGAGTGATAATAGGCATCTTTTCAAATCTTTTTATTTCCTCACATGCTTTTCTATACTTCTTTTCTTTTGCATACTCTTTCCTTTCTTCTTTGGAGAAGTTTTGCCAATAGGGAATGGCTTCTCTTTTCCTTTTCATTTGTCCTTCTGGACTTTGCCTAGGTAGGATCTGTTTAGTGAGTTTTGCTATTGGAGGAGGTAGAGGTAGCAGTGGAGGTAGAGAAGAAGGTTGAGGTGGAGGTAGAGGTAGCAGAGGAGAAGGAGTTTTCTCTTTAGGTGGAGAAGGGATTTGTTCAAGAGGGGACTGAATTTCTGAAGGGATGTCCTCAAGTAGAGGTGTCTTCAGTTTAATGTAGCTGGCAGAGAAGCCAGGAGAGTGATGCTGAGTTTCTTCCTCACATGGGATTGCTTCAATCCACACTTGTCCTCTCCAGTCATCAGAGTAGGCTGCTTCTTCCTCCCCCTGGATTTCTGTGTTCTTTACCGCAGCAATCTCCCCTTGGGTATGTGGGGCATTTATTCTGAATGTTGAATCCACAACATGCTCTCCTTCAGTATGGTAGAAGGAGGTCTCTTCAAAATTTTTGTTGAAGGTGTAGTTAGAGTGATTGGAGAAGATTGAAGCCTATTGTAAGAAGAAAAGTTGGAGTAATACTTTTGAAATAATAATATTTAGAGTTGAAGAGGAAATTAATCCTGAGCTTTTAAGAGAGATAGATAACCTGACAAGGGGGGTTTCTGGAGCAACTCCCCCCTGGTTTATATCCTGCATAAAGGATTTAAACCTTTCTGGCGACAGAGGCCGTTCTTGAATGAGAGCATTAAGCTCAGGAAGAGAAGAAGAGAGGGTTGCCAGTTTGTTTGCACAGGTGTTGATCATGGTAGCACATTCGTTGGCGAAGTGATTCAGGCGATTCTGGAAATCATTTAATAGGTGTTCGAGAGCATCGTTCATCGTTTTGATGAGGGCCGATTGATCAGGAGTTGGTGCCATTGTTGCAGAGAGAGAGAGAGAGAGAGGTATAAGACGAAGTTTTGGCGGGTCTTAGGAGAGTATATGTTATGAAATAAGAGGTATTCTTTAAAGGAGGTGAAACATCGAGAAAGGAAACTGAAATCAAGGTATATCGGGTAATCCAATCGTCAAAAGAGGAACTAAGGATTTGATTCTAATTGTAGCCAGATGTCGACGTTACGTCGAATTGATGTCGACATATACGTTGATATAAAGTCGACGCTCCGTGGAGATTTGTCCACTTAGTGTTCTATCGACGTGTTCATAGCCCTGCGTCGATATCAATTCGACGGTGCGTCGATAAGTTATCGATGTATCTTTGCCGGGAAGAAATCAACGCCAGCGTTGAGTTCTTCTCGACGGTGCGTCGATATGTATTCGACGCATCTTCAAATACTTTCTTAGATTCCCTGATTTCTTTTAGATTTCCCAACAATGGTGGTTACAGACTACCATCAAGCATTCCTAAGGTGTTTATGAAATAATTATGCTTAGTTTCATCTAAGGGTTTTGTGAAGATGTCTGCTCTTTGATTGTCTGTGGGAATATATTCTAAGGTTATCTTACCCTTTTCAACATTGTCTCTAAGGAAGTGATGTCTGATCTCTATATGTTTGGTCCTACTATGAAGGACTGGGTTGGATGCTATGGATATAGCACTAGAGATATCACAATAGATCTTAGAGTTATGTATTTCCAATTTGTAGTCAAGAAGCTGATTTTGCATCCACAGGATTTGTGAACAACAGCTCCCAGGAGCTATGTATTCAGCTTCAGCTGTTGAGATTGAGACTGAGGTTTGTTTCTTACTAAACCATGATATCAATCTGTCACCTAGGAATTGGCAAGTGCCAGATGTGCTTTTTCTATCAACCCTACATCCAGCATAATCTGCATCTGAGAAACCTATTAATTCAATGTTGGTTTCTGCTGAGTACCATAGACCTAGTTCAGAGGTTCCCTTTAGGTATCTAAGAATCCTTTTTACAGAGGTGAGATGGGATTCCTTTGGATCAACCTGAAATCTAGCACGTATGCAAGTGGCAAACATAATGTCAGGTCTGCTAGCTGTTAGATATAAAAGGGATCCTATGATGGCCCTATATGTCTTTTGATCTACTGATTTTCCTTTATCATCTTTTTCTATAATGGCATTGGTTGCCATGGGTGTTTTCATGGTAGATGCTGATTCCATACCAAACTTTTTGATTAGCTCTTTAGTATATTTGGATTGTGCGATGAAGATTCCCTCACTACTTTGTTTTACTTGTAATCCTAAGAAATATGAGAGTTCTCCCATACTACTCATTTAAAATTTAGATTGCATTAGATTAGCAAATCTTTTACACAGTTTAGGATGAGTTGAGCTAAAGATGATGTCATCTACATATATTTGAACAAGGAGGAGTTGGTTTTTATGGGTTCTAGTAAAGAGTGTCTTGTCTACTTTTCCACTTTCAAAGGAATTTTCTAAAAGGAAGTTAGTGAGAGTTTCATACCAAGCTCTAGGTGCTTGCTTAAGACCAGATAGTGCTTTGTTAAGTCTATAAACAAAGTTAGGAGAAGAGGGATTTACAAAACCTGGTGGTTGCTCCACATATACCTCTTCTTGAAGGTCACCATTTAGAAAAGCACTCTTGACATCCATTTGGTAGACTTTCATCTTCATGAAGGCTGCATAGGCAAGAAAGAGCCTGATTGCCTCCAATCCGGCTACTGGAGCAAAGGTCTGGTTGTAGTTTATCCCTTCTTCTTGTCTATATCCTTGTGCTACAAGTCTTGCCTTGTTTCTGACAATTACTCCAGTGGAATCTAGTTTGTTCCTGTATACTCATTTTGTACCAATCACAGGGTAGTTTTTTGGTCTTTCAACTAGGTTCCACACTTTGTATCTCTCAAATTGGCCTAGTTCTTCTTGCATGGCCATAATCCAGTGAGGATCACAATTTGATTCCTCAAACTTCTTTGGTTCAACTTGTGATAGGAAACATTGGAGCATCATCCCATTGGAGACCTGGTGTCTTGTTCTTACTCCTGTATTGGGGTCTCCAATTACTTGAGTTTGTGGATGATATTTTAAATTGACCCTTGTCCTGCCTGGACTTGCCAGATGTTCTTCTTCCTCATTGGTGATAGGATCATTGTCCACCTGGCCTTCCTGAACCATGTTCTCTTGTGGGAGTTGGTTTTGAATGCTCTTTTCTGAATCTTCTTCATGTTCTTGTTCAGATTCCTCACTTGATTCCTCTATCTGATTTTCTTTTCCATTATCTGTGTTCTCTAGAACCAGCTGCTCAAGCTGTGTTTCTATGCTGCTGCTTTCCTGTGGAAAAGAGCTGGTGGGAGTTCCCTCCCCCTTAAACAACATGTTAGTTTCATCAAATATAATGTGCATAGACTCTTCAATTTTAAGAGTTCTCTTATTATAGCACCTATAGGCTTTACTAGATGCTGAGTATCCCAGAAATATTCCATCATCAGATTTCTTGTCAAACTTGGCAAGATGATCTTTTCCATTATTTAGGATAAAACAAGCACATCCAAAGATCTTAAAATATTTAACTATGGGTGTTTTTCCTTTCAGGAGCTCATATGGAGTCTTTGATTTGGTTTTGTGTATTAGGCTTCTATTTAGAACATAGTTGGCAGTGTTAACTGCTTCAGCCCAAAAAGTTTTTGGTAAACCTGATTCTGCAAGTAAGGTCCTTCCTGATTCAATTAAAGTTCTATTCTTTCTTTCAGCAACTCCATTTTGCTGGGGGGTCTAGGGGCTGAGAAACTTTGTTTGATACCTATATCTTCACAGAAACTACTCATAAACTGATTTTCAAATTCAGTCCCATGATCACTTCTGATTATGGAAACCTGACTATTGAGTTCAGATTGAATTTGTTTTATGAATCTTGAGAGAGTCTTGTGGGTTTCAGACTTAGCCCTTAGAAAGAATACCCAGCTGAATCTATAATAGTCATCCACAATAACTAGGGTATAGGATTTTCCACCTAAGCTCTGAGTGGATATGGGACCAAAGAGATCCATGTGTAGTAAGTAAAGGGCCCTGGGAGAGTCATCCTTACCAATTGGTTTGAAGGATGATTTGGTTTGTTTTCCTAGTTGGCAAGGTCTGCATGGAGAATCCTTAGAGTACCTACCCTTTGGTAAGCCTCTAACTAGGTTATTCTTTGCTAGTTTAGTAATGGTTTTGTAGTTTAGATGACCTAGCACTACAACATTTTTGGTCTTTAACAACACTTCAGAAATGTTGCCTAAAACTGCAAACTATTGTCTAAACATAAATAACTGCTGCCATAGGGTAGTGCCTATGCCCGCGTTACCTATTCTCAAAGGCAACAATTTTTCATACTTTTAGGCAACACAATAAAAAAATGTTGCTTATACCCTTATCAAAGGCAACAGTTTGTAGGTAAACCTATTGCAACATTTTTGAAATGTCGTCTTTATGAGTTACATTTAATAAATGTTGCTACAAGTATCTAATTAACAAAAAAAATTAAAATTTAACAAAACCATACCCAAAAGTAAACTGGAGTTCCTAGTAAAATGAAAAGCATGAAATACAAATAGCACATCCAAAAAGTACACGAAATCCAAAATTAATTAACAATTAATATGTAGAGTTTAAACAAAATTTGAATATATATTAATCATGATAAATTATACAATGTTATGCAACTATCTTTTAATTACAGTCTATCAAATTACATAAAAAAATAACTAGACATCTAAAAAATAACTTAAACATCAAATGATCTTCATGGCCCATGGTCATCAAGGAACTTCTCAGAATCTGGGTACTTTTGCTCTTCTTTGAAAGTGAATGTCCAGAGACGAGCTAATATTTGCCTCGTCAAAATTGTCTTTGTCTTAGTAACTGTGCTGACCTTTGTTCTTCCATAAACTAGTCGTTTGTACAAATGGTCAATGCCCAATATCCTAAGACCGATCATCCCAATTTCATTGCAGGCAGGACTGGTGTCAACCCTAACTCCACATTTAACCTGTACAATATATTGTAGAATGATGTATCATGTATGTGACTTAAGAATTACTGAAGATTCATGAAATAGATAAGGTTGTGTGATATTACTTGCAGTACATAGCCAACATATGTGATCAATGTCAACACAATACGTCTAGTGATTACGACCATGAAAGTATCCACCTTAAAGCAACTTTGGCGAGAATAGTATGGACTGTAAATGGAATGAGTAAACCTTGCAGTAAAACACCCAATGAAAAGAGTTTAAGTGTCTTCATGATAATTTTTCTGGTAGAGGCAAGTTTGTTGCTAGCTTTATGCACAAAATCACAACATTTAATAAGTAAACTTAAGCCGAAGGATATGCACATATTGTCAAAAAATCTTCAAAGTTCAAAGAAAAAACCAACAAAACATAAAAAAGAATTTATGAGATGCCTTGGGTTCCAAGATGGGCATACAATTGGACCAACAATCAAAGAAGTTCCCGAATTTGCTATTGCTGCACAAAAAGATTACAGAAACGTGAGTGCTTCACAGAAAGATTACGTGGATACCTCTCTTTTTTCTATCAATACGAACATCTCCCATTTCAAGCTGCAATGAAAATGAAATATTTTTGGCCATAAATGGTGATATCCATGTGCAATCCAATAACAATATCATAAGCTATACCAGAACAATTGAGTTCAATAAAGAGAGATTCAATTAGATTAGATTATGCAAATTAATTCAAGAAGAACAAACTTTGTTAATAGTTGTACATATAATGGTATTTGGTATTCCAACACCTAAAGCAGCTTGCTCGGCAGGAGCTTGACCCAAGTTTGAGCTCAAAACATTTCCAAAATATACTTCTTGTACAGATGTTGGATCTACATTTGCTCTTCTTGAAGCACCTAAGAATTTCAACATTGTTTGTCATGTTTAAGTAAAAAAGAAAATTATATAAAAAAGAACTTCCAACTCACTCTCAATAGCAATTGATCCATGCAAGTTCTGTAGCTGGTAAAGAAGATAAGGCACTAAGGAAGCCTCCAATGGGTGTGCACGCAACACCAACAATACATACATCTAATAGAGTTAGACAAACAGTTAATGTTTTCTTGATCAGTGGCAAGCAAAATAATGATAATATAAACATACTTAAAATGATCCATATTCAGCCATTAAAATGAAATAAAGTGGCTGGCAACATCAAGCTAATCAAAAAACCCCACACACTCTTTCTCATTAAAATTATGTAACAAATATTAATTTTATATCATTGATTCAAAGAATGAGAATATTTCAACACTATAATTGTTGTAAAATTTGCAAAAAAATAACTACTTCAACAAGTTGTTAGAGAATGTACCTCTTGGATTCAACTGATCACCTGCTGAAGACATGGATTATAAGGCTGATTACTAACCTGTTTAAGGACAAAGAAGTCAAAAAATGCATTAAAAGAACAACTTGCGGATATGCAAAACACAATACCAATACAAAATGAAGAACATCAAAAACATATAACTGAAGCATACCTTCGAAACTCAATGAACCACATCATGAACACTTTCAGCTCCTCCAAAAGGCTGAATCAAGTTTCCAAACAGAACTGCATGAGAGGTAAAGCAGAACCATGGAGCAATATTTATTCTCAAGCTTCCATTAAGTCCAAATCATTTCCATCAATCCTTTCAGTTTTGGAGAGGTAAAGCAAACCACAATTTTAAATCATTACAAATTTCACCACAATGCAAAGAAATCTACAAAAATAATGAAGGATAAACACCAAGTAATGAAGTTTATCAACCTAAAAGTAACATCATTTTGATTGTTAAAATTCTAAATAAGAGTTCTAATGAAGCACCCTGACAAAGTTATAAAAACATGCAATGATATGTTAATGATATATACAACATATGGGTTCTCATGATTGCAAAGTTTTTTTAGAAATGTGTACACCAACAGCAACAATGCGTATGGTACATCCATTGGCAACTATTATTGGAGAAGAACGGACATGACCAAAACTACGATCAGCATTTGCAGCAGCCTCTATAATATCCAGAGTGTTTGCTGTAAATAAAGTTTTTTTCATTAAGTATGTGTTAATGATTTTCTAGTATCAATAATCTCATTAGATTTACTGTGGCGCAGAAGAAATATTTCATGAGTAGATCACTTAATATTATATCATATGAAGTACAAAAATTTCAAAGTAACTCAAACTTATATCCTGGAGGAGGATCACCTAATAATTGTGAAGGTGAATGATGAAGTAGCTTCAATGGAAGATATTGACTGGTTCTGTAGGGAAAAAGTCAAAATCAATAGTTGATTAACAAATTCCAGACAATAGTGCTATGAATTGCGATGGCGAGTATAACTGTTACCTGTACTGTGGCAATAAATGTGAATAGGGTGATTATAAATCTCAGAGAAGGACTGGATTTCCATGTTGTTTCCATACACATGATGACAGTAAATACAAAATACATTTAAGAACACAAAATGACTTGGTATCAAATAAATTGGATAAAAGAAGAGGATAAATTTATGGGAAACTAGCTCATGAGAGCCCACCAGTGGGCTCAATGATATATGCATGAGTATGTTAAAAGGTAATTATGTGTGAATTGTTTATGGTGCATAAGAATTTTACGGCGTATAAAGAAGTGGCTGCGTAATAGCTATAGATGCGTACGATCGATGGCAATCCAATATTATCCATGAAGATCTATTTACATGGTCCCATCTGCGAATACTTATCCGCTCGGATCCAATCCCCAGCTTGGTTTGGCAGATGCAGATAAAAGGATTCTGATTTATTTGTTTTGAAATGAAACAACGGCTTTCACAATATTTAGGGTTAGCAGGTACCTAATACATAAGAGTTTTAACAAAAGAGAGCATGTCAACATCTAGTACAACTCAAAGCTACTAAATTCTGCACAGACATAGCTATAAGAGATGTTATTGGTCAATGTTGATGAGATACAGATGTGTATTTTCTTTCCAAAATAATCAATCCAATCAATGGTAATTCCACTCTGAGTAAATAAAATTAGGTACAAACTAACCCAGTAACCAAAACATAAAATTCAACAAATATACCAGGTGCACATACTTTTGAGAAAAACAAAGCAATTATGCTATACTGATAAAATTTGGGTAAAACTATCAGATGCACGTGAATATCAGTAATTTGAGTTATGTTAAATGAATTACAATTACAATTACTATTAATAATTCACCAGCACGCTGCTCGTACTCGAGCGAAGCAATTTTCTAGCCATAATTTCTTAGCAATCTCCAAGCTGTAATTTATTAGCAATTAAATTATTCGGATAAAATTTGAATAGAACTATTAGCTGCATGTGAATATCAATAATTTGCCTAATAGCTAGGTAGAGCATAGGGAAAAGATGATTACCTGTAGATGTGAGGGAGTGTATGCTGACGATCACATTGAATTCAACAATTGCAGTGGATCAAAAAAATGGTGTTGAGATAAAATATGATGTTGACAATTCATACCTAATAAAATAATTAGCAGCTGAGATAATTTTGTTCTAAGAATATATGTTTTTGGCCACTTTATCAAATAATTTATGACCATTCTATACAAAGAAATATCATCCTCGACAAAAGAATGAAATTAAGAAGGTGATCCTGAAAAATCAAATTAAAGAATGAAGGTTATAGGCTTTCGAAGCAGAAGTACAATGTTAGAGGTGTCCTGAGGGGAAAACATTAGAAATTGTGCTAGCGTTCAATTACTTTATCTGGAAAGGGAAATGTTGAAAAGTAAGAGAAAGCAAAAGAAGACTTTATTTCTAACAAAATAAATATGAAGGAGGGGAAATGACAACTAAACCCTACAAAATTTGGAGCGTAAGCAGCTGAGTGTCCTCTTCCCAACACAATAATTTTTGTAACAGGCCTTGATGGTTTTCAAACATAGTAATTAGGAAGCATTCCTCTTAGGATTGAATCTTCTCAGGTTTGAAGAGGCTTTTACTTCCACTGATCACCCTTACAACTTGCCCATAATTCTACATAAGAAGCTAAAATTACATGAGAATTGGGCAACCATTAGCACTCCAAGAAACTCATCACCACAATCAATAGTGTTAACCCAAATTCTTCAACCACAGTCGGTGCCCCCCATACCAGTCTCAAAAGTCTCCGGCAAGCACTCAACAAAGACCGCAAATACTATCCGGGTGGGCACGCACTCTCCTCAACAAGGACGCGCAGTTCCTCGTCGACTGTCCGCGCTCTCCTCCAGGCAGTATGATGAGTACTTTTTGTACTCATCTTTTAATATAAGTTTAATTTATTTTAATATGAACTTAATTAGTTTTTTTTGTTTTTCTTATTAAAATTATTATCTTTTCAATTTTATAAACAAACTTAAGCTTTTTCTGTGTATTTCAGTTTTTTTGGACGCATTAGACAAAAACTTCAAGTAAACGCCCAAGGTCACGGGCGTGACCATGGGCGTGTAACCTGCGCGGTGCTCCAGACCTGTTTCCGCCACCACGGGTGCGTTCCGTGAAGATTTCGCCAAGTACACGCCCCAGGTCACGGGCGTGACCCAATGTCACGGTCGCGACCCGCCGCAAGCATCCAGAATCAGCCTGCCACGTCAATTAAATTTACACGCCCCAGGTCACGGGCGTGACCAGGGGCGTGACTCATTGTCATGGGCGTGACTCATCCCGCGCCACTCCCCGCTTCTTCCCGCCGAAGATTCCCGCCAGCAGCACGTTTTGAAGGTTACATGCCCTAGGTCACGGGCGTGACCTAGGGCGTGACACACAAATATCATCAACATTAAAGCCAGATTGCGCCCTTTCCGTTCCGAGATGATCGCGCGCCTTACACGCCCTTGGTCACGGGCGTGACCGAGGGCGTGTACCCAGAATTTTTCAGCTATAAAAGGGCAGCTCCTCCAGATTATTTTACACGTTGTTTTGGAGTCCAAGCCTCCATTTTCTGCGTTTTTTCTCCTGTGTTTGAGTAATCTAGCTTTACTTTTTCTTGCAATTGTAAGTTCTCTTTCAATAGTTGTAATATCTTTTCATGAATTAATAAAATTTGTTGTTTTTATTCATCCATTCTCCTAGTTTGTCCACCTCTCTTTTCTTTAGTTATAATCTTCTAGTCAAGTTACTTTTCTCATTGCAAACAAATCAAAGTTTCATTTGATAGAACAATAGAGATCGTCTTGAGTAAGAGTAATCAACACGCCCGGATTTTTATACGACCTTGTTTTTTTATAACCTATACTACATTCGATACGGTACACTTGCCGTTATCGTTTGCAAGCATAGTTTTGCGTATCAAGTTTTTGGCGCCGTTGCCGGGAATCTGAGTTGATATTTCGAAAGAGAATATCTATTGGCTTTATCGCTTCCTTTCTTCTCTTATTTTTTTTCTATCATTCAAGGTGTAACTAAATTCCTGGAAAGGACGCTTTGGGCTTGAATTCCCATCATAGCCTCTAGTACCTTGCAAGCCCTTCACCGGGTAGATCTTGGGAAGTCCAGGACTAATTTTAAATCACCTAATAAAAAAAATATTTATATTAAAAAAAAAATTGATATATAATAAATATATTTATCTAAATTTTTTCTTTGTTCTTCTCTCTCACCTCTTTCTCTCTTTTCTTTTCTTCTTGGTTTATGACCCGACACAACTCTCCAGCTAATTTTGAATTTGGATTTGATCCGGAAATCGAGCGCACGTTGCGGCGGCATCTCTGATTTAGTGATCTGCCTATAATTCGCGAAGAGTCGGTCGGAGAAACTAACGAGGAAATAATGGGTGATCCCATCCATAATGAGGCCCCGCTACGGACCATGTCCTATTATGCGAGACCGAATGGAGAGGGTACACAATCTAGTATTATTCGCCCAGCTGTGGCGAATAATAATTTTGAAATTAAAACGAGCATCATTCAGATGGTACAACAAACCGTCATTTTCGATGGTTTACCAGATGAAGATCCTAATTTACATTTACTTAATTTTTTGGAAATTTGCGATACATTTAAGATAAATGGTGTCACCGATGATGCCATCCGTTTACGCTTATTTCCTTTTTCTTTGCGGACTAAGGCCAAGCAGTGGTTGGGATCTCTTCCTAGAGGTTCCATCACTACATGGGCCGAAATGACGGAGAAATTTTTAACGAAATATTTTCCTCCGGCAAAGTCCGCCAAATTACGTACGGACATTCTCTCTTTTACGCAAGTAGACTCGGAGTCTCTCTATGACACATGGGAGCGCTTCAAGGAATTATTGCGGAGATGTCCTCATCATGCCCTTCCTTTGTGGCAGCAAATTCAAACTTTCTACAATGGTTTAAATCTCCAAACGAGGCAGATGATTGATGCGGCCGCAGGGGGAACTCTTAATAATAAAACCCCCGAAGCTGCTCAAGAGATTTTTGAGGAGATGGCCATGAATGCCTATCAGTGGAATGCGCCCTAATAAGCCGACCGAACTTTTTGAAGTGGAGGCCACCCCTAACTTAGCGCAACAAGTAGAAATACTCACAAAACATTATGTGGCGGAGATGACTGCTTCCTCTGCCTCAAATTGGGCTAACAATAATAACTTTAATAATTTTAATAATAATTTTATTCCTGAGCAAGTTGATTATATGGGGAACTCTTATCGCCCTCCTTATAACACGAATAATAATCTTCCGTTTAACAATAGTTATAATCCGGGTTTAAGGAACCACCCAAATTTTTCATGGAGCAACCCCAATAATGCTCAACGCCCCCCACAAGTAAATCCCACCGGATTTGCTCCACCACCACACAAGCCCTCTCCGCTTGAAGAGGTCTTCACCAAGTACATTGCCTCCAATGAGTCCAATATTCGGAATCTCACCGGGTCGATCAAAAATTTAGAAAATCAAATTGGACAGCTCGCAAAAATGTTCTCTGAACTCTAACAAGGAGCACTTCCGGGCAACACTGAGCCCAATCCGCGGGAGAGCGCTAACGCAATCACACTCCGCAACGGAAAGGAGGTAACTTCTTCAAAATTGGTCGAGCCCGAAGTAAATGTTTCATCTTCTCCCCCGCAAGTTATTTCTTCACCTGCTTTACCGTCTGCTACTTTAGCTCCGCGCATATTTAAAAATCCCTCCATTCCTTATCCTTCGAAATTAAAAGATGAGCGCAATGAGGAGCAATATAAAAAATTTATTGAAATTTTAAAACAAATCCAAATAAATGTACCATTCTGCGAAGCAATTGCTCAAATGCCAAAGTACGCTAAATTTTTAAAAGAATTACTTTCAAATTAAAAGAAACATGAAAATTTTTCGCGTATTTCTTTAAACGCAGAGTGTTCGGCGACTTTATTAAATAAATTACCACAAAAATTGAACGACCCGGGACGGTTCTCCATCCCGTGTATGTTTGGTAATTTATCAATCAAGCACGCCTTGGCCGATCTAGGGGCTAGTATAAATTTAATGCCTTTTGCGTTATTTCAAAAACTTGGTTTGGGCAACCCAAGCCCAACTAATATAAGCATCCAACTAGCGGATCGGTCAGTTAAATACCCAATAGGGGTCATTGAAGATGTGCTAGTAAAGGTTGATAAGTTTATCTTCCGAGTAGACTTTGTCATCCTCGATATTGAAGAAGACGCCGAAGTACCCCTAATACTTGGCCGACCTTTCCTAGCCACCGCTCGAGCTATAATAGATGTAAGTAACGGAAACATTCTCCTGCGAGTTGGAGAAGAGGAAGTTATCTTCAATATTAATCAATCAATGAGAAATGCAATTACTAACGATGATTCTTGTTTTAATTTAGAATCAAAATTTGAAGAAAACTTATCAACTTTTGCAGAAATAAATCCCCCTTTTTATGAAAATCCGGAGTTACAAAATTTATTATGTCTTGAAGAAACAACCCGGCAGGAAAATTTTGAACAAACAGATTTAAATATTTTTAAAATCAAAACTTCTTATGAAGAGCCGCCGAGTCTAGAATTAAAACAACTACCGGATCATCTAAAATACGTATTTTTAGAAGAAAATTCAAAATTACCCGTAATTATTTCTTTCGCGCTTAATGATTCGGAAAATTCCGAATTAATTAAAATTTTAAATAACCACCGTCACGCAATTGCGTGGCAAATTTCTGATATAAAGGGTATAAATCCCTCGTTCTGCACGCATAAAATAAATCTTGAAAATAATTCTCGCGGCACTATTCAGCCTCAACGACGCTTGAATCCTAATATGAAGGACGTCGTTAAGGCCGAAATTATAAAATTATTAGACGCGGGAATTATTTACCCAATTTCTGATAGCACTTGGGTTAGCCCGGTGCAAGTCGTGCCTAAGAAGGGCAGAATCACAGTAGTTGAAAACGAAAATAACGAGTTAATCCCAACCTGTACTGTTACGGGTTGGCGGGTATGCATCGATTATAGGAAATTAAATGATGCTACCCACAAGGATCATTTTCCGTTGCCCTTTATTGACCAAATTCTAGAACGTTTATCCGATCACTCGCACTATTGTTTTCTTGATGGTCTTTCGGGATACTTCCAAATCCCAATTGCGCCCGAAGACCAAGAGAAAACCACCTTCACTTGTCCGTTCGGCACCTTCGCATATCGAAGAATGCAGTTTGGGCTTTGCAACGCGCCAGCCACATTTCAAAGATGTATGCTGGCAATTTTTAATGAATTAGTTGAGGACGTCATGGAAGTTTTCATGGATGACTTTTCAGTTTATGGCGATTCCTTTAAAAATTGCCTAAAAAATCTTGATCGTGTTCTTCAACGCTGCGAAGACACGAATCTGGCACTCAACTGGGAGAAGTGCCATTTTATGGTCCATGAGGGATTAGTCCTCGGACATAAGGTTTCTAGTAAAGGGATCGAGGTCGATAGGGCCAAGATCGAAGTTATAGAAAAACTCCCTCCGCCTACTAATATTAAATCTATTAGGAGTTTTTTAGGACATGCGGGTTTCTATAGACAGTTTATTAAAGATTTTTCAAAAATTACAAAACCGTTAACGCATCTTTTAGAAAAAGAAACCACGTTTATCTTTGATGAAGAATGTTCTAAGGCGTTCATAAAATTAAAAACAAACTTATCAAATCGCCTATTTTAATTTCACCAGATTGGTCTCTTCGGTTCGAAATCATGTGCGATGCAAGCGATTTTGCCATAGGTGCAGTCTTGGGCCAAAGGGTGAATAAATACTTTCACCCAATTTATTACGCAAGCAAAACGCTTACATCCGCCCAAGCTAATTATTCTACGACGGAAAAAGAACTTCTAGCGATCGTTTTTGCTTTTGATAAATTCCGTTTGTACATAACGCTATCAAAAGTTATTGTTTTTATAGATCACTCCGCACTCCGGTACTTGCTAGATAAAGGGGATGCCAAGCCCCGACTATTGAGATGGATCCTACTCTTGCAAGAATTCGATTTGGAGATCCGAGACAAAAAAGGAGCGGAGAATTTGGCGGCCGACCACCTCTCAAGACTGGAGAACCCGGCAGCTGGAGCACTAGTGGAGGCCGAGATAGATGATAAATTCCCTGAAGAGCGCCTCCTCGCCATCGAAAAGGTAACGACTTCTTCCACCCCTTGGTATGCGGATTTGGCCAACTATTTAGTGGCCCGGGTCCTACCAAAAAAAATTTCAAGTCAGCAAAAGAAGAAATTCTTTTCAGATTTGAAAAATTATTTTTGGGAAGACCCCTTTTTATTTCGTGTCTGCGCAGACCAAGTGGTAAGAAGGTGCATTTCGGGCGAGGAAGGCGGCCAAATATTGCTGCACTGCCACGAAGGACCAGCCGGCGGACACTACCAAGCAAACCGAACCGCAAGAAAGGCGCTAGAGGCGGGCTTCTATTGGCCTACCTTATTCAAAGATGCTCATAATTTTGTGAGTAATTGTGATCGGTGCCAACAGTCAGGTAACATTTCTAACCGAGACGAAATGCCCCAAAATATTTTTATAGAATGCGAGATTTTTGATCTTTGGGGAATAGATTTCGTAGGTCCTTTACCCTCTTCCTTAAATAATAAATATATTCTTGTTGGGTCGATTACGTGTCAAGGTGGGCGGAAGCACAAGCTTTCCCCACTAACGACGCGAGAGTCATAGTAAATTTTTTAAAAAAATTATTTTCGCGATTTGGCACACCCCGAGCACTAATTAGTGATCGGGGCACACATTTCTGTAACAACCAACTTGCTAAAATTTAAGCAAAGTATGGAGTTACCCACAAGCTATCTACCGCCTACCACCCACAAGCAAATGGCCAAGTGGAGGTGGTGAATCGCGAGCTAAAAAGAATTTTAGAAAAAACTGTCTCCGTTAATAGGAAGGACTGGTCGTTAAAATTAGACGACGCACTATGGGCCTATCGGACAGCGTACAAAACCGCCATCGGATGTACACCGTACCGATTGGTCTATGGAAAAGCGTGCCATTTACCGGTGGAATTAGAACATCGCGCATTCTGGGCGCTAAAATTTTTAAACTTAGATTTGAACTTAGCCTCCGAGCAACGAAAATTTCAACTTAATGAATTAGACGAATGGCGTGCAAACGCCTATGAAAATAATAAATTTTACAAGGAGCGCACTAAGTTTTACCATGACAAAAAAAAAATTTCCAAAATCTTTTTCACCGGGAGACTTAGTCCTTTTATATAATTCTAGATTAAAACTTTTTCCGGGCAAATTAAAATCCCGATGGTCCGGCCCTTTTGTTGTAAAAGAGGTTTGGCCATATGGGACCGTGCTAATAGAGCACCCGGATCAAGGCCTTTTGAAAGTTAACGGACACCGATTGAAATTATATCATTCTGGCGACCCAGCGCCTGGCAAAATTGAAACGCTTAACCTCACAAACTTGTAGAACGCTACTTAGTCAAGCTACGCGACGGTAAACAACTCGCTTTTGGGAGGCAACCCAACGTTTTCTATTGTTTATTTTGTTTAACTTAATTTTGCAGGTTTCATTTTCTGTCCGGCAACCTCATCTACCGACCAGGGAAGCCCTCTTCACCCTTTAGCCACTTATATCTTTCTTCCTTTTGTTGTTTTATTTTTTTCATTTTCTAAGAAAAAAAAAATAATAATAATAATAAAATAAAAAGTGTAATTCCTTTTTTTTCTTCTTACCTAGTTTTTAACATTGGGGACAATGTTTAATTCTAAGTATGGGGGTGTAGCACTGCCTTCTTTGAATTTCTATTTTATTTGAAAAAAATATATATATATATATATATATATATTTTTTTTTTCTATTTAAATTAAATTTCTTGGAAAGGATGCTTTGGGCTTGAATTCCCATCATAGCCTCTAGTACCTTGCAAACCCTTCACCGGGTAGATCTTGGGAAGTCTAAGAAGAAATAAAAAAAAATTTATTAGATTTATGCT
Source organism: Dactylorhiza incarnata (assembly GCA_033032865.1). NCBI lineage: Eukaryota > Viridiplantae > Streptophyta > Magnoliopsida > Asparagales > Orchidaceae > Dactylorhiza > Dactylorhiza incarnata. The sequence goes on along the minus strand of JAWHQI010000001.1, from coordinate 19,497,474 downwards.
GAATTTTTATACTTACTCATTTGCAAAATCCTTAGTAGATTTGCTTTTGTTTAGTGTAGTAGAGAATTTTTATACTTCATTAGATTTGGAATTTTGGAATAAAATTGTTGACTCATGCAGTGTTCCTAGTTAAACGCACGCGTTTGTAGAATTCTATGTCAAATTAACTATTCAGCATAAAATTAGATTTATGTTTTTCTAACTGCGAAAAAACAATTCTTGTTTTACTTTTACCTTGAAACCGGTAGAATCTGTGAATAAATTCAAGTGAGTATGTAGAAGCTTACTAGAGAAATATTACACATTTTTTAACGGAAGGGTCTCCTTTCTCGATGTCTAGAACTTGCCTCTAGCAATTCTCGAAGCATTTACATAGGTTTGTCATAGTTTTTAGAAGTGATTTAGGCCACCTTTTGATCGTTTGTGCCTGTTTGCCCACCTTTTTAAATTTTTCATTGCTTAAACACTTTGGGCCTTACCTTATTTCCTTTGCTACCTCCACCTTTCATTTTCACCAAAGCCAAAACATCCAGCCCATGATCACACTAAATATTTGAGATTTATTAAAATTCTGCAATGGGTTCAATTGTGAAAATAAGGAAATTACAACTTCTTATTCGGAGCTATTATGAAAAAAAAAAGATATAAAAAAAGATATATGAAAAAATTATTGGCCAACTGTGAAAAAAAAAATATATATATATATATACAAAAAAAGTATTCATGGCCTCTTTTTTTGAAAATTGTGAGAGTTTTGCTTCATAACAACTCTTACGCGAGGTTTGAATTTTGTATAATTTTGGGTAACTCTCACCTTGGTTTAGTGTGATCCTTAGCCGTCATATTCTATCTTTTGATTTCCAATTCCAAATCATATACCTAAGCCAAGTTTCACTCCTAATGAAAGCCCTTTTGATCTTTAAGCTATAACATTATACTTGTGTAGTGGAGAGAGTGCGACCGGGCAAGCCTATGGCCATCGTCATTGATGGATTTCTTTGGATGCTATCCCGAAACTCAATTTTGGGTAATATTGATCTTAGAAAACACGATACCCGCTCCCTGAATAACATTCTAGAATTTGCCGAACTTTCAATTTAAAAGTAAAAGCAATTTGTTAATTCGCACTACTGAAAATTATAAGATAATCATTATGCTGAATAGATCTTTCAACTAGGATCTCTACACGTAGGCATAAGACTTCGCGTTCTTATTCCTTGAGTTCAAATTTCTTTTCTAGTATTTAAATTTTTCTACTCCTATGAAAAGTTGTTTGCTCGGGACTAGCAAACGAGTAAGTATGGGGGTGTTTGATGAGTACTTTTTGTACTCATCTTTTAATATAAGTTTAATTTATTTTAATATGAAATTAATTAGTTTTTTATGTTTTTCTTATTAAAATTATTATCTTTTCAATTTTATAAACTAACTTAAGCTTTTTCTGTGTATTTCAATTTTTTTGGACGCATTAGACAAAAACTTCAAGTACACGCCCAAGGTCACGGCGTGACCATGGGCGTGTAACCTGCGCGGTGCTCCAGACCTGTTTCCGCCACCACGGGTGCGTTCCGTGAAGATTTCGCCAAGTACACGACCCAGGTCACGGGCGTGACCAAGGGCGTGACCCAATGTCACGGCCGCGACCCGCCGCAAGCATCCAGAATCAGCCTGCCACGTCAATTAAATTTACACGCCCCAGGTCACGGGCGTGACCAGGGGCGTGACTCAATGTCACGGGGGTGACTCATCCCGCGCCACTCCCCGCTTCTTCCCGCCGAAGATTCCCGCCAGCAGCACATTTTGAAGGTTACACGCCCTAGGTCACCGGCGTGACCTAGGGCGTGACACGCAAATATCGTTAGCATTAAATCCAGATTGCGCCCTTTCCGTTCCGAGATGATCGCGCGCCTTACACGCCCTTGGTCACGGGCATGACTGAGGGCGTGTAGCCAGAATTTTTCAGCTATAAAAGGGCAGCTCCTCCAGATTATTTTACACCTTGTTTTGGAGTCCAAGTCTCCATTTTCTGCGTTTTTTCTCCTGTGTTTCAGTAATCTAGCTTTACTTTTTCTTGCAATTGTAAGTTCTCTTTCAATAGTTGTAATCTCTTTTGATGAATTAATAAAATTTGTTGTTTTAATTCATCCATTCTCCTAGTTTGTCCACCTCTCTTTTCATTAGTTATAATCTTCTAGTCAAGTTACTTTTCTCATTGCAAACAAATCAAAGTTTCATTTGATAGAACAATAGAGATCGTCTTGAGTAAGAGTAATCAACACGCCCGGATTTTTATACGACCTTGTTTTTTTATAACCTATACTACATTCGATACGGTACACTTGCCATTATTGTTTGCAAGCATAGTTTTGCGTATCACAGTATCAACAGCTTCTCATAGGTCGTGGCAAGTTCCTCGTTGAGTGTGAAAATTTTGGTGACAAATTTTGCACCAACAAATAGTAATAATAATTATTATATATGAATAATTATTATAATAATAACAAAAGTAATTTATTTTTGAGTGCACTACTCCTATGACAGTATAAACCACATAAGCTAAGTAAATCTTGGTAAGAAATTCCTAGTGTACACATTTTTACCAGTATCTGATACATAGGTAAACTACTTAAGGACTAAAATATGAAAACTTTAATTACAGAGTACGAATCAAGCAGAGATCTAAATATCAGTTGTCAAACTAAATTTTAATACATAATTTCAAGCACATGGTGAGGATCAACCACTTGGTATTTCTATGAAAATGTTGAATATGGTGGGATGTGATTTATAGGCGGAGAAAAATATGTGAGGAGGAGCTCTTAGAAGATGTCATTGAGAGTTTAGTGAAAACAAAAAGAATATGAGAAGAGGAGAGGTAGAGAAAACTAGTTTTGAACATAAAAGTGGATGAAGTTCCTTAGGTGAAGTTGGGCATTCATGAACGACGGTACATAGGTACTCCAAGGAGAACATTTTTGGGCAAGAAATTAATCTACCTAAGGTAGAAATAAGTCATCATACACTAAAAAATGAAATTGCAGGCTAATCCTTAAGGTAAGAGTCCCCATTAAAGCATGTTCTTAGATTCTTCAAAGCTAATAATTCAAACTTGTATATAGATCATGTTCTTAGATTCTTTATTGCTAATCACTCATACTCGCAAATTTGTCCCCCATAAGAAACATGGAATCCTATAAAAATGCATTTTTCTTCTTCAAAAACACATTGGCTTATACTCACCTCTATCGAACATACCCATATCCTGCAAATAGTATTGCATATGGCATCATAGAGAATGAAAAATCCTATGATTTGTCCATTACCACAAAACAAGGAAGAAGAGCTCGTGGATTGAGCAGAAAAAGCTCTTCAAGTTTTAACTGTCGGCCAACCTTCCTTGCCAGCGAACTGAACTCCGACAAACCAATCATCTCTCTAGAACTATCAATCGGCAAGGAAATTCTTCCAGCAATTACTCTCATACCAGCACCGCCATATTTTAGAAAATCCCATTTTTAGTAGTGGCAAGGAAATTCTTCCAGCAATTACTCTCATAGCAATTTTCTTGTAGTGCTAGGTCGTCGTCGATTGTAGTCGCTGGCTTCCTCTAGGTTGCCATTGATGTTAGTCGTTGGCTGCCTCTAAGTTGACATCGATTGTAGTCGCCTGCTTCCGCTAGGTCACCGTCGATTGCAATCCCTGATTTCGCAAAATGGGCGGCGGCTTTGCAAATCGCAAGGAGGCACAGAAGATATTAGGGCAAGGCAGAAAATAATAAGAATTCTTGGAAATTTGAAATAATAAATTTATGGTTTATGAATAACAATTTTGTGTGTGCGAATAGTGGTAGAAAGCTATAAGAACATTTTTAATGTGTTGCAAAATATTATTTAAAAACCTAACACCGCACAATTGTTGCTTAAAGTGTGTCGACAAATACAACATTTCAAAATTGTTCCCAATAATGAATAAGGGAACATTTATTGAATGTTGCGTCACAAATGTTGCCTAAAACTGTTACTTGATGGCAACATTTACAAACTGTTCTCTATTCTATGTTTAGACAACATTTTTTAAATGTTGACAAATAAAGTGTTGCTAAAGGCAAAAAATGTTGTAGTGTAGTCTCCTATGCCATAATTCACTTTTATCAATAATATTGTTGAATAAACAGACTTCTGTGGGTGAGGAGCTAAAGTCCACTACATATACTTTTCCTTTTCTAATTCTATTGAGTATTGTGGCACCAGTCTTGATATCAATAATATGGCAGAGTAGTGTGGTGAATTTTACCTCATACTTACCATTTTCACATATCTGACTTATACTTATTAGATTGTGCTTCAGTCCTTTAACTACTGCCACATTCTTGAAGGTGACTTTCCCTTCTTTGAAGTCTCCAAAGCCCCTGGTTTGGCCACAGCTAGAGTCTCCAAAGGTCACTGATGGTCCAAGTCTATCCTCAAAGTTGATCAATAAATTTTTGCATCCTGTCATGTGCATGGAGCATCCACTGTCCAAGTACCACACCAGCCTGGAGATGTGATACATCTGCACGTAAAGTTTTACACATTAGTTTGGACCCTGCTGAGCTGGGGTCCCTTCCTCCCATCAGTGAAAGAATTAATGAAAGAATAAGTAGGTTTTACTGAATATCCTTCCTCCTTTAGGGGTATTGGTTTATCATACCAATTTTCTTTGGTGATGTTACATAAATAGTGGTCATAGTAAAAGGAAATGGATTGAGAGAGCTGTTTGGAAGAGGAGAAATTTCTTTCTGATTGGTTGCGTCGATGTGAATTCGACGTAGGTTTATGGTTGCGTCGATATGAAGTCGACGCTTTCTCCATTCTGCGTTTATTTTCAGTCGAAGCATGAGAGAGGTTGCGTCGGGTAGGAGTCGACGCACTTTGGTGCAAGCGTCGATTATAAGTCGACGTGCGTTGATAAGAATTCGACGCATGTTTGACTCTTTTCTGAGGATATTTTCCTAGGATTCCTTCATATGTAATGGGATTAGTTTTATTAAAGACAGTGGTTGTTTCTGGATTTTCTTGTGATCTTTCTCCTGTCAAATGACCTTCCCTAGTGAAGTGAATGGGATGTCTCCAAGCAGATTTTCTAGGTGATTGAGTTTTTGGTTCTAAGTCAGTATTATCTTCTAGTTGTCTAAGTCTTTCAGTAAAATTTCTAGAGATGTTCTTGAGCTTCTGACTTCTCCCATTTAGAGAGTCTTCAAAGACCTTTGCCTTTGCTAGCTCATTTTTCAGTGTTAGATTTTCTGTATAGATTTTGTCTAATTCCTTTAGACTAAGCTCATAGTTATTATACTGTGTATTTACTCTTTTGAGATTGTTTAATTCATTTCTTAGTTCTTTAATTTCTTTTTCAGATTTGATTAGATTTAAACCGAATTCTTTGAAATTGTTTTTGAAATCAGTGGAAGAGAGATCTATATCATCAAGTATATTTACCATAGATGTATCATCAGGCTTCTCAGTGGCCATCAAATAGGTTTCCTCCAGCTTGGCCACTTCTTGATCATTGTCAGATGAGGTGCTTTCTTTAGATTCTGAATCACTCCATGATTGAGCAATGAGACCTTTCTCTTTCTTCTTTTTCTTCTGTAGATCAGTTCTTTTTAGATCTTTCTTTTTGCTGATCTCCTTAGGACATTCAGGTGCAATATGCCCAGGTTTCCTGCAAGAGTAACATATAATCTCTTTAGTAGGTGTTTTATTATACCTGGTTTTTGAGTCTCTTCCTCTGGATCCTTCTGTTTTGATCCACTTCTTGAACCTTCTGGCCAGTAGGCTGATCAGCTCCTCATTACTTGTAGAGGGTTCACCTTCAACAGCATTCAATGCAATACTCTTTTCTTTTGAGAGTGAAGGAGCCTTTTCTTTCTCTTCTTTCTCAGCTCATGTTTTCAACAGATGTTCATAAGATTTTAATTTGCCCAACAGGACATCTGTTGAGATTTCTCTTTGACTTCTGGAGTCTCTAATTGGCCAGATTCTTGAATCCCAAGAGCTAGGGAAGCAAGTTAGCAGTTTGTCATTTATCTCAGTGAGAGATATGTCCTTTTCAAGTGTTCTCAACTCATTCACTATGAGGCTGAATCTGGCATACATGTCAGCAACACTTTCACCTTCTTTCTTCTGAAAGTTTTCATATTGAGAGATGAGTAGTGCCTTTCTATCCTTTTTCTCATCAGCACTTCCTTCTACCATTTTGGTGAGAGCTTCCCATACTTCCTTAGCTGACTCACAATCAGCAATCTTTTGGAAGATTTCATCTGAGAGGGTTGAGACTAGGATATTCATAGCCTTGGCATCATATCCTTGGGCTTTCTTTTCTTCCTCTGTCCACTCAGCTTTTGGTGCAAGTGTTTCAGTCACTTTTCCACTTGAGTCCTTTCTGAATGGCTTGGGGGGACCTGTCAAGATAACATTAAACAATTCATCGTCAATAGAGTTTAAATAAATTCTAATTCTTGTTTTCCAAAGTGCAAACTTTTCAAGGTTGCAAATTGGTGATCTGGTGGAAGAATAGTCTTTGATTTGTGCCATGTGAAAATTAATATTTATATATATATATAAATAGGAGAGGTAGGATCTTTTTGATCAAGGAGTTATCCTTTTTAGATCAACCTCCCTCTGATACCAATTGAATGTGCACAGTTAACCTCACTAGAATTCTCTAGAGGGGGGTGAATAGAGATTTAAAATATTTTTGTGCAAAGTTAATAATTATATATATATATATATATATATGGGTGTAGTGATCACAGATTAGAACTTCCAACACACCAACAAGAATCAAACAAGTAAAGAAAATAAATGCAAGAAGAAAAATCACAGCACAACATAAAGAAATATAGTGGTTCCCCAAACTTTTGGTAGTCCACTCTTCTACCCCCTTGGTAGGAAATTCACTATCTTGCACTGAGTCTTTTGATAAGGAGACTCTTAGAACCACCCTGAGTCTTTTGATAAGGAGACTCTTAGAACCAACTGAGTCTTTTGAAAAGGAGACTCTTAGAACCAGTACAACTGAATTTTTTGAAGAGAGATTCTAAAAACTCTTTTACAGTATGTGAAAGTGAAAATAAGAAAAAGGAGAAGAAGTATTTAAGACAAGAAAGAATCTTCTTCCTAGCAAGAAGATTGGAAGCACAAGAAGTAGTGAATAAAATCTCTCTTCTATAATGAGAAGGAGATTGTAGGCCTTTTCTCTCTTTTGTGAGAGCTATCAGAGTTTGTAGTAGTATGGCTTCAGAGTGAGAAGGAGAAGGAAGCTTGATCTTTGCTGCAGCACTATCTCTCAATTTTCTCTTTTCACTTGGGAGCTCTTCCTCTTTTTCAAATGTAAAAATGGTTGATCACTTGTCACTTGCTCTCTGCCGACCACCTTGTTATTTATAGCTCTGTTCATTAAAATAACACTATAGGAGAGTAATAAATTAGTAGGCAGAGTATTAGAAAGAAGGAGAAACTTCCATAACAATTATATTCATAGAAGGAAAGTATTCATTCTGATTTCAAATAGTGTCCATAATGGATTTAATCAAATTAGCCAAGAATTCATTAGAGGAAAAGAATAATTTAGAACGGCTATAAAGAATAATTTGATTCCATATAAATCAGATCTATGAAAGAAGGAAAGAGATCTGGCGATTTTTGAATTAATCATTGAAATCGACGTGCGTCGATTACTATTCGACGTAAGCGTCGAATTCGTCCTGGCTGGACGTCGAGAAGAGAATAAGGAAGGTGCGTCGACTTCTCAAGATACGTCGACTAGAAGTCAGAGCTACGTCGACATAGGATACGTCAAATTCTGCTTGGAGCTACTTCGACTCATTCTGATAGAAACGTCGACTTTATTTCGACGTTGCGTCGAATACTATTCGACGCATATTTACTTATCCTAATTTTTCATCTTTAAAATTTATATTTTACTCATTTCTAGGGGTTAAGAGAAATCATTTTCCCAACAAAGAACATTACACACTTTTGACGCACTATGAATCCTGTCAACTAGTTAAAGCCGAGTGTAAAAGGCCTGAGGGATTACGACAACCGCTACCCGTGCCAGAGTGGATGTTTGCAGATATATCTATGGACTTCATACACGGTCTGCCCCGCTCCCACTCCGGGCATGACTCCATATGGGTGATCGTAGACCGACTTATGAAGGTTGCAAGGTTTATTCCCGTCAGGAAGGATGCTCCAGTTGGGACACTAGTGCGATTATTTGTTAAACAACTTTTTCGATATCACGGACTTCCTAGATCAATCGTGTCAGATCAGGACCACTATTTCACATCTCGGGAGTGGAGAGATATCCAAGCTTATCTGGGATCCCGATTGACCTTTAGCACCGCCTTTCACCCTCAGACCGACGGCGAGACAAAACAAACTATCCTGATAATGGAAGACTTGTTGAGGTTTTGCATTCTATATAGTGGGGAATCGTGGGAGAGACTGCTTCCACTCATCGAATTCTCCTACAACAATCGTGGCATGGCTCCCTACGAATCCCTTTACGATAGAAAGTGCAGGACACCACTTTCATAGGTACAGGATAAGGACCTGAAGACGCCGGGGTCATAATATATTGAAACCATGGATGCTCAGGTGTGACTGATACGTGAACGAATGCTAGAGGCTCGGAGTCAACAGGCCAAGTACTATTATGAGTGACACCGCAAGGTACAGTTCCAGTTGGGAGACTGAGTGTTTTTGAAGATACATCCCATGCACAGTATCATCCGAGTGCGGAGGTTAAAGAAGCTCAATCTGAGATACATGGGGCCCTACAGGATACTAGAATGGATCAGCCCCGTGGCTTACAGAATAGAGCTGCCAGCAGAGTTGGTCGGGTTGCACGACGTTTTTTATGTCTCCTCACTTAGGAGGGCACTCCTTCGACCAGAGCAACTAGTTACTGCTACAACAGGCCGATAGCATCTGACTGAACAGTTCGTTTGGAGCCAATACATATTGATGACACAGTCGTTCGAGTCTTACGACAAAAGATAGTTCCGTTGGTAAAGGTCCTTTGGTCTAATCACGACTACGAAGTGATGAGTCACATTTATATACACATTTATGGGCTCATCTGGGCCGTTTTTCCAGTATTTGCACTACACCTTAGGCATGTTTTGTTCATATTTGTTACTCCTTGCTTAGTGCACTCTTAGGCTCGTTATGGTGTGCGTTTGCACGTTTTAGTGTCGAGGGTAAGCATAGCGTGCTCCTCTTTCTTTTTATGCTTTATATCCTGTGCTGGAAGGGTATTCCCAGCTTTGTTGTGGCCAATGCAGGTGGACATTTCATCAGTTTCAGCCTAAGTTCATGTCTGTACATATCGCACGATCGTGTGTTATGTTGGCGCACGGTCGGATTCGGTCGTGCGCCCATTGCTGAGGAGGAAACTGATGTTCTGTCGTTATTCGTGCATCTCTGCGCACGGGCAGCGCCCGTGCGTGAAGGAATCACACGCTCTCCAAGATTGGCCTTGTTTTTCCCCTTTCCAAATTTACCCGTGCGTTTTGACGCACGGGAAGATTTTCTCATGCGTGAGTAAATCGCACGGGCGGTCCAGGTCTTCTTCCTGCGCTATATTTATAATACGTTACGCACGGTCTATGTACGGTCGTGCGTTCGACCGTGCGTGACCATTTTTCTAACTCTTTTCTATAAAAACACAGTTCTCTGCCCTAGTCGAGGAGATCGTACTTGTTCCGCTTTTTCCGCCGCAAAAGGAGCTCTAGCTCCGTACACCTTCCACCACTCCATCAGGGCTTGGCCCTAGGCCTCCTCCATCATCCTTAAGCTTCAAGGAGAAGGATCCAGCTCTTCATCCGCCGAGAAGGAAGCTAGGTTATGTGCTGAATCGTGACACGAAGAAGACGGGCCATTGGAGGGTAGTGACAACCTTCTCTACCCCAGACGCAGTCGAGGACTGAGCTTGGACGCGGATTGACAACCCAGCGATTCCAACCGTGAACCCTCAACAAGACTTCGGATTCGGTCGATTCCTTACTTTCTCTTCCTTTGTATTTTGTGATTGTAATAGTTAGATCCTTTATTATTTGATGATGAGCACTATAGACCTTGTTTTATAAAGTTATTTCATGTCCATGTGAATGTATCTTTTCGTTTATATGTATGTATGAGGTGCGCCCCCATCCATTTTCCATTCCACCGTCATGTCTGTGTGCCGCACTAGCAATTGCTAGTGGCGTGCTTGTCGAAGAGGTGCTTGCGACCCTCATTCCGTTTGCCTACTCGTTCATCCGCCCTTTCGAAGTAGCGCGCTCAAGGCCTACCTAGTCTCCATCCCGCCAAGCGAAGCATTGCATAGCGGCATTGCATAGGAGTAGTTTTAGTTATTTTCTTTTATTTTCCACAAACCAAATCACCCTCTTCCGCATCCATCCGACTTAAAGGACTTCAATCTCAAGTCCTTCCTCGATAGATAGCTCCACCTTACCGTGTTCTTGTGAGATCGATACTTGGGGATTCATTCCCATTTTATATTACTTGAACGATCGGTACACTGCCGTTTCGTGCCGCAGTCTTGCTACCGCCTATAGCGGTGTGCTAAGATTTGCGCATCAAGTTTTTGGCGTCGTTGCCGAGGAACACGGTCGTGTGAGTTTTTTGGAGAGGGAGAATCTGAGATTTAAGCCCTTCCATTTGTGTATTGCATTCTTTTATTTTATTTCTTCTTATTATGTTTTCCTGTTTTTTTTATTAGGTTGCTATAGTAAATTTTTGTTAGGTGTAGTATTTTGCACAATAGTGTTTTTTTTTATTTTGAATCATTTTATCTTCACACTATGTGGGCTTTATTTAATATTCGATGCCGTTGGTGTGAAGATATTTCTCATGCTAGTGATAGATGCCCATCGGGAGATAATAGCCCTAGCACTCAAGGCCCAGCATATGGAGCACCGACTTCGTCGGGTACTCCATATGGTGCGCGTAAGTCCTATGGCTATTCTGCTGCGCCTTTACCGTCACACTTCTTTTCGGCTTCAGCACCTGCTGTGCCAAAGAAGCCCATAAGGCAGTGCTTGTTTTGTCAGAGCACGGATCATGCCTTGAAGGATTGTGCTGCCTATCTTCGCCAATTGGACGAGGATGACGAGCCGGATATCCGGATCATCCCGACTCCTACTTCTGGCAGCACACCTTCAACATCTGTTTATGTGCCCATTTCACCTCCAAGCTTTGAAGGGTATGGCGTGGACACAGTCACCAGTTGTGTGGCTGATCTAGGCTCTGACATGGCTGAACCCATCTCCCCTGTGCATATATCACCATGTGTTGATTCAATTCTTTGTGAGGAATCGGTGCTTGACATTTATCCAAGCACTATTCCTCCCCCTGTTGTGCATACTACGTTCGTCTCTGACGACATTGTTGAGGATGTGTCGCAGGATGATGCTGGCGATCTATGTGTTATGCCTGCTCCTATGGAGGAGGACAACATTCTAGGTGAAGAGGAGCTTTCCTCAACACCGGTGGAGGAAGTCCAAATCATGGTCATGGCCACTGTTGATCCTGCTGAACCTTGCGGCATTGATGACAATGCCAACATTATTTTACTTCCCCAGCCTGATGGGAGTGAGACCGGGATCACTCCACCGATTGATTTTTATTCATGTTCTTCTTCTTATTTATTTCTTGATCCCCTTTCTCTATCTGAGCCTGCGCAGGTTGAGCCTCCACAGGTAACCCAGGAGGACTTGGAGCATGATGCTCAAGTCAATGATGAGAGCATCCTCTTATGTGAGGAGGTTGACCCCCCCTCCATAGAGGAAGCTCCATTCATTGCCTTCTCCTCCTGCTGCCTCCCTGGAGATGACACCTTGCTGGGCAAGGATTTATTTTGTGGTGAGACGAGTGAGGACCAGCCTTCCTCCTCTTCTTACTTCCTATTCCCTCTACCTGTGACGAGCAGGTATTTTTATTTAGGTAGGGGAGTAACTATTTTATCGCCGTATCAGTACCCGTTACCGACACGCATATTAGAACAGTTACCTGTTCATTTTCTCTTTCATGCTCCCATTAGCTAAGACCCCCACCTTCCTGAATAAGTCATGCTGGGATGACAATAACCCCAGTAGTTATCTTACTTTTTCTTGTCTTTTATTTTTTTGCCTACTCTAACGAGTTAGTTAGATGTTATTTTGGTTTGCTTTTGCGGAGACAACCACTTGCAGGTATTTTCTATTTGTGAAGGCGGTGGTTGTGATTCTTTGTAGAGCTTCACTCCAGGCTTCCGACATGCTTACTTGCCAAGCATTGGGTACCCTCTTCCCCTAACTTTGTTTTAGAATATCTTAATGCATAGTTTAAGTCTGGGGGATATATTTTTGTGTACCCACTCACGTGCAAATTTATTTGGCATGCTAGAAGTCTTAATTCAATTATTTTTGTTCATTTTGTCTGCACACAAAGCACCCACTTGAGAGCGCACTCGCTTGTTTGTATGCTCCTGCATATTCAATTCTTGGTTGTGATGTAGAAATTGCTGTATTAGCCTAAAAATTGCAAGATGGAGTGGCATGTTAACACTTGTAGTGCTCTAGTTGAATACTCGTTTCTTGCCTAGGAATTTGAGTAGAATTAGTTTTTATTTATGCTTCTAATTTATAATTAGTATATTTGAGTTAATTTTAATTTATTTTACTCAAAATGGTGAATGTGGTTGAATCTAGTGGTAGCGTGGTATTGTGTGTAGGCAAGCACGAGGTTCGTGTTGCTCGAGTCGGGAGGAAGGATTACCTTTCTCGGGGGCTAAGAACTTGCCCCAAGCGACTCTCGAAGCATGGGTGTGAATGATTTGCAAGTTGATCGTGACGTAGGCCATCTTTTTGGCAAGCTTGAGCTTTGTTTTACCTTTCCAATACGCTAACCGTTGCTAGCCCATTTTGTGCCTACCCAACCTTTTGGTTCAGCTCCACCATACTTCACCAAGGCCTAAAAGCTAATCCTATTATCGCAACCAAAATTAAGCTAAAAGCATTTATGAATTGTAATTTTCCAATGCGGTGCGGTGATGCGAAACTTCAGTGTTAATGTGGAAGTTTTAAAAATGTCTATGTGCTGAAAATTGTGCTATTAGATATGGGGATGAAAAGAAAAGAAAAAGAAAAGCAAAGTAAAAAAATTTAGATTTATATCCCCAGCGTTTTAATTGAAACATCTAAATAGTATTGATTGTTGTAGGCCGTGTGCACACCCGGTTTCAAAGTCAAGTCTGGGGGTGTGTTACACGTGTATTATTGTGGCAGCTTTGAATTAGCACTTTTGTGAGCTCTGTTGGGTTGCGATTAGCCACCATGTTTATCTTTGCATTCCAAACCGTAACCTAAGCCTCGTGTACACCTAAAGTCCTACCGATTCGTCTTGTGAGTTCACAAGCGCCGTGGAGAGAGTGTGACCGGGCGAGCTTATGGTTCTCGACGTTGATGGATTTCAACGGAGATAATTCCGAGTTCCGGTCTTGGGTAACATTCACCTTCGCGACTTGCTTACTTTCGTACTACGCGTGACCACGAGATTCATCAACATTCCATTTTTGAGTAAAAATAAATTTCTGTTTACGCATTTACACTTTTATAAATTAACTAGCATATGTAGAAAGTTCTTCTAATGAATTTCTATGCACACAAGTATGCAACTTCGCATACTACTCCATGTCGCAGTTTTTTTAGCTAGCTATGCTTTTCCTACTCCGCCGGATTTGTTTGCTCGGGACGCGCAAACATGTAAGACTGGGGGTGTGATAAGTCCCATTTATATACAAATTTATGGACTCATCTGGCCGTATTTCTAGTATTTGCACTACACCTTAGGCATGTTTTGTTCATATTTGTTATTCCTTGCTTAGTGCACACTTAGGCCCGTTGTGGTGCGCGTTTGCACGTTTTAGTGTCGAGGGTAAGCATAGCGTGCTCCTCTTTCTTTTTATGCTTTATATCCTGTGCTGGAAGGGTATTCCCAGCTTTGTTGTGGCCAATGCAGGTGTACATTTCATCAGTTTCAGCCTAAGTTCATGTTTGTACATATCGCACGATCGTGCATTATGTTGGCGCACTGTTGGTTTCGGTCGTGCGCCCTTTGCTGAGGAGGAAACTGATGTTCTATCGTTATTCGTGCGTCTCTGCGCACGGGCAGCGCCCGTGCGTGAAGGAATCACACGCTCTCCCTGATTGGCCTTGTTTTTCCCCTTTCCGAATTTACCCGTGCGTTTTGACGCACGGGCTGATTTGCCCGTGCGTGAGTAAATCGCACGGGCGGTCCATTTCATCTTCCTGCGCTATCTTTATAATAAGTTTCGCACGGTCTACATGCACGGTTGTGCGTTCGACCGTGCGTGACCATTTTTCTAACTCTTTTCTATAAAAGCACAGTTCTCTGCCCTAGTCGAGGAGATCATACTTGTTCCGATTTTTCCACCGCAAAAGGAGCTCCAGCTCCGTACCCCTTCCACCACTCCATCAGGGCTTGGCCCTAGGCCTCCTCCATCATCCTTAAGCTTCAAGGAGAAGGATCCAGCTCTTCATCCGCCATCATTCAAAGAGGAGGAAGCTAGGTTATGTGCTGAATCGTGACACGAAGAAGACGGGCCATTGGAGGGTAGTGACAGCCTTCTCTACCCCGGACGTAGTCGAGTACCGAGCTTGGACGCGGATTGACAACCCAGCGATTCCAACCGTGAACCCTCAACAAGACTTCGGATTCGGTCGATTCCTTACTTTCTCTTCCTTTGTATTTTGTGATTGTAATAGTTAGATCCTTTATTATTTGATGATGAGCACTATAGACCTTGTTTTATAAAGTTATTTCATGTCCATGTGAATGTATCTTTTCGTTTATATGTGTGTATGAGGTGCGCCTCCATCCATTTTCCATTCCACCGTCATGTCCGTGTGCCGCACTAGCAATTGCTAGGGGCGTGCTTGTCGAAGAGGTCCTTGCGACCCTCATTCCGTTTGCCTACTCGTTCATCCGCCCTTTCGAGGTAGTGCGCTCAAGGCCAACCTATTCTCCATCCCGCCAAGCGAAGCATTGCATAGCGGCATTGCATAGGAGTAGTTTTAGTTATTTTCCTTTATTTTCCACAAACCAAATCACCCCCCTTCCGCATCCATCCGACTTAAAGGACTTCAATCTCAAGTCCTTCCTCGATAGATAGCTCCACCTTACCGTGTTCCTTTGAGATCGATACTTGGGGATTCATTCCCATTTTATATTACTTGAACGATCGGTACACTACCGTTTTGTGCCGCAGTCTTGCTACCGCCTATAGCGGTGTGCTAAGATTTGCACATCAGGAAGAGCATACATAGGAGTCACTGGACCAGATGCAACAACAATACCCAGAACTTTTTGAATCAGGTAACACTTAGCTGATTAAAGAATTCATGATTATTCAACTTGATCTAAAACCCCGTACACCCGATCTTAATTTCGGGCATGAAATTGTTTTTTTTTGTATTGTGATTTGTAACATCCCCCAAAATACTAGGTCCTAAGAAATATTTGTCATGTCAAGATCATGACAAAAATATGATAAGTGACCTAGGTTACCTTAGTCACAAGTTGAATGAGAAGAGAACACCATGGTGTGCACTTAGCTACCATGGGTCATCCTAATTTAAGGAGAATTCAAGGGTAACTCAAAAGGGCTAAAGCACTTTATGCATCACCTATAACCATGAGGAAAACCGCTAGGCTAAATTAAAGTATATTATGTGACATAGATGGTTCCTTGAACCAAAAGGGTGTCTCATGATCGCTATAGGAGCCTTTGACCTCGCTAGGTCAAGTTACACATAAAGGCCCAATTTGACATACTTCACCCCAATATAGGTCAATTAGCCTGAGTATGATAAAATTGACCACGCCACACCCTCCTAAACACTAGGGTAGACTAATGAGACAAAATGGACCTATTGGAATTGGTCAATTTTGGGTAATTTGGCCTAATTACCAAAAAGCCACAATTTGACCTAATTGAACTAATTCCCTCAATTGACCTTCAATTGGCTCAATGTGATCAACTTGATCACACCTAACCCCAAATGACCATTAGGAGAGACTAGTGGGACAACGTTGCCCCATTGGGGTGGACCAATTTTTAGAAATTAGGCCAATTACCAAAAAGCCCCAATTTGACCTAATTGAACCAATCCCCTCAATTGACCTTCAATTGGTCATATGTGATCAAATTGATCACCCCTAACACTCCAGGACCATTCAGGGAGTCTAACGGGTCCATATTGGACCCTCAGGATAAACCAATTTTGGGAATTAGGCAAAATTACTAAATTACCCCAAAATTACAATTTTCCCATATATGGTTCAATTGGCCCTCAATTGGCCAAATTGACCTAGCACAATCTCTCCTAAACCTTAAGGGGAGTATATAAGACCTAAATGAACCAAAGTGCTCATTCAATTTTGGAAGATTAGGGCAAAAACACCAAACCCCCCAAATTTCCCCTAAAGCCCAAAATGTGTAATTAAACCCCATGTGATCCCACCATGACCTAATTCCCCTTGGAATAGGTTCATATGGTCTAAGGCACCAATGTAGGTCAACCACATTGGTTGGGGTAAGCTTGAGTCAAGCCCAAACTCAAAAGTCCCAATTTGGTCTATTTGGGTCAAGTGAGCCCAAACCCAAACTCAAACTCATTGGACTTAGCCCAACCCTTGAGCCATTAGGCTCAACACCACCTAATCAAGCTCACTAGGGCTGAAATTGCCTAAGAGCCAATTTTCCCCAAGAAGGGCCCAACATGCTGGTGTCCGGCCACCACCATGAGAGAATCCAAGGAAGGATTCATGGATTGGTGGCCACATGGCAACCATCCCTCCTTTCCTGGATTTCTCCCAACATCCCCAAAGAAGTCCAGCAGGAATCAGGCAAGGTGGTAGCTGAACAATGGATGGGGGGACATTCTATTTGAGCTAGCCGATGCCTCAATAATGGCAATCCAGGTGGGAGGTAATGCGCAAATCTCGCACACCGCTATAGGCGGTAGCTAGACTGCGCCACGAAACGTCAGTGTACCGATCACTCAAGTAATATAAAATGGGAATGAATCCCCAAGTATCGATCTCAAAGGAACACAGTAAGGTGGAGTTTACTATTGAGGCAGGTCTTGAGATTGAAGTCCTTTAGTCAGATGGGTGCGAAAGTGGGTGATTTGGGTTGTGGAAAATAAAGGAAAATACTACAACTACTCCTATGCAATGCCGCTATGTAATGCTTCGCTTGGCAGGATGGAGACTAGGCAGGCCTTGAGCGCGCTGCTTCACAAGGGCGTATGGATGAGTAGGCAAGCGGAATTGAACTATGCAGGCCTTGAGCGCGCTGCTTCGTTAGGCGAATGGATTACACGGGCCGCTATGCCACGCTTCGCTAGGCGGATGGACGAGTAGGCCAGCGGATGGAATGGTTTGCACCGGCGGAGTCGGAATGGATTATACGGGCCGCCATGCCACGCTTCGCTAGGCGGATGGAAGAGTAGGCATACGGATGAGGGTCGCAAGCACCTCGTCGACAAGCACGCCACTAGCAATTGCTACTGCGGCACACGAACATGACGGTGGGATGGAGGATGGAATGGGGCGCACCTCAAGCAACTTAAACACCAAAGCATTTCACATAGACATGAAATAAATAAATACAAACAAGTTTAAGTGCCACTTCATCATAATATAAAGATCTAACTACATACACACATCAATAAGAGAAGAACAAGGCAAGAAATCGACCGAATCCGAAGGCTCGTTGTAGATTCACGGTTGGAATCACCGGGTTGTCAATCCACGTCCAAGCTCGGTCCACAACTACGTCCGGGGTAGAGAGAGCAGTCACGACTCTCCAATGAGCCCGTCTTCTTCGTCTCACGATCCGATAAAGGTTGCAAACTTCCCCTTGCTTGATGTTAATGGCGGCTAGATCTCCCTTGAAGCTCTAGGATGAAGGAGGAGGCCTAGAGGATACTCCGGCTCAAGATTGGCGTGAAGAACAAGCCCGGAGCACCTCCTGAAGGTGGGCGGCGATGGACGGCAAAAAGGGCGCGAAACTGGAGCTCTGGGAGCGGGAAAAACGATCGATCAGAATAGGGCAAGACCTGCGGCTTAAACAGAAATTCTGTCAGAAAATGGTCACGCACGGTCGAACGCACGACCGTGCGCAGACCGTGCGTTATTAAATGATAAAACTTGACTTGGGGAAGACGTTGCACCGCCCGTGCGAATTGCTCACGCACGACCAATACCGCTCGTGCGTTCAAACGCACGGGTAAACTCCGAAGCTCTGAAATCAGGAAGACATAGGTCGACCGTGCGTTTTACTCACGCATGGGCGAATCCGCTCGTGCGTCAAAACGCACGAGTAAACTCCGACGCTCCATTTTCTGCCCAGACACAAACGCACGACCGCAACCGACCGTGCGTCAAGGAAACACACGATCGTGCGATATGCACAGACATTACTTCTGGGGAAAACGGGACGAACCGGTCACCTGCATACAAGATACAATGGCTGGGAATACACGTCCAGCATCAGAAAAACATAGAAGAATAGAAGGGGAGCACCATGTGCTTACCCCCAACAACAAGGAGCACAATTGCACACCGGAATGGGCTAAAAAGTGCACCTAGCAGAGAATAGTACATAGGAATGAAAACGTGCCTAAAATGTGGTGCAAACACTAGAATACCAACCCAAATGAGTCCAAAAATGTATATATAAATGGGACTCATCACACCCCCAGACTTACCTGTTTGCGCGTCCCGAGCAAACAAATCCGGCGGAGTAGGAAAAGCATAGCTAGCCACAAAATTGCAAACATGGAATAGAATGCGAAGTTGCATACTTGTGTGCATAGAAGTTCATTAGAAGAAGTTTCTACATATGCTCGATAATTTATAAAAATGTAAATGCGTAAAACTAATTTATTTTTTCTCAAAAATGGAATGTTGGTCAATCTCGTGGTCACGCGTAGTACGAAAGTAAGCAAGTCGCGAAGGTGAATGTTACCCAAGACCGGAACTCAGAATTATCTCCGTTGAAATCCATCAACGTCGCGAACCATAAGCTCGCCCTGTCACACTCTCTCCACGGCGCTAGTGAACTCACAAGATGAATCAATAGGACTTTGGGTTTACACGAGGCTTAGGTTACGGTTTGGAATGCAAAGATAATCGTGAAGGCTAATCGCAACCCAACAGAGCTCACAAAAGTGCTAATTCAAAGCAGCCACAATAATACACGTGTACACACCCCCAGACTTGACTTTGAAACTGGATGTGCACACGACCTACAACATTCAATACCAAATAGATGTTTCAATTACAACGCTGGGGATACATTTTATTTCTTTGCTTTTCTTTTTCTTTTCTTTTCATCCCCATATCTATTAGCACAATTTCAGCACATAGACATTTTTAAAACTTCTACATCAACACTGAAGTGTCGCATCACCGCACCGCATTGGAAAATTACAATTCATAAATGCTTTTAGATAAATTTTTGGTTGCGATAATAGGATTAGCTTTTAGGCCTTGGTGAAGTATGGTGGAGCTGAACAAAAGATCGGGTAGGCACAAAATAGGCTAGCAACGGTTATTGTATAGGAATGGTAGAACAAAGCTCAAACTTGCCAAATAGATGGCCTACGTCACGCTCAACTTGCAAATCATTCGCACCCATGCTTCGAGAGTCGCTTGGGGCAAGTTCTTAGCCCCCGAGCAAGGTAATCCTTCCTCCTGACTCGAGCAACACGAACCTCGTGCGCCCTTACACACAATACCACGCTACCATTAGATTCAACCACATTCACCATTTTGAGTAAAATAAATTAAAATCTACGCAAATCTACTAATTATAAATTAGAAGCATAAATAAAAACTAATTCTACTCAAATCCCTATGCAAGACACGAGTACTCAACTAGAGCACTACAAGAGTCAACATGCCACTCCATCTTGCAATTTATAGGCTAATACAACAATTTCTACATCACAACCAAGAATTGAATATACAGGAGCATACAAACAAGCGAGTGCGCGCTAGAGTGGGTGTAGTGGTGTGCGGTGCATAGGAAACAAAACTTATAAAACTGAACTAAAATGTACTTCTAGTATGCAGTGTCATGTGCACGTGCAATGAGTAACACATAGCGGCTCTCCCCCAGACTTAATCCAAGCAATAAAAGCAAATGATGTAACCATGAAAATTAAATAAAAGACTAGGGGGAATAAAAGTTACCCATGCTCAGAAATGAGCATACCAGAAGATTGGCGTGTAAATCTAGACCTAGCTGCAGCATCCATACAGAAGAACACCTGCAGGGGTCAGCTCCGCAAAAACAAAAGAAAATTTCCAATTAAAATAAAGTAAAACTAACTAAACAAACTAGATAAACTGAAATTGCAAGAAAAGTAAGATAACTACTGGGGTTATTGTCCTCCCAGCACGACTTATTCAACTTTAAAGCAGTTCTAGCTAATGGCTCTATGAAAAAAAAAAGTGCACAGGTAACTGCTCTAATATGCGTGTCGGTAGCGGGTACCGATACGGCGACAGAACAGTCACGCCTCTACCCGAATATAAATAATACCTGCTCGTCACAGGTAGAGGGAATAAAAAGTAAGAAGAGGAAGAATCCTCACTCAACTCACCAAAACTATCCTTGCCCAGCAAGGTATCATCTCCAGGGAGGCAGTAGGAGGAGAAGGCAATGAGTGGGGCTTCCTCTACGGAGGGGGGATCAACCTCCTCACATAAGAGGATGCACTCATCATTGACTTGAGCAGAATGCTCCAAGTCCTCCTGAAGTACCTGTGATGACTCAACCCACACAGGCTCAGATGAAGAAAAGGGGTCAAGGAATAAAGAAGAAGAATGACTTAAATAAAAATCAAGCGGGGGAGTGGTCCCGGTCTCACTCCCAGCAGGATCCAAGGATAGATCGCTATCATCATCGTATGTATCATAGCGAGGGGAACCTAAGAACTCAAGCGCCTCGGTGGTGAGTTGGACCTCCTCGTCCCATGAGGAAGTGCAAACCTCCTCATCAGAGAGAGTATCCTCCTCATCCCACCGAGGTGCACCATCGTGTTCAAAGCATTCATTCTCCCCTTCGGGGAAAACAAAATCCTCATCCCACTTTGGAGCATCCTCCGAGTCAGAAGCATCACCCCACTCCTTCACTTCGATAGGATCATAAAGAATGTGTGTAGAAAAATCTTGCAAAGAAACTGGAGGAACAAAAAGATTTGGTTCATCCGCAAACAGATCTGCTAACGCCTCCCCGATGGAAAGAATACTTTCCTCATCACACTCAGGTGCATCTAGGAGCTCCCATTCCTCTCCTTGTTGGCCAACAGATGAGTGATCATCATCACTAGGAGTGAAGCCATACACAGGGAGTGAGGAGTCCATGCACAAGATAGACTCAGGGATAGAGGGCACGATTGCCTCCATGGGTAAGGAATGAGTGATAGGGACAATGTTGTCATGAGGGGAGGAGCAGCGGTCAGGATTGAAAAGACTAGGACTGTCCTTCAATTCATGACCCTCTCCTCGACACAACACGCAAACAAGGTTCCTACACTGCCTAGCATTTAACTCCTTCATTTGGTCTATATAATAGACCATCTTGTCGTAAGTGCTAGGAGAAATATCCCATGAAGACATTTTAAATAATAAAAGCAGATATAATGAAACTAAAATTCTTTGCAAGGAAGTCTACACAAACTAATAAAACTCCTTGGATTAAACTTGCTTAAAACTCTAAAAACAGAAGAGGAAGAAATAATAACAAACACTATATAATTAAAAAGCAAACAAAAATAAAAAAGCGACTATACACAATGGAAGAACTACTATCTCTCGGCTCTCCCTCTCAAGAAAACTCACACGACTGTGTTCCCCGGCAACGGCGCCAAAAACTTGATGCGCAAATCTCGCACACCGCTATAGGCGGTAGCTAGACTGCGGCACGAAACGGCAGTGTACCAATCGTTCAAGTAATATAAAATGGGAATGAATCCCCAAGTATCGATCTCAAAGGAACACAGTAAGGTGGAGTTTACTATTGAGGCAGGACTTGAGATTGAAGTCCTTTAGTCAGATGGGTGCGAAAGTGGGTGATTTGGGTTGTGGAAAAATAAAGGAAAATACTACAACTACTCCTATGCAATGCCGCTATGCAATGCTTCTCTTGACGGGATGGAGACTAGGCATGCCTTGAGCGCGCTGCTTCACAAGGGCGGATGGACGAGTAGGAAAGCAGAATGGAACTATGCAGGCCTTGAGCGCGCTGCTTCGTTAGGCGAATGGATTACACGGGCCGCTATGCCACGCTTCGCTAGGCGGATGGACGAGTAGGCAAGCGGATGGAATGGTTCGCACCGGCGGAGTCGGAATGGATTACACGGGCCGCTATGCCACGCTTCGCTAGGCGGATGGAAGAGTAGGCATACGGATGAGGGTCGCAAGCACCTCGTCGACAAGCACGCCACTAGAAATTGCTAGTGCGGCACACGAACGTGACGGTGGGATGTAGGATGGAATGGGGCGCACCTCAAGCAACTTAAACACCAAAGCATTTCACATAGACATGAAATAAATAAATACAAACAAGTTTAAGTGCCACTTCATCATAATATAAAGATCTAACTACATACACACAAGGCAAGAAATCGACCAAATCTGAAGGCTCGTTGTAGATTCACGGTTGGAATCACCGGGTTGTCAATCCACGTCCAAGCTCGGTCCACAACTACGTCCGGGGTAGAGAGAGCTGTCACGACTCTCCAATGAGCCCATCTTCTTCGTCTCACGATCCGGTAAAGGTTGCAAACTTCCCCTTGCTTGATGGTAATGGCGGCTAGATCTCCCTTGAAGCTCTAGGATGAAGGAGGAGGCCTCGAGGATACTCCGACTCAAGATTGGCGTGAAGAACAAGCCCGGAGCACCTCCTGAAGGTGGGCGGCGATGGACGGCGAAAAGGGCGCGGAACTGGAGCTCTGGGAGCGGGAAAAACGATCGATCAGAATAGGGCAAGACCTGCGGCTTAAATAGAAATTCTGTCAGAAAATGTTCACGCGCGGTCGAACGCACGACCGTGTGCAGACCGAGCGTTATTAAATGATAAAACTTGACTTGGGGAAAACGCTGCGCCGCCCGTGTGAATTGCTCATGCACGACCAATACCGCCCGTGCGTTCAAACGCACGGGTAAACTCCGAAGCTCTGAAATCAGGAAGACACAGGTCGACCGTGCATTTTACTCACGCACAGGCGAATCCGCCCGTGCATCAAAACGCACGAGTAAACTCCGACGCTCCATTTTCTGCCCATACACAAATGCACGACCGCAACTGACCGTGCGTCAAGGAAACGCACGACCGTGCGATATGCACAGACATTACTTCTGGGGAAAACGGGACGAACCGGCCACCTACATACAAGATACAATGGTTGGGAATACACGTCCAGCATCAAAAAAATATAGAAGAATAGAAGGGGAGCACAATGTGCTTACCCCCAACAACAAGGAGTGCAATTGCACACCGGAATGGGCTAAAAAGTGCACCTAGCATGGAATAGTACATATGAATGAAAACGTGCCTAAAATGTGGTGCAAACACTAGAATACCAGCCCAAATGAGTCCAAAAATGTATATATAAATGGGACTCATCAGGAGGCCTCCATTGGGTTCAATTTTCACTCCCACTGCTGTCATTGGAACCAGGGAGGAGAATCGAGCCATTTCCCGGCCTAAAATGTGCAAGGAGATTGGCTGCTGTGCAGGTGCAACATCGTGGAGATCGCCACTTAATGGCACCTTCAAGATAACCTAGCCTCAACTCAAACCAACCTCACTACCACTCTCATAGCTCACATAGGAGACGAATCCCCCATCTAATTGAAGAAATCATACCTGAATTGGAAGAGATTACCAAGAGCTCGCCAGAAAATCTTGAATGGCACCCAAGAAGAACACCAGGGCTACCACTCGCAATCAGGTCGGTTCCTCTACTCCTCCATCCGTGCTAGATCTCCCCCATTCTTCCCCTTTGAAACCCTTGTTGCAATGATGTATCAACATGCCATCTTTTTGATGTTCTTGACCAGAAAATGAAAGGTGCTGGAGGGTTACTCCAACCACCTCTGTCCAAACGGCCATCACAAATTGAAAGCCCTGGGTCGGGTGATGGTGGTGGCGGGAGGGTTTCGCCAGAATCCACCGGGAGCCGTCAGAATCTGGCATGAAAGGTGCTCCAGGATGGGTTGATCGGGACCTTTGATCCAACGGGGAAGATGAAATATGGAGCGTGCATTAAATAATTATCCAGGGATTTAATATAAATTGATAAATTAATATAAATTGATAAATTATTTTAGTTAATTTCTGCCAACTTGTTGAAAGATTTTTAGTAATTATTTGGTGAACATTCTGAGTAAGCAGGAGTTGCATCAACTGAGTTATAGCCAAACAACCACAATGTCACACAACAACACAATAGTCTTTATTGAATCAAAAAACTTCATTACAATGCGAGGTATACATGGAGATACATGATTCATAAGAATCACGAAGGAGAGAAGAACAAAACACAAAAAAAAAACAAATCTGGCGACCTGACAAAGCAGAGACCGCACAGACCGCTGCACTCTAGAGACCGCCCGGGTTGTCCTGAGACCGCACGAATAGATCACAGGCAAGATGACCTGCACTGCAAGACCGCCACCTCAGACCGCACGAACTGGAGCTTATTGAACTGAACAGAGAACAGAAGCTATCGACAGACCACAACTCAGATCGCCTAACCACAGAAGGTCGCCTGATCGCCGAGCTCGCTGCGAACAACACAAGAACAACATAAATCAGTTCGTAGACAAGCCGCTGTCAAACTGTTTATTCAAGCCACTGGGAAATCACTAAGGAAGGAGACCGCAACTTGCTGACCGCAAACCTGCGAACACAACAAACAGTCAACTCGCTTCCGAGACCGCCTGACCTCAAAGTTGAGGCCGCACAAAACAACCCAGGCTCTAGTTCTTACAGTTCTCATTAGGAATGACGAGCCCTGCACCCCTATTTATAGGCGAGGAGACGGATGTCGTCACCGCCATAAGAGAGGTATAGTCACCACCCATCAGATCACGAGCGGTCTCACAGAGCAGACCGCGCGATCACACCACTTGGACAACATCCTGTCCAAGACCGCAAATTAGCAGCAGACCGCGCACAAGCCGCGCGGCCACAGATCACTCCTTCTTTAGACTGCTTATAGCAAACCAAGAACATCTGGCTGACTTCAGACAAGTCGCCAGATCAACCTGCATAAGCCGCCCGGTCACAGCGGTAACTCAAGAACAGACAGCCGGGTCTTCTATAAAGAAGATAGACTAACTAAGAAGATCAGACCGAGAAGAGACCGGAACATTACAAGGACAAACCGTCCAATCACAGCAGACCGCTAAAGCCAGACAGGCAAAACACCAGCACAGAGACCGTGCGGTCTTTGCGGTCACCAATATACAGACCGCCGACCATCTTCCACTTCACTTCAATAATTTCAACACTCCCCCTTGAAGTGGGAAGTGGAAACTAGCCCAAGTAAACTCCGCAATCGAGTAAACGGTCCCTTTGCCAGTGGGTTTGTGAAGATGTTGGCATCATTGTCCACACTCCGAACATGCTCGACCATAAGAGATCCTCCCAACACCTTCTCACGAATGAAATGGTGCTCAATCTCAATGTGCTTGGTCCTCGCGTGATAGACTGGATTATTAACCAACTTAAGAGCACTCTCATTGTCCCCGCGTAGCATTGTGGGATCTCGAACCTCCTCATGAACATCCTCCACCAACCTCCTGAGCCAAACGACTTCCTAAGCTTCCAAGGCTGAAGCCTTGTATTCCGCTTCTGTGGTAGATACATACACTGAGTCCTGCTTTTTGCTGCACCAAGAAATAGCTGTGGGGCCTGTCATAAAGACATAACCAGACGTTGATCTCCGATCATCCACGTCTCCTACACAATCAGCATCCATGTACCCATGCAACTCCAAGATTGACCCTCTCCTATAGAGGAGACCCAGATCAGAGGTCGACTTCACATACTTCAAAATTCCTTTTGCCGCCAGAAGATGAGGCTTCCGTAGTTCCGCCATGTACCGACTCACTTTGCCAACTGCATAAGCAATATCTGGCCTCGTGATGGTCAAGTAGATCAAGCTCCCAACCAGAGCTCGGAACACCAACAGTTCAGATAGAACTCTTCCCTCATCTTTCTGAAGTTTATGATGTTGTTCCAAAGGTATAGAGCTGCTCTTCCCTTCCTCCATGCCGAATCATTGAACGATTCGCTCCGCATATCCAGCCTGAGAAATGAGCATTGCGCTCTCTCGACTCTGAACCTTGAGTCCAAGGAAATGGTGAAGCTCACTCAGATCCTTCATCTCAAATCTGATAGCAAGCTCGGCTCTCAGCCTTGCTACTGCCTCCTTCAAATTCTCGGTGACGATCATGTCATCCACATACAGCAGAACAATAACCCGAAGCACCCCCTCCTTGTTGATGAATAAGCTAGAATCAGAGTCTGAAGCAAAGAACCCGCAGAATAGAAGATACTCCGCGATCTTCCCATACCACGTCCGAGGCGCTTGCTTCAACCCATACAGGGCTTTCTTCAGTTTGCAGATGTAGTCCAGACAATCCTCCGAGATGAAGCCCGGCGGTTGGATCATGAAGATATCCTGGTCAATCTCTCCGTATAAGAAAGCATTCTTCACGTCGAGCTGCCAAATCTCCCATCCACTGGATGCCGCCAAAGCAATAACAAATCGAACCGAAGTCATCTTTGCCACTGAACTGAACATCTCATCATAATCTTCTCCATACTGCTGTGAGAACCCACAAGCCACAAGGCGAGCCTTGTATAGCTCGATCATGTCGTCAGCTTTCTTCTTGAGCTTATAGACCCACTTGCATGTCATAGGGGTAATGCCCTTGGGCTTGGGCACTAGAGACCAAGTCTCATTCTTCTTGAGAGCATCCATCTCCTCCTGCATAGCAATGTCCCACTGCTTCACGCCTTTGGCCTTCTCAAAGCTCGACGGCTCCCGCTCATCCAAGGGACCAGCAAAGAAACATGAGACAAAACTCACCATGTTTCCTCCTGTGTATCGATCCGGTGGCTTGATAGTCCTCTTTGACCTCCTAAGAGGTTGCACCTGACTAACCACCTCCTCAGCTGCTTCTTCTGTGCTAGCTTCTCTTCCAGGCAAACTTGGAGCATCGCTCCCCCTGCTTCTAGAACCTGAAGCCTCCATCTCTGAGCTTGAAACAGCTGGAGCTCCTGGTGAAACAGGCAACTCCACTTGAAGATTTTTCGCAGCCTTCCCTTTTTCATCAACCCTGCTCTCTGGAAATTCAACTCCTGAACTCCCCTTGTAGGAAGTCGCCTCATCAAACACCACATCCCAAGATACCACTGATCTCCGTGTCTCAGGATCCAAGCATCTCCACCCCTTCTTCCGCTCATCATATCCAACGAAGACTAGCTTCCTCGCTTTCGCATCTAACTTTGTCCGAAGAGCATCATGGATATTAATGCACATAACAGGTTATCCCGAACACCCGAAGGTGTGCAACACTTGGATTCTCCTTGAACATCAGTTAGTGAGGGGTCTTCATGCTGATAGGACTTAGAGGCATCCTGTTGATGACGTATGCCGCACAAGACATTCCCTCTGCCCAAAAGGACTTTGGGATACTCTTGGCATGAAGCCAGCATTTGCAGGTTTCCGTCAGATGACGGATCTTCCGCTCTGCAACGCCATTTTACTGTGGAGTATGGGCATAACTGAGCTCTCTCCGGACACCATGCTTCCTGCAAAAACTTGAGAACTCACCAGAAGTGAACTCCCCACCATTATCAGTTCTCAATTTTTTCACCCGCAGGCCTAACCAACCTTCCACCAGCTCCTTGAACTCCACGAACTTCGCAAAAGCTTCTGACTTCACTTTTAGAAAATACACCCAGACATATCTGGTATAATCGTCGATCAACACCAACATATATTTGTTGCCTCCAAGGCTTGGGGTGGCAGTCGGTCCCATCAAATCACCGTGAATGCACTCCAACGGTGCTTTGCATCTTTTTTGCGATTTATCAAATGGAAATCGATGAGACTTACCAAACTGACATCCCGCACAAACATGACCGTCTCCATAGGAGGACAAGCTAGGCAAGCCCTTGACAAGGCCCCTTACCGCCATAGCCTTCAATTTGTCCATGCCTACATGCCCCAACCTTTCATGTCACATAGTCGCGCTATCATTGGTCCTCATCTTGTAAACATAGGTACTTGTCGATAAAATGAACAAGTCCTTTCCCCGCTTTCCAACATGAATTACATCTCCCTTTATATCCGGTTGAGTTTTAAGAAACCTCACTTCTGTTGGGCCAAACAGAATGTGATAACCAACATCGACCGCTACAGAGAAGAGATTCTTCTTCGTACCCGGCACGTGATAAACACTCCTCAATGTTAGTGGACCCTTATCACTGCTCAGAGAGATAACACCTTCTTGTTCTACTGCATGAACAGAAATATCAGTCATAATGATTGCATCGTTACCCGAGTAAGGTGCCAAAGAAGAGAACTTTGATTCATCCCCGGTGAGGTGATGCCCACACCCTGAATCCACAATCCAATCCTCTTCAAAGTTGATGACAGCCAAGGCCTTAATGGGCATCGCCGTCATATTGGCCGCAAAGGCTCCTCCCCATCCAGCTTCATCAGACTTTGGCTTCTCCTTCTCCGCTGCATGTCCCGGCTGAAGATTAACCGGACAATCCTTCTTGAAGTGGCCGGTCTTATTTCACCTGAAGCACCTTGTTCCCTCTCCCTTCTTCTTCCCATCAGACTTAGGAGCATAACCCCTATCCTGCTGACCTGAAGTAGAAAGTTCATCATGACCTGGCTTCTTCTTCTCCCACTTCTTCTTCTTCTTCCCAGAGAACAAAACATCGTTATCTCTCCCAGAGATAGAAGTCCCCGCCATCTGTCTTGCCAAACTTTCCAGTGAAGCAAGTAAGTTTTCCAGCTCCAACAGAGATGGCTGATTTGACCAACCCTGAATTGATGTCACAAAGGCAAGATACTCTTTCCGCAACCTGTGGATGATATGCCTCTTCAGTTTTGCCTCCGAGATGGGCTCATCAGGGTCCAATGCAGAAATCTCTACTGTGAGGTTCTTCATCTTGAGAAAGAAAGTAGAGATGGAAAGATCACCTTGAAAGGCATTCGCCAACTCATTTTCAAGAAACTGTAGCCGAGCTACATTCTTCTTATTGAACAGCCCGTCCAAAGACGTCCAGATCTCAACAGCAGAATTACATCCAATGATGTGATCAAAAAGCTCTGTGAGATAGCCCTCTTGAGTGTGAACTCTGCCTTTGCATTAGTCCTCCTCCAAAGTCTCACCTCTGCAATATTATCTCCTGCTAGATGAACTTCTTGTGTGTCTTCTCCTCCAACTATATCCCATATTTCCTCGCCAAGCAAATAACTCTCCATACACGACTTCCACTTCTTGAAGTTAGTCAATGTGAGGAGTTCAATACCAAGCCCTCTTGCGTATCCAGCTTCCATGGCAAACTATGTGGTTTCTTCTTCACAAAAATGATGGCAACTCAAGTTGAACACTGCTTATCCACTTTGACAACCTCCCTCTGATACCATGTTAAAATTTTTGATTTGAATCGTTTAGGAGTAAACAGGAGTTGCATCAACTGAGTTATAGCCAAACAACCACAATGCCACACAGCAACACAATAGTCTTTATTGAATCACAAAACTTCATTACAGTGTGAGGTATACATGGCGAGACATGATTCACAAGAATCATGAAGGAGAGAAGAACAAAACACACCAAAAAACACAAATCTGGCGACCTGACGAAGCAGAGACCGCACAAACCGCTGCACTACAGAGACCACCCGGCTTGTCCTGAGACCGCACGAACAGAACACAGGCAAGATGACATGCACTGCAAGACCGCCACCTCAGACCGCACGAACTGGAGCTTATTGAACTGAACAGAGAACAGAAGCTTTCGCCAGACCGCAACTCAGATCGCCTAACCACAGAAGGTCGCCTGATCTCCGAGCTCGCTGCGAACAGCACAAGAACAACATAAACCAGTTCGCAGACAAGCCGCTGCCGAACTGTTTATTCAAGCCACTAGGAAATCACCAAGGAAGGAGACCGCAACCTGCTGACCGCAAACCTGCGAACACAACAAACAGTCAACTCACTTCCGAGACCGCCCCACCTCAAAGTTGAGACCGCACAAAACAACCCAGGCTCTAGTTCTTACAGTTCTCATTAGGAATGACGGGCCCTGCACCCCTATTTATAGGCGGGGAGACAGATGTCGTCACCGCAGCAAGAGAGGTACAGTCACCACCCATCAGATCGCGAGTGGTCTCAAAGAACAGACCACGCGATCACACCACTTGGACAACGTCCTGTCCAAGGCCGCAAATCAGTAGCAGACCACGCACAAGCTGCGCAGACACATATCACTCCTTCCTTAGACCACCTAGAGCAAACCAAGAACATCTGGCCGACTTCAGACAAGTCGCCAGATCAACCTGCATAATCCGCCCGGTCATAGCGGTAACTCAAGAACAGACCGCCCGGTCTTCTACAAAGAAGATAGACCAACCAAGCAGATCAGATCGAGAAGAGACCAGAACATTACAAGGACAAACCGGCCAAACATAGCAGACCGCCAGAGCCAGACCGGTAGAACAACAGCACAGAGACCGCGCGGTCTTTGTGGTCACCAATATACAGACCGCCGGCCATCTTCCACTTCACTTCAATAATTTCAACAACTCCAACCACCTCTGTCCAAACGGCCATCACCAATTGAAAGCCCTGGGTCGGGGATGGTGGTGGCGGGAGGGTTTCGCCAGAATCCACCGGGAGCCATCAGAATCTGCCACGAAAGGTGCTCCAGGATGGGTTGATCGGGACCTTTGATCCAACGGGGAAGATGAAATATGGAGCGTACATTAAATCATTATCCAGGGATTTAATATAAATTGATAAATTAATATAAATTGATAAAATATTTTAGTTAATTTCTGCCTACTTGTTGAAAGATTTTTAGTAATTATTTGGTGAACATTCTGAGTAAGTGTTGAATACCAAAGTTGTAGCCCATGCTCCCAGCTACCTACAGTAAAATTTTGTGATTTTTAGAGCATTGTGGCTCCCTGTATGAATTTTCTTTTGAACATCAAATATTATGGTAATATTAGGCTGTGACCCCAAAATAATTATAGAAAATTATGAGCTCTGATTCTAGGGAAATGGCCAACATGAAAGTTGAGGCTGAGGGCCTCAGGAGTTCATAGAAATTGACCTTGCACAATTTGGAGTTCTACAACTCATAATATGAATTTCCTAGTGTAGGCCATAAATACCCTTATTGCATGCAATTTGTAGGAATTTTTATTGAATTATCCTTAGCCCCAAGTGGAGCAACCATCATGGTAAAGTCATGTTTAGACCCCAGCTAACTATAGGAATTTACCTTGGTCTGTTTTGTGCTTTGTAGCTCCTTGTATCTATTTAAGATATAAATGTATAATTATGTGGTTTGGAGCTTAGAAAAATTAATTATGGAGTTTTATATTTCCAATTATTCTGAAAATTTGGGCATGCATGGGTGTTGCCCTAATCTAGCCCATGTAAGAATTTGGGGACTTTTTGAAATCTCTTTTTTAGAGATTGAATGGATTGTTAATATGGCTTCCATGTCTTAATGATGTGGGCAAATGGGGTTACTCCGCCACAAATTTGTGGCGGGGGCCAAGTCTAACTATAATATTGGCTTGGGTGAAATTTCAGCCGATTTGAACTCCTGCATGAGATGGAAACTCACATGCAAGGGTAATGTACCATGTGAATCAAGTAAGGTGTTATTCACCTTAGATATTTAGGGGATCAGGAGAGATCCCCTTGGGCAAAATTAATGAAATGAGAAACATGCACAATTCATGATGAGCAGAATAGATCCCCTATCTTCAAATGTCACAAGAAAACTCTAGTGCAATCTCATTTACTAAGAACCCTATATCATACAACTAGACTAAGCACGTTGAAATCTGGTACCACTTCATCAGGGAGCATGTTGAAAAAGAGGATATTTTTCTTGTGTGTCTCCCCACTAACAGCCAAGTAGCAAATAACTTTACAAAGTCACTTGATGAAGTTAAATTTAATTTCATTAAATTTGAGCTTGGTATGCCGAATTTTGATTAAGCATATTAATGATCTCTTATCGAGAACTATTCTGCATATGCATGTTAACGAGGTTCTTGCAGGAATCTAACCAGAAAGTGCAGTAAAATCCCAAGTTATATCTGTGTCATTGAGTATACAAGACCACATAGAGGTCATGTCGAATGGTTGTCAAGTCGACACAATAGGTGTATCGTCGTGCTGCATCTTTGACACAGAGATATTAGCTAATTTTGGATCTTTTATTACAGCCATTCAATTAAGGATCTATTTCCTTAGCAAACACACGCAGGTACGTGCCTTTTGACATTCCGAAAATAGAGCATATACATAAGGTAAATACTTAGAAATAGATTACATTTCATTTTCCCTAAGCCGTCTAAACAAAAAGTTTGTCTCGCTCGACAACTTGCGGCGTCGGTGACCTTCAATTCTCCAGCTTTTTTGCCCTAGCTCCAAAGAAAGGGGAAGACTATTGCAATATTGGATGCGAGCTAATCATATGTGGATTCAACCTTCCCGACGAAGGTATAAAATTAGTTATTGGACTATTGACAGCCACCGTCCTTGAGTATGTATTATTTGAACCCACTATGATCATGCATAGAGAACTAGTGGAATTTTATTCCAAACCCCAGAAAAGCTCATCTAGCAAAGCCATCAAAACAAGGGTAAGGGATACCTTGTTAAGAGTTACAGTTCAATGGCTCACAAGAGAACTCCATCTACCAATTTTTGAAGGAGATGATGAAACGAATGAGATTTCTAATGTAGATTATTCTGAAGGTTTAATATGGCATGGACATGAAGCAGAATATTATTCCTCGTTGATAAGGGAAAACTTCAATTTTAAAGGAAAGCTCCTGGTAGATGTCATTGGAAAAGTCTTGATCTACAAGCCTGGATCACATGACAGAATTTTAAGAAAAAAGTTTGAGATAATGACTAGGGTCATACTGAGCCAAAGAACAAATTGGGCTTATATTCTATTTGACAAAATTAGGGAAAGCTTTAGTGCCCCAAACTTTGGTAGAATACTATACTTATATGTGTTGTCAAGCCTTCCAAACAAGATGAATATGAAGTTGGGCACTCACATCCTTTGCATGAAAAAAATAGACAAAAACCCTAGAACGTTGCAAGAAAGTGTTCTCCAAGGCTCCTAAAACATCTAAGTGACTTAGTGCAGTGAAAGGGAAGATAGCTGTTGTAGCTGAGGGAAGCTTTTCTGATGAAGAAGAACATATTGCCATCCCAAGCCTTGTACAAATTGAGGGGGAGACTGGTCAGGCCTTATTCCTAAGTTTCACACCTTAACCATTGGGTAAGCCAATGGTCACTAATGAGGCTGCTCTTACAAAATCTATTGCTATAGCTGAGGATAGACATGAAGCTACTCAAGTAGCTGCTTCAAAGTGAGCCCCATGCTCTGAGGGTTGAGGAAGTAACCCCCACTAGGTTGGCTTTCCAAGAGAACCTAGAAAATTTTCATAAGGCTAGGGTTGATGTTGTTGTTAAAAAAGCAGGACAAGAAGTTGTTGTTCTAAGACATGACTCCCCTGATATTCTTTATGATGATGAGTCAATGGGTGATATGTATCAAGATGTGGTACAAAGAAAGGTTATTGTGAAAGAGAAAGCTATTCCAATCACATCTATACCTAACCCCAAGAAGACACATCAGGCTCACTCATCCATCAAATAAAATAATTATTAGCAGAGGAAAGACTTCACTACCAATCATATGCTGACAATGTGGTGAAGGACTTCAAGGAAAATATCTCTGCTCAGATGAAGGCTGAAATTGAACATGCGAATACGCATATCACTGGCTATTTCACTAAGGAAGGAACAACAATGTGTTGTAACATGAAGGCACTTAAAAATGGAGGCACCATGATGGATTCCACCTTAGAATTTCATCAAAAGTCAGAGCAAAACCTAGAAAGTGCAGTTGGTTGGATCACCAAGAAAGTGGTTGACATTTAGAAGCTTATAATGAACAGATGTGTGAACACTCAATAGTTCACCAATGAGACTTTATCTAAGAAGCTGGAAGACTCCCCAAAGTATATTCAAAGATGTATTTTTGAAGAAGTCGGAAAGTGGGAGAAGATTGGAGCCAAACAAGCTATTTGGATAGTGAATGCACTTCATCACTCCCTGGGACTCAATCTCATAGTGACTGAGCCTCCAAATAGCTGAATTCCATAGAACATTTCTGAAAGCACACAGGTAGAAGCTGGTTTTAGACAACAGAAGAGGCAAAGTATTTCAGAATAAGAATTAGCTGCCAAGAGAAGAAGAGAGGAAGCTAGAGTAAATGATTATAGCCTCTCAATCTGGAGTCCAAAGTCAAAGCGCATAATTCTATAAACATGGAATGACCTTGGAAACCTTGGGAAAGTCATTAAAAATACTATCCCAATGATGAATGGACCAATCACATGAACACTGAAGCCCTGAGAAAACTCTACATGAAACAGCAAAAGGAGGGAACATTGGCAAAGAATGCTCCTCCTATCCCCAACATTTACCTTCCTAAGCCTTTCAGTTTCTTAGAAAGACAAAGGCAAAGGGGGGAAATTGAAGGAAAGAAGAAGGGCTTTTAATTTTAGATGTGCTAAGGACAAATGTAAATTTTACTATTCTATTTGCAAACATTTGAGACTTTATATATGTGATATTTTGAATGTTGCCTCTAATCTCTGTGTCATTACTCTAATATTTGTATGTGTAGTTCATCTATGAGTGAGGTTCTGACTTCTTCAAATATGGGGAGATTGTTGGGAACCTTACCTACAATGTTTATAATTTGAATAAGTCCTCAAGTCAAAGATAAATACACTTTGTATTTAACACATTTGCTTTAGAATATTGCTTTCAGGTACTAGACAGTGCAAACCTAACATATGGCTAGACTTAGTGTCATCAGATGTAGTTTTGCCAATGTAACCCTTTATTGTGCAAAACACATGTCATCTAGACTTTATTAGATTTGTCACTAACTCATTATCATTAGGAATAAAGGTCTAACAAGTGAGCTAAAGCAAATCATCTTAGTTGAGAAGATCAGAAATTGACTAAGTGAAATATCGTTGATGCGTAAAACTGTAATTAAATTTATAAATGATATATGCAAGCGTACATATCTCTCATAACATAGGATATAAAATACATATCAAGGTTGTATAAATCCATGGGTCTGTCGAGTACTTTTACTTTGGGAAAACAAATTATTATTTTATCAAATAAAACATTAAGGAAAAATAATTAAAATAAAATTAAAGAAAAGAAATCTAAACTTGATCAAAGCGCACTTCAGATGAAATAGAAAAGATAAATATATAATTTCTAATCTGATCCTTAACCATGGAGATTCCAAAAACATGAACGTACCTCTCTCGAGGATTACGCTCAACTGAGATTAGGAATATCAACCGAATTTTCATTCTTTAATTGACAACCTAAAACTCGCTTTAACGAGGTGAAACCCGTTATAGGATTTGACACCTATCCAAAAGACTTCCTCCATCCTCTCCTGAGGGTTGCAATCAACTCTCTTTATTCTTGAGCGATCGATTCATACGCTTGATCTTCTATGCTAACTAGAATGCGAAAACAACTATCGAACTTCATAACCGATATATGAACTCAATATGTTATAATTCAAGAATAAATTGAAGGTGGAAAGAGAGATAATACAGAAAAGATATTATTTCATTTGAAGCTCACAATTGTCTAGATCTAAATATAAATCTATTTGACATGAAAATAAAAAGATGAAAGGAATGGAAAAGACATTTCATTAAGAGAAAATTGAATTACATAAAAAAGGAGTTCAAGAAATAAGGCCATTGCATGAAATTAAATCTAAGACTATATTGCATAAATTGAAAGTGCATGGAGTTGAAATCTAAACTAGTAAAAACAAGAAAAGAAAAGAAAAGAAAAGCATTTCTGCCCAAGGGTAGAAGAGGAAGGGATTTTCGGCTCAAGAGGAGTGGAAAAAGGATGTCCTTGGGATCTGGAGGAGCTGGCATTTAAATAGGTGAAATTTTAATGTTACATGCCCATGACCAAGGGCTTGTACCTGGCTTGTATGAAATGGCTATTGGAGAGATGCCTTCTATAGTAATTGCATGCGTTACAAGGTGCATCACACCCTCGGTCATGTTCATGACCTAGGGCATGTAATAAGTAAAATGCAATTGGCAGGAGACTTTTGGCAGGGCGGCGCATGATCTGGTAGCAGAGAAGATACACGCCCGTGACCTTCGAATTGCACGGGCGTGACAAGTGCGGAATGTCCCTGTGGTTTGATAGCAGGCGTGATTTAGGATGGGCATGTGGAACTTGGTCGGACAGGGCGTTACCCTTGGATCACGAGTGTATACTTGGCAAAAATCACGTCATAACTCCAGGACACGGCCAGTTGTGCTGGAAGAGGGTACACTAGCGTGACATTGAAAGTCATGGGCGTGACGTGAAGTACACGGGCATGTACTATGATTTATTCACATCCTGTGTCAAAAATGCAGCAGGAGACTAGAATTGATATTTATGTTGACATGCCCTTGTTCACGTGTGTGACTGAGTGCATGTGCTTGCATTTTTAGGCAAAAACTCCAAAAATTCTAAAAAACAAAAAATAAACTTAAGTTAGTAAACAATTTTAAAAAGAAATGATTAATTAGGTAAAATAGACATATTATTTTCAAATTCATATTAAAATTAGCTTAAACACTATAATAAATCTAGGCAAAAATAGTTCTTATCAAATACCCTCATACTTAAGCTTTTGCTGTTCGAGAGCAAAAGTATGAGAAGTATTCATAAGAGATTATTAAGATTTCTAATTAAACTAAATTTTATTAAATCAAAAGAAAGCTAAAAAAAATTTAGGGATTTATGAGATACGTCCAAAATTATGAAAATAATATGAAAAGAGAGAAATATTTAGCCAAAA
Source organism: Dactylorhiza incarnata (assembly GCA_033032865.1). NCBI lineage: Eukaryota > Viridiplantae > Streptophyta > Magnoliopsida > Asparagales > Orchidaceae > Dactylorhiza > Dactylorhiza incarnata. The sequence goes on along the minus strand of JAWHQI010000001.1, from coordinate 19,460,116 downwards.
ATTCTCAAATAAATTGACTAGTAGACAAAATTGAGTAGTTTGCGAACAAAATTTAGATTAGAATTATAAAAACTCCAATTTTAAAGAGGCTTATGGTAAATTACAAGCTGCTACTTATGCTCTCCCAAAATTTTAATTTAATTCAAAAATCCATTATATTGGCTATATGTTTTGGGTAAATATGAAGATTTCTTTGATTGGAGATGTTGAATTTTTTCCTCTCACCCAATCTTTTATTTTTTTCTACTTCTATATGTTTAGGAAAATGATAAATTTTATTCTCTCATTTTCCATGACATATAATCTTTTCATAATATTTTTCATACAAAGGGTTCATATGTTTAGGAAATAATGAATTGTATCTTCTTATTCCCTTGACATATGATCTTTTAATATATATATATATATATATATATATATATATATATATATATATATATATATTGGAAGGGGAAGGCTATGGGTGATGGGCTAAAAGGTTAAAAAGGCTGAATTCTAGATTAAATTGAAACATTTTGAGAACAACAATAGTAAATAGAAATTTCCTAAGAATCTAAAAGCATAAGTAGAAATAATTAGAATCAAAAGGTGTTAAACACAACTACTACAAAATTGAAATTAATTAAAATAAAAGAGAAAAGGTTCTAAATAAATTACACTAATCAAATTAAAATAACAAAATATTCCTTAAAAATGAATCACCTAAAAATAAAATCTAACTAACCATGATAAAATAAAAGATTAGCAAATTAATAAATAATAAAAAATGCTATAAATAACCTCACAAATGTTTGATTTTGGAAATGACAAAAACCAAAGTTAAGGCTTACTATATTATTATTTTTTAAAAATTCGAAGTTAAGAAATTTGTATATATAGATTTGAAAATTTTAATTCTTTAAAAAAAATTATGGATAAGGAAATACACTCCCATATTTAAAATTCAACATTGTCCTCAATGGTGAAACTAAGTATGAAGTAAAACAAAAAGATAAGAACATGAATCTAAAAGAAAAGTTACAAAAGGAGAGAAAAACACGTCACTGATTTGGAGATGGAGAGACCACCTTGAATACCTGCATAAAAAGTTAAAATAAAATAAGAAAACACTAAAAAACATATAAAAAATCAGTAGTTTTATATGTTTTATAATTTTTTTGAAAAAGTTATATTTTAATTAGTCATGGACTTCCTATGGTCTACTCGGTGAAGGGCTCGCAAGGTACTAAGAGCAGCGATGGGATGACACCCCAAAGCTCTTCCTTTCCAAGAATTTAATTTTAAACAATTTTTTTTTTGATAAAAGGGGGAAAAATAAAATAAAATTAATAGTGTTTCCCCTTTTTGAAATATCAACAAAAACTCGATCTCCGACAACGGTGCCAAAAACATGATGCTTAAAATTGTAATTAAATTTATAAATGATATAGACAAGCGTACCTATCATTCATATCATAGGATATGAAATACATATCAAGGTCGTATAAATCCACGGGTCTGTCGAGTACGTTTACTTCGGGAAAACAAACTAATATTTTATCAAATAAAACTTTAAGGGAAAATTTATAATTAAAATTAAAATAAAGAAAAGAAATCTAAACTTGATCAAAGCACACTTTGGATGAAATAGAAAAGATAAATTTCTAATTTCTAATCCTATCCTTGACCGTGGAGATTCTCGAAACATGAAAGTACCTCTCTCGAGGATTACACCCATCTGAGATTAGGAGTATCAACTGAATTCTCATTCTATAATCGATAACCTAAAACTCTCTTTAAAGAGGTGAATACCGTTATAGGATTTAAATCCTATCCAGAAGACTTTAATCTCCTCTCTCAAGGATTGCGATCAACTCTCTTTAATCTTGAGCCATCAATTCGTACGCCCGAGCCTTTCGACTAACTAGAATGCGAAAACAATTATCGAAATTCCTAACTGATATATGAACTCAATATGTTATAATTCAAGAATAAATCGAAGGAGGAAAAGAGAGATAATACAGAAAAGATATTATTTCATTCAAAGCTCGCAATTTTCAAGATCTAAATATAAATCTACTTAACATAAAAATAAAAAGTTGAAAGGAATGGAAAACACATTTCATTAAGATAAAATTGAATTACATAAAAAGGGGTACAAGAAATACGACCGTTGCATGCAATTAAATCTAAGACTACATTGCATAAATTGAAATTAAATGGAATTGAAATCTAAACTAGTAAATAAAAGAAAATACAAAAAAGAAAAGTATTTCTGCACAAAAGGGGCAGAGGAAGGGAGTTTCGGCCCATGAGGGGTGGAAAAAGGTTGTCCTTGGGATATGGAGGAGTTGGCTTTAAATAGGAAAAATTTTAATGTTACACGCCCTCAGTCACACCCGTGACCCAGGGCGTGTACCTCAGGTGTACGAAATGTCTGTGGGAGGGATGCCTTCTAGAGTAATTACAAGCATTACAATGCACAACACGCCTGTGACCCAAGGCATGTAATAGGTAAACTGCAATTGGCGGCAAACTTTTAAAGGGACAACGTGTGATCTGTCGGCAAAGATGTTACACGCCCGTGACCTTTGAATTACACATGTGTGACAAGCGTGGGATGTCCTCTAGCATGATAGCAGGCGTGATTTGTATTTGGCGTGTGGAACATGGTCCGGCATGGGCAAGACCCTTGGATCACGGGCATGTACTTGGCAAAAATGACGTCATGGATCCAGGACATGACCGACTATGCTGGAAGAGGGTACATGGGCATGACTTTAAGTGCACGGGTATGTACTCTGAATTCTTTATGGCCTGAGTCAAAAAGCACAACAGGATACTGGAATTGACCTTTATGTTGACACGCCCTTGGTCACGGGCGTGACTGAGTGCGTGTGCTTGCATTTTCGGGCGAAAACTCTAAAAATTGTAAGAACCAGAAAATAAACTTATGTTTGTAAACAATTATAAAAATAAATGATTAATTTGGTTAAATAGACATGTTATTTACAAATTCATATTAAAATTAGCTTGAACACTATAATAAATTTTGGCCAAAATACTACTTATCAATCATCTTGGGGACTCTAAATTTCGTCGAGTAAAGGCTTCAATATCAGCTTCAAGACCTTTAGATTCAAGATTATATCATCTTGTAAGCTGTCATCTACTCTTATATCGTCTTGAGTTGAAGAAGAAGGTCAATCTTCAAACATCATCATGGAAATATACTTTCTAAGATTATATCATCTTGATAAGCCGCAATTACTATCATATCATCTTAGAGGTATTCAATAAATATTTGGAAGCACTTGATTGAAAGAAGAATTTGCCTAAGGCATCTATCATCGAGGTCAATTGAAATGTCATCGAGGAACCAATACGATATTTAAGTATGAAAGGCAGATTCGACCTGATAAGCTTATCATATTACTAGAAGGGAGAAATAATCAAATGTTGTCTTGAAGACTATAAGAGACATCAAGTCAATTCATGAAGAAGATTCGACTAGAAGACAGAAGGAATCAATTATTGTCTTGAAGATAATAAGAGACATCAAGTAGATTCATGAAGAAGATTAGGCTAGATGGTAGAAGGAATAAATTATCGTCTTGAAGACTATAAAGAGACATCAAGTTGATTAGTGCAGAAGATTCGACTAGAAGAACAAAATAGTGAAATATCATCTTCTGAACCACAAAGGGTCATCAAGATGATTCATGCAAAAGATTCAACAAAAAGGCTGAAGCAGTTGAATATCATCTTGTAAACCACTAAGGGACATCAAGATGATTCGTATAGACAATTCGAATAGAAGACTGAAGCAGTGAAATATCATCTTGTACACCACAGAAGTCACCAAGACGATTCATACAGAAGATTTGAACTAAAGTTATGCAGAGTTAAGTTCGATGAGAATAACTACATTTGAGTAGAAATCAAGAAGATTTGACCAAACATCTATTCGAATTGCATAAATGCCTGAATTCAAATTAAAGCGTGATTTTGGCGGTACATCATTTACTACCGCCGCAGATTGGGCCAATCAAAACTGAGCTTTATGGAAAGTTAATCTCTGACAAAAAGGACGTCCGACGAAATGACTGTTATCAAATGTCCCTATAAAAAGGAGGAAACGGATTTTAGCAAACCCTAATCTTGAGATTCACAATCATTTCCTTAATCATTTTGAAGAAAGAGCTCGACGCCGATAATGTACTATTCATTCTAGAGCTCAAGTAAAATGAGGTTATTCCTTGAAGATAACTATTTTATTCTTCTGAAGAAAGATTAGGATATCTTCCCAATCAAATGATTCAACATCTTATTGCAAGAAGAGTTGTGAAGAATCTATTTCCACAACAGGCTTCAAGAAGACTCAAGCAATACAAGCTAAATTTTATGAGTCTACAACATCTTTGTGAAGTATTGTTTTACATTTTCTTCTGTAGGATTTCTGAGGAAATCTTAGTATAGGATCCTTGCTGAGGATCTAAGGTAGGGACCTTTGCACAGTTCATAAGTTAAGATTCAATCTTGACTCTTAGTCATAGGATCCAGGGACTAGTTATTAGGTAGGGAATCAACTGTTATTCCTGAGTTGTATAAGTCTCGGACTCTGAGTTGTAAGATCTTATAGATCTTAGTATTTGGAGGAGTTGGCCGAGTCTAGCACAATGCAAGATCAGTGGAGGGGGGAAGTGGACGTAACCAACTCGGGGAACCACTATAAATATCTGTGCAATATATGATGTGTGAGCTTTTCTGTTATTAATTTGCTTGGATAATTTTAATAGCTGAAAAACAATTACACACCTATTCAACCCCCCCCCCCCCCCCCCCTCTAGGTGATTAGACATCCCTGAGCTCGTGGTTGTGGAAATCTAGGTGGATTTGCATTTGGGAGATGAACCACATTCCCTAGATTACTCCACGAGAAGTTGGGTTACTCCAACAACCCAGATTATACATGTTACTGTAGGGGTTGTTGTTCGGGTTGAAGGGTGGCCGATTTGGATTTGTAATCCACTTGTTCCACCGTGACTGGAGTAGATTCATAGGTAGGTGTAGTGAAGGAAGTAGACATCTCATCTATTCATTTGTTTAGAAGCACAACCTGTAGAGACCAATTAGTAACTGAATCAATTTCTCGCATCCCAACCGATTTATTTAAGTGATACTGAGGTGTACTCCATTGGCATGTATTCATGGCCATTCCATCAATTAGCTCTTGTGCGACCACTGATGGTTTATTACTTAAAGTACCACGAACGGCGGCGTCAATCATTTGCCGAGTTTGGAAATAGAGGCCATTATAAAATCTTTGAATTTGCAACAAATCAATGATTGCATGATGGGGACAATGACGAAGTAATTCCTTAAAATGCTCCCAAGTATCATAAAGTGTTTCTGATTCAATAAAGGAGTAAGAAGAAATATATTTACACAATTTTGTCGATTTGGCAGGCGGAAAATATTAAGTCAGAAATTACTTTGTCATTTTGGCCCATGTAGTGAAGGATCCCCTGGGAAGAGAATTTAATCACAGCTTGGCCTTAGTGTGTAAAGTAAAAGGAAATAACGAAAGTCAAATTGCATCATTAGAGACACCATTGATTTTGAATTTGTCGCATATTTCTAAGAAATTAGAGATATGCAAATTGGGATCTTTGTCTTGCAAACAATCAAATTGTACATATTGTTGTACCATTTGTATGATGATTGGTTTTAATTCAAAATTATTGTTTGATATAGAAGGTCGAACAATACTAGATTGTGTACCGTCCAAATTTGGTCAGACATAATAGGACATGGTCCGTTGGTCGGCCTACTAGAATTTAGAGCACTATATTCGAAGAATTAGAGGAGGAAGAAGATGAAGAAAAGTAAGTGTCGCCTATGAATTTCTCAATCAGATCTTGAGAATTGGGAACTTAGAATTTTAAGAATTGTCGAATGGTTTCCTCGATTTCCATATCCAAATCCAGAAGATCTGACGGATTCCCTCGGGTCATACACCAAAAATAAAAAATAGATAAAATTCCTGAGTACTACCCGATGGAAGGTTCACAGCGGTACTAGGAGATAAGATGGGATGATTACCCAAATATCCTTTTACAAGAATTTAATTATTACACTTTTTTATAAAAGATAAAAATGACAAAATTAATAGAATTGTTGCTTTCAAAATATCAACAATAAGAGTCCCCGACAACGAAGCCAAAAACTTTATGAGAAAATTCTAAGTGCGATCCAAAAATAACCCGATTAGGCAATAGTACCTATCATTTTATAGTATAAGATATTAAAATTAAGTGTCAAATTCTTTTCCGGCTTGTTGAGTTCTTTTACTCACAAAAATAGCTATTACTTTATAGGTCAAAAGTTGAATTTGGAAGATTTATGTCACCCTCTCTCGAGAAGTGCATCTAACTCCTTTATCTATAAGCGATCTCCTCGTATGCACGGACCTCTCGGTCATCTAGAATACGGATTATGCATTGAGAGTCATATTCTAGAAATATGAAATCAAAACAAATAAAATCAAAGATAAATCAAAGCTAAATATGAAGGGAGCTTGATAATTTAGAATAGTCAAAGCATATTTTATTTCATTCTAAAGTTCATCATGATCAAGTGTTAAATGAAATTTAGCTACTTATCATGATGGAGGAAATACAAGAAAAGGAAGAGTGAGATATGATTAAGAAGAAGAAAAAATGAAATTATAAATACTAGAATTAAAATTGTATGAGAAAAGTAAAGCTCACATCTTTTAAGAATGAGTGCAATAGCTAAAGCAACATGGAAATTGTAAACTATAGCCTAAAATAAACTCAAAAAATGATCTCCTGGGCTTCTAGTTCTTGGTGACTTTTCTATTTGAAATTTTCTTAGTACAAGCCCAAAGTTCATGGCGTGACAGGGGTGTGACTTGGGAAACCGCCAGAATTAACCCGGGAAGCGTTCTGGAGAAAAATGAAAAATCTTCATAAACTGCAAGTACACGCCCTAGGGTCACGGCGTGACATGGGCGTGACTTGGATGGATCTCGAATGACCATGAAATGGGCATGACTAGCAATAAGTTCTTTGGTTTCTGGTTGGGTTATGCCCTGGTCATGGCGTGACCAGGGCATTTAATTTTAATGTTGAGCTGGAAAGAAGGTCACGACCTGGGAGGGAGCTGGAGATGAGGCGTGACAGAGTCACGTCCTGGTCACGGCATGTAATTTTAAATGCTGGGATGGAATAGGTTTCATGGCCAGGAAGAACTGGGGAGTAAGCTTGAATGAGTGACCAGGGCGTGTAATTTTCCTTTTTTCTCCAAAGTGCTCCAAAAAGTCCACGGAACATGTCCAGTCTCCAATTTGTTATTTGCAGCCAAGAAAAGCCTCAAAATGCAAAAGGATATATTTTAGGACATTATTGAAATAAAATAACACGTAAACTAATTATTTAGAGACTAAATATTATATTAAATTAGATATAAATATTGTGTTATCACTAATTCTTCCTCTCCAAACCCTCATCTTCTCCAACCTTCTTTCTCCCTTTAAAAATCTCAAAAATTTGCTTTCTTTTCTTTATTTCCCGAGTTTAGACTCTTTAGAAAAGTCCTAAGAAGGTTGCCTCTCAATCTTCCAAACAAATTACAAGAAAATATGTCATTTCAAGCAAAATTGACCTGAATAAACCCTAGAACTTGGGCGTGTAATTAGGGTGTATACTACATTTTTTCATCCAAACTGACTTCTAGCTCACGAGTAGGCGTCACACATCCTTCCTAAAGTACACACCCATGTAACAGGCATGTACATAAGGCGTGTAAATTATTTCTACTTTATTTTTTGCCTCTAGACAGTGCCACAAGCTCCTGGACATAAGTCACACACTATTTGGAGCATTACTGAAAGTGAGGGAGAGCAATTGAGAATAATTTTAAAGAGGAGGTGAATCGAGATTTATAAATCTAATCTCACAATCACTCATAGTATATGACAAAAATATTATATTAAAAATAGCATAAGCAAATTAAAGCACATAAATAATGAAATGACATGCAACTGGGAGACAAAAATTTTATATATGTTCTCCACAATTTTGGGTATGTTCTCTCTTCTACCTCTTGGTAGGTTTTCCACTAAACAATGCTGAGACTTTTGGTAAGTAGAGTCTTAGAACCAATGCAACAAATCTTTTGATAATGTATTCACAAAACCAATCTAAATCCTTTGATTAGGGGATTCACCGGACCAACTTAATCCTTTAATAAGGGGATTCTCAGGACCAACTGAATCCTTTGATAAGGTGATTCTCAGGACCAACTGAGTCTTTTTCTAAGGAGACTCTTAGAATTAAATCTGAATCTTTGTAAGAGAGATTCTCTAAACTCTTTTTGGATCGATGGAGAATGTAGAAGCAGTTTTTCTACAATATAATCCTTTTTCAACAAGACTCTAAAGGATCTTGAAATATGAAGCATTGTGCGGGTTCTTGATTAAACAGAAACAACAACCAATTTATCTTAAGAGAGATGATGATCAATAGAGAGAAGTTGAATCTGATATGTGATAAATCTTCAAGAAGAACCCTTGAGAGAAGCAGAGCCTAAGATCAGAGAGAAGAGATCTTGTCGACTAGGTTTTTTGGAGAGAACTTCTTTTGGAGGGAGGAGAGAATTCTAAATTTTGGTAAGAAGAGTGAATTTAGTCGAAAAAACTCTTTACATGTCTTTTTTATATCTTCACATATATATGACTACCATTGAATAGAATTCTTCCTTATCTAAATCAATCACAATAATAACCTTCTTGAATATGAGAAGTAACACCTTTAATTAGATTATAATTAGGGCCTTGATTTGCTCAAGAATCAATTATAAAATACTGGAGGGTATTCTACGTGAAGTCACTTATGCGTTGAATTCTATTCGATGTATGTTGAATTATTAATTTGAGAGAGTTCGTTGTAAGATGAATAGTTGTGCTTTGAGTGGACTTTCCTTAAGGAGACCTCGGCGTAATGCGGAGGCCTAAGCTTCGACATGTGTCAATTACTTCTCGATGCATGAAGTTAGCTTATCAATGTACGTCAGTTACTTCTCGACATACAGACTTTGTCTTAGCCGACGTGCACCGAATACTTCTCGACGCACATATGTTAAACATAGTTGATTTTGCTTTTTGAGTGTTTTCTGAGTCTTTGCTTACCTCGATCTGCTTACACCACATACCAATATAGAATTATTGTGATTTTATACATACTTAGGCAATTTCATAAATCACTTAATTAATATATTATATGAAATTAAAAGAGTTTTTCCCAACAACTACTCATTCATGCATGACCATAAAAGTCATCATATTCCATCCACATTGCCTTAAACACTCCTCTGATTAGGGCATTGATCAAATAATACTATCATAATCCTCAACCACTCAACACTAAGGTGCCATATAGTCACCCACATAACCTCCACATAGAGAATGGACCAAGGGAAGGGAGTGAGTCACACACACAACCTCCACCAAGAGAATGGACATAGTGGAGGGAAATTCATGGTATTACAATACTTATTTACTATTATGCAATTGTATTATTCAATTGAGAAAAGAGACTTCACTCAAGCTGAATTTTTTTATTGAAACTCGAAAAGGTAATAAGGGAAAGGTGCTAGACTTAGAAACTGACAATGCAATTGTAAGTTAAATATTATTATTAAAATAAAATGTACTTTGCTTAAAAACATCAAATACATTCTTCAAGCTAATATAGTAATCTAATTTCATTTTTATTTGCCTTAACATCAAGATATTATTGTGAATAATGAGGAAAGTATTGTAGAAGCCCTTCAAAATGTGCTTGGGAAAGAATATCTTAAAAATGTGTTGCTTTGGTATAGGTGTTACACAAACTCCTTTGAAGCAAAAGAATGAAAAAGTATATTTATAGATTTAGGTTGTCTACAATACACCTAGAGGGGGGGGGGGTGATTAGGTGTTTTCAATGTTAATTCTACTTTAAAGTCTAGCTAGCACAACAAAAAAACAACACAGAAAACACACAGGATTTATAGTGATTCCCTTCAAGACAATGAGTCAAGAGATATTCCAATGTCCCTCCCACCTATCTAGAAATGAGCTAGACTAGGCAACTTCTCCAACTCAGATCTCTTCTCAATAAGAAGATCTTACCACTCAGGCTCACAAAGAACCCTACCAGCAACTCAGACTTTATAAGTCTTACAATAACTCAGATCTTCATAAAGATTCTACCAAACTCAGACTTTGCAAGTCTTACAATCTTAGATCTTCACAAAAATCCTACCAAACTCAGACATTACAAGTCTTAGAAGCTCAGATCATCACAAAGATTCTACCAAACTCAGACTTTACAAGTCTTACAAGCTCAAGCTCACAAAGAACCCTACAGAATAAGAAGAATGGTTTTGTTTTTGTAGAAGAGAGGGCTTATTCGAGATAAAGATTTTGACTGAACAAACTTCTTCTTCTTCTTCTTGCAAAGGTAAGCCCAGAGCTCTTATGAATCACTGACCTTTCTATGGATTTTTTTCTTAGATGTTAGAAGCACTTATTGTTCAGGAAAAATATTCTTTCTAGTCTTCTCAGTAAAACTGATGAAAATTTCCTGCTTGAGCACTTTTTCTCCTTTCTTTTCTTGACCAGGATAAGTGTAAATGTAAGAGAGAGAATCAAGTCTTTTGTTGAATTCAAAAGTCTCTCTATTTATATTCCTATGAAGCTTTGCAAAAAGGCCCTTAGAATTTATTCCATATTTAATTGACCAGAAGGAATATTAACAGACACGACATAATATATTATCATAAATGCTTTGTCGTTCTTGAAACTTGCAGAATATGGAAATGAATAATATTCTTCATTAATGTTGTGTAACGACTATATTCTATGGAGAATATACTATTTAATATTCCTTGATTAGCGTACAAGATATGCAGCTTGTGCATTCCCAATATTTCAATTTTTGAGAAAATCGGCGCATTAAATGCAGCTCTGCATCTGTCAAGACGATAAAATTCCTTCAAGCAGATATCATCTTGATCAATCTAAGCAAAATATATTCTTCAAGTCGATATCATCTTGATCTTCTAGACGATATCAAATCTTCATGCCGATGTCATCTACATGATCCTTTCTTCAAGACTTAAAATGTTATCTCAACGATACTACTTCTCTAGATGATATCATAGAGATGTTTTCTTCTACACGATATATCTTCAAACTTCAAGATGATGTCTTCTTCAAGACGATTTCGTTGAGATACTTTCTTCTATACGATATGTCTTCAATCTTCAAGATGTTATATCTTCTTGAAGATGATATCGTCGAGACGCTTCTCCACAAAGGGTTGTATAAACTTACCTTCCTTTCTCAACGATAAACTTAGCTCCTTTCAGCGATAAGTCTACACTCTTCTCCACAAAGGGTTTTATACTGATTCAGATATATGTATATTATTTCAACGATATGTGTATCATCTCAACGATATGTCCAGTCCTTCTCAACGATTTTGGACTTTGAGAGATTAAAGGTTTATTGGACATATAGTTTACTCTCTGCAGTCATAGATAAAATATACCATCAAAAACATAGTATTTTTATCATTGACCTGAGCACTTTTTCAAATCAGGAACATTGCTGGACACTGTTCCCAACATACATAATGAAGATGTGGCTTTATTGAATGAAAAAATGCATATATGTAAGATGAACTGAATAAATTAAATTTTTTACATAAAACTATGTTGCAACAATTCCACCCAACTGGAATTTATATAGAATCATTGGAAGATGATTTGGGATCATCTCCCAGGGACACAATAAATGTTCAAAAAGATAACGAACAATCACGTGAACATTCTTCTATATCAACACATATTTCAGATTATGAGGTACAATGTTATATATTTTCATACCATTTTATTATACTATTATGTTTGTAGCTAGTTAACTATATATGGATTTGGTGCCATTTTTGTGTTTTTGTGCCGAAAGTTCTCAATGAAGAATACAAATGAGGAGTTGCAATATGATGATCATGAACATCATGAAGATCCGTTAATGTTCATGTTTTTTTGATGTTTTTGCATTTGCAGACTTTGATTTTGAGTTATTTTTTATCAATTAGTTTGTTAAGACTTGATGATGAGAGTTTGGTGACTTTACTCAGTAATATATATTATATATATTCAGTTTATGTTTAAACTCAAAATATTAATTGAAAGTATCTAACTGCTACCTAAACACCTAGAGGGAGGTGAATATGTGAGTTCTATCATTTTTACGCTACATTAAAATCTATAAAGAAGAGCGCACAGAAAACAAAGAGCACACACAAACACAAGAATTTTATAGCGGTTCCCCGATGTGGGTACTCCACTTTCCTGCCTCACCTATCTAGCATGCCCGACTAGACTAGGCTACTTCACTAATCTCAGATTATGAATAATATTACAACTCAAAGTACAACTCCTACAAGCTCGATCCTCTTAACTAGGATCTACAAAAACTCAAAAGATAAAACTTCCTACAAGAATATGTAAAAAGATATTACAAACAACTTTGGATTGATAATCCAATCTCTTAGAATCTCAAGGAGATTCTACTTCTTCAGGTCTGAAATAATGGATCTTCTTTTTACTTGATTGAAATGAAGGCTTTAATCTTGAAACATGAAGAAGAAACATGATCTTGAAAGACTTGATCTGAATCTCGAAAGAGACAACAAGATCTAAACTGAACTTGAGAGAGATTGAAATCTAATATCTTGTTGTAACTTTACTTTTGAGAAGAATCTGCGAGAGCCTTGTCGGCAGCAGAGAAGTCCTTTGCAAAAATGAGAGAAGTCGACACAGACAATTTGCGATCTCTTAAAATTAGGTACAATTAGTGTTGAACGAAATAACCCTTTAGTATTTATATTCAATTCATATCAAACGGCTATAAACAAAAATTAAGGATTAAGCTCCGCATGCACTGTACATGGAGGAAGCCCTAAAAAGGAAAGACATCTGCGTAATTGAAAAAGAATTTGTTGTCTTCATTCATCGAGTGAGAATCAATGATTCGACGAATTCACTTTGTCACTCGATAAAAATGACTCGACGACAAAGGCTTATCCACAGGCCGAGACGGGAACAAACTACACATTAGATTTCATTGAGTGAACTCATTAAGTAAATGATTACTCGATGAATTCACTTTGATCGACGAAATTACTTAGTCACTCAACGAAAGTACTTGAACTATTTTCTCCCATTCCTTAAAATAGCAACAACATCCCCTTAGCTTCTCCTTAGTGTTTGAAAATGAAGTACACTCCAATAGAGAGATTTCACATGAGTCAACACCTTGGTCTACGCAATAAGGAATTACATTGCATAGGCCTGTGTTTTATGACCCATTGAAACCTGACATTGATTTGTACTTAACAATTAATATCCTGCAAACACATAACTAATATGTCATATCAAATACAATATCAATTCATCTTAGTTTAAGGGATACTTCTTCAAATCAAGGTTATTGTGGCTACAATACCCAACAATCTCCCCCTATTTGAAGAAGTCAGAACCCCATCTACTAAGGTGAATTGCACAGATAATAATCATAATCACAGACAAAATTTATGGCATAAGTAAATGAGATAAATAGAATAACAACAAAACATTAATTCAGATATAAATGTATTTAAGAGTCAAACACAAAGTCACAACACAAAAACTTAAGTCATCTTGGCTTTCTCCTTCTGGCTTTTCCTCATTCCTTAAAATAGCAACAACATCCCCTTAGCTTCTCCTTAGTGTTTGAAAATGAAGTACACTCCAATAGAGAGATTTCACATGAGTCAACACCTTGGTCTACGCAATAAGGAATTACATTGCATAGGCCTGTGTTTTATGACCCATTGAAACCTGACATTGATTTGTACTTAATAATTAATATCCTGCAAACACATAACTAATATGTCACATCAAATACAATATCAATTCATCTTAGTTTAAGGGATACTTCTTCAAATCAAGGTTATTGTGGCTACAATACCCAACAATCTCCCCCTATTTGAAGAAGTCAGAACCCCATCTACTAAGGTGAATTGCATAGATAATAATCATAATCACAAACAAAATTTATGGCATAAGTAAACGAGATAAATAGAATAACAACAAAACATTAATACAAATTTAAATGTATTTAAGAGTCAAACACAAATTCACAACACAAAAACTTAAGTCATCTTGGCTTTCTCCTTCTTGATTTTCCTCAGCTGCCTATCAATGTAAGTGAAAGTCTTTGGAAAGTACTTTAGAGGAGGAGGAGGAGGAGCTTCAGGGTTGTTGAATCCATATTCTCTAAAGTGTATCTTCCTCTTTAACTGAGTTGCCTTATGCTTGTTAATCTTCTCTTGTCTGTAATGATTCTGGGGTAGTTCATTAGCAATATCAATCAACTTGAAAGTGTTCATGATTATGCATTTTGAAATTGGACTCCAAAGATATGAAAATTCTCTTCTTTCTCCAACTGGTTCCCTGATAACTATACCAGCTCCTTGCCTTGATGAATGATCTAACCTTCTTGCAAAGGTGGCTTCCCAAAATTTCCTTTTCTTTACAGAAGACTCTGAAGGTTCAGCAAACTCTTCTTGATCAGACTAAGTATGAGAGTATTGAACTGGGGGAACGTAAGGTTTCTCTTCAACAACTTGCTCTGGGATAACTTGCTCTGGACCCCTTCCTGTCAAGACTTCATGTAGCCAAGAGATATTCTGAGATTGGTAAACATTATTCTCATGAAATCTAATTCCTACCTCTTTACTCAATTCATTAATTTTGCTTAACATAATTTCCTCCCCCTTTCTCACTTCTTAAGTTAGGGTTTGGATAACATCTACTTTGAAATAGCTCAACTCAGAGCAAAGAATGTGAGCATCTGAACTGCAAGAGTGCATCAACATATCCTGCCCTTTAGATACGGTTTCATCTTTCTCAAAAATAACATTCATTCCCTGCATAGAGAGATTCATTCCAGTAGCAGGTGCATCAAATTTCTCATCCAGTTCTTGCCTTAGGATACACATATTATGCTTGATTTCTGCTAGCCCATTATTGATATCCACTTCTACTTCTCTAACTTTATTGTAGACTTGTCTGAGAGAGAACTCAAAATATTCTGCTTGAGTCCTGAGCAGAGTCTCAATTGATTTTAATAATACATTTTTAGAGGACGATGCTACATGAACATGCCTAGAAGAAGGAGCTCCAAAGCTTTCACCATGAGAAACAAACTCATGTGAATCTTCTTTACCTGGAGCAATTTCAGACTGCACATCCTTGTTAATTTCTTCATAGAGCACAATGGCATCTAATCTTATCTGCTCTTCTGTGCTTTCTCCCCCTCATAACTTGCAATCACTTATGTGTGTTCAAAAAAAATATCAGGGGCCTCACCTGCAACATTAAGAACTCCACCAGATGTGGATTCTTGTTGTTACTCAGCTGCTTGATCTTCAGAAATATGACTCTGAAGAACTTGATATATCATTTCTATATTCACTTGAGCACAAGGGTGCTCTCCACCATCATCACCATCTCTATCATTATCTTGATCATCTTGATCATCTTCAGCTTCAGTTTCAGTATCAACTTTGTCTTCAACATCTGCTCTTGGAGAAGGAATAGGAGATTCAGGAGAAGGAACCTTTGGAACTTCTTGAGAGACCTCTGGGGCTTGAACACTGATGTTCTCCACCTGCATAGGTGAAACCACTAACTGAGAACTCTTCTTCTTCTTAAGACTTGGCTCTTCTTCAACCTCTTTGTCTTCCTCTACAACAGACCTCCTCAAACTAGGCCTTACAATTTTCCTGTCCCATCTTTGAATAATAGAAGAATCAATCTTTTTGAGGTGATGAATAGTGCTTCCAGAGGACATATCAAACAAACTATCATCAATTTAATTCAGAAACAAGGAGATGATCCTTCCAAAGTTAAGAACCATCAAACTTGATTTGATTTTCTCAAACAAAATAAATCCCCAATTGACTCTCTTCCTATAGATAATTCCTACTAGCAGCTTGAACAATTCATTGGAGAGGTAGTCATGAGAGCCTACCTTGCAGAGAAGAACTTTTCCCAAAACATCTGAGAGAAGCTCTCCTTCATCATTCATATTCTTCCTTCTGATTGAAGTAGTTCCTCTAAGTAGACCACAAAACTGCAGAGTTCTGTTGTAATCTTCCTCAAACAAACAGTCCGCTTCTTCCACTGATGGCAATTGCAAAAATTTCGACAAATAAGAAGGCTTCATCTTAATTACCATGTTCTTGACTGTCGATTTGATCACAGTGCCCTAGTGTCGAAGAATGCCATTCTTGAAGAACTTGATCACTTCTTTATCTAGAACACGACAAGGGTGTTCAAGAACAAACGACAACCCGGCCTCCTCCAGGCAAAGCACAATATTCCTGAACTCATCAGTAGCACTGGCAAATCCTGCGCGAACCAACTCTCCCCCTACCTGAAGGAATCCATGGCTTTTTTGAGGCATTACGAGCAGCTTTCGACGAGAGTGGCGGTTGGGAGATGAATCGTCGGAGGGTTTTGAGAAAAGACGATGAGAGCGGCGTGTGTGACTCCTGAAATCCTTAAATCCTTTATATAGTAATAACATTTTGAAGTAAAAGAAGGCGCATACCTTATCTTAATAATAAAGACTATTCAGATCAATTAGGTTGAATAGAGAAAGAATTACTGATTCGACAAAATTATTTGAAGAAAAACTCATTCATCGAAGATCTTGACTTCACTCGACGAATCAACAAAATTAATGACTTTACTCGACAAATTTTCGAAGTGACTCGTGAAATATACTTGTCTTTTCAAATTTTCTTCCCTTGGACTGATTTCCTTGAGCTCTTTTAAGAGTCCTTGTTCAGCATACCTAGTTCCATTTTGAAGAAGTTGAACTTGGTCTCATCAAGCGGCTTCGTGAAAATGTCTGCAACATGCTTATCTATCGGGACATAACTGAGGTTGATGTACTTATTCTCCACATCCTCCCGGATGAAGTGATAGCATATCTCTATATGTTTTTTCCGGATGTGAGAGAATGGATTATTTGCAATTGCTATAACACTTAATGAATCATAGAGCATTGGAATCTCCTTCATCTCCAAGTTGTAGTCTTCAAGCTTATTCCTTATCCACATAAGTTGTGCATAACAAATGCCTGCAAAGATATACTTTGATTCAGCAGTTGAGATTGCTACACAATTCTGTTTCTTGCTACTCGAAGAGACAAGCCTCCTTCCAAGGAATTGGCATGTCCCGAAAGTGCTTTTCCTGTCATCCCTGCTTCCTAGGGGTTGTTCTATGTATACTTCTTCCTTTAAATTACCATAAAGGAAGGTTAACTTCACGTCCATTTGATAGACCTTGAATCCTTTGTGAGCAGCATGCGCTAGAAACAACCTGATCACTTCGAGTCTTGCCACTGGAGTGTAGGTTTGATTGAATTCAATCCCTTCTTCTTGTCGATAACCTTGGGCAACAAGTCTGGCTTTGTTCTTGTTGATTGCACCGTCTTCATCCAGCTTGTTTCTGTAAATCCATTTTGTTCCGATGACATTCTGTTCTTTGGGCCTTGGCACTAGCTTCCAGACTTTGATCTTTTGAACTGATTGAGCTCCTCTTGCATTGCAATGATCCATGAAGCATCCTCTTTGACTTCATCAAATTTCTTTGGTTCAACCTGCGAGAGAAAACTCAAATGCAAAACTTCATTTGGTGTACCTCTTCTTGTCCTTATCCCAACTATGGTATCTCCGATGATTAGATTTGCTGGGTGATCTCTTTGATGTATGATCACAATATTTCTAGCATCATCCCTGATAATAGGTTCTTCTACTTCTGGTACCTCTTCTATTTCTTAAGGTTCTTCTTCGTCAGGTGTAATTGGATCATTTACTGAAATTATTCCCAGAGCATCTTCTTTGATAACTTCTTCCAAGTTCAGTTCTTTCAATTTTAAATCTGCACATATATCTTCAACAAAAACACTAGAAGAGCTATTGTGAAGCATACTTGTCTCATCAAAAACAACATTTATTGATTCTTCTACAACCAGAGTTTTCTTGTTGAAAATCCAATATGCCTTACTATGGCTAGTATAGCTTAGAAAAATACCTTCAAAACACTTTTCACTAAACTTAGTTTTGTAATACTTCCCGTTGTTAAGTATGAAGCACTTACTGCCAAAAATTCTAAAATAATATATAGTTGGTTTCTTGTCCTTTAGAAGTTCATAAGGTGTCTTATGATTGTTCTTGTTGATTAGTGCACTGTTTTGCACGTGACAAGTAGTGTTAACGGCTTCTGCGTAGAAATATTCCGGAAGAGAAGAATCATTCAACATTGTCCTGCTTTCCTTTATGAGTGTCCTATTCTTTCTCTCGACAACTCCATTTTGTTGTGGAGTACGAGGAGAGGAAAACTCATGAAAGCTACCTAAGCTTTCACAAAATTCTGTCATAGACCCAGATTTGAATTCTGTTCATGGTCACTTCTGATTTTGATTACGGAGTAGTTTAGTTCATTTTGTATTTGCCTGACAAAATTTGTGAAAGAGTCAAAAGTATCTTACTTGTGTTTTATAAAGAATTCCCAAGCAAAACTTGAGTAGTCATCAACAATCACTAAGGTATAAGCTTAAACTCCTAAACTCCTAATTGGCATGGGACCAAATAGATCCATATGAAGCTGATTTAAGCATCTGGTAGAATCTTTGCCAATTATGCTCTTAAAGTTAGCCCGAGTCTGCTTGCCTATTTGGCATGCCTGACAAGGTCTCTCTTTAATGCACTTAACGCTAGGTGCATCATGCACCAAGCTGTGAGAAAATAACATACTTATTGTTTTGAAATTAATATGTGCTAGTCTCTTGTGCCATTGATCAAAAAGAGATGCTCTATTTGTTGCCAAAAAGCATACTGGTGTAGAAGAATCTAAACAAATAAAATTTAGGCAGAAAATATTTCTACTCCTAGTGCTTGTTAAAATAGTTTCTGACGTATCAGACGACTTTACCAAGCACTTATCCTTGTAGAACTCAATCATATAGCCTTTGTCACAAAGTTGACTTATGCTAATAATATTATGTTGTAATCCCTTAACATAAGCTACATCTATGAAAGAGACTATACCGTTGGTTATCATAACGTAGCCTTTTGTGATTCCCCGATCAGATCCGTCAAAGATAACTTTTGGACCATCGTTGAATGGGGAGTAGTTCTACAATAGGCTTCGTGTTCTAGTCATGTGCCACGAACATCCACTGTCCAAATACCATATATGCATGTTGTTGGCCTTTGGAAATACCTGCAATCAATAATCAATTGCCCTTAGGAACCCAAAAGGATTTGGGTCCTTGTCTTCTTGTTAGACGACTTCCACTTGGATTGTTAACATTGCGAGTGGTCGACCTTGCATTGTTAACTATTGGAATTCTAGCATTCTTGGGATTAAACCAGCAATCCATGGCGAAGTGACCAACTTTGCCACTATACCAACAGTCAAAAATGTTGTACCTTCTCTTACCATCCTGCTTGACATTTTGAATGGGGTGTCTAGCAGGGGCTACCGACTTGGAGGTTAGAATCCTCATGATTGCAGCAAACACACGGCTCCTTCTCAAGTGGTTTCGTCGCAACAGTTTTAACCTTTGGTGCTTTCTTTGCAGACGGTCCATGCACGAATGAACCAAAATCCTTGCGGACTATCTCTTCGTAATATGCTTTGAAAGCAGTCGTTTCGAAGCATCGGGGATGGCTCCATCCTTGGTTGCCCTTGCTTGACTCAATGTGAGTTTGTCTCGTAAGGTGACCATACGATGTTTCAAAGTCATATATGTTTGTAGGAAACATTACCTTCTTGAAGGAAGGGTGACTCTGATCCGCCTTACCCTTGCCCTTAACGGCTCTTTTCTTAGCCGCCATACTTTTCTTGGACTGATGACTGATATCGCTACCCTTCGCAGGAGCAGAAAAGCCATTAATGAGAGGAAAGATGGTCTTTGGTTTAGAGAAGCTTTCCACTAGCTTTATCTCTACCATTAGTTTTCTCTCCAGCTCAGTTATGGATTTCTCCTTTTGCTGTAATTGTTTAGTGGTGCTTAGGAGTTCGTACTTCAAGAGTTGGACTTCATCTCTAAAGGGATGTAATTTTCAATTTCTTCTCTCATATCCGATTCCACAGTCTTGAGGGACTCAATCTCCTTTGTCTGAGACTTGACTTCCTTGTGGCACTTGTCAAATCATTTCAATAGGGCTTTATACTGAAATAGTATATCAGGGTATTCCTACGAGGAATAGCCTTCATCCGCAATGGAATCCGTCTCAGATTCAGAGAGAGGTGCATGGGAATTTACCTTCCCCTTATATGGGGTGTCATAATTTTCCTCATCGGTCTAAGCCATGAGACCGAAGTAGGCTTCTTCATCTGAGCTTGACTCGTTTGAGCCGTTGTCGCTCAGAGTTTTAAACTTTTTAGCCAAAAAGCTCTTTTACTCCTTCTTCTTGCTTTGAAGGATTTCTTTTCTGCTTTTCTCGATCCATCCTTCTTTTTGTACGGACACTCAGCAATCACATGCCCTGGTTTATTACAACAATAGCAAATGATGTCAATCAAAGAATGTTTGTTCGGATTAGTTTTGTACCTGTCATTATTGTAACTCTTATTTTGATGTTCACCATCACATCTTGATCTCCTGTGATCTAATGAGGAGGATTGACCTCTCCTCAGCTTTCTCTTTTTCAGAAATCTCTTGAATTTCTTGGAGAGCAGGGAGAACTCTCCATCGGACATGTCTAAGCTTGAATAGCAAGCCACAAACTCATCATCTTCCTCTGACGACAGTGTCCTTACCGGTACCATAACCTTGCCTTTCTTTGACCCTTCAGCCTTTAGAGGTACGGACTTCTCCTTTCCAGAAGTCCTGTTGCCTTCTTCCTCTGTTTTCTTGATGTTGAGCTTCAACTCATGGGAAAGATGCTTCCCAAAAAGAATCTGTGGCTCCATAGTAGCCAACTTTCCAAATTCTCCGATGCCAATGGCCTTGGAATCCCATTATTTCGTCAAGGATCTCAAGAAATTGTCATTCAGTTCACCAACGGTGAATTCCCGATCATAGTTCCTAATACCTTTGATGACCTTAAAGAACTTCTCATACGTGTCAAAAATAGAGTCCCTTGGATATTGCTTACAGGCTTCGTACTCTTGATTCAGCAATGATCTTTAATCATCCCTTACTTCTTCCGTACCTTCCATCAAGACGACAAGAAAACCTCACATCTCTTTAGCATATTTGCAATGGAAGAGATTCTGCTGCATAGAATCACCCACAGCACTAGCAATTATATTCTTCGCCTTCTTGTCCAAGGCGACAAGAGCAGTCTCATCCTTCGTCAAATCAAGCATCTTCTTAGGTCGTCATTGGAAGATGAGGACCTTCTTCAACTATCTGAAAGATCATTCGGTCTGGGGCTTCCATGTAAATCTTAACTCTTTTCTTCCATATGGGGAAGTTCCCCTTTGTGCAAACAGGCAGCTTCATGAAAAAATCCTCGCTTCTATCTATTCTGGACATGGTGTCTTTGAACAACTAGATGAAGGAGTTTGTTCAAGGTGTTAACCTCTTAACGAACAATCTAGCTTTGATACCAATTGAAAGTATCTAGTTGCTACCTAAATCACCTAGAGGGGGTGAATAGGTGAGTTCTATGGCTTTTTATGTGGAATTAAAATCTATAAAGAAGAGCGCACAGAAAACAAAGAGCACACACAAACACAAGGATTTTATAGTGGTTCCCCGATGTGGGTACTCCACTTTCCCGCTGTAACACCCCAGTTTTTGTTAAGCATGGAAGCTGGTTTGCCCAAGGAGGAGGGCAATGAGTACTTGACTGGGAGATAGCGCCGGCGCTTGCGCTAGCACAGGCGTTAGCTGTCCCGTCGAGTAAGGCTCTTGTTTCGACAGTGTTCGTCAAGTTAAATTCATCGAGGTGGATGCGTCGAAGGGAATTCGTCGAAGAGCTAGCGCAGGCGGTAGCGCTAGCACCAGGCGGTAGCGTTTCATCGGGAAATGAAGTTTCGTCATGATGTTAAGTTGCTCATCGTCGAGGAGTTTTTTGTCGAGTGGCTAGCGTCGGGCGGTAGCTCTAGCGCCGGCGCTAGCCCACGGAACCAGATCCATAAGTGGAATTTTTTTGGGCGTCCGATCTTCTTAAACATTGATCAAATGGCTCATATAAGTTCGTCCTAAGGTCCTAAATAGGGCAGAGGAGTTCCTTTCCATCCATTGAAATCTTTTGGGTTCTTTTAGAGGCTAAGGAAAGGAGGAGGGTTTGGAGGAAGAAGAAGATTAGATCCGCCATTGTTGGATCACCGGAGCTCCGTTCGGCGATCCGAGACCAGATCCATGGAGAGGACTAGAAGGCGCTTCCTTCTATCCGTGCCTTTCAACCGATCCATGGCGAGGAAGAGAACTCTTAGGGTAACGACATCTCTCCTCCCAGTTTTAGGATGCTTGCATGGCATCTTTGCTTTTACCTTCTCTTTTCTGAAATTTATGGCACCGTATCTCTCAAATGAGAGGGGTTTGGGTCGCCTTGGTTCAAGAAGAACCATCGGGTTGATTGAGTCCATCCCCGACATGATTTTGCACTAGTGATCCGCTCCGTTAGTGGATTAGGCATTGTGGGTGAAGCCGAAATCGTTACCGATTGTCCGATTCGGTGATGTTGCTTAACGTGCATTTTAGGGATTTTGCTATAAATCCCATGACGGCAAAAACATCTTAGGTGTTGCCTTTATGCTTTGTGTGAGAGCGAACGGTGGTTTGGAAAGGGTAACTTGTATGTATGATGAATGGCTTGCGAAGCAGCTTGCATGTGAATGTGTGACTATGTCTTTGTGGTCGGCTGGCTAGCCCGTGAATGCTTGGATTCATGTGGGGAGAGTGTCCCGACAGTACAAGTCTGCTTTTGGGGCTAACTGACTCGAACAAGTATGCTGATGCGCCCGTTGGCAAGATGAGCCGTGTAAGGGGTGAGGTCTCAGTGGAGTTCTTGGCTTTTCGCCTAGTGGTTGTGGCGAGAATAAGTATGTTGATGCGCCCGTTGGAAAGATGAGCCATGTAAGGGGTGAGGTCTCAGTGGAGTTCTTGGCCTTGGGCTTGCTCTCCCATGGGGGAATGATAAGTACCCTTGTTTTGTTCTGAAATGATGATTTGTGTTGTTATGTTAGAAGCATACACGCCATTGGGTGCCTTGGGTGAAACCCAGGTTTGCATACATGTTGCATTGCTAGATCCCCTTACTTTTATTGCTCAACATAGAAACGTGGATGATGATTATGACACTCATGCCTGTCATTTTTATGTTATTACTGTTTATTACATTTGCATAAAAAGTGCTGACTTGCAGGGTGATGTAGTTCTCCAGGGTCCGTTAGGATGGCCGAGAGGAGGGGTGTTGTTACACCGTTGTTGGTCAGCCAAAGCTGACCCTCGTTATACCACTCTTTGTGATTTGGATGCAGGGCAAGGATCGCATGCTGGACCTAGCTCGTCGGCAAAAAAGGCCTAAGCTTTATGAAGTGCACTTTTCCTGTTTTTCTTTCTTGACTATGATGTCTTTACCTGTTCCGGCTTGCATGCCGAGGTAGCTTAGGATTGTGATGATTTGTTGGGAATTTTTTATGCCCTGTTTGTTTGTCTTGAGTATGGGTTTTGTAAGGCCTTAAAGTCGTGGTACTCTTATGTAGATGTGGAAACTTCTGTGGTTTATTTAATGTTTCCGCTGTGTTGGTTCTGAGTTTTGAGATGGTTAGATCTATATCACTTTTTAATACTAAAGTTGTGGCGACTATATGCTGTGGGGTCCCGACCGGACCTATATTATATATTCATTGAAGGGGAGGTATTATAATTTGGTATCAAAGCTAGGTTAGCGTTCTTGTTGAGGTTTAGCGTGTTCGGATCGCTTTAAGAAGTTGTCCACATAGGAGTACCTTGCGAGACCATGATTGTCCTTGCATTCGAGTCTTGCGAATAGAGTTTGATTCGTGTTTCCTTGCTTATGCTAGGATGGTGGCGACGATGCGGGGATGTTGAGGCGACAAGAGGAGTCGTCTCCAAGCAGTGCAATGGTCCCAGCCCTTGTGAATAAGGGTGTGTCCCAAGCAGACTTCTGTTGTATGCTAGCGGAGGGATGGTGGTGTCTCAAGTTGCGGCAATGCCACAGATTGTGAAGCTTGTTGTGCATGCTGTGACTCCTATTACTCCAGGTACTGAGACACCGGAGGTGGGAGTAAGGCAGGTATAGTCGTTAACCGAGAGAGCGGTTGTTCAAGGAGATCATCAGATAAAGTACTATCTGAGTTTCCATCCTCCTACGTTCAAAGGAGTTGGCACTCTGACGGACGTTGATGATTGATTGGAGAAAATTCAGGAACTCCTGAAAGCGGCAGAGACCCCAGAGGACAAGCAGTCCAAGTTCGCAGCATTTATGTTAGAAGGCGACGCCAAGCTGTGGTGGGTGAATCATAGCGGTCGTCATTTCCCTGGACGTGCCCCGTCCATGGAAGAGTTTGGGAATGCCTTCTTGAAGCATTATATCCCCTCTTCGATGAGGTTAGCCCTTCAACGGTTGTTCTTGCACTTGGTACAGCATGAGAAGACGGTAGACGAGTACTTGCAGGAGTTTACTCGGTTGGGTCGTTACGCGGGAACGACCATGGCAGACGATGAGGAGAGGGATAATCTCTTCTATCAGGGTCTGAGAGAGAATTTATGGCAACCTATGATAGCCTTAAAGAATGGGGGGTTCAATGAGTTAGTTGAAGCTTCTCGAACTTTGGAAAATGATATGGAGCGAACCCAGCGCCGCAAGGGCTTGGCGGCAAAGCAGGGAGAAAGTAAGCCATCTCAGTCTCAGGGGAAGTCTGAGAAAAGTTGGTGGAAGAAAAAGACCCATCCTTTTAGGACTGGCGAGAGGAGCGGTGCGGCTTCTGGAGAGTTCCATTCCAAGGGACCAGTGACATGCTATAAGTGTGGCAAAGTGGGCCACATAGCTCGGTTCTGTTTCGAGAGTGGAGTTGAGCCAGAGCAGAGGTAATAGCAGTCGGTGCGTTCCGGTCCTAGTGTTGGGGAGAAAGGGAAAGCGACGGAGTCCAGCGCTTCTCGTTTCCCTCCTGTGCAGCCTAGAGCGTACAACCTCAGGAAGCAGGAAGCGATTCGTCAAACTGACGTGGTGACAGGTAAGAAAGTTAGGAGTTTCGTTTAATAGCTTTAAACAGTTTGCGACCTTTCATATTCGTTATTCGTGTTAGGCTTCATGCTAGTTTTTTGTCTACACCTCTAGAGTGTTGTTCGACAAGGGAGCATCACACTCTTTTCTTGTGGAAAGCTTTATTCAGAGGATCGGTGTGGAGACTGTCGAGGCAACGACGGAGCTTAGTATGCGCATGCCGAATGGGTCTTTCATGACCATTAGAAGGAAAGGACGCATTGTGCTGAGAATTTGCGAGTGTGATTTTGAGTTGGTAGCAGCGATCCTACCACTAGCCGAATTTGACATCATCCTGGGGATGGACAGGCTTGTTGAGAAGCGAGCTAGTATTGACTGCCTGTTGAAGGTGGTGACCTTAAGGAGTGAAGGAAGAGCAGAAGTCAAGTTCGAGGGCCTATGCGGAGTGGCTTGCTCCCTGATTTATGCCATGCAAATGGTGCGTGCGGTGAATTAAGGGGGTGAGGCATTTGTAGCTTTGTTGGATACTCACTCCACAAAGTTGGCGATCGGAGTAGTGCCAATGGTGGAGGAATTCGGGGATGTGTTCCCTGAGAAGCTTCCGGGAGCGCCTCCTCAGCGTGAAATCGACTTTTTGATTGAGTTGGTGCTGGGTGCGAGGCCAGTGTCGCTTCCTCCATTTAGGATGGCACCGAAGGAACTGGATGAGCTAAAGGTGTAGTTGCAAGAGTTGCTCGCGCATGGGTACATTAGGCCCAGCTCCTCACCGTGGAGTGCGCCAGTGTTGTTCGTTAAGAAAAAGGATGGTAGTATGCGGCTGTGCATAGACTATCACGAGTTGAATAAGTTGACCATCAAGAATAAGTACCCGATTTCACAAATCGATGATTTGTTCGATCAGTTGGTGGGGTCGACGGTGTACTCCAAGTTGGACTTGAAGTCAGGTTACTATCAGTTAAGGATTCGAGAAGAGGATATTCCTAAAACGGCGTTTGGGAAGAGGTATGGTCATTTTGAGTTCTCGGTGATGTCGTTCGGTTTGATGAACGCGCCATCAGTGTTCATGAATTTAATGAACCGAGTGTTTCAGCAATACCTAGATTCGTTCGTGGTGGTGTTCATCGACGACATCTTGGTGTATTCAAAGTTGAAGGCGGAGCACGAGTTTCAACTGAGAATAGTGTTGCAGACTTTGAGGGAGAGCCAGCTTTATGCCAATATCTCAAAGTGCGAGTTTTGGATCTGGAAAGTGGCATTCTTAGGTCACGTGATTAGTGGTGATATGGGGTGGCAGTGGATCCTGCGAAGGTGGAAGCCATTAGAGATTGACATGTACTGAGACCCATGGCGAAAGTCCGGAGTTTCCTTGGACTAGCCGGTTATTATAGAAGGTTCGTTGAGAACTTTTCGCGGATGTCCTTGCCCCTCGCCACTCTTTCCTGAAAGGACCAGAAGTTTGTGTGGACGCCAGAGTGTTCCCGTGCGTTCGAGACCTTGAAGGAAAGATTGATGTCTGCTCCAATCCTAAGTCTTCCTAGTGGGACCGAAGGATTTTAGATTTTCAGCGACGCATCAGGTTGCGGTTTGGGTTGCGTGCTGGTGCAGCATGGCAACGTGATAGATTATGGGTCAAGGAAGCTAAAGCTTCATGAGAGAAATTACCCCGTTCACGACTTGGAGTTGGAGGTGGTGATTTTTGCATTGAAGTTGTGGCGGCACTACGTGTATGGTGCGAAGGTTGAAATCTTCACAGACCACAAAAGCTTGAGGTATCTTTTAGATCAGACGGATCTTAATATGAGGCAGCGTAGGTGGGTCGCGTTCCTTGGGGACTACGACGTAGCGATTCAGTATACGCCAGGCAAGGCCAATGTGGTGGCTGACGCCTTGAGTAGGAAATGTTCCAGGCAGGGAAATTGGTTTAAAGCGCATGGCAAGTGTTTGTTGCTAGAGTTTGAGTCTCTTGGCATTGTGTGTGTGGCTAAGGGTGAGTCCAGCGCAGCTCAGCTGAACTGGATTGAGATGTAGTGTGATCTAGCAGATCGAATTCGAGAGGCAACCTGTGCAGACGAGGAGGGTCAGCGATTGGCGTTGGAAGCTCAGCAAAGCGAAGGCAGTGCTTTGGAGATGGTCGATGGACTTTTAAAGATAAATGGAAGGGTGTGTGTTCCTCTCTTTGGCAAGCTCCGTGAGGAGTTGATGTTTGAGTCTCACTTCACGAAGTACTCCATTCATCCAGGAAGTACGAAGATGTACGTGGATTTGAAGAAATCCTTTTGGTGGCCTGGGATGAAGCGGGATGTAGCGGATTCGACGACTCAAGAAGTTGAGTCTGAGATATTTTGGTCTGTTTGAGGTTACGGAGCGCATAGGCGAAGCGGCCTATCGGTTGGCGTTGTCCATAGAGCTAAGTGGATTACATGATGTATTTCATGTTTCGGTGCCGAGGAAAGCATTGGAGGGGTCGGAAGATATTATTGAGTCTTCGACAGTTCCTGTAACCGAAGATCTGAGGACGATAGTTCGTCCGGTTTGCGTGGAGTATTCTGATGTCTGGCGATTGCAGAACAAAGAGTTCAAGCTGGTGAAAGTGCGTTGGGATAATTGCGGACGAGACGAGTTCTCATAGGAGCGCAAGCACGTGATGCGGGATGACTTTTCGGAACTGTTTGTTTCAGGTAAGTGTGTTATTTGTGCTTTCGATAAAGTCATAAATTTCGAGGACAAAATTCTTTTAAGGGGGTGGAGTTGTAACACCCCAGTTTTTGCTAAGCGCGGAAGCTGGTTTGCCCAAGGAGGAGGGCAAGGCGTACTTAACAGGGATCTAGCGCTAGCGCTAGCGCTAGCGCAGGCGTTAGCTGTCCCGTCGAGTACGGCTCTTGTTTCGACA
The DNA here is from genome assembly GCA_033032865.1 of Dactylorhiza incarnata. Classification (NCBI taxonomy): domain Eukaryota; kingdom Viridiplantae; phylum Streptophyta; class Magnoliopsida; order Asparagales; family Orchidaceae; genus Dactylorhiza; species Dactylorhiza incarnata. The sequence goes on along the minus strand of JAWHQI010000001.1, from coordinate 19,431,904 downwards.
GTGTTCGTCAAGTTAAATTCGTTGAGGTGGATTCGTTGAAGGGAATTCGTTGAAGAGCTAGCGCCAGGCGGTAGCGGTAGCTCTTCGTCTAGGGGTTTTTTGTCTAGTGCCTAGTGCCGGGCGGTAGCGCTAGCGCCGGCGCTAGCCCACGAAACCAGATCCGTAAGTGGCATTTTTCTGGGCATCCGATCTTCTTACACTTTGATCCAATGGCTCAGATAAGTTCATCCTAAGGTCCTAAATAGGGCAGAGGAGTTCCTTTCCATCACTTGAAATCTTTTGGGTGCTTTTGGAGGCTAAGGAAAGGAGGAGGGTTTGAAGGAAGAAGAAGGTTAGATCCTTCATTGTTGGAGCACCGGAGCTCCATTCTCCGATCCGAGACCAGATCTGTGGAGAGGACTAGAAGGCGCTTCCTTCTATCCATGCCTTTCAACCGATCCATGGCGAGGAAGAGAACTCTTAGGGTAACGACATCTCTGCTCCCGGTTTTAGGATGCGTGCATGGCATCTTTGCTTTTACCTTCTCTTTTTTGAAATTTATGGCACCAAATCTCTCAAATGAGAGGGGTTTGGGTCTCCATGGTTCAAGAAGAACCATCAGTTTTATTGATTCCATCCACGACATGATTTTGCACTAGAGATCCGCTTCATTAGTGGTTTAGGCATTGTGGGTGAAGCCGAAATCATGACCGGTTGTCCGATTCGGTGATGTTGCTTAGCGTGCATTTTAGGAATTTTGCTAGAAATCTGCTGATGGCGAAAATGTTATAGGTGTTGCCTTTATGCTTTGTGTGAGAACGAACGGTGGTTTGGAAAGGGTAACTTGTATGTGTGATGAATGGATTGTGAACCCGCTTGCATGTGAAGGCGTGACTTTGTCTTTGTGGTCGGCTGGCTAGCCCATGAATGCTTGGATTCATATGGGGAGAGTGTCCCGGCAAGACAAGTCTCCTTTTGGGGCTAATTGACGAGAACAAGTTTACTGATGCGCCCGTTGGCAAGATGAGCCATGTAAGGGCTGAGGTCTCAGTGGAGTTCTTGGCTTTTGGCTTAGTGGTTGCGGCAAGAACAAGTATACTGATGCGCCCGTTGGCAAGATGAGCCATGTAAGGGGTGAGGTCTCAGTGGAGTTCTTGGCCTTGGGCTTGCACGCTCGTGGGGGAATGATAAGTACCCTTGTTTTGTTCTAAAATGATGATGTGTGTTGTTATGTTAGAAGCATACACGCAGTAGGGTGCCTTGGGTGAAACCCAGGTTTGCATACATGCTGCATTGCTAGATCCCCTTACTTTTATTGCTCAATATAGAAATGTGGATGATGATTGTGACACTCATGCCTGTCGTTTTTATGTTATAACTATTTATTACATTTGCATATGAAGTGCTGACTTGTAGGGTGATGTAGTTCCCCGGGGTCCGCTAGGATGGCCGGGAGGATGGGTGTTTTTACACCGTTGTTGGTCAGCCAAAGCTGACACTCGTTATACCACTCTTTGTGATTTGGATGCAGAGCAAGGATCGCATGCTGGACCTAGCTCGCCTGGCAAAAAGGCATAAGCTTCATGAAGTGCACTTTTCCTGTGTTTCTTTCTTGACTATGATGTCTTTACCTGTTCCGGCTTGCATGCCGAGGTAGCTTAGGATTGTGATGATCTATTGGACATTTTCTATGCCCTGTTTATTTAACTTGAGTATAGGTTTTGTAAGGACTTAAGGCCGTGGTACTCTTATGTTGATGTGGACAACTTATGTAATTTATTTAATGTTTCCGCTGTGTTGGTTCTGAGTTTTGAGATTTTTAGATCTATATCACTTTGTAATACTAAAGCTGTGGTATTCTGTGGGGTCCCGGTAAGACCTATATCATATAGTTATTGCAGGGGAGGTGTTACACCCACCTCACCTATCTAGCACGCCCGACTAGACTAGGCTACTTCACTAATATCAGATTATGAATAATCTTACAACTCGGAGTGCAACTCCTATAAGCTCGGAGAACAACCTCTCCTATAAACTCGATCCTCTTAACTAGGATCTACAAAAACTCGGAAGATAAAACTTCCAACAAAACTATGTAAAAAGATATTACAAACAACTTTGGATTGAAAATCCAATCACTTAGAATCTCACTTCATATCTGAAATAATGGATCTTCTTTTTCCTTGACTGAAATGAAGGCTTTAATCTTGAAACGGGAAGAAGAAACGTGATCTTGAAAGAATTGATCTGAATCTTGAAAGATACAACAAGATCTAAACTGAACTTGAGAGAGATTGAGATCTGAGATCTTATTGTAACTTTACTTCTGAGAAGAATCGTGCGAGAGCTTTGTCGGCAACAGAGAAGTCCTTTGCGAAAATGAGAGAAGCCGACACAGATGATTTGCGATCTATTAAAATTTGGTACGATTAGGGTTGAACGAAATAACCCTTCAGTATTTATATTAGATTCTTCTCAAACAGCTATAAACGAAAATTAAGGATTAAGCTCCACGTGTATTGTACATGGAGGAAGCCGTAAAAAGGAAAGACGTTTGCGTAATTGAAAAAGAATGCACTTTCCTCATTCGTCGAGTGAAAATCAATGATTTGACGAATTCACTTCGTCACTCGACGAAAATGACTCGATGACAAAGGCTTATCCACAGGCTGAGACGGGAAGAAATTACACACTAAATTTCGTCGAGTGAACTCGTGAAGTAAATGTTTACTCTACGAATTCACTTTGATTACTCGACAAAATTACTTAGTCACTCGACGAAAGTACTTGAACTATTTTCTTCCATTCCTTACAACAACAACCACTTCTCCTTAGCTTCTCCTTAGTGTTTGAAAATAAAGTACACTCCAATAGAGAGATTTCACATGAGTCAACACCTTGGTCTACACAATGAGGAATTACATTGCATAGGTCTGTGTTTTATGACCCGTTGAAACCTGTCATTGGTTTGTACTTAGCAATTAATATCCTGCAAACACATAACTAAAATGCCACATCAAATACAATATCAATTCATCTTAGTTTAAGAGATACTTCTTCAAATTAAGGTTATTGTGGCTACAATACCCAACATTAATTTTCGATCAATTTTGGATATATATATACATGTGTGTGTGTGTGTGTTATGGGTCATTTGGTTTTTCTTCAGTCCATAGAATCGAACTGTCCTAGTTCCAAGTTGGACTGGGCGCGCAAACATTCAAAAGTAAACCAAGTAGCAATGACACATAGTCCTTTTAGTGTGAGAAAAAACCTGAAAATGGTGTAAAACCACGTTGGCAATACGGTGTCGGGCGAAATCCATTATTTTCTAGAGTTTACAAGTATTTGAGTTCCATGGTGGGTGACAGGCTGCCTCTCCGTTTACAAGCTTTAAGTGTAGAAAATAGAGGAAAAATGACAAAGTCCCCGAAGCTTTTTTGAGAGTGTCTACGAGAGCATCCACGAGTGAGTTCAATGGCGCTCGTTGAAGCTAAGTCCATAGATTTGCTGTGGGAGTGACCACTAGAGTGATCATTTGGTCCTCTCTGGTGCTTGCTGAAGCTAAGTCCATAATGTTGCTGCAAGAGCGTCTGCTTGAGCACTCTTCTGGTCCTCTCTAGCGTTTGTTGAAGCTAAGTCCACAGAGTTGCTGCTAGAGCATCCACTTGAGCAATATTCTAGTATGTCCTCTCTGGCACTTGCTAAAGTATATCCACAGAGCTACTGCAGAGTGTATGCTTGAGCAATCTTCTGGTCCTCTCTGGCGCTTGTAGAAGCTAAGTCCACAAATCTATTGTGAGAGCGTTCGCTTGAGCGATCTTCTAGTCAACTCTGGCACTTGATGAAGCTATGTAACATCCCCCAAACAACTAGACCCCCAAGTTGATTTTTTTATGACTAGGTCATGACAAAACTATAGGAAGAGCTTAAGACCATGTGGGCTTGGATGACAGGAAGAAAACCTAAGTTGTCTGCAGATAGCAGTTTTCAGATATCTAGCCTCGAGTTGGACTTTAGGGCCTCACCTTGATTCTTGACCCCACCATAGTATCCCTAACCCATTAGGGGTCCCCTTGGATCACCAGGAACTCATTGGAGTCAACCATTGGAGTCAACCATAGTATCCCTAACCCATTAGGCCAAATTGGTCAAACTAACTCAAGTAGGGCCAATTGGCCCCCACCATGCCAAATTTACCCTGCCCCTACCCTTATAGGGACACTAGGGACATAAAGGACGAAAACGCCCCATCATGGGACCTCCAATTTGGCCAATTTTACCAAAGTCAACTCTAGCCCTAATTTGGTCAAAAGTGCCCTATTAAGCGGCAATTCACCCTCACCTTGCGAAATTGACTCCACCTAAACCTTCCTAACCCATAAGAGAGTGCAATGGGTCACTATCCACCCATTGTGGTCAACCCAAGTGGTCAATTTGACCAAAGTCAACCTTAGCCTAAATTTAGGTCAAAATGACCTACTTTACCCAAATTGAACTCAATTAACAAGGGATAGACCTAATAGATATGGTCCACCACCTCACGGGGATTAAATGTTATTGAGTTGGCCATCCAGTTTGAAGAGAGTCTTCCAGGAGAGAGAAAATGGAGGTTTCCCCCAAATTGGAGAAGAGGAGGAGAATATTCATGGTGATTGAATGCATTGGACCCTTCAATCCCTCCCCAATTGATGAGCATTCACCTCCCCCCTTCAGTTACAAATAGAATCTTGAAGTTTCTATGGCCAGGGGAGCTGAATTAGGGGAGAATTAGAGGTGGCCAAAATCACCATTAATGGTATTAATGGAAATTGATGTCATGGCCCCTCCCCTCCCTTAACTGACCCCTTTAACATCTTCAGAGGTCAGAAAGGAGTGAAACCCCCTCTTCCCCGAAGAAATCGAGCACCAGAAGCTAGGAATGACAAGCGCCGAAAGCTCCACCTCCGTCCATGGCGACTCGCCAGAATACGCGCCACTAAGCCACCAACAGGTCGGATCCGCTTCCTCTACCCTAGTGCTAGAACTTTTGATGTTTCAGTGCTTGATCCGAGCTCAATTGGGTTCGGATCGCGCTTCCGAGAGGACTCGTTTCGAGCCCTCATTCCCCCACAAAATATCCCTGTTCCGGCCACCTCCGGCCGGCCAACCACCACCTATCGCCGGCCACCACCTCAACGAAGGTGGTGGTGGCATTGGACGGCGGGGCGGCGCTGTAACATCCCAGTGCGCGCTAGGCCCCTATGATGAAAAACAAATCAGTGTTGATTTTCTTTCGTAACGTATTTGGGTTTCGAGTTATTTGATTTGTATTAAAATATGAAAATATAGCTCGCATTTTGGACTGATTTGGTTGGGCATAATGGTTAGTTCCATTATACATGTTATTCATGATATAAGCATAAAAATTGTGAACATTGGGGTGCTAACAGAGGGCATTAGTAAAGTGAGTGTGTTAATAACTTAAACCAGTAAAATGAATGAGTATGCTATGAAAGGTTGCCTCCTCGTCATGTGATGTTCAAATACGGATTTGCTTATAGCTAAAATGGGGAAGTTTTGGAAATGTGGACTGCTAGCTAATTCCTAATTAGGTGTGCTGCTAGCTAATTCCTATTGGAATAAATTTGATCTTGGTGTGCTGGTAGCACAAATTTCTGGTGATTGTTATCACCGGCTTTAAAGGCGGTGGAGAACTTTCTTTTTAGTATTTTGGCCGAATCTTATCTCTCCTGGCTTCATTTCGATCGCAGCTAGGGCTTTCGAGTTCTCTCCTTTCTCCCCCTCTTTTTCCCCGGCAAATCGATTGTTCTGCTGTTAAGGTTACTGTTGGCAAAGCTTTGGTTTGAGCAGCGTATTGCAGAGTTGGCTGGAGCGGTGATTTGGATATCACTGTAAGCTCTTCTTCTTTCTTTTCCCCCCCTCTGAACTTCTCTTTACTGGAGTTTTAATTACTGTGGTCGGCTGGTTACAACTCCTATTAAGAGTTCCATAAGGCTTTGCCGGCTGCTGTCCTGCTTCAGGCCTGCTACTACCCTTTGCTAGGGGAAATCTTATTACCTTTTCTGTTAAGTTGCTATCCTAGTTATCACGGTCCTTTGGGGGGGGGGGGGAAGCGACTGTCTGAAGTTTCTGTCAAAAGCTTTGAATTAAATCCTTTTGATTTTGGGGGATTGTTGTTGGGGTGAACGACTGTTACTGATGCTTCTTTGTTTTGGGTGATTGTGCTACTATGAGTCTTGAACCAGATTGAAGATATGTTTAGCTTTATTTTGAACTACCTGTTGCTGTTCATTGTTTACTTCATTCCTATTCCACTTCTTCCTTCCTTGTAAATAATTATTGGGGCTTTTACTTTGATCGGATGGCTGCTGTTTCCTTATTAAATTGGCCGGCTACTCCCCTGTTTCTGATAGCTGCTGGTACGTGTTAACTTTGGAAGTTATGTTGGCATTTCGGGTTGTTGTTCACTGTATTAATTCTTATAACCAAAATACCTACAGCTCATTTTCTTCATCTTGTTACTATGGGTGTTTGGGTTTCTTGGGTTGATATGTTGGGGAATTTATGTATGGCTCGATTATCCTCTTTGTCATGGGAACCTCTTATTCCAGTTAGTTGTTGGTTATGGAATCCTTTGGTGATGTTTACTGATCTGCGAGCTCTATGTTGCTCGGCTGCTGCTCTTTATTTATGGTTCTTAAAGAGGGAGTTTGTCGTATTATCTTGTTGTCTGCTGTTTCCTTTCTTTTTAGTTTGGATAATGTTGACTAATTACATGTTGTATATTCTGTGGATCAGGGCCCTTTAATTAGTCTTGGCCAACTGCCGCCTTGCCGTGGAGGAGACAACCGCGAACGTCGTCCGGAAATCATGTGACATCCTCCCCTCTCCCTTGGTGCTAGCCTCTCAGATCACAATAGGAGAGATTAAGGCTCAAGAGAGCTTCTCGTGTGAGCTTTAATGGAGTTTCCTTAGGAAGACCAAGCCGGAACCTCAAAATTAGGGCATCGTTCGCCGCGAGGTTCTAGGGATCATTTCTTCTCTTCAAAGGGAGAGATGAGATTTGATTTGGGGCAAACCCATGGTCGTTGTGGGAGAGTGAGGGGAATGATATTTGGGGATTTTAAAAAGGGGGTGAAATGATCTTCATGTTTGGGGAAGATGATGGATCATGCGCTGTTAAATAGGTTTGGCTTTTATTGTATATTATGTAACAAGGTTGATAATAACCCCTTGGATTAGAAGTCCCGGTGTACGTGGATACACGGATTGTTTAGAAGGACTTGGATTAGAAGTCCTAGTGTACGTAGATGCACGGATTGTTTAATAGGACTTGTTTTAGAAGTCCTGGTGTACGTAGATACACGGATTGTTTAGAAGGACTTGGATTAGAAGTCCCGGTGTACGTGGATACACGGATTGCTTAGAAGGACTTGGTTTAGAAGTCCTGGTGTACGTGGATACACGGATTGTTTAGAAGGACTTGGTTTATAAGTCCTGGTGTACGTAGATACACGGATTGTTTAGAAGGGCTTGGATTAGAAGTCCTGGTGTACGTAGATACATGGATTGTTTAGAAGGACTTGGATTAGAATTCCCGGTGTACGTAGATACACGGATTGTTTAGAAGGAATTGGATGAGAAGTCCTGGTGTACATAGATACACGGATTGTATAGAAGGACTTGGATTAGAAGTGCTGGTGTACGTTAATACACGAATACAAATGGACCCCGCTGGGGAGGATTACTTGTGGCGGGTCTACGGGCTTGCTAGTCGTGACACCGACAGAAGCCAGCAGTAGACTATAGACAGGTTGGGTTGAACTCTTGGTTCTCACCTACCCAAGTCACCTTCTGTGCCCTTGGAGGCTCCGTTGTGTGTTCTTAGCGTCGAGCAGTACGTAGGGTCTCCGCTGTGTGTTCTTAGCGTCGAGGCGTACAGAGGCCTAGGACTGGTAGTGTTCATACCCTCCTAGTAGTGGAGGAGCTCGTTCCACTGTCTCCGTCTGGCCACGACGGGTGATGCCTGAGCGGTTAGCTACCGCTCAAAAAGCGAGAACTAAAGGTCTATGTCGACATAGCAGCTTTGCATAGGTGAGTTCATCATATGATAATCATTGCATTCATTCTGCATAATCATAGCATTGCACCGCATCGGGTCCATCATATAAATTAGTATGGGCTCTTTTATGTGATGGGTCCCAAATTGGAAACCTTAACTTATAATTTTGTATGGGCATTCATATAAGTTAAGGTACGATATGAACTGCTTATGCTTCCTGTTACTAGTACTTGCTTATTGATACTCTGCTTATGCTTCCTGTTACTAGTACGTGCTTATTGATACTCTGCTTATGTTTCCTGTTACTAGTACTTGCTTATTGATACTCTGCTTATGCTTCTTGTTACTAGTACTTGCTTATTGATACTCTGCTTATGCTTCCTGTTACTAGTACGTGCTTATTGATACTCTGCTTATGCTTTCTGTTACTAGTACTTGCTTGTTGATACTCTGCTTATGCTTTCTGTTACTAGTACTTGCTTATATATGTACCTGTTAGTTAGAGTTATTGCAAGTACTCAGGTACTTATACAATCGACATGTATATGCAACCATTCCTGTCACCTGCTTTGTATATTATTGCTTATATTGCAGCTTTTCTTCCTTTCCTTCTGCCCGGTGCCTTGGAGTCGTCGGGGGAGCGGTTGGGAAGCCACTTAGTCTTTATGACTAACGGTTGCTACGTCCCTCTTTTTAGGAGTGTTCCTTAGAGCAGCAGTGCACGGTGCTGGAGGTGGCTAGACAGGTCAGGTGTGCGGGGTTGGTGACTATGGTACCTTGGTTGCTGTTAGTGGCAGATGTGAGCACAGTTTGAGATGTAGACCTTGGGGCATTTAGTTTGATACTCTGATACTTTTGCAGGAGCTCTCGGAGCTCTTCTGTTTGTACTTTCTGGACTCTTACTTATTTTATTGATGGGTTGGCGTTGTTCAGTTGGTTTGGCTGGCAGGATAGGCGTCTTGTGGGGGAGGCTAGCTCGTGTGCTGGCGCTCCCGCAAGGCAGCTGTCCTGGGCATAAGACTCCCCTCGGTCGTGTCGTGTGTTCCGGGAGGGGGGTCTTACAAATGGTATCAGCTTGCAATGATCCTGAGATAAAGAAGTCCATTAAACCACTAGGCCACCCTGTTAGCTAAATCAGTTTGAGGACAAACTGATGCAGCGGAAGCGGTGGTGTGCCCGTGTGTGATTCACATTAAGTATGTCCACTTTTTCCTATAGGAAGTGCCAACCTAAGCCAAACTCGTACCCTTACGTATAGATGCTGACTCATTCCGAGACAGTAATTGGTATTCCCATTCCAACAATTAGAGGCTGTCTGGCATAGGGTTATGCCAACCTAACTACGATACCATTTTGGTCGACTTAACAGGATATGTCGTGATATACCCTAACCTTATACCGATCTCGGGGATGATGTGGCCAAGCAATAAGTGACCGCAAATGATTAAGGGAAGAGTTGAACATGAGTGTAGATGCTAGAGACTCACACCCTGAGATTTCTATCCTAGATATGGAGTAATATTATCACCTTACAAAATATTAGGGCAATCTAAATGAGATTGGTGCCTGAAATCTATCATCAGCTTAGTAAGAGACCACCAAGCATGTCCTTTATACTGTACGATAAGAATTCGGATCCAGAGAAGTCTCATTGTGGGATGAATGTGTTATATTGGTGGTAGAAGAAACTCAGTCGAAGAGATACGGGGGGCTTATCTCTTCGTTTATTAGGCTAGTTAAGTACCAGGTAATTGGATGTTATTTGTACATGCTCTCATTACAATGAGATGCAGCTTGGTCGTCGCCGTAAAAATTTGAATTTCTACATCACGGATAATATATAAGTACATCGTCACGGGGATCTATAGGGTAAGAACTCTAAGTCGAGGAGGTATGCCCCTAAGGTTTGTGCCCATACATGAGATGAATGTACCATATGGGCGGTGGATGAAATTTAGTCCAAAAACGTATGGGGGCTTGTCCCTTCGTTTATTGGCCTAGCAGATGGGCCAATTGGGATTCTACCAGGAGCCAAAAATCATTGTGGCCTGCTTCACTTAGCCTTACTACAATGAGTTTTTCCCATTTAAGTCGTTACAAGCCGTTGATATTGGAATTTGGCACTCCTTGATGAATGAGTTCATCTTAAGCAAGGGGATTGATTGAACACCATGTTTTGGTTTACGGTGAGTTCACCCCCAGAGTAATATACGTGTGGTACCCAGTTGGGACCTTGTTTGGAAAAGGCTCATATCTTTATATATATAAGTGTGTGTGTGTGCTGATAGCAAATCTTGGACCTCTCTTGCTATTGAACCATGGGCTCCTACTTTAGGTGGGGTTGTTTTCTGGGTTCATTTTGGGACCTTCTGATTATGTCTCGGCTAAATCATGTGCTGCCATACTCTGCCCTTGTTATTCTCTGCACTTGTCGTTGTTGGAAATTTGATCGGGGTCCCGCATAGGTATTCATACCAATAATTTGAAGACAGATAGTTTCCCAGATCCTAGTTAAACAAAGGACTAATTCTGATCGACTAAAGTCTAGATAGTTCCGTTTCTACATATTATGGCCTGGCTCAGCTCTAGTTGGTTTTAATTCTGAATATATATTATACACTTGTTAAAAGTTGCAATTGGTTTTGCGGCTAAGTTGCATGGAGCCTTGTTTGCAAATCCTTATCGGTGTGAGGAACCAGATCTTAATTCCCCGGAAATTTCGTTTCTAATTCCTGACGAGTCGGGGGAATTAGAGGCCAAGCTCCCTGGGAATTTCCCTTGCTAGCTCTCGACGACTCTGCGAGGCTAGCAAATTGTTAAATTTGAAGGATAAGTGGATGGAATTCGGTTTTGGGTTTTTTTTTACTTGTTCCAATAACGGGCAGCATAGCTAGATCCATGATAAAATGAAATTCAACTCTTGAAATATCAGCAATATGCTAGTAGGTCTCTCCAAGTTCTTGTTAACATTTATGTTGGATTATGCTAGCAGCTTTCTTCAAGTTTCTGTTAATAGTTATGTTGGATTATGCTAGCAGTTTTTCTCCAAATATTGGTAAACATCTATTTTGGGGGTGCTAGCAGTGGTCCTAGTTTCGGCTATCATCCTATTGTGGGTTATCTTAGTTATACACAGGGTTTATGATTGGCTAGCTCAGGATGGTTATATGGTTGGATCACTTGGGTTGTTCTGCCTTTATTCTTGGCTAATCGTGCATATTTTGGTAGCAGAAAATTTGGAGGGTTTGTAAACGTTGCGCATTTCTCTAGGTAAAGGTTTTGGTGGTTTGGCGGGCAAATCTTTCTGGAAATTTATTTTGTAATCTCTAGTTGCATTGGGAACCATTAGACTTTAGATTCCCCGGAACATTCGTTTCCTAATTCCTGACGGGTTTGGGAATTTGGTGCTAAATTTCCTGGGAATCTCTCTTGTTAGTTCCCGAAGTTTTGGCAAAGTAATAAGTTGTTAAACTGGATGGTTATGTGGATTTATTTCGGGGTTGTTTTGCTGATACCTTACATAGAGGGCTGTTGCTATAATTTTATTGGGGGCTGCCCTTTGTTTTCTATCTTATGGGGCTGCTGCTGCTGCTATTATTCAATTTGGGGGCTGCCCTTTGTTTCTCTTATCAAGGGGGCTGTTGCTGTTTACATTTAATATGGGGGCTGCTCCTTGAGTTGGTTACGCTAGTCCCGAATCATGGGTACTTGTTAAATTCCTACACCCGATTTGTTGTTTTGTTGCTTGGGGAACCTTGGTTGGGCTGTTTTGTGCCTGAAACAGCACGTGTACTGTTGATATTGGGCTGTTTTTCAGCATCCCTTAGGGCTGTTGTGCTGCTGTCCCTTTACTTTATCGTTGTTTTGGTTGTTACTATAACTCCTCCTTGTTGGTCGACTGCTATTGTCCTAATCTGTGGGGTGTCATTGCTGAATTTCTGCAGTCTATAATAGGCTAAGTGGTCATTCTTATGCAGTCCACTAAGTGTTGTTGATCTTATACCTTAATAGTGGGTTGTGGCCTTTATGGTTCCTGTTAGTTATGCTGGGCTTGAATCCTTTCAACTTTGTTTGGGCTGCTCTACTATCTTTCCTTGTTATTGGGGGCTGCTGCTATAATCTGATTGGGCGTTGTTTTAATAGATTTACTAGGTCGGGGGCTGCCTTATAAAACTCTGTTCGGGGTATGCTTAAACTGCAGGAATTTCTTAAGCTCCTTTTCTTGATAATTAGGGGTTGCCTCTTATGTTTTTGTTTGGTGACTGCTTCTATTACTTGGCTGAATTTTGGGCTGCTGCTGTTTTAATTAAAGTGGCTGCTTCATTTGAGTTCATTGGGGGTTGGTCTATATTCTAATGGTTCCTATAGCTTCATACTTATAGTGTTATATTTGCTATGTGGCAGTTAAACGCCTTGGTTATTCGGCCCTGGATATAGGAGATTACGATGGTCAAGTTCGGCAATCGTTTAAATGTTGGCTAAATTTCAAAACCATTCATAGCATCGCTAGTACTTTAAATGTTGAGCTCTTTATTTATTTTTGTACTAAACCACACTGTGGATTCAAATGAGTTGGGTTAGTTTTGGTTGGTTTCAGCTTTGGTGGTTTGGAGGTGTTTAGACCCTAAATTCCCCGGAAATTTCGCTTCCTAACTCCCGATGGCTTAGGGAATTAGGTGTTAAATTTCCTGGGAATTTCCCCTGCTAGTTCTCGGTGACTCAGCGAGGCTAGCAGTTGATCGAGAAGAGTATGTGTGGGATTCTTGTGGCTTTCTTTCAGCATTATTGGAACTTAAGACCTTATTCCCCTATCTTAAACATAAGACCCGCCCTAACCTCAACTTAAATTTCGGGGACGAAATTGTTTCTTCGTTTATTGGATTTGTAACATCCCAGTGCGTGCTAGGCCCCTATGATGAAAAATAAATCAGTGTTGATTTTCCGTCGTAACGTATTTGGATTTTGAGTTATTTGCTTTGTATTAAAATGTGAAAATATAGCTCGCATTTTGGACTGATTTGGTTGGGCATAATGGCTAGTTCTGTTATACATGTTATTCATGATATAAGCATAAAAATTGTGCACATTGGGGGTGCTAACAGAGGGCATTAGTAAAGTGAGTGTGCTAATAACTTAAAACAGTAAAATGAATGAGTATGCTATGAAAGGTTGCCTCCTCGTCATGTGATGTTCAAATACGGATTTGCTTATAGCTAAAATGGGGAAGTTTTGGAAATGTGGACTGCTAGCTAATTCCTAATTAGGTGTGCTGCTAGCTAATTCCTATTGGAATAAATGTGATCTTGGTGTGCTGGTAGCACAAATTTCTGGTGATTGTTATCACCGGCTTTAAAGGCGGTGGAGAACTTTCTTTTTAGTATTTTGGCTGAATCATATCTCTCCCGGCTTCATTTTGATCGCAGCTAGGGCTTTCGAGTTCTCTCCTTTCTCCCCCTCTTTTTCCCCGGCAAATCGATTGTTCTGTTGTTAATGTTACTGTTGGCAAAGCTTTGGTTTGAGCAGCGTATTGCGGAGTTGGCTGGAGCGGTGATTTGGATATCACTGTAAGCTCTTCTTCTTTCTTTTTCCCCCCTCTGAACTTCTCTTTACAGGAGTTTTAATTACTGTGGTCGGCTGGTTACAACTCCTATTAAGAGTTCCATAAGGCTTTGCCGGCTGCTGTCCTGCTTCAGACCTACTACTACCCTTTGCTAGGGGAAATCTTATCACCTTTTCTGTTAAGTTGCTATCCTAGTTATCACGGTCCTTGGGGGGGGGGGGGGGGGGGGGGGGGGGGAAACGACTGTCTGAAGTTTCTGTCAAAAGCTTTGAATTAAATCCTTTTGATTTTGTGGGATTGTTGTTGGGGTGAACGGCTGTTACTGATGCTTCTTTGTTTTGGGTGATTGTGCTACTATGAGTCTTGAACCAGATTGATGATATGTTTAGCTTTATTTTGAACTAGCTGTTGCTGTTCAATGTTTACTTCATTCCTATTCCACTTCTTCCTTCCTTGTAAATAATTATTGGGGCTTTTACTTTGATCGGATGGCTGCTGTTCCCTTATTAAATTGGTCGGCTACTCCCCTGTTTCTGATAGCTGCTGGTATGTGTTAACTTTGGAAGTTATGTTGGCATTTCGGGTTGCTGTTCACTGTATTAATTCCTAAAACCAAAATACCTACAGCTCATTTTCTTCATCTTGTTACTATGGGTGTTTGGGTTTCTTGGGTTGATATGTTGGGGAATTTATGTATGGCTGGATTATCCTCTTTGTCATGGGAACCTCTTATTCCAGTTAGTTGTTGGTTATGGAATCATTTGGTGATGTTTACTGATCTGAGAGCTCTATGTTGCTCAGCTGCTGCTCTTTATTTTTGGTTCTTAAAGAGGGAGTTTGTGGTATTTTCTTGTTGTCTACTGTTTCCTTTCTTTTTAGTTTGGATAATGTTGACTGATTACATGTTGTATATTTTGTGGATCAGGGCCCTTTAATTAGTCTTGGCCAACTGTCGCCTTGCCGCGGAGGAGACAACCGCGAACGTCGTCTGAAAATCAGGTGACTTCCTCCCCTCTCCCTTGGTGCTAGCCTCTCAGATCACAATTGGAGAGATGAAGGCTCAAGAGAGCTTCTCGTGTGAGCTTTAATGGAGTTTCCTTAGGAAGACCAAGCCGGAACCTCAAAATTAGGGCATCGTTCGCCGCGAGGTTCTAGGGATCATTTCTTCTCTTCAAAGGGAGAGATGGGATTTGATTTGGGGCAAACCCATGGTCGTTGTGGGAGAGTGAGGGGAAGGATATTTGGGGATTTTAAAAAGGGGGTGAAATGATTTTCATGTTTGGTGAAGATGATGGATCATGCGCTGTTAAATAGGTTTGGCTTTTATTGTATATTATGTAACAAGGTTGAAAATAGCCCCTTGGATTAGAAGTCCCGGTGTACGTGGATACACGGATTGCTTAGAATGACTTGGATTAGAAGTCCTAGTGTACGTAGATACACAGATTGTTTAAAAGGACTTGGTTTAGAAGTCCTGGTGTACGTAGATACAAGGATTGTTTAGAAGGACTTGGATTAGAAGTCCCAGTGTACGTGGATACACAGATTGTTTAGAAGGACTTGGTTTAGAAGTCCTGGTGTACGTGGATACACTGATTGTTTAGAAGGACTTGGTTTAGAAGTCATGGTGTACGTAGATACACCGATTGTTTAGAAGGACTTGGATTAGAAGTCCTGGTGTACGTTGATACACAGATTGTTTAGAAGGACTTGGATTAGAAGTCCTGGGGTACGTAGATACACGGATTGTTTAGAAGGACTTGGATGAGAAGTCCTGGTGTACGTACATACACGGATTGTATAGAAGGACTTGGATTAGAAGTCCTGGTGTACGTTGATACACGGATACAAATGGACCCCGCTGGGGAGGATTACTTGTGGCGGGTCTACGGGCTTGCTAGTCGTGACACCGACAGAAGCCGACAGTTGACTATAGACCGGTTGGGTTGGACTCTTGGTGCTCACCTACCCAAGTCCCCTTCTTTTTCCTTGGAGGCCCCACTGTGTGTTCTTAGCGTCGAGCAGTACGTCGGGTCTCCGTTGTGTGTTCTTAGCATCGAGGCGTACAAAGGCCTAGGACTGGTAGTGTTCATACCCTCCTAGTAGTGGAGGAGCTCGATCCACTGTCTCCGTCTGGCCACGACGGGTGATGCCTGAGCGGTTAGCTACTGCTCAAAAAGAGAGAACTAAAGGTCTATGTCGACATAGCAGCTTTGCATGGGTGAGTTCATCATATCATAATCATTGCATTCATTCTGCATAATCATAGCATTGCACCGCATCGGGTCCATCATATAAATTAATATGGGCTCTTTTATATGATGGGTCCCAAATTGGAAACCTTAACTTATAAGTTTGTAAGGGCATTCATATAAGTTAAGGTACGATATGAACTGCTTATGCTTCCTGTTACTAGTACTTGCTTATTGATACTCTGCTTATGCTTCCTGTTACTAGTACGTGTTTATTGATACTCTGCTTATGCTTCCTGTTACTAGTACTTGCTTATTGATACTCTGCTTCTGCTTCCTATTACTAGTACTTGCTTATTGATACTCTGCTTATGCTTCCTGTTACTAGTACGTGCTTATTGATACTCTGCTTATGCTTCCTGTTACTAGTACTTGCTTATTGATACTCTGCTTATGCTTTCTGTTACTAGTACTTGCTTATATATGTACCTGTTAGTTAGAGTTATTGCAAGTACTCAGGTACTTATACAATCAACATGTATATACAACCATTCATGTCACCTGCTTTGTATATTATTACTTATATTGCAGCTTTTCTTCCTTTCCTTCCGCCCGGTGCCTTGGAGTCGCCGGGGGAGCGGTTGGGAATCCACTTAGTCTTTATGACTAACGGTTGCTACGTCCCTCTTTTTAGGAGTGTTCCTTAGAGCAGCAGTGCACGGTGGTGGAGGTGGCCAGACAGGTCAGGTGTGCGGGGTTGGTGACTATGGTACCTTGGTTGCTGTTAGTGGCAGATGTGAGCACAGTTTGAGATGTAGCCCTTGGGGCATTTAGTTTGATACTCTAATACTTTTGCAGGAGCTCTCGGAGCTCTTGTGTTTGTAGTTTCTGGACTCTTACTTATGTGAATGTCTCTTTATGGCTTCTTGCTTTTATTTTATTGATGGGTTGGCGCTGTTCAGTTGGTTTGGCCGGCAGGATAGGCGTCTTGTGGGGGAGGCTAGCTCGTGTGCTGGCGCTCCCGCAAGGCGGCTGTCCTGGGCATAAGACTCACCTCGGCCGTGTCGTGTGTTGTGGGAGGGGGGTCTTATAGGCGCTTTGGTGGCTGGGAAAATGGGGACAAAGCTCACCCAGGTACGGGCAATCCTGTCGTTGGCCAGAGGAAGGGGATAACTCGATGCCATTCATTCCTGCTTCAAGATTTGTGCAGATTCATTTAAGTGAATGCAATGTTTATATCATTTTCTGTCACACATTTAGAAGTGTTTTGTATTAATTAATTAAAATACTAAACCACCTCTGCTGGAAAAGTGCCCAACATAAACTTTGTAGCCCTTGGTGTGTAGATCAAGGGAAAATTTGTTTCAGCCCAATAGGGTCACTGTAGCTCCCTGTAGAGCCTTTTTGCTAGGACAGGTCCCTAGGGTAGGGCAATCACCTTTCCTTGAATAACTCTTGATAGAGAAATGCTATGGGCATGAAAATCTAAAACTAGGACATTTGTACCAACCCTCTGAACATACCCAAAGATGGGAATTTTAGGAGAACATTTTTCTATGGTTTTTGTAATAATTTCATAAATAAAATGTTAATTAATTAATGGGTCTAATGACCCCTAATCCCCTCCAAATTTTGGTGGGTGCTCTTTAGGGATATTATATGACCTTGGTAAAAATTTCAGCCTTATTTGGGAAATTGGTTAACCCAAGTTGGGTCAAATTAGGTCAAAATTAGGGCATGGTGTTTATCTTGGGGTATGGTGGTCAAAACTAATCAACATGAGTTGAAACCTTGGCCACTGGTTTAGGATCATATCGAACGCCCCCATGAGTGATTTGGGGTGGTGTGGAGGTGGATTTGCCCTATGACCCTAGCTATATCCCTAGTGGTGCATGTAGAACCTTGTGAAGGTCATGTCGTCAAAAGTCCTATAATGGTCATGGGACTTAGTAGATAAGTTCATAGGGGGTAATAATGCCCTAGGAAATTTTGAGAGAATTGTAGGAGTATTTATTCCCCCTAAATTAGGTTATAACCCCTTTAGGTCTCTTTCTTGTAAAGGAAATTTACATGCTCAAATGGCCTTGGATGATGATGAAACCTTGGTAGTGCCTTTAATATCACATGAAAGGCCTCTAGTAATTTTTGTGTAATTAATAAAATGATTTAACCAGCATTTCATTCACAAGACACTTATTTTACCTTAAATTTAAGAAATATAATTGAGGGTCCAATACTCTCTGGAAAAATGTGCAACTTGGTGATTGGACATTTTAGGGCACTAGAAAGCTCTGTAAAGTTTTACATAATTTTTGGAGATTGTTACCAGTGGGCTACTTCACAATATGTTCATATTAGGATTTATTTGGAATATTTATTTAGGTGAGAAAATGATTTACATAAATTGTGAAACTCAGTCAGCAAGCCTTTATGAACATATTGGAGATCTAGTATTTCTCTCATAATTTTTGGAATTATTTTACAATAGGTTCCTTCACAATTTTCCCTAGACCGGGTTTCTTGGAATATTCATTTATGTGATTAATTAGCCTTTATAAATTCTGAAATTTGGCTAGTAGATGTTTATGACTAATATAATGGTCTAGTAATTTTTCCATAATTTTTGGATAAGTAATTTTGATGGTTCCTTCATTAACCTCCAATTTTGGATAGATGTTAAATATTATAATTAGGGGACAAATCCATATTGTAAAATTGTGACATTCTGTACTTCGTGTTACTTTGGCATGATAAATTTACCATAATTTTATGGGAGCCATATCATAAGAATAGATTACACTTCATGTTCATATTCAGGCTTGACAATTACTGGAGGAATTAAAATAAATGCTAAAATATTAAGGAAAAATATGAATCTTTGGTTTTAGTCTTATAATGCCATGATTGTCCAGTAAAAATCTTGTGCCATGTGGATGAATTTTTGGAGCACTTCTACTTATTAGCTTCATATAGTTAGTTTGGTCTGCGTATAGTAAAAATGGGAAACTTGGGTATTTCAGGTCTACCAAGTGGAAGTGGCATGTAGTTTGTGTACATGGTCAGGGTGAAGAGGACGAGGTTATCAAAAAAGGAGTTTAGGAGATAAGAGTTCTAGGTGAGCTAAGGGTAAGGTCGTGTTTGTGATTGACGAAAGATCGTCTTTCCCCTAGTGTGTCATAAACCACCTGGGTTAATACAAGTGAAATGCTAAGAGGCTTAGAAATATGGGTAGACACCCATAACATTAAATGCCTTCAGAAAGGGAGCCTTGGGGGTCATCCCGGTATAGTTTCTAGTACCGTAGCGAGCCCCTTGCAGGGTAATCCTCGGGAAGTCCAAGGTTAACCATAAATTGTAGGGCAAAGTTGTTATACAAGATTAACTATGTAATATACTCACTCACACTCCATTGTCACGGGTTCTTTAGTCGGTTTGGTCTTACAAGAGGTAGGCTCAGTGGTTATAGCAATAGATTTATTAGTCTGGTGAGTTGTGACTCGACCATGTTTGTTGTGCCGGCGGGTTAGCCCGGGGAGCTTATGGCTCGGAGATAGAAGTAAACATGTTTGCATGTGCATAAAGTGGTGGGTCCTTCGTGTTGATGGTCGTTGCACCGGCATTAATACTTGGCCTCGGTAAGTGTGGATAACCCTTTACCAAGACAAGTCTGGTGGTCTAACCAGCAAGAGTACGCAGGAACTCCGCTATTGTGTTCTTAGCGTTGAGACGTAAGTGCAAATACCAACCTAGAGGTGGGCGAGGCCCAACCCACCGCTTCCGTTTGCCACTATGGAAGTTTCCTGGCAGTTTTGCTAGCTCCAAAAAGGGGGAACTAAATGTCTGTGCGCATAGAGTCATAGTGTGTGAGTTGCACTTGTGTGAACATAACATTTAACTGCATACCTTGCATGTCATAGCATCAACATTGCATTTCAATCCCTACCCCTATCGTATAAGTTGGTTATGAGACTTCTTACACGATAGTTCTTGCTAAACGACCTCTTGGTCTATAGGTTTGTGTGGGCATTCCTATAAATCAACGATTACTTTTTTTACTTACCTTTATATATTTGCTCTATTTGTTTACTTTACTTGTTCTTACTCTACTTTACTTACTGCTTCAGTTATGATATATATTGCATAGTGGTAGGCATGCCATGTGGATTCTATCCCCGTTACCTGCTATTATTTACACCCATTGTTGTCCTCCGCTTCATTCCTCCCGCTCGATGCCTAGGAGTCACCGGGGAGGGTGGGGGATTGGCTTAGTCTTTTAACTAACCGTCGGTGGACCTTATCATTTTAGGGGACCGAGGAGACCGAGGAGATGCTGCAGCACCAGAGGCCAGTGCAGATGGAGATGGGGCAGTCTAGTATGGGAGCACCATTGGCAGGATCCGTGAGTGACTTACTAGTTTTAGTTGGTTTGCCTCCGCGAGTGTCTTTTGTAGTGAGGATTTGATGTATCGGGCAGGAGCCCTTGTTATTTCTATCCATTATTTCAGTTACTTCCTGTGGACATCTCTTTATGATGATTTTACTTTTATGTGATATGGACTTGGCTTATTTAAGTCAGCTTAAGCTTTACTTCTTTATGATCGATAAGGCCGGCAGGATCGGTATTTTGTAGTGGCGACCTTCCCGAGTGAGGGTATTACCGCAAAGCGGCGGTTCTGGGCATAAGACCCGGGTTTTGTAAAAGAAAAAAAAGGGGTCTTACAAAGGGGTATCAAAGCAAACCTCTATCCGGAGAAAAGAAAAGAAGTCCACAAACTCTGGGCCACCCCGCGCAAGATAATTTTGAGGACAAACTAGCAGCGGAAGCAAAGGTGTGCCCATAAAGGAAATCACATGAAAAGTCCACTTCTAACTGAATTTTCTTTAGCTAAGTCCCTGACGAGCGTAATTTTCTTGTGTAGCCCGCGACGAACCCTATGCCGCAGCATGGAGTTCCACCGACACCAAACGTCGTTCCACCACCACCGGCTCCCACTCCCTTCCAGCAGATGGAGATGGGACAAAAACTGACAGCCATATTGGAGACATTCAAGGCACAGCAGGCACCGACTCCTCAGCAAAACCCTGGGGCCAATTGGCTGAGCGTCTTCCGAGGTCTCCCCCCCCCCCCATCATACCTTGGGATGGAGGCAGTTGTGAGGACTGAGGAGTGGGTGGACATCATGGAGGAGATGCTGACATGGATTAAGTTCCCGACAGATATGGAGGTGCCACTGGTGGTCTCATGTTTGGAGTCCCATGCAAAGAGATGGTGGAAGAGGTTCCTGGACACATCATATGCAGGACTGGAGGCTACAGATTTTTCTTGGGATGAGTTAAAGGCAGCACTGCTGAAGCATTTTGTGCCGCAGTTTGCAGGAGACGAGCTAGAGGATAGATTTCTGCAGTTGAGGCAGGGGAGCAGGACAGTTCTAGAGTATCACCGGGAGTTTACCCATCTAACCCAGTTTGCAGTTTCGTATCAGCTGAACGATGCAGGATACGCAAAAGGGTTCTACAAGGGGATTCGTGATGAGCTGAGGCAGGCCCTACTCTTCATCTCCGACGGTAGTATGATTAATATCCTGGAGATGGCAAAGAAGCTGGAGGTAGACCAGCAAACTGTTCGTGGAAGGAAGAGGCAAATGGAGGACCAGGGAAGGGGAGGCAGAAGGGACCAACCGAGAGGTTGAGATGCTGGGGAAGGAAGGACGGAGGTCCGACCCCGCCAGGAGCAGAGGGAGCCGGTAGTGTTGGATCCTCAACCTCTACAGATGCGGGAGATGTCGAGGATTGGAGGAGGTGGGCCACCTCCAGAGTGCTACCACTACCGCCAGACTGGCCACATCTGGAGGAACTGCCCTCAGAGGAATGCACCACCAGCACTTCAGGTTACCCCTCTGGCCTAGCATTTCGGGGGCCGAGGATGTGGTCGAGGCCGTGGATTTCAGGGCGGAGACCGGAGGCAGAACAAGGAACAAATGTACGCCCTGGACCTAGCACAGCCCCAGGACCCGGCAAGGGTCATCACAGGTACCTTGATGTGCCCTTTTTATATAATTGTTAGTACCTTTCGATTTCAATTTTACCTTAACATTAAACCAAACAAACAAAAATGACCTAGGTATAGTACTCGTCCGCGGCAAGCTCGCATACACTTTATTTGATACGGGTGCCTCTCACCCATTCATCTCGGAAGAATTCATGGATGATCTGTGCCAAATCCAACACTTTGAGGGCATCTACAGGAGGGTGCGATTCCCGGATGGATCAGAGATTCTAACGAATGCAAAGTGCAACATGAATGTGGAGATTGGAGGGAAACTATTCGAAGCACCGGCGACACGCTTGAAGATGAAGGACTTTGATCTAATCTTAGGCATGAACTGGCTGCACTAGAACCACGCAAAGATTGACTGTCCAGCAAGGAGGATCGTTCTAAAGCATGAAGATGGTGAAGTAGTAATCAAAGGTATCAAAACCCCTCCCGTATCTTTTTATCATCAGTTTAGGCCGTTAAGGCCCACCTGCAGGGAGACGAGGTATACTAGGTGCTCTTCAAGGCGACGGAAGTCAAAGATTCGGTGTCGAATATCCCGGTCGTGTGGGATTTTGCCGACATATTTCCGGAGAAGCTGCCAGGGCTGCCACCGCACCGCGAAAAGGATTTTCAGATCCAACTGGTGTCGGGGGATAAGCCGGTATCTAGAGCTCCTTATCGGATGGCCCTGAAGGAGCTGGTGGAGGCAGGATTCGTTAGGTCGAGTTCCTCACCTTGGGGAGCTCCGGTGATATTCATGAAGAAGAAGGATGGGATGCTTAGATTGTGCATCAACTACAGAGCCCTGAACTGACTGACAGTTCAGAATACGTACCCGTTACTAAGGATCGACGAGCTTTTTGACCAGTTGGAGGGAGCCCACCTTCTCGAAGCTGGATTTGAGATCAGGATATTACCAACTGTGGATCCAGAAGGAGGATATCCCAAAGATAGCTTTCAGCAGCCGATACGGATTATATGTGTTCACGATGATGCCGTTCGGACTCACAAATGCACCATCAGCATTTATGAGCCTGATGAACCGTGTGTTTGAGCCTTATCTCGACATCTTCGTCATCGTGTTCATCAACAACATCCTCATCTATTCAAGGACGGAGGAGGAGCATGCATGACATTTGGCACTAACCTTGGAGAAGCTTCAGGAGCATCATCTGTATGCGAAGTTCAGCAAATGCCAGTTTTGGCTGAAGGAGGTGGCCTTCCTAGGCCACATTATTAGTGGAGCTTGTCTAGCAGTGGATCCAGCAAAGATCCAGGCAGTGCAGGGTTGGCCACCGCTGAAGACGGCCACCAACGTGAGGAGTTTCTTGGGACTTGCCAGCTATTACCAGAAGTTCGTGCAGGGATTTTCATAGATAGCCCTCCCGCTCACGTCCCTGACGAAAAAGGATGCTACCTACACATGGACACCACAGTGTGAGGCAGCCTTCCAGGAGCTGAAGAGTCGACTTACTACGGCACCCATCCTTGCCCTTCCGTCGGTGAGGGAA
Source organism: Dactylorhiza incarnata (assembly GCA_033032865.1). Lineage (NCBI taxonomy): Eukaryota > Viridiplantae > Streptophyta > Magnoliopsida > Asparagales > Orchidaceae > Dactylorhiza > Dactylorhiza incarnata. The sequence continues at coordinate 19,408,560 of JAWHQI010000001.1, read as the reverse complement.
GGATTCCATGTGTACATGGATGCATCGTACCAGGGGAAGGGTACCGTCCTGATGCAGAATGGGCGCGTGATAGCGTACGCTTCCCGCCAGTTGAAGAATCACGAGCGGAATTACCCGGTGCATGACTTGGAGATGGGAGCTATTGTATTCGCTCTAAAAATATGGCGACACTATCTCTACGACGTCCACTCCGACATATTCTCAGATCACAAGAATCTGAAGTACGTAGATACGCAGAAGGAGCTGAACATCCGGCAAAGACGATGGGTGGAGTTTTTATCAGACTACCATTACACGATGCATTACCACCCAGGAAAGGCGAATGTAGTAGCAGATGCTCGGAGCAGGAGAGCTACCACGTCAAGAGTGGAGCCCAAGTTGATGGCCATGGAGTTAGTGCGGATGTTCGAGGACATGCAGATCTCCTTAGTATCCGAGGACGATACGGAGCTATACGAGGAGTACTTAGCAGCAATGGGTGCCACTTATGACATTCGAGACCGCATCAGGGATGGGCAGAGGAAGGATGCCAATCTAGAGCCAATTTTCAGAGCCTTGGAGGCAGGCTCAGACGGAGACAATTCGTTGAAGGATGACCTATTGAGTTTTAGAGGCCGAGTGAATATACTGGCAGGGAGCCAGATTCGGGAGGATATTATGACAGAGGCTCATTGCAGTAGATATTACTGTTGAAAATGTTGAAGTGGAAGTTTGTGAAGTTGGCGGTCTGGGGGGGAGACCGCGTGGTCTGGTCTGACCGTTCGGTCTTGTGGTCTCCTCTAGCGGTCTGACCTCTCTGGTCTAGCCGCGGGCTTCTCGGCATGACCGCTGTTCTTCTGTCAAAGGGTGTCGAGGTGTGGCTGCGCGGTCTGGTCGTGTGACCGCGTGGCGGAGCAGGTTTCTGCCCGGTAAGGACGGCGCGCGGTCTGGTGCTTATGACCGCGTGGTGCGGGCAGCCCGGTCTGGAGGCTGTCTGGGTTCTTTGTGGTGCGCGCGGACTAAGGTCTTCTTAGTCGCGCGGTCTCCGGTTTGTGTTCGCATGGCTGGTCTTTCAGCGATCAGCTGGTATATGCGGTCACAGGTGTTTGATCGACTTGGCGGGTTGTTGCCCTAATCGGTCCGGTGAGTTCGCGGTCTCTGGAGGAGGTCGGGAGGCGAACACAGGTGGTGAGTGACATGACCGGACGAGTTGTCATGATCGCGCGGCTTCTGTTGAAGTCGGCGAGCTTACTAAGCAGGAGGATCTTTTACTATTCGCGCAGGTTGCCCGGTCTGGTCGTGCGATCAAGGGGTGGTGATCCTATCTCATAGGGTGGTGACTGGATCAGGTCTCATCCCTATATATAGGAGCCATTGTAGCAGCAAATATATCACACCAAGTGTAAGCTGAGCTCGCAACCGGTTCTTGCGGTCTGTTTTTTGTGACCGGTCGGTTAGCTGATCGAACTTGTTTTGTGTAGCTTCTGCGGATTGTGCGGGTAGCAGCGATCACCTCCTCTTCTTACGGTGTTCGGGCGATCTCGCGACTTGCAGTGCGGGTTGCTAGAGTTCGGGAGGATCAATGGAGTTTGGGAGTTTGCGAGGTTCTCAGTTGGTTTTGTTCAAGGCGCAGGCAGGCAGTTCGGGCGGTCTTGTTTTCTAGCCGGGTGGACTGTCAGGTCGAGCGGTCAGGCGGTCTTAGTTAGTCAGACCGCTGGTTTTCCTTTCTGCTGTTTTCTCTTCTATTTTTGTGTACTGGCAAAATCATGTCTCGCCATGTATACCTCTCCCTGTAATGAAGAACTTTGCTTGATCAATAAATATTGTGTTTGCTTCATGTGTTTCTGGTTGATTGGCTTGAACTTTTAGTTATACAATTCCTGCTCACTCCTAGATATTCAGAAAATTTCACATGGTATCAGAGCCAGGTTTGAGTGGATAGAGCAGTGAATAACTAAAAGTTGCCATCGCCTTTGTGCAGAAGGAACCAGTGGTAGAGCCATGGAAGCTAGGGGTCTTGGAATTGAGATGCTTACATCGACTAACTTTAAGAAGTGGAAGTCGTGTATGCAAAGTTATCTTCTGGGTGAGGACCTCTGGGAGGTAGTTGGAGGAGAGAGCACGAAGGAAGTTATTCTGATTGGGGATAACGGTCATGAGGTGAGGAACTGGAGGCGGATTAATGCCAAAGCGGAGTTTGCCCTGAAGAGGGCAATATCACCTGACCTGTTTGATCACATCTTGGGGTGTGGATCAGCTGCAGAGATCTGGAGAGCCCTGGATGGGCTGTTTAACAAGAAGAATGTGGCAATACTGCAATTCATGGAGAATGAGCTGGCTAGATCGGCTCAAGGTGACCTTTCTATCTCTACGTTCTTCTTGAAGATGAAGAACTTGTGCGCCGAGATTTCAGCTGTGGATCCTGATGAGCCAATTTCTGAGGCGAAGCTGAAGAGGCATATCATCCGTGGCTTGCGAAAGGAATATGTTGCCTTTGTGACGTCGGTGCAGGGTTGGGCAAATCAGCCGTCTCTGGTGGAGCTGGAAAATCTGTTTGCTTCGCAGGAGAGTCTGGCAAGGCAGATGGAGGGGGTGTCAGTGTCTGGGGAAGACGGCGAAGTTCTCTTCACGTGAAAGAAGAAGAAGTGGGATAAGAAGAAGACCGCTGGAGGAGGCAATGGGCCTTCAACTTCTGGACAGCAGGAGAGGGGCTATGCTCCTAAGGTTGAAGGGAAGAAGAAGGGAGAAGGTCCCAAGTGCTTCAGGTGCGGAAAGGTTGGTCACATCAGGAGGGATTGCCGGGTGAATCTTCAGCCGGGGCATGCTGTTACAGGAAAGGAGGAAGCTGAGGCCAGATAGCTTGATGGAGGATGGGGAGGAGCCTTCTCGGCTTCTATTGGAGCTGCGGTTACTATCAACTATCAGGACGACTGGATCGTGGACTCGAGGTGTGGTCATCACCTCACCGGGGACGAGTTGAAGCTTTCTTCAGCTCAGCCGTACTCAGGTAATGATGTCATTATTACTGCTGATAATATAGTGCATGTTGTCGAGAAGGTGGGGGTTGTTTCCTTGGGCAGTGATAGGGGGCCTCTAACTTTGAAGAGTGTCTATCATGTGCCTGGTATGAGGAAAAACCTCTTCTCTATGACCAACGCTGTAGACGCTGGGTATCACGTTTTGTTTGGCCCAACAGAAGTGAGGTTTCTTCGGAATGTTGAAGCAGTGTAGGCGGAGGCCGTTCATGTGGGGAGGAGAGCTAAAGACTTGTTCGTTTTATCGACAAGTTCTTATGTTGACAAGATGCGGATGAATGATAGTGTTGTCATATGGCACGAGAGGTTGGGGCATGTCGGGATGGATAAGTTGAAGGCTATGACGGTGAAAGGTCTGGTCAAGGTCCTGCCTAGTCTATCTTCTTATGGAGACGGTCATGTGTGCGCGGGATGTCAGTTCGGCAAGTCTCATCGACAACCATTTGACAAGTCGCAGACAAGGTGTAGTGTGCTGTTGGAGTGCATCCACGGTGACTTGATGGGACCGACTGCTACCCCAAGCCTCGGAGGCAGTAGATATATGCTGGTGCTGATCGATGATTACACCAGATATGTCTGGGTATATTTCTTGAAGGAGAAGGTGGAGGTGTTTGCCAAGTTCGTGGAGTTCAAGGAGCTCGTGGAGGGTCGGCTTGGCCTGCGGGTTAAGAAGCTGAGGACTGACAACGGAGGGTAGTTCACCTCTGGTGAGTTCTCTACTTTTTCCAGGAAGGCAGGCATCCGGAGGGAGCTTACTTGTGCGCATACTCCACAATAAAACGGTGTTGTAGAGCGGAAGATCCGTCATCTAACAGAGACCTGCAAGTGTTGGCTGCATGCCAAGAGTATCCCAAAGTCCTTTTGGGTGGAGGGAATGTCTTGCGCTGCCTACGTCATCAACAGGATGCCTCTTAGTCTCATCAATATGAAGACCCCGCATGAATTGATGTTCAAGGAAAAGCCAAGCGTGGCACACCTTCGGGTGTTTGGTTCCACCTGCTATGTGCACATTCCAGAAGTGCTTCAGATGAAGCTAGATGTGAAAGCAAGGAAGCTAGTCTTCGTGGGTTATGATGATCGGAAGAAGGGCTGGAAGTGCATGGACCCGGAGACGCGGAGATTTGTAGTATCTCGTGACATCATGTTCAACGAGGTGACGTCTTACAAGGGAAGTTCTGGTGTTGAGCTACCAGAAAGCAGGGTGGAGGAGCCGGAGAAAGCTGTGGAAAATCTTCAGGTGGAGCTGCCTGTGTCACCAGGTGGTCCATCAATATCTAGTTCTAAGGAGGAGGCTTCTGGATCAAGAAGCAGGGGGAGCGATGCTCCGAGTACGTCTGGAAGGGGAGCTAGAGAAGAAGCAGTTGAAGATACTGTGAGTCAGGGGAAGGCGTTGAGGAGATCGAAGCGAACAATCATTGCCCCTGATCACTATACAGGAGGAAACATGGTGAGCTTTGTCTCGTATTTCTTTGCTGGTCCCTTGGATGAGAGGGAGCCGTCGAGCTTTGAAAAAGCCAAAGTCGTGGAACAATGGTATTTAGCTATGCAGGAAGAGATGAGTGCTCTTGAGAAGAATGAGACTTGGTCTTTGGTGCCCAAGCCCAAGGGTATCACCCCTGTGACATGCAAGTGGGTCTACAAGCTTAAGAAGAAGGCTGGCGGCAGTATCGACCGATACAAGGCTCGCCTTATGGCTCGGGGATTCTCGCAGCAATACGGTGAGGACTATGAAGAGACATTCAGTTCGATGGCAAAAATGACTTCTGTTCGGGTTGTGATTGCCTTGGCGGCATGTTGGGGGTGGGAGATTTGGCAGCTCGACGTAAAGAATGCATTCTTGTATGACAAGATTGACAAGGACATCATCATGGTCCAGCCGCCAGGCTTCGTATCTGAAGATTTTCGGAGTATGTCTACAAGTTGAAGAAGGCCCTGTATGGGTTGAAGCAAGCGCCAAGGGCGTGGTATGGAAAGATTGCAGAGTATCTCTTATTCTGTGGGTTTGGTGCTTCAGACACAGACTCAAGCTTGTTCGTCAAGAAGAGCGGGGAGCTTCAAGTCATCATGCTGCTTTACGTCGACGATATGATCGTGACGGGGAATTCAAAGGAGGAGGTAGCAAGGCTTTGGGCTGAGCTATCTATCAGGTTCGAGATGAAGGACTTAGGTGAGCTTCACCATTTCCTTGGACTCAAAGTGCAGAGGAAGGGAAGTGGAGTGCTGGTGTCCCAGGCTGGATATGCGGAGCGAATCGTGGAGCGGTTCGGCATGAAGGAAGGGAAGTGCATTTCCACACCTTTGGAGAAGGCCATGAAACTTTGCAAGGATGATGGGAGGATTCTGGAAGATCCGCTGGTGTTCCAGGCTCTGGTTGGGAGCTTGATCTATCTGTCGATTACCAGTCCGGATATTACATATGCAGTTGGCAGGGTGAGCCGTTATATGGCAGAACCACGGATGCCTCATCTTCTAACGGCCAAGAATATATTGAAGTATGCCAAGGCGACTTCGGATATGGGTCTCCTGTACAGGAGGGATGCGGGCTTCGAGGTGCATGGGTACATGGATGCTGATTATGGGGGAGATTCGGATGATCGGAAGTCGACTTCTGGATACGTCTTCATGGCGGCCTCATGGCTATATCATGGTGCAGTAAGAAGCATGATTCCGTGTCTGTCTCAACCACGGAAGCGGAATACAAGGATTCGGCCTTGGCAGCTCAAGAAGCCATCTGGCTTAGGAGGTTGGTTGGAGACGTCCATAAGGAGGTTCGGGGTCCGACTCTGCTCCTCAGCGACAATGAGAGTGCTCTCAAACTGGTTACTAATCCAGTTTGTCACGCGAGGACCAAGCATATCGAGATCGAGCATCATTTCATTCGTGAGTAGGTGCTGGAGGGGTCTCTTTCGGTCGAGCATGTTCGGAGTCAGGACAACATTGCTGACATCTTCACAAAGGCGCTGGTGAAGGGGCCGTTTACTCGGCTAAGGAGTTTACTTGGGCTATTTTCAACTTCCCACTTCAAGGGGGAGTGTTGAAAATGTTGAAGTGGAAGTTTGTGAAATTGGCGGTCTGGAGGGAGACCGCGCGGTCTGGTCTGACCGCTCAGTCTTGCGGTCTCCTCTGGCTGTCTGACCTCTCTGGTCTAGCCGCGGGCTTCTCGGCATGACCGTCGTTCTTCTGTCCAAGGGTGCCGAGGTGTGGCCACGCGGTCTGGTCGTGTGACCGCGTGGCGGAGCAAGTTTCTGCCTGGTAAGGGCGGCACGCGGTCTGGTGCTTATGACCGCGTGGTGCGAGCAGCCCGGTCTGGAGGCTGTCCGGGTTCTTTATGGTGCGCGCAGACTAAGGTCTTCTTGGTCGTGCGGTCTACGGTTTGTGTTCGCATGGATGGTCTTTTGGGGATCAGCTGGTATGTGCGGTCACAGGTGTTTGATCGACTTGGCGGGTTGTTGCTCTAGTCGGTCTGGTGTGTTCGCGGTCTCTGGAGGAGGTCGGCTGGCAAACATAGGTGGTGAGCGACATGACCGGGCGAGTTGTCATGATCGCGTGGCTTCTGTTGAAGTCGGCGAGGTCACTAAGCAGGAGGATCTTTTGCTGGTCGCGCAGGTTGACAGGTCTGGTCGCGCGATCAAGGGGAGGTGATCCTATCTCATAGGGTGGTGACTGGATCAGGTCTTACGCCTATAAATAGGAGCCACTGTAGCAGCAAATATATCACACCAAGTGTAAGCTGAACTCGCAACCTGTTCTTGCGGTTTGTTTTTTGTGACCGGTCGATTAGCTGATCGAACTTGTTTTGTGAAGCTGCTACGGATTGTGCAGGTAGCTGCGGTCACCTCCTCTTTTGAAGGTGTTCGGGCGGTCTTGCGGCTTGCAGTGCGGGCTGCTGGAGTTCAGGAGTTCGCGAGGTTCTCAGTTGGTGTTGTTCAAGGCGCAGGAAGGCAGTTCAGGCGGTCTTGTTTTCTAGCCGGGTGGACTGTCAGGTCGAGCGGTCAAGCGGTCTCAGTTAGTCAGACTGCTGGTTTTCCTTTCTGCTGTTTTTCTCTTATGTTTTTGTGTACTGGCGAAATCATGTCTCGCCATGTATACCTCTCCCTATAATGAAGAACTTTGCTTGATCAATAAAGATTGTGTTTTCTTCATGTGCTTCTGGTTGATTGGCTTGAACTTTTAGTTATACAATTCCTGCTCACTCCTAGATCTTCAAAAAATTTCACAATTCCGTGCATCGGGTATCACCAAGATGACAGCGGATCTGAAGAGGACTATGTACTGTCCGGATATGAAGAAGGACATCACCTATTTCGTGACCCACTGCGAGTCTTGCCAACTCGTGAAGGCGGAGTGCCGGAACCCAGTCGGGTTATTGTTGTCGCTCCCGATACCGGAGTGGAAGTTCAATGACATCGCTATGGACTTTATACACGGTCTTCCCCGATCTCGTGTGGGAAATGTCTCGATTTGGGTGATCATCAAAAGATTGACGAAGATGGCCAGGTTCATTCCAGTCAGGAAGGACGAACCAGTCGGTGTTTTGGTACGGAGGTTCGTGGAGCAGTTTGTTCAGTATCATGGTGTGCCCAGTACGATCATGTCAGATCGAGATGGACGATTTACATCAAGAGAGTGGAGAGCAGTGCATGCCTACCTAGGCACCTGGTTGACTATTAGTACAGCTTTCCACCCCTAGACAGACGGACAAACGGACAAACGGAGCGTACCAACCGGACCATGGAGGATCTCCTACCCCTTTGCATTATGGACCGCGGGGAGCCATGAGAGAGACTGTTGGTATTAGTCGAGTTCTCATACAACAACAGTCACCAGGCAATCATAGGCAGGGCACCCTACGAGGCATTATACGGACGGAGGTGCATGACGCCATTGTCTTGGATTCAGGATGAGGATCCCAAGGCACTCAGCTCAGAGTTCGTGGAAGACACGGAGGCTCAGGTGCAGCTTATTCGAGATAGGATGTTGGAGGCCCAGAGCAGGCAGGCCAAGTACTACAATGCACAACATCGTATGATAGAGTTCCAGGTGGGAGTTCGAGTTTTCTTGAAAATACGTCTGATGCCTGGAGTCTCACGGGTTTGCGGGCGAAAGAAGCTCAGTCCAAGATACATGGGGCCTTACAGGATCCTAGAGCGCATCGGTCCCTTGGCTTACAGACTAGAGCTACTGCTAGAGTTAGAGGGACTGCATGACGTTTTCCATGTCTCCTCACTTAGGAGGGCTCTACTACGGCCAGAGCAGCAGATATCTACTACGTAGGGGCCAATAGCTACTGATTGGTCGGTTCACCTGGAGCCAGTTTGGATAGACGATACGGAGTTGCGAGTCTTGCGACGCAAGAATGTCCCATTAGTCAAGGTCCTATTGAGGAACCATGGATAAGAGGAGCACACCTGGGAGCCACTGGACCTGATGCAGCAAAAGTACCCGGAGCTCTTTGCAGCAGGTATAATTTAACTATTCTGGGATGTTACATTTTCTTACTTATAATAGAAACCCACAGGCTTAACCTGAATTTCGAGGATGAAATTTTTATTTTTATCTATTGGGATTTATAACATCCCCCAAGTTGATTTTGTCATGACTAGGTCATGACAAAACCATAGGAAGAGCTTAAGACTATGTGGGCTTGGGTGACAGGAAGAAAACCCAAGTTGTCTAAAGATAGCAGTTTTTAGATACCTAGTCTAGAGATGGACTTTAGGGCCTCACCTTCATCCTTGACCCCACCATAGTATCCCTAACCCATTAGGGGTCCCCTTGGAGCACCATGGACTCATTGGGGTCAACCAAAGAGGCCATATTTACTAAAGTCAACCCTAACCCTGAATTGGTCAAACTAACTCAAGTAGGGCCTATTGGCCCCCACCATGCCAAATTGACCCTGCCCCTACCTTTATAGGGACACTAGGGACCTAAAGGACCAAAAAGCCCCATCATGGGACCTCCAATTTGGCCAATTTTACCAAAGTCAACTTTATCCCTAATTTGGTCAAAAGTGCCCTATTAAGGGGCAATTCACCCTCACCTTGCCATATTGACTCCAACTAAACCTTCCTAACCCATAAGAGAGTCCAATGGGTCACTATCTACCTATTGTGGTCAACCCAAGTGGTCAATTTGACCAAAGTCAACCTTAGCCTAAATTTAGGTCAAAATGACCCACTTTACCCAAATTGAACCCAATTCACTTAGGCTAGACCCAATTGATGTGGTCCACCAAATTGGAGAGAGGAGGAGAACATAAATTTAGATGCGGTTTGAAGAGAGTCGGCCAGGAGAGAGAAAATAGAGGTTTTCCCCAAATTGGAGAGAGGAGGAGAACATTCATGGTGATTGAATGCATTGGACCCTTCAATCCCTCCCCAATTGATGAGCATTCACCCCCCCCCCCCCCCCCCTTCAGTTACAAATAGAATCCTGAAGTTTCTATGGCCAGGGAAGCTGAATTAGGGGAGAATTAGAGGTGGCCGAAATCACCATTAATGGTGTTAATGGCAATTGATGTCATGGCCCCTCCCCTCCCTCAATTGACCCCTTTAACATCTTCAGAGGTCAGAAAGGAGTGAAACCCCCCTCTTCCCCGAAGAAATCGAGCACTAGAATCTAGGTTTGACATGGCGCCGAAAGCTCCACCTCCGGCCATGGCGACTCACCGTAATACGCGCAACTAAGCCCCCACACAGGTCTGATCCGCTTCCTCTCCTCTAATGTTAGTGAAAGTGCACAGTTTACCTCACTAGAATTCTCTAGAGGGGGGGGGGGGTGAATAGAGATTAAAAATTATTTTGTGCAAAGTTAATATATATATGTGTATGATCACAGATTATAGCTTCCCACACACCAACAAGAATTAAACAAGTAAAGAAAGTAAATGCAAGAAAAGAAATCACAGCATAACACAAGAAAATATAGTGGTTCCCCAAACTTTGGGTAGTCCACTCTTCTACCCCCTTGGTAGGAATTCACTATCTTGCACTGAGTCTTTTGATAAGGAGACTCTTAGAGCCACCCTGAGTCTTTTGACAAGGAGACTCTTAGAACCACCCTGAGTCTTTTGACAAGGAGACTCTTAGAACCACCCTGAGTCTTTTGACAAGGAGACTCTTAGAACCAGTACACTGAATTTTTTGAAGAGAGATTCTAAAAAATCTTTTACAATATTTAAGTAAGAATAAGAAAGAAGAAAGAAATAAGAACAAGAATGAATCTTCTTCCTAGCAAGAAGATTGGAAGCACAAGAAGTGAATTAAATCTTTCTTCTATAGAGAGAAGAAGATTTGTAGCTTTTCTCTCTTTGTGAGAGCTATCAGAACTTGCAGCAGAATGACTTCAGAAGCAGGAGAAGAAGAAGTGCTTGAATATTGCTGCAGAACAATTTCTCAATTTTCTCTCTATACTTGGGAGCTCTTCCTCTTTTTCAAATGTAAAATGGTGAATCACTTGTTCTTCTTTTTCTGCCGACCTCCTCTTTATTTATAGCTCTGTTAATTCAAAATAATACTATAGGAGGATAATCAATTATCAGTCAGAGAAATAGAAAGATGAAAATGTTTCCATAATATTTATTTCTGTAGAAGGAAAGAACTAATTCTGATTTCAAATAATGTCCAAATAAGTTTAATCAAATTAGCCAAGAATCAGATATAAGGAAAGAATGATTCAGAACGACTATAAAATATTGACATTTATTCCATACAAATCAGATCTACTGAAAGAGCGAAAGAGATCTGGTGCATATTTAAATCTGTCATATAAATCGACGTGCGTCGATTACCACTCGACGTAAACGTCGAGTTCTTCTTGGCTGGACGTCGAGAGGAGAATAAGGAAGGTGCGTCGACTAAGGTGCGTCGACTTCTCCATATGCGTCGACTAGAAATCAGAGTAGCGTTGACAACACATACGTCGAAATCTTCCTAAAGTATTCGACGCATATTTCGACGTTGCGTCGAATAGTATTCGACGCATATTTACTTAACCTTGTTTTTCTTTCTTAGAATTCATATTCAACTTATTTCTAGGGGTTAAGAGAAATCATTTCCCCAACAATCTCCCCCTATTTGTCTTAACCCTACTTAGAGAGAAATTGTATTAGCATAAAATCAATCCAGCACAGCATTTGTATAGAAAAGAAATATGTCAAATAATCAGAAGAGAAAGTGGAATAAGAAAGCATATGACAAGTATTTGTCTTTCACAAAAATTTAAACTAGAAACTTCTTTTTGTACATAAAGTTAACAAAAGCAGAATAAAGTTTCCTAGATAAGTTTTCAATAGTATCAAGAATGTAGCCCCTGACTCTATCAGGTCGTTCCTGGACATTCCTGATGATTGTATGCAGTTTTTCCAATAGTTTATCACCATCAGGGATTGTGTCATTTATGGAGTAGCCTTTGCTGATGATGATTGCTGCTTTTTCATCAATCAACTCAATTGTAATGTTTTGAACTTTCTTTTCAGTAGGCTTGATCTCAGGTGGTCCCTTGTTATCAACCTTGGGCCTATATATTGTTCTCTTTTCTGATTGCTGCTTCTCTGGAATGTCAGCCATTTTCCATTTCCCTTTCCAGGGTGAGGCATGCCACTTGTCTAATTTTATAGGTCTGTTGGGCTTCTTGTAGGCAATGTAAGTATCTTCTGTACACCCTACACCCTTCTTGTCTTTTTGACCTTTATCTAGGATGATCCCTGCCTGAGGGTTTTTCTTTTGATAAGCTTCAATATCAAACAATTTCTTTGGAATTCTGATAGAAGATTCAGCAAGAATTTGTTCTTTACTCATTCCCTTGTTGATCTTTTCCATCCAGGCAATCCTTTTATCTTCCACTTCTTTTCTTGCTGCTTCATATTCATTCAATTCTCTTTCTCTTATCTCTTCATGCCTCTTTTCCATGTCAGGGTCATGGTACTCCTTCACAGGGCTGTTAGGAGTGATAATATGCATCTTTTCAAATCTTCTTATTTGCTCACATGCTTTTCTATACTTCCTTTCTTTTGCATACTCTCTCCTTTCTTCTTTGGAGAAGTTTTGCCAGTAGGGAATGGCTTCTCTTTTCCTTTTCATCTGTCCTCCTGAACTTTGCCTAGGTAGGATTTGTTTGGAGAGGCTTGCCACTTGTGGAGGTAGAGGTAGCAGAGGAGGTAGAGAAGAAGGTTGAAGTGGAGGTAGAGGTAGAGGTGGAGATGAAGGAGAGTGAGTTTTCTCTTTGGGTGGAGAGGGAACAATATCAAGAAGAGGAGTCTGTTCTGCTGTAGGGATGTCCTCAAGTAGAGGTGTCTTCAGCTTGATGTAACTGGCAGAGAAGCCAGGGGAGTGATGTTGAAGTTCCTCCTCACATAAGGGTGCATCAATCCATATCTGTCCATTCCAATCATCAGAGGTGACTGCTTCTTCCTCCCCCTGGATTTCTGGGTTCTTTACTACAGGAATCTCCCCCTGGCTATATGGGTTATCAATTCTGAATTCTAAATCCACAGAATGCTCCCCTTCAGTGTTGTAAGAGGAGGATTCACCACAGTGTTTGATGAAGGTGTCGTCAGAGTGATTTGAGAGGAGTGGAGCCTATAATGGAATTGGAGTAATAGTTAGAGAGAATACCTACAGTTGGATAGAAGAGAGTTAAACCTGAGCTTTTAGTGAGATCAAAGACCTGGCAAGAGGGGTTTCTGGAGCAACTCTCCCCCTGGTTTATATCTTTTAGGAAGGATGTAAACCTTTGTGGCGACGGAGGTTCCTCTCGAAGAAGAGGATGAAGCTCAGGAAGAGAGGCAGATAGGGTGGCCAATTTGGCTTCACAGGAGGTGATCATATTGGCACATTCATTGGAGAAGTTGGTTAGACGTGTCTTGAAGTCGTTGAGAAGTTTTTCCAGAGCATCGTTCATCGCATTGATAAGGGCAGTTTGAACAGGAGTAGGCGCCATTGATGCAGAAAGAGAGAGAGGTAGAAGATAAAGTTTTGCGGGTTCAGAAAGGTATATGTTATGAAATAAGAAGCTTTATTTAAAGAAGGTGAAACGTCGAGAAAGGAAGCAGAAATCAAGGTAATCCAATCGTCAAAAGAGGAAGTAAGGATTTGATTCTAATTTTAACTGGAAGTCGACGTTGCGTCGAATGGATGTCGACGTTTGCGTGGAGATTGGCCGGCCTGGTGTTTTATCGACGTGATCATAGCCTTGTGTCGATATGAATTCGACGGTACATCGATAAAGGATCGACGTAGCATTGTCTGATGGAAATCGATGCCAGCGTCGAGTTTGTCTCGACGGAGCGTCGACATGTATTCGACGTATCTTCAAGAAATTTTCTTAGATTGTCTTATTTCATTAGAGTTCCCTAACAATGGGGTTTACAAGCTTCCATCAAGCATTCCTAAGGTGTTTATGAAATAGTTATGCTTAGTTTCATCTAAAGGTTTTGTTAAGATGTCTGCTCTTTGATTGTCTGTGGGAATATATTCTAAGGTTATTTTACCCTTCTCAACATTGTCTCTAAGGAAGTGATGTCTGATCTCTATATGTTTGGTCCTACTATGAAGAACTGGGTTGGATGTTATGGATATAGCACTAGAGCTATCACAATAGATCTTAGAGTTATGTATTTCCAATTTGTAGTCAAGAAGCTGATTTTGCATCCACAGGATTTGTGAACAACAGCTCCCAGCAGCTATGTATTCAGCTTCAGCTGTTGAGGTTGAGACTAAGGTTTGTTTCTTACTAAACCATGAGATCAATCTGTCACCTAGGAATTGGCAGGTACCAGATGTGCTTTTTCTATCAACCCTACATCCAGCATAATCTGCATCTGAGAAACCTATTAATTCAAAGTTGGTTTCTGCTGAGTACCATAGCCCTAGTTCAGGGGTTCCCTTTAGGTATCTAAGAATCCTTTTTACAGAGGTGAGATGGGATTCCTTTTGGTCAACTTGAAATCTAGCACATATGCAAGTGGCAAACATGATACCAGGTCTGCTAGTTATAAGATATAGAAGGGATCCTATGATGGCCCTATAAGTCTTTTGATCTACTGATTTTCCTTTATCATCTTTTTCTATAATGGCATTGGTTGCCATGTGTGTTTTCATGGTAGAGGCTGATTCCATACCAAACTTTTTGATTAGCTCTTTAGTATATTTTGATTGTGAGATAAAGATTCCTTCACTACTTTGTTTTACTTGTAGCCCTAGGAAGTATGAGAGTTCTCCCATACTACTCATTTCAAATTTAGATTGCATTAGATTAGCAAATCTTTTACACAGTTTAGGATGAGTTGAGCTAAAGATAATGTCATCTACATATATTTGAACAAGGAGGAGTTGGTTTTTATGGGTTCTAGTAAAGAGTGTCTTGTCTACTTTTCCTCTTTCAAAGGAATTTTCTAGAAGAAAATTTGAGAGAGTTTCATACCAACCTCTAGGTGCTTGCTTAAGACCATATAGAGCTTTGTTAAGTCTATAAACAAAGTTTGGTGAAGAGGGATTAACAAAACCTAGTGGTTGCTCCACATATACTTCTTCTTGAAGATCACCATTTAGAAAAGCACTCTTGACATCCATTTGGTAGACTTTCATCTTCATGAAGGCTGCATAGGGAAGAAAGAGCCTGATTGCCTCTAATCTGGCTACGGGAGCAAAGGTCTGGTTGTAGTCTATCCCTTCTTCTTGTCTATATCCTTGTGCTACAAGTCTTGCCTTGTTCCTCACAATTACTCCAGTGGAATCTAGTTTGTTCCTGTATACCCATTTTGTACCAATTACAGGGTAGTTTCTTGGTCTTTCAACTAGGTTCCATACTTTGTTTCTCTCAAATTGGCCTAGTTCTTCTTGCATGGCCATAATCCAGTGAGGATCACAATTTGCTTCCTCAAACTTCTTTGGTTCAACTTGTGATAGGAAGCATTGGAGCACCATCCCAGTAGAGACCTGGTGTCTTGTTCTTACTCCAGTATTGGGATCTCCAATTACTTGAGTTTGTGAATGATCCTTCAAATTGATCCCTGTTCTGCTTGAACTTGTCAGTTGTTCTTCTTCTTCATTCTCAATGA
This sequence comes from Dactylorhiza incarnata, assembly GCA_033032865.1. Classification (NCBI taxonomy): domain Eukaryota; kingdom Viridiplantae; phylum Streptophyta; class Magnoliopsida; order Asparagales; family Orchidaceae; genus Dactylorhiza; species Dactylorhiza incarnata. The sequence goes on along the minus strand of JAWHQI010000001.1, from coordinate 19,393,485 downwards.
GATCGTTGTTCAATTGTTCTTCCTGAACCATGTTCTCTTGTGGAAATGGGTCTGGAATGCTCTTTTCTGAGGTTTCTTGTTCAGACTCCTCACTTGGTTCCTCTAACTGGTTTTCCTTTCCATTTTCTGTGTTCTCTAGAGCTAGTTGCTCAAGCTGGATTTCTATGCTGTTGTTTTCCTGTGGAAAGGAACTGGTGGGAGTCTCCTCCCCCTTAAGTAGCATGTTAGTTTCATCAAATACAATGTGCATAGATTCTTCAATTTTAAGAGTTCTTCTATTGTAGCACCTATAGGCTTTACTAGATGATGAGTATCCCAGAAATATTCCATCATCAGACTTCTTGTCAAATTTGGCAAGATGATCTTTCCCATTGTTTAGAATAAAGCAAGCACATCCAAAAATTTTAAAATATTTAACAGTGGGTGTTTTATTTTTCAGGAGCTCATATGGAGTCTTTGATTTAGATTTGTGTATGAGGCTTCTATTTAGAACATAGTTTGCAGTGTTGACTGCTTCAGCCCAAAAGGTTTTTGGTAATACTGATTCTGCAAGCAGGGTCCTTCCTGATTCTATTAAGGTTCTATTCTTCCTCCCAGCAACTCCATTTTGTTGAGGAGTTCTAGGTGCTGAGAAGCTTTGTTTAATACCTTTTTCCTCACAGAAACTACAAATCAGCTGATTCTCAAATTTAGTCCCATGATCACTTCTTATAATTGAAACATTGGAGTTGAACTCAGATTGAATTTGTTTTATGAATTTTGAGAGAATTTTATGGGTTTCAGATTTAACCCTTAGAAAGAATACCCAGCTAAACCTAGAATAATCATCAACAATAACCAAGGTATAGGATTTTCCACCTATGCTCTGAGTGGATATGGGACCAAAGAGATCCATGTGTAGTAAGTATAGGGCCCTGGGAGAGTCATCCTTACCAATGGGTTTGAAAGATGATTTGGTCTGTTTTCCCAGTTGGCAAGGTCTGCATGGAGAATCCTTAGAGTACCTACCCTTTGGTAAACCTCTGACTAGGTTATTCTTTGCTAGTTTACTAATGGTTTTGTAGTTTAGATGACCTAGTCTCCTATGCCATAGTTCATTTTTACCTATGATATTGTTGAATAAGCAAACTTCTGTGGGTGAAGAGCTAAAGTCCACTACATATACTTTTCCTTTTCTAGTTCCATTTAGTACTGTAGCACTAGTCTTGATATCAATAATATGGCAGAATAGTGTGGTGAATTTTACCTCATACCTACCATTTTCACATATCTGACTTATACTTATCAGATTGTGCTTTAGTCCTTTGACTACTGCCACATTCTTGAAGGTGACTTTCCCTTCTTTGAAATCTCCAAAGCCCTTGGTTTGGCCACAGCTAGAATCTCCAAAGGTTACTGATGGTCCAAGTCTATCCTCAAAGTTGATTAATAGGTTTTTGCATCTTGTCATGTGCATGTAGCATCCACTATCCAAGTACCACACCATCCTGGAGATGTGATACATCTGCACATAGAATTTTAAACATTAGTTTGGACCCTGCTGAGCTGGGGTCCCTTCCTCTCATTAGTAAAAGATTTAATAAAAGAATAAGTGGGTTTTTCAGGGTATCCTTCCTTCATATGGGGTACTGGCTTATCATACCAATCTTCTTGGATGATATCACAGAAATAATGTTCATAATAGAAGGACATGAATTGAGAGACCTGTTTGGAAACAGAAAATTTTCTGTCTGAATTACTGCGTCGATAGGGATTCGATGTAGACTTATGGTTGCGTCGATATGAATTCGACGTAGGTTTCTGATTGCGTCGATATGGAGTCGACGCTTTCTTCATTCTGAGTCTACTTTCAGTCGAAGCATGAGAGAGGTTGCGTTGAGTAGAAGTCGACGCATTTTGGTATAAGCGTCGATTAGTACTCGACGCACGTTGGTAAGAATTCGATGCATGTTCAAATTTTTTCTGAGGATATTTTCCTAAGATTCCTTTATCTGTAATGGGATTAGGTTTATTAAAAACAGTGGTTATTTCAGGACTTTCTTGTAATCTTTCTCCTGTTAGATAATTCTCCCTAGTGAAGTGAATTGGATGTTTCAAGACAGATTTGCTGGAAGTTTGAGGTTTAGATGCTTCATTAGTATTCTGATTTAGCTGTCTAAATCTATTAGTGAGATTCTCAGAAATGTTTTTGAGCTTCTGACCTTTCCCATTTAGAGAGTCTTCAAGGACTTTAGCCTTTGCAAGCTCCTTTCTTAGTGTTAGATTTTCTGAATAGATTTTGTCTAATTCCTCTTCTGAGAGTTCTAGATTGAGCTTATAATTTTTATGATGTGTATTTTCCTGTTTGAGATTTTTTAATTCAATTCTTAATTCTTTTACTTCTTTTTCAGATTTGATTAGATCTAAACAGAATTCTTTGAAACTTTGTTTGAAATCAGTAGAAGAGAAATCTATATTATCAAGAATATTTACCATAGATGTATCATCAGGCTTCTCAGTGGCCATCAGACAGGTTTCCTCTTGCTTGACCTCTTGCTGATCATCATCTGATGAGGTACTTTCTTCAGATTTTGAATCACTCCAAGATTGAGCAATGAATCCTTTTTCTTTCTTCTTCTTCTTCTTCTTCTTTAGATCTGTTCTTTTTGGATCCTTCTTATTGTTGATCTCTTTAGGACAATCAGGTGCAATGTGTCCAGGTTTCCTGCAAGAGTAGCATATAATTTCTTTAGTAGGTGTTTTATTATACCTGGTTTTTGAATCTCTTCCTCTGGATCCTTCTGTTTTGATCCACTTCTTGAACCTTCTGGCCAGTAGACTGAACAGCTCCTCATCACTTGTAGAGGGTATTCCTTCAACAACCTTCAAAGCAATACTCTTTTCTTTTGGGAGTGGAGAAGCCTTTTCTTTTTCTTCTTTCTCAGCCCTTGTTTTCAATAGTTGTTCATAGGATTTTAATTTACCCAATAGGACATCTGTTGAGATTTCTTTTTGACTTCTGGAGTCTTTGATTGGCCAGATTCTTGAATCCCAAGAGCTAGGGAAGCAAGTCAGCAATTTGTCATTTATCTCAGTAATAGATATGTCCTTCTCAAGTGTTCTCAATTCATTGACTATGAGGCTGAATCTTGAATACATGTCAGCAACACTTTCACTCTCTTTCTTTTGGAAGTTTTCATATTGGGAGATGAGTAGTGCCTTTCTGTCTTTTTCTCATCAGCACTTCCCTCAACCATTTTAGTGAGAGCTTCCCATACTTCCTTAGCTGACTCACACTCAGCAATCTTTTGGAAGATTTCATCTGAGAGAGTTGAAACTAGGATATTCATAGCCTTGGCATCATATGCTTGGGCTTTCTTTTCCTCTTCTGTCCATTCAGCCTTTGGAGCAGGTGTTTCAGTTGCTTTTCCACTTGAATCCTTTTTGAATGGCTTGGGGGGACCTGTCATGACAACATTAAATAACTCATCATCAATAGAGTTTAAATAGATTCTAATTCTTGTTTTCCAAAGTGCAAACTTTTCAAGGTTGCAAATTGGTGGTCTGGTGGAAGCATAATCTTTGATTTGTGCCATGAAAATAATTTTGTAGAAAAATATATATAAATAAAAACAAGAGGTAGGATCTTTTTGATCAAGGAGTTAACCCTTTTTAGATCAACCTGCCTCTGATACCAATTGAAAGTGCACAGTTTACCTCACTAGAATTCTCTAGAGGGGGGGTGAATAGAGATTAAAAATTATTTTATGCAAAGTTAATATATATATGTGTATGATCACAGATTATAGCTTCCCACACACCAACTAGAATTAAACAAGTAAAGAAAGTAAATGCAAGAAAAGAAATCACAGCATAACACAAGAAAATATAGTGGTTCCCCAAACTTTGGGTAGTCCACTCTTCTACCCCCTTGGTAGGAATTCACTATCTTGCACTGAGTCTTTTGATAAGGAGACTCTTAGAACCACCCTGAGTCTTTTGACAAGGAGACTCTTAGAACCACCCTGAGTCTCTTGACAAGGAGACTCTTAGAACCACCCTGAGTCTTTTGACAAGGAGACTCTTAGAACCATTACACTGAATTTTTTGAAGAGAGATTCTAAAAACTCTTTTACAATATTTAAGTAAGAATAAGAAAGAAGAAAGAAATAAGAACAAGAATGAATCTTCTTCCTAGCAAGAAGATTGGAAGCACAAGAAGTGAAATAAATCTTTCTTCTATAGAGAGAAGAAGATTTGTAGCTTTTCTCTCTTTGTGAGAGCTATCAGAACTTGCAGCAGAATGACTTCAGAAGCAGGAGAAGAAGAAGTGCTTGAATATTGCTGCAGAACAATTTCTCAATTTTCTCTCTATACTTGGGAGCTCTTCCTCTTTTTCAAATGTAAAATGGTGAATCACTTGTTCTTCTTTTTCTGCCGACCTCCTCTTTATTTATAGCTCTGTTAATTCAAAATAATACTATAGGAGGATAATCAATTATCAGTCAGAGAAATAGAAAGATGAAAATGTTTCCATAATATTTATTTCTGTAGAAGGAAAGAACTAATTCTGATTTCAAATAATGTCCAAATAAGTTTAATCAAATTAGCCAAGAATCAGATATAAGGAAAGAATGATTCAGAACGGCTATTAAATATTGACATTTATTCCATACAAATCAGATCTACTTAAAGAAGGAAAGAGATCTGGCGCATATTTAAATCTGTCATATAAATCGACGTGCGTCGATTACCACTCAACGTAAACATCGAGTTCTTCTTGGCTGGACGTCGAGAGGAGAATAAGAAAGGTGCGTCGACTAAGGTGCGTCGACTTCTCCATATGCGTCGACTAGAAATCAGACTAGCGTCGACAACACATACGTCGAAATCTTCCTAAGGTAACTTCGACTCAATCTGAAGGAAACGTCGACTCTATTTCGACGTTGCGTCGAATAGTATTCGACGCATATTTACTTAACCTTGTTTTTCTTTCTTAGAATTCATATTCAACTTATTTCTAGTGGTTAAGAGAAATCATTTCCCCAACAGTTAGATCTTCTGATGTTTCAGGGCTTGATCCGAGCTCAATTGGGCTCGGATCGCACTTCCGAGAGGGCTCGTTTCAAGCACTCTTTCCCCCGCAAATTATCCCTATTCCGGCCACCTCCGGCCGGCCAACCACCGCCTATCGCCGACCACCACCTCAACGAAGGTGGTGGTGGCATTGGCCGGCCGGGGCGGTGCTCTGGTGGCCGGGAAAATGTGGACAAAGCTCATCCAGGCACGGTCAATCCTGGCCATTGGCCAGAGGAAGGGGATAACCCGATGCCATTCATTCTTGCTTCAAGATTTGTGCAGATTCATTTAAATGAATGAAATGTTCATATCATTTTCTGTCACACATTTAGCAGTGTTTTGTATTAATTATTAAAAATATTAGACGACCTCTGCTGGAAAAGTACCCAACATAAACTTTGTATCCCTTGGTGTGTAGATCAAGGGAAAATCTGTTTCATCCCAATAGGGGCTCTGTAGCTCCCTGTAGAGCCTTTTTGCTAGGACTGGTCCCTATGGTAGGGCAGTCACCTTTCCTTAAATAACTCTTGATAGAGAAATGCTATGGGCATGAAACTTGAAACCTAGGCCATTTATACCAACCCCCTGAACATACCCAAAGATGGGAATTTTAGGAGAACATTTTCCATGGTTTTTGTAATAATTTCATAAATCAAATGTTAATAAATTAATGGGTCTAATGACCACTAATCCCCTCCAAATTTTGGTGGGTGCTCTTCAGGGATATTATATGACCTTGGTAAAATTTTCAGCACAATTGGGACTGATTTAGTTGGGAAATTGGTTAACCCAAGTTGGGTCAAATTAGGTCAAAATTAGGGCATGGTGTTTATCTTGGGGTATGGTGGTCAAAATTCATCAACATGATTTAAAACCTTGGCCACTAGTTTAGGATCACATAGAACACCCCCATGAGTGATCTGGGGTGGTGTGGAGGTGGATTTTCCCTAGGACCCTAGCTTTATCCCTAGGGGTGCATATAGAACCTTGTGAAGGTCATGTGGTCAAAAGTCCTAGAATGGTCATGGGACTTAGTAGATATGTTCATAGGGGTTAATAATGCCCTAGGAAATTTTGAGAGAATTTCACGAGTATTTATTCCCCCTAAATTAGGTTATAACCCCTTTAGGGCTCTTTCTTGTAAAGGAAATTTACATGGTCAAATGGCCTTGGATGATGGTGAAACCTTGGTAGTGCCTTTAATTTCACATGAAAGGCCTCTGGTAATTTTTGTGTAATTAATAAAATGATTTAACCAGCACTTCATTCACAAGGAACTTATTTTACCTTAACCTTAAGAAATATTTTTGAGGGTTCAATTCTCTCTGGAAAAATGTGTAACTTGGTGATAGGACATTTCAGGGCACTAGGAAGCTCTGTAATATTTTACATAATTTTTGGAGATTGTTACCAGTAGGATACTTCACAACATGTTCATATTAGGATTTATTTGGAATATTTATTTAGGTGCGCAAATGATTTCCATAAATTGTGAAACTCAGTCGGCAATCCTTTATGAACATATTGGAGATCTAGTATTTCTCTCATAATTTTTGGAATTATTTTACAATAGGTTCCTTCACAATTTTCCCTAGATATGGTTTCTTGGAATATTCATTTATGTGATTAATTTGCGTTTATAAATTCTAAAATTTGGCCAGTAGACTTTTCTGACTAATATGATGGTCTAGTAATTTTTCCATAATTTTTGGATAAGTAATTTTGATGGTTCCTTCATTAACCTCCAATTTTGGATAGATGTTAAATATTATAATTAGAGGATTAATCCAGATTGTAAAATTGTAACATTCTGTACTTGGTGTTATTTTGGCATGATAAATTTAACTTAATTTTATGGGAGCCATATGATAAGAATACATTATACTCCATGTTCATATTGAGGCTTGACAATTACTGGAGGAATTAAAATTAATGCTAAAATATTAAGGAAAAATATGAATATTTGGTTTTAGTCTTATAATGCCATGATAGTCCTCCAGTAAAAATCTTGTGTCATGTGGATGAATTTTTGGAGTACTTCTACTTATTAGCTTCATATAGTAAGTTTGGTCTGCGTATAGTAAAAATGGGAAACTTGGGTATTTAGGGGTCTACCAAGTGGAAGTGGCATGTAGTTGGTGTACATGGTCAGGGTGAAGAGGATGAGGTCATCAAAAAGTAGTTTAGGAGATACGAGTGCTAGGTGAGCTAAGGGTAAGGTCATGTTTGGGATTGACGAATGATCGTCTTTCCCCTAGCGTGTCATAAACCACCTAGGGTTAATACAAGTGAAATGGTAAGAGGCTTAGGCATATGGGTAGACACCCATAACATTAAATGCCTTGAGAAAGGGAGCCTTGGGGTGTCACCCCAGTATAGTTCCTAGTACCGTAGCGAGCCCCTTACATGGTAATCCTCAGGAAGTCCAAGGTTAACCATAAATTGTAGGGCTAAGCTGTTATACAAGATTAACTAAGTTGTTGGATCGGTCGGCGCCCTTAGAGCGGGGGGTGAATAAGGGTTTTCAAAAACTTTAGATTATATTTGAAAAACTTTGAATTATTGCAAGATTTAAAGACATGAAAATAAGTTAAGTAAAACAAAAAGAGAGACAAGCTTTATTAATGATAAATAAGTTTTACAAAACTTGATCTCGATGACGCTAGAGATCGGAGGCGAATAATAAAAAGACTCTTTTTGTTTTCTATCCCGACTCGCTTCCCCACGAACCGGTGTCCCTAGCCTTATCCGCACCGGATTCGGCCTCAAGCCGCTCTAGCCAATCCTTCCCCGGATGTGGCCTCGAGCACCCCTAGAACTAGCCTAGATCTAGTCGCCAACACGAGGCAAATTTCAGCCCTAAGTCTACCCCAGACCTAGTCGCCAACACGAGGTGATTTCACTACCGTTTACAATGAAGAAAGAGAAACAAAATAATAAAACCTCCCTTAAGATGAACTTCTGAAGTCGGAGATGAAGATCCGTTGTAGAATCAGCGTTTGTTGAAGCAAACATCGTCTGGATTCGGCGTGATGGAATTCTCCTTCAGAAATTGGCAGAGCTTCGCTGGGACCTCAAATTTCGGCTAAGACAAGCCTCTAGAATTCTAGTACTCTCTCTCTGAGGTGTATGCAATGGGTGTGTTTGAAAACAAGAGGAGAGGGGGTCCTTTTATAGCCCAAGCGCTACCGTCGGCGCTAGCCCGGATTAGGAAATGTTTTGCGCGGCAGAATCTCCCATCCGCGGCAACAATTTGCTCTATGCCTTCTGTGCGCCATGCTACCGCCAGCGCTAGTAGCTACCGCCGGCGCTATCCCCGATTAAGAAACTTCTTGCGCAGCAGGATCTTCAATCGGCGGCAACCTTGCTTTTATTCCTTCTGTGTTCATCGCTACCGCCGGCGTTATCCACTACTGCCAGGCGTTAGCGCCTTCTATAATAGCTCCTGGAATTGCGCTATTCATCGCTAGCGTCGGGCGCTATCGCTACCGCCAGCGCTAATGAGCCTCTTCGAATTCTGGCTTCAATTTTGGGGGCAATCATCATGAGTACTCCTTGAGTCATATGGACTATGTTAACCTGCACACTTGAACACAAGATCAAATACACATAGGATTTGTTATTTTCAAACCTAGGAGATGCGGAAGACCATGTTCCAACAAACTCCCCCTTTTGATAATAACAAATCCATTAATGATAAATCAAAGCATTAATAGATAAGCATGATGAAACTCTACTTGTGTGTGTGTGAGAGTGATGACTTAGGATAATTATTGATTTTAGCATTTTAGAATTGCTCCCCCTAAATACATGCTCCCCCTAAGTGAGTGCACCCCTAATATATAAGCTATCATCTGAATTTGTCATGTTGGGTTTATGATAGCGGGTTATATTTATCATGTTAGTTCTCCCTCTTTATTATTAGCAAAAGAGTGTAGGGAAACAAAGCACTAAAGAATTTGTAAACAGACAATAAGGCATGATCGAGCTTTTTAAGTAAATGATAAGGAGTTTTAGAGTTGTTTTTCATTGAAATAGATCAGAGTTATAAGCATTACAAAATTTTCAGAGTTTTTAGCATAAAAGATTTTTATGTTAGAAGTAACCAATAAAAAGTGTTTCAAGGAAATCTATCACGTAATGAGAGATAGGAATTTTGAAGAATAAGTGATGATGCAAAGAATACAAGATATTAAGTAAGCATAAAAACGCAAGGTAAAACATTTATATGGTTAAGATGCGGAAGACTTATAGTAATACAAAAACATCAAATAGTAATGATAATCCAAAAAATATGAGTTAAAGTTCACAAAAGATGATGTTTTTGTAAATCATTTTGCAGTTAGAACTTTAAATTTGATAATAACCAAGCATGAAATAATGTTTATCAAAAAGAAATTACTACAATGTTACTTTAATTCATAATTCCAAAAACATACAAAACATTGTAGAACACATGCTAGGTTATCTAGTGCATTTCATAAATAAAAAGTAATATAGAATTAGCATTAGGATCCAATACTCATGAGAAGAAGTGTTATGGAGGATAATGATGTGCACATAAGTGTATTTTTGAGGAATGTAAACAAATGTTTTGATCAAAAATACAAGATATATGTAAAGTACGAGCACAATAAAACACAAATAAGATTACTTCCACGCACTTTAATGCACAATAAAAAGTACAACTACCAAGGTGCTCTGCACACACAATGCTCATCAAGACTTATCAGGGTGCAAAGTAGTGCTTGGGGGATCACATATTTTATTTTGAATTTTGAGACTAGTGATCCGGTGTACTTAAGAGTAAGTGGTTTTTCTTATTTTTGAAAGAAAGATTTGATTTGCACAAGACACTTTACTATTCTTTCCAAGGTGCTCAACCTCACAATGCTTATTAAGGCTTATCAGGAGGTTCAAGTAGTGCTTGGTGGAGTTATCTTTGTCATTTATTTTATAATTTTGTTTCGTACAAAGTTCTCCGAATACACTTGTTTTGCAAATCAATAGAATTTATGAAAAACATAACCACTTTTCTTAATTTTTTAAGAGTGCAAAAGAAGGAGTGTAGGTAAGATACTTGTGCAATTTTAATTTATTTGAACTAATACAAAACATACACGAGCATTCTTAGATTAAATACATATGTAGACAATGCCAAAAAAAAGGTGAGTGAATAAAGATCATTATCGAACATAAAGCATTTCTCATACTTAGAGGCATGCTAATCTTGATCCTACACAACTTTTAAATTATAATTGATGCACAGTTGAATAGATATATCAAAGCATGAAGAAAGACAATGTCCAAAGTAGTTTGAAAAGATAAATTATAATAGTGTAGAATTTCGAAATAATAGATTAAATCATGCTTGAAAAAATCATACAGTTTTTTTTGATAGTTTTAAAGTTTTATATTTTTGTATTAGATTTTAGCAAATAAGAGCATATTTTTGTAATTTTTGCTTTTGTAGTTTTTATATTTGATTTTTGCATAAAGATGAACTTTAAACAAAGGAAACAACACAAGCGAAAAATAAAAACATATTTTTTTTGTAATTTGGTTTTTGTGGTTTTGTATTTGATTTTTCAAAAAATAAAGAAACACAGAAGTGCAAAACTAAGTAGAAAATATAGATTAATACATTTTTAGAAATTTTTCAAAATTTAAAAAATACAGAAAATAGAACATGGATGCTAGCGCCTGCGGTAGCGCTAGCGCGGGAGACAGTGAACAATTTTTTAGGATTTTGGAATTTTTGATTGGTGGTCTTGATTAAGTGTCTCATTAGGAGTTTCTTGCTGAAATTGCAGAATTTAAGGAGATGTTTTTGATGGTTAAACACCAAAGAATTGCATTTTTAAATTTGTGTTAATTTGAAAGATCTAGGACACTTAACACAAGTTAAAATAAACGAAATCTTGCATCACCAACTAGTACATATAGTAGATAATAAATTTAGGTATTTAATAGAATTTTGTTATATGAAAAACTCAAAAGGGTATAATACCTCCTGCGCTAGCGCTAGCGCTGGCGCTATCGAGGCTTTTGTTAAAACCGAGTTCTTTTTTCAGATCCGTCATTATCTTTCATTTCCTCCGGAAAAACCCTAGAAGACGACTCGTTCTACGCCCAAATCTGAGGTAATTCTTCATCCTTTCTTACGATTTTTGTTTTAAAGCTTGATTGTGATGTTAGAGATGAAGATATTTGAAGTTTTTAGGTAGATTTAGGAACTAGATCTACACCGTTAGGTTTTTCTCTAAGGTTTGTGGTTTTGATGAGGTTTTTGGTTTTGAATATGTGGATTTCTTGGTTTTAAGTTAGGATATGAACGTATTTTAATTTTAAGGAGATATAAAAAAAAATTTTGTTTTTAGATGAGGATTTTGTTTTCTTATTTTAATAATTTTTTGTAATGTTGCAGATGGCACCGGGTTATAAGGGAAATAAGAATACTGAGTTGGCCGTAGAGGCAGCTGTAGTGGGAGTGCCATACGTCGTGGAGTTCGACTTGCCGCGACACCACCAAATTATGGAGCTATTTGCTGCCGCAGAGGTGTTGAGCTTGTTTATTCCTGACGGATTTTCTTCCGAGTTGGTGCGCGATTTTTACATGCACTTAGAAGATCCATCAACGACAGAGCTGGATGGAGGAGTCCAGTCACAAGTGCAGGGGCAGATGGTTACTATTACCCATGAACAGTTGAGGATCGTGTTCGGATTGACTCAGCATTCACATAGATTGGAAATTGTTGAGAGGTTCAGGGAAGACAGAGATTGGACTCAAGTTAACATGGCGCTGCATAACAAGGATTGCAGGAGTCTGATCTCTTCCGTTTCGACTCTCACCGTGGATGCCTTGGTCGTGCAAAGTGCGTTGCGCCATACAATCCTACTGAAGTTGGGTGATACTGCCAAGGTCACAGCGCAACTAAGTTATGTTACCTATTTTATTTTAGAGGAGAGGTTTGATGTGGCGGATTTGTTACTCTCCTTGATCCGTTATTCCTACAAGTTGCGGCAACCAACCCGTCAGAGATTCAACAACCTGCCCCTGGGTGGCATCATTCAGCGAGTTATTCAGGTTTTGTATCCTACTATTGACTTAGGTTTCTTTTTAGTAGATTGCTATCCTCCTATTTATAGTACCTCGCATTTGCGAACATCCTTTATCTCGGACGAGCCATCATCATCAACTCAACCACCACTCCGGCGAGGAGCATCTTCTCGAGGGGCTCGAGATGCTCCATATGGGTCCTTTCGAGAGGAGATGGGTGAGCGGATGACACGGGTGGAGGAGGATGTTTCTGTGATAAGGAAGGATGTTACAGGGATCAAAAAAATGATGAAGTTTATGATGAAAGCTTTAAAGTTAAACCCATCTACACCAGAGCGGAGGGAGTGGGAGAGTCCAGTTTCAGATCCGACCCACCACTCGATCCGGAGGATTCGCAGGAGACGCTCCCCGAGTCCTAGTGTGGAGGACATAGATGAGGAGGAGTAGTTGTGAGAGGAACAATTTTTATATAATAATTCAGGAATTTGAACCTATGTCTTGGATGTTATTGTTCTTTGAATTATGTTTATGTTGTTATCTTTTGGATGTTTGACTTAGAATGTTTCGTTTATAATTTGATGTTATGAAGTGGTGATATTTAGGAAGAATTTTTATGTGGTATACCTTTTTTAAAATCTTAAATATTTTACCACCGCATAGAAGATTTTGAATTTAATTGTTGATAAATATATGTATAATGAATATATGAATAATAAGTAGGTCATCTTAATAAGATTTTGAGTTATAGGCTCATTAAAATTTTTGATCATGTTTCCTATACAAGATGACCATAACATGATAATTTCAAAGAAATAAGAAAACAAAGAAGATTTAAAGACATTAAAGCACATCATGAAGTAGAAAAATTGTATATTTCTCTTTTGAAAATATTCTACTTCATGCATTTTGTGGTACCTAATGAAAGAGAGATTTAGGTATCCAAAGAGGACCGGGTGTGATGGTTCCTTTGGGTACCCAAATACAACGTATTTCCTTTTGGGGAGATGAAAATGAATGGGCCCCTTTTTGTGGTGTTTGTGTTTCATCTTTGGTTTTGGGCCTCCATTCAAACTGTGGTTTATTATTATGAATCAAATTTCTATTGTGATAATCATTATCTTTAGGATTATAATTGTAGTGATTATAGAAAGCATTTTTCATAGGAAATTTGTGAAGTTTTATGTTGGGAGAAGTTTGATGATAATAATTGTACTTTGGAATTTCATTTTTAATTTGTTGATGTCTTTTATTTCCATTGTTTGATTTATTAATATTTTGAGAATTTATATTTAACTTGCTTTTAGATATATCATGGTATTGTGAATGAGTGTTTTTCTTTATGATTTCCTTGAGCAAGTTGATTTTAGCATTTAATTCATCATTCTTAGTTTGTAAATTGTGTCTAGCTTTATTGTAAGCGATTGTGCTATTTTTAAGAGTGGTAGCAATTGATTCAATTTGTTTTTCATATTCATCCCTATATTCATCAAATGTTTCATCCATCTCTTTTATTTCAATCTCGTAGTCTTTACATTTAGCACAATCATTCTTCGACGATGAATTTCCTAAACATAATTTTTCATTATGTTCTTTCACACAAATAATTTCTTTTTCAAGTTCTTTGACTTTTTCTTTAATATTATTACAATCAAAACAAGATTTTGTATTTTCAAGTAAAAAACAAGATGATGAAGACACATCACAATTTGATTCATTTGCCTTTAGCCTCTTATTTTCTAAACGTAAATTTTTATTAGCAATTTTCAATTTTTTGATCTTTCGTTTAGCTATTTTTAAAATGTTGAAACTAGAGATAGAGGTTATTACACAAGACGAAGATTTAGTCTTTCTTACAGCGCTTTTGGAGGAGGCAAAATATGAGCATGAAGTTCCTTAGTCATCTTTTAGTCCTTCCTCGATCACATATGAGTTTTCATCTTCTTTTGATGTATTGTTCTCTTTCTCTATTTCAATATTCTCCATGGCTTTATTCCGAGAGAGATCTTCTTGGATGATAATGGATTCTTGTACGTTCTTTTCCTCCTGTGTTTGTTCCACACCTGCGAGAGGAAGATCATACATTTCTTCAAGAAAGTGTCATATTTTGTATGCACTAGAAAAGCAATATATGAATTTGAAAATTTCATTAGATAGTGCACAAAATAGATAGTGTTTGGCTTTGGCATTTAGCTGACGTTCTTTTTTATTTGATTCATTCGCAAGTCTTATAATTGCTAAGTTCCATACTTCGATGTCTAAAGTTTTAATAAATTTTTCAATTAAGATTTTCCATCCTTTATAATTTGTTCCTTCAAACAAGGGTGGTTTATGTGATATTTCATCTTCACAGAAATTTGCCCCACTAGTTGAAGCGAGATCATGAGACGCCATTATTCCCGGTTGTTAAGTCGATTGAAATAAAACCTGGCTCTGATACCACTTGTTGGATCGGTCGGCGCCCTTAGAGGGGGGGTGAATAAGGGTTTTCAAAAACTTTAGATTATATTTGAAAAACTTTGAATTATTGCAAGATTTAAAGACATGAAAATAAGTTAAGTAAAACAAAAAGAGAGACAAGCTTTATTAATGATAAATAAGTTTTACAAAATTTGATCTCGATGACGCTAGAGATCGGAGGCGAATAATCTAAAGGCTCTTTTTGTTTTCTATCCCGACTCGCTTCCCCACGAACCGGTGGCCCTAGCCTTATCCACCCCGGATTCGGCCTCAAGCCGCTCTAGCCAATCCTTCCCCGGATGTGGCCTCGAGCACCCCCTAGAACTAGCCTAGATCTAGTCGCCAACACGAGGCAAATTTCAGCCCTAAGTCTACCCCAGACCTAGTCGCCAACACGAGGCGATTTCACTACCGTTTACAATGAAGAAAGAGAAATAAAATAATAAAACCTCCCTTAAGATGAACTTCTGAAGTCGGAAATGAAGATCCGCTGTAGAATCAGCGTTTGTTGAAGCAGACTTCGTCTGGATTCGGCGTGATGGAATTCTCCTTCAGAAATTGGCAGAGCTTCGCTGGGACCTCAAATTTCGGCTAAGACAAGCCTCTGGAATTCTAGTACTCTCTCTCTCTGAGGTGTATGCAATGGGTGTGTTCGAAAACAAGAGGAGAGGGGATCCTTTTATAGCCCAAGCGCTACCGCTGGTGCTAGCGCTACCGTCGGCGCTAGCCCGGATTAGGAAACGTTTTGCGCGGCAGAATCTCCCATCCGCGGCAACAATTTGCTCTATGCCTTCTGTGCGCCATGCTACCGCCAGCGCTAGTAGCTACCGCCGGCGCTATCCCCGATTAAGAAACTTCTTGCGCGGCAGGATCTTCAATCCGCGGCAACCTTGCTTTTATTCCTTCTGTGTTCATCGCTACCGCCGGCGTTATCCGCTACCGCCAGGCGTTAGCGCCTTCTATAATAGATCCTGGAATTGCGCTATTCATCGCTAGCGCCGGGCGCTATCGCTACCGCCGGCGCTAGTGAGCTTCTTCGAATTCTGGCTTCAATTTTGGGGGCAGTCATCATGAGTACTCCTTGAGTCATATGGACTATGTTAACCTGCACACTTGAACATAAGATCAAATACACATAGGATTTGTTATTCTCAAACCTAGGAGATGCGAAAGACCATGTTTCAACATAAGTAATATACTCACTCACACTCCATTGTCATGGGTGCTTTAGTCGGTTTGGTCTTACGAGCGGTAGGCTCGGTGGTTGTAGCAATAGACTTATTAGTTTGGTGAGTTGTGACTCGATCATGTTTGTTGTTCCAGACGGGTTAGCCCGGGGAGCTTATGGCTCGGAGATAGATGTAAACATGTTTGCATGTGCATAACATGGTGGGTCCTTCGTGTTGGTGGTCGTTGCACCGACATTAATACTTGGGCTCGGTAAGTGTGGATAACCCTTTACCAAGACAAGTCTGGTTGTCTAACTAGCAAGAGTACGCAGGAGCTCCGCTGTAGTGTTCTTAGCGTTGAGGCGTACACTAGTGTTGGAATAACCCTATTTCTGATTTGGGCTAGGATCACTATATGTTGACTAAGGACAAAGTTGACCCCAATGTATAGTTCATGGGTCAAGAGCTTAGGCTGTTAGAACTAAAGACTTCATTCAGATTCTGCGTTCGATGAACTCCATACTACGTTCGACGAACTGCTCTCTACGTTTGACGAACGACATGCTCTCTGCGTTCGACGAACGGCCTGCATTCTGTGTTCGATGAACGGCATGCTCTCTGCGTTCAACGAATGACTTGCTTCAAGCTCATCTCAGCGATCGACGATCCCGTCTCAGCGGTCGACGAACAGACCCCGGCTCGGCGGTCGACGATTTTGCTCAAGCTCAGCGGTCGACGAATTTATCCAGGCTTAGCGGTCGACGAATCCTTCCGTTCGACGAACTCCAGTCTGCGTTCTACGAATCTTGATCAGATGCTCAGATCGACGAAAGCTCTTCTCAGCTCTACTAATTCAACTCTTCCAGAGCAAAGTTTAATTGAGATCGACAAAATTCTTGAGGTCGACGAATCTGCGTTCGACGAATACCTTTAGATCGAGGAAAGTTCTCCACAGCTCAACAAAATTAATAATTCCAGCAAGATTCATTTGAGGTCGATGAAGTAAATTTTGTGTTTGACGAAAAATCTTGAGATCGACGAAAATTCTCTATACAGCAGATTTATTTCAGAAGATTATATCATTTCTTTCTCTGAACTCAGATCGACTACATCAACGGCTCTTTCTATCAGATCAAGTAAGGAAAATATATTTCCTTTATTATTCCAAGTTTATAGTCGTTGACATTCCTCAGAAAAGGACATTTCGTGGAAAAGGAAAAAGATTTAAGACGCAACAGATGTACTGTTCCCAGAATAGCTTTTCAGATATATTTATTCCTTAATATAAGGGATCTGCAATTAATGTCTGTCAGAGATTTCAAAAGGGAAAACAGGAAGAAGATATACAGCAGTTTTTCACGACAAGATCAATATACAGAACTTAACACATTTGCTGTATAGAGAAAAAGAAAGGAAGAAAAGGAGACAGGAAGAACAGAAGAACAAACGCACACAGATCTTCTTCTTCCTCCTCTAGCAGCACATATTTTTCTGAGAACATCTTCAACACCACCTCTCAGTATTTCTGCTGCAAGAATCTGAAAAGAAAAAAGAAGAAGAAAGAAGAACAAAAAAAAGTTTATATAGATCTTCTTCTTCCTTGAGCAGCATTTATTTTCTGAGAACATTTACATTCATCTCTCAGTCATCAGCTGCAAGCACAGATCTCCAAAGAGCAGCAAACAATCTGAGAAGCATTCTTGTCTCTCAGATTTATCAGCTATCAGGAAGATCATTTCTTTCAAGAAAAAGCTCCAGCAAATCAACTGTCAAACATTTCATATCAGACAGAGGAGTTTTTCAACATACATCCACTAGAGTCTTCTCTCAGCATCTTGACAGAGAAGAACATCTAAACCCCCTCCCTATCCCATCTTGCACAGGGTTAAAACTCATTTCAAAATTTTACCCCATTGGTGGCAAGACACCTGATCAAAAAATCCTGGTGGTTTTGAGCACCTGATCAATAGCTCTGTGGTGTGTGGACACCTGAACAAAAACCCCTTGGTGTGAGGGCACCTGATCAAAAATCCTAATGGTTCCTACCAAGTGTGGTAGAAGAGTAGACATACCTAGGTTTATTGGGGAACTACTATAAAATTCCTTATGTCTTTGTGCCTGTGAATTTCCGTGTTGCTTGTGTTGTGTGCTGTTTTCATTATTCATTTTATTTTAGTTTTATAAAACACTATGCTACACATATACTTATATCAGTATTTTTAATTCCGCAATAAAACTAAGGGAAAAAGTTTTAATACTCTATTCACCCCCCCCCCCCCCCCCTCTAGAGTTAATTTAAGATTTAACCTCACTTTCAATTAGTATCAGAGGGCTGTTGAATCTTGACAGGCTAACACCTGAATCACAAAGATCAATTAGATCTTAAATTCTTTTAGAGTTTTTATCTTATTTATTTTTGTTTAAAAACTCATGGCACAAAACAAAGTATATTCTAGCACAAGACCTCCTATGTGCAATCTCAGTAAGTTTGCACTATGGAAAGCAAGGATTAGACTGTACATGAATTCTATTGATGAGGAAATCTTCAATGTGATTTTAACAGGACCTCCAGCTCCCACAGCAACAACTAGTGCTCAAACCACAACTACAAATAATGCAGTTCCACCTCCTGAATGGACAGAAGCCCAGAAAAAGCAAAGGAGTGCTGATGCAAAAGCCATGAACATTCTGGCTCAAACAATGTCTGATGATATTTTACAAAGAGTGGTGGAATGCACCTCAGCAAGAGAAATATGGATTTCTCTCAACAATATGGTTGAGGGATCTGCTGAGGAAAGGAAGGATAGAAGGTTTCATCTTATTTCTCAATATGAGAACTTCAAAAAGGGAGAATCTGAAAGTGTTGCTGATATGTACAATAGGCTCAGCCTCATAATAAATGAGCTGAAGACCTTGGATAAAGTGATCTCTATCACTGAGATCAATGACAAGATCTTAATGTGCTTCCCCAGCACATGGGATTCTAGGATCTGGCCAATCAAGGAAGCCAGAAGCCTCAATGAGATTACTACTGAAACATTGTTGGGCAAGCTCAAATCCTATAAGCAGCTCATCAAATCCAGGGAAGCTGAACAATCAACTTCATCTCCAGCAATTAAGAAGGAAAGGAACATAGCTTTCAAAGAAGCTGAAGAAGAAGAAAAAGCTCCAAGATATGAAGAGTTCATGAACCTTCTAGCCAAAAGGTTCTACACGATGGCCAAGAAGGATTTCAGAAAGAAGGACTCCAGATCAAGGGAAAAGCCAAGGTATGACAAGTCAAATTCTAAAGATATTGTTTGTTATGGCTGCAGGAAACCTGGACATATTCTACCAGATTGTCCAGAAAATCAGAAGAAGGAGAAGAGAATTGAAAAAGAGGAAAGAAGACACTCCAGCAAGTCTTCCTCCCACAAACACCAAAAGAAGGGAAGATGATTTGTAGCAGAAACTTGGAGTAAAACTGAATCAGAACAGTCATCCAGTTCTTCAGATAATGAAGAAGAATCAAAAGAAAATGACCAATGTTTGATGGCCATTTATGACTCAGGCAGTGAGTCAGAAAATGCATGATCGTCTAGTGATGATGAAGATGATGAAGAAGAGAAGAACTTCTGCATGATGGCAATCAATGCCTCAGCCAACAATTCTGTTGGAACCTTAGTTTCGATTTGAGTTAGGATCCACCTTTAATGTCTAAGTTTCTATCATAACACATTGTATAACTTAGATCAAACTCCATTAAGAAAGAAGGCTGAAAATAGATATATTTAATAGGCTGAGAAAATAAGAGAAGAATAAAAATTACACATGTTCTCTGCGTTCGACGAACGGCTATCTGCGTTCGACGAACGGCGCTCTGCGCTCGATGAATGGTATTCATTCTGCGCTCGACGAAATCCA
The DNA here is from genome assembly GCA_033032865.1 of Dactylorhiza incarnata. Lineage (NCBI taxonomy): Eukaryota > Viridiplantae > Streptophyta > Magnoliopsida > Asparagales > Orchidaceae > Dactylorhiza > Dactylorhiza incarnata. The sequence continues at coordinate 19,373,838 of JAWHQI010000001.1, read as the reverse complement.
GCTATCTCAGCGGTCGACGAAGAACACCTATCTCAGCGATCGACGATCCCGTCTCAGCGGTTCAGCGGTCGACAAACAGATCGTCTCAGCGGTCGACGAACAGACCTCGGCTCAGCGGTCGACGAAATCCTGTGTTCGACGAACTCAAGTCCGCGTTCGACGAACAGCTCAATATTCAGCGGTCGACGATCTAGCCCGTCTCAGTGTTCGATGAAAAGTTGCATTCGACGATCTCCAGTCGGCGTTCAACGAATATTTTGCAGATGTTCAGAATGATGAATCAAATGATCAGGTCGACGAACTTGAAGCTGAGCTCGACGAAATATCTGTAGCATTATTTAAATATCATTCTCAGTTCGACTAATATGCTGTCAGATTTATTAAAGCAATATTTTATTCTTTCTTTTTATATATTGCTATATATATATATTGCTGACTTAACATTACAGCTGTTGCAAGCATTAAATGTTATAGCCATTGGCAGAAGCATTAAATGCTATAGCCGTTGCAGCAAGCTAAAGACGGCAATTTGTCTACTCGAGGATCTGCGAAATAAAAGAGACATTATCTCTTTCCTCTTCTGTTGGCAAGAATTTAAAACAGCTGAACAGCTCTCCAGATTAAATATACAGAGAGGAAGATAGCAGCTTGCGACAGAAACAGGAAGATACAGGAAGAGAAACAAAGGAGCAAAAATAAGAAGCCGATCTAAATATATTATGTCTTCTTTTTGCTAAACTCTTCATTGCAGATCATATACATCCTGAGACACCAAACAATATCAATTGCTCAAGATCTAAACTGCAGAAGAAGAAGAAGTAGAAAAGTGTTATTGCAATCAAGTGAAGAGCTCCATCCACTAGCTGTCATCAATATAAATCAGACAGGGGGAGCTCTCTTCAACATCATCATCAAAGATCCAAACTCAACAACCCATCAGGATCTTCAAGAGTCTTCTTAGAAATTGAAGAACACTATAACCTTTTTGTTTTCTTTATTCCTTCACATCTTGTAAAGGGTTATAACTCCCTTCAAAAGTTAACTCCCGGTGACAGGGCACCTTAGCAAAAACCTGCATCTTGGTTTTGAGCACCTGATCAAAAGCTTTGTGGTGTGTGGACACCTGAACAAAAACACATTGGTGTGAGGGCACCTGATCAACAACCTCCTAGTGGATTCCTACCAGTGGGTAGAAGAGTAGATGTACCCAGGTTGATTGAGGAACTACTATATATCTTGTGTCATCTGGTTTGCTTGTTTGTTTTATGTTTTATATGCTTTGTTGTAGTGCCTTCTAGGTGTTTGTTTTTATTACTCACACAGCACACTTATATATATAATATTATTTTGAAATAAACTTAAACAAGAGCTTTAATACTTAAGAACTAAAACTCTCCTTTCAATTGGTATCAGAGGTAGGTTGATTTTACACAGGCTAACAGCTGAAATCACAAAGATCACATAGTTCTTAAGTTTTTGGTTTTTCTAAATGGCACAATCAGAATTTTCAATTTCAAATCCACCAATATGTAATTTGGATAGATTTAATTTATGGCAAGCTAGAATTAAATTATATATGAATGCCATAGATAAAGAAATTTACAACTCCATTTTGATAGGACTTCCATCCTCAATTTCTTCAATAGATGATCAAGAGAAGTTGATATGTGCTGATGCAAAGTCCATGGAGATATTGGCTAAATCAATGTCAAAAGACATTCTTCAAAAAGTGGTTGATTGCACTTCAGCAAGAAGCATCTGGAACTCCCTCTCAAGGATGGTAAATGAATCCTCTTCCACTTCCTTCACTAACTATACTTTTGAGGCAGAACCATCATCTACTCTAAGTGAAGAAGAAGAAGAACAAAAGGCCAGAGATTTCTGCATGATGGCCATATATGGCTCATATCACAAATCAGATGCTGAATCTGAATCAAAAAAGGTAAAAGAGGTAACTTCAAATCCCAACTCTACCTCTAAAAATTACCAATCAGATCTTAAGTTAACACATACAGATTTAATAAAATCTGACAAAGAAATAAAGGAATTAACAAAAATAAACAATTTGACTTATGATAAAATTAAAGAAAACTTAAAATTATCTGAAGAACAAATTATCTGTTTAAAAAATAAGTTAATTAAAGCTGAAAAGTTTAAATAATCTTTTAAAGAAAAAGAAATATTTTATGATCAGCAACATCAAAATAAATTTTCAAATTTATATTTCAATGAAATAAAAAGGCCAACATATCTATTTATAAGGCAAATTTTTTTAAACTGTTTAATATTTTTACTCAAATTATAATTAAGCAGCAGTTATATGATTCTTTTGAATTTTCTATCTCGAAAACAAAGTCAGATAAACTTCACATTCTTCCAGATTTTCTCCAAAATCAAGTTGAACATTCTACTCAGATTGCATAGATCAGAAATGATCAAAGCACTAAGTGTGAGTCTCTTCTGATTAAGGGGATTATATAGAAAGAAGGTATCAGGCATTGTCTTTCTGATTTTAAAATTTCTAGAATCCAATAACAGCTAGCAATTCATAATATAAAATTCCTATTTAAATCAAAATCTAGGAAAACAGAAATTGCATGGTTTAAAAAAAAATTTAGAAATAATCTCTGACCCTTAATCCTTAAGTTATTCAAAGACTTTTTGGGCTTAGGTATCCTAAACCAAATAGGGGGGATTGTTAGAACCTAGTCTTAATTTGGATTAGGATCCCAACTCAAATAGGGGGAGATTGTTGGAACCTTAGTTTTGATTTGAGTTAGGATCCACCTTTAATGTCTAAGTTTCTATCATAACACATTGTATAACTTAGATCAAATCCCATTAAGAAAGAAGGCTGAAAATAGATATAACTAATAGGCTGAGAAAATAAGAGAAGAATAAAAATAACACATGTTCTCTGCATTCGACTAACGGCTATCTACGTTCGACGAATGGCGCTCTGCACTCGACGAATGGTATTCATTCTGCGCTCGATGAAATCTAGCTATCTCAGCGGTCGACGAAGAACACCTATCTCAGCGGTCGGTGATACCGTCTCAGCGGTTCAGCGATCGACGAACAGATCATCTCAGCAGTTGACAAATAGACCCCGGCTCAGTGGTCGACAAACAGACCCCGGCTCAGCGGTCGACGAAATCTTGCGTTCGACGAACTCAAGTCTGTGTTCGACGAACATCTCAATATTCAACGGTCGACGATCCAGCCCGTCTCTGCATTCGACGAAAAGTTGTGTTCGATGATCTCCAGTCTACGTTCGATGAATATTCAGCAGATGTTCAGAATGATGAATCAAATGATCAGGTCGACGAACTTGAAGCTGAGCTCTACGAAATATCTGCAGCATTATTTAAATATCATTCTCAGTTCGACTAATATGCTGTCAGATTTATTAAAGTAATATTTTATTATTTCTATTTATATTGCTGACTTAACATTACAGCTGTTGCAAGCATTAAATGTTATAGCCGTTAGCAGAAGCATTAAATGCTATAGCCATTACAGCAAGCTAAAGACGACAATTTGTCTGCTCGAGGATCTGTGAAATAAAAGAGACAGTATCTCTTTCCTCTTCTGTTGGCAAGAATTTAAAACAGCTGAACAGCTCTCCAGATTAAATATGCAGAGAGGAAGATAGCAGCTAGCGGCAGAAATAGGAAGATACAGGAAGAGAAATAGAGGAGCAAAAAGAAGAAGCCGATCTAAATATATTATATCTTCTTTTTGCTAAACTCTTCTTTGCAGATCATATACATCCTGAGACACCAAACAATATCAATTGCTCAGGATCTAAACTGCAGAAGAAGAAGAAGTAGAAAAGTGTTAGTGCAATCAAGTGAAGAGCTCCATCCACAAGTTGTCATCAATATAAATCAGACAGGGGAGCTCTCTTCAACATCATCATCATCAAAGATCCAAACTCAACAACCCATTCTGTTGCTTTTCTCTTCTATTTTTGTGTACTGGCGAAATAATGTCTCGCCATGTATACCTCGTCCTATAATGAAGAACTTTGCTTGATCAATAAAGATTGTGTTTGCTTCATGTGCTTCTGGTTGATTGGCTTGAACTTTTAGTTATACAATTCCTGCTCACTCCTAGATCTACGGAAAATTTCACATGGTATCAGAGGTAGGTTGGAGTGGATAGAACAGTGAATAACTAAAAGTTGTCATCGCCTTTGTGAAGAAGCAACCAGTGGTAGAGCCATGGAAGCAAGGGGTCTTGGAATTGAGATGCTTACATCAACTAACTTTAAGAAGTGGAAGTCATGTATGCAAAGTTATCTTCTGGGTGAGGACCTCTGGGAGGTGGTTGGAGGAGAGAGCACGGAGGAAGTTATTCTGATTGGGGATAACGGTCATGAGGTGAGGAACTGGAGGCGGATTAATGCCAAAGCAGAGTTCGCCCTGAAGAGAGAAATATCACCTGACTTGTTTGATCACATCTTGGGGTGTGGATCAACTGCAAAGATCTAGAGAGCCTTTGATGTGCTGTTTAATAAGAAAAATGTGGCAAGACTTCAATTCCTGGAGAATGAGCTGCCCAGATCGGCTCAAGGTGACCTTTCTATCTCTACGTTCTTCTTGAAGATGAAGAACTTGTGCGCCAAGATTTCAGCGCTGGATCCTGATGAGCCAATTTCTGAGGAGAAACTGAAGAGGCACATCATCCGTGGCTTGCGGAAGGAATATGTTGCCATTGTGACGTCGGTGCAGGGTTGGGCAAATCAGCCGTCTCTCATGGAGCTGGAAAATCTGCTTGCTTCGCAGGAGAGTTTGGCAAGGCAGATGGCGGGGGTGTCAGTGTCTGGGGGAGATGGCGAAGTTCTCTTCACAGGAAAGAAGAAGAAGTGGGATAAGAAGAAGACCGCTGGAGGAGGCAATGAGCCTTCAACTTCTGGACAGCAGGAGAGGGGCTATGCTCCTAAGGCTGAACGGAAGAAGAAGGGAGAAGGTCCCAAGTGCTTCAGGTGCAGAAAGGTTGGTCACATCAGGAAGGATTGTCGGGTGAATCTTCATCCGGGGCATGCTGCTGCAGGAAAGGAGGAAGCTGAGGCCAGACAGATTGATGGAGGATTGGGCGGAGCCTTCTCGACTTCTATTGGAGCTGTGGTTCCTATCAACTATCAGGAGGACTGGATTATGGACTCGGGGTGTGGTCATCACCTCACCGGAGACGAGTTGAAGCTTTCTTCAGCTCAGCCGTACTCAAGTAATGATGCCATTATTACTGCTGATAATACCGTGCATGCTGTCGAGAAGGTGGGGGTTGTTTCCTTGGGCAGTGATAGGGGGCCGCTAACTTTGAAGAGTGTCTATCATGTGCCTGGTATGAGGAAAAAACTCTTCTTTGTGACCAACGCTGTAGACGTTGGGTATCACGTTCTGTTTGGCCCAACAGAAGTGAGGTTTCTTCGGAATGTTGAAGCAGTGAAGGCGGAGGTCGTTCATGTGGGGAGGAGAGCTAAAGACTTGTTCGTTTTATCGACAAGTTCTTATGTTGACAAGATGCGGACGAATGATAGTGTTGTCATATGGCACGAGAGGTTGGGGAATGTAGGGATGGACAAGCTGAAAGCTATGGAGGTGAAAGGTCTGGTCAAGGGCCTGCCTAGTCTATCTTCCTACGGAGATGGTCATGTGTGCGCGGGATGTCAGTTCGGAAAGTCTCATCGACTACCATTTGATAAGTCGCAGACAAGGAGTAGTGTGCCATTGGAGTGCATCCACGGTGACTTGATGGGACTGACTGCAACCCCAAGCCTCAGAGACAGCAGATATATGCTGGTGCTGATCGATGATTACACCAGATATGTTTGGGTATATTTCTTGAATGAGAAGGCGGAGGCGTTTGCCAAGTTTGTGGAGTTAAAGGAGCTTGTGGAGGGTCGGCTTGGCCTGCGGGTTAAGAAGTTGAGGACTGACAACGGAGGGGAGTTCACCTCTGGTGAGTTCTCTACTTTTTGCAGGAAGGCAGGCATCCGGAGGGAGCTTACTTGTGCGCATACTCCACAGCAAAACGGAGTTGCAGAGCGGAAGATCTGTCATCTGACGGGGACCTACAAGTATTGGCTGTAACAATCCTGGCCTGCCACGCAGCTACAGACGACTGCCGGCACCGACGGTCCAGCCTGACCCGGGCCCCTGGCACCGTCGGTTAAGCCCATCAACTACAAGCCTGCAGGCCATGCACCCCAATGCCTCTCTGGCCTGTTTCTCAGCGCAGCGCGTTGTTGGAAGGGGGGTCTCGAACCCACAACCTCCCTTGATAGGAAAACTTCAACAGTTCCTATCACCAACAGAGCTGCAGCTTAGTTGGTGATAGGAACTGTTGAAGGTTTCCTATCAAGGGAGGTTGTGGGTTCGAGACCCCCCTCCAACAACGCGCTGCGCTGAGAAACAGGCCAGAGAGGCGTTGGGGTGCATGGCCTGCAGGCTTGTAGTTGATGGGCTTAACCGACGGTGCCAGGGGCCCGGGTCAGGCTAGACCGTCGGTGCCGGCAGTCGTCTGTAGCTGCGTGGCAGGCCAGGACTGTTACAAAAAGTGCACTTTTTTTTTGTAACAGTCCTGGCCTGCCACGCAGCTACAGACGACTGCCGGCACCGACGGTCCAGCCTGACCCGGGCCCCTGGCACCATCGGTTAAGCCCATCAACTACAAGCCTGCAGGCCATGCACCCCAATGCCTCTCTGGCCTGATTCTCAGCGTAGCGCGTTGTTGGAGGGGGGTCTCGAACCCACAACCTCCCTTGATAGGAAACCTTCAACAGTTCCTATCACCAACTGAGCTGCAGACAGTCCTGGCCTGCCACGCAGCTACAGACGACTGCCGGCACCGACGGTCCAGCCTGACCCGGGCCCCTGGCACCGTCGGTTAAGCCCATCAATTACAAGCCTGCAGGCCATGCACCCCAACGCCTCTCTGGCCTGTTTCTCAGCGCAGCGCGTTGTTGGAGGGGGGTCTCGAACCCACAACCTCCCTTGATAGGAAACCTTCAACAGTTCCTATCACCAACTGAGCTGCAGCTCAGTTGGTGATAGGAACTGTTGAAGGTTTCCTATCAAGGGAGGTTGTGGGTTCGAGACCCCCCTCCAACAACGCGCTGCGCTGAGAAACAGGCCAGAGAGGCGTTGGGGTGCATGGCCTGCAGGCTTGTAGTTGATGGGCTTAACCGACGGTGCCAGGGGCCCGGGTCAGGCTGGACCGTCGGTGCCGGCAGTCGTCTGTAGCTGCGTGGCAGGCCAGGACTGTTACAAAAAACTTTTTGTAACAGTCCTGGCCTGCCACGCAGCTACAGACGACTGCCGGCACCGACGGTCCAGCCTGACCCGGGCCCCTGGCACCGTCGGTTAAGCCCATCAACTACAAGCCTGCAGGCCATGCACCCCAATGCCTCTCTGGCCTGTTTCTCAGCGCAGCGCGTTGTTGGAGGGGGGTCTCGAACCCACAACCTCCCTTGATAGGAAACCTTCAACAGTTCCTATCACCAACTGAGCTGCAGACAGTCCTGGCCTGCCACGCAGCTACAGACGACTGTCGGCACCGACGGTCCAGCCTGACCCGGGCCCCTGGCACCGTCGGTTAAGCCCATCAACTATAAGCCTACAGGCCATGCACCCCAACGCCTCTCTGGCCTGTTTCTCAGCGCAGCGCGTTGTTGGAGGGGGGTCTCGAACCCACAACCTCCCTTGATAGGAAACCTTCAACAGTTCCTATCACCAACTGAGCTGCAGCTCAGTTGGTGATAGGAACTGTTGAAGGTTTCCTATCAAGGGAGGTTGTGGGTTCGAGACCCCCCTCCAACAACGCGCTGCGCTGAGAAACAGGCCAGAGAGGCGTTGGTGTGCATGGCCTGCAGGCTTTTAGTTTATGGGCTTAACCGACGGTGCCAGGGGCCCGGGTCAGGCTGGACCGTCGGTGCCGGCAGTCGTCTGTAGCTGCGTGGCAGGCCAGGACTGTTACAAAATGGCTGCATGCCAAGAGTATCCCAAAGTCCTTCTGGGCTGAGGGAATGTCTTGTGCTGCCTACGCCATCAACAGAATGCCTCTTAGTCCCATCAATATGAAGACCCCGCATGAATTGATGTTCAAGGAAAACCCAAGCGTGGCACACCTTCGGGTGTTTGGTTCCACCTGCTATTTGCACGTTCCAGATGCGCTTCGGACGAAGCTAGATGCGAAAGCAAGGAAGCTAGTCTTTGTGGGTTATGATGATCGGAAGAAGACCTGGACGTGCATGGACCCAGAGACGCGGAGATTTGTTGTATCTCGCGATGTCATGTTCGACGTGGTGATGTCTTACAAGGGAAGTTCTGTTGTTGAGCTACCAGAAAGCAGGGTGGAGGAGCCAGAGAAAGCTGTGGAAAATCTTTAGGTGGAGCTACCTGTGTCACCAGGTGGTCCATCAATATCTAGTTCTGAGGGGGAGGCTTCTGGATCAGTATGCAGGGGGAGCGATGCTCCGAGTACGACTGGAAGGGGAGCTAGAGAAGAAGCAGCTGAAGACACTGTGAGTCAGGGGAAGGCATTGCGGAGATCGAAGCGAACAATCATTGCCCCTGATCGCTATACAGGAGGAAACATGGTGAGCTTTGTCTAGTGTTTCTTTTCTAGGCTCTTGGATGAGAGGGAGCCGTCGAGCTTTGAAAAGGCCAAAGGCGTGGAACAGTGAGATTCAGCTATGCAGGAAGAGATGAGGGCTCTTGAGAAGAATGAGACTTTGTCTATGGTGCCCAAGTCCAAGGGTATCACCCCTGTGACATGCAAGTGGTTCTATAAGCTCAAGTAGAAGGCTGACGGTAGTATCGAGCGATATAAGGCTCGCCTTGTGGCTCAGGGATTCTCGCAGCAATACGGTGATGACTATGAAGAGACATTCAGTCCGGTGGCAAAAATGACTTCAGTTCGGGTTGTGATTGCCTTGGCAGCTTGTTGGGGGTGGGAGATTTGGCAGCTCGACGTAAAGAATGCGTTCTTGTACGGTAAGATTGACAAGTACATCTTCATGGTCCAGCCGCCAGGCTTCGTATCTGAAGATTTTCTGGACTATGTTTGCAAGTTGAAGAAGGCCCTGTATGGGTTGAAGCAAGCGTCAAGGGCATGGTATGGAAAGATAGCAGAGTATCTCTTATTCTGCGGGTTTGGTGCTTCAGACTCAGACTCAAACTTGTTCTTCAAGAAGAGCGGGGAGCTTCAAGTCATCGTGCTGCTTTACATCGACGATATGATCGTGATGGGGAATTCGAAGGAGGAGGTAGCAAGGCTTCGGGCTGAACTATCTATCAGGTTCGAGATGAAGGACTTAGGTGTGCTTCACCATTTCCTTGGACTCGAAGTGCAGAGGAAGGAAAGTGGAGTGTTGGTGTCCCAGGCTGGATATGCAGAGCGAATCGTGGAGCGGTTCGGCATGAAGTAAGGGAAGTGCATTTCTACACCTCTGGAGAAGGCCGTGAAACTTCGCAAGGATGAGGGGAGGATTCTGGAAGATCCGCTGGTGTTCCGGGCTCTGGTTGGGAGCATGATCAATCTAACGATTACAATGCCGTATATTGCGTATGCAGTTGGCAGGGTGAGCCGTTATATGGCGGAACCACGGATGCCTCATCTTATAGCGGCCAAGAATATATTGAAGTATGTCAAGGCGACTTTGGATGTGGGTCTTCTTTATAGAAGGGATGCGGGCTTCGAGGTGCATGGGTACATGGATGCCGATTATGGGGGAGATTCGGATGATCGGAAGTTGACATCTGGATACGTCTTCATGGCGGGCCCCACGGCTATATCATGGTGCAGTAAGAAGCAGGATTCCGTGTCTGTCTCAACCCCGGAAGCGGAATACAAGGCTTCGGACTTGGCATCTCAAGAAGCCAACTGGCTTGAGAGGTTGGTTGGAGACGTCCATAAGGAGGTTTGGGGCCCGACTCTGCTCTTCGGCGACAATGAGAGTGCTCTCAAACTAGTTACTAATCCAATTTGTCACGCGAGGACCAAGCATATTGAGATCGAGCATCATTTCATTTGTATGAAGGTGCTGGAGGGGTCTCTTTCAGTCGAGCATGTTCAGATTCAGGACAACATTGCTGACATCTTCACAAAGGCGCTGGCGAAGGGGCCTTTTACTCAGCTAAGGAGTTTACTTGGGCTGTTTTTAACTTCCCACTTCAAGGGGGAGTGTTGAAAATGTTGAAGTGAAAGTTTGTGAAGTTGGCGGTCTGGGGGAGACCGCGCGGTCTGATCTGACCGCTCGGTCTTGCGGTCTCCTCTGGCGGTCTGACCTTTCTGGTCTATCTGCGGGCTTCTCGGCATGACCGCCGTTCTTCTGTCCAAGTGTGCCGAGGTGTGGCCGCGCGATCTGGTCGTGTGACCGCGTAGCGGAGCAGGTTTCTTCCTGGTAAGGGCGGCGCGCGGTCTGGTGCTTGTGACCGCGTGGTGCGGGCAACCCGGTCTGGAGGCTGTCTGGGTTCTTTGCGGTGCGCGTGGACTAAGGTCTTCTTAGTCGCGCGGTCTCCGGTTTGTGTTCGCATGGCTGGTCTTTCGGCGATCAGCTGGTATATGCGGTCATAAGTGTTTGATCGACTTGGCTGGTTGTGCACTAGTCAGTCTTATGTGTTCGCGGTATCTGGAGGAGGTCGGGTGGCGAACACAGGCGGTGAGCAACATGACCGGGCGAGTTGTCATGTTCGCGCGGCTTCTGTTGAAGTCGGCGAGCTCACTAAGCAGGAGGATATTTTGTTGGTCGCGCGGGTTGACCGGTCTGGTCGCGCGGTCAAGGGGCGGTGTCTCTAGCCGAGCGGATTGTTAGGTCAGGCGGTCGGGCGGTCAGGCGGTCTCGGGAAGTCAGATCGCTGGTTTTCCTTTCTGTTGCTTTTCTCTTCTGTTTTTGTGTACTGGTGAAATCATGTCTCACCATGTATACCTCGTCCTGTAATGAAGAACTTTGCTTGATCAATACAGATTGTGTTTGCTTCATGTGCTTCTGGTTGATTGGCTTGAACTTTTAGTTATACAATTCCTACTCACTCCTAGATCTACGGAAAATTTCACAGGTGGTGGGTCCGTCGTGTTGATGGTCATTGCACCGACATTAATACTTGGGCTCGGTAAGTGTGGATAACCCTTTACCAAGAAAAGTCTGGATGTCTAACCATCAAGAGTACGCAGGAGCTCCGCTGTTGTGTTCTTAGTGTTGAGGCGTACATTAGGCCTAGGTTAGGTAGAGCAAATACCAACCTAGAGTTGGGCGAGGCCCAACCCACCGCTTCCGTTTGCCACTACGGAAGTATCCTGGGAGTTTTTCTAGCTCCAAAAAGGGGGAACTAAATGTCTATGCGCATAGAATCGTAGTGTGTGAGTTACACTTGTGTGAACATAACATTTAACCGCATACCTTGCATGTCATAGCATCAACATTGCACTTCAACCCCTACCCCTATCGTAGAAGTTGGTTATGGGAGTTCTTATACGATAGGCCTTGCTAAACAACCCCTTGGTCTATAGGTTTGTGTGGGCATTCCAATAAATCAACGGTTACTTTTTTTACTTACCTTTATATATTTTCTCTATTTGTTTACTTTACTTGTTCTTACTCTACTTTACTTACTGCTTCAGTTCTGATATATATTGCGTAGTGGTAGGCATTCCCTTTGGATTCTATCCCCATCACCTGCTATTATTTACACCCATTGTTGTCCTCCGCTTCATTCCTCCCGCTCGGTGCCTAGGAGTCACCGAGGGAGGGTGGGGGATTGGCTTAGTCTTTTGACTAACGGTCGGTGGACCTTAACATTTTAGGGGACCAAGGAGATGCTGCAGCACCAGAGGTCGGTGCAGATGGAGATGGGGCAGTCTAGTACGAGAGCACCATTGGCAGGATCTGTGAGTGACTTACTAGTTTTAGTTGGTTTGACTCCGCGAGTGTCTTTTGTACTGAGGATTTGATGTATCGGGCAGGAGCCCTTGTTATTTCTATCCTTTATTTTAGTTACTTCCTGTGGACATCTCTTTATGATGATTTTACTTTTATGTGATATGGACTTGGCTTATTTAAGTCTGCTTAAGCTTTACTTCTTTATGATCGATAAGGCCGGCATGATCAGCATTTTGTAGTGGCGACCTTCCCGAGTGAGGGTATCACCGCAAAGAGGAGGTTCTAGGCATAAGAACTGGGTTTTGTAAAAGAAAAAATGGGGTCTTACAAAGTGGTATCAAAGCGAACCTCGATCCGGAGAAAAGAAAAGAAGTCCACAAACTCTGGGCCACCCCCCGCGAGCTTAGTTTGAGGACAAACTAGCAGCGGAAGCAATGGTGTGCCCATAAGGGAAATCACATGAAAAGTCCACTTCTAACTGAATTTTCTTTAGCTAAGTCCCTAACCAGCATAAGTTTCTTGTGTAGCCCGTGACAAACCCTACGCCGCAGCATGGAGTTCCACCGACTCCAAACGTCATTCCACCACCACCGGCTCCCACTCCCTTCCAGCAGATGGAGATGGGACAAACACTGACAGCCATATTGGAGACATTCAGGGCACAGCAGGCACGGGCTCCTCAGCAAAACCCTGGGGCCAATTGGCTGAGCGTCTTCCGAGGTCTCTCCCCCCATCATACCTTGGGACGGAGGCAGTTGTGAGTATTGAGGAGTGGGTGGACATCATAGAGGAGATGCTGACAGGGATTCAGTGCTCGGCAGATATGGAGGTGGTGGTCTCATGTTTTGAGTCCCATGCAAAGAGATGGTGGAAGAGGTTCCTGGACACATCATATGCAGGACTAGAGGCTGCGGATGTTTCTTGGGATGAGTTCAAGGCAGCACTGCTGGAGCATTTTGTGCCGCAGTCTGCAAGAGACGAGCTGGAGGACAGATTTCTACAGTTGAGGCAGGGGAGCAGGACAGTTCTAGATTATCACCGGGAGTTTACCCATCTATCCCGGTTTGCAGTTTCGTATCAGCTGGACGACGCAGGATACACAAAAAGGTTCTCTAAGGGGCTTCGTGATGAGCTGAGGCAGGCCCTCCTCTTCAACTCCGACGGCAGTATGATTAAGATCCTGGAGATGGCCAAGAAGTTGGAGGTAGACTAGCAAACTGTTCGTGGAAGGAAGAGGCCAATAGAGGACCATGGACGGGGAGGCGGAAGGGACCAACTGAGAGGTCGAGATGCTAGGGAAGGAAGGACGGAGGTCCGACCCCGCTAGGAGCAGAGGGAGACGGTAGTGTTGGCTCCTCAGCCTCTACAAATGCGGGAGATGTTGGGAACAGTACCCTGCAATGTTCCTGATTTGAAGAAGTGCTCAGCTCAATGATAAATGCAACTTGTATTTGACATTCCATCTAGTTCATGCTTGCAGGAATCGACAATATGTCATGTACTTTAGTTATTTTACTAAGTACTATATCGTCGAGAAGAACATGCGATATCGTCGACAAAGCGTGCTTGTAGTCGTAATGACGGGCAGAGCAGCAGCCGCTGAGACGTGGCGAGATCATCGAACGAAGAATGACGATCGTCAAACGTAGGATGACAAGTTCGTCGATCGCAGAATGCTGTTCGTTGAACGCAAAGAAGACACGGGACATCGTCGTGTGGAACTCATGTCGTCGAGAGAACATATGATTACGATGACATGATGCAAGAAGGAAGCTCACGACGACACTGTCAGAGAAAGAAGATCGTCATATATACAGAATCGCCAGGATATCTTGTATCGTTGAGATACCACCATCAGAGGTAGAAGGAAGATCGCGACGGCAAAGTCAGAGACAGCTTGTCGTCGTAATGATACAAATATCTTCAAGACAGAATTCAAATCTTGCGGACGTGACGTCAACAATTAATGTCGCCGTCTGATTGTCCAATCAAGGGCCTGCTGTGATGGATGGGCGTCTGACAGTAAAGGAAATTGTATGTGACCGTTATACGGCTTGTCCGTCTTATAAAAGGGAAAAGTGTTGCCCTAGAAGAAGAAGCTTGTTGTGCAAGAAAAAGAACGTGAAAAAGAATCCCGCCGCTCTTCAATATAACAGTATTTTTTCAGCGGAGAAGAAAGAGAACAAGATTCAAGAGTTCTCATAAGAATCAGTCATTTCCATAGACTGAGAAGTCGCCGTTCAACATCAGGAAAAAGAAGAAGAGGCTGAAAAAGATCCAGAGGTGATACTCAAAAACAAGAAGCATCTTCTTCATCCTTAAGAAGTCAATCTTCATCAAGGCTAAGTTGCCAGATTTCATCTGGCTGAAGAAATAGTTTATTTTGTTACTGTATTTTCTTGTAAGGCTTGAGGGCCAGGGCAGTGGACTTGCGGGTCCGACTTTGTCTGGCTTGAGGGCTGGAGAGCTGTGAGGCTTGAGGGCCAGGGCAGTGCGCTTGCGGGTGCGATCTGTCGAGCTTGCGGGCTCGGGGGCAGTAGGGGCTTGCGGGCCTAGGTTGTTGGGACATGCGGGTCCGTTTTGTAGGGCTTGAGGGCCTGAGTGTCGAGCTTGCGGGCTCAGGGGCAGTAGGGGCTTGCGGGCCTAGGCTGTTGGGACTTGCGCATCCGTGGTGTAAGGCTTGATGGCCTTAAGTTTTTGGCGGCGTTTGCCGAGCCTAGCACACTGCTGGGTACGCGCAGAGGGAGAGAGGACTACTCAAGACCCCCAGTCTTGAGGAACCTCTATAGATCGTAGTGTGTTTTCTGTGTTGTGCTTTCTATTTCATACATCTACTAATCAGAAACAAAGAACACCTAAAGAGGGGATAACATAATTTGAAAAACCTATTCACCCCCCCCCCCCTAGGTGATAAAGTCGACACCCCATAAACAACAAGTGGTATAAAAGCGAGGTTGTTCAAAGAAAAGTTTAACAGCTTGAACAGATCTGCCATTGGGTGTCTAAGCATCATTAGTATGGAGTCAAGAATAGCTAGGTGCTGTAAAGAAAACTTTCCCCTGTGGAAAGTTAGAGCCAGAATATTCATGGAAGCTTTGGATCCTAGGATGTTTCAAGTCACTCAAGAAGGGCCATATGCTCCCAAGACCACATCGAAGACAATGACTGAGGATGATTCTGGTTAACTTGGACAAAAGAGTTAGAGACATCATAGCTGCTGCAGTTGATACTTTTGTACTCCATAAATTGATCCACTGCAAAACAGCTAAAGAGATGTGGGATTCTCTGACAGTCCTCATGGAAGGATTCTCAGAAATTGGAGGTATTGCAGCTGAGAGAAAGAATATAACCCTGAGTGATAGTGAATCAAGCAACTCAGATGCAGAGGAGGAAGCTCAGTTTGGACTAACTGTCCTGTATGAATCAGAGGAAGAAATTCTGGATGAGACAACACCAGAACAGATAGGAATAAGGGCTCCATTATCTAATACTGATTCAGATTCCGAAATATGTCTCTCTGAAAATTATGAGGATCTTCTAGAAGAACTCAGAAGGAGCAAGGAACCCTGCAGGAAGCAAGTCGATGAGATCTCAATTCTCCAAACCAGAAACTCCGATCTTTTGGAAAAGGCTGATACGCTGACTTTGGAGAACGCAGATTTCTGTTAGCTCAAAAGAGATTATAATGCTAGCTCAAACATGGAATTGATAACCAAGTTTGGGAAAACCATGAAAGCTCTGGTTGACAGCAGAGAACTATGCTACTCTCTGACCAAAGAAATTGTGCTTCTAAAGAAGGACATGAATCTGGCTGGACCGCCGAAACTCAGAGTCAATCAAGTCAGTGGGGTGAAGAATAAATTCCCCACAAAAAGGAGAACAGGAGCCAGACTCTCTATGCTAGAGCCAATTCCTCCACCGGATAGAGGCAGCAGTCTCAGTCAAGGAGGGAGAAAGATTTTGCCTGTCACCTCCAAAGTAAGTCACGAAAGAGGAATCACAAGGGAACAGTAGCTTCGGAGGTCCAGGAAAATGAAGGGACCTTTACAAAAGGATGACCTTCACAGAAGACGTGGGAATGGGAAGAATCACACCCCTGACCAATACAATTTTGTTTCCTACAGGTACTCCTCCCGTCCACAGAAGAATCTTACACCAACCGGCATCAAGACGATAAGGCACAACAAATTTGACTGTTGGTGTTGTGGTAAGACAGGGCACTTTACAAGTAATTGCTGGCACAATCCAGCAGCTCCAAGGGTAACAAATACTAAACCTATAAACAATTTAGTTCACAATCCTTACGCGTTTACGAGGGCAGTGAAATCCAGTATATCCTTCAGAGCTAATAAATTCCCAGGACCCAAATTCACTTGGGTTCCTAAGGGCTTGTAATCGTATTTTGCAGGAAGTCCAAGTGCCCACCAGAAACAAATCTGGGGCCTGGACATAGTAGCTGTTCTTACCCATAGGCAGAACAGCAAAGGTTATTTACTAATAAAATTAGTGCATGTTATTCTGCTAAAAAGGGCGGGGGGGGGGGGGCTAAAGGATGGATAGCTCTCGGAATCTACAATCGTCGAGTGTTACAACGATACAATAGATGAAAAGACGACAAAGATACGAGATGAGAGAATTCGTGTCCAAGGAACATTTCAACGACAATGAGCGCATCGACAAAATACATTTGACCTATTCATCTCAGGATTAGATGGATCCATCGGAGCCGTCTGATCGCTTTTGAAAGGTACGCGCCTATCCACCTACCGACACTATAAATAGAGCGAATGTTCAAAAATAAAATTACGCTATCAGTTTCCCTAAGACGTTCCGTTGACAAACCCTTGCCTGCTTCTTCGATGTTCCGCCTCTCTCACGCACTCTGAATCAATGGCTCCCAAGAAAGAAGAAGTAGTCTCCAGCTGTGAACTCCAGCGAGGAGGCTTCAATGCCTGCTCCGACGAAATACGATCTGTAATAGGGTTGCTAGAGATGTCTGGACTGGAATATGTTCTATGCGAACTGTCGGTCCTTCTCCACCGAGAACTAGCCGAGTTTTATGCCGAAGCAAGACTTAACCATAATGAATCACAGATAAAGACCAAGGTGGGAGGCAAGAAGATTACGATATCTGCAGATAGTCTCGGTAAAGCACTGAGTCTGCTAAGAATCGAAGGGGGAGATGAAGAGGATGAGCTAACTGGTGAAGAAATATCCGCAAGCTACACATGGTGCGGACACACCGGGAAGACCTACGGGTGTATCAAGAGAGTTGAATTCAATCAGAAGGGGAAGCTACTGGCCGACATTGTTGGCAAAGTGTTATTGTGCAGGCATGGTTCCCACGACCGCATATCCAAAGACATGTTTGATGTCATGGGCCGAATCATTCACTCTAAGAAAACTGACTGGAGTGAGTTCCTCTTCCAGAGAGTAAAGAACACCCTGAAGACCCCCTCCTATGGGAGACTATTGTCCCTTTTCTTTCTAAACACCCAAGGTGATGTGTTGCAAAAGAGAATGGGAGTACCTCTTCACTACTCCAAGAAATTAGATGCAAAGATGCTGGACCGATGGGACAGGTCCATCCCCAAACCATCCTCTGATGTACAGCCAGCTCCAAAGAAGCAGAAGAAACCAGCAGCCCAAATAAACCCCTCCTCCAAAGAAGAGTCATCAAGCAGCTCTGATGACATCCCACCATACCCACACCATTCTGCTCTATCCGGAGGTGAACCATCCACTGGTATCAAAGAGCATATCCCTGTCTCAACTCCTAAACCCGCTTCCACAGAGTGAAAGTGGAGGTCAGATCTTAAATTACTCTAGAGGGGGGGGGGGGGGGTGAATAGAGTATTAAAATTTTTAATACGTTTTACAGTGGAAATTAAACTACTGTTTAAGTATATGTGTATTTAGTGTGAGTTACAGAGAAGTGCAGAAATAATAAAGGACACACAGCACAAGCACACAGAGATAATCAAGCACAGAAGACACAAGGAGCTATAGTAGTTCCCCAATAAATATGGGTACGTCTACTCTTCTACCACCCTTGGTAGGAATCAACTAGGAGGGTTGCTAAGGTGCCCAGGCACCAAGGGATTTTTGATAAGGTGTCCACACACCAATAAGCTTTTGATAAGGTGCTTAAAAACCACACAAGGATTTTTTGATAAGGTGTCTTGCCACCACTGGGTAAACTTTTGAAGAGAGTATTAACCCTGTACAGGATGAGATAAAAGGTATAGAGTGTTCTTCTCTGTCAATGATCTGAGAGAAGACAAAGGTGTTGAAGCTGAAAGCTCCCCCTATCTGATGAGAGTTGATGACAGCTTTGCGGACAGAGCTTTCTCAAATAGAATTCTTTGTAGCAGATTATCTGGAAGAAATTAATCTTCTGATTGTTGTTGCTCTTCAAAGACTTTATCTTACAGCAGATCTAAGAGATTAAATCTTGTTCTCAGAATGATGAAGATGCTGCCTTGATGAAGAAGAATGCTGAAAAAGAATAGTGTATTTGCTTCTTCTTCTTTTTCTGAAAAACTTCTTCTATCCTCCTTGTTCTGTGATTATAGGAGAGAGAAAGTGATGGTGAAGTTTTTCTTTATTTCTCTCTCAAAAAAACGACTATCTCAGTTCTTGCTATATTCTATTGTTTTCTTCTGATAACTGTATGTATATATATTTTCAAATTCAAATCTTCTGTCTCTTTAAGGGATGTCTTCTTCTGACTTAAATCCTTCTTGGAACCAGGTAGCCACCCAAATCAATTTTGGCAGGTCCTTTTAATTCCTTTTGTCGAGAAAGATGTCTTTGGCATTAAATGTCAACGGCTATTCTTCTTCTTGGAATAGAAGGAATATAAGGATATAATAAATAAGAAAGATATCCTTACTGGGCTGCCCGAATACGTCCAAGGAGAAATAAATATATCCGTTATTCTGCTGAGTTGAGTTCAGAGAACTGACATCCACTGAGAATATAAATCTGAACGTCAGAAAGCAAATTGTCGAGCGCTGGCAAGAATTTGTCGACCGCCGCTAGTTATTTGTCGAGCGCTGGCTTAGAATTTGTCGACCACTGCTAGTCATTTGTCGAGCACTGGCTTAGAATTTGTCGACCGCTGCTAGTCATTTGTCGAGCGCTGGCTTAGAATTTGTCGACCGCTGCTAGTCATTTGTCGAGCGCTAGCTTAGAATTTGTCGACCGCTGGAACTGTGAGTTTCTTCAGTCCGCTGGAAGCAATTTATCGAACGAATCTGGTCATTCGTCGAACACCACTTGCCATGTGTTGAGCTTGAATTTTCCTAAGTTCTGCTAATCTAATCAGCCTAAAACTTGACCCTAAGGCTATACATTGGGGTCAATACAGATCCTAATCAACATATAGTGATCCTAGCCCAAATTAGTAATAGGGTTGTTCCAACAATCTCCCCCTATTTGGGTTAGGATACTATTTGACAAATAATTAAATAGATACAGCAGAAAGTATAATCAACAGAGCAACAATGAAATGAAATATATCTGATAGATTAAAATAGATCATCAGATAAGATAAAAACAAATGCTCTGAGTTTAGAAACTTTACATTCATAACCAAGCAATTTATTTAAGGCTTTTTGTCCTGAGAAGGTGGCTTGGATATGATTTTCCTGTTGGGGTCTTCTGATTTCTTTTTGCTGATAAACAAATCTTGAGCTCCAATGATTTTCTGTTCTTTGACATGAGGGATAAATGCTTCTGGGTGCATATCAATATATTCCTCAGTATTGAATGCTTTAACTGTATTGTATTTTTCAAGTTCTTTCCTTCTGTATTCTGACATGGTTGAGAAACTTGAGAAGTCTTTGCCTTCTGCTTCAGCCTTTTTAATCTGTGCATATGCAATTGTTTCTCTCAGTCTTGCCATCTGACAGATTTTCTCTTCTTCTGGATCTGGAAAGTAATAAATATCTTCTGAATCATTTTTGTCTTGAATGACATTTTGAGGTACTCTATCTATGTGAAGAGATCCATCAGAAATGTGAAGTTTGTATTCTGAAGATATTTGAGAAGAAGAAAAGGTTTGACTTTCTTGAAAGATAGGTGCTGATTTCTTAGAGGAAGGAGCACTGGCTGATCCAGAGGCTTGAGAACCACTAGAACTAGCAGGTCTCCCTGAATGTTGAGAGCTTGGCTTCTGAGAGGAAGATGATACACCTGCTAATCCTGTTGCACCAGCTGCTGGAGGAGGAGGAGGAGGATGATTGTGCTTGACTGGTTTGTCAGGGATGTAGCCAGTCTTCTTGAATTTCTTCCTCCTGTTGTTCTCATTTCTGGAGAGCTTCATCCAGTGAGGAGTTTTCTCATTAAGAGGAACATTATACAAAATGTACAGAGGAATGTCATTATTTGGATTTGGGGGCTTAGGAGCAGCCTTTGACTTAGCTGTTCTTTTCTTTCTTTTATTTGAAAGTGTATCATCAGAATCACTGTTGTCATCATCATCATCAGAGTCAGAAGATGGGATTGGCTTATTGTATAGATCATCAATTCTCTTGATTGCTTCACGAGCCTTTAATCTTTCTTCTTCAGCTTTGTCAAACTCTGCATCTGCTTCTCTCCAGATTTCCTCAAAGCTTGGCATTGGTTCTTCATTCCATACAGGAATTGGAGGTGAAGAAGTAATTTGTGAGGCTGTTGTATCATCAAGAAATTCTGCAAGATCATCTTCATATTCTGCAGAATGATCCTTTATTTGAATGTCTTGAACAGTGGATGAAGGAATAGAGGAGATGTAATTTTGTATGATATCAGAATGAGTCTTCTGAGGAAGGCAAATCAGAGCCTTTGATAGATCCTCTATGTATACCTTTGGTGATACCCTTGAAGTATATGTGACATCAAATTTTGATAATAAGCTATATAGATCACAGGATGGATGAATGCATATATTATTTATTTCTTTTATAACTTGTGTATCTGAATCAATTATATCTGTATCAAAAATTGCAATTTCTGTATCTGTATCAAAAACTGTAATTGCTATATCTTCTGGAGTTTCTTCTGTTTCTGGAGCTTCTTCATATGACATCTCCCCCTGCTTAGCTTCAAGACAGCCTGAATCTAGGCCCCTAGTAGAAGGGACAGTAGTGGAGGAGGGAAGAGAAGCTATCTTAGCAGATAGAGTAGAAAGTGCCTGAAGAACTGGAGCAAGTTTTGCATCCAGGAGCTGGCTTATTTTAGGAAGGATAAGATCAAAAACTTGATCAGTAATGGAGGAGAGGTTAAGGGATGGATAATCTGGTGGATGACTAGAGGATGGTTGTGAAGTGGATGGAGATGATATTGGAGGAATGATATTGCTGATGTTGGTGGTATGTGTGGGAATGTCTAGATGGATTGGACTAGGAGAATGAATAGGTGAATGATATTCATTGTGTATTGGAGAGGGAGGTGTGGTAGGTAGTGGTTCTGAAGATAGAGGTGGAGGTGGAACATCACTGATGTGGGCAGTTGAGAGTGGAATATCATTGATGGGTGATATTGCAGTTGAAGGAGGGGATGAAGAATGAGAATGTGTAGGAGATTGTTGAGCAGGTGGAGAGAGGATATGAGAGGAAGGAGGAACTGAGGAAGGATCTTCTAGAAGGGTAGAGGGAGTGACTTGATCAGTCCTTATGTCCTTAGAAGCTTTCCTTTTTTTGGAGGCGTCAGCTCCTGTATTCTTCTTGGGAATTACTCTATCCCATTTAGCAAAGAGTGTTGAGGTCAGCCTCTTGCTGGCATTTATTGTTACTTTTGGTGACACCAGAAGCTCTGGATGCCTTTCCTGCAGAAAAATCCCTAAAACTCTTCCAAAGCATGCATTATCTTTAGAGTTTTTCTTTTTAATTAGGTCAAAAAGAATTGATCCCCAGTTGACTTTCTTCTTCTCCATTAAGGCCACCATTAACAGAAATTGGTTCCTACTGATATAGTCATGCCCAGAAGTCTTGCTCAGCAAGACTTTTCCAACAATATCTGCTAAGAACTTGTAGTCCTGAGACAGGTTCTTTTTCAGAAGATGGCTAGGGTTTCTAGTCAAATGGCCCATTTTGACTAAAGCTTCATCAAATTCATTTGAGCTTATGTCTAATTCATCTTCACCATTTTCAAAACCAAAGATTTCAGAAAGGATGATGGGAGAGAGAGACATGATGACCTGAGATTGTTCCCGACAAGCTTTCATCGACTGGTTTTGCAGTGAAAACCCATTCTTTTATCACTACAACAACTATCTTCTGCCTGGTGCTTAGAAGCTTCCTTAGATGTTGTTCATCCAGCGTTTGAAGAATATCCTTGAAGATTTGGTCTGACTGTGCAAATGAGTCCATGTCAATGTCGAAACCTGCGTCAAACTTCATTAGGTGCAGAGAGGCCTGAGGAATCGCCATTGTTCCTGCAAAGAAAGTTGAAGATTAAGTGTAGAGGGGAACTGGAGGGAAAGACGATTTCTGTAGGCGCAAAGCTTAGAATAAGATAAAATAAGGCTTATATAGAAGGGTCGAAGAATGAGGGCGCATTCGTAAACCACCGTTCGACAAAACCTAATAAAGTTAGAAGTCGAGAAGGCTTTTATTTCTTTGTCTGAAAGCGTTCGATGAGAACATCTTTTTCGTCGACCGTCGTTCTACAAATGAAATTGCCTTAACTTACTCTGCGTTTAAGAGGTTTCAGAGACCACCGTTCGACAAATGATTCAAATTTGTCGTTCTTCGTTCGACGAATTTGTGAGATAAATAGAAATACTTAATTTTTAGCAGATTAAATCTCCATCTATCATTCCTAGTTGATTTATAAAGAAGATGTGCTTCTTTTCATCCAGGGGCTTGGTGAAAATATCAGCTCTTTGCAAATCAGTAGAAATGAATTGTAGGCAAATTTTGTTTTTATCCATATTGTCCCTGAGGAAGTGGTGCCTAATTTCTATGTGTTTAGTCCTACTATGGAGAACTGGATTTTGTGCTATAGATATTGCACTAGTGTTGTCACAAAATATAACTGAATTATTTAAGTTGACACCATAGTCTAGGAGCTGATTTTGTATCCACAATATCTGTGAGCAGCAACTGCCAGCAGCTAAGTATTCAGCTTCAGCTGTTGATGTAGACACAGATGTTTGTTTCTTACAAAACCAAGACACAAGCCTATCACCAAGAAACTGACAAGTTCCTGATGTGCTTTTCCTATCTACCCTGCATCCAGCATAATCTGAGTTTGAGAATCCAGTTAATTCAAATTCAGATGTTGTTGGATACCAAAGTCCTAGATTAGGGCAACCCTTTAGATATCTTAAAATTCTTGTTAGAAAAGTAAGATGAGATTCTTTAGGATTAACTTGAAACCTAGCACAAATGCATGTAGCAAACATTATGTCTGGCCTACTGGCTGTTAAATAGAGTAGAGAGCCAACAATTGCCCTATACAGTTTCTGATCAACAGGTTTCCCTGATTCATCAGTATTAATAACAGCATTAGAGGCCATGGGTGTCTTCATAGTAGAAGAATCAGACATTCCAAATCTCTTCACTAATTCCTTAGCATACTTAGATTGAGAGATAAAGATTCCTGATGGGGTTTGCTTCACTTGAAGACCAAGGACGTATGATAATTCACCCATACTACTCATTTCAAATCTTGATTGCATTAGATTGGAAAATCTTTTGCACAAATTTGAATCAGTAGATCCAAAGATAATGTCATCTACATATATTTGAACTAGTAGAGTTTGACTTTTATGTACTTTGTAAAATAAAGTTTTGTCTACCATGCCTCTACAGAAATTATTTTCCAAGAGAAAGTTAGCTAAAGTCTCATACCATGCTCTGGGAGCTTGTTTGAGACCATAGAGAGCTTTATTAAGTATAAATACATAGGAGGAATGAGTTGGAGAGATGAAACCTGGTGGTTGTTCCACATAGAATTCTTCTTTGATGTCTCCATTGAGAAAAGCACTTTTCACATCCATTTGATATACCTTAAACTTCTTGAATGCAGCAAAGGCCAAGAAAATCCGTATAGCTTCAAGCCTTGCAACAGGGGCAAATGTCTGATCATAATCTATGCCTTCTTCCTGTGAATATCCTTGAGCTACCAATCTTGCTTTATTTCTCACAATATTTCCTTGATCATCAAGCTTGTTCCTAAAGACCCACTTGGTGCCAATAACTGGATGGCCTTTTGGTCTTGGAACCAAATCCCAAAACTAGTTTCTTTCAAACTGGTTGAGTTCCTCTTGCATTGCAAGGATCCAATTTGGATCTTGTTCTGCATCTTTTATGGTTTGAGGTTCAACTTGTGATAGAAAGCAAGTATGCATCTGATTTTGGTGTAGTTGATGCCTTGTTTGAACACCTATTGTGATATCACCAATCACTTATGAAATTGGATGATCTCTGACTGTGATGTGGTCAGCAGTTGGAGTTGGTTCAACAGTAGTGTCCTCATTGGGAATTTGTTCAGCTATTGCATCCTGTGGAGGATGTTCTGTTGTTGCTTGATTCAGGTAATCAACAAGATCTGGATGATCTTCTTATTCACTATCTTCAAGAGTTTGAGGTGATGGATGCAGTGAATCTCCTGTCTGTAGATTTAATCCTTTAAGATCTTCACATAGAGCTGGTACCTGCAAAGTGTTCTTGGTAGAAGAGCTCTTCTCCTTGTAAAACATGTTAGTTTCATCAAAGGAAACATGCATAGACTCTTCTATTTTAAGAGAGGATTTGTTAAATACCCTATATGCTTTGCTAACTATTGAATATCCTAAGAAGATTCCTTCTTCAGATTTTGGTTCAAATTTTCTAAGATATTTCTTATCATTGTTATGAACAAAACATCTACATCCAAAAGTTCTAAAATAATCAACTTTGGGTTTCTTCCCTTTAAGCAATTCATAGGGAGTTTTACCCTTAAGTTTGTGTATCAAACTTCTGTTCAGAACATAATTTGTTGTGCTGACAGCCTCAGCCCAAAAGGATAAGGGCAAGTTAGCATCTGCAAGCAATGTTCTTGCTGATTCAATTAGAGTTCTATTCTTCCTTTCAACTACCCCATTTTGTTGAGGAGTTCTAGGAGCTGAGAAGCAATGCCTGATACCTTCCATCTCACAGAATTCTTGCATGAGAAGAGACTCAAACTCAGTGCCATGATCACTTCTGATCAATGCAACTACAGTAGAGTACTCAATCTGTATGCTCTTAAGAAAGTCTGTAAGAACTTTAAAGTTATCTGACTTTTCTCTCAAAAAGAACACCCAAGTGAATCTAAAGAAGTCATCCACAATAACTAGAGTGTAAGACTTCCCCCCTAAGCTCTTTATTGCAATAGGTCCAAAAAGGTCCATATGTAGCAAGTATAAGATTCTAGGTGAATCACTTTTAGATAATGATTTAAAGCTATTTTTGGTTTGCTTACCTAATTGACATGCTCTACAAAGACCTTCTTTCTTGTATGAACCTGATGGTAAGCCTCTAACAAGATTATCCTTAGCTAATTTAGCAATGGTCCTAAGGTTTACATGTCTTAATCTTTTATGCCATAATTCACTTGATTTGCTTAACTCATTAAATAAACAAATTTCTGATTTAGATGAGTTGAAATTTACTAAATATATATTTCCTTGTCTAATTCCTGATAGAACAATAATATTATCAGATGATTTAATGATGCATTCTGATTTATTAAATGTTACCTGATAACCTTCATCACATAACAGACTTATGCTGATGAGGTTGTGCTTTAGACCCTTGACATAGGTTACTTCCTTGAATGTCACTGTTCCAACTTTAATTTGACCATAGCCTTTGGTTTGTCCACAGTTGGAGTCTCCAAAGATCACCTTGGGTCCAAGTTTTGCCTTGTAGTTGTTCAGGTTGGCCTTGTTCCCTGTCATATGCTTTGAGCATCCACTATCCAAGTACCATTTTTGATTTAATCTTGGATAGCTGTGTACCTTTAAAGACAAAAACATAAACTAGTTGTTTTTGACCCAGACTACCTTGGGTCCTTTTATGTTACCACAAAATTCAGAGATAAATGTCATTTCAGGCTAATCCTTGTAGCCTTGTGGATGATATCTCCTTGGAGGTACAGTCCACTCAGTAAAAGGATTTTTAGTGTATTTAGGATTAAAATTCTTAGAGTTTTCTGTATAGTGCTCGTTCGAGGAATTTGAATAAATTCATCGATTATTGTTCATTTTATAACTATACTGAAAATCTGTTCTCAGTTTTTGACGAGCCTCGTTTGACAGATTTGAATCCTTTTGTCGAGTGTCGTTCGACGAATTCTTCTGAATTCTTTTATCCTTAACAGACTTGCTTGAAATGTCTTTATTTCTTTCTGTAGCCTCTTTGCTTTTAGCAGAAATGAATTTATGGGTGTGGAGAGGATGTTTCTCTTAATCAGAGATGGCTCACTTGATGAAGCACCCAAGCCCAATTTGCTATTATTAAATCTAGCATTGACAGTGCTTGTGATGTCCATCAGCTTGATACTTCTCCCATTGAGGGATTCTTCAAACTTTTTGGCTTCAAATAACTCATTCTCAAGAGTAGTAATGTGTTCTCTGGAGGCAGCCAAATCTTTCTTAAGATTTGCATTCTCTTCATTTATATTGTTCATTTCAACTAACTTAGTTCTGAGAGAGATTATTTCTTTCTCAGATTTTATTAAGTCTTGACAAAGAGTTTTTAAATCATCTTTGAATTCAATAGAAGTGAAATCAAAGTCAGATAATACCTGATCAATATCATCTTCTGTTTCTGATTATGATTTCTCTTCATCAGAATTGTTGGTTGAGGCATTGATTGCCATCATGCAAAAACTTTTTTCCTTTCATCATCACTGGAGCTGGATGATGATGCTGATTGTGACTCATTGTCTGAGTCATAAATAGCCATTAAGCATTGGCTGTTTTGTTTTGTTTCTTCTTCATTAGAAGAGCAAGATGAAGATTCTGATTCAGATTATGTTTCACTCCAGGATGTTGCTACATATCCTCTTCCCTTCTTTTTGTGAGAGTGGGAGGAAGATTTGTTGGAGCCCTTCTTTTCTTCCTTTTCTTTTCTTCTTTCCTTTTTGTCCTTCTTGTGTTGAATCTCTGGACATTCAGGAGCAATGTGTCCTGGTTTCCTGCCAAAACATATGATTTCATTAGAATGATTTTTGTCATACCTTGGCTTGTCATGACTTCTGGATAGCTGTTTTCTGATATCTTTCTTAGCCATCTTGTAGAATCTTTTGGCTAACAGACTCATAAACTCCTCTTTGTCAGGAGCTTTTCCTTTATCATCTGCAGCCTTGAAGGCTATGCTTCTTTCCTTTTTGGGTGCTGGGGATGAAGTAGATTCTCCAGCTTCCCTAGTTTTGATGAGGTGCTCAAAAGACTTGAGCTTGCCCAACAGAGCTTCAGTGGTGATCTCATTGAGACTTCTGGCTTCTTTGATTGGCCAGATTCTGGAGTCCCATGTGCTGGGAAAGCACATAAGAATTTTGTCATTAATCTCTGTGAGTGAGATCACTTTGTCCAGAGACTTCAGCTCATTTATTATGAGGCAAGCCTATTGTATATATCAACAACATTTTCTGATTCTCCCTTCTTGAAGTTCTCATATTGAGAGATCAGGTGAGATCTTCTATCTTTTCTTTCATCTGCTGAGCCTGCCACCATGTTGTTGAGAGATTCCCAGATTTCTTTTGCTGAGGTGCACTCAACTACTTTCTGGAATATGTCATCTGACATAGTTAGGGCCAGAATATTCATGGCCTTTGCATCTGCATTTCTCTGCTTCTTCTGAGCCTCATTCCACTCAGGAGGTGGAACAGCAGTGTTGTCTGTTGTTGCAGCAGTACTAGCTGATGATGTAGGTGTTGGAGGTCCTGTAAGAATAACATTAAAAATCTCCTCATCAATGGAGTTCATATAAAGCCTAATCCTCGCTTTCCATAGTGCAAACTTATTGAGATTGCACATAGGAGGTCTTGTGCTGGAATACTCCTTGTTTTGGGCCATGAGTTTTAAATAAGATAAAATTCTAGAGAAGGAAACTCTTAGAAAAATTATGATCTGGTTGATCTTTGTGATTCAGGTGTTAGCCTGTAAAGAATCAACCTGCCTCTGATACCAATTCAAAGTGGAGGTCAGATCTTAAATTACTCTAGAGGGGGGGGGGGGGGGGGTGAATAGAGTATTAAAATTTTTAATACGTTTTATAGCGGAAATTAAACTACTGTTTAAGTATATGTCTATTTAGTGTGAGTTATAGAGAAGTACAGAAATAATAAAGGACACACAGCACAAGCACAGAAGACATAAGGAGCGATAGTAGTTACCCAATAAATCTGGATACGTCTACTCTTCTACCACCCTTGGTAGGAATCAACTAGGAGGGTTGATAAGGTGCCCAGCTTGCACCAAGGGATTTTTGATAAGGTGTCCACACACCAATAAGCTTTTGATAAGGTGCTTAAAAACCACACAAGGATTTTTTGATAAGGTGTCTTGCCACCACTGGGTACACTTTTGAAGGGAGTATTAACCCTGTACAGGATGAGATAAAAGGTATAGAGTGTTCTTCTCTGTAAATGATCTGAGAGAAGACAAAGGTGTTGAAGCTGAAAGCTCCCCCTGTCTGATGAGAGTTGATGACAGCTTTGCGGACAGAGCTTTCTCAAATAGAAGTCTTTGTAGCAGATTATCTGGAAGAAATTAATCTTCAGATTGTTGTTGCTCTTCAAAGACTTTATCTTACAGCAGATCTAAGAGATTAAATCTTGTTCTCAGAATGATGAAGATGCTGCCTTGATGAAGAAGAATGCTGAAAAAGAATAGTGTATTTGCTTCTTCTTCTTTTCTGAAAAACTTATTCTATCCTCCTTGTTCTGTGATTACAGGAGAGAGAAAGTGATGGTGAAGTTTTTCTTTATTTCTCTCTCAAAAAAATGACTATCTCAGTTCTTGCTATATTCTATTGTTTTCTTCTGGTAACTGTATGTATATATATTTTCAAATTCAAATCTTCTGACTCTTTAAGGAATGTCTTCTTCTGACTTAAATCCTTCTTGGAACCAGGTAGCCACCCAAATAGATTTTGGCAGGTCCTTTTAATTCCTTTTGTCGAGAAAGATGCCTTTGGCATTAAATGTCAACGGCTATTCTTCTTCTTGGAATAGAAGGAATATAAGAATATAATAAATAAGAAAGATATCCTTACTTGGCTGCCCGAATACGTCCAAGGAGAAATAAATATATCCGTTATTCTGCTGAGTTGAGTTCAGAGAACTGACATCCACTGAGAATATAAATCTGAATGTCAGAAAGCAAATTGTCGAGCGCTGGCAAGAATTTGTCGACCGCCTCTAGTCATTTGTCGAGCGCTGGCTTAGAATTTGTCGACCGTTGCTAGTCATTTGTCGAGCGCTGGCTTAGAATATGTCGACCGCTGCTAGTCATTTGTCGAGTGCTGGCTTAGAATTTGTCGACCGCTGCTAGTCATTTGTCGAGCGCTGGCTTAGAATTTGTCTACCGCTGGAACTGTGAGTTTCTTCAGTCTGCTGGAAGCAATTTGTCGAACGAATCTGGTCATTCGTCGAACACCACTTGCCATGTGTTGAGCTTGAATTTTCCTAAGTTCTGCTAATCTAATCAGCCTAAAACTTGACCCTAAGGCTATACATTGGGGTCAATACAGATCCTAATCAACATATAGTGATCCTAGCCCAAATTAGTAATAGGGTTGTTCCAACACAGAGATTGGTGCAAATACGCGGAACCCCAATGGAGGAAATGAGCCCGTTGAGGGGGAACCTCAATTCGGGGGCTCAGCCCAAAATGATGACATGATCCCTAAGGATGCTCAAGTTGAGGGGGAGATCGATCTGGAGAACTCTGGTACAGAAGATCGAGATACAATGCCTGAGCCAACAGCAGACATCACTCTCCCCGATTGCCGAGAGTTGGTTGTTGCGAGCAAAATTGTGCTCATAGCTCCAAGTGAGCCCCTGCCATAAGTCCCTAAGGGGAAGGCCAAAGTTACAGCACATATCAGTGAAGAATCATCTGAAGACGTTAGTAAAGCAGACTCGCAGGGACGAGGAGATCAGGAAGGACAAACTGCTGAGCCATCTTCAGCTCAGACAGGTTCGCTATTCCACATGATATCAACTTTACTTAATGCCCGGTGACAACATCTAGAGCAATTTATAGTAAAAACCGTGGATAGTTTAAGAGAGGAAGTGAAGGGAGAAATTAAGAAGGTAAATAGCGACATACACAACCTGAACACTCAATGCGCTCACTTCTATTCTATGGCAGCTCCTGCTATAGATAAGATGAATAAGGAGGTCAATAAAGTGGGACATCAAACCCATAAAATCTTGACCAGTCAAGAAACCTTCTCGAATAATGTATATTATTGTTTTGAGCAGATGGAGACAGGTGCTGCAAATAACAGAGATCAAATTCTGACCAGGATGAATGAGAATGCTCACACCCTAGATGCTCATCTGCTTGAAGTAAGAAATAATCTGGATGTCACTGAGCAGACCCTGGTTGAACGGCTTAATCTTGTCAAAGACAGCCTGGAAGAGCGCATAATTGAACAAGCCATAAAGGGGGAATACAATAATAAATGCCAGTTCACATCAAGCGATGTGGATCACAAATCAGATAAAGCAGACAATGAATCAATCTTCATCAGTATATGTAACTGCCGCTCCTTCTGCAAGCACTGACTCTGATGAGTATGGGATAGAATTTGGAGAATCAGCCACCTCCAGAAAAAGAAAGAGAATTCACAGCAACCAGTATAGGGAAAAGAGACTGAGGGAAATTGAGATGGATCCACAATCTGGAAGTTGGAGTCCAGCGTCAAGAGAAATAATAACAGAATCGTGGATTCAATTTTGACACTCACAGGTGGATTATCAGAGAGTATACCACTCGGTTGACTGGGATAGACATTTAAAGCAGCTGGAAAGGAGGAAGAACCACAAGCTAGCATTCCCACAAGGTCCTCCTCCTTCTCCTAAGAAGATTCCTCTACCCATGACTTCTATCAAAGGCGGAGGCAGAAAGCCAAAGGAGCAAGCGATAGCAGCAGACACTGATGGGCAACAAACTAAAATCCTAAATGGTCTTGTTAGGACAAAATGAATGCGCATGATTATTCTTGAACATCTAATCTATTTTGAAGAACACTTAATCCATTTATATGATTGTTGCTTTATGTGTGATTCCATTATCTGAAATGTTATATCTTTGCATAAGTGGCATTTATCATTGAGTGGGTTATGACTTCAATAAATAGGGGGAGATTGTTGGGAACAATGCCCTGCAATGTTCTTGATTTGAAGAAGTGCTCAGCTCAATGATAAATGCAAGTTGTATTTGACATTCCATCTAGTTCATGCTTACAGGAATCGACAATATGTCATGTACTTTAGTTATTTTACTAAATACTATATCGTCGAGAAGAACAGGCGATATCGTCGACAAAGCGTGCTTGTCGTCATAATGACGGGCAGAGCAGCAGCCGCTAAGACGTGGCGAGATCGTCGAACGAAGAATGGCGATCGTCGAATGAAGGATGACAAGTTCGTCGATCGTAGAATGTTGTTCGTTGAACGCAGAGAAGTCACAGTGCATCGTCGTGTGGAACTCATGTCGTCGAGAGAACATATGATTACGACGACATGATGCAAGAAGGAAGCTCACGACGAGACTGTCAGAGAAAGAAGATCGTCATATATACATAATCGCCAGGATATCTTGTATCGTCGAGATACCACCATCAGAGGCAGAAGGAAGATCGCGATGACAAAGTCAGAGACAGCTTGTCATCGTAATGATGCAAATATCTTCAAGATAGAATTCAAATCTTGTGGACGTGACGTCAGCAATTAATGTCGTCGTCTGATTGTCCAATCAGGGGCCTATTGTGATGGATGGGCGTCTAACAGTAAAGGAAATTGTATGTGACCGTTATACGGCTTGTCCATCCTATAAAAGGGAACAGTGTTGCCCTAGAAGAAGAAGCTTGCTGTGCAAGAAAAAGAACGTGAAAAAGAATCCCGCCGCTCTTCAATATAACAGTATTTTTTCAGCGGAGAAGAAAGAGAACAAGATTCAAGAGTTCTCATAAGAATCAGTCATCTCCATTGACTGAGAAGTCGTCGTTCAACATCAGGCAAAAGAAGAAGAGGCTGAAGAAGATCCAGAGATGAAACTCAAAAACAAGAAGCATCTTCTTCATCCTTAAGAAGCCGATCTTCATCAAGGCTAAGTTGCCAGATTTCATCTGGCTGAAGAAACAGTTTATTTTATTGATGTATTTTCTTGTAAGGCTTGAGGGTCAGGGCAGTGGACTTGCGGGTCCGACTTTGTCTAGCTTGAGGGCTGGAGAGCTGTGAGGCTTGAGGGCCAGGGTAGTGCGCTTGCGGGTGCGATCTGTCGAGCTTGCGGGCTCATGGGCAGTAGGGGCTTGCGGGCCTAGGCAGTTGGGACTTGCGGGTCCGTGTTGTGGGGCTTGAGGGCCTTAGTGTCGAGCTTGCGGGCTCGGGGGCAGTAGGGGCTTGCGTGCCTAGGATGTTGGGACTTGAGGGTACGTTGTGTAAGGCTTGAGGGCCTGAAGTTTTTGGCGGCGTTTGCCGAGCCTAGCACACTGCTGGGTAGGCGCAGAGGGAGAGAGGACTACTCAAGACACCCGGTATTGAGGAACCTATATAGATCGTAGTGTGTTTTCTGTGTTTCGCATTCTATTTCATACATCTACTAATCAGAAACAAAGAACACCTAAAGTGGGGATAACATAATTTGCAAAACCTATTCACCCCCCCCCCCCCCCCTCTAGGTGATAAAGTCGACACCCCATAAACAACAGGAGATGTCGAGGATTGGAGGAGGTGGGCCACCTCTGGAGTGCTACCACTGCCGCCAGACTGGCCACATCCGGAGGAACTGCCCTCAGAGGAATGCACCACCAGCACTATAGGCTGCCCCTCCAGCCCAGCATTTTGGAGACGAGGATGTGGTCGAGGCCATGGATTTCAGGGCGTAGACCGGAGGCAGAACAGGGAGCAAATGTACGCCCTGGACCTAGCACAACCCCGGGACCCGGCAAGGGTCATCACAGGTACCTTGATGTGCTCTTTTTATATAATTGTTAGTACCTTTCGATTTCAGTTTTACCTTAGCATTAAACCAAACAAACAAAAAATACCCAGGTATAGTACTCGTCTGCGGCAAGCCCGCATACACTTTATTTGATACGGGTGCCTCTCACTCGTTCGTATCGGAAGAATTCGTAGATGATCTGTGCCAAATCCAACACTTCGAGGGCATCTACATGAGGGTGCGATTCCTGGATGGATCAGAGATTCTAACGAATGCAAAGTGCAACATGAATGTGGAGATTGGAGGGAAACTATTCGATGCGCTGGTGACACGCTTGAAGATGAAGGAATTTGATCTGATCTTAGGCATGAACTGGCTGCACTGGAACCATGCAAAGATTGACTGCCCGGCAAGGAGGATCGTTCTAAAGCATGAAGATGGTGAAGTAGTAATCGAAGGTATCAAAACCCCTCCCGTATCTTTTTATCATCAGTTTAGGCCGTCAAGGCCCACCTGCAGGGAGACGAGGTATAACAGGTGCTCTTCGAGGCGACGGAAGTCAAAGATTCGGTGTTGAATATGTTGAAAATGTTGAAGTGGAAGTTTGTGAACTTGGCGGTCTGGGGGGAGACCGCGCGGTCTGGTCTGACCGCTCGATCTTTGCGGTCTCCTCTGGCGGTCTAACCTCTCTGGTCTAGCCGCGGGCTTCTCGGCGTGACCATCGTTCTTCTTTCCAAGAGTGGCGAGGTGTGGCCGCGCGGTTTGGTCGTGTGACCGCGTGGCGGAGTAGGTTTCTACCTAGTAAGGGCGGCACGCGGTCTGGTCGTGTGACCCCGTGGTGCGGGCAGCCAGTCGGGAGGCTGTCCGAGTTCTTTGTGGTGGCGCGGACTAAGGTCTTTATAGTCGCGCGGTCTCCGGTTTGTGTTCACATGGCTGGTCTTTCGGTGATCAGCTGGTATATGCGGTCACAGGTGTTTGGTCGACTTGGCGGGCTATTGCCCTAGTCGGTCTGGTGGGTTCGTGGTCTCTGGAGGAGGTCGGGTGGCAAACACAGGTGGTGAGCGACATGACCAGGCGAGTTGTCATGATCGCGCGGCTTCTGTTGAAGTCGGCGAGCTCACTAAGCAGGAGGATCTTTTGCTGGTTGCGCGGGTTGATCGGTCTGGTCGAGCGATCAAGGGGTGGTGATCCTATCTCATAGGGTGGTGACTGGATCAGGTCTCACGCCTATAAATAGGAGCCACTGTAGCAGCAAATAAATAGCACCAAGTGTAAGCTGAGCTCGCGACCTGTTCTTGCGGTCTGTTTTTTGTAACCGGTCGGCTAGCTGATTGAACTTGTTTTGTGCAGCTTCTGCGGATTGTGCGGGTAGCAGCGGTCACCTCCTCTTCTGAAGGTGTTCGGGCGGTCATGCGGCTTGCAGTGCGGGTTGCTGGAGTTCGGGAGGATCAGTGGAGTTCCGGAGTTTGCGAGTTTCTCAGTTGGTGTTTTTCAAGGCGCAGGCAGGCAGTTCGGGCGATCTGGTTTTCTAGTCGTGCGGACTGTCAGGTCGAGCGGTCAGGCGGTCTCAGTTAGTCAGACCGCTGGTTTTCCTTTCTGCTATTTTTCTCTTCTGTTTTCGTGTACTGGCGAAATCATGTCTCGCCATGTATACCTCGCCCTGTAATGCAGAACTTTGCTTATCAATAAATATTGTGTTTGTTTCATGTGCTTCTGGTTGTTTGGCTTGAACTTTTAGTTATACAATTCCTACTCACTCCTAGATCTACGGAAAATTTCACATGGTATCAGAGAGAGGTTGAAGTGGATAGAGCAGTGAATAACTAAAAGTTGCCATCGCCTTTGTGAAGAAGGAACCACTGGTAGAGCCATGGAAGAAAGAGGTCTTGGAATTGAGATGCTTACATCGACTAACTTTAAAAAGTGGAAGTCGTGTATGCAAAGTTATCTTCTGGGTGAGGACCTCTGGGAGGTGGTTGGAGGAGAGAGCACGGAGGAAGTTATTCTAATTGGGGATAACGGTCATGAGGTGAGGAACTGGAGGAGGATTAATGCCAAAGCGGAGTTCACCCTGAAGAGGGCAATATCACCTGACCTGTTTGATCACATCTTGGGGTGTGGATTAGCTGCAGAAATCTGGAGCGCCCTAGATGGGCTGTTTAACAAGGAGAATGTGGCAAGACTTCAATTCCTAGAGAATGAGCTGACCAGATCGGCTCAAGGTGACCTTTCTATCTCTACGTTCTTCTTGAAGATGAAGAACTTGTGCGTCGAGATTTCAGTGCTGGATCCCGATGAGCCAATTTCTGAGGCAAAGCTGAAGAGGCACATCATCCGTGGCTTGCGGAAGGAATATGTTGCCTTTGTGACGTCGGTGTAGGGTTGGGCAAATCAGCCGTCTCTGCTGGAGTTGGAAAATCTGCTTGCTTCGCAGGAGAGTCTGGCAAGGCAGATGGCGGGGGTGTCAGTGTCTGGGGGAGATGGTGAAGTTCTCTTCATGGGAAAGAAGAAGAAGTTGGATAAGAAGAAGAACGTTGTAGGAGGCTATGGGCCTTCAACTTCTGGACAGCAGGAGAGGGGCTATGCTCCTAAGGCTGAAGGGAAGAAGAAGGGAGAATGACCCAAGTGCTTCAGATGCGGGAAGCTTGGTCAAATCAGAAAAGATTGCCGGGTGAATCTTCAGCCGGGGCATGCTGCTGTAGGAAAGGAGGAAGCTGAGGTCAGACAGATTGATGGAGGATGGGGAGGAGCCTTCTCGGCTTCTATATGAGCTGCGGCTCCTATCAACTATCAGGAGTACTGGATCGTGGACTCGGGGTGTGGTCATCACCTCACTGGGGACGAGTCGAAGCTTTCTTCAGCTCAGCCGTACTCAGGTAATGATGTCATTATTACTGCTGATAATATTGTGTATGCTGTCGAGAAGGTGGGGGTTGTTTCCTTGGCCAGTGATAGGGGGCCGCAAACTTTGAAAAGTGTCTGTCTTGTGCCTGGTATGAGGAAAAACCTCTTCTCCGTGACCAACGCTGTAGACGCTGGGTATCAAGTTCTATTTGGCCCAACAGAAGTGAGGTTTCTTTGGAATGTTGAAGCAGTGAAGGCGGAGGTCGTTCATGTGGGGAGGAGAGCTAAAGACTTGTTCGTTTTATCGACAAGTTCTAATGTTGATAAGATGCGGATGAATGATAGTGCTGTCATATGGCACGAGAGGTTGGGGCACGTAGGGATGGACAAGCTGAAGGCTATGGCGGTGAAAGGTCTGGTCAAAGGCCTGCCTAGTCTATCTTCCTACAGAGACGGTCATGTGTGCGCGGGATGTCAGTTCGACAAGTCTCATCGACTACCATTTGACAAGTTGCAGATAAGGTGTAGTGTGCCGTTGGAGTGCATCCACGGTGACTTGATGGGACCGACTGCTACCCCAAGCCTCGTAGGCAGTAGATATATGCTGGTGCTAATCGATGATTACACAAGATATGTCTGGGTATATTTCTTGAAGGAGAAGGCGGAGGCGTTTGCCAAGTTCGTGGAGTTCAAGGAGCTTGTGGAGGGTCGGCTTGGCATGCGGGTTAAGAAGCCGAGGACTGACAACGGAGGGGAGTTCACCTCTGGTGAGTTCTCTACTTTTTGCAGGAAGGAAGGCATCCAGAGGGAGCTTACTTGTGCGCATACTCCACAACAAAACGGAGTTGCGGAGCAGAAGATCCGTCATCTGACAGAGACCTGCAAGTGTTGGCTGCATGCCAAGAGTATCCCAAAGTCCTTCTGGGCGTAGGGAACATCTTGTGCTTCCTACGTCGTCAACAGGATGCCTCTTAGTCCCATCAATATGAAGACCCTGCATGAAATGATGTTCAAGGAAAAGCCAAGCGTGGCACACCTTCGGGTGTTTGGTTCCACCTGCTATATGCACATTCCAGATGCGCTTCGAACGAAGCTAGATGCGAAAGCAAGGAAGCTAGTCTTTGTGGGTTATGATGATCGGAAGAAGGGCTGGAAGTGCATGGACCTAGAGACGCGGAGATTTGTTGTATCTCGCGACGTCGTGTTCGACGAGGTGACGTCTTACAAGGGAAGTTCTGGTGTTGAGCTACCGGAAAGCAGGGTGGAGGAGCCGGAGAAAGCTGTGGAAAATCTTCAGGTGGAGCTGCCTGTGCCATCAGGTGGTCCATCAATATCAAGTTCTGAGGCGGAGGCTTCTGGATCAGGAAGCAGGGTGAGAGATACTCTGAGTACGTCTGGTAGGGGAGCTAGAGAAGAAGCAGCTGAAGATACTGCGGGTCAGGGGAAGGCGTTGCAGAGATCGAAGCGAACAATCATTGCCCCTGATCGCTATACAGGAGGAAACATGGTGATCTTTGTCTCGTGTTTCTTTGCTGGTCCCTTGGATGAGAGGGAGCCGTCGAGCTTTGAAAAGGCCAAAGGCGTGGAATAGTGGGATTCAGCTATGCAGGAAGAGATGAGTGCTCTTGAGAAGAATGAGACTTGGTCTCTGGTTCCCAAGCCCAAGGGTATCACCCCTGTGACATGCAAGTGGGTCTACAAGCTCAAGAAGAAGGCAGACGGCAGTATCGAGCGATACAAGGCTCGCCTTGTGGCTAGGGGGTTCTCGCAGCAATACAGTGAGGACTATGAAGAGACATTCAGTCCGGTGGCAAAAATGACTTCAGTTCGGATTGTGATTGCCTTGGCGGCTTGTTGGGGGTGGGAGATTTGGAAGCTCGACATAAAGAATGTGTTCTTGTACGACGAGATTGATAAGGACATCTTCATTGTCCAGCCACCAGGCTTCGTATCTGAAGATTTTCCGGAGCATGTTTGCAAGTTGAAGAAGGCCATGTATGGGTTGAAGCAAGCGCCGAGGGCGTGGTATGGAAAGATAGCAGAGTATCTCTTATTCTGCGGGTTTGGTGCTTCAGACTCAGACTCAAGCTTGTTCGTCAAGAAGAGAGGGGAGCTTCAAGTCATCGTGTTGCTTTACGTCGACGATATGATCGTGGCGGGGAATTCGAAGGAGGAAGTAGCAAGGCTTCAGGCTGAGCTATCTATCAGGTTCGAGATGAAGGACTTAGGTGAGCTTCACCATTTCCTTGGACTCGAGGTGCAGAGGAAGGGAAGTGGAGTGCTGGTGTCCCAGGATGGATATGCGGAGCGAATCGTGGAGCGGTTTGGCATGAAGGAAGGGAAGTGCATTTCCACACCTCTGGAGAAGGCCATGAAACTTCGCAAGGATGAGGGGAGGATTCTGGAAGATCCGTTGGTGTTTCGGGCTCTGGTTGGGAGCTTGATCTATCTGACGATTACCAAGCCAGATAATGCGTATGCAGTTGGCAAGGTGAGCCGTTATATGACGGAACCACAGATGCCTCATCTACTAGCGGCCAAGAATATACTGAAGTATGTCAAGGCGACTTCGGATATGGGTCTTCTTTACAGAAGGGATGCGGGCTTCGAGGTGCATGGGTACATGGATGCCGATTACGGGGGAGATTAGGATGATCGAAAGTCGATGTCTGGATACGTCTTCATGGCGGGCCCCACGGCTATATCATGGTGCAGTAAGAAGCAGGATTCCGTGTCTGTCTCAACCACGGAAGCGGAATACAAGGCTTCGGCCTTGGCACTCAAGAAGCCATCTGGCTTAGGAGGTTGGTTGGAGACGTCCATAAGGAGGTTCGGGGTCTGACTCTGCTCCACGGCGACAATGAGAGTGCTCTCAAACTGGTTAATAATCCAGTTTGTCATGCGAGGACCAAGCATATCGAGATCGAGCATCATTTCATTCGTGAGAAGGTGCTGGAGGGGTCTCTTTCGGTCGAGAATGTTCAGAGTCAGGACAACATTGCTGACATCTTCACAAAGGCGCTAGCAAAGGGGCTGTTTACTCGGCTAAGGAGTTTACTTGGGTTGTTTTCAACTTCCCACTTCAAGGGGGAGTGTTGAAAATGTTGAAGTGGAAGTTTGTGAACTTGGCGGTCTGGGGGGGAGACCGCGCGGTCTGGTCTGACCGCTCGGTCTTTGCGGTCTCCTCTGGCGGTCTGACCTCTCTGGTCTAGCCGCGGGCTTCTCGGCGTGACCGCCGTTCTTCTGTCCAAGAGTGCCGAGGTGTGGCCGCGCGGTCTGGTCGTGTGACCGCGTGGCGGAGCAGGTTTCTGCCTGGTAAGGGCGGCACGCGGTCTGGTCGTGTGACCGCGTGGTGCGGGCAGCATGTCTGGAGGCTGTCCGAGTTCTTTGTGGTGCGCACGGACTAAGGTCTTCTTAGTCGCGCGGTCTCTAGTTTGTGTTCGCATGGCTGGTCATTCGGTGATCAGCTGGTAAATGCGGTCACAGGTGTTTGGTCAACTTGGCGGGCTGTTGCCCTAGTCGGTATGGTGTGTTCGCGATCTCTGGAGGAGGTTGGGTGGCGAACACAGGTGGTGAGCGACATGACCGGGCGAGTTGTCATGATCGCGCGGCTTCTATTGAAGTCGGCGAGCTCACTAAGTAGGAGGATATTTTGTTGGTTGCGCGAGTTGACCGGTCTGGTCGCGCGGTCAAGGGGTGGTGATCCTATCTCATAGGGTGGTGACTGGATCAGGTCTCACGCCTATAAATAGGAGCCACTGTAGTAGCAAATAAATAGCACCAAGTGTAAGCTGAGCTCACGACCTGTTCTTGCGGTCTGTTTTTGTAACCGGCCGGCTAGCTGATTGAACTTATTTTGTGCAGCTTCTGCGGATTATGCGGGTAGCAGCGGTCACCTCCTCTTCTGAAGGTGTTCGGGCGGTCTCGCGGCTTGCAGTGCGGGTTGCTGGAGTTTGGGAGGATCAGTGGAGTTCGGGAGTTCGCGAGGTTCTCAGTTGGTGTTGTTCAAGGCGCAGGCAGGCAGTTCAGGCGATCTGGTTTTCTAGCCGGGCGGACTGTCAGGTCGAGCAGTCAGGCGGTCTTAGTTAGTCAGACCGCTGATTTTCCTTTCTGCTGTTTTTTTTCTTCTATTTTCGTGTACTGGCGAAATCATGTCTCGCCATGTATACCTCGCCATGTAATGAAGAACTTTGGTTATCAATAAAGATTGTGTTTGTTTCATGTGCTTCTGGTGTTTTGGCTTGAACTTTTAGTTATACAATTCCTGCTCACTCCTACATCTACGGAAAATTTCACAGAATATCCCGATCTAGCGGGATTTTGCCGACGTATTTCCGGAGAAGCTGTCAGGGCTGCCACCGCACCGCGAGAAGGATTTTCAGATCCAACTGGTGTCGGGGGATAAGACGGTATCTTGAGCTCCTTATCGGATGGCCCCGAAGGAGCTGGTGGAGTTTTGTAGCCAGCTACAGGAGATGGTGGAGGCAGGATTCGTTAGGCCGAGTTCCTCACCTTGGGGAGCTCCGGTGTTATTCGTGAAGAAGAAGGATGGGACGCTCAGATTGTGCATCGACTACAAAGCCCTAAACCGACTGACGGTTCAGAATACGTACCCGTTACCAAGGATCGATGAGCTTTTTGACCAGCTGGAGGGAGCCCACTGCTTCTCGAAGCTGGATTTAAGATTAGGATATTACCAGCTGCGGATCCAGGAGGATGATATCCCGAAGACAGCTTCCAGCAGCCGATACAGATTATATGTGTTCTCGGTGATGTCGTTCGGACTCAAAAATGCACCATCAGCTTTTATGAGCCTGATAAACCGGGTGTTGGAGCCTTATCTCGACATCATCGTCATCGGGTTCATCAACGACATCCTCATCTATTCAAGGACGGAGGAGGATCATGCACGACATTTGGCACTAACCTTGGAGAAGCTTCAGGAGCATCATCTGTATACAAAGTTCAGCAATTGCCAGTTTTGGCTGAAGGAGGTGGCCTTCCTAGGCCACATTATCAGTGGAGCTGGTCTAGCAGTGGATCCAGCGAAGATCCAGGCAGTGCGGGATTGGCCACCGCTGAAGACGGCCACCGATGTGAGGAGTTTCTTGGGACTTGCCGGCTATTACCAGAAGTTTGTGCAGGGGTTTTCACAGATAGCCCTCCCGCTCACATCCCTGAAGAAAAAGGATGTTACCTACACATGGACACCACAGTGTGAGGCAGCCTTCCAGGAGCTGAAGAGTCGACTTACTACGGCCCCCATCCTTGCCCTTCCGTCGGGGAGGGAAGGATTCCAGGTGTACACGGATGCATCGTACCAGGGGATGGGTGCCGTCCTGATGCAGAACGGGCACATGATAGCGTACGCTTCACGCCAGTTGAAGAATCACGAGCGTAATTACCCGGTGCATGACTTGGAGATGGGAGCTATTGCATTTGCTCTAAAAATCTGGCGACACTATCTCTACGGTGTACACTGCGACATATTCTCAGATCACAAGAATCTGAAGTACGTAGATACGCAGAAGGAGCTGAACATCCAGCAAACACGATGGGTGGAGTTTTTATCAGACTATCAGTACACGATGCATTACCACCCAGGAAAGGCGGATGTAGTAGCAGACGCTCTGAGCAGGAGAGCTACCACATCAGGAGCGGAGCCCAAGTTGATGGCCATGGAGTTAGTGTGGATGTTCAAGGACATGCAGATCTCCTTAGTATCCGAGGATGATCCAAAGCTATACGAGGAGTACTTAGCAACGATGGGTGCCACTTATGACATTCGAGACCGCATCAGGGATGGGCAGGGGAAGGATGCCAAGCTAGAGACGATTTTCAAGGCCTTGGAGGCAGGCTCAGCTCGGAGAAGGAATAGGGTCGCGGAGGTTGAGAGAAGGGGGTGGCTTTGCCCTATTATGACTTCCACCAGGAGGAGGCTCACGCAACGACCTAGAGCAGCGAGAGCCCCGGCGCAGCCGCAGCAGTGGACGGTAAGGATCTAGGTGGTACTACCCAGAGAGTGGGAGGAGGAAAGGTGTGAGGATCGGACTGACGTAGGGAGCCGAGGATGGATCGGGGTTATCCACGGGGGAGTGGGGATTGAGTCTACCCAGAAGGCGAGCCTCCATACCATGTATCATCGGAGCGTAGCTTCGACTTCTCAAGCCGCACCCCCAGTAGAAAAGATCACCTTCTCTCAGAAGGATATGCCGGGTCATGAGGGCCCGTTCTGCGATGCGCTGGTTATCTAGATATCCATCAAGAACTTCAATGTCTCCCAGATCCTCGTGGACAATGGGAGCTCGGTCAATGTCATCTTCAAGAAGGCATTCGACGAGATGAAGGTGGAGGCAAGGAGAGTGTTGGCCTCGGATGGCCCTCTGTTCAGATTTTAAGGAGAAAGGAAGGAGGTGGAAGGTGGAGTGGGGCTTCAAGTCATCTTGGGGGGACAGTCCCGCAACTGCCGGTTCTCTGAGCAGCTATAATGCTATCTTCGGGCGTCCCCTCATTAGCGCATTCTGATGCGTCCCATCCTCATTCCACCAGTGTATCAAGTTCAACATGGGTGGAGTTCAAATTCGGGTGATGGGGATCCAAAGGTGGCGAGGCAGTGTTACGTCACCGCGGACAACACCGTCACCTGGCAGGCTGGGGCAGAAGAGATGGATCGGGACCTAGAAAGGCGGAGTATAGGGGAAGGGGTCGTTGAAAGGCCAGAGCCGGAGGAGATGGGAGAGAAAATGGGAGAAGAAGACCAAGTCCAAGAGAGAGGGGCGAGGGAGCTGCTGGAAGTCCGGGAGGAGAAGATGGAGGAGGAAGAGGCCGAGGCATTCAGTGGAGGGGGAAAGAAGGAAGGTACTTGGGGGAACAATCTAAGCTGGAGGTCGTGGAGAAGATCGTGGAGCTGGAGGTCATCTCCCAAGTAGGAGCAGTAGAAAAGTTGAAGATCAGTGGGGAGCTGAGCCCCGAGGACCAGAGGAGGATCCAGGCCTACGTCCAAGAGAACATGGTCATCTTCGCTTGGAGCGCGACAGAAATGCCAGGGATCGATGCGAATGTGGCTTGTCACCGCCTCAACCTTGACCCTGATGCTCGTCCCATTTGGCAAAAGAAGAGGTCTATCGCCGACAAACTGGAGGATCCCATCAGGGAGGAGGTGAACAAGCTCCTCAAAGCAGGTTTTATATCTGAAATCCAGTATCCAGGTCGAGTCTCCAACGTGGTGATGGTAAAGAAGGGGGATGGGAGGTGGAGGATGTGTGTCGATTTTTCCTTGTTGAATAAATCATGCCCTATGGATTGCTACACTTTGCCTCGAATCGACACGCTGGTTGACTCAGCCGTCGGTTTTTCCCTATTGAGTTTTCTAGATGCCTTTTCAGGTTATCATCATATTCGCATGCATCACCCCGACATCAAGGATGTTTCATTCATTACGGGGGATGGATGCTACTGCTACAAGATGATGCCCTTTCCCCTGAAGAATGCAGGAGCAACATACCAGCGAATGATGGACAAGGTCTTTCACGAGCAGAAGGGAAGGAACCTTGAGGTATATGTGTACGACCTCATGATCAAAAGCCGAGATCTCGAATCCCACCTTCGGGACCTTGAAGAGACCTTCGGTACTTTGAGAAAGTTCAAGATGAAGCTCATCCCCCAGAAGTGGTCTTTGGGGCCAGTAAGGGCAAGTTCTTAGGTCATTTACTCACCCCCGCAAGGGTAGAGCCTAACCCCAACAAAGTGAAAGAAATCATGGAGCTTGGGTCGCCAAGGAATGCAAAGGAGGTCAAACGCCTTATGGGGAAATTGGCCGGGCTGAGAAGGATTCTCTCCAGGACATGGGAGAAGTGCTCGTCTTTCTTCAAAGTACTCCGAGGGAGCCAGAAGTTTGAATGTACACCTGAGTGTGAAGGAGCGTACCAAGCACTAAAGGAGCAATTGACCCAGGCCCCGCTGCTGCAGGGACCTAGGCAGGGGGTGGACCTGTCCCTGTACCTGTGTGTGGGGGCCGAAGCAGTAAGTTTTATTCTGGTCAGGGAGGAGTG
The DNA here is from genome assembly GCA_033032865.1 of Dactylorhiza incarnata. Lineage (NCBI taxonomy): Eukaryota > Viridiplantae > Streptophyta > Magnoliopsida > Asparagales > Orchidaceae > Dactylorhiza > Dactylorhiza incarnata. The sequence goes on along the minus strand of JAWHQI010000001.1, from coordinate 19,329,923 downwards.
AAAGTGCACAATGTGCCTCTGATTATACTCTAGAGAGGGGTTGAATAGAGATTTAAAATTTTTTCTATCATATTTGTGCACACCCAATAATAACACTAAGTGTTATGTTTCAGCAATACCAAACACAGAATAAAATAAATGTTGTTAAAGTAAAGAAGAAAAGTTGTAAGTTATATGGGACAACACCGAAAAATAACACACACAGAAGACACAAAATTTTATAGAGGTTCCCCAAAATATGGGTAGTCCTCTCGTCTACCACATGGTAGGAATGCACAACTTATGCCTGAGTCTTTTGATAAGGAGACTCTTAGTTTCAAACATCTTTTGATAAGGAGATCTTGAACCACTCAGATCTTTTGATAAGGAGATCTTGAACCACTCAGATCTTTTGATAAGGAGATCTTGAACCACTGAATCCTTTGGAAGAGGGATCCTCAAAACTCTGTACAATTGAGAAAATTGAAAGAAGAGAGAAGATGGAGAACAAGAATTCTATTCTCAGAATTCTGCAGAAATTTTCAGCATGCACGACATTTGGCACTAACCTTGGTGAAGCTTCGGGAGCATCATCTGTATGCGAAGTTCAGCAAGTGCCAGTTTTGGCTGAAGGAGGTGGCCTTCCTAGGCCACATTATTAGTGGAGATGGTCTAGCAGTGGATCCAGCGAAGATCCAGGCAGTGCGGGATTGGCCACCGCTGAAGATGGCCACCGACGTGAGGAGTTTCTTGGGACTTGCCAGTTATTACCGGAAGTTCGTGCAGGGGTTTTCACAGATAGCCCTCCCGCTCACATACCTGACGAAAAAGGATGCTACCTACACATGGACACCGCAGTGTGAGGCGGCCTTCCAGGAGCTAAAGAGTCGACTTACTACGGCCCCCATCCTTGCCCTTCCGTCGGGGAGGGAAAGATTTTAGGTGTACACGGATGCGTCGCACCGGGGGATGGGTGTCGTCCTGATGCAGAATGGGTACGTTATAGCATACGCTTCCCGCCAGTTAAAGAATCACGAGCGAAATTACCCAGTGCATGACTTAGAGCTATGAGCTGTTATATTCGCTCTAAAAAACTTGCGACACTATCTCTATGGTGTCCACTGCGACATATTCTCAGATCGCATGAATCTGAAGTACATAGATACGTAGAAGGAGCTGAACATCCTGCAAAGACGATGGGTGGAGTTTTTATCAGACTAGCAGTACATGATGCATTACCACCCAGGAAAGGCGAATGTAGTAGCAGACGCTCTGAGCAGGAGAGCTACCACGTCAGGAGCGGAGCCCAAGTTGATGGCCATGGAGTTAGTGCGGATGTTCGAGGACATGGAGATCTCCTTAGTATCCGAGGATGCTCCGGAGCTATACGAGGAGTACTTAGCAGTGATGGGTGCCACTTATGACATTCGAGACCGCATCAGGGATGGGCAGAGGAAGGATGCCAAGCTAGAGCCGATTTTAAGAGCCTTGGAGGCAGGCTAAGTGATGCGCAAATCTCACACACCACTATAGGCGGTAGCTAGACTGCGGCATGAAACGGCAGTGTACCGATCTTTCAAGTAATATAAAATGTGGGAGTAAATCCCCAAGTATCGATCTCGAAGGAACATAGTAAGGTGGGGTTTAATTTTGAGGAAGGACGTGAGATTGAAGTCCTTAATTCGGATGGGTTGCAGAAACGGGGGTTTTGGTTGGTGGAAATAAAGAGAAAATACTACAACTACTCCTATTCAATGTCGCTATGCAAAGCTTCGCTAGGCGGGATGGAGACTACGTAGGCCTTGAACGTGCTACTTCGCTAGGGCGGATGGACGAGTAGGCAAACGGAATGAGGGTCGCAAGCACCTCTTCGACAAGCACACCACTAGCAATTGCTAGTGCGGCACACGAACATGACGGCGCGATGGAAAATGGATGGCGGTGCACCTCATACACACATATAAACAAAAAGATACATTCACATAGACATGAAATAACTTATAAAACAAGGTTTATAGTGCTCATCATCAAAATATAAGAGATCTACTAACTACAACTACCAATACAAAGATAGAGAGAGCAAGGAATCAACCAAATCCGAAGTCTTGTTGAAGATTCATGGTTGGAATCGTTGGGTTGTCAATCCGCGTCCAAGCTCGGTCCTCAACTGCGTACGGGGTAGAGAAGGCTGTCACTACCCTCCAATGGCCCGTCTTCTTTGTGTCACGATCCGGAAACGACCTTGCTTCCTTCTCCTTGGATCTTGGTGGATGTAGGGTTGAATCCCTCTCCTTAGAGCTTGAGGATGTTGGAGGAGGCCTAGGGGGCGAAACCTAGTGGAAGGGGCGAAAATGGCGCAGCTGTACCGCGCTGGAAAAGTCGATCCCTGACCTAAAATCGCGCAAGCCTATTTATTGGCGGAGCAGAAATTAACAGCACGCACGGTCAGGCGCACGACCAGTGGTCGTGCGCGAAGAAATGCCTCTGATCATGCGCGAAGAACCTGTAGGATAGTCCTGAATCTGCACAAATAGCGCACGGTCAGCAGCGCACAACCAGTGGTCGTGTGAGAAGAAGGACAATGAACGTGCGAACTTCTCTGTTTGGTAAGGGCAATTAACGCACGACCAGTGGTCGTGCGCCTGATCGTGCGCGAAGGAAAACGCACGATCAGTGGATTTTTAGGCAGAAATTGCCCCCAATCAAACTCTGAGCATCGCACGACCCTTAAACCTGCATGAAAACATCCAGGATCACTGGAATACAAGAAATCACACAAAAATGGGCATAAATGTGCACTAAGAGTGAAGTGGGCAACGTGATCAAATAGAAGTGATAAAAGGCCTAAAGTGAAGTGCAGGTGAATGAAAACTAGTCCAGATGAGCCCATAAATGTATATATAATTGGGACTCATCACACCCCCAGACTTACCTGTTTGCGCGTCCCGAGCAAACAAATCTGGCAGAATATGAAAAGGGCAGTTAGCGAAGGGAATTGCAAAATAGGGGTACAGTGCGAAGTATCATACGCATGCAAATAGAAATTCAGTAAAAGAAGATTCTAACTATGCTAACTAATTTACAAAAGTGTTAAAAGCGTAAATAATGATTTATTGATACTCAACTGGTGAATCATGTAGAACTTGTGCGGTCGTGCCCGGTGTGAAAGTGCACAAGCCACTCAGGAGGGTGTTGCTAAAGACCGAAATTTGTGGATAACTCCGCTAAAATCCATCAAACACGAGAACTATAAGCTTGCCCGGTTACACTCTCTCCACGCTCTCCACGGCGCTAGCAAATTCACAAGTTAAATCAATAGGACTTTCAGGTTATATTGGGGCTTAGGTTACGGTATGATATTCAATGATAAACGGGACCGCTACGCAACCCAATTGAGTCAAAAGATAACGTTGTACCAAAACAAGACCAAGAACGATGCTAGTGTGACACACCCCCAGACTTAGCTTGAAAACTGGGTGTGCACACAGCCTACTCCAACAAATACCAACTGAATTTTCTATTACGCTCAAAGGGATTTCTTTTCATTCCAATTCTTTTCAGATTTTTCTTTTAACTTCAATTTTTTTTTCTTTTATCCCCCGGTTGGTTCACCATAATGAGTTCAGCAAATAATACAGATTTTTCTTTCACATCACAAAGGTTCCATACATCACACCAAATCATGAAATATGATTTCAGTTAACTCGCTACTTGGTTGGGATAATAGGATAAGCTTCAGGCTTTGGTGATTGAAAGAAGAGCTGAAACAAAGGAGTGGTAGGCACAAACTTGGCTTGCAAAGGTAAACGCAAAGGTTATGGAAAACAAGGCTCAAACTAGCCAAAAAATGGCCTACATCACGTTGAACAATATGAGTTGCTCTCGCCCATGCTTCAAGAGTCGCTTGGGGCAAGTTCTTAGCCCACGAGAAAGGTAAACCTTCCTTCCGACTCGAGCAACACACAACTAGCGTTTGCCTACACACAACACCGTGCTACCGCCAATTTCATTCACATTCACCAATTAAGTATAATAAATTTAAAACTACGCAAAAACAATAATCGTAAATTAAATTCATAGAAATAATCTAATTTTACTCAAATTTCTACTAGAGCATGCGGATGCGACTAGATCACTACAAGAGTCAACATCGCACTCTGATTTGCAATTCCTAAGCTAACATCCTATTTCACATTCCAACCACAATAAGCATGAACGGAAACACACACACAAGTGAGTGCGCGCTCAAGTGGGTGTAGTAGAGTGCAAAGAAAATGAACAATAACTAAATAAATGAAACAGAAATACTTCTAGCATGCAGTGCAATAGTGCACGTAAGCGGGTGAACAAAACTACTCTCTCCCGGACTTAAACTAAACAATCTAATGCAAAATATGACTATAAAATTCAGAATAAAGCTAAGGAAAGAGAGTACCCAATGCTCAGCAAGTGAGAATACCAGAAGTTTGGCGTTTAAATCTAGACCTAGCTGCAGCATCCATCCAGAAGAATACCTGCAGGGGTCAGCTCCACAAAAACAAAAGAAAAAGACAACTAAAATAAACTACAGCTAACTAAACATGATTAGAAGAAATAAAAATGCTGGAAAAGTAAGATAACTACTGGGGTTATTGTCATCCCAGCACGACTTATTTAAAAACATAACAGTTCTAGCTAATGGGCGTATGGAAAAGGAAATGAACAGGTAACTGTTCTAATATGCGTGTCGGTAGCGGGTACCGATACGGAGACAGAACAGTTACTCCCTACCTAAATAAAAATACCTGCTGAACACAGGTAGCGCGAATAGGAAGTAAGAAGAGGAGGAAGGCTGGTCCTCACTCATCTCACCACAAAATAAATCCTTGCCCAGCAAGGTGTCACCTCCAGGGAGGCTGCAGGAGGAGAAGGCAATGAGTGGAGCTTCCTCTACGGAGGGGGGATCAACCTCCTCACATAAAAGGATGCTCTCATCATTGACTTGAGCAACATGCTCCAAGTCCTCCTGGGGTACTGTGAAGACTCAACCTGCACAGGCTCAGATGGAGAAATGGGATCAAGAAATAAATAAGAAGAAGAACATGAATAAAAATCAATCGGGGGAGTGGTCCCGGTCTCACTCCCATTAGGTTGGGAAAGTAAAATAATGTTTGCATTGTCATCAATGCTACAAGATTCGGCGGGATCAACAGTGGCCATGCCCAAGATTTGGACTTCCTCCACCGGTGCTGAGGAAAACTCCTCTTCACCTAGAAGGTTGTCCTCCTCCATAGGAACAGGCACAACACATAGATCGCCAGCCTCATCCTGCGACACATCCTCAACAATGTCGCCTGGGATGAGTATAGTAGTATGCACAATAGGGGGAAGAATAATGCTCGGATAAAAGTCGAGCACCGATTCCTCACGAAGAATCAAGTTCATGCATGGTGATATATGGATAGGGGGGATGGGCTCAGTCATGTCAGAACCTAGATCAGCCACACATCTGGTGACTGTGTCCACGCCATACCCTTCAAAATGTGAAGGTGGCACAGACACATAACTGGATGTTGAAGGTGTGCTGCCAGAAGTAGGAGTCGGGATGATCCGGATATCCGGATCGTCATCCTCGTCCACTTGGCGAAGATAGGCAGCACAATCCTTCAAGGCATGATCCATGCTCTGACAGAACAAGCACTGCCTTACGGGCTTCTTTGGCACAGCAGGTGCTGAAGCCGAAAAGAAGTATGACGGTAAAGGCTCGACAGAATAGCCATAGGACTTACGCGCACCATATGGAGTACCAGGCGAAGTCGGTGCTACATATACTGGGCCTTGAGTACTAGGGCTACTATCTCCCTTTGGACATTTATCACTAGCATGAGAAATATCTCCACACCAACGCCAACGAATATTTAATGAAGCCCACATTGCATGAAGATAACTCAATTCAAAATAAAAACACTATTGTGCAAAATACTACACCTAACAAAAATTTACTAGAGCAACCTAATATAAACAGGAAAACAGAATAGGAAGAAATAAAACAAAAGAATGCAATTTACGAATGGAAGGGCTTCTCTCTCAGATTCTCCCTCTCTAGAAAACTCACACGACTGTGTTCCCCGGCAACGGCGCCATAAACTTGATGCGCAAATCTCACACACCGCTATAGGCGGTAGCTAGACTGCGGCACGAAACGGTAGTGTACCGATCGTTCAAGTAATATAAAATGTGGCAGTGAATCCCCAAGTATCGATCTCGAAGGAACACAGTAAGGTGGAGTTTACTTTTGAGGAAGGACTTGAGATTGAAGTCCTTAATTCGGATGGGTTGCAGAAACGGGGGTTTTGGTTGGTGAAAATAAAGAGAAAATTCTACAACTACTCCTTGCAATGCCTCTATGCAAAGCTTCGCTAGGCGGGATGGAGACTACGTAGGCCTTGAACGCGCTACTTCGCTAGGGCGGATGGACGAGTAGGAAAACGGAATGAGGGTCGCAAGCACCTCTTCGACAAGCACACCACTAGCAATTGCTAGTGCGGCACACGAACATGACGGTGGGATGGAAAATGGATGGCGGCACACCTCATACACACATATAAACAAAAGGATACATTCACATAGACATGAAATAACTTATAAAACAAGGTTTATAGTGCTCATCATCAAAATATAAGAGATCTACTAACTACAACTACCAATACAATGATAGAGAGAGCAAGGAATCGACCAAATCCGAAGTCTTGTTGAAGATTCACGGTTGGAATCGCTGGGTTGTCAATCCGCGTCCAAGCTCGGTCCTCAACTGCGTCTGGGGTAGAGAAGGTTGTCACTACCCTCCAAGGCCCGTCTTCTTCGTGTCACGATCCGGAAATGACCTAGCTTCCTTCTCCTTGGATCTTGGTGGATGTAGGGTTGAATCCCTCTCATTAGAGCTTGAGGATGATGGAGGAGGCCTAGGGGCGAAACCTAGTGGAAGGGGCGAAAATGGCGCAGTTGTACGACGCTAGAAAAGTCGATCCCTGACCTAAAATCGCGCATGCCTATTTATAGGCGGAGCAGAAATTAACAACACGCACGGTCAGGCGCACTACCAATGGTCGTGCGCGAAGAAATGCCTCTGATCATGCGCGAAGAACCTGTAGGATAGTCCTAAATCTGCACAAATAGCGCACGGTTAGTAGCGCACGACCAGTGGTCGTGCGAGAAGAAGGCCAATGAACCTGCGAACTTCTCTGTTTGGTAAGGGCAATTAACGCACGACTAGTGGTCATGTGCCTGATCGTGCGCGAAGGAAAACGCACGATAAGTGGCTTTTTAGGAAGAAATTGCCCCCAATCAAACTCCGAGCATCGCACGACCCTTGAACCTGCATGAAAACGTCCAGGATCACTAGAATACAAGGAATCACACAAAAATGGGCATAAATGTGCACTAAGAGTGAAGTGGGCAACGTGATCAAATAGAAGTGATAAAAGGCCTAAAGTGAAGTGCAGGTGAATGAAAACTAGCCCAGATGAGCCCATAAATGTATATATAATTGGGACTCATCACTCAGCCGGAGACTATAGATGTTTGGAGTACTTCTACTTATAATGCCATGATAGTCCTCCAATAAAAATCTTGTGTCATGTGGATGAATTTTTGGAGTACTTCTACTTATTAGCTTCATATAGATAGTTTGGTCTGTGTATAGTAAAAATGGGAAATTTGGGTGTTTAGGGGTCTACAAAGTGGAAGTGGCATGTAGTTGGTGTACATGGTCAGGGTGAAGAGGACGAGGTCATCAAAAAGGAGTTTAGGAGATAAAAATGCTAGGTGAGCTAAGGGTAAGGTCGTGCTTGAGATTGACGAAAGATCATCTTTCCCCTAGCATGTCATAAACCACCTAGGGTTAATACAAGTGAAATGGTAAGAGGCTTAGGAATATGGGTAGACACCCATAACATTAAATGCCTTGAGAAAGGGAGCCGTGGGGGTGTCATCCCAGTATAGTTCCTAGTACCGTAGCGATCTCCTTACAGGGTAATCCTCGGGAAGTCCAAGGTTAACCATAAATTGTAGGGCTAAGCTGTTATACAAGATTAACTAAGTAATATACTCACTCACACACCATTGTCATGGGTGATTTAGTTGGTTTGGTCTTACGAGCGGTAGGCTCAGTGGTTTTAGTAATAGATTTATTAGTCTAGTGAGTTGTGACTCGACCATGTTTTGTTTGCCGGACGGTTTAGCCCGGGGAGCTTATGGCTCGGAGATAGAAGTAAACATGTTTGCATGTGCATAAGGTGGTGGGTCCTTCGTGTTGATGGTCGTTGCACCGACATTAATACTCGGGCTCGGTAAGTGTGGATAACCCTTTACCAAGACAAGTCTGGTGGTCTAACTAGCAAGAGTATGCAGGAGCTCCGATGTTGTGTTCTTAGCGTTGATGCGTACGTTAGGTCTAGGTTATGTAGTGCAAATACCAACCTAGAGGTGGGCGAGGCCCAACCTACCGCTTCCGTTTGCCACTACGGAAGTATCTTGGGAGTTTTGCTAGCTCCAAAAAGGTGGAACTAAAGGTCTGTGCGCATAGAGTCGTAGTGTGTGAGTTGCACTTGTGTGAACATAACATTTAACTGCATACCTTGCATGTCATAGCATCAACATTGCATTTCAACCCCTACCCCTATCGTATAAGTTGGTTATGGGACTTCTTATATGATAGGCCTTGCTAAACGACCACTTGGTCTATAGGTTTGTGTGGGCATTCCTATAAATCAACGGTTACTTTTCTTTACTTACCTTTATATATTTGCTCTATTTGTTTACTTTACTTGTTCTTACTCTACTTTACTTACTGCTTCAATTATGATATATATTGCGTAGTGGTAGACATTCCTTGTGGATTCTATCCCCGTCACCTGCTATTATTTACACTCATTGTTGTCCTCCGCTTCATTCCTCCCGCTCGGTGCCTAGGAGTCACCGGGGGAGGGGTGGGGGATTGGATTAGTCTTTTGACTAACGGTCGGTGGACCTTATCATTTTAGGGGAACGAGGAGATGCTGCAGTACCAGAGGCTGGTGCAGATGGAGACGGGGCAGTCTAGTACGGGAGCACCATTGGCAGGATCCGTGAGTGACTTACTAGTTTTAGTTGGTTTGCCTCCGCGAGTGTCTTTTGTAGTGAGGATTTGATGTATCGGGCAGGAGCCCTTGTTATTTATATCCTTTATTTCAGTTACTTCATGTGGACATCTCTTTATGATGATTTTACTTTTACGTGATATGGACTTGGCTTATTTAAGTCTGCTTAAGCTTTACTTCTTTATGATCGATAAGGCCGGCAGGATCGACGTTTTGTAGTGGCGACCTTCCCGAGTGAGGGTGTCACCGCAAAGCGGCGGTTCTGGGCATAAGACCCGGGTTTTGTAAAAGAAAAAAATGGGGTCTTACAAGCTAAGACCGCTGTTCTATTGCGAGATCATCTGCTTTACGTGTTCAACATGAGTAGACTTGAAAAGGAGCTGAGCAGATTCAGAGTAAAGGAACGATCTAAGTCTCACGTTCTTGCCAGAAAACCGCAGAGCTCTCCCTTCACTCATTGATTGCTTGACTTCAAATAAAGTCCAGGGGCCCTTTTATAGTTTTCTAAAGGGGCATGCTGGTAAATGCGTCTGGATGGATCTGGAGTTGAGGAATGGCCCTGCTCGGTTCCGATCACCTGAACCACCAATTTCACAAAAATGACAAACATGCCCCTCGGGTAGTCCATGCATCCTAGGCAGATTGTCCGATGATGGTGGCGGAGGTGCTCAGAGGAGGCTGAAAGTGGTCAGGGGCGGCAGGAGCGGTGGTTGCGCCCACGCACATAGCCTGGGTGCTTGCGGCGCAACATGGGTGCACGGGCATACACGGGTTGGGCATACGCACTCTGCATTTGCCAAGCGTGCGCGTGACTTATTCATGAATGTGCGCATAGCTTGCATGCCTATGTTGTCTCGTGCATAGATTTGGCTCTTGTTCGTTTGCTGTCTTGTGCCCCCTTTGGGTGACTTTGGGCGGCTTCGCGCTTTTGAGCGAACATGGTCCATGCGCGCGGTTTACTTGGTCGAGTTGACTCGCTTGAGTGTTTTTCCTGGTTAGACTCGGATGACTTTTATATGAACTAAAAGTTTATGGGGTAGTCTAATCACATAGAGGGGTGGGGTGAATTGATGAGTCCTGATTATATACACCTTCATGGACTCATCCGGGCCATTATTTAGTCAATATCACGCACTTTAGCCTTATTATAGTTTATAATTGATAACCCATGCTAGGTGCACATTTTGGCCCACTTTGGTGTGTTTTCGTGTTTATTTCCTTTCATAGTACTCATATGTTGTTAAGTGCCACTTTCGGTGGCTAGATCTGTGTTTGTGCTGGAATAGGAGGCGTGCAAGTGTTTCCGGTGCAATTCTGCACAGGAACACTGCGCACGATCACTTGTTCTAGTGCGCACGACCACCGGTCGTGCGCCACTGATCGTGCGCACTTAACCCCTTTTTACGAGTTCTGTCTGGTGCAGTGCGCACGACCATCAACTCCAGTGCGCACGACCACCGGTCGTGCGCCACTGTCCGTGCGCACTTAATAGTAATTTTATGAGTTCTGTCTCACCTATTGCGCACGACCACCGACGCTAGTGCGCACGATCAACGGTCGTGCGCCACTGGTCGTGCGAACATTTTATTTTATAATTTCATCTCTTGCAGGTTCTGTCCAGGCAGTGCGCACGTTCGCAGGATTCCAGTGCGCACGACCACTGGTCGTGCGCCAATGATCGTGCGCAGTGTTTAATCTAGCGCCTATTTAAGCGCCTGTTGCGATTTTAGGGCGGAATATTCATTCCGGGAGCGGGATTTCTGTTCCGTACGCCGCCGACCGCCCCCTTGGATCGCCCCTACTTCATCTCCTACGCAAGGGGAAGCTTCCTCGGTCCATTCCTAGACATCCTCCATCGTCCGTGAGTGTTCTCCATCATCCGCAAGCCTCCAAGCAATCATTTTCGCTTTCCGCCCGGTGAGAAGAAGAAGAGACCTTGAGTCGAAGACGACGGAGCACGTAGGGAGATTGTGACAGCCCTCTACGCCGGAAGCATCGTCCGCCCGAGTCCGGAGGTAGCCCGACAACCTACCATTCCGGCCGTGAACGGCCGCTAGTCTTCACCACCGGTTATCTCCTTCCTCTTTCCTTGATTGTACCCCTTTGAATCTTTTACTAAATGAATATTGTGATATTTACTTGATGAGAATGAATGTTTCTGTGTTCTTATTCATGGGTTGGTTGTGATTCACCACGTTCAAGCGCACTCACTCACACACGCACGCAAGGTGTTTGCTCCGTGTTGGCAAGAGCTAACGACGGTTGTGAAGAGGTGTTTGCGACCCTCACTCTCTCGCGCCTGAGTCCACTTCATTCGCCTCACGAAGCACGACATCGCGGCCGTTGCATCCACCTCACGTTGCGAAGCGGTGTTCTCGACCCGCATCTCTTTTATTGTTGTTAAAATTAGGAAAACCAACCAAAAACCCCTCTTTGTGTTTGTGAAACGCTTGTGTAACAATATTCACTGCGCGATTCGATCACCCATCCTGCATTCCTCAAGAGACCGACATCCGGGGAATTTATTCTCCACAATTATTACTTGACAGCGACCGGTGCACTTGCCGACGCGCATCAAGTTTTTGGCGCCGTTGCCGGGGAACGCAGGCGTGTATCGTCTTGTGTCGTGACTCTCGTTACACGAGCAGTTGTTTTTGATCTTTTCGTTTTCTTCTTGTTGTTGACAGTGCATGCAGAGGCAGATTGCAGGTGAACTTGCACCTTTTGACCCAGAAATCGAACGAACCGCTCGCGCGCGAAGGCGTGCTGCGGCTCTGCAAGCAGCCATGGGTGATCATGTGAACCCGAATGATGCTGATTCGCGAGTGCACGATGAGGGGCAAAATCCGGCCACTGATGAACAGGAGGCGGAGAGACCTCGGCCTCGTACTATGAGAGATTATACCACCCCCACTGCTGGAAGCGTGTATCCGGGCTTTGGGCCCAATATCATGAACAATCAGTTTGAGATAAAGCCGGCGATCTTAAACATTATCCGAAACCATGCTCAGTTTTCGGGGATGGCTAGCGAAGACCCGCATCTGCATCTGGCAGAATTCTCTGATATTTGCGGAACTTTCCGCTATGCGGGCATTGCTGATGACACAGTCAAACTGAGACTGTTCCCCTTCTCCCTCCGTGATAAAGCAAAAGTATGGCTTCATTCCATCCCGCCCGGGACTACTGCAACATGGGATGCCCTTGCATCCAAATTCCTGGCTAAATTCCACCCGGTGGATAAGATTGTAAGCTTGCGCCGTGAAATCGCCACATTTCGGCAGTTGGATCAAGAGACTCTTGCGGAAGCTTGGGAGCGCCTCAATGAACTCCTTCGCCGTTGCCCTGGCCACGAGCTCCAGCCATGGAACGTGGTTGAATTGTTCTACTTCGCGATCGAGCCCAATTATAGGGCAATGATCGATGCTGCGGCCGGTGGTACCTTGATGAACCACACCCCTGAAGATGCCCTGCGGATTTTGCGTGACACTGCCTCCCACAGTACCTTCTGGACTGCAGGGAGAAACGCTCCAAGAAGCAGCCGAGGACTCTTCATGGTTGATTCTCTTCCTTCTCCGTCTCCATCTGCTGCATCATTACTTGTGAAGGATGTGGAGGTGGAGGCCACCATGCTTACGAATGCTCGGGGAACCAAGTGGTAGGTGATTTCGCGCACTTATCTTTAAATGAATCTGTGAATTATGTTGGAAATCAGTCCAAGGGGGCGCCGTATAATAACACTTATAATCCGGGAGCGAGAAGTCATCCGAACTTCTCGTGGAATCCCAACACGCCCGGCCAACGATGGTCACCGGGGCAGCATCAAAATGATGCTTACGCCTCCGGGAGCCAACCGAGGCCGTCGCACCCGGATTACAACCAAGCACCCCCTACTCAAAAGAAGAGTAATTTAGAAGAAATGATGGAAAAATTCATGCTTGTAGCTAACTCGAATATGGCAAACCAAACTGCATCTATGCAAAACTTAAGAGACGCATTTGGGCCAATTGGCCCAAGCGCTAACTGAGCGTTCGCAGGGGTCCCTTCCCAGTAATACGGAAAAGAATCCCATTGATCAAGGGAAAAGTCTGGGGGATGTGGTGGATGCCAATCCGAGTGAGCTGATAATCTCGTGTTCCATCAATCAGGTTGAAACAAAGGCTCTATGCGATTCCGGTTCCTCTCGCAATGTTATTGCGCTGCAAGATGTTGCGAAACTTCAATTGGAGATTAACACAGAGGAAAAGAAATCGCTGATTCTCGCTAACGGCACCATTATTCAATCCGAGGGAGAGGTGAGAAACGTGGAAGTAATAGTTGAGGGGACAACTGTGGTCGCGGACTTTCAGGTGTTGGGCCCCCGGGAAAATCAATCCATCCCTATCTTGGGGGTGCCGTTCTTGAAAGAGAGCGGCGCCACCCTTGACTTTGCCACGGGGTGTGTCATCTTACCTAACACGGCGCTGCAGCCCATTCATCTCGAAGCTAGAGCCGACACATCCACTCCTCCCCCTCTTGTTATTTCTGATGAACTTCTGAGTTGTGCAGGGAAGACGCATTTCCAAGAAACAGGTGAAGGGGAAATGGAGGAGCTCAAATCTGATGAGGAGGAAGTGATTGACTTTCGGAAAGAATTCGACGCCGAGAAGGAGGATGACGGCTGTCCGGGAAATGATGATGTGGATTTAGTCAAGAATGCTGATTATTTTTCTTCTTGTGATGAATCGTGTAATAAACTGTTTAAGCGTTCCGTCTCTTGGGCCGATCCGGTGGTCACAGTGACACCGGAAGTGACGCCACCTGATTCTAAGGAGGAAAAATCTGAGAGTTCACAACGGTGGCAATCTCCAACCGTCACCAAACTGAAAAAAGAAAAACTTCTGCGTGACGCTCGTGCTGCCGCTCTTCGTAGCAAGATGGCGGAGGTTAGGGGAGCATTGGGTAATACCAGTGCTGGCCCTAAAGCCTTCACCTCCCGCCTACATGCTACGGGAGATGCGCACCACAAGAGCGCTTTTAGTTGATGCGTGTTTTTAATTGCTGTAATGAACTATTTTTGAGTATGTCTTCTTAATTCCTGCACTCTTTATAAACAATGCTAATACAGGTATTTGGTCCAGCTTAAGGACGTTAAATGAAAGCGCTACTGGGAGACAACCCAGATTTCCGTTTTTTTTATATTTCCTTTTATCTAACCTTTCCTAGTTCAGTTTTTGTTTTTGCTTTTGTTGTTTTGAGTTTTGCTTGCAGGTTTTGTGTTCGATGGTGGATGCTGATGAGTCCTGATCATATACACTTTTATGGACTCATCTGGGCCGTTTAGCTAGTCATTTCACCGCACTTTAGCCCTGTTATAGTTCATATTGATCAATCCATGCTAGGTGCACATCTAGGCCCACTTTGGTGTGATTTTCGTGCTTATTATCATTAGTAGTATTCATGTGCTGTCAAGTGCCACTTTCAGTGGCTAGATTTGTGGTTGTGCCTGGAATAGGAGTCGTGCGAGTGTTCCCGGTGCAATTCTGCACAGGAACACTGCGCACGATCACCGGTTCTATTGCGCACGACCACTGGTCGTGCGCCGCTGATCGTGTGCACTTGACCCTTTTTTTATGAGTTCTGTTTGGTTCAGTGCGCACGACCATCAATGCCAGCGCGCACGACCACCGGTCGTGCGCCACTGCTCGTGCGCATTGACCATTAAATTTTTAAGTTCTGTTTCATCTATTGCGCACGACCACTGACGCTAGTGCGCACGACCATCGGTCGTGCGCCACTGGTCGTGCGAACATGTTATGTTATAATTTCTGTCTTTGCAGGTTCCGTCCAGGCAGAGCGCACGATCACAGGATTCTAGTGCGCACGACCACTGGTCGTGCGCCACTGACCGTGCGCACTGTTTAATTCCAGCGCCTATAAATTCCCTGCTCGCGATTTTAGGTCGGCATCCCGATTTTCAGCCGCCGTTTCCGCCCGATTCCGCCCAGTTTCGCCCCTCCACCGTCGCCCACCATATAGAGGTGCTCCGGGCTTGCTCTTCACGCCTATCTTGAGCCGGAGTTTCCTCTCGGCCTCCTCCTTCATCCAAGAGCT
Source organism: Dactylorhiza incarnata (assembly GCA_033032865.1). NCBI lineage: Eukaryota > Viridiplantae > Streptophyta > Magnoliopsida > Asparagales > Orchidaceae > Dactylorhiza > Dactylorhiza incarnata. The sequence goes on along the minus strand of JAWHQI010000001.1, from coordinate 19,314,738 downwards.
CCAAAGGAAGACCTAGCCGCTATCTCCATCGAGCAAGAGGAAGTTGGCAACCTCCTCCGGATCGTGACACGAAGAAGACGGGTCCATTGGAGAGTCGTGACAGCTCTCTCTACCCCGGACGTAGTTGCGGACCGAGCTTGGACGCGGATTGACAACCCGGCGATTCCAACCGTGAATCTTCAACGAGCCTTCGGATTCGGTCGATTTCTTGCCTTGTTCTCCTTTTATTGATGTATTTGCAACTAGATCTAACATTATGATGAAGTGTATTTTGATTAAATAGCATTTTTACTTGATTATGTCTATGTGATTGAGTATTCTTGTTTATATTATTGAGGTGCGCCTTGTGGTGTGGTTTGTTGGTTGTCCGGTGCCGCACTAGCAATTGCTAGTGGCGTGCTTGTCGAAGAGGTGCTTGCGACCCTCATTCCGCTAGCCCACTCGCCCATCCGCCTACCGAAGCGTGGCATAGCGGCCCGTACTCCATCCCGCCTAACGAAGCAGCGCGCTCAAGGCCTGCATAGTTCGATTCCGTTAGCCTACTCGTCCATCCGCCCTTGCGACGCAGCGCGCTCAAGGCCTGCCTAGTATCCATTCCGCCAAGCGAAGCATTGCATAGCGGCATTGCATAGGAGTAGTTGTAGTGTTTTCTTTTATTTTCCAAAAGCCAACCCAACTCTCCCGCAATCCATTCGACCTAAAGGACTTCGATCTCAAGTCCTTCCTCGACATTTAACTCCACCTTACTGTGTTCCTCAAGAGACCGACACTCGGGGATTTATTCCCAACATTTATTACTTGAACGATCGGTACACTGCCGTTTCGTGTCGCAGTCGAGCTACCGCCTATAGCGGTGTGTGAGATTTGCGCCATCAAGTTTTTGGCGCCGTTGCCGGGGAACACAGTCGTGTGAGTTTTCTGGAGAGGGAGAATCTGAGAGAAAAGCCCTTCCTTTTGTAAATTGCATTTTCTTTTATTTTTATTTCTGTTCTTTTTAGTCCATTTTCTTGTTTTATAGTAGGTTGCTTTAGTAAAATTTTGTTAGGTATAGTATTTCGCACAATAGTGTTCTTAGTTTTGAGAATCGTTTTATCTTCGCACTATGTGGGCACATCTCAATATCCGTTGCCGTTGGTGTAGAGATACCTCCCACTCTAGTGATGAATGCCCTACGGAGAATAGTAGGCATAATTCTTATAGCCCCGCATATGGAGCACCGACTTCGTCTGGTACTCCATATGGTGCGCGTAAGTCTTATGGCTACTCTGCTGAGCCTTTACCGTCGTACTTCTTTTCGGCTTCAGCACTCGATGTGCCAAAGAAGCCTGCTAGGCAGTGCCGGTTTTGTCGGAGCACTGATCATGTCTTGAAGGACTGTGCCGAGTATCTTCGCCAATTGGACGAGGATGACGAGCCGGATATCCGGATCGTCCCAACTCCTAACTCTGGCGGCACACCTTCAACATCCGGCTATGTGTCTTTGTCACCTTCACATTTTGAAGGGTATGGCATGGATACGGCCACCGGATGTGCGGCTGATCTATGCACCGACACCGCTGAGCAGATTCTCCATGTGCCTCCACCACTTCTAGTGGATTCGATTCTTTCCCCTGTTGTGCATACTACATTTGTTTCTGACGACATTGTTGATGATGTGTCGCATGAGGAGGTTGTTGATCTTAGTGTTGTGCCTATTCCTATGGAGGAGGACAACCTTCTAGGTGAAGAGGAGTTTTCCTCAGCACCGGTGGAGGAAGTCCAAATCCTAAGCCTGGCCACCGTTGATCCCGCCGACTCTTGTAGCATTGATGACAATGCTAACATTATTTTACTTCCCCAACCTGATGGGAGTGAGACCGGGACCACTCCCTCGATTTCTGATTATTTATGTTCTTCGCCTTGTTTATTTCTTGATCCCCCTTCTTCATCCGAGCCTGTGCAGGTTGAGTCTTCACAGGTATCCCAGGAGGACTTGGAGCTTTTTGCTCAAGTCCATGATGAGAGCATCCTCTCATGTGAGGAGGTTTATTCCCCCTCCGTAGAGGAAGCTCCACTCATTGCCTTTTCCCCCTGCTGCCTCCCTGTTGACGACACCTTGCTAGGCAAGGATGTGTTTTGTGAGATGAGTGAGGACCAGGCCTCCTCCTTTTCTTACATTCTCTACCCTCTACCTGTGAGGAGCAGGTATCTATATTTAGGTAGAGGGGTGGTTGTTCTATCACCGTATCGGTACCCGCTACCGACACGGATATTAGGCCAGTTACCTGTCCACTTCTCCTTCCATAGGCCCATTAGTTAGAACCTTCATGTTTTTAAATAAGTCGTGCTGGGATGACAATAACCCCAGTAGTTATCTTACTTTTCATGCATTTTATTTTAATCCATCCTGTTTAGTTAGCCGTAGTTTATTGTAGTTTATCTTTTTCTGTTTCTTTTGTTTTTGCGGAGCTGACCCCTGCAGGTATCTTCTTCTGGATAGCGGATGCTGCATCTTAGTCTAGGTTTACACGCCAATCTTCTGGTATGCTCACTTGCTGAGCATTGGGTACTCTCTTTCCCTAGCCTTTGCTGATTTTCTTGTCATATATTATGCAGATTGTTTAGTTTAAGTCTGGGGGAGAGTAGTTTTGTTTACCCGCTCACGTGCACTATTGCACTGCATACTAGAAGATTTCATTTTAAAATATTTTGTTTATTTTCATTGCACACCACATCACCCACTTGAGCGCGTACTCATCTGTTTTTCTGCTCTGTTGTGAATTTAATTCTTCTGCTTATTTGGGAAAATCTAGGTGATGGTTTAGGACTATGTAGCAGAGTAAAATGTTGACTCTGGTAGTGCTCCTAGTCGAGTGCTCGGTTGCATAGAATTTTGTGTAGAGTAGATTTCTTTTTATGCTATGGTTTTATATTTTTCTTATTAGTGTAAATGTTGTTTATTCTACTCAAATGGTGAATTCGGTGGAATCAAACGGTAGCATAGGGATGTGTGTAAACGATCGTTAGATTCGTATTGCTTGAGTCGGGAGAAAGGAGAATCTTTCTCGGTGGCTAGAACTTGCCCCAAGCGATTCTTGAAGCATGGGTATACGGTTAGTCAATTGTGTGAATGTGATATAGGCCATCATTTTGGCCCGGTTGAGCCTTTGTGTCTATCCCTACCGCTTTATCCTCGCTAGCCCAGTTGTGCCTACCCGTTCTTTGATTCAGCCCCACTTTCATTTCACCAAAGCCTAAATGCCGATCCTAGTCGCACACCCAAATATGAGCTGTAGCTGTTTATTATTTTCATGAGTTGGTGGTGTTGATTGTGGTAGTATTTTGTGAAGATGTGGATGCGTCCTATTGGTTATTTGCTGAAAATGATAAGAAAAAGAAAAAAATTGAGAAAAAGAAAAGAAGTAAAAAGAAAGGAAAGAGAAGTAAAGTTTCATTGAAAATCTTTTTATATCGATTTATATTTGGGAGTAGGCGGTGCACGCACCCATGCTGTTAAGTCCAAGTCTGGGGGTGTTGTGTACCCGCGTGTTTGTGTGGCGAATGAGGATAGTTTCCTGCATTAGCTCATTTGGGTTTAGTGCTCGAGCCGTCGTTTTTATCTTTGTTTATCCTCACCTAAACCCAAGCCCCATTTAAAACCTAAAGTCCTATTGATTCACGTATTTGAGTCAAACCAGTGCCGTGGAGAGAATGTGACCGGGCAAGCTTATGGTCACCGACACTGATGGATTTCAGTGGAGTTTGTCCCGTACCCCAATCTTGAGCAATGCTCATCTCAGCGTTTAGTTTACTTTCTCCGTATGCGTGACCGAACGATTCACCGCTGTTCACCATTTTGAGTAGTTGTAATATGCTTTTACTCTTTTAGAAATATATAAACTGTTTTTATAGTCAGAAATCTTTTCTACTATTTTTCTTATGCACGTGAGCATGCGACTTCGCATGGTACTCTGTAGTGTAATCATTAAGCCATCTACTGTTCTTTCCTAGTTCGCTTAGAATTTGTTTGCTCGGGACGCGCAAACAGTTAAGTCTGGGGGTGTGATGAGTCCTGATCATATACACTTTTATGGACTCATCTGGGCCGTTTAGCTAGTCATTTCACCGCACTTTAGCCCTGTTATAGTTCATATTGATCAATCCATGCTAGGTGCACATCTAGGCCCACTTTGGTGTGATTTTCGTGCTTATTATCATTAGTAGTATTCATGTGCTGTCAAGTGCCACTTTCAGTGGCTAGATTTGTGGTTGTGCCTGGAATAGGAGTCGTGCGAGTGTTCCCGGTGCAATTCTGCACAGGAACACTGCGCACGATCACCGGTTCTATTGCGCACGACCACTGGTCGTGCGCCGCTGATCGTGTGCACTTGACCCTTTTTTTATGAGTTCTGTTTGGTTCAGTGCGCACGACCATCAATGCCAGCGCGCACGACCACCGGTCGTGCGCCACTGCTCGTGCGCATTGACCATTAAATTTTTAAGTTCTGTTTCATCTATTGCGCACGACCACTGACGCTAGTGCGCACGACCATCGGTCGTGCGCCACTGGTCGTGCGAACATGTTATGTTATAATTTCTGTCTTTGCAGGTTCCGTCCAGGCAGAGCGCACGATCACAGGATTCTAGTGCGCACGACCACTGGTCGTGCGCCACTGACCGTGCGCACTGTTTAATTCCAGCGCCTATAAATTCCCTGCTCGCGATTTTAGGTCGGCATCCCGATTTTCAGCCGCCGTTTCCGCCCGATTCCGCCCAGTTTCGCCCCTCCACCGTCGCCCACCATATAGAGGTGCTCCGGGCTTGCTCTTCACGCCTATCTTGAGCCGGAGTTTCCTCTCGGCCTCCTCCTTCATCCAAGAGCTCCAAAGGAAGACCTAGCCGCTATCTCCATCGAGCAAGAGGAAGTTGGCAACCTCCTCCGGATCGTGACACGAAGAAGACGGGTCCATTGGAGAGTCGTGACAGCTCTCTCTACCCCGGACGTAGTTGCGGACCGAGCTTGGACGCGGATTGACAACCCGGCGATTCCAACCGTGAATCTTCAACGAGCCTTCGGATTCGGTCGATTTCTTGCCTTGTTCTCCTTTTATTGATGTATTTGCAACTAGATCTAACATTATGATGAAGTGTATTTTGATTAAATAGCATTTTTACTTGATTATGTCTATGTGATTGAGTATTCTTGTTTATATTATTGAGGTGCGCCTTGTGGTGTGGTTTGTTGGTTGTCCGGTGCCGCACTAGCAATTGCTAGTGGCGTGCTTGTCGAAGAGGTGCTTGCGACCCTCATTCCGCTAGCCCACTCGCCCATCCGCCTACCGAAGCGTGGCATAGCGGCCCGTACTCCATCCCGCCTAACGAAGCAGCGCGCTCAAGGCCTGCATAGTTCGATTCCGTTAGCCTACTCGTCCATCCGCCCTTGCGACGCAGCGCGCTCAAGGCCTGCCTAGTATCCATTCCGCCAAGCGAAGCATTGCATAGCGGCATTGCATAGGAGTAGTTGTAGTGTTTTCTTTTATTTTCCAAAAGCCAACCCAACTCTCCCGCAATCCATTCGACCTAAAGGACTTCGATCTCAAGTCCTTCCTCGACATTTAACTCCACCTTACTGTGTTCCTCAAGAGACCGACACTCGGGGATTTATTCCCAACATTTATTACTTGAACGATCGGTACACTGCCGTTTCGTGTCGCAGTCGAGCTACCGCCTATAGCGGTGTGTGAGATTTGCGCCATCAGATGCTGCGGATTGTCTTGATTTTAAACGCCATTCTTCTGGTATGCTCACGTGCTGAGCATTGGGTAACTTCTTCCCTAGCTTTCAATTTTGATTTTCACTGTCATATCATTATGTTGTATGGTTTTGATTAAGTCTGGGGGAGAGCCGTTTCTTTGTCACCCACTGCACATGCTCATCTCATTTGCATACTAGAAGTATTTTAATTTCAGTTATTTAGTATCGTTCATCTTCACACACCACTTCACCCACTTGAGTGCGTGCTTTCTTTTGTGTTGTTCCGTTTAAACTAGTTTGGTTGGAATGTGAAATAGGCTATTAACACAGGAATTATTATTTGGAGCGCGGTGTCGACTCATGTAGTGTTCTAGTCGCTTCGCATGCTATAGTAGAACCTGAGTAGAATTAGATTTTCTTTATGCATTTAATTTATGTGTAGTATCTCTGCGTAAATTTAGATTTAATGTACTCAAGTGGTGAATTCGAATGAAATTGATGATAACCCGGTGTTGTGTGTGTGCGGTCGCTAAACGTGTGTTGCTCGAGTCGGGAGGAAGGTTTATCTTTCTCGTGGGCTAAGAACTTGCCCCAAGCGACTCTTGAAGCATGGGTGAGAGCTACTTGTTGAGTCAAGCATGATGTAGGCCACCTTTTGGCTAGTTTGAGCTTTGCTATTCCATGCCCCTTTCATTCACCTTTGCAAGCCAAATTTGTGCCTACCATTTTTATGTTCAGCTCCTCCTCATCCACCAAAGCCTGAAGCCTATCCTACGCCCGCAACAAAAAAAAAATGTTTTAACTGTGCTCATAATTTCCAACTTGTGTGGTGTGTGGTATCATTGTGTTTTGAAGAGAAAATAATGTCTATCCGCTGATTTTGAACCAACTGGAGGTTGCTTGAAAGAAGAAAAATATATAAAAGAAAAAAAAGAAGAGTATCCTGAAAATAATCCTCCCAAGCTAAAGAGAAAAATCTGTTGGTATTTGTAAAGTAGGCTGTGTGCACACCTGGTTTTCATGATAAGTCTGGGGGTGTGTCACACGAGCATAGTTGTTTGGTTTTGTAAGGTGCAGTGTGCCGTTGGCTCATTTGGGTTGCGTAGCCGTCATGTTTATCTTTGCATATCATTCCGTAACCTAAGCCCCGTTTTAATCCTATAAGTCCTACTGATTTGACTTGCGAGTTTGCTAGCGCCGTGGAGAGAGTGTGACCGGGCAAGCGTATGGTTCACGACGTTGATGGATTTCAGCGGAGTTATTCCTAAGCCCCGATCTTTTGCAACACCCGCCTCAGCGTCTCGTCACTTTCATACCGGGCATGATCGTCAAATTCTTCATAATTCACCCACTGAGTACAATTAAATCTTTGATTACGCTTTAGTACTTACGTAAATTAGTTAGCATAGCTAGAATCTTCTTCTACTAGAATTCCTACTCGCATGCGTATGTTACTTCGCACTGTACTCCCCTGCGTAATTCGCTATTTTAATTATCTTTTTCAACTTCCGCCGGATTCGTTTGCTCGGGACGCGCAAACAGTTAAGTCTGGGGGTGTGATGAGTCCTGATTATATACACCTTCATGGACTCATCTGGGCCATTATTTAGTCAATATCACGCACTTTAGCCTTATTATAGTTTATAATTGATAACCCATGCTAGGTGCACATTTTGGCCCACTTTGGTGTGTTTTCGTGTTTATTTCCTTTCATAGTACTCATATGTTGTTAAGTGCCACTTTCGGTGGCTAGATCTGTGTTTGTGCTGGAATAGGAGGCGTGCAAGTGTTTCCGGTGCAATTCTGCACAGGAACACTGCGCACGATCACTTGTTCTAGTGCGCACGACCACCGGTCGTGCGCCACTGATCGTGCGCACTTAACCCCTTTTTACGAGTTCTGTCTGGTGCAGTGCGCACGACCATCAACTCCAGTGCGCACGACCACCGGTCGTGCGCCACTGTCCGTGCGCACTTAATAGTAATTTTATGAGTTCTGTCTCACCTATTGCGCACGACCACCGACGCTAGTGCGCACGATCAACGGTCGTGCGCCACTGGTCGTGCGAACATTTTATTTTATAATTTCATCTCTTGCAGGTTCTGTCCAGGCAGTGCGCACGTTCGCAGGATTCCAGTGCGCACGACCACTGGTCGTGCGCCAATGATCGTGCGCAGTGTTTAATCCAGCGCCTATTTAAGCGCCTGTTGCGATTTTAGGGCGGAATATTCATTCCGGGAGCGGGATTTCTGTTCCGTACGCCGCCGACCGCCCCCTTGGATCGCCCCTACTTCATCTCCTACGCAAGGGGAAGCTTCCTCGGTCCATTCCTAGACATCCTCCATCGTCCGTGAGTGTTCTCCATCATCCGCAAGCCTCCAAGCAATCATTTTCGCTTTCCGCCCGGTGAGAAGAAGAAGAGACCTTGAGTCGAAGACGACGGAGCACGTAGGGAGATTGTGACAGCCCTCTACGCCGGAAGCATCGTCCGCCCGAGTCCGGAGGTAGCCCGACAACCTACCATTCCGGCCGTGAACGGCCGCTAGTCTTCACCACCGGTTATCTCCTTCCTCTTTCCTTGATTGTACCCCTTTGAATCTTTTACTAAATGAATATTGTGATATTTACTTGATGAGAATGAATGTTTCTGTGTTCTTATTCATGGGTTGGTTGTGATTCACCACGTTCAAGCGCACTCACTCACACACGCACGCAAGGTGTTTGCTCCGTGTTGGCAAGAGCTAACGACGGTTGTGAAGAGGTGTTTGCGACCCTCACTCTCTCGCGCCTGAGTCCACTTCATTCGCCTCACGAAGCACGGCATCGCGGCCGTTGCATCCACCTCACGTTGCGAAGTGGTGTTCTCGACCCGCATCTCTTTTATTGTTGTTAAAATTAGGAAAACCAACCAAAAACCCCTCTTTGTGTTTGTGAAACGCTTGTGTAACAATATTCACTGCGCGATTCGATCACCCATCCTGCATTCCTCAAGAGACCGACATCCGGGGAATTTATTCTCCACAATTATTACTTGACAGCGACCGGTGCACTTGCCGACGCGCATCATGAATATGTGTCTAAAATATTTTAGTCCTTTTTGAATATGTAGGATGTTTTAGCTCAGAAAGGGAAAAACAAATACATCAAAGAAAAGCACTCAGAGATTTATAGTGGTTCCCCAGATTATGGGTACTCCACTGTCCCCCTCCACATATCTAGCAATGTGCTAGACAAGGCAAACTCCTCATATAACTCAAATCAAAGATCTTACATCTCAGAGTCCTTGACTCGTACAACTCAAGAACCCAACAAGTTCCCTACCTAAGATCCATTTCTTGGATCCTACCTCAGATTGAAGCAGCAACCCTACCTTAGATTGATAATACTCCCACAACTCAGATTTACCACTGAATCCTACCTCAGGTCTTCACAAGACCCTATCCCAGGCTTATAGCAAAACCCTACACTCAGGCCTTCTCCCCAGCCCTACACTCAGACTGGCAGCACAATCCTACCTAAGATCTCAGAGAGATCTTGCAACAATGAAATTAAATATGTTGGTTTACAAGTTTTGACTCTAGAAAAATATTACTTTTGCAGCTGAAGTCTTCGTAGGTCTTTCTAAGTAGAAAGCCTTCTTCAGTAGAAGCACGGGAACAATCAACAGATGTGTCTTTGTACCAGGATCAATGTTGGGCTTCCTTGGGAATAGAAGTTATTGTTTATGGGGTGTCTACTTTATCACCTAGAGGGGGGGTGAATAGGTTTTTCAAATTTATTTCTTCCCCTTTATGATGTTGTTGATTTCTGATTAATGGATCTATAAAGTAAAGAGCAAAACACAGAAAGCACACAACGATCTATAGAGGTAACTCAAGATAGGGTGTCTTGAGTAGTCCTCTCTCCCTCTACGCCTACCCAGCAGTGTGCTAGGCTCAGCAAACTCCGCCAAAAGCTTCAGGCCCTCAAGCCTTACAACACGGACCCGCAAGTCCCAACAGCCTAGGCCCGCAAGCCCCTACTGCCCCCGAGCCCGCAAGCTCGACACTCAGGCCCTCAAGCCCTACAATGCGGACCCGCAAGTCCCAACAGCCTAGGCTCGCAAGCCCCTACTGCCACCGAGCCCTCAAGCTTGACAAATCGCACCCGCAAGCGCACTGCCCTGGCCCTCAAGCCTCACAGCTCTCCAGCCCTCAAGCTAGACAAATTGGCCCGCAAGCCTTACAAGAAAATATAGTAATACAACCGTTTTTCTGCCTGGTGAAGATCGACAACTTTAGCCTGTTGAAGATTGGCTCCTTGAGATTGAAGAAGATGCTTCAGATTCAGATCTTTGACAGCGCAGATCTTCTTCAATCTTTACTTTTTGCCTGATGTTGAACAGCAACTTCTCAGTCAGTGATGACTGATTCTTTTGAGAACGCTTAAATCTTGTTCTCCTTCTTCTCCGCTGACTATACTGTTCTATTGAAGATCAGCGGGATTCTTTTTCTCGTTCTTTTTCTTGCACAGCAAGCTTCTTTTTTTCTAATTTTTTTCCTTCATTCTCTTGTAGGGCAGCCTCTTATCCCGTTTATAAGACCGCGAGGTCCCCGATGGTCTTCTAAAAAGTGCCTTAAGTGTCGGACGCTCCTTTCCTTAAGAGCACGCGCTGATTAGACAATCAGGCGGCGGTATTAATTGCTGACAACACGTCTGTAAGATTTGAATTATGTCTTGAAGATACTTGCATCATTACAACGACAAGCTATCTCTGACTATGTCGGCGTGATCTTCCTTCTTGCATCATGTCGTCGTGATCACATTGTTCTCTCGACGACATACATTCTTTACGACGATGTTTGTTCTTTCTCGATGACACAACCACTTTGCTGAATTCGATGATACTGCGTCTTCTCTGCGTTCGATGATCTTGCTTCTGCGTTTGACGAACACGCCAAATCTCAGCGGTCGTCGATCTTCCTTCTGAGCTCGACGATCTTCCTTCTGCGTTCAACGAATAACATTCTGCGATCGACGAACTTGCCATCCTTCGTTCGACGATCGGCATTCTTTATTCGACGATCTTGCTAAGTCTCAGCGATCGACGAATACGCTACTTCTCAGCGGTTGCTTTGCTCATCATCACGACAACAAGCATACTTTGTCGACGATGTCTCAGCGATCGACGAGCACGCTACTTGTCGGCGGTTGCTTTGCTCCTCATCACAACGACAAGCATACTTTGTCGACGACATCTCCTATCCTTCTCGACGATATAGTACTTCGTGAAGTCATTAAAGTATTTGACATATTGTCGATCTCTGCAAGCATAAACTAGATGGAATATTAAATACAACTTGCATTTATCACTAAGCTGAGCACTTCTTCAAATCAGGAACATTGCAGGGCACTGTTCCCAACAATCTCCCCCTATTTGAAGAAGTCATAACCCACTCTGTTATAAATGTCGTTCACATAATAGACTTTAACATTTGAGCAGATAAACATGTAAGGATGACATTTCAGCAAAATTGAGTAAACACAGAATCTTGGCCATTTTATAAATAGTGCCTAATGTTTTCAAAAGTTTTGACATTTCTACATGTAGCCCCCCCCCCCCCCCCCCCTTAAGGTTTTAGCCATCTATTTCTCTGGTGCTCTTATATCAACATCGCCCTTTGCTTTCTTACTACTTACTTTCTGCTTCTTATCAGCTTGCTCTTCAGTAGGCTCATCATAGTATAGAGGATGAAGATTCATCGCTTCCCGGATAGTGTTTGAGGTCCAGATGGCATGATTACTGCTGGCCTGTATCATTGATTTCTCCCCCTTTATGACTTCTTCAGATATCCCCCTTTGGAGATTCTTCTCAGAGGCCAAAATCTTGTTTTTGAGCATGTGAATTCCTCCTTCCAAGTGATTTTTGGTTTCAAGAAGGTGACTGTCTAGATCTTTACTGTGTTGATCTATGCTTTCTGTGATCTCAGTCTTGTGTTCAGTCATCCTTTTGGTGGACGCAATGTAGGCCTTTTCTATGTTTTTGATAATTAATGAATGATTAGTCCCTAGGTTGGTTAAACCTTTGTGAGAACGGGCAGTGAGTTCTTATAGACTTTTCACATCATTTCTTAGGGTTGCTGTTTCAGCAGACAGTTCCCTTCTTAGATTACTGATAGAAGAATTGACATAGCTTTCCAGTTTTAATCTTTGCTCTTCCAGGAGCATCTTTATTTGAGACAAGAGTAAGGGCTCCTCTTGTCTATTCTCTGGAGATGAGTTCTCTTGTTCCTCTCCTTCATTCCCTTCCATTATTGGCGATAGCGATTTGACTATTGCTGAGTAGCTTGGCTCACCCTCCTTCTCAGGACCTTGCTGATCATTGACAGTTTCTTGGTTGTCCTCTTGCATTGCTGATTCAGAATAATCAGCATCCTCAGCCCTTATGATCTTTTGGATCACTGTTTCTACTTGAGCAGGGACCTCACTGTTTTTCTCCCCCTCAGTTTCAGCACTTCTTGGATCTATTCCTGCAGATGGAGGTGAGCTGTTCCCTGACTTACTCTCTTCAGATGAGCTTTCTCCCTTCCTCTTTGCATCTTCTGCAGTTTTTGACTTCGTGGGAGGCGTAGTCAGAGTTTTCTCCCATCTTGCAAGGATTTTGATGTCCATTCTTTTCATGTGATGTATTTTTACTCCATAGCTTTTGTTGAAGCTTTCAGGGTAGGTTTGCAGAAGGTATAATGATAGAATTCTTCCAAGATTTGGATCTTGAAATCTTTCTTGTATCCTCTTAAAGATGTGCTGACCCTAGTTGGTCCTTTTACTAAGGATTATCCTTGTCATTAATTCGAACATAGGCTTGGATATTCTATCATGCGACCCAACCTTGCAGAGCAGAGCTTTACCTACTATATCGGCCACCAGTTTTCCTTGTTGATTCAGGTTCATCCTTTCTATGGACCCATGGGTCTTGCTCGAATGCCCGCACCATGCCAGAGCCTTGTCAACGTCTTCCTGGGTGACCTCTTCATCGGCTTCCCCCTTTGCCAAAGTTGGCAACTGAAGTGCCCTAGCCAATCTCTTAGGATTTACTTTGACCTTTGTCCCGTTGATTAAGCTATTCACGGACGTTCCTTTTGAGTTACCTTTGGCATTTGAGTAGAACTCCACAACTTCTCTTTTGAGAATCACTGTTGGTTCGGAGAGGACAAATTCCAGGCCGACGATGTCCAGTAGCTTAATGGCATCTTGAACTTCTTCTGGTCCTTCCATGAAACCATTCCTTACCACCTCACTTCCTTCGAAGAGGAATCCTTCCTTCTTTGGAGGCATTTCTTACGTGTTCCAGGAGGGTTTCAACACGATCTACTCGTTCACTCTCAGAGGGCGTGGAGAACACGATGACTTTTTAGGGCTAATGTAGAGAATGTATTAATTTTCGAAACATTTAATCTTATTTATACTCCCAGAGTTGGAAGTCGAAGTGTCATTTAAATGTCTAATCAACTCGAGTTTAGCTATAGACATTGTGCTTAGGTCTAATTAAGAGACCGCTGAAGATTAGATATCGTCGTGATGCAGATCTTTCGACGATACCAATCATCATTTTGATGATATGGTTTTTGAAAATTACTTTTACAATATTAGATGAAGATGAGTTTAAACATTACCATGGTTACCTTCTCCTTAGCCTCTAAGTCTCCTTGAGCTAGTGGCTCCCCCTCGATGGAACGTCCACTTATCTTTACTTCTAGCTCCCCTTAGATTAGTGCACCTTGGTATGTGGTAAGCTTTTCTTAATCCAGAGCTGAGCCTGGAGCACTTACTGTCCATTAGCCTTGTTTGTTTTTTAATGGCTAAAAGGACAACCCTGCAAGACAGATTTAATATCCCTTAGGAACCCAAGGTGACTTGGGTCCTAGGATCTTGTTAGGATAATAGGAAATCCCTCTACTCACCGCAGCCCTTCCAGGAGGTCTCTCCTTTGCATTAAGCACACTAGGGTTGTGCCAACAGTCGATGGAAAAGTGTCCCACTTTGCCACAGCACCAACATTCATGGATGTTGTACCTTCTTTTCTGAACAATTTTTGAAGTATGTTCAGTAGAGAAGGTAGCAGCATTCTTCCTATCTCTCTCAGCCAAGAGCTGACTAGCTGCTCTAGTATCATTGTTTCTTCTTGATTTTAGCTGTTTGTCAGCAACAGATGTCAGCTTGGTAGCTGACAGGGTGTTGATGGCATCAGATATGTTCAAGTGAGATTTGATCATACTGGGGCTACTAGTCTGCTTCTTATCTGGAAGTGATTGAGAAAATATTGCACCTTTATCCTTGAGAGTGGGGGTTGGGACACCAAATACAAATGGTCCATGATGGGCCATTTGAATTTCCTCATGGGGAGCCTTTAATGCACTCATACCCATGCCCTTTCTCTTCCCATAGTCAGGAGCTTTTTCATGACTAGTGGAGCTTCCATTCATCCCGTGACCATGGACACTATCCTGATCATACCTATTTGAGGGAAGCACTACCTTCGGAAAGGTGGTATGAGGCTCTGCTTTAGTTTTTCCCCTTTCTCCATTCCCAGCATCTATTGCCCCTTCATTGTAACCCAATCCCCTCCTATTTCCATAGGAGGAGAAGGTGCCAATGATGGGCAGTGCAGTTTTGGGCTTAGAGAATTGAGCCACTAAGCATCTTTCCTTAAGAAGGTCATTCTTAAGTTTCTTGATAAGTTCTTCCCTTCGGCTTCTTTCATCATAAAGCTTGTCTATGATTTTGTTGAGCTCATTTGGATCGGTGTACCTGTTGTAGGACATTCCCAGTTTCCTATCTGATTCAATCTTAAAAGATCTGAGAGATTCTAGCTCCCTAGCTTGTTCTTTAACAAGCCTTTTGCTCTTTCTCAGAGCCTCCAAGAGATCACCAAACTGTTCTAATAGATCAGTATGATTCTTATTGTTGTAGGATGAGCAGTCTTCTGCATTATCTTCAGATGATGAACAATCACCTGATGCACTCTTGGTCTTCTTAAATGAAAATGAAGCAGGTAGTAAAGGTGTGTGAGTGGTGCATACCTGATCATGATGCGATTCATCGTGATTTTCTTCATCTGATAGAGCCATCAACCCATGAACCTCTTCATCCTCAGAATCACAATCTGTAGGAGACAGGGGTGCTCTTATCCTTTCTCCTGCTCCAGAGCATTCATCATCTTCTGATTCATCGTCTGAAGTAGTCAGAAGTGCTCTGATGCATACCTCTTTATGAGAGGTCTCTTCTTCAAGGTCTTCCCCTGATCCTTCCATGAGGACTTCTAAGAGGTCCCACATGTCCTTTGCTGTTGTGCAACGACTCAACCTCTGGTGTGTTGCTAGATCTACTGCACCAGCTAGAATGCTTCTTGCTTCTTTGTCCAAGCTGGCAAGAAGAGTCTCCTCTTTTAACATCGTCATGGAGGGACCTTTTTGAAGAACCAAGAACATTCTTGGATCCATTGCCTCCATGAATATTCTTGCTCTAACTTTCCAAATGGAAAAGTTCTCCCTGGAACAGATAGTTATTCTTGACTCCATAGCTTTGACACTTGGACACCCAATGGCAGATCTGTTCAAGCTGTTAAGCTTTTCATTGAACAACATCGCTTTGATATCACTTGTTGTTTATGGGGTGTCTACTTTATCACCTAGAGGGGGGGGGGTGAATAGGTTTTTCAAATTTATTTCTTCCCCTTTATGATGTTGTTGATTTCTGATTAATGGATCTATAAATTAAAGAGCAAAACACAGAAAGCACACAACGATCTATAGAGGTTCCTCAAGATAGGGTGTCTTGAGTAGTCCTCTCTCCCTCTATGCCTACCCAGCAGTGTGCTAGGCTCGGCAAACTCCGCCAAAAGCTTCAGGCCCTCAATCCTTAGAACACGGACCCGCAAGTCCCAACAGCCTAGGCCCGCAAGCCCCTACTTCCCCCGAGCCCGCAAGCTCGACACTCAGGCGCTCAAGCCCTACAACGCGGACCCGCAAGTCCCAACAGCCTAGGCCCGCAAGCCCCTACTTCCCCCGAGCCCTCAAGCTCGACAAATCGCACTGACAAGCGCACTGCCCTGACCCTCAAGCCTCACAGCTCTCCAGCCCTCAAGCTCGACAAATTGGCCCGCAATCCCTACAAGAAAATACAGTAATACAAACCGTTCTTCTGCCTGATGAAGATCGGCAACTTTAGCCTGTTGAAGATTGGCTCCTTGAGATTGAAGAAGATGCTTCAGATTCAGATCTTTGACAGCGCAGATCTTCTTCAATCTTTACTTTTTTCCTGATGTTGAACGGCGACTTCTCAGTCAGTGAAGATGACTGATTCTTTTGAGAACGCTTAAATCTTGTTCTCCTTCTTCTCCGCTGAATATACTGTTCTATTGAAGAGCGGCGAGATTTTTTTTTCTCGTTCTTTTTCTTGCACAGCAAGCTTCTTTTTTTCTAATTTTTTTCTTCGTTCTCTTTTAGGGCAACCTCTTATCCCTTTTATAAGAGTGCGAGGTCCCCAACGGTCTTCTGAAAAAGTGCCTTAAGTGTCAGACGCTTCTTTCCTTAAGAGCACGCGCTGATTAGGCAATCAGGCGACTACATTAATTGCTGACAACACGTCCGTAAGATTTGAATTCTGTCTTGAAGATACTTGCATCATTACAACGACAAGCTATCTCTGACTATGTCGTCGTGATCTTCCTTCTTGCATCATGTCATCGTGATCACATTGTTCTCTCGACGACATGCGTTCTTTACGACGATGTTTGTTCTTTCTCGACGACACGACCACTTTGGTGAAGTCGACGATACTGCGTCTTCTCTGCGTTCGACAATCTTGCTTCTGCGTTCGACGAACACGCCAAATCTCAGCGGTCGTCGATCTTCCTTCTGAGCTCGACGATCTTCCTTCTGCGTTCGACGAATAGCATTCTGCGATCGACGAACTTGCCATCCTTCGTTCGACGATTGGCATTCTTCGTTCAACGATCTTGCTAAGTCTCAGCGATCGACGAACGCGCTACTTCTCAGCGGTTGCTTTGCACATCATCACGACGACAAGTATACTTTGTCAACGATGTCTCAGCAATCGACGAACACGCTACGTCTTGGCGGTTGCTTTGCTCATCATCACGATGACAAGCATACTTTGTCGACGACATCTCCTATCCTTCTCGACGATATAGTACTTCGTGAAGTCATTAAAGTATATGACATATTGTCGATCTCTGCAAGCATAAACTAGATGGAATATTAAATACAACTTGCATTTATCATTGAGCTGAGCAGTTCTTCAAATCAGGAACATTGCAGGACACTGTTCCCAACAGAAGTCTTCTTGCTCTCTAGAGTGAGAGCTTTCTTTTTGTTGAAACTTGACTTCTCCTTCTTCTTGAAAAAGCTTTCTTTACTGTCCTATTGCCTTTTGCGGCCGACGTGCTTTTCTTTCTAATTTCACAAAGTTTGCAAGATTCCAAAAGTTTCAAGGTTAGGGTTTGTTGACCCTCTCTTAACCTTTTATAGCCCTGAAATTTCAAACGGCCGAAGCCTTACAAAATTAGTCTCAGAGTGCTTTTCAGAAGTGATTGGTTTGGCATCTGCTTTCGGCGTCTCCGCCAATTTGAAATCCCATCTTCTGAGCTTGGCAAGATGATATCGTTGTGTGAAGATAGTTGACACAATGATAAATGACATATCATAGTCTCCTTGAGCTCTCACAATTATATCAACGTGTGAAGCTTGTTGACATGACGATATCATCGTGTTCTTCTTGTTAATATGCCGATAAATGACAAACACTTTCGTTTACACTCTATGAGTTATCACAACGATATCATTGTGTGAGTGTTATTCACATAACGATATTGTACTTAGAGACTTTTATTCTGCTTATGTCACATCAGATAGACATCAAATAAAAATGTACTTATCATTGATTGAGAGACTTCTCCCACTCTGAAATATTATGGGCAATGTTCCCAACAGGAACCCCGTCAGTATTTATTATTACATATACAAGTTTAATGTGTTGCATAGCATATATCTTTGTTGTTTTAAGTGTTGTTTTTGCTTATTTAGATCATTTTTTTAACTACAATGTTTCAAGATAATATGTTAGAAATGTTGCAATAGGTCTATCGAAGAATTGCGACATCTACTTATGGTATATGCATAGTTTTGTATTGCGCTGTTTGAACGTATGAAAAATTATTGCCTTTGAGAATAGATAATGCCTCCATAGGCAACATCTTTTATCAACATTCATTTATATTTTAGCAACCATTTATAATTTTATGGAACAATTATCAATTTTTGTAGTGTCTTTTAATAAAAAAAAAAATCATTTCCTAACATCCCATATGAGTTTGCTTATTATAATGCCATTAATGAACTCTTGAGCTATTGGCTTCCAAATACTTCCAGATTAAATGAATAATTATAATTATTTTGATGTAATTCAAACCCTAACCTAAATATTCATGCAAGTGATGCTCTTCGACTTAGGTTTCTGGTCAACTTGGGTTAGATAAATTATATTTATTTATTTTAAAAAAAAGGAATTATGCCTCCCGTAGTGATAAAATGAATATATAGTGTTTTTAAATATACTATTGTATATAACCAAATCCACTCCATACGGATCTGTTTGGCGCGGCGTTTTTTCTCCGGTGAGTTTGAACAAAAACGTCATCATCATAGAATGTATGTTTAGAATGACAACGGTTATGACCGCCAGCAAGAAAAGAAAACTAGTTTTGAACATAAAAGTTGATGAACTTCCTTAGATGAGGACGGGCATTCACGAACGACGGTTCATAATCATCACGCTCACAACTGCCGCCACCGTCCAAACGGAACCATGATCTCAGGATGTTATCAAACATATGTGTTTTACTATCTGTGGTTTTTACAGCCACAAAGGATAAAAGATTAAAAAACATTATAATAGTAATGAGTTACAAAAATGTAATCGAGTAATGCCGAGTTATTAATTAAAATTATATACAGAAAAAAGCAGTAGGACTATTCAATATCTAATGTTCATCAAATTATATCCTTCCTAACATTAACAATGTCCAAGCAACCGCATGATACATGTGTCAATAGTCTCATTCGATACTTTGACGTGCAACAATCGTCAGTATGGTATATGAGAATAGTTTGTTTGTTTTTTAGATGCTCCAAAGGTAACAACTGAGAGAGAGAGAGAGAGAGAGAGAGAGAGAGATAAAACAAAACAAAAATGATAAGATATAAAAAGTGAGTTGTTAAAGGCGCTGTTTTAGCTATTCGCAGAGCAATTTCTTCTAATTTAACTTTAAAATTACTCCTCCAAAAACACTAATGGCTTCGCACTAACCAGCACAACACTAGCTTGAAAACTCAGTTTGTTATACATCCATAAAGGCCTTGGGGTGCGTCTATAGAAAACTTCACTAAAGAGAGATGGGGTCAACGGTCAACGCGTGATTGCTCGAGTTGAAGAAACCGAACCCGCCATTTCCGACGCCAATCGCCAGTGCGAGAGCACGCACGGAGCACGGAGCACGTCGCGCGCCGCCATAGCCGAACCTCACTACCGTGGTGCGATTAGCCCGCGCCCCACTAGTGGGGTGCAAATAGCCGCACCCCCATAGTGGGGGGTACGGCCAAACCGCACCCCGTGTTTGGTGCGGCCAAGCCGCACCCCCTCGAGGTGCGGCCCGGCCGCACCACACGTGGGGAGCGGCCAAGCCGCACCCCCTTGGGATGCGGCCAAGCCAAGTCGCACCCCCTTGGGTGCGGCCCGGCCGCACCCCCTCGGGGTGCGGCCAAGCCAAGCAGCACCCCCCTCGGGTGCGGCCGCACCGCGCCCCCTTAGGGTGCGGCCAAGCCACTCTCCCCCGTAACGGGGTTAGGGCAAATCTCCCCCTCTTCTGACTCGCCGCCCGCACTTCGGGTTCCGAATTCTGCCTAGAGCGCCTCCTAGAACACTCAGAACGCTCTCATGTTTGTTGCGCGCTCAGAACGGTTCCCTGCCCGCTCAGAACGCTTCCCCGTTCGTTACGCGCTCAGATCGCTTCTGAGCGCGCTCAGAGCACTTTCACATTCCTGACACGCTCACTTTTTGTCTTTCTAATTTCTCAGATTGCAGAAACAGCTTGTCACCATTTTCACCTTCAACAAGGCGGCCCGAACTGCCCAAACTGCCCGAACTGCCTGAGGGGCGAGACGGACATTTACAAAAAATGGCGATCCGTGTGCTCCGAATCGACCTGCGTGATTCGCCCGTCAGGTGGTTACGGTGGTTACGACGGCAAAATTACCGGGCTACCCCCGGCCAAAGCTATAAAAGGAGCCCAAAACCTTCATTTGTGGGGACCTGGCCTTCTGCACCCGGGAGAGTTCCTTTGAAGATTTCCACGGAATTCTCCTTCGGCGCTTGAAGATATCCTTCGTGGACTTGAAGATCTCCTTCGTGGACTTGAAGATTTCCTTTCTCCCGAAAGGCGACTCAGCATTCTCACTTTTGTTCTCCCCAAAGGCGACTCAGCATTCTCACTTTTGTTCTCCACCGTTCTCAGAATGAAAAAGGCTTAGTTTTCCGAGAGGTGGCTTGTCACCTTCGGAACTCTCTCTCTCTCTCTCTCTCTCTCTCTCTCTCTCTCTCTCTCTCTCTCTCTATCATTGTAACGAGCGGCGGCCTGTCGCACTCGATTTCTAAATACCTAACTGTAAACTCTCGGAAGATAGTGAAGTTTGGTCGGCACAGCTCCGGCCGCGTGCTTTTTTACCCTTTCCGTGTTTTCCACGTTAAAAAAGTCCCAGTGTACTCAAAGAATCTCTAATTGACTGTTTGTGCACTCGGTTCGCTTCCGAGCTAAGGTGGTTCAAATCGACCGGTCTACCAAAGAACCCGAGCGACCCGCAACTGTTTGGCTATCTGTGGGAAGTGGTTCCCAAAGTTCAGCAAAGATAACAGAAGGTAACACTTGCCTCCAATTGCAATGGCAAGAAGAAGTGCTCGCACCACTGAAGGATCAGTCCCGGAGGGGCGCGTCGACCCATCTCCCTCCCACTCGCTTATCAATGCGCCTCTCACAGAAGAGACAGTGCTTACGCCTGCGACAGTGCTGGAAGGGCGCATTCGGTAGATGGAAGATCAACAAGCCGAGATGCTGACTCTCGTAAGAAATCATGGGGCTCCTCGAGTTCCCGTTCAGCCTCCAGCTTCGAACATTCCTCCGCCCCCAGCTCCGAATCCTGCTCCGGTCGAGGGGGCCATTCGAGAAGATGAAGCCTCAGAAGATTTCTCCGACGCCGCAAGCTCCGCTCACCCTGCTCCGCCGATCAGAGGACCGGAGGCTGACCCCCATCACCATCGCCAAGGAAGAGCTGCTCCTGGCCGAGCAGTAGAAAGAACCACACGAGAGGAGATACGTGACATGAAAGAGGAAGAGTATGGTCAGGCGGGGCGACGCGCAGCTCTCGTCTGCCGTCCCGCGCATCACGGCTCCCCACTATCGCCTCAGGTTTTGGCCCATCCAGTTCCAAACGGTTTCAAGCTTCCCAACATCGAAACATTCGACGGGACGAATGACCCATTGGAACATGTCAATCACTTCACCACCATCATGAGAATTTACAGCGCCCCCGATCAACTCCTCTGTCAAGTGTTCCCGGCAACCTTGAAGGGAGAAGCGCGCACTTGGTTCCACTCCCTGTGAGATGGGGCCATCAACAACTTTGCAAAAATGGCGCAGCAGTTCGTGGACCAATTCATCGCCAATCGTAGGATTGTCCGGGATCCCTCCCATCTCTCGGGAATCCGCCAGAACGACGGAGAAACTCTGAAGGATTTTTTCCGACGCTTCACCTCCGAGGATCGACAGATCCCGGGAGTCGACCCCGAGCTCTTGCGAGGAGTTTTCCTCGGAGGCCTCCGCCCAAGTGGTTTTACTCAGCTCTAATGAGAGAAACCATGCCAAGTTATCCTGACCTCGTTCACCGAGTTGATGCTCAGATAGCTGCCGACGAGGCCATCAAAGTGCACCATCGACAGTTCAAAGGTAGCCAAGGAAGGAAGATGGGGTCAGATCAAGCCCCTCGTGGATGAGAAAAGCGGCGTGGCGAGGGACGCCGCAACGATGAACATCGCCGCAACACCCGAAGAGACCTGGGTCCGCAGCCTCCCAGGGTCTACACCCCATTGAATACCACCAGAACAAATGTGCTCTACGCCATTCAGAACAACCCAGAGCTCCGCGCACCTCGGGCGTTAGCCCCAAACCCGAGGGGTGATCATTCCAGGTGCTGCGAGTTCCATCAGTGGACCGGGCATACCACTAAAGAGTGTACCAGACATAATGACGAAATCGAACGTCTCGTCTGCCAGGGACTCCTAGGGAGATTCCTATAAGGCTAGGTTCCCAATCAACCTCAGCAGCCAAGGGAGGCAAGGGAGTAGCCTGTCGCTCCCCAGGGCGCGGGAGGAGGAAGGCCGATGGTGGGAGAAATCGAAACGATAGCTGGACCTCTCGTCCTAGCAACGCAAATCCTCTCGATTGCGAAACCCCCGAGAGACCACGAGGACAAGAAGCTCAAACAGGACATTATGATCGCTTTCGGCGAAGAAGACCTGCCAGGGTTACGACTACCGCATCAGGATCCCCTCGTAATCAGTGCAGGGATCGGGGACCCTTGCTTAAATGTGAAGAGGATATTGGTCGAAAACCGAAGCTCAGTCAATGTTCTATTCCTTTCAACTTTGCAAAGTATGATGCTCACGAAGGATCAGCTCAGCCCTGCAGCCGGGCCCGTCTACGGCTTCGACAACCGACCTGTTCCAGTTCAAGGCATGATCACTCTCCCAGTCACATTGGGTGAGTTTCCGAGACAGTCAACGTACAACATCCAGTTCGTGGTGGTGGAATCCACCTCCGCCTATAATGCCATCTTTGGGAGACCGCTCCAATCTATCTTTGGAGCAGTTCCGTCCATTCTGCATCTGGCTATGAAGTTCCCGACTGCCGCAGGAATAGGGGTCGTAAGAGGAAACCAAGAAGCAGCCAAACCTATTATCTGGAGCAAGCTCAACCGACAAAGGCAACCGCCCTCAACATCAACAACTTCGACCTACGGGATGAAACTACTCTGCAGCGGGGTGCGCCTGTTGAAGGATTAGTAGAAGTACCACTCTCTCAGCAGTATCGCACCCCCTTAGGTGCGGCCCGGCCGCACCACCTTGGGGTGCGGCCACGAAAAGCCGCACCCCCCTCGGGTGCGGCCGCACCGCGCCCCCCTTAGGGTGCGGCCAAGCCACTCTCCCTCGTAATGGGGTTAGGGAAAATCCCCCCTCTTCTGACTCGCCGCCCGCTCTTCGGGTTCCGGATTCCGCCTAGAGCGCCTCCTAGCACGCTCAGAACGCTCTCATGTTTGTTGCGCGCTCAGAACACTTCCCCGTTCGTTACGCGCTCAGAACTCTTCTGAGCGCGCTCAGAGCACTTTCACATTCGGGGCATGCTCACTTTTTGTCTTTCAAATTTCTCATATTGCAGGAACGGCTTGTCACCTTTTTCACCTTCAACAAGGTGGCCTGAACTGCCCAAATTGCCCGAACTGCCCGAGGGGTGAGACAGACATTTATGAAAAATGGCGATCCGTGTGCTCCGAATCGATCAGCGTGATTCGCCCGTCAGGTGGTTACGGTGGTTACGACGGCAAAATTACCGGGCTACCCCCGTCCAAAGCTATAAAAAGAGCCCAAAACCTTCATTTGTGGGGACCTGGCCTTCTGCACCCGGGAGAGTTCCTTTGAAGATTTCTACGGAATTCTCCTTCGGCGCTTGAAGATCTCCTTCGTGGACTTGAAGATCTCCTTCGTGGACTTGAAGATTTCCTTTCTCCCGAAAGGCGACTCAGCATTCTCACTTTTCTTCTCCCGAAAGGCGACTCAGCATTCTCACTTTTGTTCTCCACCGTTCTCAGAAGGAAGAAGACTTAGTTTTCCGAGAGGTGGTCTGTCATCTTCGGAACTCTCTCTCTCTCTCTCTCTATCATTGTAACGAGCGGCGGCCTGTCGCGCTCGATTTCTAAATACCTACCTGTAAACTCTCAGAAGATAGTGAAGTTTGGTCGGCACAGCTCCGACCGCGTGGTTTTTTAACCTTTCCGGGTTTTCCACGTTTAAAAAGTCTCAGTGTACTCAACGAATCTCTAATTAACTATTTTCGCGCTCGGTTCGCTTCCGAGCTAAGGTGGATCAAATTGACCTGTCTACCAAAGCACCCGAGCGACCCGCAACAGAGTTTATTGTGACGACCTCAGTCTCGCCGGATCCACCGATCCCCATCTCATGGAAATCAGTCACGAACTCAGGTTCATATCCACTGCCTCAATGAAAGAATTATGTGCGGTTCTCATTTTTTCCTTTGAAGATCTTGCTGCTCGATCCAGTTTTTTCGAAGTTTTAGATTGTTGTGAAATACGTGGTTGTTGGTATTTTTGATATTTTTGAGCAATCATTATTTGTGTTATTTTCATTTTCAAATTTACATTTTTAGTTGATATTGATTTTGATTTGTTTTTTATAGGAATATGAAGACCATGACGATCAACGAGAACAAAATTG
This sequence comes from Dactylorhiza incarnata, assembly GCA_033032865.1. Classification (NCBI taxonomy): domain Eukaryota; kingdom Viridiplantae; phylum Streptophyta; class Magnoliopsida; order Asparagales; family Orchidaceae; genus Dactylorhiza; species Dactylorhiza incarnata. Next base: position 19,290,390 of record JAWHQI010000001.1, on the reverse strand, counting down.
ATGATTTTTTGTTTGCAACAATTTTCTTTATTTGCTGAAATTTATTATGTAGTTCATTAATTTTCCTTTTTTATTGAAATTCAAGTTGGGATGTCTTTAACACTACTGTGGTGCAATTTATAATTGTAGCTTCCTTTAACAAAACATGAGAAAATGTGGTGTCTTTAACAAAGCGGCGTTACTAGCCAAAAGTATGATGCCCTTAACAATTTCCTATAAAAAATAGTGAATCTATCTCTAGCCATTATCTGAAGGAAATTATTTTTAAAAATAAATTATTAGACATCAAAGGAAATATTCATATATATATATAGAAAGTACGACTTGGATTGGCATTCTTGTCTACAATTTCTATGCCTATGGCTGAGTCCAGCATTAAGTATCGTGCACGCGTGATCCATAAGCATGTGGAATAATATTTTAAGAAAGGAAAAAAACATGTTCAAAAGAAAATATTTGCACAATAACTGAATTTTCAAACAACATGAGGCTAAAGAAAACGAGTGTTTTTATAAGATTATGTATTACTTTATTCTTGTCAACGGACAATACTTTCTTTTTGCAAGCAATTAATAAGACTTTGGAATAGATAATGAACAAGTTGTATACAAATAATATATATTATTTTGTTTTTGTTTTATTAAACTTAAAACTCGTATAACTTTGATCTTGGCTAGTCAATTGACATTATATTTCAAAGGGTTGCTTAATACGAGTGTTAGTGGTCTTTTTGGGTGTTATCTCCAAGAACCGACTTAGCTCGAGAGTGAGCCAAACACGCAAACAGTTAAAAGAGAACCAACAACAGAGACGGTAAGACTTTTTACGTGGAAAAACCCGGAAAGGAAAAAAACACGGGGCCGGTTCGGTGCAGACCAATATCACTAGTTTGCTTGAGGTTACAAGTGTAAGGATCTTCGAGAGGGTGATAGGCCACCACTACGATTACTAGTATGTGAATGTAAAATGGATGCGTAGTCTTCCTTTGTGCTTGCAGGAGCAGCTTCGAGAACATGCTCAGGAGCAGGCACATGAGAAGGAGCATGAGAAGTCACATGAGAAGGCACTTGTACTCCGAAAGAGATCTCTAAGTCACTCTTGAAGGAGGACTTAAGAGCCGAGGGAGGTCTTTAAACTCAGAAGGAAATTTATGAGAGTTTTCTCGCCGGAAAACTTGAGAGCTCTCTCCTTGCACTTCAACATTTTAGTTGTACGACAACATTTTTTTGTGGCATTTTTATAAACGTCATTGTAGATTTTTGGGATTTCAGCGTTTCTTATGAAAGCGTCGTGGTAGATAGTATTATTGGCGGGGTTTTTTTACAAAAACGTGTAATAGCTCAAAAACATAACGAAATAAAAATAGAGCGCTCATTTCTGGCGCTATTCCACTGGCTACCCTAATTTGGATACCGAAGGTTTGCGGAAGGTTCTTGAAGCCTCCATTCAGAGTTTCCACCATCCTCCATTTGCATACGGTGTCCCACCTCAATCACGCCGGTGAAACTCTGTGGGAGGCCATTCACTTCAATCTTTCTAGGAGTAAGCCCAACATTTCCATCTAGATCTAGACCTTCCACTGCTATTTTCCTCTGCTCTTTCTCGCGGCCACCAATAACATGGAGCCCTAACATCGTTGCATGCTCGAGAGAGACAGAGAGAGTACGTGGCGGTGCACATCAATCTCAAGGTTAAGGGTCAAGTGAAAATTTCTTTCGGAATGGAAAATATGCTGTTCTATTTGCGATTTTCATGTTTGATTTTTTATTCTTCTTCCGTGAAGCACTACTCTTTTAATTTTTTTAGTCTTCTTCATTAAATCCGATTAAGTTGATACGACATTTTTGGTGGTTTATTCAGGGTGCAAGAACAATTTATGTGTCTTTTGTTGTTGACTACTGCACGCAATAGAATTTTTGTCGGCGGTATTTTCCAGACGGCGGCGGGATCCCGGCGGCAGTGCAATGTACGGACCCCGACGTCGCCCTTTAATCACGTCGGCAACATTTCCCTTGTAACATCGCCCAAACTACTAGACCCCTAGGAAATATATGTCATGACAAAGTCATGAAAAAAATAGGATAAGTGACCAAGGGTACCTTTGTTGGACATGTGTGTCACATCCCTTTGTTTGAGAATAACAAATCCCAAATTGTATTTGATCTTGCTTGTCGTGTGTTTATAGTGTGCAGGAACTATAGGTGCAATACTCCACAGGTAGAGAGCAGCTTGGAACCAACAAACTGAACTTAAGCACTACCGCCAGCGCTAGGGGTTACAGCAGGCGCTAGCGCTACCGCCAGTGCTAGCGCTACCGCCAGCGCTAGCGGTACCCGCCTAGCACTAGCTCAAGTTCGTGCACAGCGCCACGCCGCCGACGGTTGCGCAATCGCTCTACACGAACACTACCGCAGGAGCTAGGTGCTACCGCAGGCGCTAGCTCCATGGTCTATAAAAAGAGCCAATTTTGATCATTTTAATAATCCATCCCAGAGAGATTGCTTGTGCAACAATTCTATTGCTGTTATGCTGCCGAAGTTGGATCTCCCATAAAAAGTTTAAGGAGAATTCTCGAGGAGGACTATGTCACGCTACATCCGAAGGACGATCGCTTCGACCTCGCTCATACAACAGCGTTCCTTCATCTCCAAATTCAGAAGATCTCATATAGGGAGTTTTTATCATTATTTTCATTCCATATATTTTTGTAACTGTTTAGAGAATTCGCCTTGTGTTGGCGACTAGGTCCTTGCGCGGCTTAGGGGGAATTTGCCGCGTGAGTTGGCGGCTAGGTCTAGGAGATTAGATCTAGGGGGTGCTCGAGGCCATATCCGGGGAAGGATTGGCTAGAGCGGCTTGAGGCCATATCCGGGGAAGGATAGGCTAAAGCCAACCGGTTCGTGGGGATACGAGTCGGTATAGAAAAAAATCACTTTCATTTGTACGCCTCCGATTTATAGCGATATTGAAATCAAATTTATGTAAACACCTTTTTATATAAATACAATCATGTCTATATTTGTGTTTACTTGATTTCTCTCCTTTGGCATAATCTCTAAAATATTGGTTACTATGTTTTCAGTTATAATTACTTTATCTAAATTGTTTATTTCAATCTCTTTCATCATTAAACAATTTAGTACTTGCTTCTAAACTTGGATATTAAGATATTCTCATAATTTAGCTAAATTGTTATTTTGCCTTCTCCTATTATAAAATAATTTAGTAATTTACATAAAATTATAAAAAGAATTTTATTTCCTTATTCACCCCCCCCCCCCCCTCTAAGGGCGCCTATCGATCCAACAAGTGGTATCAGAGCAGGTTATTCCAAATCGATTTAAAAAATCGGGAATAATGGTGTCTCATGATATCGCTACTACTAGTGGGAAAAACTTTTATATAAATGAAAAATCTTTGGCACCACCTTTATTTGAAGGCAAAAATTATAAAGGGTGGAAAATATTAATGAAATCTTTTTTTAACTCATATGATATCAAAATTTGGAATACGGCAATTATAAGACCAGTGGATGAATCAAATAAATAGTAATGTCATTTAAATGCGAAGGCTATGAATACTTTATTTTGCGCTCTATCTAAAGATATTTCCAAATTGATTTATTGCTTTACTAATACTTACAAAGTTTGGAAATTTCTTGATGAAATGTTTGATCTTCCGTGTATTGGTTTGGAGCATGCACAACAATTGGAAAAAATTCAAATTAGCACAAGCATTCAAGATAAAAACTCTCAGGATGAAACCATGGAGAGCACATCAAGTGGAAGAGAAGAAGAAATCTTATCTTTGGAAGAGGAGAGCCAAAAAGATGTTAAAGGAACTTTAAATTCAAATCTTGCCTCTTCCGATAGCAATGTAAGTAAATCAAATTCTTCTCTCTTTGTAACAAATTCTATTTCCACATTACATATGCTACAAATTGATAAACGTAAAATTAAGAAATTGAAAACTACAAATGATAAATTACGTTTAGAAAATAAAAGGGTTAAAAGCTAATGTTAATGTATAATCTAATTATGATGTGGTTTCTCCATCTTGCTCTTTTATTAAAATTTCAAAGCCTTGTTTTGATTGCAATCTATTAAAAGAAAAATTCAAGGATATTGAAAAAGGGCTCTTTGTTTCTAAAAAGTATAATGAAAAATTGATACTTGAAAATGATGCTTTAACTTGTAAGTTAAGACAATTAAAATCTTTTGTTGAAAAAATTCTAATTTCTAGTAATGTCATTCATCATAAGATTTTGAATAACAAAGATAAATTAATTTACAAAATCATTTTGAAAAAGGAACATTTTCATACATCAACTCAAAAGGAGTTTAGTTTCATAAGGATTATGATCCTCACAAAATTCTTAAGAGTCACTATAATAAGTCTCAATATATTTTCAATCATGACTCAAATTTAAAAACTCTTTTTCATGAAAAACAAACTAAAAAATATTTTCCTTCACATTATAAGAGTATGTCTATAAGAAAGAGTGGAAATGAAAATCATCAAAATTAGAATCAATCATTTAAAACATATTGTAACCCACTCTTTCAACATTCAATTCTAAAGAAAGACAATCACTCATAGAAACTTTCAAAGAATCTATATAATAAAATTCATTATGATTATCAACATCAATCTATTTTGAAAAATAATTTACATCAACATAAATTCCAAAGGAATTATTCTTCAAAAAACTATAATCATATAAAGATGTCACATAATTATAATATGAATTTAAAAGATAAACAACCAAGGTATGAATGGAGACCCTTAAAGAAAAATGACACATCAACTTTATTTGAAAGGGCCCATTTATCCTTGTCTCCCCAAAAATCATCATGCTATATTTGGGCACCCAAAGGAACCGTTACACATGGTCAACTTTGGATACCTAAATCTTTTATCATTTAGTACCTTTCAAATGCATGAAGTAGAAACAATTAAAAAATGAAATATCATTTCTCTACTTCATGATATGCGTAATTTCTTTTTCTTTGTTGCTTTTTATTATTTATTTTTACTTAAGCCAACATGCCTTGGTCACCTCATAAATATTTAAAATATGACTTACACATCTTAAGCCTAATAGTTTAACAAATCAAATTGAATTAAAATTGAACATAAAGTCATATGTTTTTAAAAGTGACATATCTCTCATCTTTTTAATTTTTATCCTTTTAAATCCTTTACCCATAAATGTCTTGAATTATCATTATAAATTGAATATTGAAATTATTATCAAGGCTAATGAAGTTATTTTAAAAAATGGATTTAAATGGTTTATTAAGGGCTTAGGCTAAAAATTAAAATGCGCAACGTTTTGATTATTTTCTATTTTGTTTGCTGCATATGATAGCTCTTATAATGAATAATATTATCAAGTAAAATCGAAAACAAAAATTCACAAAACGCATGTTTAATCCTTCAAAAATGCGAGTCTTCGATCAAAACTTCAAACGACCACATCGTTTGATCCACTCGTCTGATTTTCGCATTTAAAATGTTTTCAGAAAGAGAACAAAAATCTCCATCCAACAACGAACCAGGCTTGCCCACTCGAGTTCGTTTGGTGCTAACGAATTGCCCAAATTCAACTTCGTTTAAAAGTTACTTCAGTTTTCTTATTTCGACAATTTCTGTGTCTATGGATTTTTCATCACATACTATCATTAGTATAATTGTTTCATATATTGACTTAGGTATTATGTGATGTGTGTCACCATTGTTTTGCATGTATTTAGACCTTAAAATCATCTTGTATCATTAAGTTCAAATCAAAAGTTTAATCATTCCTTTCTAGGTCTAAAGAGAAATAAGTTGAAATCTTCTCATATTACATGCAACATTATCTCCATTAATCGTATATAGTAACATTGCATTCAAACTTATCATCCAAGCATCACTTCTTAGTTTGTGTTTAAATTTATATGTTAGGTATAACATCTACAATGTTATTCAAAATTTATGATAACTATGTGATTTGAAATTATAATCGAATACTAAAATTCCAACAAACACATAGTTTATGGATTAATCATTAGACTATATATGAATATTGTATCATGAATCATATATTATCATACAAAACCAAAGATCAATAAAGTCAATTATTGAATGCAATTTTATTATAAATTTCAAAACTTTATATATGTGATCTTTGTTTTTAGTACGATTGCATGATCATCACTTTCTTGACTTACAAATCAAACATGCTCATTCAAAAGAAAATCACCAAATCATATTGCCATAAGTCTAGAAGGAATAGAATTCACATACATCATGATGATCTAACATATATTCTATGCAAAATTCTCTAAAATCATAAATCATAATTCATGTTCTATCAAGAAATATCTTAAATCAATAATATATATCACCTAGGAATTATGAATCTTATGATAAAAATATGAATAATGTTTTCTTTACAATATTTGGTGTATTGATATACTTTGCTATTGATTGCATGTATCTCACATAAATGTAGACTCTAGAATCAACTTTGTAATAATAAGAATAAATCAAACTAAACTATCACTTTTATTCTATATCTATAATTTGAAACTCTATTTTGGAATACATGCAATATTAATGTTAATTTTATGATGTGACATTAAACCCAAAACTCATCATACTAGCATTATCACTTTTTGAATATTAGTAATTGTGCTAGTTATCACATATCGTCATCTCATAAAAGTAGAAAAACTATGTGGCTTTATATTTTTCTATAATTCTTTACTTTAAACAAAAACCATAGTTTAATATTCAACCCATAGTTTAAAAGCATAGGTTGTCCAAAGATTATTCACATATGACTTCATAGCTCACTATAGGGGGGGGGGGCGTAGGGTTGTATGTGTTGGATATTGAGGCGCCCTTAGAGGGGAGGGGGGGGGGGGGGGGGGGTTTGAATAAGGGTTTTAGAAATCTTAAGCTTTAATAGAAAACTGTTGATATTTTATTTGAATAATAATGAATATAAAACAAAGAGTAGCAAATAAATTTTATTAAATAAACAAAACATGATTATCATTAATAAACTTGAATACAAAATTTAATCTCTATGTCGCTAGAGATTGAGGTGACAAATATGAAAACTCTTTTTGTTTTCTATACCGACACGTATCCCCACGAACCGGTTGGCTTTAGCCGATCTCTCCCCAGATACGGTCTCAAGCCGCTCTAGCCTTCCTATCCCCAGAAAGGCCTCGAGCACCCCCTAGATCTACTCCCTAGACCCAGACGCCAACACGAGGCGAATTTCTCCCTAAGTCCTAACCAGACCCAGTCGCCAACACGAGGCGAATTCACGAATTGATTACACAGATAAAAATAAAAGATAATTACTAAATTCAAGTAAAAACTCCCTAGAAGAATTCTGGAGATGGCGAAAGCACGCTGAATATTCTTGAAGTCGAAGCGTGCGTTCTTCGCGTTGTGTAAGCGTTGATCCGGTCCTCCTTGAATTCTTTGCTTGAATATGTGTGGGAGATGATGATCTGGAAAATACGGCCTTGACAAGGTTTCTGAAGTGTTGGAAGAGGGCTCTTGACAATCAGTAGTCGGAGAAGACAAAATCCTTCGATTTATACAATTTGAGCTAACGCCGGCGTTAAGTCCTAACGCCTGGCGTTGACCATGTATAGAAATATATTAATGGCTCGGATCTTCAGAAGAGGAAGGAGATTCTGCACTTTAGGAATGTTTTATTTTAGGCAATATCAACGATGGCGTTAAGGCTAACGCAGCGCGTTGGGCAAATCATTCTGAATGTTCCTCCTGACATCACAGTTGTTTTCTCCTTGCCAAATTCGTCGACCGGATAGCGCCCAGCGTTACGACTAACGCCTGGCGTTGAGATTCTTTCTTTAATCAGACGGCACGCCATCTTCTTTGAACAGCATCTTCGTTGAACGCCATTTTCGTCGAACGGATAGCGCCCGGCGTTAAGAGCTAATGCATGGCGTTTAGTTTCATCTTTAATTAGCTGGCACCCCAATTCGTCGAACAGATAGTTTTGTCAAACACAATTCGTCGAACTGGCTTCATCTTTCGTCGAACGAAATTTCGTCGAACGAAATTTCGTCGAACGGAGTTCGTCGAACAGGCTTCTTCTTTCGTCGACCGCAATTTCATCGAGCGCCTGAGCGTTGAATGCAGTTACTATTTCGTTGACCACAACTTTAAGTTTGTCGACCGCAAATTCGTCAAATGCAGCTTTTCATTTAGCGCCAACGCCCAGTGTTAAGCCTAACGCCTGGCGTTAAGTAACTTTCAATCCTTCAGCTTGTGGTTAGTGCCAGACCATTGTTGCAGCTACCTGGTGTCAAAACTGTCCATACCTACATGCTAAAAACACAATGGTAAACAAGATCAAATACAAGTAGGATTTGTTATTCTCAAATCAAAGGGATGCGGAAAACCATGTTCCAACAATCTCTCCCTTTTGATAATAACAAATCCAATTAGAGATAAATTAGATTCATAGATAAAGCATTTGTGTTTTTAAAAGGATATATGACACAAGCAATTTATAAGATAATGATAAGAATTATAGTTTCATGGAACATTATGCTCCCCCTACAAAGATGCTCCCCCTTAGTGTATACTCCCATAAATTAGATACATGCTCCTCCTTAATCTAGTGAATCCAACTCCATTAATCAATATGATTTAGCATTTTATTCTCCCCCTTTGTTATTCGCAAAAGAGGGTGGAGTGAAACAAAACAAGAATAAGGAAGACAAACGTTGAGACATAACTAAGAGAGGATTAAGAGTTTTGTGTTAACATAAAGTAAGTCATGATCGAGCTAAGGGAGAGAGTAGCACAGCGGAAAAATATATGATAAGCGTGAAAGAACATCAATCAAAGATTATACCAAAGGAATGATTTCACGTGCTTTATAAGAGTTTTAAGCATAAGAAAAGGTAATGATTTCTAAGTAACGAATCTACCCAGACAATATATCTACACCCTAGCCCTATACTAAGTGACGGATGGGCATGAGGAGCTGCAAACATGTCGTTGGTTGGGGTGTTAGTCCCATATGCAAACACTAGACTAAAATTCACCCTAACACTCTTTCCCCCCAGTGCCTCGCAAGGCCCCACTGGAACCCTCCCCGGTTAAGGACAAGACATGACTTAGAGGTCAGGTAATCTAATGTCTACAACCATACACCCCCGCTATGGTGAGATATAAAGTAATGGATAATAATAATTGGAAACATTTAAGCGTTTTAAATCTAATGAGAGGTACATGGCCTATGTAATTATATTGTTATTTGAATTTATTAAGCACAGAACTCACATAGCTATTTTGAAGTCCATTAATAAATCATAGTTATTTAAGACTTGATATAAGCATGAGAGTGTTGGAGTTACCATTGTGATCTAGAAGTGGTCAAACATGTAGTCTCACTGCCAACGCGATATGAGTCTGCAAGGTCGCACATAAGAGCATGTGGAGAAGTTGGAAGATTGACTGTGTTGGTAAAGGTTACCAATCACCATACAGAATGGGGTCCAACAATTGTTGTTGTCACAATTCGTCGAATATGATTCGTCGGAATTCATCGAATATGATTCGTGGAAACTCGACGAATGCTGATACCCGACGAATTGTTCCAGAAACACTAAACCCGGCAAATGTTGCTGTCGGCATTCGTCGAATATGATTCGTCGGAATTCATCGAATATGATTCGTGGAAACTCGACGAATACTGATACCCGACGAATTGTTCCAGAAACCCCAATTTTCCGTGGTCTGCGGATAGCGATTCTTTTAGGTCTTTTTATGTTTCGGGTATAAATAGAACTTGTTTTAAGGGTTCAAAAAAAGGTTACGCCAACAGGAAGTTCAGCCGACGGAAGTGTTCCGCCTCCCGAACCGTAGTCGACGAAAGAAGTTCCGCTTCGCTCGCCTTCGCAGATCGCATCGCCGGCGATCGTCGCCGTGATTGTTCTTCCTGGAGCGAACCTAGCAGTTCGTGGAAGTGCAAGGTGCAGTCGTATTTCTCCCGGCTCGTGTGGACTGCTGTAGAGACGTAGACATTATTCTACGTAAGGACTCTCGCACAGCCGACGACAGGACTCTTCTTCTTGGAGCATCTAGGTTGGATTTGATCCAACTCCACTAAGGTAATTTATGCCTAGTAGTTTTGATTAGCTTCTTGACTCAATGTTCTTGGCCCGATCCAAACTCTTTTGGGTTGTTCTCGTTATTTCCGCTGCGCCTACATATGATGTATGGGTGTAGAAAACCCAGCAGAGAGCACATGATATACAGATACATGATTAGATAGAGAAATGCGGAAAAAAAAATAAGAGTAGTATTTTTGTTATAGTTTCACCATTCCAACAATATGTCTAGACTCTTCACATTTGAGCATTTTAACTTTGAAAATTTTCATAACAAATAGGCAAGCATGAATTAACATATTCAAAAAGATACTAACTACAATGTAACCAATTCGTATTTCAAGTAAGGAAAATATTGTAGAAATCATTCATTGCAATCTAGTGCTTTTACTTGAGTTTTTTGAGAATTATGTAATATTTGCATTAGGATCCAATTCTCATTAGTGGAAGCTTTATGAAAAACAATGATGTGTGCATAAGGTGTTTTGATAAAAGTATACAAGTGAAATAATCAAAACACATGACATATGTAGTGAAATAGTAACAACAACAATAAGATTGTAATCATATAATTACTTTCACACATCACATCTAGAATAAAATTTCAAAGCACATAACATACATACAACTACCAAGGTGCTTTGCCCGCACAATGCTCATGAAGACTTATCAGGGAGCGAAGTAGTGCTTGGGGGATCACATAAGCAATTTTATTGATTTTTATTTTTAGTGATTCGGTGTACAAATAGAAGTGATAGAAAGAAATATGTTTGCACAAGACACTTTACAATTCTTTCCAAGGTGCTCAACCTAACAATGGTCATTAAGACTTATCAGGAGGGTGAGTAGTGCTTGGTGGAGTTTCTTTGGCTTTTTATTTTAGTTTTTTAGTAAGGGCCAAAAGGTCTCCGAATTCACTTGTTGTTGCAAACATTAATATTATTGAAATAACACATCGATATCGTGCATGAAATTTATTTTTGAAAGACAGTGTAGGTAATTTAGACATACAACTTAATATGTTAAAACTATTACACTACACAATCATGCAAGACTAGGATTATGAGCACATGTAGATTACCAAAATAGTGAGTGCATAATTCATTGATTAACATAAAGCATTACTCACACTTAGAGGCATGCTAGGCAATCATACACAATTATCTATAGACTATTTCATTGCACATAATCAGATTAAGGTCAAGGCATGACAAAAATAGTGTTTGAAAATTTGAAAGTAAAATTGGACATTGAAGAGACTCTTATTGTGTATGCCTAATCAATTTTGACCATTTGAAACAAAATGACTAAGATATATGTTCTTGTGAAGACATATAGTCAAACCATAATTTTGTAAGGAGTTAAAAAAAACAAACAACAAAAACATATTTTTGATCATTTTAAATTATTTGATTTTTTTTTTATTTTGAAATAAAAACAACCAAATTAATAATAAAGTAATTTGAAATCAGACACAATAAAATAAGGAAAATCATTAGAAAAATACCAAAAAAATACTAGTGAATGCAGAATTTTCATCTGGAGAAAAAAGACTAACGCATGGCGTTAAGTAGTTAACGCCGAAATAATACTCGATTTTTGAGGTTTTTGAAAAAAAATTTCTTTGGCATAGATAGTATGTACATAGACCATCTTAGGGTAGAAATTTCAGAGAAAGTTGATATGTTTTGATGGCTAAATTAAGCATATATTTTTATATTTTATATAAAAAATATAATTATATAATTTTTGTATATATCGAAGGAGACATAGCATGTTGTGATTATCAATTTGTTATATCTAAGACTCCTAATTCTAGTCTAAGTAGGGCAAAGCGGGAATCAGGTAAAGGTTTGGTAAATATGTCCGCAAGTTGTGAACCAGTTCCAATAAAGTTTACATGAACATGTTCCTTTTTTATGTGATCCCTAATGAAATGATGTCTAACGTCGATGTGTTTGGATCTTGAGTGATGAACGGGGTTGTTGGTTAAATCAATGGCACTCTTGTTGTCACACTTTAGTTCAATATTAGTTAGATGGACTCCAAAGTCTTCTAAAGTTTGAGTCATCCATAATGCTTGGGCACAACAACTTCCTAGTGCAATATATTTTGCCTCGGTTGTGGAGAGTGCAACAGAGTTTTGTTTCCTACTTGACCATGCAACTAGAGAAGGACCTAAGAAATGACATGTACCACTAGTACTTTTCCTATCTAAAGAACAACCCGCATAATCAGAATCAGAATATCCATGTAATATAAAAGAGTCATTATGTGGATACCAAAGACCTAATTTAGATGTCCCAATTAGATATCGAAAAATTTGTTTTACCGCTTTTAAATGAGATTCTTTTGAGTTTGCTTGGAATCTAGCGCATAGGCATACGACAAACATAATGTCGGGTCTAGATGCACTAAGGTACAATAAGGATCCAATCATTCCTCTATACAAAGTTTGGTCAATGGAAATTCTGGTTTCATCTTTTCCTAACTTTAGTGACGCGCTCATTTGAGTACTAGCTTGTTTTAAGTTTCCAAATCCAAATCATTTCAGCATGTCATGTACATATTTAGGTTGACATATGAAGATTCCATCATTTCTTTGAGTTATTTGAAAGCCTAAAAAAGAAGTTAATTCACCAACTAGACTCATCTCAAATTCATTTTGCATTACTAGTACTACTTCATTACACAACTCTTCATTAGTGGCTCCAAAAATAATATCATCAACATATATTTGTAAAATAATTATTTCATTATCAATATGCTTAATGAAGAGTGTGTTATCGGCACTACCCATTTTATAACCGTGCATTAATAAAAAGGATGTTAAGCGTTCATACCAAGCACGGGGCGGTTGTTTTAGACCATAAAGCGCTTTTCTAACCTATATACATGATTTGGAAATTTTTCATCAATAAATCCGGGGGGTTGTTCGACATATACTTCTTCTTTAATTATCACGTTTAAGAAAGCACTTTTAACATCCATTTGAAATAATTTGAACTTCTTATAACTCGCAAAAGCTAAAAAAAATTCTAATCGATTCAAGGCAAGCAACGGGTGCAAATGTTTCATCAAAATCTACCCCCTCGATTTGAGAATAATCTTGTTCTACTAATCTAGCTTTGTTCCTAGTGATTCTAGAATCTCCATCTAATTTATTTTTAAATATCCATTTTACACCTATGACTGGGTGATTTGATGGTATTTCAACAAGCTTCCAAACCCTATTCCATTCAAATTGATTTAATTCTTCATTCATAGCAATAAACAAAAACTCATCATTTAAAGCAGTAGAAACATTTTTGGGTTCAATTTCAGAAACGAAGCATATATTAGAAAAAGATTCATTAAGGGAAGAATGTGTCGTTACCCCTCTTGATGGTTCTTCAATGACAAGCTCCGTTGGATGATATCTTGTGAATCTAAGTACGCTTGGAGGCACAACTTCTTCTTGCACTGAATCTCCAACTTTGTTCTCTCCAAGTGGTTCAATGTCATCAAGCACCAAAGGTGAGATGGGTTCATCATCCTTTCCTGCACTGTTAGCATCTATACAAGGCACAAGTTCATCAAACTTCACATGAATAGATTCTTCAACCTTTTTAGTCCTTTTATTATATATCCTATATGCCTTGCTAGTAGAAAAATAGCCAAGAAAGATTCCTTCATCGCATTTTTCATCAAATTTAGCTAATGCATCTTTAGTATTTAAAATTAAACATTTACATCCAAAAACATGAAAGTAAGATACATTAGGTTTCTTTTGGTAATATAATTCATATGGAGTTAATTTCAAAATGGGGCGAAGCATGATACGATTTATAACATAGCATGATGTATTTACCGCTTCAGCCCAAAAAGATCTAGGTAACCCATACTCGGATAACATAGTGCGTACGAGTTCCTGAAGGGTTCTATTTTTCCTCTCCACCACACAGTTTTGTTGGGGGGTGTGTGGAGCGGAAAATTTGTGTTTAATGCCTAGATTATTTTAGAAAGTGGTGAAACTATCATTTTCAAATTCCCCTCCATGATCCGACCTTATGCATTTAATTTTTAAGTCTAATCCATTTTGAATGCGAATGCAAAGTTTTGAAAATTCAGAAAATGCATCGAATTTGGAGGTAAGAAATAGTCCACGTGAATCTTGAAAAATCATCAATTAATACAAAAGTATACTTTTTACCACCAACGCTACAAGTGCTAATTGGCCCAAAATGGTCCATGTGAATTAGTTGCAACGGTCTTGAGGTGGATACTTCAATTTTACTTTTAAACGATGTTTTTGTAAATTTTCCCTTTTGGCATGGTGAGCATAAGGAAGAGAGGTTTCCATTTAGGATTGGCAATCCTCTGACAATTTTATTTTTTGATAATTTTAAATTCAACTTGGTGCTAGAGTGACCAAGACGCCTATGCCATAATTCAAGTTCTTCATTTTTAGATATAAAACATTTAAGAGATGCACGTGATAGATCATGAAACGCTATTAAATAAACGTTATGAATTCTTGGTGCAGTGAGTACAATATTATTAGACTTAGGATCAATGATTTTGCACAGATTAGTAGAAGACTCAAATAACACATTAAGATCTTTATCGCATAATTGACTAATAGAGATTAAGTTATGTTTTAAGCCTTCTACAAACAAGACATTAGTAAGAGAGAAAGAGTCGTTACCCACTGTACCGGTGCCCAGTATTCTTCCTTTTCCATTGTCACCAAAAGTCACGGTTCCTCCTTTCTTCTTAGTGAGGCTAAGGAACTTTGCTTTATTGCCCGTCATGTGCTTGGAGCAACCTGAGTCCAAGTACCACATGTCTTTTTTGTCCTTAGCCTGCCAACATACATAAAAGGAAAATGTCAGTGAAGATCCGGATACCCATGAGGTTCCTCCCATAACATAAGTGGAGACCTTAGGTACCCAGATTTGCTTTACAGTACGCTCTACCTTCTTCCTACAAGAATCAGCGGTGTGGCAAAAAAACAAACAATTGGCACAAGCAACAAAAGGGGTTGAGACCTTTTTCAGAGAATTTTGTTGACCCTTGCTGGTGGAGGTAGAGTTAGAGGGAGTGAAGGTATTATTTTTAAGAAAAGTGTTTTGATTTCTGGGAGAAGAGCTAACACAAGCGTTAGTAGTCAATGTTGGGCGGTAGGCTTCCGAAACATAACCCAGCACAAACTTTGCAGATCCATGGCATTGGCTGCCCAAAATCATGTCCAGTGATTTTTGGCCAACCGCAAATTTTTTTATTGCCATATTAAGATCATTTATTTGTGCTTTTAAGGAAAAGTTTTCGCTTATTAAATTTCCACATCTCTTTGCGAAATTTTTCTTTTCATTTTCAATTTGAGAAAGATATTTTCAACCTTCTTTCTAAGTCTCCCTTTTCTTTTATGAGTGATTCGATATTCGAGAGAGTCTTAGAAAGATCGCATTCAAGTTCCCTTGCCTTTGCCAAATGGTTGTCATTCTTTTGGTAAGACACCAATTCTCTATCCAATGTATTTAGTTCTTTATTTAATTTTTTATTTTATTTTAAAAGGATTTTATTTTCAGTTTTTAGGAGATCAATATCTTTTAAGTTTCTTCCAAACGATTTGCACATTTTTATATATTCAACATAAAGATCATCATAAGTAGAGGGAATTACCTCGGTGTAGCATTTGACACTGCACTCGTCATCAGTAGATTATTGGTTATTCCCCATGAGGCACAAGTTTGCCTCACCATCCTTACTTGAACTTGACTCGCTTGAGCATCCGAATGAAGAATCATCCCATGTTGACGCCTTCAAGACCTTTTTCTTCTCCTTTCCTTTATGACGCTTTTCTTTTTGTTCCTTCAGGTATTTTGGACATTGGCTTCTTATATGCCCGGTCTTCCTACAGTGGAGCACTCAGAAGGAGGTCGCTCTTCATCTTCGTTGCTTGATTTTTCCTTTTCTCCTTTTTGGATGATGCTCCTTTTCGAAAGTACTTACGGAACGTATTTCTTCTCTCTGGATTCTTCATGAACTTTGTGAAATTTTTCACAAAGAGACTCTCCTCGTCATCTTCCTCATCGTCATCCTCTTTTCTTGACTTTAGTGCCAAGGATTTCTTCTTTGGCTCCTTATTGTATTCTTCATCTTGAATGTTGAGTTCGACCTCATGGGTTTTGAGGTTCCCAATGAGGCTCTCGATCTGGAGCCGCCTTAGATCATGCGATTCAGAGATTGCAGTCACCTTCGGATTGAACTTTGGAGGAAGAGACCGAAGGATCTTTCGCACCAAGTCACCATTTGAGAATGTTTTTCCAAGAATCTTTGAAGCGTTGACAATCTTGGTGAAGTGAGTATACATTGAGTCGACGTCCTCATTTGGATCCATCCTGAATCATTCAAATTCTGATTCTAGTTGGAATAACTTAAAGTCTTTGACCTGTGAGGTACCTTCATGAGTTATTTTAAGCAAATTCCAAATGTCATGAGCAGATTCACAGGCACAAACTCTATTAAATTCAGTCCTGTCTAATGCACAAAATAAGGTATTCATTGCTTTCGCATTATTTTGCATTTATTTTTATCCCCATCATCCCACCTATCTCTAGGTTTGTCCATGGTAACTTCTCCAACAATATACGTTGGAGTCGTATATGGAGTTTCAACACTCGCCTAGACATCTAGATCCAAATTAATCAGAAAACAGCGCATTCGTGTTCTCGAATAGTTGTAGTCAGTTCCGGTGAAAAGAGGAGGTCTACTTATTCCTTGCCCCTCATAAAAAGCGAGATCACGAGACGCCATTATTCCCGGTTGTTAGACCGATTTGGAATAACCTAGCTCTGATACCACTTGTTGGATCTTGAGGCGCACTTAGAGGGGGGCGGGTGAATAAGGGTTTTAGAAATCTTAAGCTTTAATAGAAAACTTTTGATATTTTATTTGAATTATAGTGAATATAAAACAAAAAGTAGCAAATCAATTTTATTAAATAAACAGAACATGATTATCATTAATAAACTTGATTACAAAATTTAATCTCTATGTCGCTAGAGATTGAGGCGAAAAATATGAAAACTCTTTTTGTTTTATATACCGACACGTATCCCCACAAACCGATTGGCTTTAGCCTATCTCTCCCCAGATACGACCTCAAGCCGCTCTAGCCTTCCTATCCCCAGAAAGGCCTCGAGCACCCCCTAGATCAACTCCCTAGACCCAGTCACCAACACGAGGAGAATTTCTCCCTAAGTCCTACCCAGACCCAGTCGCCAACACGAGGCGAATTCACGAATTGATTACACAGATAAAAATAAAAGATAAATATTAAATTCAAGTAAAAACTCCCTAGAAGAATTCTGGAGATGGCGAAGGCACGCTGAATATTCTTGAAGTCAAAGCGTACGTTCTTCGCATTGTGTAAGCGTTGATCCGGTCATCCTTGAATTCTTTGCTTGAATATGTGTGGGAGATGATGGTCTGGAAAATACGGCCTTGACAAGGTTTCTGAAGTGCTGGATGAGGGCTCTTGACAATCAGTAGTCGGAGAAGACAAAATCCTTTGATTAATAGAATTTGAGCTAACGTCGGCGTTAAGTCTTAACGCCTGGCGTTGAACATGTATAGCAATATATTAATTGCTCGGATCTTCAGAAGAGGAAGGAGATTCTGCACTTTAGGAATGTTTTATTTTAGGCAATATCAACGCTGACGTTAAGGCTAACGCGGCGCGTTGGGCAAATCATTCCTAATGTTCCTCCTGACATCACGGCTGCTTTCTCCTTGCCAAATTCGTCGACCGGATAGCGCCCAGCGTTACGACTAACGCCTGGCATTGAGATTCCTTCTTTAATCAGACGGCACGCCATCTTCTCCGAACAGCATCTTCATCGAACGTCATTTTCGTCGAACAGATAGCGCCGAGCGTTAAGAGCTAACGCCCGGCGTTGAGTTTCATCTTTAATTAGCTAGCACCCCAATTCGTCGAACAGATAGTTTTGTCAAACACAATTCGTCGAACTGGCATCATCTTTCGTCGAACGAAATTTCGTCGAACGGAGTTCGTCGAACGGGCTTCTTCTTTCGTCGACCTCAATTTCGTCGAGCGCCAGAGCGTCGAACGCAGTTACTATTTCGTCGAACGCAACTTTAAGTTCGTCGACAGCAAATTCGTCAAACGCAGCTTTTCATTTAGCGCTAACGCCCAGCGTTAAGCCTAATGCCTGGCATTAAGTAACTTTCAATCCTTCAGCTTGTGGTTAGTGCGAGACCATTGTTGCAGCTACCTGGTGTCAAAACTGTCCATACCTACATGCTAAAAACACAATGGTAAACAAGATCAAATACATGTAGGATTTGTTATTCTCAAATCAAAGGGATGCGGAAAACCATGTTCCAACAGTATGCATTAGAGACCTAACCTCTAAGTCATGTCTTGTCCTTAACCGGGGTGGGTTCCAGTGGGGTCTTGTGAGGCACTGGGGGAAAAGAGTGCTAGGTTGAGCGTTCTCTAGTGTGTGCACATGAGACTAACACCCCAACCTATGACATGTGTGCAGCTCCTCATGCCCATCTGTCACTTATTACGGGGCTAGGTTGTAGACATTTAGTCCGGGTTGTTTTTAATCTGAGGACATACTTATTTTACTCATTGCATGAACATTTTTATTTACTTATCACTTAAATCATGCATATTTTGGGTTGTTCGAAAATGTCCTCTTGTGTTTACATAGTTTATTTTTTTTGTGCTTAAATGATTTTGTAAAACACAAGTATTTGAAAAAGCCAAAGTTTCATGCAAATTTGATTCACCTAGAGATCTCCAAAAATCTTGCAAGGTTTCAAATGTTAAGGTTGGAATTAGGAGTCTTAGACATTTTAGGATAAGTTATTTGAAAAATGCTAAAGTTTTATGCAATTTGAGCAATCAAGATATCTCCATAAATTACAAAAATTATGCATAAGACTACTCTAAGGACTCTTAATCAAGATCAAAAAAATGAAAATTTAAAATTCTCAAAAAATCACTTACTATTTTCAGCGCTAGCACTAGCGCCGGCGCTAGCGTGGGTAATTGATTTTTATGTTTTTCAAAATTTCTAAAAATCTATAAAAATATGTTAGTTTATATGTACTACTTAGTTTTTGTATTTCTGACTTTTGTTATTTTTATTTTATCTATATTATGAAAAATTAACTACAAAACTTCAAAATTAAAAAATACAAAAATATGTTTTTTGTGGTTTTCTGTTTTTTCTTTCATTAAAATTTTTCAAAACAACAAAAAAACTGTATGATCTGTATTGTTAATATCAAGCATGTATGAATTCTATTATTTAGAATTATCTACAATGTTAAAACTTGTTTCTTCATATTACTATGAACATTGTTTTGTTTATCATGCTTTGATATATCTATTTGAAGTGCATCAATTGTACATAAAATTATGTGTAGAACCAAGCTTAGCATGCCTCTAAGTATGAGTAAATGTATTGTAATTGATAATGATACTTTTACACTCACTTATGTTTGGTAATGTACATGTGTGTTTAAATCTAAAATGCTTGCTTGTGTATTATAATTGTACAATGAATTAAAACTTGCATAAGTTTATTATCTACACTACATTCGAATTACACTTAAAATTAAGAAAGTGGTTTAAAAAAAATATTATGTTGGGTTTGCAAAACAAGTGTATTCGGAGAATGTTGTCTCACAAAAGTGAACAAAAAATAGACAAATATAACTCCACCAAACACTACTTGAACCTCCTGATAAGTCTTCATAAGCATTGTGAGGTTGAGCACCTTGGAAATAATAGTAAAGTGTCTTGTGCAAACCTTGGTTATTACACCACTTTGTTAAAAATTATGTGCATTAAAAGTGTGTGAAAGTAATATACTTATGTTTTATTGTGCACTTTACATATGTCTTGTATTTTGTGATTTAAATCATTTGTTAACATTGCTCAAAATACACTTATGTGCACTTCATTATCTTTCATAACACTTCTTCTCATGAGTATTGGATTCTAATGCTTTATCTATACTACACTTTATATAAGAAATGCACTAGATAACCTAGCATGATCTCTACAATGTTTAGTATCTCTTAAACTTGAAATTAAGTAACATTGTAGTATAATCTCTTTTTGATATGTTCATTTCATGCTTGATATCTTTATGAAAAACTTTGAGATTTCAAAAAGGTTAAAACATCTTTTAATTTTGAACTTAAACTCATATTTTTACTTATGCTTTTTCATGCTTACAAAAAGATGTTTCTTATAATCTTCCGCTTGCTTACAACTATTATCTTTTTATTTGAAATCTCTTATATATACTATGCTTAAACTCTTTATCATTATCTATATTACAAAAGCTCGATCATGCTTTATCATGCCTCCTTACTAACCTCACCCCACCTTCTTTTGATAATACCAAAAGGGGGAGATTAATTGAAGAAATTTAGAGGAGAAATCTAGAAGATTAAGGGGAGACTAATTCTTGTAATTTAGGGGGAGTAAAATATAAACGCATTTATGTAGGGGGAGCATTAAGATAGGGAGAGTATGCACTATTCTCATGTTTATCATATACTATTGTTGAAATTTTATCTCGCTTATCATATACCATAAACACCTTTGTTGATTTCTTGCTAAGAGGATTTGTTATTATCAAAAGGGGAGAGATTGTTGGACATGTGTGTCACATCCCTTTATTTGAGAATAACAAATCCCAAATTGTATTTGATATTGCTTGTCGTGTGTTTATAGTGTGCATGAACTATAGGTGCAATACTCCACAGGTAGAAAGCAACATGGAACCAACAAACTAAACTTAAGCACTACCGCCAGCGCTAGAGGTTACCGCAGGCGCTAGCGCTACCGCCTGGCGCTAGCTCAAGTTTGTGCACAACGCCACGCCGCCAACGGTTGCGCAACCACTCTACACGAACGCTACCGCAGGCGCTAGCTCCAAGGTCTATAAAAAGAGCCAATTACGATCATTTTGATCATCCATCCCAGAGAGATTGCTTGTTCCACAATTCTATTATTGTTATGCTGCCGAAGATGGATCTCCCACAAAAAGCTTAAGGAAAATTCTGGAGGAGGACTACGTCACGCTACATCTGAAGGACGATCGCTTCGACCTCGCTCATACAACAACGGTCCTTCATCTCAAACTTTAGAAGATCTCATATAGGGAGTTTTTATTGTTGTTATTATTATTTTCATTCCATATATTTTTGTAACCGTTTAGAGAATTCACCTTGTGTTGGCGACAAGGTCCTTGCGCAGCTTAGGGGGAATTCGCTGCGTGAGTTGGCGACTAGGTCTAGGAGATTAGATCTAGGGGGTGCTCGAGGCCATATCCGGGGACGGATTTGCTAGAGCGGCTTGAGGCCATATCCGGGGAAGGATAGGCTAAAGCCAACCAGTTCGTAGGGATACGAGTCGGTATAGAAAAGGAAAAATCACTTTCATTTGTATGCCTCCGATTTCTAGCGATATTGAAATCAAATTTATGTAAACACTTTTTTTTATATAAATACAATCATGTCTCTATTTGTGTTTACTTGATTTCTCTCCTTTGGCATTATCTCTAAAACATTGGTTACTAAGTTTTCAATTCTAATTAATTTATCTAAATTGTTTATTTAAATCTCTTTCATAATAAAACAATTTAGTACTTGCTTCTAAACTTGGATATTATGATATTCTCTTAATTTAGCTAAATTGTTATTTTGCCTTCTCCTATTATAAAACAATTTAGTAATTTACATAAAATTATAAAAAGAATTTTATTCCCTTATTCCCCCCCCCCCCCCCCCCCCCCCCCTCTAAGAGCTCCTATCGATCCAACAACCTTGGTGACAAGTTGAATGAGAGGAGAACACCATGGTGTGCACTTAGCCACCATGGGTCATCCCAATTTAAGGAAAATTCAAGGGTAACCCAAAAGGGATAAAGCACCCTATGCATTACCTATAACCATGAGGAGAACCCCTAGGTTAAATTAAAGCATTTTAGGTGGCATGGATGGTTCCTTGAACCAAAAGGGTGTCCAATGATCACAATAGGAGCCTTTGACCTGGCTAGGTCAAGTTACATATAAAGGCCCAATTTGACATACTTCCCACTAATATAGTCCAATTGGCCTGAGTATGATGAAATTGACCACACCACACCCTTCCTAAACATCTAGGTAGACTAATGAGACAAAATGGACCTATTGGAATTTGTCAATTGTGGAGAAATAGGCCAAATTACCAAAAAGCCCCAATATGACCTAATTGAGCTAACTCCCTAAATTGACCTTCAATTGGCTCAATGTGATCAAATTGATCACACAAAACTCTCTATGACCATTAGGAGAGACTAATGGGACAAAATTGACCCATTGGGGTTGACCAATTTTGAGAAATTAGGTCAAATTACCAAAAAGCCCCAATTTGACTTAATTGAGCTAACTCACTCAATTGACCTTCAATTGGCTCAATGTGATCAAATTGATCACACATAAACCTCTATGAACATTAGGACAGACTAGTGGGACAACATTGACCCATTGAGGTGGACTAATTTTGAAAAATTAGGCAAATTACCAATAACCCCCAAATTACAATTTAACCCTATATGGTTCAAGAGGACCTCAATTGGCCAAATTGACCTAGAACAATCTCTCATAAACCCTAAAGGGAGTATATGAGACCTAAATGAACCAAATTGCACATTCAATTTTGGAAGATTATGGCAAAAACATGAAAACCCCCAAATTGCCACTAAAGCCCAAAATGTGAAATTAAACCACATATGACCCCACCATGACCTAATTCCCCTTGAAGTAGTTCCATAGGGTCTAAGGCACCAATGTAGGTCAGCCACATTGGTTGGAGTTGTTGGAAGAAGGTTTTTCGCATCCCTTTGATTTGAGAATAACAAATCCTACTTGTATTTGATCTTGTTTGCCATTGTGTTTTTAGCATGCAGGTTTGGAAAGATATGACACCAGGTTGCTGCAACAATGGTCTGACACTTACCACAAGCAGAAAGATTGAAAGCTGTTTAATGCCAGGAATTAAGCTTAACGTTGGGCGTTAGTGCTAGACGAAAATAGCGTTCGACGAAATTGTGTTCGACGAAAGAAGAAGCCCGTTCGACGAAATGCATACCACGGCGCTCGACGAAATGCATACCACGGCGTTCGACAAAATGCATATCACGGCGTTCGACGAAATTGTGTTCGACGAAATGAGAAGCCCATTCGACGAAATTCATTCTACGAAAAGGAGGTTGACGAAAGGAGAAGTCGTTCGACGAAATGGAGGTTGCCGAAATGAGAGGCCGTTCGACGAAATGGCGTTTGACGAAATAAAGTACCGTTCGACGAAATGAGCTGTTGTTCGAGGAAATGGCGTGCCAGCTGATTAAAGAAAAAATCTCAACACCAGGCGTTAGTCTTAACGTTGGGCGCTATCTGGTCGATGAATTTGGCAAGGAGAAAGCAGTCATGATTGCAGGAGGAACTTTAGGAATGATTTGCCCAACGCCCGCATTAGCCTTAACGTCGGCGTTGATATTGCATAAAATAAAACCATTCCTAAAGTGCAGAATCTCCTTCCTCTTCTGAAGATCTGAGCCATCAATATGTTGCTATACAAGGTCAATGCCCGAAGTTATCTCTTAACGCCGGCGTTAGCACAAAGTCTATAAATTGGATGATTTCGACGTCTCTTACAACTGATTGCCAAGAGCCCTATTCCAGCACTTCAAAAACTTTGTGAGGGCCATATTTCCAGACCAACACATCTCCCACTCATATTTCAAAAGGAGAAATCAAAGGAGGCTTGGATCAACACACTAACTCAACGCGAAGAATGCAAGCTTGGACTTCAACGATCTTCAACGATTCTTCTTCATCTCGTTCAAATTACCTCATAGGGAGTTGTATATTTATCTTTTGTATTTGTCATTTATCTTATCATTGTAATCGATTTATGAATTCGCCTTGTGTTGGCGACTAGGTCAAGGTAGGACTTAGGGAGGAATTCGCCTCGTGTTGGCAACTGGGTCTAGGGAGTAGATCTAGGTGGTGCTCGAGACCTTTCTAGTGATAGATTGGCTAGAGCGGCATGAGGCCGTATCTGGGGAGAGATCGGCTAAAGCCAACTGGTTCGTGGGGATACGAGTCGGTATAGAAAACAAAAAGGGTTTTCATATTATTCTCTTTGATTTCTAGCCTGTCATTGAAATCAGATTTTGTAATCAATTTTATAAATGATAATCATGTCTTTTCTTGTTTAATAAAATTGATTTCATTTCTAATTTCATTATCTCTTTACTTTTGATTTAACTTACGTCGATCAAAATATCAAAAGTTTTCTATTAAAGTTTAAAGTTTTTAAAACCCTTATTCACCCCCCCCCCCCTCTATGGGCGCCTACAGATCCAACAAGTGGTATCAGAGCGAGGTTATTCCAAATCAGCTTAACAACCGGGAATAATGGCGTCTCTTGATCTTGATCTCGCTTCTACTAGTGGGGAAAATTTTAATAAAAATGAAAAAGTATTATCAACACCTTTATTTATGGGCAAAAATTTTAATGGGTGGAAAATATTAATGAAAATTTTTCTTAAGGTCTTAGATGAAAAAGTTTGGAATATTACTATTGAAAAGACACCTAGCGTACTAAGTAGAAGCGAAATTGTTTTAAATTCAAAATCTATGAATAGTATATTTTGTGCGTTAGACCAAAATATTTTCAAACTTATTTATACGTTACCTACCGCATATGAGATTTGGAATTTTCTTGAAAGAACTTATGATTCTCCTTCTACAAGTATGGAACAATCCCAAGAACCAGAGAATATGCAAGCTTGCACAAGTCTTCAAGAATGCTCCTCTCATGACGGATCCATGAAGTGCACATCAAGTGAAAGAGAAGAAGAAGTACTATCTTCAGAAGAGGAGTGCGAAAAAGATCATAAAGAAATGATATGTTCAAATCGTGCCTCTCCCGAAAGCAATGTAAGGAAATCAAATTCCATTTTTTGTACTTCTATCTCTACATTACAATTGCTTCAAACTACAAAGCGCAAAATTAAGAAATTAAAGAATGCTAATAAACATCTGCGCTTAGAAAAAAAAACATTTAAAGGCAAAAATTAATGAAGAATCAAATTCTAATTTATCTAGTTCTACCCATGGATCCTTAGTTGAAAACATTACACCTTCTATGGAATTTGATGATTTAAAAGAAAAATGCAAGGAACTTGAAAAAGGAACTTCTTTTTATAAAAGAACAAAATGAAAGATTATGTTTAGAAAATTCATCCTTGAAAAATGATTGTGCTATGTGTAAGGACTATAAAATTGAAATTAAAGAGATGGATGCAACATTTGATGAATATAGAAATAACTATCAAAATCATATTGATTCAATTGTTTCCACTCTTAAAAATAGCACAATCGCTTATAATAAAGCTATACATAATTTAAAAATTAAAAATGATGAATTAATAACAAAAATCAACTTGCTTATGAAATTTATAAATAAAAATTCACAATATCAAGAAATACCTAAAAGCATGTTGAATATGAATATGAATATTTTAACTAAGACAAATAATGGGAGTAAGAAACACAGTATTTGTAAATCAAAGTCAAAATCACCATTATTTACAAAATCAAGTTTCTCCCAACATAAAATTAAATGATCACAAAATTCCTATAAACAGTGTTTTACAAAATCATGTTTCTCCCAACCTAAAATTAAATGCAAACAAATTTCCTTCAAATTTTAAATTCAAAATTCTTTTTGATCCAAATATTCAAGTAAATGATCATGGAAATTTGAAAACTAAAAATAATTTTTGTCCAAGGTTTGAATGGAGGCCCAAAGTTAAAGATGAAACACTAACTCCACTCAAAAGGGCCCATTCATCACTATCTCCCCAAAAGCAAACACGAGGTATTTGGGTACCCAAAGGAACCGCCACACCCGGTCCTCTTTGGATACCTAAATCTCTCATTCAATAGTATCCAATCATTTGCATGAAGTAGAAATCAATTAAAAATGAAATATCAATTCACTACTTCATGATGTGCTTTATTTCCTTTTTGCTTTTATTTCTTTGAGCCATCATGATAAGATCACTTTATATAACATGTGATATGACTTTCACATATTAAACCAAAATTCATAAATAAATCAAATTGAATAAAGTTGAATAAAAAGTCATATCTTTTTTCAAGTGATCTACTTATCCTTTTTATTTTTATCCTTCTAAATCCATTTCCTAAAAGTCTTAAAAAATTTGAAAAAAACTAAATTTGTCATATGATATTATTAAGACTAAATGAAATAAGTGTCAAAATGGATTCAAAAGTTGTTTTAGGGGTATTAGGCTAAATTTATAAAAAGCGCAAGTTTTGCTTAGGTATTTAATATATTTGCGTCATTTTTGATTACCCCTAGTATGTTAAATCATAATCATGTCAAACCGGAATTGAAAAATTTCATGAATATTATTTCACTTATTTATGATCATTTCACTCATGCATATGTTGTGCAAAACTCAAGAATTAAGGTTTAATGAATATGGAGCTTTAATGAATATGAAACCCATGTACTAAAATTTTAACTTCCGCAACTTTTTGGGATTTCTTCTCGTCTCTTCACTTCATTAGACAGGCCTTACATTGCACAAACATAATTAAGCAAAATCAGAAGCAAAATAAAAAAAAATCTAGGCTATATGATTAAAGTAAGCACTCTCGGTGAGCTAACACAGGCGCTAGGACCTAATGCCGGCGCTAGCTTAAGTATCCGATTTTCTGTAATTTTAAAATTCTGAAAAATCACTAAAAAGTATATGTTTTTGTTTAATATTAAAAAACCAAAGAGAAAATTTATAAAACCTTTCAAAAATAACCAAAAAATAGTTTCTCATTGTATTCATCATTCACCTTGCAATCTTTCTCTTTAATATTTTGAAAAGGTTGAATATGAAGTGTTTTATATATTTCACTTACAATAATGAAATTAATGATCATAATTATATTATGTAATATCAAAAGATCTTTTAATTCAAATATTACACATAACTACAAAAGATCATTTTGGTTCTTCCATAAAATTGGTGATCATGATAATTATATGAATAAATTATGTATTGTGATTGCATGTACCTTACAATATCTAGACCTTACAATCACCTTGATATCAATAACATCAAATCATAACATCACTTAATTCTAGGTCTTCAAATTGAATTTCTATCGATATAAAAGATATGCAATATTCTTATGGCATAATATGAACTCATCATACTAACATTATCAACTAATAAATATTATCATGCAAGTTATCAATAATGCCATAATGAATCCATCTTAAAGTAGAAAAATTGAAAGATAAAATAACTATGTGTCTTTAAATTGTTTCCATAGTACAAAATGCTTAGGATGTCCATGATCGTTCACCCACATTATGTGTCTCACAATAGCGAGGGTGTATGATTGTATGCATTAGAAGACCTAACCTCTATGACATGTCTTGTCCTTAACCGGGGAGGGTTCTAGTGGGGCCTTGCGAGGCACTGGGGGGAAAGAGTGCTAGGTTGAGCATTCTCTAGTGTGTGCATATGGGATTAACACCCCATCCTAAAGCATGTGTACAGCTCCTCATGCCCATCCGCCACTTAGTACGGGGCTATCGTGTAGACATATAGTTAGGGAATTATAATCTAGGACATACCTATATCATATACATATTGAATACACTATTTATGATTATATTATCCATGCATTCTTGGACTGATCGAACATGCTTATCTTGTGTTCTGCATGTTTCATCATTTTTGAGCTTTAATGATCATGTAAAACACAAATATATGAAAACCAAATAAAAATATAATAAACATTTTTGAACAAATAAAATATGCTTAAATAGACTTATAACCATTTTCAATTTCTCTGAAATTTCTACACTAAGAAGGTCTATATATATACTATCTATGCCAAAAGAATTTTTTTTCAAAAATTCTCAAAAATCGAGTACTGTTTCCGCGTTAACTAGTTAACGCCAGGCGTAGGCTTTTTCTCCAGATAAACATTCTACGTTCACTAGTATCTTTCTGGTATTTTTCTAATGATTTTTCTTAGTTTATTGTGTCTGATTTCAAATTATTTTATTATTAATTTGGTTATTTTATTTCAAAATACAAAAAAATTCAAATAATTCAAAATGATCAAAAATATGTTTTGTTATCTGTTTTGCTTTAACTCTTTATAAAATTATGGTTTGACTATAAGTTTTCACAAGAGCATACATCTTAGTCATTTTGTTTCAAATGGTCAATATTGATTAGACATACACATTAAGATTCTCTTCAATGTCTAATTTAAATTTCAAATTTTCTAAACATTGTTTGTGTCATGCCTTGACCTTAATCTGATTATGTGCAATGAAATAGTCTGTAGATAATTGTGTATGATTGCCTAGCTTTCCTCTAAGTATGAGTAATGCTTTATGTTAATCAATGAATTATACACTCACTATTTTGGTAATCTACATGTGCTCATAATCTTAGTCTTGCATGATTGTGTAGTGTAATAGTTTTAACATATTAAGTTGTATGTCTAAATTACCTACATCGTCTTTCAAAAATAAATTTCATGCACAATATAGAAATGTTATTTCAATAATATTATTGTTTGCAACAACAAGTGAATTCGGAGACCTTCGGCCCAAAATAAAAATCTGAAATAAAAATCCAAAGATAACTCCACCAAGCACTACTCACCCTCCTGATAACTCTTAATAAGCATTGTGAGGTTGAGCACCTTGGAAAGAATTGTAAAGTGTCGTGTGCAAGCATATTTCTTTTTATCACTTCTATTTGTACACAAGATCACTAAAATAAAAGTTTATAAAAAAAATGCTTATGTGATCCCCCAAGCAATACTCCGCTCCCTGATAAGTCTTCATGAGCATTGTGGGCAAAGCACCTTAGTTGTTGTACGTATGTTATGTGCTTTGAAATTTTATTCTAGATGTGATGTGTAAAAGTAATTTTATGATTACAATCTTAATGTTGTTGTTACTATTTCACTACATATGTCATGTGTTTTGATTTTTTCACTTGTATACTTTTATCAAAACACCTTATGCACACATCATTGTTTTTCATAAAGCTTCCACTCATGAGAATTGGATCCTAATTCAAACATTACATAATTCTCTAAAAACTTAAGTAAGATCACTAGATTGCAATGCATGATTTCTACAATGTTTTCTTTACTTGAAATACGAATTGGTTACATTGTAGCTATTATTTTTTTGAATATGCTAAATCATGCTTGACTATTAGTTATGAAAATTTTCAAAGTCAAAATGCTCAAATGTGAAGAGTCTAGATATATTTTTGAAATGGTCAAACTATAACAAAAATACTACTGTTATTTGTTTTGTTTTTGTTTTCCGCATTTCTCTTTTGATCATGTACTTCGTTTACCATGGTTTATCATGTTCACTTCTTTGGTCTTTCTTCACTTGTGCTTGTAAAACACTATTGCATCTTTTTCAACAAGTAATATTCTTCTTTAAAAATTAATTTGCAAAGCAAGTGATTACATTCCTTTGGTATAATCTTTGAATGATGTTCTTTCACGCTTATCATAGATTTTTCCGCTGTGCTACTCTCTCCCTTAGCTCGATCATGACTTACTTTATGTTTACACAAAACTCTTAATCCTCTCTTAGTTATGTCCCAACTTTTGTCTTCTTTAGTCTAGTTTTGTTTCACTCCACCCTCTTTTGCTAATAACAAAGGGGGAGAATAAAATGATAAATCGTGATGATTAATGGAGTAGGATTCACTAGATTAAGGGGGAGCATGTATCTAGTATATGTGAGTATACACTAAGGGGGATCATTTTTCTAGGGGGAGCACTTCTAAATGAGCTATAATTCTTATCATTATCTTATACTTGCTTAGTGTCATATATCTTTATAAAAACACAAATTCTTTATCTATGAATCTGATTTATCTCTATTGGATTTGTTATTATCAAAAGGGGCAGATTGTTAGAACATGGTTTTTCGCATCCCTTTGATTTGAGAATAACAAATCCTACTTGTATTTGATCTTGTTTGCCATTGTGTTTTTAGCATGCAGGTTTGGACAGATTTGACACCAGGTTGCTGCAACAATGGTCTGACACTAACCACAAGCTGAAGGATTAAAAGTTGTTTAACGCCAGGCGTTAAACTTAACGCTGGGCATTAGTGCTAGACGAAAATGGCATTCGACGAAATTGTGTTCGACGAAAGAAGAAGCTCGTTCGGCGAAATGCATACCACGACGCTCGACGAAATGCATACCATGGCATTCGACGAAATGCATATCACAGCGTTCGACAAAATTGTGTTCGACGAAATGAGAAGCCCGTTCGACAAAATACATTCGACAAAATGGAGGTCAACGAAAGGACAAGCCGTTCTACAAAATCGAGGTTGCCGAAATAAGAGGTCGTTCGACGAAAATGGCGTTCGACGAAATAAAGTGTCGTTCGATGAAATGAGCTGGTGTTCGACGAAATGGCATGCCAGGTTGCTGCAGCTCAGTTGGTGATGAGAGTCTGCCTGAAGACTCTTTATCAAGGAGGTCGGGGGATCGAGCCCTGGCCTCAACAACCTATCGGCTCTGTGGTGGGGCCGGAGACGGGTTTGGGTGCTTGGGCTGCAGCCCGGTAGTGCGACTGGAACGTGTTCCTTCTGGCCGAGCGAGGGTGGGTCGGCCCTGGGCATGCTGCATCAACACATCTCCCACTCATATTTCAAAAGGAGGAATCAAAGGAGGCTTGGAATAACACGCTAAATCAACGCGAAGAACACAAGCTTGGACTTCAACGTCTTCAGTGATTCTTCGGCGTCTCCTTCAGATTACCTCATAGGGAGTTTTATATTTATCTTTTGTATTTGTCATTTATCTTATCATTGTAATCGGTTTGAGAATTCGCCTCGTGTTGGAGACTAGGTCTAGGTAGGACTTAGGGAGGAATTCGCCTCGTGTTGGCGACTGGTCTATGGAGTAGATCCAGGGGGTGCTTGAGGCCTTTCCGGTGATAGATTGTCTAGAGCAGCTTGAGGCCGTATCTGGGGAAAGATCGGCTAAAGCCAACCGGTTCGTGGGGATACGAGTTGGTATAGAAAACCAAAAGGGTTTTCATATTATTCGCTTCGATTTCTAGCGTCATTGAAATCAGATTTTGTAATCAATTTTATAAATGATAATCATGTCTTTTCTTGTTTAATAAAATTGATTTCATTTCTAATTTCATTATCTCCTCACTTTTGATTTAACTTACTTCGATCAAAATATCAAAAGTTTTCTATTAAAGTTTAAAGTTTTTAAAACCCTTATTCACCCGCCCCTCTAAGGGCGCCTACAGATCCAATAGGAGTAAGCTTGAGTCAAGCCCAAACTCAAAAGTCCCAATTTGGTCAATTTGGGTTATGTGAGCCCAAGCTCAAAATCCATTGGTTTTAGCCCAAATAAGGGCCCATTAGCAAGCCCACATGAAACCAGAACATTGTGTTCTCTGAAATTCGAATTAGGGTTGCTAAATTTCCTAGGATTTTGGAAGTATTAGCGTAGAAAAAGACAAAGAATAAAGGATGAGGGAAATGGAGGATGGGTGCCAAATGACACCCCACATAACTTCCCCAAGCCCTTCACTAAGTTGT
This sequence comes from Dactylorhiza incarnata, assembly GCA_033032865.1. NCBI lineage: Eukaryota > Viridiplantae > Streptophyta > Magnoliopsida > Asparagales > Orchidaceae > Dactylorhiza > Dactylorhiza incarnata. The sequence goes on along the minus strand of JAWHQI010000001.1, from coordinate 19,258,486 downwards.
GGAATTAATTCCATCATCCTTGCGCAGTGGGGGAGTGGTCAGGATTGGCCAATTTGGCGGCCAAGAGAGTTGGCTGAGAAACCAACAATGGCATGCATGCATATACCCCCCTTACCCTCAATACTCCTCACCCTTACCTTCAAAACTTCCAAAGCAGATGAAAACCTATGTTTGGAGAAGGAGTCGATAGCTGCAAGCCACAAATCACAATGGCCCCAAGGAGCACACGGTCGGCATTGGCGACCCACTCCACCACAGGCAATACGACTCGGATAGAGGCTAGCTCCTCTCCCTCTCCATTTGTGCTAGCTTCCCATCTAATTGGATTGAAGATCCCAGTTCAATTGAGCTGGGATCAAGCTTCTTTTTCGGCAATTTTTCGTCAAAATTCCCCTGCCATAGATCTCTATTCCGGCCGCCGCCGGCTTACCTGAATCCCGATCTCGATAGCCCCCACCTCGACGAAGGTGGTGGCAGTGGTGTATGGCCGTGGTGGTGAGTGGGAAACCAAAACATTAGTGCCAAAGTCAACCCAGGCGCAAATATGATGGGTCGTTGGCTGGTTGGGGATGATAACCCCCAGCAGTTGGATCTCAGCTGATTGTTATACGCAGCCCAATTAAATAAAATATGTAATTCTATCACAGATCATTAGGTCTTTTGTAATCATATATTGAGGCCATTAGAGGCCATAAAATGGAAAATTAGCTGAGATATCTTTTGTAGGTTTTAGTGTCTACTATCTGTAGAAACTGAAAGTGCACCATTTGGTGTTCAACAACTCTCTGTAAGTAAGATTTGGTACGACTAGTCCTAAAGATGGACAGATCTTAAATGGTGAATAACTTGTATATTTTAGAATATATGAAGTTGAAAATTAGACCATGTGTGTATGCACCCTAGATCTACTATGTGCCCAAAAATCATAATATTTGGGGCACATTTTTTCTGAAGTTTTGGAAATAATTTAGTTAATCATGCATGGTGTGATTATTGGGTTATATGAACCCAAAATCCACCAAATCTTCTTTGGAAGGTCAAATAAGTCCATAAGAGTCCAAGTATAAAATTTTGGACCATTTGGAGTTATGAAAATTGATATTTTCAACTTACAAGTTTTGTCTAGTGTTTGAAATGGTGTGCCTATTGCACAAGGAATATTTTTAGTATATCTCTTAAATTATTGGTTGAATTGAACTGAGATTTTAACCATAGATGTATGCTTCCTATTTTTACCCTCTGCCCCAAAATTGGAATTTTTGGAGAACATTTTTCCATAGTTTTGAAAATAATTTAGTAAATCATGCATGGTGTGATTATTGGGTTATATGAACCCAAAATCCACCAAATATTCTTTGGAAGGTCAAATAAGTCCATAAGAGTCCCTGTATAAATTTTTGGACCATTTGGAGTTTTGAAAATTCAAATTTTCAACTTACAAATTTTGTCTAGTGTATGAAATGGTGTGCCTATAGCATAAGGAGTATTTTTAGTATATTTCTCAAATTAATAGGTGAATTGGACTGAGATTTTAACCATAGATGTATGTTACCTATTTTTACCCTCTGCCCAAAAATTGAAATTTTTGGTTATCATTTTTCCATAGTTTTGGAAATAATTTAGTAAATCATGCATGGTGTGATTATTGGGTGATATGAACTCAAAACCCACCAAATCTTCATTGGAAGATCAAATAAGTCAATATAAGTGTTTGGTAGAAATTTGAGACCATTTGGCTTTGTTCATGGGGAGGAATCTCCATGTAACACCCCAAATTCCGGAAATGCATTTCTCGAGAAATCATAAGGGCAGGAGGATTGATTTCTCGAGAAATCAAATAGTCAGGAATATCAAATGAGCAGGAATATACTTCTCGAAATTTAAATAGCAGAGGATTGATTTCTCGAGAAATCAAGTAGTCAGGAATAAACTTCTCGAGAAATTAAATGGGCAGGAATATGCTTCTCGAGAAATTAAGTGGCAGGAGTTTACTTCTCGGAAGAGAATTTAATGCAGAAGTTATACTTCCTGAGAGTTTAAAAGGCTAACGTTTAAGCTTCTCGAGAAATCTTAAGGGCAGGCAGTGCCGGTTCTCGGGAAATAAGAAATGCCTTCAAGCAGCCGTTCGTCGAACGCATGCCACCGTTCATCGAACGCAGGCAGCCGTTCATCGAACGCAGGCAGCCGTTCGTCGAACGCATGCCACCGAACGCAGGCAGACGTTCATCGAACGCAGGCAGCCGTTCGTTGAACGCAGGCTTAGCAGCCGTTCGTCGAACGCAGGCTTAGCAGCCGTTCGTCGAACGCAGGCAGCCGCTCGTCGAACGCAGGCAGCTATTCGTCGAGAGCAGGCTTAGCAGCCATTCGTCGAACACAGCCCGCCGTTCGTCGAACACAGCCCGCCGTTCGTCGAACGCAGACATCCGTTCGTCGAACACAGGTTTAGCAGCCGTTCGTCGAACGCAGGCCGCCGTTCGTCGAACGTAGGCAGCCGTTCGTCGAATGCAGGTTTAGCAGTCATTCGTCGAACGCAGGCCGCTGTTCGTCAAACGCAGAAAGCCGTTCGTCGAACGCAGGTTTAGCAGCCGTTCGTCGAACGCATCATTTCAGCCATTCATCGAACGCAGGTTTGTTAGTCATTCGTTGAACGCAGGCTTTTTAGCATTCGTCGCACGCAGCTTTACTACCATTCGTTAAACGCAGTCTTAAAGCTATTCGTCGAACGCAGTCAGAATCAGCGATTTGCGAATTAATAGACCCGTGACTTCTTGTTTGTGGCCGTCAAATCCAGGTCTTTAAATCCAAGGGCTGGGATTTATCTCTGGGTTATCTTAGGGTTTGTCCAGAGGGGTATATATATATCCTCTTTATCTTAAGTCTTATCTTCTTCCAGCATGAAAAATACGGGAGACGAGGAAATACAGCGACAGTGAGAAAGAAGAAGGAGACGTTTTCTGCCATTGCCAGAGCTTCGGAGCTCCGAATCGCGAGCCGTTTTCAGATCTGGAAAGAGCAGCCCGTTGCGATTCTTTCTATCCGAGTGAAATCTCAGATCTATGGCAAAGAAGAAAGCTCCAAGGGTAACGATTCTTCCTCCCGGTCTTAGGACGTGTTTTGTCCTCTCATTCCTTTTTCTATGCTTGCATGAGGAATCCCTTTCACCAAATGGGTGAAGTGTAGGATTTCCTCCAGTTCTTCGGAACTCCGGGTCGATTGTGTCCGTCCCCGGCATATTGCATTTATAAATATGGTAGTCGTGCAGATTTAGGCATTTTGTGTGAAGCTTATTCGTGGCCGTGAGCCCGGATCGGTGATGCTTGAATTGCGACGTTGCATTTAGGTTAAGCCTAAAATGCGTGCCGTAGAATGTCTCCGCGAAATCTTCTATTGTGTTGCGGCACTTGAGTTTTAGGTGCCTTTTGAGAGCCTAACGAAAGCCCCTTGCTTGGGTGGTTGAATGCAAACCTTCGCCACTAGATTTGAAGAGGTGTGGTCTTGGACATCCTTCTTGGTTGTTATTTGCAAAGTCTAAGTCCGCGTGAAAGGATTAAATGCGTAACTTAATTATGTGGGCACTTGATGTGCTAAACCCTCATGGGCCGAGGTGAAGCCGTACCCGCGTCGTGAGATAGATCACGACGGTTAGAGCACGGGCAAAGCTGAACCGAACCTGTTTCTATGCAGATCGGTGAGAAGTCCATACCTCATGTAAGCCGTGTGATCATGGGAGAGGTTGTGGAAGGTGTCTTACCTAGACCGACCAAAAGCTCTTTTCCCCACCTAAGGCTATGTCCTTAGGGTGGAGTGTTTGTGATGAATTGATGTTATGTTAGCCTCATGCGGTTGCTTAGGTGGTTGTGGGGAACCTTCGGGTGAACCCAACCAAGATCATGTACATAGCTAGGTTCCCTTTTACTTGATTCTCAACCTAGAAGATTGATTGTGCTTGAAACCTCACGTTGTGTAGTGTAGTTTGCACTTTCTTTATATTATTACATGTTGCATGTACAGCTTGCTTGCAGGTTAGCGATGACACGCCCCTGAGCCGGCTAGATGGCCCGGGGGTGGGATCGTTACGCGGTTTGTGGTCATCTCATAGCTGACCCTCGTTTACCTCTTATTGGATGTTGGTTGCAGGTGCAGGTGAGCCTAGCGGGAAATAGCGGGCGGTGGCCCTTTTGCTGTGTTGGCCCTTGAAGGACAGCCTCTTTCCTGCTTTACATGTATTGCCGGCCTGTGTGCTGATGTATGTTTTGAGTTTCTATACATTTGTTAAATGTAAGGCCTTAAGGCCGTAAATCTATTTGTTTAATTCCTGGGATAGTGGATAATTCTAAAAGATGTTTAATCCAAATGCTTCCGCTTATGTTTTTTTATACTCTCGTGTAGTTGTTGTTCTTTTCTGTTTATCACCTTATAATGCCTAGCTAGTGTGTATAGTATGGCGTGTGGTCCCGGACGGACCTACTGTTATATTATTTGTACTAGCAGGGTGTTACACTCCATATGCGTGCAAAGGGGGGAGTTTTGGTGTGCATATAGCACTATAATGTAGGTCTAGATTAACATGGGTAAATCAACTTATCTTGACCCAAAATTTGGGTGGCATGATAATAAGACCATGAGTATGCCCTAGTTAAAGGTTGAGCCCAATTGCACTCTTGTATGTGAATGAAATTCACATGCCAAAAAAATCTAGGTGTTAAAAGGTGATCAATAAGGTTCTTAAGCAATAATGTTTTGAGAATTTAAAGGTTTTCCCTTGGTCAATTCTCATGAAACTTAAAACATACACTTGGGGTTATGAGATAATATCCCTTGGAAAAAATCATACACTTTTGGGTTAATTTCCCTAGGAAATTTAGAATTTATGTGAATTGTCAAAAAGACCTTAAATGAGTATATTTTAGGGTCAAAACTTTCTGAAAAGTTTTAATTTTTTTGGATTCACTTAATAGATTGAGATTACACTCTTTAGATTTTTGGGGGAATTTTTTATGGTAATATAGTTCATTATTCATTATTTATTCAATTATCCCAATTTACTTCATTCCATATTTAGGTAAGCTAGTTAACTTAAAGCTGCATGAAATTGAACATTTGGACTTATGATGACATTATGAAGCTCTGGTAGTTTTCCTGCAATTTATGATTATATATATGGTACTTCATTCACAAAGTAGAGTTTGGAGTTATAACTTAGAATATTCATATCTTGAATTATTGACATTGGAATACTCTAGATATCTGGACATAAACTTGTGGTGACATTATGAACCTATGGTAATTCTCCAGGAATTTATGACTATATATGATTGGTACTTCATTCACAATGTAGAGTTTGGAGTTATAATTTAGATTATTCATATCTTGAATTATTGACACTGGAATACTCTAGGAATGTGGACATAAACTTGTGATAACATTATGAACCTTTGGTAATTCTTATGGAATTTATGATTATATATATTTGGTATTTCATTCACTATGTAGAGTTTGGAGTCATAACTTAGGAAATTCATATCTTGAGTTATTGATGTGGAGTGCTGTAAAAATTTGTACTTAAACTTTTGATAGCATTATTTACTTCTGGAAATTATATTAGATTTATTTATTGGGAGGACATAATGCTTCCTTCACAATATAGAACTTGGAGTTAATACTTGAGAAATTCATACCTTGAATTATTGACAAAGGAATGCTGTAGAAATTTGTACATGGACTTTTGAAAGCATTATGAACATCTAGAAATTTTCTTGGAGTTATTTGTATGAGACAAAGGCTACCTCATGTTCAAATATAATCTCACTAGGTTTATAAATATTAATTATATAGGCCCAAATACGTGTGCTCGATTAAATAAAAATGAGAAATCTGAATATGGGTAACCCTACAACTCCTGGAGCAAGAATCGACTCATCCATAATTAGAATTCATATAGCCACCCCTTTAGGTCATGTGAGTTTGATTTAATACCGCCGGACTACGAATAGTAAAAACTGGAATGTTAGGTTTATACCCCTCCCTTCTGGTCACCACCCTGGAGATGCTAACCCAGTTGGTATTCGCATGTATAGTTGATTGACGAGTTAACCAGTAGTGGTATACACTAGTAGTAGAGGTTAGAGTGTGATTAGTAAAATAATCAAATTGGTATTTGATAACTCGAGCAATATTTTAAAGGGAGAAAGGGGGAGGTCTACAATAACTAGAACCTAGTTATACTAGCTCATGAAACTTATAGATCATGTTTAAGAAAGGTTGGGAGAGACAGCCCACTATTAGGCAAGGCAAGGACTGGTGCTCAATTGAGCTCCGTTGCCTTCCAGTCCATGTAGTTGAAAACACCCTCATAACACAACACAACATGAGAGGTATTACTGTAAAAGGATGGGTAGTCACCAATAAGAGATAATATCCTGGAAAGGGGGATTTGGGTTTCAGCCACCATTGCATTCCCTAGTACTGTTGAGAGCCCTTCACTGGGTAGACCTCGGGAAATCTAGTATTCACCGTAAACTTCTACGTATAAATAAATAATAGACAAGAACAGTAAGTAGTAGAACTCAATAAGTAAACCTCATCCCAAATTTGGGATGGAACCGTGCAAGGACTGGATAGTCCTCCGAGCGGTTGGCTTGGTACTATCTAAGAAGGACTAGATAGTCCTACAAGCTGGAGGCTCCGCAAATTATAATAGAGGTGTGTTTACCATCTAGTACACGGATACCCTGGTGTGTTCTTCAGGGGCGTACAAAATGTCTAGGCCGAGAGGTGCATGAGAAGAGCCTAGAAGTGGACCTGCCCGATCTACTGCCCACATTTGCCTCAACAGGGTACCTGAGTTGTCATACTCAAATAGGGGGAACTAACAAAAATGTCTGTACTTACGGAGTCGGGTGGGTGAGTTGCACCATTGTATCACATATCATAACATATCAGTATTGCACAAACAAGACCTCATCGTATAAATTAGTATGGGCTCCTTTATACGATGAGTTTACCTGAGTGCCAGATCCCTTAACTTATGTGTTTATGAGGGTATGCATATAAGTTAAGGTTACTATTATAGCAGTTCCTTTTAAATAGAATTGCTCTCTCAAACACTTTTATTATGAATACTATGGCTTGATGTTTCCTTTATACTGTTGTTGGAACCTTGTGAATTCTTGAATTGTACTTATGGCTTACTATTTTATATATGGCTTACTTCTGGAAACTACTAGAGATAAAGAGTCTTATTCATAAATATACTGGATAACTAGTTCTATGTCATCTGCTTGTCTTTTTACCCCTTGTTGTCCTCCGCTTCCTCCTTCTGCACGGTGCCTAGGAGTGGCGGGTGGAGGCGGTGAGGAACATGCTGAGTCTTATAGACTGACCGCTGGTTGTGGCATAATAAACAGGAGTGGCAGGGGAGCAGACCCTCAACCAGAGGGAGGAACAGGACACGGTTGCTAGACCTGGGCTTTGTTTCTCGGCAGCTGCGGGGAGAGCACCGGTGAGCGACCCTCTTTCGATACCCACTCTTCACATCTACCCAGGGCAGAGTAGAGAGTTGTACATTCATGAGGGTTTACATTGTTTTATCTTTGCCAAGAGAGGGCAAGAAAGCATGATGTATACGGCTTAAGCCCCATTTTATCTTTAGCTTTTCCTTCTTCAGTACTTACTCTATTATTATGTCATTTGGACAAGTAATTAAATATCTTAATGATGATGTGGTTGTTGTGGACATGTTCTCTTTAATTATTTATGTTGTGTGGTTGGTCTGGATGAATGGTAAGCTGGCAAGATTGGCGTACTGTGGTGGTGACCACTCCGTGAGTCGGTGCCACTCCAAGACGGCGGTTCTTGGCGGTAAGACCCAAAATTGAAAGCAAAAAAAGGGGTCATACAAACTGGTATCAGCTCAGCTAACTTCGATCCAAAGTAAGAAAGTCCACAACCCTAGGCAACCCCGCTTGAGCTTAGTTTGAGGACAAACTAGCAGCGAAAGAAATGGTGTGCCCACAGTAAAAATAACATTTAGTTTTCCATCAAATGAGATGTTTAGACCAACCCTTCTAATTAAACCCTCTTCGTATGTAGCCTCTGGTGAATGTCCCCAACAGGGAGACGATCCCTCCCATTCAGAATGATGTTCCTCCCCCCGGCTTCCACCCCGTTTCAGCAATCAGGGCAAGGATAGACATTGTCTGTTATCCTACAAGCCTTCTCTCAATAGCAGGGCGCGATTCAGGTCCCCAACCCGGGGGAAAACTGGTTGAGTGCCTTCCGAGGTCTCTCCCCACCTCCTTATGTTGGAACCGAGATGGTGGTTCAGACAGAAGAATGGTTAAACATCATTCAGGAAATGCTGGTTGGGATTCATCGTCTGATTTATATGGCGGTGTTGTTGGTCGTCTCCGCTTTGAAATCTCATGCCAAGCGGTGGTGGAAGTCGGCCGTGGACACCATATTTGCCAGCCTTGAGTATGCCGACATCACATGGGATGAATTCAAGGAAGCACTACTAGAGCACTTCATGCCATAGACAGCCAGGGATGATCTAGAGGAATGGTTCCTGCACTTGTAGCAGGGAAATCTTTCAGTGTTGGAATATCAGCGAGAGTTCTGGCACCTAGCCCATTTCGCCACAGCCCACCAATTAGACGACTTTGGGTATACCAAGAGGTTTTACAAAAGCCTCTAAGATGACCTAAGATAGGCCATGCTATATGTGGTGGATTCCGGCTTAGCACGGATCATCGAAGCAGCAAAGAAGCTGGAGGCGGACCAGCTAATGGTGAGGAACAGGGGAAAGAGCCAACAGAAGTTTCAGGCTCGGGCAACAGGGGACAACTAAAGGGCAGGTTTGTGCAACATAGGAGGGGTGGGGTACGACCCCGTCCCCACTTGAGGCAGGGGGAGAGACCTCCGACAGTGCTGGCCCCTCCGCCACTACAGATCCAAGAGCTACCTAAACAAGGTGGTGGAGTACCTTCCCCATAACTATGCTACCATTGTCACCAACTAGGCCACATCCGCATCAACTGCCCCCAAAGAGTCCAACAACCACCTCCAGCACCACCAGCTCAGCAACCTAGGGGCCGAGGCTGAGGATGTGGCCGAGGTCGAGGATTCCACCGGGGAGATCGCAGACATGAAAGAGACCAGATGTATGCTCTGGATCTGGCTCAGCCGAGGAAACCAGAGAGGGTAATAGCCGATATTTAGTGGTTTAAAAGTCTTTCGAATTCTTAGATTTCTAAACATGATATAGTATTGATAGAAATAAAAAACTTAATCGCTTTACATTACACCATAATTCAGAAATAGTAATTTTGAGCGGCAAGCCTGCACATACGTTGGTTGACATGGGAGCTTCTCAAAATTTCATCTCAAAAGTCTTTATCAAGGTCTTAGAAGAGGTCCGACTTTATAATGGAGCCACCAGGAGGGTGCTTCTTTCGAATGGAATGGAGATTGAAGTGGCAACAAAGTGCCTCCTAAAGGTGATTATCGAAGGCTTATCCTTCGATGCTCTAGCAACAGTCATGAAGATGCCGGACTTTGATCTTGTCTTGGATATGACATGGCTCACCTGGAACCATGCTCAGATTGACTGCCCAACAAGGAGAGTTGTGTTAAGATCCAATACCACCTATGTGACCTTCGAAGGTACTGTCCCGGCCTCCCGTCGTTTACTTTCATCTACTCAGGTCATCAAGGCCAATCTACAGTGAGATGAAGTTTATATGATTATTTTGAGATGAAGGAGATAGTAAATCCCAACTGATATCCCCGTAGTTCGCAACTTTCCTGACGTATTTTCATAAAAACTACCCGGGTTACCACCGCACAGGGAAAAGAACTCTCAGATTCAGTTAGTGCCAGGAGCTAGACCCGTATCCAAATCACCCTACAGGATGGCTCCAATGGAGTTGGCAGAGTTTCATACCCAGTTGCAAGATAAGTTGACTCAAGGTTCTTCCGACCGAGCTCATCACCGTGGGGAGCTCCGGTGCTGTTTCTGAGGAAGAAGGACGGGACTCTCCGGTTATGCATCGACTACCGGGAGCTCAACAGACTAACTCTGTGGAACACTTATCCTCTAATCCGGATCAATGAGTTGTTTGACCAGTTGGAAGGAGCGCACTGGTTTTCAAAATTGGATCTAAGATTGGGATATTAATAACAACAGATTCAAGACGAACATATTCTGAAGATGGCTTTCAGTAGTCGGTATGGTCTCTACGAGTTCACGGTAATGCCCTTTGAACTCATGAATCCCCCTCCGCATTCATGAGCCTAATGAACCATGTGTTTGAAACCTACCCGGATGTCTTCATCATAGTATTCAAAGGTGATATACTTATCTACTCAAAGACGGAGGAAGAGCATACACAACACCTGAAGCTCATGCTAGAAAGGCTTAGCAAGCATAAGTTATATTCTAAGTTCAACAAGTGCCAATTCTGGCTCAAGGAAGTAGCCTTCCTAGGACATATCATCAATGGATCAGGATTAGCGGTGGATCCGGCAAAGATTAAGGAAGTGCGAGACTATCCTCACTTAAGAACAGAATCAGACGTATGAAGTTTCCTGCGAATTGTCAGATACTACCGAATGTTCGTGGAAGGGTTCTCCCGGATTGCCCTTCCTATTACGTCATTGACAAAGAAGGACACACCATTCGTATGGACACTGCAGTGTGAAGCGGCTTTCCAAGAGCTAAAGAGTAGACTCATCTCTGCTCCGATCCTTACACATCCATTTGGGAAGGAAGGATTTCAAGTGTATACTGATGCTTTATACCAGGGAATGGGTGCAGTATTAATGCAGCATGTACATGTGATCTCTTACACTTCACGACAGCTAAAGAAGCACGAGCAAAACTATCCGGTGCACGACTTGGAGATGGGAGACGTGATTTTTGCACTAAAAATCTGGAGACACTATCTATATGGCGTCCACATGACATCTTTTCGGATCACAAAAACCTGATGTACGTAGACACTCAGAAGGACTTAAACATTCGGCAGAGGAGATGGGTGGAATTTCTATGTGATTATCAGTACACAATGCAGTACCACCCCGAAAAGGCAAACACAATAGCAGATGCACTCAGTAAAAGTGCTAGCACATCGGATGTGGAACCTCAGCTGATGGCCATGGAGCTGATGAAGGTTCTACGGGATATGCAAATCACTCTAGAATTTAAGGCCGACCCTAAAACTTATGTGGAGTACATGACCTCGATGACCATGATCTGTGACATCCGGGACCACACCAAGGATGGGCAAAGGCAAGATGCAGCACTGGAACAGGTGTTTGCAGCTTGGAGTCATGCCCTTCAGGAGGTTTTTCTTTACGTGATGGCCTCATTCACTTCCATGGCCGAATGCTTATACCAGCAGGAAATATGATCCGGGAGGATATCATGACTAAAGCACATAACAACAAATATTCTGTACACCCGGGAATCTCTAATATGATGGCAGACTTTAGGAAGTCGATGTACTGGCCCGGTATGAAGAAGGATATTGCACACTTTGTGACGCACTACGAATCCTGCCAACTAGTGAAATCCGAGTGCAAAAGGCCGGGGGGATTACTACAACCTCTACCAGTGCCAGAGTGGAAGTTTGCGGGTATATCTATGGACTTCGTCCACGATCTGCCCCACTCTGACTCAGGGCATGACTCCGTATGGGTGAGCGTAGACCGACTGACAAAGGTTGCACAGTTTATTCCCGTCAGGAAGGATGCTCTGGTTGGGACATTAGTGCGGTTATTTGTGGAACAATTTGTTCGATATCACAGAGTTCCTAGATCGATCGTGTCAGATCGGGACGGCTGGTTCACATCTCGGGAGTGGAAAGTTGTCCAAGCTTATCTAGGGTCCCCGTTGACTTTCAGCACTGGCTTTCACCATCAGACCGATGGCCAGATAGAACAAACTATCCGGACAATGGAAGACATGTTGAGGTTGTGCATTCTAGATAGTGGGGAACCGTGGGAGAGACTGTTCCCACTTCTCGAATTCTCCTACAATAATAGCCAGCAATCCAGCATTGGCATGGCTCCCAATGAAGCCCTTTATGGCAGAAAGTGCAGGACACCACTTTCATGGGTAAAGGATGAGGACCCAAAAATGATGGGGTCAGAATATATTGAAGACACGGATGCTCAAGTGCGACTAATACGTGAAAGAATGCTAGAGGACCAGAGTCGACAGTCCAAGTACTATGTTGAGCGGCATCACAAGGTAGAGTTCCTAGTGGGAGACTGAGTTTTTCTGAAGATACGTCCTGTGCATAGTATCACCCGAGTGCGGGGGGTAAAGAAGCTTAGTTCGAGATACATGGGGCCCTATAGGATCCTTGAATGGATTGGCCCCGTGGCTTACAGACTAGAGTTTCCAACAGAGTTTGTCGGGTTGCATGATGTTTTTCATGTCTCCTCTCTTAGGAGATCACTCCTTCGGCTAGAGAAATAGTTCCCCACTGCAACGGGCCCGATAGCATCCGACCGCATAGTCCGACTAGAGCCAATATGAGTTGATGACCCAACTTTTTGGATCTTACAACGAAAGAAAGTTCCGCTGGAATAGGTCCTTTGGTCTAAAGTGTTGGAACATGGTCTTATGCATCTCCTAGGTTTGAGAATAACAAATCCTGTGTAATTGATCTTGTGTGTTTAAGTGTGCAGGATAACAAAGTCCACATGAATCAAGGATTACATAAGAAGGTTGCCCCCAAAGTTGAGCCATCAAATCCAAATCTCCTACTAGCGCAGGCGGTAGTACTAGCGCAGGCGCTAGCTGTCGTTCGACGAACTATTAGCGGCGCTCGACAAAATGCTCAAAACGACGTTCGACGAAAATTCGCTCGACGAACTCTTTCCTGCGTTCGATAAATTTTCGTTCGACGAACTATTAGTGGCGCTCGACAAAATGCTCATAACGGCGTTCGACGAAAATTCGCTCGACGAACTCTTTGCTGCGTTCGACGAATTTTTGTTCAACGAAATGTTGGCTTAAGCGCAAATGCTGGGAGAACTTATAGAAGGAGATAGCGCCAGGCGATATCCGATAGCGCAGGCGATAGCGAGGAGCATAGTAGGCAAGGGAGAATTGTTTCCTCGGATTGAAGATTCTATCGCACAGAATGTGTCCTAATATGGGATAGCGCCGGCGGTACCACTAGCGCAGGCGCTAGCGCTGAGACTATAAAAACGACCCATTGGCTCCGTCTTCCTCATCCTCTTGAGATCCAGAATTCCAGATCTAAATGCCACATCATAGAGAGGAAGGTTCAGAGAGATACTCCCACAAATCCATGAAGGCTTAAGGAGATCCGTGGAGAGGATTTCAACACGTGTCATCATCGTGATGAAAGACCGCATCGACTACGATCATACTCTGCGTCTTCGTCTACTTCTCCAAGAGATCCACATAGAGGGAGTTTTTATATTGTTGTCTTTTTATTTCACATCTTTTCTTTTAAATCGAGTAGTAAATTCGCCTCGTGTTGGCGACTAGGTCTGGGTAGGACATAGGGCTGAAATTCGCCTCGTGTTGGCGACTAGGTCTCGGGTGTAGGTCTAGGTGGTGCTCGAGGCCATATCTGGGGAAGGGTTGGCTAGAGCGGCTTGAGGCCGTATCCGGGGAAGGGTTGGCTAGAGCGGCTTGAGGTCGTATCCGGGGAAGGATCGGCTAAAGCCAACCGGTTCGTGGGGATACGAGTCGGTATAGAAAATGAAAAGAGTCTTTCATATTTTGCTTTGATTTCTAGCGTCATTGAAATCAAAATTTTGTAATCAATTTTATTAATAATAATGTCTCTCTTTGTGTAATAAAATTGATTTGTTCTTCATTTCTCTAAATAGTTTATTATCCTCTCCTTTATTATAAAACAATTTAGATCTTTAAACAAAATCACTATTTTGATCTCTTATCTTAAGCAAGTATTTCAAAATATAATATAAGTTTTTAAAACCCTTATTCACCCCCCCCCCCCCCTCTAAGGGCGCCTACCGATCCAACATAAAGGAGCCAATACGAGTTAATCACGGTCGGGAAGAACATACATGGGAACCACTAGACCTTATGCAACAACAATACCCAGAACTTTTTGAGTCAGGTAACACTTAATTGCTTAAAGTTTTCATGATTATTCAACTTGATCTAAAACCCCGTACAACCGATCTTAATTTCAAGGACAAAATTATTTTCTTTTTTAATGGGATTTATAACATCCCCCAAACTACTGAACAGCTAAGAAATTTTTGTCATGACAAAAATAGGATAAGTGACCAAGGGTACCTTTGTGACAAGTTGAATGAGTGGAGAACACCATGGTGTGCACTTAGCCACCATGGGTCATCCCAATTTATGGAAAATTCAAGGGTAACCCAAAAGGGCTAAAGCAACATATGCATCACCTATAACCATGAGGAGAAACCCTAAGTTAAATTAAAGCATGTTAGGTGGCAAGGATGGTTCCTTGAACCAAAAGGGTGTCCCATGATCACAATAGGAGCCTTTGACCTTGCTAGGTCAAGTTACATATAAAGGCCCAATTCAACATACTTTCCACTAATATAGGCCAATTATCTTGAGTATGATGAAATTTACCACACCACACCCTTCCTAAACACCAGGGTAAACTAATGAGATAAAATGGACCTATTGGAATTGGTCAATTGTGGAGAAATTAGGCCAAATTACCAAAAAGCCCCAATATGATGGAATTGAGCTAACTCCCTCAATTGACCTTAAATTGGCTCAATGTGATCAAATTGATCACACACAACCCTCTATGACCATTAATAGAGACTAATGGGACAAAATTGACCCAATGGGGTGGACCAAGTTTGATAAATTAGGCCAAATTACCAAAAAAACCCAATTTGACCTAATTGAGCTAACTCACTCAATTGACCTTCAATTCGCTCAATGTGATCAAATTGATCACACACAACCCTTTATGACCATTAGGAGAGACTAGTGGAACGGCATTGACCCATTGGGGTGGACCAATTTTGAGAAAGTAGGCAAATTACCAAAAAGCCCCAAATTACAATTTTACCTTATATGGTTATAGTGGTCCTCAATTGGCCAAATTGACCTAGCACAATCTATCCTAAACCCTAAAGGGAGTATATGAGACCTAAATGAGCAAAAGTTTACATATAATTTTGGAAGATTAGGGCAAAAACACTAAAACCCCCAAATTTCCCCTAAAGCCAAAAATGTGTAATTAAACCCCATATGACCCCAACTTGGCCTAATTCCCCCTTGGAATAGGTCCATAGGGTCTAAGGCACCAACGTAGGTTAGACACATTGGTTGGGGCGAGCTTGACTCAAGCCCAATCTCAAAAGTCCCAATTTGGTCAATTTGGGTCAAGTGAGCCCTGTCACGACCCACATTTTCCCGATATATTTTACGTATTATCAGAGTAGGGGAAAATACGCGTCACGATGCCACATCATGCAGAGGAAAACTATAGACGCTCAGGAAAACAGGCTTTTATGCACATGCACACCCAAGATATATATCTTTGAATGTACAGGAATGAGTTTAGCTTCTTTTTAAAGTTGAGATCGTGTCCCTTGGTCTTGAGGGTTACTAGGCCCCACAATAGAAACTATACTTACACGGCAGAAATATAGGTTCATTTATCCTATATAAGCATGAAGACCAAGCCTGTCTTCAAGAATAGCACATGCCTAGATTTTTTTTATATATATAAGAAAATACTTAGCACGATTGCACAATAGATGTTACATAATTATGAAAATTATGCTATGAAATCTTTAAATAAAGTATCTCATCTAATTTAACAAAATACACATTTACCAAAGAGCAACTACTATCTACCTCAAGGGTAGTACAAAATAGTAGGTTCCCGCAAGTCCACTATGTTGGATCGGTAAGCGGCCTTAGAGGGGGGGGGGGGGGTGAATAAGGGTTTTAAAAACTTATATTATATTTTGAAATACTGGATTATGATAAGATATCAATATAGTGATTTTGAATAAAGATCTAAATTATTTTATAATGAAGGAGAGGATAATAAACAATTTATAGAAATGAAGATCAAATCAATTTTATTACACAAAGATAGACATGATTATTATTAATAAAATTGATTACAAAATTAGATTTCAATGACACTAGAAATCAAAGCGAAATATGAAAGACTCTTTTTGTTTTCTATACCGGCTCGTATCCCCATGAACCGGTTGGCTTTAGCCGTTCCTTCCCCGGATATGGCCTCAAGCCGCTCTAGCTAACCCTTCCCTGGATATGGCTTCGAGCACCCCCTAGACCTAACCTAGATCTAGTCGCCAACACGAGGAAAATTTTTGCCCTAAGTCATACCCAGACCTAGTCGCCAACACGAGGCGAATTTTCTAACGGTTACAAAAGATATAAAATAAAATAACAACACCAATATTAAAAAACTCCCTCTAAGAAACTTCTGAAGTCGGAGATGAACGATTGCTGTAGAATAAGCGAGGTTGAAGCGACCCCTCTTCGGATGTAGCGTGACGAAGTCCTCCTTTAGAAACTCTCTAAGCGTTTGGTGGGAGATCAACTCTCGGCCATATAAGGCTTTGGAACTCTAGCACAAGACCTCTCTCAGGAATCAGCAAGCAAAATAAGAAGAGAAGGGTCCATTTTTTAGCCTTAGCGCTAGCGCTACCGCCGGCGCTATCCCATATTAGGACATATTCTGCGCAGCAGAATCTTCATTCCGAGGAAACATTTCTCTCTTGCCTTCTGTACTCCGCGCTACCGCCTACGCTATCGACTACCGCCATGCGCTAACTCCTTCTATATATGCTCCTGAAATTACGCTAATCATCACTAGTGTCGGGCGCTAGGTGCTACCGTCGGCACTAGTGGGAATGTTGGATTTGATGGCTCAAATTTGGGGGCAACCTTCTTATGTAATTCTTGAGTCATATGGACTTTGTTTTCCTGCACACATAAACACACAAGATCAATACACATAGGATTTGTTATTCTCAAACCTAGGAGATGCGGAATACCATGTTCCAACAAACTCCCCCTTTTGATAATAACACATCCATTAATGATAAATCAGAGCATTAATATAAGCATGATGTAACCTACTTGTGTGTGTGAGAGTGATGACTTAGGATAAATAGTGATTGTAAAATTTTAGAATTGCTCCCCCTAAATACATGCTCCCCCTAAGTGAATGCTCCCCTAATATGTAAGCTATCATCTTTAATTAATCAAGTTTGTTTTTCATTTTGATAGTGGATTTTATTTATCATGGAAGATCTCCCCCTTTTGTTATTAGCAAAAGTGGGTAAGGAAATAAAACACAGAAAAGTTTTGATTAGAAGATAAAGGCATGATCGAGCTTTTAGAGAGAATGAAATGATAAGGAGTTTTAGAATAATTTTTATAGAGATAGATCAGAATTTTTTGCTTAAAGATGAACAATATAACATTTGCCAAGTAATCAATATTATAATGTTAGTTTTCCCCTTTATATAAGAGTTTTAAGCATAAAAAGGTAATGATTTCCAAATAACCAATCTACCCAGACAATATTTCTACACCCTAGCCCCGTACTAAGTGACGGATGGGCATGAGAAGCTGCATACATGTCGTAGGTTGGGGTGTTAGTCCCATATGCAAACATTAGAAAAAAAAACTCAACCCAACACTCTTTCCCCCCAGTGCCTCGCAAGGCCCCACTAGAACCCTCCCCGGTTTAGGACAAGACATGACATAGAGGTCAGGTTATCTAATGTCTACAACCCTACGCCGCCGCTATGGTGAGAAATGTAATCATGGATAATGATTATTGGAAACAATTAAGCGTTTTAAATCTAATTATAATTTCATAGCCCATGGGTTTTTATATTTTTGATTGAATTTTTTGAAAAACTCACAATGCTATTTTGAAATCCATTATTAAATCAGAGTTTTTAGCATAAAAATTATATACGTGTTTAGAATAACCAATATAAATTCTACCAAGCAAGTCTACTACTTGTTGAAAAAGAAATTTTGAGATTTAAGACTTTGATATAAGCATGAAAGCGAAAGGTAAAAAATATATGGTGATGATGCGGAAGACTTATAGAAATACAAGAAACATCTTTTTGTAATCATGATGATTCATAAGAAGGAAATAGGAGTTAAATTCAAAAAGAGAAGATTTTATGCCATAAAAATGATGCTATTTGGATAAAACTAATCTTAAATAAATATCCAAGTTAAAGATAATATTTTGAAGGAATATTTTTGTAAGCAAGTAAGATTTTCAATAAGATTTTCATGACAATAGTCAAGGATTTCTATTTAAAAAAACTACTAAGGCAAGCATGATTGCACATATTCCAGAAGATAGTGACTATAATGTTATTAATTTGCATTTCAAGTTAGGAAAAACATTGTAGAGATCATGCATTTCAATCTAGTGTTTTTACTAAAGCTTTCTAGAGAATTTATGTAAAGAAGCATTGGAGTCCAATTCTCATGAGTAGAAGCTTTATGAGAGATAATGATGTGTATAAAAAAGTGTTTTGATAAAAGTATACAAGTGATATAATCCAAAACACATGACTTATATAGTGAAGCAGAAACATTATTAAGCATGTAATCTTTTTAACTACTTCTACACATCAATTCTAGATTTGATACAAAGCACAAAAAGTATAACTACCAAGGTGCTTTGCCCACACAATGCTCATTAAGACTTATCAGGGAGCAAAGTAGTGCTTGGGGGATCACAGATTTTATTTTCAAAAAGAGTTTTTTTTCTTGTGATCCGGTGTACATAATAGAAGTGTATTAAAGTAGTTTGCACAAGACACTTTACAATTCTTTGCAAGGTGCTCAACCTCACAATGCTTATGAAGACTTATCAGGAGATTGAAGTAGTGCTTGGTGGAGTTATCCTTGTCATTTTATTATTGAACTTTTTGAGCAAGACAAAGTTCTCTGAATTCACTTGTTTTTTGCAAACACTTATAATTTTGTTATTTCACTTCTATATGTGCAACAAAGTTTTGAATAATTTGTAGGTAATAGAGATAGACATCTTAATATTGTAAGCTACTACACTACACAATCATGTAGGATTAAGAATTATGGGCACATGTAGTCTACCAAAAAGTGTGAGTGTAAAGAGATCATTATCAAATATAACACATTACTCATACTTAGAGGCATACAAACGCAATCCTACATAATTCACTATAGACTTTTTCATTGCTCATAACAAGATTAAATTCAAAGCATGACAAGCCAAAACAATGTTTAGAAAACTTGTGATTTTAAATTAAACATTTTTAGCCAACTCTAAAAGAACATGCTTGTCATTTTTGCCAAAGGAATGAAACATAGAAATCTTTATTATTTTAATAAAACCTTAAAGAAATAAGCAAAGACATATTTTTTGTATTTTGGAATTTTGTATTTGATTTTTCAAAAATTCACACAATGGCATAAAGATAAAAATAGGTAGTACATATAAAATAACATATTTTTAGTAATTTTTCAAAATTTAAAAAACATCAAAATTTTGACACTCAAGCTAGCGCCGGCGGTAGGCCTTAGCGCCTGGGTTAGCTCACAGAGAGTGCTTATTATATGTATTTGGCCCGAATTTTCTTCGATTTTATTTCCGATTTCACTTAATTATGACTAAGCAATATAAGACCTATCTAATACAGTGAATTTTTTTGAAGAAAATGCAAAAGTTTGCGGAAGTTAAATTTTAACTCATGAGGTCAAAACCCAAATTATGATTCGTGTATTTTAAAGAGTTTTTGAGAGGATGTCCACACGTTGTTACATGTTAATTCTCCAAATTTGTTGATGAAGGCTAAAGTGCTTAATAGCCTAATAAGTTGATTTAATTAAAATATCTTATAGCAAATTTATAGTTCAATTTATATGAATACTATATGATATTTATAGGCAATGGTTTTAATAGTAATAGATTGGTCATTTATAAATGAAAACCTGACTTTTACTTTTGATTTACATTGATTTGTAAACTTCATTTACGTTTTAGGGGACAAAGTCAAATTTCAAATATTATATTAGATGACCATGACATGATGGGTTAAAAAGAGAACACAATAAAATAAAATGGAACATTAGACATATCATGAAGTAGAGTATTTTGTAATTCATTTTGATTTATTTCTACTTCATGCAAATGAATGATACTAGTAGATAAGAGATTTGGGTATCCAAAGGGAACCAAGTGTAACGGTTCCTTTGGGCACCTAAATATAGCATGATAATTTTTGAGGAGACAAAAATGAATTAATCCTTTCAAATGGAGTTAATGTTTCATTTTTTATTTTAGGTCTCCATTCATATTTTGATTTAATATTATGCATCAAATTTCCATATTCATTAAAATTAGGCTTAGAATAATAATGACTTTCGAAATTATTTTTCATAGGAAATTTGTCCAGATATGAATTTAATTTGGGTGATATATAATGAGGGTTAGAGTTCATTATGCTTTTATTATTAAATATTCTACTAGGTGCATGTTTAATAGATTTTATAATACTAGTAGAAGTCTTACACATGTTAGATGATAAACTAGAAATAAAAGATTTTTTATTACTTGTAAAATTTTCCACAAATAGTATTAATGATTCTAGTTTATTAAATAAAATATTATTTTCATTTACAAAATTTGCAATATGCTCTTTTGAAATTAAAAGTTCTTTTTCAAAATCCTTGAATTTTTCTTTAATATTATAACAATCAAAATAAGGCTTTGAAATTTCAATTAAAGAGCATGATGGAGATTCAAACACATCATTTTGGGATTCTACATTCACATTTGCCTTCAAAGTTTTATTTTCTAAACGTAGTTTTGCATTAGCCCTTTTTAATTTCTTAATCTTACGTTTAGTAATTTGTAGCAATTGTTGCGTAGAAATTGAATTGCAAATTATAAGGGATTTGGATTTCCTTACAGCACTTGTGGATGAGGTCTGGTTTGAACATGAAGTTGCTTTTTCATCATTATTGCATTCCTCTTCCATGGATGAGTTTTCATCTTCCCTTATGCTAGATGTGCATTCTATGGATTCATCATGTGAGGAGCTTTCTTGAACATTTGTGCAGACTTGTATGTTCTCCACTCCTTGCGTTTGTTCCATACCTGTAGATGAAGATTCATACATGTCTTCAAGAAATTTCCATACTTTGTATGCACTAGAAAAGCAATATATTAATTTAAAAATTTCTTGAGATAAAGCACAAAAGATATTATTCAAAGCCTTTGCATTTAGGTGACGTTCCTTTTTATTTGTTTCATCTGCTGATCTTATTATTGCTATATTTCATGCTTCGATATCAAAATTTTTAATAAACTTTTCCATTAAAAATTTCCACCCTTTATAATTTCTTCCTTCAAATAAAGGTGGTGCTAGTGATTTTCCTTCTTCATAAAAATTCCCCCCACTAATAGAAGCGAGATCATGAGACGCCATTATTCCCGGTTGTTAAGCTGATTTGGAATAACCTAGCTATGATATCACATGTTGGATCGGTAGGCGCCCTTAGAGGGGGGGGGGGTGAATAAGGGTTTTAAAAACTTATATTATATTTTGAAATACTTGCTTATGATAAGAGATCAAAATAGTGATTTTGAATAAAGATCTAAATTGTTTTATAATGAATGAGAGGATAGTAAACAAATTAGAGAAATGAAGATCAAATCAAGTTTATTACACAAAGATAGACATGATTATTATTAATAAAATTGATTACAAAATTAGATTTCAATGACGCTAGAAATCAAAGCGAAATATGAAAGACTCTTTTTGTTTTCTATACCGACTCGTATCCCCACGAACTGGTTAGCTTTAGTCGTTCTTTCCCCGGATATGGCCTCAAGCCGCTCTAGCCAACCCTTCCCCGGATATTTCCTCGAGCACCCCCTAGACCTAACCTAGAACTAGTCGCCAACACGAGGCGAATTTCTGCCCTAAGTCCTACCCAGACCTAGTCGCCAACACGAGGCGAATTCTCTAACGGTTACAAAAGATATGAAATAAAATAATAACACCAATATTAAAAAACTCCCTCTAAGAAACTTCTGAAGTCGGAGATGAACGATCGCTGTAGAATAAGCGAGGTTGAAGCGATCCCTCTTCGGATGTAGCATGACGAATTCCTCCTTCAGAAACTCTCTAAGCGTTTGGTGGGAGATCAACTCTCGGCCATATAAGGCTTTGGAACTCTGGCACAAGACCTCTCTCAGGAATCAACAAGCAAAACGAGAAGAGAAGGGTCCATTTTATAGCCTTAGTGCTAGCGCCTGCACTAGCGCTACTGTCGGCGCTATCCCATATTAGGACATATTCTGCTCGGCAGAATCTTCAATCCGAGGAAACATTTCTCTCTTGCCTTCTGTGCTCCGCGCCACCGCCTGCGTTATCGGCTACCGCCAGGAGCTAGCTCCTTCTATATGTGCTCCTGAAATTGTGCTAATCATCACTAGCACCGGGCGCTAGGTGCTACCGCCGGTGCTAGTGGGAATGTTGGATTTGATGGCTCAAATTTGGGGGCAATGATGAGTCCCATTTATATACACTTTTATGGACTCATCTGGGATAGTTATCATGCATAGGTACTGCATATTAGGTTGATTATCGATCATATTGGACTAGTAGTTCATTTGAGTAGATAGTACCTTCCATAGCCTAGTTCTGTGTGTTATCTTGGATGGTTCCCTTTTATTCTTTTTAGTGCATATTTTATGCCGCTGGGGAGCTTTGTTTCTATACCACAGCGGGTATGTTTGAGTTTGATGCATGAGCAATGATCATGTGAATGCTCAGAATGGTTTGGGGCTAATTTTAGCCTAAAAATCCACTGATCGTGCGTTTTCCTTCGCGCACGATTAGGCGCACGACCACTGGTCGTGAATTAATTCCCCTTAACTGACAGAGCAGTTCGCACAATCATAGGCCTTCTTCGCGCACGACCACTAGTCATGCGCCACTGACCGTGCATTATTTTCCTATCTTCCCCTCTGCTACAGGTTGATCGCGCATGAGCACAAGCATTCCTTCGCGCATGACCACTGGTCGTGCGCATTATTTCGCCATCGCCTATTTAATGCCCTGTTCCACGATTTTAGGGTATTGATTCCGCCCCGTAGCCGCCCATCCACGGATTTTGGGAGCTTCTCTCCCCACATTCGCCTCCCTTCGTCCATCCATCATCCGTTCAATATCCGGGCATCGATTCATCATCCAAACGCTCTGCTTCCTCCACTCCGGCGAGTTCTCAACCACGCAACACTATTCTGGTGAAAAGAAGAAGAAAATGTAGAGATTCGGTGCCAGTTTAGAGGTTCAAGTGAAGAAAACGGGACGTTAGCAGAGGATTGACAACCCTTCGAGTATCCCGGACGTTAGCTGAAGCCGAGCCTGGATCCGGATAGACAACCCAGAATTCCGGCCGTGAACGACGGCGAGTCTTCATCCTTTGGTGACGAAACCTCTATCTCTCATTTTCATATTATTATTTATTGTGTAATTTCTGATATTTTGATGTATTGAACAATTAGTTGTGATAATATAATAATGTCTCGTTATGTTATTGGTTGATGATCTCGTTGTGACAATCGTTCTGTTTCATTCACATTCACAATCCACGCTATAGCAAAAGTGCTATTAGCATTTGCGAAGAGGTGCTCTCGGCCCTCAACACTTCCGCCCTAGCGATCGCCCATCCGCGTGTCTTCTCATCCATGCGCTTTCCGAAGCATGGCATCGCGGCCGTTGCATTCATCCCGCCTTGCGAAGCAGAGTTTTGACCTGCATCTCATTTCTGTGTAGTAATTTAGGAAACCAAAATCAAAGCCCCTATTTTTCCTTTAATTTACTCTTGTAATTATTTTGTCAATCCGAAGAGTCAAACTAACCACGCGCATTCCTTGAGAGACGATATTCGGGGACATACTCCCACCTTTATTACTTGTGCGGCCGGTGCACTTGCCGAACACGCATCAGGCAACCTTCTTATGTAATCCTTGAGTCATATGGAGTTTGTTTTCCTGCACACTTAAACACACAAGATCATATACACATAGGATTTGTTATTCTCAAACCTAGGAGATGCGGAAGACCATGTTCCAACACACTGAATAAAAAAAACTTAAGGGCTTCTACCACTTACATAAGCCCACAAGGTGACACCAGGGAGGAAAACCTCTCAGAGACAGCTCCTCGCAAGAAGCAAAGAAAGAGTCTCTACCGGGAACCAAGAGAGAAACTCTACCACTCGCAGAAGCTACTGACCGAAGCATGAACCTGAACCTGGGGCACTCAAAAGAAAAGAATGTCTCAGCACAAAAAGGGTGCAAGCAATAGTAATAATAAGAACAACATTAATTAACAAGAGTAATATGCGGTCAGGAGTATGGCACAAAAGTGGCAAAGAAAATGAACAGAGTTTATACATGCGTAGAAAAGTAACCAAACCCTACCAAGATGTTTGCATGATAAGTTGAGAAGAAGGACTGTGTTGGGGGCCTGATACATCTACCCACACTCAAGCATACATGTACACTATGGTGGGGGCCTGACATACCACCCACACTCCAGCGTACAAGAAGCCACTGTGGTGTGGGCCTAATAAATCCATCCACTCTCAAGTATATAAGGCC
Source organism: Dactylorhiza incarnata (assembly GCA_033032865.1). Lineage (NCBI taxonomy): Eukaryota > Viridiplantae > Streptophyta > Magnoliopsida > Asparagales > Orchidaceae > Dactylorhiza > Dactylorhiza incarnata. Next base: position 19,233,791 of record JAWHQI010000001.1, on the reverse strand, counting down.
ACTGTGGTGAGGGGTCTGATATACCACCCACACTCCGTTATAAAAGAAGCCAATGTGGTGGGGTCCTGTTAAATCCACCCACTCTCCAGTATATAAAAAAATATCATTTCAATTTATACTTATCAGTAACTTACTTGGTTTGACATTTCTTTTTCTATGGTGGCAAACAAGGCCAAGAAGTACTTCCAAATAGCTGGAAAAGTTAGTACAATAACGGAAAGAATTAACCATATTACAAGAACTGTCAAGAGGAATCAAAGGGAATCTTTCCCACTATACGACCAGAAAGACATAAAAATGAGTAAATACCTAATTACCAAGCTTAATAAACCTACCAAAAAGGTCTCAAGATAAAGCAGTCAGAATAACACCTAAAACCAATTTACCGACATAAACTAATCATAAACATAGCAACGTTTGACAAAGGGTCGTCACAAAAACTTAGGGTTTACGAAACACCCCAAAGAAAACAAAATCCTTAACATACCAGCCCACCTAACGGAGTTTTTTGGGGCGACAGAGGAAAGAACAAGAACGTTTATAAAAAACATCTCTCCCAAAAAAGGCTAGGGATCCCGTCGATCGAAAATCGATGGGTGGCCCCGACGATTTTAACTTGGGCACTCAGTCCCAACGATTAAATTTTAATTTACAAATCCCGTCGATTACTCCTTTAACTTTAAGAAAGAAGAAGAAGAAGAAGAAGGAGAAGAAAAAAAAAGAAGGAAAAGCTTTCTTGCCTTAACCAAAAGACAACGCCGCAAAACCTCCTTCACCGAGGAAGAACTCGACGAGAGCTCTCCTAAACCACACTCCGACGAGAGATCCGACCACCTCCACATCCGGTAACAACCTCCGACGAAAAACATAACCCTCGACCTCCTCCCTCTCCCATGAAGTTCACGACACAAGAAGAAGAAGAAGAAGAAAAATGAGTCTTCTCGGGAGAAATGAAGAGAATTTTCTCAATAAAAGTCCACAATGGGTTCTTACCGGATCCCACTCCAATTTCTAATCCCAATTCCATATGTAGATTTTTATAAGAAATATATATATATTATAAGAAGTTATATTAGCATTTATATATAATTTTTATAAGAGTTTTACATATAATTTTTCATAAGAAAATATATATAATTTTGTAGAGAATTTGATAAGGAATTCCTATAAAATAGTTTACATGCTAATTAAATATTTCATACCAGGATAAATAATGATTTTTTTATCAAACGTGACCTCGCGAACACTCGAGATGAACTACAACGACGCACCTAAGACGGTAACGCCCTCGCTACGACGGAATTAACGATTTAAGTATAAATCAAACATTCTGGTGTGTTACAACCACCCATCCTACAAGAAAGTTTTGCCCCGAAACTTTACAACACAAACATTAATCAAGGAGCGATAAAAAAAAGTAGACATTAACAGGAGAAATGCTTACCGAGAAAGACCTAAACAAACAAATGAGGGTAAGATTCCCTCATCGCAGATTCCAGCTCCCAGGTTGTGCTTCTGACCTTTTGATTTTTCCAGAGAACTTTCACCATAGGAATCGCCTTCCTTCGCAATACCCGATCTTGCTTCTCCAAGATACAGATAGGCTCCTCAACATAAGACATTGGGTTGCAACTAGGGCTCAGAGTCTAGGACATGCCGATCTCTGAGAACCCACTTCCGCAACTGGCTCACATGGAACACATCGTGAACACCAGGGAAGGAGGCAGGAAACAACAACCTATAAGCAGAAACACCGATGCTCTTTACAATCTGAAACAATCCCACATACTTGTGATCTAGCTTATAGTTCTTCCCAAACCACTTAACACCGGCCATCGGAAAAACCTTCAAGAACACCATGTCCCCAACTGCAAATTCTAAATCGACCCTTCTCCGATTGGCGTACTTCTCATAATGATCCTGAGCTAGATGAAGCTTCTCACGGATCTGCATTACAGCAATTCTTATTTCTTCCAAGGCCTCTGGACCCAAAACCGGCTTCTCGCCCACTTCAGCCCAAAACAGGGGAGTCTGACATCGTCTCCTATATAGAGCTTCGAAAGGAGCCATCTGCAATCTCTCCCGATAACTTGTATTGTACGCAAATTCCATAAGCCCCAGGCGTTCATACCAAACTCCTCCATGCTCCAAAATATAACACCTGATCATATTCTCCACAATCTGATTTACTCTTTCGGTCTGCCCATTCGTCTGCGGATGATATGCGGTAGAATACCGAAGGTCGGTGCCCAAGTCTCCCTGCAAACTCTGCCAAAAGTGGGAAGTATACCTAGAATCCCAATCTAACACAATGCTCACCGACATCCCATGCAATCTAATAACTTCTTGCAAATAAAGCGAGACAATCTTTTCCATAGAATAACCGATTTTATAAGGCACGAAATGAGCACACTTGGTCAACCTATCAGCGATCACCCACACCGCATCATGTCCTCGGGGAGATTTCGGTAGACCGGTAATGAAATCCATAGAGATACTCTACCACTTCCAAGCCGAAATATCCAACGATGTCAACTTGCCTTCGGGTCTTTTATGATCCTCCTTGACGCGCTGATAAGTATAACACTTCGACACAAACCTTGCAATATCATTCTTCATGCCTGACCACCAAACGATCTGCTTCAAATAGTGGTACATCTTCGTAGAACCATGCTGATATGCAAGACTGGAATCATGACCTTCCTCACAAATCTCCGCGTGAATCTCTCCCACAGCGGGAATACAAAACCTGCCATGGTACCTCAAGGTACCCTCTTCATTGATCGAGAAATCTGACAACTCACCTTTCTCGGCTCTACCACGGAGGGGTTGCAAATCAGGATCATCCTTCTGATGCAGCTTCGCAAATGCAATCTAGGAGGTTTCATTAACTTCTATACTAGACGGTCCATCCTTGGACTTCACCGCTATGCTTATCAAATAAAACTCCTCCACTAGCGACTGCACAGAGAGGCTGAAAATAGAAGCAGACTTTCTACTTAGGGCATCTGCCACTACATTCTCCTTGCCTTGGTGGTATAAGGTATCCACATTATAGTCTGCAACGTACTCCATCCACCAACGCTGGCGCAAATTCAACTCCTTCTGCGAAAACACATAGATCAAACTCTTATGATCTGAGTAGATCTTGCACAACACCCCGTACAAAAGATGCCTCTAAAGCTTTAAGGAATAAATCACCGTAGCGAACTCCAAATCATGCGTAGGGTAGTTCCTTTTATGAACCTTTAGATGCCTCGACCCCTACGAAATCACATTCCCATCCTACATAAGAACACATCCAAGACCAATCTGCGAAGCATCAACATAGACTTGAAATTCTATCACCTCAACAGGAAATGCCAAAACTGGGGCAAAACATAATCTTCTCTTTAGCTCTTGAAATGCCTCCTCACACTTTTTGCTCCAAATAAAAGTTGCTCCTTTCTGCGTCAACTTGGTTAGAGGCGCAGAAATTCCTAAAAATCCATCCACAAACCTTCGATAATAACCTACCAACCATAAGAAACTCCTGATTTCCTTAGGATTTATCGGTCTCTTCCAATCCAAAACAGCAACAATCTTTGTTGGGTCCATAGAAATAGCATCCTTGCCCGCCACATGACCCAAGAAGGAAACCTGAGAAAGCTAAAACTCACATTTGCTCAACTTGGCATACAACTTGTGTGCTCTCAGGGTCGACAACACCAAGCGTAAATGCCGAGCATGCTCCTCCTCATTTGGAGAATAAAACAACACGTCATCTATAAAGACCACCACGAACTGATCTAGGTAATCTCTAAATACTCTGTTCATCAAATCCATAAAGGCGGAGGGTGCATTCATCAGCCCAGATGACATCATCATGAATTCAAAATGCCCATTACGCATACGGAAAGTAGTCCGCGGAACATCGGACTCTCAGATCCTCAACTAATGATAACCAGACCGAAGATCAATCTTGGAAAATACGTAGCTACCCCGCAACCGAATGAATAGGTCATCAATCCGGGGCAACAGATATCTGTTCTTGATTGTCAACTTATTCAATTCTCGGTAATCAATACATAACCGCATCGAACCATCCTTCTTCTTCACAAACAGAACTGGAGCACCCCAAGGCGACGTTCTCGGCCTAATGAAACCAAACTGCAACTACTCGTCCAACTAAGCACGCATCTCCTCCAACTCACGCGGCGCCATACGATAATGTGCCTTTGCAATCAGATGAGTTTCGGGCTCCCGATCTACTACGAACTCTATCTCCCACTCAGGAGGAAGACCAGGAAGGCTGTCGGGAAACACATCCGGGTATTCTCGCACCACCGGTATGTCCTCGAGACAAGGCGGCGATGCACAAGATGCATAAAAAATAGAAACAAAACAAGCACGACCACCAAACTCTGCAAAAGCCTGAGCACATACGACAGACATAACCGAGGAAGTTTGACGCGGAATGTCAAACACACTCATGGGTTGTCCATCATCCCTCAGAGAATCCAAACGCTTATCCCTACACTGGATAACGACGTCATAACAGTCCAGCCAATCCATGCCCATAATCACGTCAAAATCCTCCAAATGTATCACCTTTAAATCTGCATAGGCCAAGAATCCTTCCAAAAGAATCAGACACTGCTCAATGCACTGGTCCGATACCACCAAATAAACAGATGGAAACTTAACGCAAAGTGGATCATCAACTCACTCGATAGCCCAGCGATGATGATCTACAAACTTCCTAGCCACGAATGAATGAGTTACACCTGAATCAAAGAGGACACTCGCCTAACAATCTCGGACCTTAAACTCACCTAACCAATCATTACGAACAAATGATATATCAATGATATAATGTCTAAGTTTCTACATAAAGTTTGGTCTACAAGGAGAGTGAAGAAAGACAAACCTGATATGACCTGGGTTGAGCACTGTGCTTCCTCCTTCATTACTGCATTTAACATGGCCTTTCCTTGATCCAACTGCCGCTGTTGAGGTGGTACCGGTGCTAGAGCTGGAAGGGCATGGTGCTGGTTGGCCATCCGGAGCTGCGAACACTGGGTCTTCAATGTACCTTCTGCACACACTGATAGCACATTCTATCCTTCAACCGACATCGAGTCGCATCATGACCTCCTGACCCACAATACTCACATGTCTTATCCTTCTTCCAACACTGGATAAGATCATGCCCCATCTGTCTGCAATAAGTGCAATACACACCACCTTGCCCTTCTTACCTGGAGCAAGGCTGCCCAAATTGCCAGCTTTTCTTTTCTCCTTTCTTAATTCCTTCCCCCTTATTCTTTGCATCCTCAATCGCCTCGACTTTCAGCGTGGCTTCCACCGCATCTGCAAAGCTCACGGACTGCTAAGCACTAGCTAGCTACTGGATCTCACTACAGATACCTCCTAGAAAACTCTTCACCCTGCTTTCCTCAATGGAAACTAAATCTGGGGCTAATATGTTCAGCTTGCTGAACTCAACCTCATACTCACCTACTGTGAGTTGCCTTTGCTTCAAATGCAGGAAGTTATTCATCAAATGGTCCTGCTCATATGTAGGCAAAAATTTCTTCAACAGCATCCTCTTAAATTGCTCCCACGAGTAACCTTCTGCAAGTGCATATTTTTCTCTAATCCACCAACTCTTCGCCAGGTCCTTTAGCTGAAAGGATGTGACCATCAACTTTTAGTCGACATAAACACCAGAGTACGCGAACATCTCCTCCATTGCTAGGACCAATCATCAAGTGCCATAAAGTCTGCACTCCCATCGTAGGTCGGGGGTCCCTGCCTCTGGAAGTGCGAAATAAAGTACATCTCTGGTGGCAACGCTACAAGAGGAATGAGGGGTGCAGGATGGACAGGATCCGGCTGACTCGCCACCGGTTGCAGCCGCTGAGTGGCGGTCAATAATACCTGCATCTGCTCCTGCATCATGACCAACTATCGCGTCAATGTTTTATTGCTAAGATGCAACTCCTCCATCATAGGATCGCTATGCGCACCAGACGACTCTCCCTCAGATAGGGGAACAAGTCTCACGGGCTGATGTTTTGGGGCCATGTCTACGGAAGATATGAACAAACAACCTATCAAAACTGGACTCGACCCCTAGGAAGTGAAGACATACAAACACTTGCTCTTGCTTCTACAATGCTCTGGGAAAAGTTATATATATGATATTTTGCTATACTCAGGATGATAAATCATCACCCCTGAATCCGTCGTGCACCTCTCCCGTATGCATGAAGGGTGAACATCTTTCTCTTAAAACCATGAGTGTACATGTGTCATCGTGTAGATCTCCAGCTTGGCACGTGTGCTTATGCAATGTTATGCAATGCATTCAGTGCAATGCAGTCTAAGAAAAGCCTTAATACATGATATGAGTGGCATACATATGCGATCTTATGCATCTCATACCACATATTATCACATGTAACCAAAAAGAAAATCTAATGGACACGCATGCGACCTACGTTATGCATCTCATACTACATAACAGTCGCATGTTGTCACCTATGAGGATACATATACAGACGCATATTATGCATCCTATACTTCATAATATGCCCCCATATACTTCTTTCATGCTTATGAGTGTAGTGTTCATGCTTCAGGTAAGATCTACCGATGAACCATCGATGGGTGAATGCAATGAATAACGTTTCTCACCAGGTGATTAGCAGGGCCAACCAGACTATCCAGCAAACCCGACCAACCTCCCTCTGATACCAACTGTCACGACCCGCATTTTCCCGATATATTTTACGTATTATCAAAGTAGGGAAAAATACGCGTCATGATGCCACGTCATGCAGGGGACAACTATAAACGCTCAGGAAAACACTCTTTTACGCACATGCACACCAAAGATAGATATCTTTGAATGTAAAGGAATGAGTTTAGCTTCTTTTTAAAGTTGAGACCGTGTCCCTCGGTCCTGAGGGTTACTAGGCCCCACAATAGAAAATATACTTATGCGGCGGAAATATAGGTTCATTTACCCTATATAAGCATGATGACCAAGCCTGTCTTCAAGAATAGCACATGCCTAATTTTTTAATATATATATATATATATAAGAAAATACTTAGCAATCTTTACCTAAAGTATCTCATCTAATTTAACAAAATACACATTTCCCAATGATCAACTACTATCTACCTCAAGGGTAGTAGATAGCAATCTTTACCTAAAGTATCTCATCTAATTTAACAAGATACACATTTCCCAATGATCAACTACTATCTACCTCAAGGCATGTCCACTGAATACAAAAAAAAAGAAACCTTACAGGCTTCTACCACTTACATAAGCCCACAAGGTGACACCAAGGAGGAAAACATCTCAGAGACGACGGCTCCTCACAAGCAGGGAAGAAAGAGCCTCTACCGGAGACCAAGAGCGCAGCTCTACCGCTCACCGCAGCTACTGTCCGGATCCTGAACCTGAGGCACTCAAAAGAACAGAATGCCTCAACCCAAAAGGGTGCAAGCAACCATAATAATAAGAACAACATTAAATAACAAGAGTAATATGCGGTTAGGAGTAAGGTACAAAAGTGGCAAAGGAAATGAACAGAGTTCACACATGCGTAGAAAAGTAACCAAACCCTACCAAATTGTTTGCATGATAAGTTGAAAAGAAGAACTGTGGTGGGGGCCTGATACATCCACCCACACTCCAGCCAACAAGTCCACTATGGTGGGTGTCCTAAAATACCACCCACACTCCAGCCTACAAGAAGCCACTATGGTTAGGGCCTGATAAATCCACCCACTCTCTAGTATATAAGGCCACTGTGGTGGGGGTCTGATATACCACCCACACTCCAGTATAAAAGAAGCCACTGTGGTGGGGGCCTATTAAATCCACCCACCAATACATAAAAAAATATCATTTCAATTTATACTTATCAGTAACTTACTTGGTTTGGCATTTCTTTATCTATGGTAGCAAACCAGGCCAAGACAAATGAATCATAAGGTAATTCTTACCTTGGAGTAACCAAAGAAGTACTTCCAAACAGCTGAAAAAGTTAGTACAATAACTGAAAGAATTAACCATATTACAAGAAGTGTCAAGAGGAATCAAAGGGAATCTTTCCCACTATACGACCAGAAAGACACAAAAATGAGTAAATACCTAATTACCAGGCTTAATAAACCAACCAAAAAGGTCTCAAGATAAAACAGTCAGAATAACCCCTAAAACCAATTTACCGACATCAACTAATCATAAACATAGCAACATTCGACAAAGGGTCATCACAAAAACTTAGGGTTTACGAAACACCCCAAAGGAAACAAAATCCTTAACATACCAGCCCACCTAACGAAGTTCTTTGGGGTGACACAGGAAGGATCAAGAACGTTTATTAAAAAACATCTTTCCAAAAAAAAGGCAAGTGATCCTGTTGATCGAAAATCGACGGGTGGCCCCGTCAATTTTAACTTGGGCACTCAGTCCCGCCGATTAAATTTTAATTTATAAATCCCATCGATTACTCCTTTAACTTTAAGAAAGAAGAAGAAGAATAAGAAGAAGAACAAAAAAAAGATGGAAAATCTTTCTGGCCTTAACCAAAAGCCAACACCGTAAAACCTCCTTCACCGAGGAAGAACTCGACGAGAGCTCTCCTAAACCACGCTCCGACGAGAGATCCGACCACCTCCACCACTGGAAACTACCTCCGACAAAAAACATAACCCTCGACCTCCTCCCTCTCCCATGGAGTTCTTGACACAAGAAGAAGAAGAAGAAAAATGAGTCTTCTCACAAGAAATGAAGGAATTTTCTAAATAAAAGTCCACAATGGGTTCTTACTGGATCCCACTCACATTTCCAAGCCCAATTCCATATGCAGATTTTTATACGAAATGTATATATATATATATATATATATATATTTATATATATTTATATATATTATAAGAAGTTATATTAGCATTTATATATAAAATTTATAAGAGTTTTACATATAATTTTTTATAAGAATATATATATAATTTTGTAGAGAATTTGATAAGGAATTCCTATAAAATAGTTTATAAGCTAATTAAATATTTCATACCAGGATAAATAATGATTTTTTTATCAAACGTAACCTCGCGAACACTCGAGATGAACTACAACGATGCACCTAAGACGATAACGCCCTCGCTACAACGAAATTAATGATTTAAGTATAAATCAAGGATTCTAGGGCATCACAACAACCCCTACTACAAGAAAGTTTCGCCCCGAAACATTACAACACAAACATTAATCAAGGAACGATAAAAAAAGTAGACCTTAACAGGAGAAACGCTCACCGAGAAAGAACTAAACGAACAGATGAGGGTAAGATTCCCTCATCGCAGATTCCATCTCCCAGGTTGCGCTTCTGACATCTTTGATTTTTCCAGAGAACTTTCACCATAGGAATCGCCTTCCTTCGCAACATCCGATCTTGCTTCTCCAAGATACATACATGCTCCTCAACATAAGACATTGGGTTGCAACTAGAGATCAGAGTCTAGGACATGGCAATCTCTGAGAACACACTCCGCAACTAGCTCACATGGAACACATCGTGAACACCAGGGAAGGATGCAGGAAACAACAACCTATAAGCAAAAACTCTGATGCGCTCTACAATCTAAAACGGTCCTACACACCTGGGATCTAGCTTATAGTTCTTCCCGAACCTCTTAACACCGGCCATCGGAAAAACCTTCAAGAACACCATGTCCCCAACTGCAAATTCTAAATCGACCCTTCGCCAATTGGCGTACTTCTTATAATGCTCCTGAGCTAGATGAAGCTTCTCACGGATCTGCATTACAGCAACGCTCATTTCTTCCAAGGCCTTTGGACCCAAAACCGGCTTCTCGCCCACTTCAGCCCAAAACAGGGGAGTCCGACATCGTCTCCTATATAGAGCTTCGAAAAGAGCCATCTGCAAGCTCTCCCGATAACTTTTATTGTACGCAAATTCCATAATCCCCAGGCGTTCATACCAAACTCCTCTATGCTCCAAAATATAACACCTGATCATATCCTCTACAATATGATTTACCCTTTCTGTCTACCCATTCGTCGGCGGATGAAATGCGGTAGAATACCGAAGTTCGGTGCCCAAGTCTCCCTGCAAACTCTGCCAAAAGAGGGAAGTATACCTAGAATCCCGATCTAACATAATGCTCACCGACATCGCAAGCAATCTAATAACTTCTTGCAAATGAAGCGAGGCAATCTAATCCATAGAATAACCGATTTTATAAGGCACAAAATGAGCACACTTGGTCAACCTATCCACGATCACCCACACCGCATCATGCCCTCGGGGAAACTTCGGTAGACCGGTAATGAAATCCATAGAGATACTCTTCCACTTCCAAGATGAAATATCCAACGATGTCAACTTGCCTCTGGGTCTCTTATTATCTGCCTTGACGCGCTGACAAGTATAACACTTCGACACAAACCTTGCAATATCATTCTTCATGCCTAACCACCAAACGATCTCATTCAAATCGTGGTACATCTTCGTAGAACCATGCTGATATGCAAGATTGGAATCGTGAGCTTCCTCACAAATCTTCGCGTGAATCTCTTCCACAGCAGGAATACAAAACCTGCCATGGTACCTCAAGGTACCCTATTCATTGATCGAGAAATTCGACAACTCACCTTTCTCGGCTCTACCACAGAGGGGTTGCAAATCAGGATCATCCTTCTGATGCAACCTCGCCAATGCAATCTAGGAGGGTTCGTTAACTTCTATACTAGACGGCCCATCCATGGACTTCACTGCTATGCTTATCAAATTAAACTCCTCCACTAGCGACTGCACAAAGAGGCTGAAAATAGAAGCAGACTTTCTACTTAGGGCATTTGCCACTACATTCGCCTTGCCTTGGTGGTATAAGTTATCCACATTATAGTCTACAACGTACTCCATCCACCGACGCTGGCGCAAATTCAACTCCTTCTGCGAATACACATAGATCAAACTCTTATGATCAGAGTAGATCTTGCACGACACCCCGTACAAAAGATGCCTAAGGCATAAATCACCACAGCGAACTCCAAATCATGCGTAGGGTAGTTTCTTTCATGAACCTTTAGATGCCTCGACCCCTACAGAATCACTTTCCCATCATGCATAAGAACACATCCATGACCAATCTGCGAAGCATCAACATAGACTTGAAATTCTATCACCTCAACAGGAAGAGCCAAAACTGGGGCAAAACATAATCTTCACTTTAGCTCTTGAAATGCCTCCTCACACTTTTTGCTCCAAATAAAAGTTGCTCCTTTCTGCGTCAACTTGGTTAGAGGCGCAAAAATTCCTTAAAATCCCTAACAAACCTTCGATAATAACCTGCCAACCATAAGAAACTCCTGATTTCCTTAGGAGTTGTCGGTCTCTTCCAATCAAAAACAGCAGCAACCCTTGATGGGTCCACAGAAATAGTATCCTTGCCCGCCACATGACCCAAGAAGGAAACCTAAGAAAGCCAAAACTCACATTTGCTCAACTTGGCATACAACTTGTGTGCTCTCAGTGTCGACAACAACAAGCGTAAATGCCGATCATGCTCCTCCTCATTTGGTGAATAAACTAACACGTCATCTAAAAAGACCACCACGAACTAATCCAGGTAATCTTTAAATACTCTGTTCATCAAATCCATAAATGCAGAGGGTGCATTCGTCAGCCCAAACGACATCACCATGAATTCAAAATGTTCGTAACGCATACGAAAAGAAGTCCGCGGAACATCGGACTCTCGGATCCTCAACTGATGATAACCAGACCGAAGATCAGTCTTGGAAAATACATAGCTACCCTGCAACTGAATGAACAGGTCATCAATCCGTGGAAACGGATAACTGTTCTTGATTGTCACCTTGTTCAATTCTCGGTAATCAATACATAACCACATTGAACCATCCTTCTTCTTCACAAACAAAACTGGCGCACCCCAAGACGACGTACTCAGCCTAACGAAACCAAACTGCAACAACTCGTCCAACTGAGCATGCAGCTCCTCCAACTCACGCGGCGCCATATGATAAGGTACCTTTGCAATCAGACGAGTTACGGGCTCCAGATTTATTACGAACTCTATCTCCCGCTCAGGAGGAAGACCAGGAAGGCTGTCGGGAAACACATCTGGGTATTCTCGCACCACCGGTATGTCCTCGACACAAGGCGACGATGCACAAGCTGCATACAAAATAGAAACAAAATAAGTACGACCACCAAACTCCGCAAAAGCCTGAGCACATACGATAGACATAACCGAGGAAGTTTGACGCGGAATGTCAAACACACTCATGGGCTGGCCATCATCCATCCGAAAATCCAAACGCTTATCCCTGCACTGGATTAACGACGTCGTAACGGTCCAGCCAATCCATTCCCAGAATCACGTAAAATCCTCCAAATCTATCACCTTCAAATCTGCATAGTCCAAGAACCCTTCCAAAAGAATCAGACACTGCTCAATGCACTGGTCCGATACCACCGAATCACCTGATGGAAACTTAACGCAAAGTGGATCATCAACTCGCTTGATAGCCCAGTGATGACGATCTACAAAATTCCTAGCCACGAAGGAATGAGTGGCACCCAAATCAAAGAGGACACACACCTAACAATCTCGGACCTTAAACTCACCTAACCAATCATTACAAACAAATGATATATCAAAGATATAATGTCTAATTTTCTACATAAAGTTTGGTCTACAAGGAGAGCGAAGACAAACCTGATATGACCTGGGTTGAGCACTGCGCTTCCTCCTTCGTTACTGCATTTAATTTGTCCTTTCCTTGATCCAACTGCCGTTGTTGAGGCGGAGGCGGTGCTAGAGCTAGAAGGGCATGGTGCTGGTTGGCCATGCGGACCTGCGGACACTGGGTCTTCACATGTCCCTTCTGCACGCACTGATAGCACGTTCAATCCTTCAACCGACATCAAGTCGCATCATGACATCCTTGCCCATAATACTCACATGTCTTATCCTTCTTCCAACACTAGGTAAGATCAAGCCCCATATGTCTGCAATAAGTGCAATACGTGTCATTCTTCGGAGCACCATGAAGAGCCATCACCTGCAATTGCTTCTGTGCACCTATCCTCTTGAAACACTTCTCGAAAGGATAGCCCACACGGCCACAAAAACTGTACACCACCTTGCCCTTCTTACCTGCAGCAAGGCTGCCCAAATCGCCAGCTTTTCTTTTCTATTTTCTTAATTCCTTCCCCTATTCTTTGCATCCTCGATCGCCTCGACCTTCAACGCGGCTTCCACCACCTCTGCAAAGCTCACAGACTGGAAAGCACTAACTAGCTGCTGGATCTCACTACGAAGACCTCATAGAAACCTCTTCATCCTGCTTTCCTCAATGACAACTAAATCTGGGGTGAATCTGTTCAGCTTGCTGAACTCAATCTCATACTCACCTACTGTGAGTTGTCTATACTTCAAAAGCAGGAAGTTATTCATCAAACGGTCCTGCTCATCTGTAGGCAAAAATTTCTTCAACAACATCCTCTTAAATTGCTCCCACGAGCAACCTTCTGCAAGTGCTTCTTTTTCTCTAATCCACTAACTCTTCGCTAGGCCCTTTAGCTGAAAGGATGCAACCATCACCTTTTGGTCGACATAAACACTAGAGTACGAAAACATCTCCTCCATTGCTAGGACCAATCATCAAGTACCATAAAGTCTGCACTCCCATCGTAGGCCGGGGGTCCTAGCCTCTGGAAGTGTGAAATAAAGTTCATCTCTGGAAGAAATGCTACAAATGGAATGAGGGGTGCAGGACGGATGGGCTTCGGCTGACTCGCCACCAGTTGCAGCCGCTGAGTTGCGGTCAACAATACCTGCATATGCTCCTGCATCGTGACCAACTATCGTGTCAATGTCTCATTGCTAAGATGCAACTCCTCCATCATTGCCTCGCTATGCGCACCTGACAACTCTCCCTTAGATGGGGGAACAACTCTCACGGGCTGACGCTTTGGGGCCATATCTACGGAAGACAAGAAGATACAGCCTATCAAAACTGGACTCGACCCCTAGGAAGAGAAGACATACAAACGCTTGCTCTTTCTTCAAGAATGCTCTGGGAAAAGTTTTATATATGATATTTTGCTACACTAAGGTTGATAAATCATCACCCCTGAATCCCTCATACACCTCTCCCGTATGCATGAAGGCTGAACATCTTTCTCTTAAAACCATGAGTGTACATGTGTCATTGTGTAGATATCCAGCTTGGCACGTGTGCTTATGCAATGTTATGCAATGCATGCAGTACAATGCAGTCAAAGAAAAGCCTTAATGCATGATATGAGTGGCGTACACATGTGATCTTATGCATCTCATACTACATATTATCACATGTAACGAAAAAGAAAATCTAATGGACATGCATGCGACCTACGTTATGCATACCGTACTACATAACAGTCACATGTTGTCACCTATGAGGATCCATATACAGACACATATTATGCATCCCATACTATATAATATGCCTCATATACTTCTTTCATGCTTATTAGTGTAGTGTCCATGCTTCAAGCGAGATCTACTGATGAACCATCGATGGGTGTATGCAATGAATAACGTTTCTCACCAGGTGGTTAGCAGGGAGAACAAGACTATCCCAGCAACCCGGCCAACCTCCCTCTGATACCAACTGTCACGACCAGTATTTTCCCGATATATTTTACGTATTATAAAAGTAGGGGAAAATACGCGTCATGATGCCACGTTATGTAGGGGACAACTACAGATGCTCAGGCAAACACTCTTTTACGCACATGCACACCAAAGATAGATATCTTTGAATATAAAGGAATGAGTTTAGCTTCTTTTTAAAGTTGAGACCATGTCCCTCGGTCCTGAGGGTTACTAGGCCCCACAATAGAAAATATACATACGCGGTGGAAATATAGGTTCATTTACCCTATATAAGCATGAAGACCAAGCCTGTCTTCAAGAATAGCACATGCCTAATTTTTTAATATATATATATATAAGAAAATACTTAGCAAGATTGCACAATTGATGTTACATAATAAGGAAAATTATGTTATGCAATCTTTACCTAAAGTATCTCATCTAATTTAACAAAATACATTTTTTCCAAAGAGCAACTGCTATCTAGCTCATGGGTAGTACAAAATAGTAGCTTCCCGCAAGTCCACTGAATACAAAAAAAAAAGAAACCTTACAGGCTTCTACCACTTACATAAGCCCACAAGGTGACACTAGGGAGGAAAACCTCTCTGAGACGGCTCCTCATAAGCAGGGAAGAAAGAACCTCTACCGGGGACCAAGAGCGCAGCTCTACTGCTCGCCGCAGCTACTAGCCGGATCCTGAACCTGAACCTGAGGCACTCAAAAGAATATAATGCCACAACCCAAAAGGGTGCAAGCAACCATAATAATAAGAACAACATTAAATAACAAGAGTAATATGCGGTCAGGAGTAAGGCACGGAAGTGGCAAAGAAAATGAACAGAGTTCACACATGCGCAGAAAAGTAACCAAACCCTACCAAATTATTTTCATGATAAGTTGAAAAGAAGGACTGTGGTGGGGGTCTGATACATCCACCCACACTCCAGCCTACAAGTCCACTATGGTGGGGATCCTGACATACCACCCACACTCCAGCCTACAAGAAGCCACTGTGGTTGGGGCCTGATAAATCCACCCACTCTCTAGTATATAAGGCCACTGTGGTGTGGGTCTGATATACCACCCACACTCCAGTAGAAAAGAAGCCACTGTGGTGGGGGCCTATTAAATCCACCCACTCTCCAGTATATACAAAAATATCATTTAAATTTATACTTATCAACAACCTACTTGGTTTGGCATTTCTTTTTCTATGGTGGCAAACCAGGCCAAGACAAATGAATCATAAGGTAATTCTTACCTTGGAATAACTAAAGAAGTACTTCCAAACAGCTGGAAAAGTTAGTACAATAACTGAAAGAATTCACCATATTACTAGAAGAGTCAAGAGGAATCAAAGGGAATCATTTCTACTATACGACCAGAAAGACTCAAAAATGAGTAAATACCTCATTACTAGGCTTAATAAACCAACCAAAAAGGTCTCAAGATAAAACAATCAGAATATCCCCTAAAACCAATTTACCGACATCAACTAATCATACACATAGCAACGTTCGACAAAGGGTCGTCATAAAAACTTAGGGAGTACGAAACACCCCAATGGAAATAAAATCCTTAACATACCAGCCCACATAACAGAGTTTATTGGGGCGACACAGGAAAGAAGAAGAACATTTATGAAAAAACATCTCTCCCAAAAAAAGGCATGGGGTCCCGTCGATCGACGGGAGCTCCCGTCGATCGACGGGAAGGCCCGCCCATCGAAAATCGACGGGTGGCCCCATCAACTTAATCTTGGGCACTCAGCCCCGCCGATTAAATCCTAAAATTTTACAAATCCCGTTGATTACTCCTTTAACTTTAAGAAAGAAGAAGAAGAAAAAAAAAGGAAAAGATTTCTTTCCTTAACCAAAAGCTAGCGCCGCAAAACCTCCTTCACCGAGGAAGAACTCAACGAGAGCTCTCCTAAACCATGCTCCGACGAGAGATCTGACCACCTCCACCATCGTAAACAACCTCCGACGAAAAACCTAACCCTCGACCTCCTCCCTCTCCCAAGGAGTTGACGACACAAGAAGAAGAAGCTGAAAAACGAGTCTTCTCAGAAGAAATGAAGGAATTTTCTCAATAAAAGTCCACAATGGGTTCTTACTGGATCCCACTCACATTTCTATGCCCAATTCGATATGCAGATTTTTATAAGAAATGTATATATATATATATCAATGTTTATAAGAATATATATATACATATATACATATTTTTTTATAAGAAGTAAAATTAGTATTTATATATAAATTTTATAAGAGTTTCACATATAATTTTTCATAAGAATATATATATAATTTTGTAGAGAATTTGATAAGGAATTCTTATAAAATAGGTTATATGTTAATTAAATATTTCATACCGGGATAAATAAAGATTTTTTATCAAACGTGAGCTCGCGAACACTTGAGACGAACTACGACGAAGCACCTAAGATGGTAACGCCTTCGCTATGACGGAATTAACGATTTAAGTATAAATCTAAAATTTTGGGGCGTTACAAGCCCGTGCTCAAAATCCATTGGGTTTAGCCCAAACAAGGGCCCATTAGCAAGCCCACATGAAACTAGAACATTGGGTTCTCAGAAATTCGAATTATGTTTGCTGAATTTCCAAGGATTTCCGGAATATTAGCTTAGAAAAAGACAAAGAATAAAGGAGGAGGGAAATGGGGAATGGATGCCAAATGGCATCCCACTTCCCTTCCCCAAGCCCTTCTCTAAGCTGTGGAATTAATTCTATCAGCTTTGGACAGTGGGGGAGTGGTCAGGATTGGCCAATTTGGCGGCCAAGAGAGTTGGCCGAGACACCAACAATGGCATGCAACCATATACCCCCCCCCCCCTTCCCCTCAATACTCTTCACGATTATCTTCAAAACTTCTAAAGCAGACGAAACCCTAAGTTTGGAGAAGGAGCCAATAGCTGCAAGCCACAAATCGCAATGGCCCTAAGGTGCACACGATCGGCAATGGCGACCCGCTCCACCACTGGAAATACAACTCAGACAGAGGCAAGCTTCTCTCCCTCTCCCAGTGTGCTAGCTTCTCATCTAATTTGATTGAAGATCCCAGCTCAATTGAGTTGGGATCAAGCTTCTTTTTCGACTATTTTTCTGTCGAAATTCCCCTGCCATAGATCTCTATTCCGGCAGTCGTCGGTCTGCCTGAAGCCCGATCCCGGTAGACCCCACCTCAATGAAGGTGGTGGCTAGCCATGGTGGTGAGTGGTTGGCCAAAAAATCAGGGCCAAAGGCGGCCCAGGCGCAAATATCCTGAGTGATTGGCTGGTTGGGGACAATGACCCCCAACCGTTGGATCTCACCTGATTGTTATACACAGCCCAATTAAATGAAATATATAATTCTATCACAGATCATTAGGTCTTTTGTACTGAAATATTGAGGCCCTTAGAGGCCATAAAATGGAAAATAAGCTTTGATAGATTATGTAGGTTTTATAGTCTACTGTCTATAGAAATTGAAAGTACACCATTTGGTGCCCTACAACACCCTATAGGGTAGATTTAGTAAGACTGGTCCTAGAGAAGGACAAAGCTTAAATGGTGAATAACTTTTATATGGTAGAATGTATGAAGTTGAAAATTAGACCATGTGTCTATGCACCCTAGGTCTGCTATGTGCCAAAAATCAGAATGTTTGGGGCACATTTTTTTAAAGTTTTGGAAATAATTTAGTTAATCATGCATGGTGTGATTATTGGGTTATATGAATCCAAAATCCACTAAATCTTCTTTAGAAGGTCAAATAAGTCCATAAGAGTCCCTGTATAAAATTTTGGACCATTTGGAGTTATGAAAATTGATATTTTCAACTTACAAGTTTTGTCTAGTGTATGAAATGGTGTGCCTATAGCACAAGGATTATTTTTAGTATATCTCTCAAGTTAATGGGTAAATTGAACTGAGATTTTAACCATAGATGTATGTTACTTATTTTTACCCTCTGCCCAAAAATTGGAATTTTTGGAGAATATTTTTCCATAGTTTTGGAAATAATTTAGTTAATCATGCATGGTGTGATTATTGGGTTATATGAACCCAAAATCCACCAAATCTTCTTTGGAAGGTAAAATAAGCACATAAGAGTCCCTGTATAAAATTTAGGACCATTTGGAGTTATGAAAATTAATATTTTCAACTTACAAATTTTGTCTAGTGTATGAAATGGTGTTCCTATAGCACAAGGAGTATTTTTAGTATTTCTCTCAAATTACTAGGTGAATTGGACCGAGATTTTAACCATAGATGTATGTTACCTATTAGCATCTGCCCCAAAATTGTAATTTTTGGAGAACATTTTTCCATAGTTTTGGAAATAATTTAGTTAATCATGCTTGGTGTGATTATTGGGTGATATGATCTCAAAACCCACCAATTCTACTTTGGAAGGTCAAATAAGTCAATAAAAGTGTCTGGTAAAAATTTGAGACCATTTGGCTTTGTGCATGGGGAGGAATCTCCACATGCATGCAAAGGGGGGAGTTTTGGTGTGCATATAGCACTATAATGTAGGTCTAGCTTTACATGGGTAAATCTACTTATCTTAACCCAAATTTTAGGTGGCATGATAATAAGACAATGAATAGGCCCTAGTTAAATGTTGATTCCAATTGGACTCTTGTATGTGAATGAAATTCACATGCCAAAAAAATCTAGATGTTAAAAGGTGATAAGGTTCTTAAGCAATAATGCTTTAAGAATTTAAAGGTTTTCCCTTGGTCAATTCTCATGAAACTTAAAACATACACTTAGGGTTATGAGATAATATACCTTGGAGAAAATCATAAACTTTTTGGTTGATTTCTCTAGTAAATTTAGAATTTTGTGAATTGTCACATAGACCTTAAATGAGTATATTTTAGGGTCAAAACGTTCTGAAAAGTTATAAATTTTTGGGATTCACTTAATAGAGGGAGATTACTATCTGTAGATTTTTGGGGATATTTTTGATGGTAATATAGTTCATTATTCATTATTTATTCGGTTATGCCAATTTACTTCATTCCACTTTTAGGTAAGCTAGTGAACTTAAAGCTGCATGAAATTGAACATTTGGACTTGTGATGACATTATGAACCTCTAGTAGTTTTCCTGGAATTTATGATTATATATATTTGGTACTGTTGGATCAGTAGGCGCCCTTAGAGGGGGGGGGGGGGGGGGGGGGGGGGGGTGAATAAGGGTTTTAAAAAACTTATATTATATTTTGGAATACTTGAAATAATAAGAGATCAAAATAGTGATTTTGAATAAAGATCTAAATTGTTTTATAATGAAGGAGAGAATAATAAACAATTTAGAGAACTGAAGATCAAATCAATTTTATTACACAAAGAGGGACATGATTATTATTAGTAAAATTGATTACAAAATTCTATTTCAATGACACTAGAAATCAAGGCAAAATATGAAAGACTCTTTTTGTTTTCTATACCAACTCGTATCCCCAGGAACGGGTTGGCTTTAGCTGATCCTTCCCCAGATACTGACTCAAGCCGCCCTAGCTAATCCCTCCCCGGATATGGCCTCGAGCACCCCCTAGATCTACACCCTAGACCTAGTCGCCAACAAAAGGCGAATTTCTGTCCTAAGTCCTACCCAGACCTAGTCGCCAACACGAGGCGAATTCACTAAACGATTACAAGAAAAGATGAGGAATAAATAAGAACAATATAAAAAATCCCTATATAGATCTCTTGGAGAAGTAGACGAAGACCCGCATAGTATGATCGTAGTCGATGCGGTCTTTTGTCACGATGATGATGCATGTTGAAATCTTCTCCACGGATGTCCTTAAGACTTCATGGATTTGTGGGAGTATCTCTCTGAACCTTCATCTATTTGATATAACACGAAGCTCTGGAATTTGGGAGTCGTAGAGGATGAAGAAGACGGATCCAAGGTGTTCTTTTTATAGCGTTGGAGCTAGTGCTTGCGCTATCACTACCGCCTGCGCTATCGCAGATAAGGAAATATTCTCCGCGTGAGATTCCTTCATTTTAAGCAAGCCGACTGCCTTCCTCTTGTGCTTTACGCTATCGCCTGCGCTAGTAGATAACGCCCATGCTAGCTGCTACTGTCTGCGTTAGCTGCTATTGCCTGGCGCTAGCACCTTCTATAACTGCTCCTGAAATTTTGTCAAATCAGAGCTAGGGTCGGCGCTAGGGCTAGCGTCGGTGCTAGCGGGCATGCTGGAATTTTGGCTTCAAATTTTGGCCCAACTTTCTTATATTATCCTTGAGTCATGTGGACTTGTTTTCCAGCACACTTAAACACACAAGATCAAATACACATAGGATTTTTTATTCTCAAACCTAAGAGATTTGGAAGACCATGTTCCAACAAACTCCCCCTTTTGATAATAACAAATCCATTAATGATAAATCAGAGCATTAATATATAAGCATGATGAAACCTACTTGTGTGTGTGTGAAAGTGATGACTTAGGATAAATGTCGTTTTTGGTATTTAGAATTGCTTCCCCTAAATACATGCTCCCCCTAAGTGAATGCTCCCCTAATATGTAAGCTATCATCTTAAATAATCATGTTAGTTTTCTATTTTTATAGCGGTGAATATTTATCATGTTAGTTCTCCCCCTTTTGTTATTAGCAAAAGTGGGCAAAGAAGCAAGAGACATAAAAATGATTTTTAATAATAAGATAAGGCATGATCGAGCTTTTTAAAGGAAATGAAATGATAAGGAGTTTTAAGATAAAACAATTTTTATAGAAATAAGTTAGAGTTTTCAGCACAAATATTTTCATAGAAATAGATCAGATTTTTAGCATAAAGATGAACAATATAACATTTGCCAAGTAATCAATATTATCATGTTAGTTCTCCTCCTTTATATAAGAGTTTTAAGTATAAAAAGGTAATGATTTCAAAGTAACCAATCTACCCAGACAATATGTCTACACCCTAGCCCTGTACTAAGTGACGGATGGTCATGAGGAGATGTATACATGCCATAGGTTGGGGTGTTAGTCCCATATGCAAACACTAGAAAATACTCAACCCGGCACTCTTTCCCCCTAATGCCTCACAAGGCCCCACTAGAACCCTCCCCGGTTAAGGACAAGACATGACTTAAAGGTTAGGTTATCTATTATCTACAACCATACGCCCCCGCTATGGTGAGATATGTAATCATGTGATAATGATCATTGGAAATATTTAGCGTTTGAATCTAATGATAAGTTCATAGCCTATGGGTTTATATTTTTATTTGAATTTTTTTTAAAGAAAAGCTCACATAGCTAATTTGAAATCCATTAATAAATCAGAGTTTTAGAATTGCGGAAGACTTAACATTTTGGAATAAATAGAAACATCCTTTTAGCAATTAGGAACACAAAACACAATTTGATTTGAAATTCAATAATAGGAAGATGTTTTTATAAGCAATATTTCACTTGTTGGAGGAGTGTTTAGCATAAATTTTTTATATAGAAATAGATGAGAGTTTTTAGCATAAAAATGATATTTGTGTTAGACCAACCAATATAAATTCTAACAAGCAAGTCTACCATTTATTGAAAAAGGAATTTTGAGATTTAAGACTTTGATATAAGCATGAAAGCGCAAGGTAAAAAATATATGGTGATGACGTGTAAGACTTTTAGAAATACAAGAAACATCCCTATATAGATCTCTTGGAGAAGTAGACGAAGACCCGCATAGTATGATCGTAGTCGATTCGGTCTTTCCTCACGATGATGACGCGTGTTGAAATCTTCTCCACGGATGTCCTTAAGACTTCATGGATTTGTGGGAGTATCTCTCTGAACCTTCCTCTATTTGATATGACACGAAGCTATGGAATTTGGGAGTGGTAGAGGATGAAGAAGATGGATCCAAGGGGTCCTTTTTATAGCGATGGAGCTAATGCCTGCGCTATCACAGATAAGAAAATATTCTCCGCATGAGAACCCTTCATTTTAAGCAAGCCGACCGCCTTCCTCTTGTGCTTTGCGCTACCGCCTGCGCTAGTAGATAACACCCACGCTAGCTGCTACCGCCTGCGTTAGCTGCTATTTCCTAGCGCTAGCACCTTCTATAACTGCTCCCAAAATTTTCTCAAATCAGAGCTAGCGCTGGCGCTAGGGCTAGCGCCGGTGCTAGCGGGCATGTTGGAATTTTGGCTTCAAATTTTGGCCCAACTTTCTTATGTTATCCTTGAGTCATGTGGACTTGTTTTCCAGCACACTTAAACACACAAGATCAAATACACATAGGATTTGTTATTCTCAAACCTAATAGATTTGGAAGACCATGTTCCAACAAACTCCCCCTTTTGATAATAACAAATCCATTAATGATAAATCAGAGCATTAATATATAAGCATGATGAAACCTACTTGTGTGTGTGTGAAAGTGATGACTTAGGATAAATGTCGTTTTTGGTATTTAGAATTGCTTCCCCTAAATACATGCTCCCCCTAAGTGAATGCTCCCCTAATATATAAGTTATCATCTTAAATAATCATGTTAGTTTTCTATTTTGATAGCGGTGAATATTTATCATGTTAGTTCTCCCCCTTTTGTTATTAGCAAAACTGGGCAAGGAAGCAAGAGACATAAAAATGATTTTTGATAATAAGATAAGGCATGATCGAGCTTTTTAGAGGAAATGAAATGATAAGGAGTTTTAAGCATAAAACAATTTTTATAGAAATAAGTTAGAGTTTTCAGCACAAATTTTTTCATAGAAATAGATCAGAGTTTTAGCATAAAGATGAACAATATAATATTTGCCAAGTAATCAATATTATCATGTTAGTTCTCCCCATTTATATAAGAGTTTTAAGTATAAAAAGTTAATGATTTCAAAGTAACCAATCTACCCAAACAATATGTCTGCACCCTAGCCCCGTACTAAGTGATGGATGGTCATGAGGAGCTGTATACATGCCATAGGTTGGGGTGTTAGTCTCATATGCAAACACTAGAAAATACTCAACCCGGCACTCTTTCCCCCTAATGCCTCACAAGGCCCCACTGGAACCCTCCCCGGTTAAGGACAAGACATGACTTAGATGTTAGGTTATCTATTATCTACAACCCTACGCCCCCGCTATGGTGCGATATGTAATCATGTGATAATAATCATTGGAACTATTTAGCATTTGAATCTAATGATAAGTTCATAGCCTATGGGTTTATATTTTTATTTGAATTTTTTTTAAAGAAAAGCTCACATAGCTAATTTGAAATCCATTAATAAATCAGAGTTTTAGAATTGGGGAAGACTTAACATTTTGGAATAAATAGAAACATCCTTTTAGCAATTAGGAACACAAAACACAATTTGATTTGAAATTCAATAATAAGAAGATGTTTTTATAAGCAATATTTCACTTGTTGGAGGAGTGTTTAGCATAAATTTTTTTTATAGAAATAGATGAGAGTTTTTAGCATAAAAATGATATTTGTGTTAGACCAACCAATATAAATTCAAACAAGCAAGTCTACCATTTATTGAAAAAGGAATTTTGAGATTTAAGACTTTGATATAAGCATGAAAGCGCAAGGTAAAAAATATATGGTGATGATGTGTAAGACTTTTAGAAGTACAAGAAACATCTTTTTGTAATCATGTCTATTCATAAGAAGATATATAAGTTAAATTCCAAAAAAGGAAGATGTTTTTGTAAATCATTTTTCATTTAAAATCTTTAAGTAATAACGTAACCAAGAATGAAAGAAGGATATCAAAGAGAAACTACTACATTATTATTATAATTCAAAATATACCAAACATTGTAGAAAGCATGCTATGTTATAGTGCATTTATAAATAATGAGGAGTATAGAATTTAGCATTAGAATCCAATACTCATGAGAAGAAGTGTTATGGAAGATAATGAAGTGCACATAAGTGTATTTTGAATAGAGTAAACAAATGATTTAATCAAAAATACCAGACATATGCAGAGTAAAGTACACAATAAAACACAAATAATTTTACTTCCACACACTTCAATGCACATAGATAAATATACAACTACCAAGGTGCTTTGCACACATAATTCTCATTAAGACTTATCAGGGTGCAAAGTAGTGCTTGGGGATCACACACTTTATTTTTCAATATTGATTTTTTTGTGATCCGGTGTACTTAAGAATAAGTGTTGTAAATGAAGATTTGCACAAGACACTTTACTATTCTTTTCAAGGTGCACAACCTCACAATGCTTATTAAGACTTATCAGGAGGTTCAAATAGTGCTTGGTGGAGTTTTCTTTGTCAATTTATTTCATTTTTTTTGTTTTGTACGAAGTTCTCCGAATACACTTGTTTTGCAAACCAATGTAATTTTGAAAGCACAACCACTTTTCTTAATTCTTAAGAGTGCAAATAAATATAGTATAGGTAAGATACTTGTGCAAATTTAATTCGTTGTATAATTACAATACACAAGCAAACATTCTTAGATTAAAAGAACATGTAGAATTTGCCAAAATAAGTGAGTGAATTAGTATCATTATCAACCATAAAGCATTTACTCATACTTAGAGGCATGCTACGCTTAGTTCTACACAACTTTTACAATACAATTTGATGCACAAATGAGTATATATATCAAAGCATGATAAAAACAATGTTCAAAGTAGTTTGATGGAATGATTTGTAACATTGTAGAAGGTCTAAATGATGGATTAAATCATGCTTGAGTTTCACAATAAAGTCCATACAGTATTATTGATATTTTTGAAAAATAATTTTAATTTAAAGTTTGAACTCTTATAATTTGATCTTGGACTTCCCGAGGTCTACCCTGTGAGAGGTTCGCCCAGTACTAGGAGATGTCATGGGATGATAACCCAAATCTCCCTTTCGCAAGATACATGTAAATAGAAAAGTAAAGTTCAAGAAAATAATTTTTGATAATTCTTTATTTTATATTTTTGTATTTTATTTTTGCATATAGAAATAGAAATCAAATAAATAAACAAAGAATCGAAGAGAATAAAATATTTTTTGCAATTTTGGCTTTTGTAGTTTTGTATTTTAATTTTTCAAAATTTAATTTATGGCATACATGCAAAAATGAGTAGTACATATTAAATAATATATTTTTAGTGATTCTTCGGAATTTTACAATTACATAAAATCACATAAGCGAGCTAGCATCGACGCTAGAGCTAGCGCGGCAAACAATACATTATTTTTTAAGATTTTGAAAATTCCAATTTTTGATCTTGATTAAGTGTCCCAAGAGTAGTTTCATTCAGAAATTTTAGAATTTTTGAAGATGTCTAGATAGTGCAAATTGTATGAAAAATTAGCGATTTTGTATATGACTTTACAAAATAAACATTGCATGATATATATTTTCCTATATCTTTATTTTGATTTTTCTAAGGCTTATATTTATCAATATAATGTAAGTTGAAAATGATAGGAAATGTAGGCACAAGATATCATGTTTGAATAAGCCAAATAAGCATGATTTAGATGATTAGTATGAAATGATGTTCATGCAAAGAATAACATAGATATGCCCTAGATAAGAATACCCAGCCTGTATATCTTGGTAAACATATAAAACCTAACATATATACTGATTTTCTTTAGGTGACAATGTTTGTATGATAAGTTTGAGATTAATGTTATGCCAAAGTATGATAGTGATTCAATTTATAGACTTAGAATGAAGTGAAGATTCTATTTGATTGGATCTTATTGATATCAAGATGATTTTAAGGTCTAAATTTGAAATAAATCACAATACACACATAATACGCCAACCATGGTATGCAATTATAATATCAATTGTCATCATATAATTCATGTAAATGTGAAGAAAAAAATTGAAATTTGAGCTTTCTTTTAGATCTTGATCTTTCTTTTAGATCATGTTATTTCTCTAATTTGGTTGATGAAGGCTTAAGAGCTTAATAGCGTAATAACTTGATTTAATTTAAAATATCTTATAGCAATTTTATAGTTCAATTTATATGAATACTATATGATATTTATAGGCAATGAATATAAGAAAGATAGATAGGTCATCAAACTAGAAATATGATTTTTAATTTTGATCAATTTAATTTATAAACTCATTAAGTTTTAATAGAAAAATCATATTTCCAATAATATATAAGATAACCATTACATGATAGCAAAAAAAATAAGAAAACAAAAAGAAAAATTAAAAGACATTAAAGCATATCATGAAGTAGAAATTTGTATATCTCATTTTGAAAATATTCTACTTCATGCATTTGGTGATACCTAATGAATAAGAGATTTAGGTATCCAAAGGGGACCATGTGTGGTGGTTCCATTGGGTACACAAATATAGCGTGTAGGTTTGTGGGTAGATGAATGAATCCTTTCATGTGAAGTTAATGTTTCATTTTTAATTTTGGCCCTCCATTCAAATCTTGGTTTATTGTTATTCTTATGCATCAATTTTCCATTGTTATTATCGAAGGTATTGTTCATAGGAAATTTTTGCATATTTGAATTTAATTTGGGAGATACATGATTTTTTAAATAATAGTGAATTGGATTTTGATTTACAAACATTTTGTGTTTCTTACTCCCTTTATTAGACTTAGTTAAGATATTCATATTCATATTCAACTTGCTTTTAGATATTTCTTGATATTGTGAATTTTTACTTATAATTTTCATAAGCAATTTTATTTTTGATTTTAATTCATCATTCTTGATCTTTAGATTATGCCTAGCTTTATTGTAAGCTATTGTGTTATTTTTAAGAGTGGAAATAATAGAGTCAGTATGATTTTGATAGTCTTTTCTAAATTCCTCAAATGTTTCGTCCATCTTCTTAATTTCAATTTTATAATTTTAGCACGTAGCACAATCACTTTTCAAAGATGAATTTTCTAAAGATTATTTTTTATTATGTTCTTTTACAAAAATACATTCTTTTTCAAGATCCTTTGTTATCTTTATCTTTTTGGCATTCGTCTTCCAAAGACACGATTTCTTCTTTTCCACTTGATGTGCTCTACATTGATTCATCATGAGAGGAGCTTTCTTCAACATCTGTGCAAACTTGTATGTTCTCCAATTCTTGCGTTTGTTCCATACCTGTAGATGGAGAATCATACATTTCTTCAAGAAATTTTCATACTTTGTATGCACTAGAAAAACAATATATTATTTTGAAAACTTCATTTGATAAACCACAAAATAGTTAGCTTTTGCATTTAGATGTCGTTCATTTTTATTTGATTCATCTGCTGGTCTTACTATTGTTAGATTCCATGCCTCGATATCTAAAGTTTTAATAAAATTTTTAATTAAAATTTTTCATCCTCTATAATTTGTCCATTTAAATAAAGGTGGTGCTAGTGATTTTTCTTCTTCATAAAAATTCCCTTCACTAATTGAAGCGAGATCATGAGACGCCATTATTCCCAATTGTTAAGCCAATTTGGAATAACCTCCTCTGATTCCACTTGTTGGATCGGTAAGCGCCCTTTGAGGGGAGGGGGTGAATAAGGGTTTTACAAAACTTATATTATATTTTGGAATACTTGAAATAATAAGAGATCAAAATAGTGATTTTGAATAAAGATCTAAATTGTTTTATAATGAAGGAGAGAATAATAAATAATTTAGAGAAATGAAGATCAAATCAATTTTATTACACAAAGAGAGACATGATTATTATTAAGAAAATTGATTACAAGATTCGATTTCAATGACGCTAGAAATCAAGGCGAAATATGAAAGACACTTTTGTTTTCTATACCTACTCGTATCCCCACGAACTGGTTGGCTTTAGCCGATCCTTCCCCGGATACGGCCTCAAGCCGCTCTAGCCAATCCTTCCCCGGATATGGCCTCGAGCACCCCCTAAATCTATACCCTACACCTATTTGCCAACACGAGGCGAATTTCTTCCCTAAGTCCAACCCAGAACTAGTTGCCAACACAAGGCGAATTCACTAAACGATTACAAGAAAAGATGTGGAATAAATAAAAACAATATAAAAACTCCCTATATAGATCTCTTGGAGAAGTAGACGATGACCCGCAGAGTTTGATCGTAGTCGATGCGGTCTTTCGTCACGATGATGATGCATGTTGAAATCTTCTCCACGGATCTCCTTAAGCCTTCATGGATTTTTAGGAGTATCTCTCTGAACCTTCCTCAATATGATATGGAACAAAGCTCTGGAATTTGGGAGTGGGAGAGGATGAAGAATACGGGTCCAAGGGGTCATTTTTATATCCTTGGAGCTAGCGCCTGTTCAATCGCTACCGTCGGCGCTATCCCAGATTAGGCAATATTCTCTGCGTGAGAATCCTTCATTATAAGCAAGCCGACCGCCTTCCTCTGGTGCTTTGCGCTACCGCCTACGCTATTAGATTACGCCCGCGCTAGCTGCTACCGTCTGCATTAGCTGCTATCTCCTGGCGCTAGCACCTTCTATAACTTCTCCCAAAATTTTCTCAAATCAGAGCTAGCGCCAGCGTTAGCGCTAGCGCCGGTGCTAGCGGGCATGTTGGAATTTTGGCTTCAAATTTTGGCGCAACTTTCTTATATTATCCTTGAGTCATGTGGACTTATTTTCCAGCACACTTAAACACACAAGATCAAATAGACATAGGATTTGTTATTCTTAAACCTAGGAGATGCGGAAGACAATGTTCCAACAGGTACTTCATTCACAATGTAGAGTTTGGAGTTATAACTTAGAATATTTATATCTTTAATTATTGACACTGGAATACTCTAGGAATATGGACACAAACTTGTGATGACATTATAAACCTCTGGTAACTTTCCTAGAATTTATGATTATATATATTTGGTACTTTATTCACAATGTAGAGTTTGGAGTTATAATTTAGAATATTCATATCTTGAATTATTGACACTGGAATACTCTAAGAATCTGGACATAAACTTGTGATAACATTATGAACCTCTGGTAATTCTTATGGAATTTATGATTATATATATTTGGTACTTCATTCACTATGTAGAGTTTGGAGTCATATCTTAAAAAAATCATATCTTGAATTATTGATCTTGGAGTGTTGTAGAAATTTGTACTTATACTTTTGATAGCAATATGAACTTCTGGAAATTATATTAGATTATTTATTGGGAGGACATAGTACTTCCTTCACAATGTAGAACTTGTAGTTAATATTTAAGAAATTCATACCTTGATTTATTGAGACAAGAATGTTGTAGAAATTTGTACACGGACTTTTGAAAGCATTATGAACATCTGGAAATTTTCTTGGAATTATTAGCATGTGACAAAGGCTACCTTATGTTCAAATTTAATCTCACTAGGTTTATAAATATTAATTATATAGGCCCAAATATGCGTGCTCCGTGAAATAAAAATTAGAAATTTGAATATGGGTAACCCTACAACTCCTGGAACTAGAATTGACTCATCCATAACTAGAATTCAAATAGCCACCCATTTAGGTCATGTGAGTTTGATTTAAGACTGCCGGACTGCGAATAATAAAAAATGGAATGTTAGGTTTAGACCCCTCCCTTCTGGTCACCACCCTGGAGATGCTAACCCCATTGGTATTGGCATGTGCATAGTTGATTGATGAGTTAACCAGTAATGGTATACACTAGTAGTAGAGGTTAGGGTGCGATTAGTAAAATTATCAAATTGGGATTTGATAACTCGTGCTATGTTTTAAAGGGAGAAAGGGGGAGGTCTATAGTAACTAGAACCTAATTAATGCTGGGTCATGAAACTTATAGATCATGTTTAAGAATGGTCGGGAGAGATAACCCACACTAGGCACGAAAAGGACTGGAGCTCAATTGAGCTCCGTCGCCTTCCTGTCCATGTAGTTGAAAACACCCTCATAACACAACACAACATGAGAGGTATTACAGTAAAAGTATCGATAGTCACCAATAAGAGTAAATATCCTAGATAGGGGGATTTAGGTTTCATCCACCAACGCATTCCCTAGTACCGCTGAGAGCCCTTCACTGGGTAGACCTCGGAAAGTCCAGGATTCACCCTAAACTTCTAAGTATAACTAAACAATAGACAAAAGTAGTAATTAGTAGAACTCGAAAAGTAAACCTCATCCCAAATTTGGGACGGAACAGTGCAAGGACTGGATAGTCCTCCGAGCGGCAGGCTTGGTACTATCTAAGAAGGACTAGATAGTCCTGCGAGCTGGAGGCTCCGCAAATTATAATAGAGGTGTGTTTTCCATCTAGTACGCAGATACCGTGGTGTGTTCTTCAGGGGC
This sequence comes from Dactylorhiza incarnata, assembly GCA_033032865.1. NCBI lineage: Eukaryota > Viridiplantae > Streptophyta > Magnoliopsida > Asparagales > Orchidaceae > Dactylorhiza > Dactylorhiza incarnata. The sequence continues at coordinate 19,202,819 of JAWHQI010000001.1, read as the reverse complement.
GTACGAAAGGTCTAGGTCAGGAGGTGTTTGAGAAGAACCTAGAAGTTGACCTACCTGATCCACTGCCCTTGAAAGTGAGGTATTAGATCTTAGATTTACTCTAGAGGGGGTGAATTGAGTATTAAAACATTTTAACTTATTTTGTAGCTGAATTAAAATAGTGATATATATATGTGTAGCAGAGTGAGTATAAGAGCTAAACAAAAAATCACAGCACAGTACAGAAAGAAAAACAAAATCACAGAAGACACAAGGATCTATAGTAGTTCCCCAATCAATCTGGGTACATCTACTCTTCTACCACCCTTGGTAGGAATCAACTAGGTTTTTGATCAGGTGCCCTATCACCACTGGGATTTTTGATCAGGTGCCCAAACACCACTGAACTTTTGATCAGGTGCTCAAACCAAAACATAGGTTTTTGATCAGGTGCCCTGCCACCAAAAGTTTAACTTTTGAAGGGAGTTAGAACCCTGTACAAGATGCGTAAAAAGGATAAAAAAAAGGTGTTTATGAAGTTCTTCTCTATCAACAAGATCTGAGAGAAGACTAGTGGATTCTTGAGTTGTAAATCTCCCCCTGTCTGCTAGGAATTCTTTGACAGATATTGGATGGAGCTTTCTCTTGGATGTAAAAGATATTCCTTGATAGCAGATGAATCTGAGAGACAAAGTTTCTCATATTATTGTTGATCTTTGAAGATTAGAACCAGCAGTTGAAAACTGAGAGAAAATGGTTGTACTTCTCAGAGAATGAAAATGCTGCTGTTTTGGATGAAGATCTAGGTAATTCTTTTTGACTTCTTGTATTTCACAAGAGTGTTCCTTCTCCAGTCGTACACTGCTTCATCCTTTTTCTTATAGATATATGATTCATTTTAAATTCAAATCTTCTGGTTAAGGAATAGAATAATCAGAATTAAATCTTTCTTGGGGACTACAATCTGATTCAGCAACAATACTTTAATTCCTTTTCCTTTTCCATGAAAGTATCCTTTTCCAATATGTCAACGGCTACATTCTCGAAAGAAGAGAATAGAAAGGAATATTAAAAGGAAAGATCAAATCTTGACTTATCTGATAATGAATAAGTCCAAAAGAATTGAATAGATTCGTTGCTAATTAGTCGATCTGAGTTCAGAGAAAAATAGAATTGATTCTTCAGAAATTGCCAAGCTGAAGAGAAAATTTTTGATGAGCAGAAAGCTGAGTTCGTCGAACTGAAAGCTGAGTTCGTCGAACTGAACACTGAGATAATCATTCGACGAGCAGAAAGCTGAGTTCGTCGATCTCAATTTGGAGTTCATCGAACTGAGATAAAATCTGTTGAGCTGGCTTGAAGACTGGATTCGTCGAGCAGAAGAACAAGTTCGTCGAACTGAAACACGACATTCGTCGAACACTGGAAGGATTTCGTCGAACGCAGAATGATGTTTGTCGAACGTAGAAACTTGGAATTTTCCTAAGTTCTATCTAACTCAGACAACTTTAGACCTAGACCCTTAGACTATACAATGCGGTCAACTTGATTCCTAGTCACAGATAGTGATCCTTGCCCATATCAGTAATAGGGTTGTTCCAACAATCTCCCCCTATTTAGGATAGGATACTATTTGACAAAATCAAATAATAAAACAAACAACAAACATAGAGCAAATATATCTGACAGAAATTAAATTTCATTTCAGCAGATAACAAATATAATACTCTAAGTTTAGGAAGATTTACACTGAAATCAAAATTTAGCAAAACCAGAACAATCAGAAGTTTTACTCTGTCACTTTGAAGAGGGCTTGAAGATGATTTGTCTGTTTGGGTTCTCAGATTCTCTTTGCTCATATAGAGGTCACTAGCTCCCAGCAGGGTTTGAGATGAGGCATGAGGAACCACTGCAGCTGGGTGCAACCATAGATAATCTTCAGCATTAAAGAGGTGTCTTGAGCTATACCTTTCAAATTCTTGTCTTCTGAAATCATACATTGTTGAGAACTGAGAGTAATCTTTACCTTCTTCTTTTGCTTTATTTATCTGAGTTGTAGCAATTGATTCTTTAAATCTAGCCATGTAGGTATTCTTTTCTGATTCTGGATTGATTGGAGAAGGAGGCCTTTCATCAATTTCACTGGCCTGATATGATGGTTGGTCATCTTGAGGATACCTTTTTCTGTGAAAAGAACCATCTGATACATGATATTTGTAAAATGAGGAAATAGGTCTGGTAGATCCTGAAGGAGGAGCTCTGGCTGATCTTGAGCTATGAGAGCCACTTGTGCTTCTATGACTATCTCCTGATTTTCTTGAATGCTGAGGAGGAGGATTCTGAGAAGATGAGGAGGACATCCCTACTGAACCTGCTGCTGGAGGAGGAGGATGATTAAATTTAACTGGCTTATCTGAATAGAAGCCTGTCTTCTTCACTTTCTTTCTCCTGTTATTCTCATTTCTAGAGAATCTCATCCAAGCTGGAGAATCCTTGGTGAGGTTAATGTTATGCAAGATGTAATAGGGAGTATCATGTGTACAAGAGGGATGTTTAGGAACAGCCCTTGCTTTGCTTATGGACTTTCTTTTCTTTGAAGAATTATCATCTGAATCATCACTATCATCATCATCATCATCAGAAAATTGTGCAGAATTATCATACAGATCATCAATAACTTTAAGAGCATCTTGCTCACTGTCTTCTGGCAGAGGAGAATCATCATACACAAATGTTGAAGGAGAAAGGGGGGAATCATCAAAAATAAATGTTGGAGGTGATTTCGCCAAGCCAACTACTTTTGAACTTGCAACTGGAACTGGAACCTGAAATGGAAAACTTTTGATAACTTTCTTTAGCAAAGTTGAATCAATGCGAGCTGTATAGGGAACTATAGCTTTTGAATAATCTTGAGACTTTGGCAGACTACTGAAAACTGAACTGAACTTTGATAATAAAGAAATAATATCTATTGAGGGATTAATAGAAATATTATTTACTAGAGCTATAACTGGAGCTTCTGCTATACCAAAAACTGGAGCTGATTCAAACTCAATAACCATATCTGAACCTGCATTTATTGGAGCTTATTCATCAAGCATCTCCCCCTTCCTAGTTTCAGGGAGACCTGAATCTAGGCCCCTAGAAGAAGGGACATAGGATGAGGAGGTAGGGAAGGATGCAAGTTTAGAAGATAGGTCAGAGATAGCTTGCAGAACAGGAGCAAGCTTCTCATATAGAAGAGCAGTTAGCTTTGGAGAGATGTGGGAGAAAATCTGGTCAACAATAGAAGAAAAATCAACATTCACAAGGTCAGGTGTATGTTGAGAGGATGATGGTGCTGGGATAGAAGAAGATGGAATAGAGGAGGGTAGGAAGATGTTAGTAGCATTTGATATGGGTGGATGAATATCTTCAGGGATGGGAGATTGAGGTGGAGAATGTGGAGGGGTTAAGAGGTCAAAAGATGGAGGGGTAATGAAGGAGGGAAGAGAATAATGGGGGGAAGAGAATCATCAACTGGAATGGATGATGATGGAAGCTCTTCAGACAGATTTGTCTGCAGAGGAGGAGAAGAAGGCAATGAGGAAGGAATGTCTATGGGAGAATTTGAAGGAGGAACTTCTTCAGGAGAGGTGTGCTGAAGAGGTTAAGAGGGGAGAGGAGTTGAAGATTCAAGGGGAGGAACTTCTGGTAGGGTGAGGGGAGTGACTGGATCAGTCCTGGTGCTTTCAGAAGCTTGCCTGGAAGATTCTTCCCTTGGAGTCCTCTTGGGAATCACTCTTTCCCACATGCCAAAGAGAGCTGGAGTCAGCCTCTTGCTTGCATTTATGAAGACCTTTGGTAACACCAACAGGTCTGGGCATTTCTCTTGAAGAACAATGCCTAACACTCTGCCATAGCAAGCACTGAATTTGCTTTGCTTCTTCTTGATTGATTCAAAGAGAATCAATCCCCAATTGACTTATTTCTTTTCCATCAAGGCCACCATCAACAGAAATTGGTGCCTGAGAATGTAATCATGAGCATAGGTTTTTCCTAGTAAAACCTTGCCAACTACGTCAGCCATGTATTTGTATTCAACTGACAAGTTCTTCTTCAGAAGATGATTAGGGTTTCCAGTGGAGTGACCCATTTTATACAATTCAACATTAAATTCATCAAAACTAATATCCAATTCATCATTACCATTCATCAAACATAAAACATCTGTTAAAACTTCTGGTGAAAGGGGAACCTGGTTTCCTGAAATACTTCCTGAGATTGTTGTTGCATTCACTAACTCAACAGTATGTACCCATTCTTTGATTTCTACAGCTGGTAGCTTGATCCTGGTGGTCATGAACTTCCTTAACTGGTGTTCTTCAAAAAGTTGAAGAATTTCTTGGAAAACTTGGTCAGAACGAGCAAATGAATGTCAAAGCCTGCATTGAACTTCATCGACGAGATTACTGCTTGAGAGATTGTCATTGTACCTGCAAGAGAAAAAAAATCAAGTGCAAGGGAATTGGAGGGAGGCAAGAGAAAGTTCTATAGGCGCAAAGACGAAAAGAAATCAAAGTTTTGATTTTAAGAGAGAGAGATCGAAGAAGGCGCGAGCTTTCGTAGAACGGGGTTCGGCTAAACCTAAGAAAATCAGAAGTTGAAGAGTCATTGGGCTTCATCAAAATGCGTTCGACAAAAAATAAAGTTTCTTCGATCTCAGTTTGACGAATGAGCTGACTTCGTCGATCTCTGGATTTAATAGGTTTCATCGATCTTCGTTCGACGAACGACTAAATTTCGTCGATCTCCGTTCGACGAAATGATGGGATAAAAAATATATTTTTTAAATTATTGAATCTCCATCTATCATTCCTAGATGATTTATAATGAAGATATGCTTCTTTTCATCCAAGGGTTTGGTGGAAATATTAGCCCTTTGTAAGTCAGTAGGAATAAATTGTAGGCAAATTTTATTTTTATCCACATTATCTCTGATAAAGCGGTGCATAATTTCTGTGTTTAGTCCTACTATGGAGTACTGGATTTTGTGCTATAAATATTGCACTAGTATTGCCACAAAATATAATTGATTTATTTAAGTTGATACCATAGTCTAGAAGTTGATTTTGTATCCACAAAATCTGTGAGCAGCAACTGCCAGCTGCAATATATTCTGTTTCAGCTATTGATGTAGACACAGATGTTTGTTTCTTACAAAACCAAGACACAAGCTTATCACAAAGGAACTGGCAAGTTCCTGATGTGCTTTTCCCGTCTAATCTGCATCCAGCATAATAAGAGTCTGAGAATCCAGTTAATTCAAATTCTGATGCAGTTGGATACCAGAGTCCTAGATTTGGGCAACCCTTTATATATCTCAAAACTCTTTTTAATAAAATAAGGTGAGATTCTTTGGGGTTAACTTGGAACCTAGCACAAATGCATGTAGCAAACATTATGTCTGATCTACTAGCTGTTAAGTAAAGTAAAGAGCCAACAATTGCTCTATATATTTTCTGATCAACTGGTTTCCCTGATTCATCATTGTCTACAACAGTATTGGAGGGCATGGGTGTTTTCATAGAGGAAGCATCAGACATACCAAATCTTTTCACTAATTCCTTAGCATGCTTGGATTGTGATATGGATATTCCATTGGGAGTTCGCTTCACTTGAAGGCCAAGAAAGTAAGATAACTCACCCATACTACTCATTTCAAATTTGGATTGCATTAGGTCAGAAAACCTTTTGCATAAATTTGAATCAGTAGAGCCAAATATAATATCATCTACATAAATTTGAACTGGTAAGGTTTGATTTTTATGTATCCTGAAAAATAAAGTTTTATCAACATTGCCTCTACAGAATTTGTTCTCTACAAGAAAATTAGCTAGGGTCTCATACCATGCTCTGGCAGCTTGCTTGAGACCATAGAGAGCTTTATTAAGCTTAAAAACATAAGAAGAGTGAGTTGGAGAGATAAAACCTGGTGGTTGTTCCACATATACTTCTTCTTTGATATCTCCATTTAGAAAAACACTCTTCACATCCATCTGATATACTTTGAACTTTTTGAAAGAAGCAAATGCAAGAAATATCCTGATAGCTTCAAGTCTAGCCAAAGGAGCAAAGCTTTGATCGTAATCAATTCCTTCTTCCTGAGAGTATTGGGCTACCAATCATGCTTTATTTCTGATTATGAAGCCTTGATCATCTAGCTTGTTCCAGAAGACCAATTTAGTGCCAATAACTGGATGGCCCTTTGGTCTTGGAACCAAATCCCAAAGTTTGTTCCTTTCAAATTGATTGAGTTCCTCTTGCATTGCAAGAATCCAATTTGGATCTTGTTCTGCATCTTTTATGGATTGAGGTTCAATATGTGATAAGAAACAAGTATGCATCTGATTTTGATTGAGTTGATGCCTTGTTTGAACACCTGCTGAGATGTCTCCAATAACTTGAGATATTGGATGATCTCTAACTGTAGTGTGATCAACAGTTGGAATGGGTTCAGCAAGAGTTTCCTCTTGAGGGATTTGATCAGTTGTCACTTGATTGGAATTATCAGCAAGATCTTCTGGATGATCTTCTTCTTCACTGTCTTCAATAGTTTGAGTTGATGGGAGTAGAGAATCTTTACTTTATAGATCTAGTCCATTGAGCTCTTTACATAGAGTTGGTACCAGCAAAATATCTCTGGTAGAGGTGGTAGTCCTCTCCTCATTTAGTATGTTAGTTTCATCAAAAGAAACATGCGTGTACTAGAAAGAGAGTATCCAAGGAATATACCTTCAGCAGACTTTGTTTCATATTTCCTTTGATATTTCTTATCATTGTTATGCACATAGCATTTACACTTAAAAATCTTAAAATAGTTAACCTTAGGCTTTTTATTCTTAAGTAATTCATAGGGTGTTTTACCCTTAAGTTTGTGTATCAAACTTCTGTTCAACACATAATTTGCTGTGTTTACTATCTCTGCCAAAAAAGAGAGTGGCAAGTGAGCATCAGCAAGCAATGTAGTTGCTGATTCAATTAATGTTCTATTTTTCCTTTCAGCCACCACATTTTGTTGAGGAGTTTTAGGAGCAAAGAAACATTGTCTGATCCCTTCTTTACCACAGAATTCTCTAATCAAAAGAGATTCAAACTCAGTGTTATGATCACTTCTGATCAATGCAACTAGAGTACAGTACTCAATCTTGATGGACCTGAGAAAGTCTGTCAGAACACTGAAGGTGTCAGACTTGTTCCTAAGAAAGAACACCCCAAGTGAATCTAGAGAAATCATCTACAATAACTAAAGTGTAGTGTTTCCCTCCTAGACTCTGTATTGCAGTGGGTCCAAAGAGAACCAAATGCAGTAAGTACATAATCCTAGGTGAATCACTCTTGGATAAAGATTTCAAACTACTCTTGGTCTGCTTTCCTAGTTGACAAGCCCTGCAGAGTCCTTCCTTCTTGTATGAACCAGAAGGCAGTCAGTCCTCTTACTAGATTGTCCTTGGAGAGCTTAGAGATAGTTCTAAGGTTAATATGTCCTAGCCTTTTATGTCATAATTCATTTGTTTTACTTATTGAATTAAATAAACAAATGTCTGAATTAGCAGAGTCAAAATTGAATAAATAAATATTTCCATGTCTAATACCAGATAACACATTAATGTTTTTATTATTGGTAATAAGACATAAGGAATGATTAAAAGTTACCTGGTAACCTTCATCACATAGCTGGCTTATGCTGATGAGGTTGTGCTTAAGACCCTTGACATATGCTACCTCTTTGAAGGTAACAGCTCCAACTTTGATTTTTCCATATCCTTTGGTTTGTCCATAGTTGGAGTCTCCAAAAATCACTTGGGTCCAAGTTTTGCCTTGTAATCACTTAGATTGGCCTTGTTTCCAGTCATGTGCTTAGAACACCCACTATCCAAATACCAATGTTCCTTTATATGTGGATAGCTTTGTACCTGCACAACAGAAAATAAAATAGTTGTTCTTGACCCAGACTACCTTGGGTCCTTTTGTCTTACCACAAAAATCTGAAATGTAAGAAATATCAGGCTGATCCTTATAGCCTTGTGGATGATATCTCCTAGGAGGAATAATCCACTCAGTAAAGGGATTTTTAGTATGTGGAGAATTAGAATTCTTTTGAAATTCAGTACATTTTCTGTTCGACGAACTTGGCTGAGTTCGTCGATCGTCGTTCGACCAATTGAAGTAATTTCATCGAGCGTCGTTCGAATAATAGCTGTACTGAAAATCTGTCTTCAGCGTTCGTCAATCTCCGTTCGATGAATTCATGTGATTTCATTTACACCGTTCGATGAATGTTTTTGAATTCCTTTATTCTTAACATCCTTGCTTGAGGTATTCTTGCCTACTTCTACTGCCTCTTTGCTTTTGGCAGAAATGAACTTCACTGGAGTAGATAAAATATTTTTCTTAAGAAGATGTGGCTGACTTGATGATGCACCCAAGCCTAGTTTGCCATTAACTCTGGCATTCACAGTGCTTGTGATGTCCATCAGTTTGATGCTTCTCCCATTGAGGGATTCTTCAAACTTTTTAGCCTCAGATAACTTGTTCTAAATGAGAACAATATGTTCTTTGGAGGCAGCCAGTTCTTTCTTAAGATTGGCATTATCTTTTGTTAGTTGATTCATTTCAACTAACTTATTTCTGAGGGAAATCATTTCCTTCTCAGATTTAATTAAATCTAAACAAAGAATTTTGAATTCATTTTTAAAATCATTTGAATTAAAATCAAAGGTGGAGATTACCTGATCACTGTCATTGTCAGATTCTGATTCATCTAAATTATTTCCTGAGGCATTGATAGCCATCTTGCAGAAATTTCTTTCATCTTCATCATCACTAGAGTTGGATGATGATGCATGTTCTGAATCATTGCATGAGTCATAAACAGCCATCAAGCATTGATCCTTTTCATTTGTATCATCTTCATCATCAGAAGAGCTGGATGAAGACTCTGACTCAGTATCACTCCATGTTTCAGCTATAAAGCCTCTTCCCTTATGTTTATGTTTGTGGGAGGATGGCTTGCTGGAGTGCCTCTTTTCTTCTTTATCTTTTCTCTTGTCCTTCTTTTGATTTTCTGGACACTCAGGTAGAATGTGTCCAGGCTTCCTGCAGCCAAAACAAATAATTTATTTAGAGTTTGTTTTGTCATGCCTTGGTTTTTCTTTGGATCTGAAATCCTTCTTTCTGAGGTCCTTTCTAGCCATTTTGTAAAATCTTTTGGCTAGTAGGCTCATAAAATCCATTTCTCCTGGAGCTTTATCTTCCTCTTCTGTTGATTGGAAAGCAACGCTTCTCTCCTTTTTGGTGGCAAGAGAGGAGGTAGATTGTTCAGCTTCTCTAGACTTGATAAGCTGCTCATAGGATTTTAATTTGCCTAACAAGGTCTCAGTAGAGATCTCATTTAGGCTTCTGGCTTCCTTGTTTGGCCAGATCCTTGAGTCCCATGCGCTGGGGAAGCACATTAGGATCTTCTCATTCACTTCAGTGATTGAAATCACTCTATCCAAAGACTTCAATTCATTGATTTTGAGACTGAGTCTGTTGTACATGTCTGCTACTGTTTCAGTTTCTCCCTTCTTGATGTTTTCATATTGGGAGATGAGATGAGATCTTCTGTCTTTCTCTCATCTGCAGATCCATCAACCATGTTGTTGAGGGAATTCTAGATATCCCTGGCTGAGGTGCAGTCCACAACCTTCTGGAATATATCATCATACATTGTTTGTGCCAATATGTTCATTGCTTTGGCATCTGCATTTCTTTGTTTCTTCTGAGCATCTGTCCACTCAAGGGGTGGAACAACATTATGGTTGGTTGCTGTTTCTGTATTTGTTGTTGCTAATGGAGTAGGAGGTCCTGTCAAAATGGAATTAAAAATATCTTCATCAATAGAGTTCATGTATAATTTGATCCTTGCCTTCCATAATACAAACTTGTTAAGATTGCACATAGGAGGTCTCGTGCTTGAGTGATCTTTGTTCTGTGCCATGAGTTTTTAGAAAAAGAAAACTCTAGAAAAAGTTAAGATCTAATTGATCTTTTGATTCAGGTGTTAGCCTGTATAATCAATCAACCAACCTCTGATACCAATTGAAAGTGAGGTATTAGATCATAAATTTACTCTAGAGGGGGGGGGGGGGGGGGGGGGGGGGTGAATAGAGTATTGAAAAGTTTTTAGCTTATTTTATAGCGGAATTAAAATAGCGATATATATATGTGTAGTAGAGTGAGTATAAGAGCTAAACAGAAAATCACAGCACAGTACAGAAAGAAAAACAAAATCACAAAAGACACAAGGATCTATAGTAGTTCCCCAATCAATCTGGGTACATCTACTCTTCTACCACCCTTGGTAGGAATCCACTAGGTTTTTGATCAAGTGCCCTATCACCACTAGGATTTTTGATCAGGTGCATAAACACCACTGAGCTTTTGATCAGGTGCTCAAACAAAAACACAGGTTTTTGATCAGGTGCCCTGCCACCAAAATTTTAACTTTTGAAGGGAGTTAGAACCCTGTACAAGATGGGTAAAAAGGATAAACAAAAAGGTGTTTATGAAGTTCTTCTCTATCAACAAGATCTGAGAGAATACTAGTGGATTGTTGAGTTGTAAAGCTCCCCCTGTCTGATAGAATTTCTTTGACAGATATTGGATGGAGCTTTCTCTTGGATGTAAAAGATCTTCCTTGATAGCAGATGAATCTGAGAGACAAAGTTTCCCAAATTATTGTTGCTCTTTGAAGATTAGAACCAACAGCTGAAAACTGAGAGAAAATGGTTGTAGTTCTGAGAGAATGAAAATGCTGCTGTTTTGGATGAAGATCTATGTAATTCTTTTTGAGTTCTTGTATTTCACAAGAGTGTTCCTTCTCCAGTCGTACACTGCTTCATCCTTTTTCTTAGAGATATATGAGTCATTTTAAATTCAAATCTTCTGGTTAAGGAATAGAATAATCAGAATTAAATCTTTCTTGGGGACTGCATTCTGATTCAGCAACAATACTTTAATTCCTTTTCCTTTTCCATGAAAGTATCTTTTTCCAATATGTCAACGGCTACATTCTCGAAAGAAGAGAATAGAAAGGAATATTAAAAGGAAAGATCAAATCTTGACTTATCTGATAATGAATAAGTACAAAAGAATTAAATAAATCCGTTGTTGATTAGTCGATCTGAGTTCAGAGAAAAATAGAATTGATTCTTCAGAAATTGTCAAGCTGAAGAGAAAATTTTTGATGAGCAGAAAGCTGAGTTCGTCGAACTGAAAGCTGAGTTCGTCGAACTGAACACTGAGACAATCATTCGTCGAGTAGAAATCTGATTTCGTCGATCTCAATCTGGAGTTCATCGAACTGAGATAAAATCTGTTGAGTTGGCTTGAAGACTGGATTCGTCGAGCAGAAGAACAAGTTCGTCGAACTGAAACACGACATTCGTCGAACACTGGAAGGAGTTTGTCGAACGCAGAATGATGTTCGTCGAACGCAGAAACTTGGAATTTTCCTAAGTTCTATCTAACTCAGACAACTTTAGACCTTAACCCTTAGACTATACAATGGGGTCAACTTGAGTCCTAGTCACAAATAGTGATCCTAGCCCAAATCAGTAATAGGGTTGTTCCAACAGCCCTCGTTTTCCTCAACAGGGTACCTGAGTTGTCATACTTGAACAGAGGGAACTAACAAAAATGTCTGTACGTACGGATTCAGGAGGGTGAGTTGCATCATTGCATCGCATAGCATAACATATCATTATTGTATAAATAAGACCTCATCGTATAAATTAGTAAGGGCTCCTTTATACGATGATTTTACCTGAGTGCTAGATCCCTTAACTTATGTGTTTGCGAGTGTATGCATATAAGTTATGGTTACTATTACAGTTGTTACTTTTATGTAGAATTGCTCTCTCATACACTTTTATTATGAATTCTATGGCTTGATGTTTCCTTTATACTATTGTTGGAACCTTGTGAATTCTTGAATTGTACTTATGGATTACTTTTGTACATATGGCTTACTTCTGTAAACTGCTAGAGATAAAGAGTTTTATTCCTAAATATACTGGATAACTAGTTCCATGTCATCTGCTTGTCTTGTTACCCCTTGTTGCCCTCCGCTTCCTCCTCCCGCACGATGCCTAGAAGCCACTGTTGGAGGCGGTGAGAAAAATGCTGAGTCTTATAAACTGACGGCCGATTGTGGCATAACAAACAGGAGAGCCAGGGGGAGCAGACCCTCAACCAGAGGGAGGAACAGGACACGGTGGCTAGACCTGGACTTGGTCTCTCGGCAGCTGTGGGGAGAGCACTGGTAAGCGACCCTCTTCCGACACCCGCTCTTCAAATCTACCCAGGGCAGAGAGGAGAGTTGTACATTCGTGAGGGCAATAGTCTGTGTCAGTGCTTACAGTGTTTTTTCTTTGCTAAGAGAGAGGCCTAGAAAGCATGATGTATCGGGCTTAAGCCCCTTTTTATCTTTAGCTTTTCCTTCTTCGCTACTTATTCTATTATTATCTCATTTTGACAAGTAATTAAATATCTTAATGATGATGTGGTTTTTGTGGACATGTTCTCTATAATTATTTATGTTGTGTGGTTAGCCTGGATGAATGATAAGCTGGAAGGATTGGCGTATTATGGTGGTGACCACTCCGTGAGTCGGTGCCACCGCAAGACGACGGTTCTGGGCGGTAAGACCCGGAATTGAAAGAAAGAAAAGGTGGTCTTACACCCCTGGTCCCCATCGATCTCCACGGAGGTGGTTTTCTCCATTGATCACTTCGAAGGTATGATCGAAGTTTTTTTCTGTTCCTGTTTGAACAACATTGTTGCTACTTAAAAAAGATGCAAAGTTTTCCCATATATGATGACTTGTTTTATTCTAAGGAGTTTCATAATTCAAGAGTTCAATAATTTCTTGCTTGTCTTTAATGTTGAATTTAGGGCAGAGTGGTAGATATAGATTTTTGTGAAAAGAACAGGGAATGTAGTCATTTGTTCTAGACAAAATTTATGACCGGTGCGATTTACATAAAGTACAACAGTAGTACGAGTTTGTACCATACTAGTAATCACACAGCCATCAACACAATGCCATCAATGAGGTTACTGTAATGATGACAGATGGGGCACTTATGTGGTGACCATTGACATCAACTCATAGTGTAGTAGATATGGACAACAATATGGATGATAACGTCTTGGTTGGTTTTTTTAAATGATGACCCAGGAGCCTTGTTATAGATTTTCTGAGGGATGCATTGGTAATTATGCCATCTTATGATTTGAACCGGCGAATGAGACTGCATGATCCTGATCACCTGGATCACCAAATTCCAAAAAATGATGGACATGCCCCCCAGGCGGCCCAGGAAGGTTCGCCAGCGACAATGGTGGTCGATGGAGGCGGCGGGTGGCCAATTGAGGCGGTGGTCATCCGCACCAAACTGCGGCAGCGGATGGCCGGAAAGCACGCAATGTGCATGCATGCGCGACCTGTGCACACACAACCTATGCATTCGCGGCATGAGTGCTCGCGTGCTCATCCTGAGCACGTGTGCGTGCCTGATGTGCACGCGCGTGCGATGCATGCTTGGCCTAAGCATTTTCATATGCGGAATGCGCATGCACATGCGGGGAGTTTATTTGGCCGGCTGCTACGTGCATGCAGTCGCTAGGCGGACTCGGCCATTGCACATGTGGTTGTTGTGTGCATAAACGTGCTATGTGCGGTTGAGCCGATACACTTTGGTAATCTGTTAGAGGTCATGACCTTGAAAACTGCCTTGACTCGGGTGAATTTTAGGGGAAACCCATCAAATGACCCCCCCCCCCCCCCCCCTCCGCCCTCCAAAGTTCAGGGCGTCGTGGCTTGTAAAGATTGAGACTAGAAATTTTTTCAGTTCCAACATATTCTTGAGCGTGCGAGTCTTTTCTCGACTTTATGCATTGAAATTGTTTTTTCGAGCAGGCTGATTTATCGGTTTACTTTGGCGAATTGTCGTGTCTTGGGCGGTTATAATCTTACTGCTTTGCTTGGATGACAGAAGTCGACATTTGAGCTTCGAGTTTTATATTTGTTGTTGGCGCTAGGTGGTTATACCGCAAATGTGAGAACACCACCCAGTATTAGCACTGGGAATCAAGCTTGATTCTAGGCCTACCGCTCGGCGTGAGTGTCAGAGGTCATCGCTCGGCTTTAGTGCCGGAGCTCGATGCTCGAATGAGGCGTAGAGGAAACTTTGTCCTTCTTTATCGAGGGTCATTGAGCATTTTGCTTGGAGGTGGTTTCGGAGTTCATCGCTCGGGGTTGATGCCAGAGGTAGATGCTCGGATGTGGTGTTGTGGGACTTTCGTCCACTCTTACCAGTTGGAAAACTTGTTCTTCGGATTCGGAGGTCGTCGCTCAGTGTTGATGATGGAGGTAGAAGCTCAAATGTGGCCAAGAGGGACTCTTCTCTGCCATTACCGAGAGTTTGGCAAGCTTGTTGCGGCAGAAGGTTATGGAGGTCATCGTATGGCTTTGACGCTGAAGGTGGACACTTGGATATGGATTAGAGGGACTTTGGTCTGCTCATACCAGTTGGCAATCTTGTTGTTTGGACTTGGACGTCGTTGCTCGGCGTTGATGCCAAAGGTAGATGCTCGGATGTCAAGCAGTGTGTAACATCCCATTTTTGTTTGAGGTGTTTAGAAGCTTGGTGGTGTGGCTATGTGCACACAAGCTAGCTTCTTGAGCGAGGGTAAGCCACTTATGCCTTAGTGTATTAATAATGTTGCTTAACCCATGGGTGAACATTATGCCATAATGACCTTATTACCCCTATTGGTGGGTGAAGATGAGAATGTTAGGTCACAACCTTACTCCAATAAATATAAGATTACCCATAGGTGCCATTGTTGTGCTTTGGACATGGTGACCACACCTAGACCACCTAGGGCCAGTCATGGTGTGACACATCACCGTAAAAGTCAACCTAAGGTCACTTTTAGCTCATTTGGGTGGCTCAAGCCATTTTGGTGGACACCTAAGTATTATTGTACTTCCATGGGATCCATGCCACGTGTTGGTGAAGCCATGTCATCATGGTGGTAAAAGGTTGACCTTGAAAGGTCAAACCCAACCCTTTATGGCTTGAATTGGTTTAAATATAACCATTTAGGTTTATCTAAGGCTAGCCCAACCACCATTGACATTCAAGGGTTGTGTCCACTCAGTTTGTGCTCGTGAAAGAGTTTCGAATGGAGGAGTGGGGCCCAACCATGGATAATCTTGGAACAACCCTATTACTGATTTGGGCTAGGATCACTATCTGTTGACTAGGAATCAAGTTGACCCCAATGTATAGTCTATGGGTCTTAATTTTAGGTTGTCTGAGTTAGCTAGAACTTAGGAAAAACTCTAAGTTTCTACGTTCGACGAACTCCATTCTGCGTTCAACGAACGTCATGCTCCAGTCTGCGTTCGACGAACTCCATCCTGGGTTCGACGAATGTTGTGCTTCAGTTCGACAAACTTCATTCTCAGCTCGACGAACTCAGTTCTCCAGCCAGTCTAGCAGTTTATCTCTTCAGTTCGACGAACTCCAGTTTGAGATCGACGAACTCAGCTCTGCGTTCGACGTATAAGTGACAAGATGTTCAGTTCGACGAAAGTGCTTCTCAGTTCGACAAACATAATTCTCAGTTTGACGAACTCAATTCTCATCTCGACGAATTCAGTCCTCAGTCAGTTCAGCAGATTATCTCTCAGTTCGACGAACTCCAGATTCAGTTCGATGAACTCAACTTTCAGTTCGACGAACTCAGTTCTCAGATCGACGAATTTTCTCCTCAGCTATATATTGTTCTCTGAACTCAGCTCGACTAATCAGCAACAGATCTATTCTTTCAGATAAGACAAGTTTTTATCTTTCCTTCTATTATTTCCTTTCCATTCTCTTCTCTCGAGAAAGTAGTCGTTGACATATATTGGAAAAGGACACTTTCATGGAAAAGGAAAAAGGATTAAAGTTTATTGCTGAATCAGATTGCAGTTTCAAGAAATTATCATTTTAAAATATTATATTCCTTATTCAGAAGATTTGAATTTCAAATCATTCAGATATTCTCTAAGGAAAAAGGATGAAGCAGATACACAGCATTACAGCAAGAGACTAACATAGAGAAGTAACAGTCGAGAGAAAGAAATACAGGAAGTCAAAAAGCTTTCAGAGTTCATCTTCAATAGCAGCATTCTCATTCTCTGAGAACATCAACAAACATTCTCTCAGTTTCAGCTGCAAGTTCTTAATCTTCAAAGAGAAACAACAATCTGAGAAACTTTGTCTCTCAGATTCATCAGCTATCAAGGAAGATTTGCTTTACATTCAAGAGGAACCTCCATCCATTATCTGTCAAGAATTTCTATCAGACAGGTGGAGCTTTACAACAACAAATCCACTAGTCTTCTCTCGCTTGTTGACAGAGAAGAACTTCATAAACCCTCTTTATCCCATCTTGTACAGGGTTCTAACTCCCTTCAAAAGATAGCCCTTAGGTGGCAGGGCACCTGATCAAAAACCAGTGGTTGGTGGCAGGGCACCTGATCAAAAACCTGTGGTTGGTGTTTGGGCACCTGATCAAAAACTCATTGGTGATAGGGCACCTGATCAAAAACCTAGTGGATTCCTACCAAGGGTGGTAGAAGAGTAGATGTACCCAGTTTGATTGGGGAACTACTATAGATCCTTGTGTCTTCTGTGTTTGTGTTTATTTTCTGTACTTTGTTGTGCTGTGATCTTTATTTTGCTTTTACACTCACTCTGTACACATATATATATATCACTATTTTAATTCTGCTATAAAATAAGTTAAGAACTTTAAATACTCTGTTCACCCCCCTCTAGAGTAAATCTAAGATCTAACCTCACTTTCAATTAGTATCAGAGGAACTTTCAATTGGTATCAGAGGTTGGTTGATTGTTTACAGGCTAACACATGAATCAAAAGATCAATGAGATCTTAAATTTTTCTAGAGTTTTCTTTTTCTAAAAACTCATGGCATAGAACAAAGAATACTTAAGCACAAGGCCTCCTATGTGCAATCTCAATAAGTTTGCATTATGGAAGACAAGGATCAAATTATATATGAATTCTATTGATGAGGATATTTTTAATGTTATTTTGACAGGACCCCCTACTCCTACAGAAACAATAAGTACTGAAACAGCAACAAACAATAATGCTGTTCCACCTCCTGAGTGGACAGAAGCTCAGAAGAAACAAAGAAGTTCAGATGCTAAATCAATGAATATCTTGGAACAGACAATGTCTGATGAAATTTTCCAAAAGGTTGTGGAATGCACCTCAGCCAGGGATATCTGGATCTCCCTCAACAACATGGTTGAAGGCTCTGCAGATGAGAGAAAGGACAGAAGATCTCATCTCATCTCCCAATATGAGAACTTCAAGAAGGGAGAAAATGAAACAGTAGCAGACATGTATAATAGACTCAGCCTCATAATCAATGAGCTGAAGACTTTGGACAAATTGATCTCAATCACTGAAGTCAATGATAAGATCTTAATGTGCTTCCCCAGCACATGGGACTCTAGGATCTGGCCAATCAAGGAAGCCAGAAGCCTCAATGAGATCTCTACTAAGACCTTGTTAGGCAAATTAAAATCCTATGAGCAGCTTATCAAGACTAGAGAAGCTGAACAATCTACCTCATCTCCAGCATCCAAGAAGGAATGAAGCATTGCTTTCCAAGCAACAGAAGAGGAAGATAAAGCTCCAGGAGAAATGGAGTTTATGAGCCTCCTAGCCAAGATATTTTACAAGATGGCTAGAAAGGACATCAGAAAGAAGGATTTCAGATCCAAAGAAAATCCAAGGTATGACAAATCTAATTCTAGAGAAATTGTTTGTTATGGCTGCAGGAAACCTGGACACATTCTACCTGAGTATCCAGAGAACCAAAAGAAGGATAAAAGAAAAAAGAAAGAAGAAAAGAGGCACTCCAGCAAGCCATCCTCCCACAAACACAAACAAAAGGGAAGAGGCTTTGGAGCTAAGTCATGGAGTGAGACAGACTCAGAGTCTTCATCCAACACTTCTGAAGATGAGGAGAATGCAAATGACAAAGACAAAGCTTGATGGCTGTCTATGACTCATGCAGTGAGTCAGAACATGCATCATCATCCAGCTCCAGTGATGATGAAGATGATGCAGATGAAAAAAGTTTCTTCATGAAGGCTATCAATGCCTCAGGAAACAATTCTGAAGAATCAGAATCTGACACTGACTGCGATCAAGTAATATCTAACTTTGATTTTATTTCAATTAATTTTAAAGATGAATTTAAAACTCTTTATTTAGATTTACTTAAATCTGAGAAGGAAATAATTTCCCTCAGAAATAAGTTGGTTGAAATGAATCAACTGGCTGAAGATAATGCCAATCTTAAGAAAGAATTGGCTGCCTCCAAAGAACACATTGTTCTCACTGAGAACAAATTATCCGAGTCTAAGAAGTTTGAAGAATCCCTCAATGGGAGAAGTATCAAACTGATGGACATCACAAGCATAGTGAATGCCAGACTCAGTGGCAAACTGGGATTGGGTGCATCATCAAGTCAGCCACATCTTCTTAAGAAAAACAACTTATCTACACTAGTAAATCTCATTTCTGCCAAGAGCAAAGATGTAATAGAAATAGGTAAGAATACCTCAAGCAAGGTTGTTAAGAATAAAGTAATTCAACATAATTCGTCAAACGGAGCTCGACGAAATCACTTCATTTCGTCGAACGGAGATCGACGAAAGCTGAACACGGAATTTCAGTATAACTATCCATCGAACGGCGCTCGACGAAACCACTTCAATTTGTCGAAGGGCGGTCGACGAACTCACCAAAATTCATCGAATGGAAAATATACTAAATTTCAAAAGAATTCTTATTCTCAATATACTAAAAATCCTTTCACTAAGTGGATTATTCCTCCAAGGAGATATCATCCACAAGGCTATAAGGATCAGCCTGAGATTTCTTACCTTTCAGATTTTTGTGGTAAGACAAAAGGACCCAAGGTAGTCTGGGTCAGGAACAACTAGAATGTTTTCTGTTTTGCAGGTATAGGATCACTATCTCTTCCAAACTTGCATCCTTCCCAGCCTCCTCATCCTATGTCCCTTCTTCTAGGGGCCTAGCTTCAGGTCTCCCTGAAACTAGGCAGGGGGAGATGCTTCATGAAGAAGCTCCATATGATGCAGTTTCAGATGCAGTTATTGTTCTAGATATTGCAGATTCAGATACAGTTTGTAATATAGAAGCAGCTCTAGCTATTGATTCTCATATGACAGATTTGTTGGAGTTACCATTGTGATCTAGAAGTGGTCAAACATGTAATGTCACTGCCAACGCGATATGAGCCTGCAGGGTCGCACATAAGAGCATGTGGAGAAGTTGGAAGATTGACTATGTTGGTAAAGGTTACCAATCACCATATAGAATGGGGGAAGTCCAGCAAATGTTGCTGTCTGAATTCGTCGGGTTTACACGGATAGAATTCGTCGGATTCGTCGGGATTCGTCGGATTGTTCCGTGGAATCTCGACGAATTGTTACAGAGATCCTTAACTCGGCAAATGTTGCCGTCTGACATGATTCGTCGGATTCGTCGGGATTCGTCGGATTGTTCCGTGGAATCTCGACGAATTGTCACAGAGAGCATTAACTCGGCAAATGTTGCCGTCTGATGTGATTCGTCGGAATTCGTCGGATTGTCCCGTGAAAACTCGACGAATGCTGTTCCGTGTAATCCCGACGAATTATAACAGAAGCCCCTATTTTGCTGTGTGGTCTGCGGATAGCGATTCTTCTAGAAGTTGTTTATCCTTTGGGTATAAATAGGACTTCTTTTAGGGTTCTCATAACTGACGAATAGAAGCCGACGGACGGAGTTCCGCTCGAACCCTAGACGGAAGGAGTTCCGTCTGAATCGCCTCCGCCGACTTCCTCTCCGACGATTATCGCCGGTGTTGTTCTTCCTGAAGCGGATCTAGCAATCCGTGGAAGCGCAAGGTGTAGTCTTCTTCTCCCGGCTCGTGTGGACTGCTGTAGAGACGTGGACATTATTCTACGTGAGAACTCTTGCAAAGCCGACGAATGCAATCTTCTTCTTGGAGCATCTAGGTTGGATTTGATCCAATCCCGCCAAGGTAATTTCATACCTAGCATTTTGATTAACTTCTTGATTCAATATTCATGGTCGATCCGAATCTTTTGGGTTGTTTCTCTTCATTTCCGCTGCACCTACATTTGATGTATGGTTCTAGAAAAACCCAATAGTGGTATCAAAGCGAGGTTTCCGATCCTGAATGTTGTTTCAGAAGTTAGGTTATTCCAGTACGTGCAAATCTAGGTATTTGGAAGCGTTCTAAATGTCAAGATTTCTTCTTGGAATATCACATTTGATGTGATTTTGTGTGATTTTTGGTGGTGGGATTTCAAAAATTTGGTCGGGGCCCCTTGGACCCCGTTAAGGGCTCTGCCCCTAAGACCCCGCCAGGGGCGCGGCCCCTTGGAACCCCGCCAGGAACGTCTGGGATTTCGTGGTTATTTCTAATAGTTAGAAATTGTTGTCTCCTTAGCAGTAACCGTCCCTCAAGTGGTTAATGAACCTTTGTATTGTTTTGGATTTTGAATCCAACAATGAGAGACGAGCTTGTCTACTGCTTTAAGTCGAGTTGCCTTTGCCTTTGTCCAATGCATGTAAATCTGAAGGTTTGGAAGAGTTCTAAATGTCCAGATTTAGCCCTTTTCGTCTATCAAAGGTTGATAGTCTTATGTTGTGCACATAAGGGATACATGTGGATTTTAGAATGCTTGTTTTTCTGTGGATGTGCACTTTGATCAAATGTTGATCATGGTTAAGTGTTAACCTATTATTTAAAATTAAAATCCCTTCATCAAATATTAAGTGTTCGGATGCCTTCCGATGGATGACACTCTTCCTGCCTCGATCGATGAAGTGTGGGCTTGCCAAAGCAAGGTGCATTAATCTATCTTGGTAAGGGTGCGAGCGGATAATTGTGATATCCCACTGTCGACATCGGGTCTAACTTAACTAGGTGACCTCAAAGGTTGAGTGCCTAGAGGCATAGGGTTGGCATGCACCATATGATGGATGCGAATAAGGAGTTATTCACCAGCCATACAAGAGTTGCATGAGAATGCAATTGGCAAGCGTTGCTTACCTAAATAACCGCATTATGAGAGGAACGCCAAAGCGGACTCGTGGTGTTGGTGAAATACGGATCTTGTCCACTAAGAGAGTAGCTCGCATGGACTCTCCGAATTGATAGTGAGGGCTATCAATTTGAATAAAATAGTGGGAGTATTTAATTGAAGTCCAAATTAAAATAAATTGTATTTTAAAATTAAGGTACTGATTAAATTCTGCATGAATTCTTGTAGAATTCCATGGCAAGTGGTTCACATTCCACCTTGTCCCTGAGAGCTATCCTTGAGAAGGACAAGCTTATTGGGACGAACTATATGGACTGGTATAGGAACCTGAGAATTGTTCTCAGGCAAGAGCGAAAGCTCTACGTCTTGGAAGAAGAAGCCCCCGAGGTGCCGACCGGGAACTCGTCCCGTGTTGATAAGGATGCTTATAAGAAGTATACCGATGACGCCTTAGACGTCGAGTGCCTTATGCTTGCCACCATGAACTCTGAGCTTCAGAAGCAACACGAGAACATGGGGTGCAAGGATTGACGAGCACCTAAAGAAAATGTTTCAAGGGCAAGCTCGTCAAGAGAGGTTCGATGTCACGAAGGCCTTATTTCAGTGCAAAATGGGAGCTCGAGACTCAGTTGGTACTCACGTACTCAAGATGATTGGGTATATAGAGAACGTGGAGAGACTGGGTTTTCCTCTGGGTCAAGAGTTGGCCACAGATCTTATCCTGCAATCGTTGCCGGATAGTTATGAGCAGTTTGTCTTGAACTACAACAAGAATGAAATAGACAAGACACTGCCCGAGCTCCTAGGCATGTTGTGAACTGCCGAGATAAACATGAAGAAGGTCAAGCCTGCTAGTCCCATATTTATGGTACATAAAGGCAAGGGTAAGGCCAAGGGCTTCAAGAAGACGAAGGTGGGACCTAAGTCACATCTTGAGCCCAAATCTTCTGCGCTGAAAAAGAAGAGCACCGTGAAGGAAGGGAAATGCCACCACTGTGGCAAGGCTGGTCATTGGAGGAGGAATTGTCCTTCGTACATTGACGGTCTGCGGAAATTGAAGGGAGGTATGACTTCCGCTTCGAATATTTACGTTATAGAGATAAACCTTTCTGCTCCTTCATCTTGGGTATTGGATACCGGATGTGGTTCTCACATTTGTACAAATGTGCAGGAACTGGAAAGGAGGAGATTGCTGAGTAAAGGAGAGGTGGACCTGCGCGTCGGCAATGGAGCAAGAGTTGTTGCTGTAGCCGTAGGGGTTTACCGTCTTTCTTTGCCCAGTGGGCTTGTAATAGAACTTGATAATTGTTATTATGTTCCGGTCATAACTAGAAACATTATATCCATTTCATGCTTAGACATGATTGGATTTTCTTTTATAATTAAGAACAATTGTTGTTCTATATTTAAGAATGATGTTTGTTATGCTGTAGCTCAATTGTTTAATGGTCTTTATGTTTTGAACATAGACCATCTGATCTATAATGTAGATAATAATAAAAGACTAAGAACAAATGACTCAAATCCTACATATCTCTGGCATTGTCGTTTGGGCCATATAAACGAGAAGCGCATATCCAAGCTCCATAAAGATGGACTATTGGACTCATTTGATTATGAATCATTTGAGCGATGCGAGTCTTGTTTGTTAGGCAAGATGACTAAAGCCCCTTTCACTGGTTATACTGAGAGGGCTGAGGATCTCTTGGGTGTTGTACATAGTGATGTATGCGGGCCCATGAGTTCTATGGCTAGAGGTGGGTATTTCTACTTCGTTACATTTACTGATGATTTCAGTAGATACGGATATGTGTATCTTATGAAGTGCAAATCCGAAACTTTTGAAAAGTTCAAAGAGTTTAAAAATGAAGTGGAGAACCAATTGGGTAAAAAGGTTAAAGCACTCCGATCTGATCGAGGTGGCGAATACCTGAGTCATGAGTTCCGTGATCATCTGAAAGAGTGTGGTATTGTATCACAGCTCACTCCACCTAGGACACCGCAGCATAATGGTGTGTCTGAGAGGAGAAATCATACTCTGTTAGACATGGTGCGGTCGATGATGAGTCATGCAGACTTGCCTGTTTCCTTTTGGGGTTTTGCTTTAGAGACTGCTGCAATAACACTGAATCGCGCTCCAACGAAAACGGTTCTAAAGACACCATATGAGATATGGACTGAGAAGCATCCTAGTATGTCATTCATTAAAATTTGGGGCTGTGAGTCATACGTACGACGTCAAATGCCTGACAAGCTGGAACCCAAATCAGATAAGTGTTATCTGGTGGGATATCCTAAGGAAACGAAAGGATATTACTTTTACCTACCGTCTGAGGGCAAAGTGTTTGTCGCAAGGACGGGTGTCTTCTTGGAGAAAGAGTTCTTGTCAAGAAAGACGCAAAAGGTAGAACTTGAAGAAGTTCAAGAACCACAAGTAGTGAATGAACCAGAATTGAAATCTGAGACAGGACTACAAGATGTTGTAGCTAGAGAACCTGCTCAAGAGACACAAGTCCTACGTAGATCTGGTAGACCAAGATTTGAGCCTGAGAGATATGGATTTCTCGTGTCTCAAATAGGTAATGTGTTGCTTATGGATCATGATGATGAACCAGCGACCTTTCAAGAGGCTATGAATGGACCGGACTCCGACAAATTGCTTGAGGCTATGAAATCTGAAATGGACTCCATGTATACAAACCAAGTTTGGAACTTGGTGGAACCACTTGAAGGGGTACGACCCATAGGGTGCAAGTGGGTCTTCAAGAAGAAGACCGACATGGATGGGAATGTACAGACATTCAAAGGGCGACTGGTGGCTAAGGGTTTCAAGCAAATTCATGGTGTTGACTATGATGAGACCTTTTCCCCTGTTGCCATGGTAAAGTCCATTAGGATATTGCTTGCTATTGCTGCGTATTATGACTACGAGATCTGGCAGATGGATGTCAAAACGGCTTTCCTAAATGGAAACCTCCTTGAGGAAGTGTACATGACACAACCCGAGGGTTTTGTATCCCCAAATGAAGCCACTAAAATATGCAAGCTGAATAGGTCCATCTATGGATTGAAACAAGCCTCTAGAAGTTGGAATCTTTGTTTTGATGAGAAGATCAAAGAGTTTGGTTTTGTCAAGAATAAAGATGAACCGTGTGTTTACAAGCGAATCAGTGGGAGCATTGTTGTCTTCCTGATATTGTATGTAGATGACATACTGTTGATCGGGAATGACATACCTACCCTGAAAGTTGTTAAGAACAACCTAGGGAACTGCTTTTCTATGAAGGACTTGGGTGAAGCGACTTACATACTCGGTATTAAGATCTATAGATATAGATCGAAGAAGTTGCTGGGTTTGACCCAGAGTACGTACATTGAAAAGGTGTTGAAGCGGTTCAACATGCTTGAGTCCAAGAAAGGATTTTTGCCCATGTCTCATGGTGTAAATCTCTCTAAGGACCAGTGTCCAAGATCTTGTGAAGATAAGGACCGCATGAAGTTGATTCCATATGCTTCGGCAATTGGGTCAATCATGTATGCAATGTTATGTACTCGACCCGATGTCTCTTTTGCTTTGAGCATGACTAGCAGGTATCAGTCTGATCCCGGTGAATGTCACTGGATAGCCGTAAAGAATATCCTGAAGTACTTGAGAAGGACTAAGGATGTATTCTTGGTGTATGGTGGAGAGGAAGAGCTCGTTGTAAGTGGTTACACGGATGCTAGCTTCCAAACTGATAGAGATGATTCGAAGTCTCAGTCAGGGTTTGTGTTTTGCCTGAATGGAGGAGTTGTGAGCTGGAAGAGTTCCAAGCAAGAGACAGTTGCTGATTCTACAACTAAGGCCGAGTATATCGCTGCGGCAAATGCAGCGAAGGAGGCTGTATGGATTAGGAAATTCATCGGCGAGCTAGATGTAGTTCCTAGCATTGTTGGTCCCGTAGTTCTCTACTGTGATAACAATGGTGCAATTGCACAATCTAAGGAACCTAGATCCCATCAGCGCTCCAAGCACATACTTCGGCGGTTCCATCTTATTCGTGAGATTGTCGAACGAGGAGATGTGAACATTTGCAGAGTGCCGACTGAGGAGAATATTGCAGATCCACTGACAAAGCCTCTCGCGCAGAGAAAGCATGATGGTCATACTAGATCAATGGGTATACGATACCTGAGTGATCAACTCTAGTGGGAGTCTTGTGGGTTGCATGTAAAATAAATATTCTGTTGGTTGTTTATTATTTATTCATATGATGAATTGTGTACCAATTATTTCTTTTTACAATTAATGGCAAGTTCTTTTATTACGATATACTGTTTCTATATGATAGAATAAAATTCGTGATAAATACCCTTAGAATGTTCGCTTCCATAGGACATCAAGTACGTGACTTGAATGTGAGAGCCTATAATTTCGAAGCTTCATTCTTAAAAGGTCCCTGGTCGAGGTATCATCGTAGAAGCTAAGGGTGATGATGATACATTAAGACTAGCATGTGTGTTGACTGATGACCGGTTCTCACAGGTCATGATATTGTGATATCAAGTCATCACGTGGGTACTTGTTAGTGAACAAGTTGTACTGGACAGACCCAACCTGAGACTACTTTGTGGATTGTTACTTAAAAGTGTCACAAGTAGGTCTCATTTGACAATGGTGTTGTGGTCCTTTGACCTGAAGTCACAGCATTCATCGAGTGAGGAAGAGCGTGCTTTGATGTCATCTAAAGTCTTCCTTGAAGAAGGTTGATGATAAGGGTGGTCGTTGGGTACGTTACGAATCATTTGGATGTTTGGGTGTGAGCAGATATGGGATTTGTCCTCCTATATAACAGGAGTTGCATCCATGGGCCCCTTGGTGGAATTGGACTGAGAAATGCATGGCCATGCTTGGTAGAGTCAATATGTGATATTGAGCTCACCATTCTCTGGAAGTCCGTTCTAGATCAAGAAACTTGGATTGAGCTATTATGAGGGTGACACGGTCCATGCCTCTAGTTCTTTCCGGATGTAAGGGACAAAGGGACAAAGACAACGCTGGAACATTGGTCATAAAGGCTTATGAGTTATGAACTCTTATTGCTTGGGGAGCAATGATGCATTGCTAGATGTCGCTCATTGTTTGTGATGTTTTTGTTTGATACTTTCAAGATCAAGTGGGAGACTGTTGGAGTTACCATTGTGATCTAGAAGTGGTCAAACATGTAATGTCACTGCCAACGCGATATGAGCATACAGGGTCGCACATAAGAGCATGTGAAGAAGTTGGAAGATTGACTATGTTGGTAAAGGTTACCAATCACCATATAGAATGGGGGAAGTCCAGCAAATGTTGCTGTCTGAATTCATCGGGTTTACACGGATAGAATTCGTCGGATTCGTCGGGATTCGTCGGATTGTTCCGTGGAATCTCGACGAATTGTTACAGAGATCCTTAACTCGGCAAATGTTGCCGTCTGACATGATTCGTCGGATTCGTCGGGATTCGTCGGATTGTTCCGTGGAATCTCGACGAATTGTCACAGAGAGCATTAACTCGGCAAATGTTGCCGTCTGATGTGATTCGTCGGAATTCGTCGGATTGTCCCGTGAAAACTCGACGAATGCTGTTCCGTGGAATCCCGACGAATTGTAACAGAAGGCCCTATTTCGCTGTGTGGTCTGCGGATAGCGATTCTTCTAGAAGCTGTTTATCCTTTGGGTATAAATAGGACTTCTTTTAGGGTTCTCATAACTGACGAATAGAAGCCGACGGAAGGAGTTCCGCTCGAACCCTAGACGGAAGGAGTTCCGTCTGAATCGCCTCCGCCGACTTCCTCTCCGACGATTATCGCCGGTGTTGTTCTTCCTGAAGCGGATCTAGCAATCCGTGGAAGCGCAAGGTGTAGTCTTCTTCTCCCGGCTCGTGTGGACTGCTGTAGAGACGTAGACATTATTCTACGTGAGAACTCTTGCAAAGCCGACGAAGACAATCTTCTTCTTGGAGCATCAAGGTTGGATTTGATCCAATCCCGCCAAGGTAATTTCATACCTAGCATTTTGATTAACTTCTTGATTCAATATTCATGGTCGATCTGAATCTTTTGGGTTGTTTCTCTTCATTTCCTCTGTGCCTACATTTGATGTATGGTTCTAGAAAAACCCAACAAGATTCAGTTCCAGTAATTGCTATAGCTCAGATAAACAAAGCCAAAGCAGAAGGCAAGGTTTTCTCTCTGTATTCTACAATTTCAGATTTCAGAAGACAAGAATTTGAAAGTGTAAATATTTCTAAACCTAGAGTACTATATTTCTTATCTGCTGAAATGAAATTTATTTCTATCAGATATATATGCTCTATGTTTGTTATTTGTTTGTTTTATTATTTGATTTTGTAAAATTGTATTCTAACCCAAATAGGGGAGATCGACACGACTTTGACCCTAATCATGCTGCAGCACCCTAACTCGCATTTATAAACTACATTTCAGAGCAAGAACTAGATTTTAAGGTAATACTAAGATTAAAAAGGGGAGAAAATCCCAGAAAAATAGATTTTTTGTCATTAAAAGGCTAGAAAAACAGATTTACTTGCCTCGACGCGCCGCCGGAACTTCGCCCCGTCCGACGAAAAGCACCTCGGAAGCAAGCACTCGCCGAGATCTTTCCTTTTCCTCGCTCCGGCGAGAAAACCGACCGCCAACGGTGGAGAAATCCCCTCCCAAAGCCCTTCTTCTCCTCTTTCTCTCACTAGAACTCCTCCCTCTCTCTATCTAAAACTGAACTGAGCTTTTCTGAGTCTTGCCCGAGAAGATGAAACATAAAAAGAAGTGGAAATGGGTTTTGCATTCCAAGGTCACTTATGCCCATTTTATATAAAATATATATATATATATATATATATATATATGTTTATATGTATCTATGTATGATAAAAATAAGATATTATGTATATATATATACAAAAAGATATGCGTCTATGCATACATATAAGAGTTATATTTAACCTTTTTTTTATATATCTATATACATATTTAAACTTTATATATGTATAAAATTATTTATATATTTAAAATTTAACTTTCTTATTTCAAAATAATACGAGAAAAAGGGTTACTCGCTCTCACCTACTCGAGACGGTAACGCCCGAAATTAAATCTAACGATTTACGGGAAAACTCGAAAGCGGCGGTAGCGCTACCGCGCCGCGCTAGCTCCGCAAACACACTTGCCGTCTCAACGGCGCCTAACGAAGAAGGCCTAACGCCAGCGGTAGAGCTACCGCCCCGCGCTAGTGCCAGAGCTCGTTTTCACCTTCTAGCCACATTTTACCGCGCTGCGCTAACACTACTGCGCCGCGCTAGCAGATCAACGAAAACGCTCCCCGATCGACGCTCGTCGATCTCACTACCGCCGGCGGTAGGACTACCGCCGGGCGTTAGCTCGCAAAACAGAAAACAGGGGTGTTACAACCACCCCACCTACAAAAAGTTTCGCCCCGAAACTTTCGACACAACACACGAACGAAAGAATGCACGAAAGATAGAAAATACTTGGAAACAGAAATGCTTACCGAACCGTCTATACGAACAATTGAGGGTGAGACTCCCTCATTGCCGACTCTAGTTTCCAAGTCGCGCTCCGGATATCCTGATTGTTCCAGAGAACCTTCACCATGGGAATGACCTTTCTTCGCAGCACACGATCTTGCTTTTCCAAAATACGGACTGGTTCTTCGACAAACAAAAGATTGGGTTGCAACGTAGGCACTGAATCCAAGACCTGACGATCATTCCGAACACATTTCCGCAACTGGCTTTCGTGAAACACATCGTGGACACCAGGTAAAGAATCGGGCAACAACAATCTATAAGCAGCAACTCCAATGCGCTCCACGATCTGAAAAGGTCCGACATACCTCGGATCCAACTTGTGGTTCTTCCCAAACCGCTTTACAACTGCCATCGGAGATACCTTCAGAAAAACCAAGTCATTCACAGCAAATTTCAACTCGATCCTCCGCCGATTGGCGTACTTCTCACACCGTTCTTGAGCAACGCGGAGCTTTTCTCGAATATGCGATACCGAGATGCTCATATCTTCCAAAGCTTCCGGTCCCAAAACCGTCTTCTCACCGACCTCCGCCCAAAATAAAGGCGTACTACACCGCCTTCCATACAGAGCTTCGAACGGGGCCATCTGCAAACTATCCTGATAGCTGTTATTGTACGTAAATTCCATCAGTCCAAGTCTTTCATCCCAGGCTCCTCAGTATTCCAAGATATAACATCTGATCATATCCTCGATAATTTGATTCACCCTTTCAGTCTGACCATTTGTTTGCGGGTGATAAGCCGTGGAATAACGCAGATCAGTACCTAAAGCTCCTTGTAAACTCTGCCGGAAGCGAGACGTAAACCTCGAATCACGATCTGAGACTATGCTCACCGGCACTCCGTGCAATCTGATCACTTCTTGCAGATACAACGATGCGATTTTCTCCATCGAATAGCTCATCTTATACGGGATGAAATGCGCACACTTGGTCAAGCGATCTACCACCACCCACACCGCATCATGTCCACGAGGGGACTTCGGTAAACCAGTGATAAAATCCATGGAGATACTTTCCCACTTCCACGTCGGGATATCTAACGGAACTAACTTTCCTTCGGGCCTCTGATGACTTGCTTTCACGCGCTGGAAAGTATAATATTTAGACACAAACATCGCAACATCTTTCTTCATTCCAGGCCACCAAGCAATCTGCTTTAGATCATGGTACATTTTAGTCGAACCTGGATGATACGCGAGGCTAGACTCATGAGCCTCCTCACAAATCTTCTCTCGGATTTCATTTACAGCAGGGATACAAAATCTACCACGATACTTCAAAGTGCCTTCTTGATCAATCGAGAAGTCTGGCAACTCACCCTTTTCAGCCCTACCTCGAAGGTGTTGCAATTCCAGATCTTCCTTCTGACGTAACCTCGTAAGAGTAATCCATGAATGCTCAGTAACTTCCACAGAAGACAGCCCTTCCTTGGGTTTCACCGCAATATTCATTATGTTGAATTCTTCCACCAAGGACTGCACTGACAAACCGAACACAGCAGACTTCCTACTCAAGGCATCAGCTACTACATTCGCCTTACCCGGATGGTATAAGATATCTACATTATAATCGGCAACATACTCCATCCACCTTCGCTGTCGCAACTTCAACTCCTTCTGAGAGAACACATAAATCAAACTCTTATGATCCGAGTAAATCTTGCACGACACGCCGTATAACAAATGTCTCCACAACTTCAGGGCGTAGATCACAGCAGCGAACTCCAAGTCATGCGTATGGTAATTCTTTTCGTGGATATTCAATTGCCTAGACCCATACGAAATCACTTTGCCATCTTGCATGAGCACACAACCAAGCCCAACATACGACGCATCCACATAGACTTGGAATTCCAATCCTTCCACTGGAAGAGCTAACACTGGAGCAGAACACAGTCTCCTTTTCAACTCCTGGAACACCTCTTCCATATATCGCTCCAGACAAAGGCAACGCCTTTCCGAGTCAATTGGGTTAAAGGTGCAGATAACCTTGAAAACCCTTCTAAAACCGCCGATAATATCCCGTCAATCCTAAGAAACTCCTTATTTCCTTTGGCGATCGCGGCCTCTTCCATTCTAACACCGCTGCAACCTTCGCTGGGTCCACTGAGACACCATCTCGGTTCACCACATGACCCAGGAACGACACCTCTGACAGCTAAAATTCACATTTGCTTAGCTTAGCATACAATCTATGCTTCTCAGGGTTGCCAAAACCAAATGCAAATGCTGAGCATGCTCTTCTTCGCTAGGCGAATACACCAACACATCGTCGATGAACACCACCATGAACTTGTCAAAATATTCTTTAAAGACTCTCTTCATCATGTCCATAAAAGCTGAGGGCGCATTCGTCAGCCCAAACGACATAACCAAAAACTCAAAATGTCTGTACCGTGTACGGAAAGCAGTTCGAGGCACATCCGACTCTCGGATCCTTAATTGATGATAGCCGGAACGAAGGTCAATCTTTGAAAATACACCACTACCTCGCAACTGATCAAACAGGTCATCGATTCGCGACAATGGATATCTGTTCTTCACGGTTACCTTGTTCAACTCACGATAGTCTATGCAGAGCCGCATAAAACCATCCTTCTCTTCACAAACAGCACGGGAGCACCCCACGGAGACGAACTTGGCCTAATAAATCCGCACTGTAATAGCTCATCCAATTGAGTACGCAATTCTTCTAACTCACGCGGCGCCATACGATACGGGGCTTTAACTATCGGACGAGCATCCGGCTCAAGATCAATAACAAACTCTGTCTCTCTCTCCGGAGGGAGACCAGGAAGATTATCAGGAAATACATCTGGGTACTCTCGCACCACTGCAATATTTTCTATCGAGGACGATGCACAGGCTGCATTCAACAGGGCTACCATACAAACAGAACCACCGAGTTCAAGGAAAGCCCGAGCACAGACGACAGAAGCAAAAGAAGATGTTTGACGCGGCAACCCAAACACACTCATGGGCTGACCACCGTCCATGAGAAAATCAAGACGCTTATCCTTACACTGGATAACGGCGTCATAACAGGTTAACCAATCCATGCCGAGGATCACGTCAAAGTCTTCCAAATCAATGACCTTCAGATCCCGAAAAGCCACGAAGTTATCTATCAGAATTGTACACTGCACTGCACACTGGGTCGACAAGAAACTCTAGAGTCCAACGATGACGATTCACAAATCTACTGGCCACAAAGGAATGGGTAGCACCCGAATAAAAGAGGATGCGAGCCCAACAGTCTCGAACCTTAAATCTTCCTATAAAAGAAAATCACGCAATAAAATCGCTATCACAACTATATGCACAAAACAAAATGCTACGAAAAGCAACTATCCTGATATGACTTGCATCGAACACTCTGCTTCCTCTTTAGTGACAGCGTTCAGCTTGGCCTTCCCATGATCCAATGTCTGTCGCTGCTGCGGCGGGGGCATTAAGGTAGGCAAAATAGGCGGTTGACTAGCAGGCTGAAGCTGCGGGCACTGGGTCTTTAAATGGCCCTTCTGGCCACACTAGAAACATGACCTCTCCTTTAGACGGCACCGAGCCGCATCATGTCCTCTCTGTCCACACTGCTCACAGGCTCTGACCTTGGACCAGCACTGGGCAACCTCATGGCCCCTCCGTTTACAATGAGAACAAATTACATCCTTCTTGGGCTCTCCTTGCAGAGCGATCACTTGGGACTGCTTCTGCGCGTCGAGTCTTTTGAAGCACTTCTCGAACAGATGGCCTGCACGGCCACAGAAGCTACACACCACCTTATTCCTCTTTCCCTACGTCGGATCGGTTCCTTCTTCACTACCTCTCTTATCTTTCCGCAACTTCTTTCCTCGGTTCTTGGCATTCTCAATCGCCTCTACCTTTAGAGTGGCTTCTACTGCGTCGGTTTATGTCTCAGAGCGGTACGCACAAGCCAACTGCTGGACTACACTCCTTAGCCCTCCAAGAAATCTTTTCACTCTTCCTTCTTCCGAAGCCACTAGCTCTGGAGCGAACCTGCTCAACATTCCAAACTCAATCTCATACGCACTGACTGAAAGCTGCCTCTGCTTCACGTGCAGGAAATCATTCCTTAAGCGGTCCTGCTCGACTGCCGATAAAAACTTCCGCAACAAGATCTTCTTGAATTCGTCCCAGGAGCAACCATCCGTAAGACCTTCCTTCACACGAATCCACCAACCCTTGGCAAGACCTTTCAGTTGAAAAGCAGCAACCATAACCTTCTGGTCAGCCGTAACACCGGAATACGAGAACATCTCTTCCATCGACACGATCCAATCAGCTAGCGCCAAGAAGTCGGCTCTCCCATCATAGGTCGGGGGTCCTAATCGCTGGAAGTGAGAGATGAAGTTCATCTCGGGCGGTAACGCAACTGGGGGTACCAAAGGAGCAGGACGGGCAAGAGTATCCTGACCCGCTGCAGCATCTGGATCAACAGCCCGCGATCTCTCCGAAGCAGCTATAAACGCTTGCATCTGCTCTTGCATTGCAGCCATCTTCCTGACAAGGGCCACATTGCTCTGACGCAATTCTTCAATAACTGCCTCATTCTGGGCACCAGAATACTCTCCCTCAGACTGGGGGGCAGGTTTCAACGGGGGACGCCTGGGAGCCATTTCTACAAATCGTAATAAAACACTCACTAACACACCCCATAACCCAAGAACAAAAGAAACGAAAACAAATACCAACTTCTGCTATCATATTGCTCTGGGAACAAGATCAAATGCACGTTATTTTTACTTAGTCCTTAACTCTTGTGCCTATTTTATGCTTGAATGCATGCTTCACATTACTTTTCTTAAATCATTCATGTACAGGTGTCTTCCTGTCGACCTTTAACTTGGCACGTGTGCTTATGCAATGCAATGCTATGCTTATGTCGTGCTATGCATTCTAATGAAGCCTTAATGCATGTATGAGCGGCGTACACATGCGATCTTATGCATCTTATACTACATATTATCGCATGTAACGAAAAGAGAAAATCTAGAAAAACATCCATGAGGCTGGTGTTATGCATCCCTTACTACATAACGGTCACATGTTGTTACCTATGGTGGATCCATATACAAACACATATTATGCATCTCATACTACATAATATGTCATATATACTTCTCTATTATGCATGCGTGTTGTGTTCATGCTTCAGTCAAGATCGACGAATGACCCTCGGTGTGTGTATGCAATGATTATCACGCCTTACCAGGGGTTAACCAGGCCAACCAGAACATCACAGCAACCCGACTAACCTAGCTCTGATACCAACTGTCACAACCCGCATTTTCCCACCATATAATATTAGATCTGAGTAAAGGGAAACTGCGCGCTGCGATGCCACGTCAGGTAGGGGACAACTCCTGACGCTCAGGCTAACCGCTCAACGACATTTAAAAGTACATCTAAGTTACTTTAATGAAGAAAATCATGAGTCCCTCGGTCAATGGATCATATAGTCCATAAGTAATTAAAAATAATTTCACAGCGAAAGAAAAAAAATTTACATTTGTTTTATCATTAAGCATGGCCTTTAGGTTATATGTATATATATATATATATATATATATATATATATATAAATATCAAATCATTTGCTACGCATTCGAAAATAGTTGTCTTTTGCATAAACATGCCATGAAATATAAGGTGCACATTTTGTATATATATAAAAAATATCTACCATGCACCCTAACATAAAACAGTTCCCAGAGAGCATCATGTATATAAGCAGAGTGGTGATCAAGCAAAGTATCCAAAAGGAAGTGCAATCACCATGGGCGCCAACAATTGACACGAACCCATAGTGTCAAAATAAAAGTTTGTTGTTTAAACACTAGTAAAACAAGCAAAACTCCTCACCAAAGAAAAACAAGAATGCTAGCACATCAACAGGCTGGAGCAAACTCTGGAGCAGCGCGGCTAAACACATGAACCTGAGGCATTCAAAACAAAAGAATGCCTCAGCCCAAAAGGATGCAAGTAAACCTCAAGAAATAGAAGATCAGCAACATAATATAATATCATGACGATGTGCATCAATTGCACAGATTCCCAAAATATTGTCATATGATGAGGTGAAGAATGTGATGGCGAACATGACGATGTCACTACCATCTCGCATTAAATAGCCCTGTGGAGGTGGACCAATCGGGTCACCGACCATCCAACAGACATAAGCCAACAAGGAATCGTGGTGGTGGACCATCCGCGTCACTAACCATCCAACGACCCAAAATAATAAACATCCCGCATCATATAGTAACATAACCCCCACTAACGGGTATCACCAACAAAATTCAGCAAATTCTCAACACGACTTTTCGAAATGGCGTCCAAACGTCCACAAGTCGAAATAAAAGATATACGTAGAAGTCATAATAGATCTAGAAGGGCCTAGCCTCCTCCAAAAAGGAATGACACAAGCTAAAGGAACGAAGAAAAAATTCGGCTGAACGAACTGTCGAATTCAGCGGAACGATTAGACGGATTCGACGGATCCACCCGACGAATTCTACTTGGACTTACCGGATGACCATTGAGATTATTCGACTAATTTTCCTATCATTCGGAACCATTCGACTAATTTTTTTTCCTGGGCGCGATTTAACGACCATTTTCGAATTTTCTACGCTCTAACCGACACGACTTGACCCTAATCATGCTGCAGCACCCTAACTCGCATTTATAAACTACTTTTCAGAGCAAGAACTAGATTTTAAGGTAATAATAAGATTAAAAAGGGGAGAAAATCCCAGAAAAACAGATTTTTTGCCATTAAAAGGCTAGAAAAACAGATTTACTTGCCTCGACGCGCCGCCGGAACTTCACCCCGTCCGACGAAAAGCACCTCGGAAGCAAGCACTCGCCGAGAGCTTTCCTTTTCCTCGCTCCGGCGAGAAAACCGGCCGCCGACGGTGGAGAAATCCCCTCCCAAAGCCCTTCTTCTCCTCTTTCTCACACTAGAACTCCTCCCTCTCTCTTTCTAAAACTGAACTCAGCCTTTCTGAGTCTTGCCCGAGAAGATGAAACATAAAAAGAAGAGGAAAAAATGGGTTTTGCATTCCAAGGCCACTTATGCCCCTTATATGTATATATATATATATATATATATATATATATATATATATATATATATATATGTTTATATGTATCTATGTATGATAAAAATAAGATATTATGTATATATATATATACAAACAGATATGTGTCTATGCATACATATAAGAGTTATATTTAATCTTTTTTTTTATATATCTATATACATAATTAAACTTTATATATGTATAAAATTATTTATATATTTAAAATTTAACTTTCTTATTTCAAAATAATACGAGAAAAAGGGTTACTCGCTCTCACCTACTCGAGACGGTAACGCCCGAAATTAAATCTAACGATTTACGGGAAGACTCTAAAGCGGCGGTAGCGCCACCGCGCCGCGCTAGCTCCGCAAACACACTTGCCGTCTCAGCGGTGCCTAACAAAGAAGGCCTAACGCCAGCGGTAGAGCTACCGCCCCGCGCTAGTGCCAGAGCTCGTTTTCACCTTCTAGCCACATTTTACCGCGCCGCGCTAACACTAATGCGCCGCGCTAGCAGTTCGACGAAAATGCTCCCCGATCGACGCTCGTCGATCTCACTACCGCCGGCGGTAGGACTACCGCCGGGCGTTAGCTCGCAAAACAGAAAACTGGGGTGTTACAGTCAGCTATATGTCAAATTCTCCAAATGCGAGTTTTGGCTACCATCAGTAGCGTTCCTTGGTCATGTCATTAGTGAGGAAGGAATAGCAGTTGATCCATCGAAGATAGCGTCAATCTGAGAGTGGCCTGTGCTGAAAAACGTGGCTGAAGTCCGAAGCTTCTTAGGACTTGCCGGTTACTATAGGCGCTTCGTGGAGAACTTTTCGAGGATCGCACTTCCTCTCACTAATCTGACTAGGAAAGATCAGAAGTTCGCTTGGTCGCCTGAGTGTGCACGAGCTTTTGAGGAACAGGAGAGCCGTCTGACCACGGCGCCCATTCTATGCTCGCCATGTGGAACGGAGGGTTATGAAATATATAGCGACGCCTCGGGGAGCGGCTTGGGTTGCGTTCTGGTGCAGTTTGGGCAGGTGATCGTGTATTGCTCCCAACAGTTGAAAGTACATGAGAGGAACTACCCGGTCCATGACTTGGAGTTAGCGGCAGTGGTATTCACTCTTAAGTTATGGAGGCACTACTTATATGGCGTGAAGATCGACATCTTTACCGACCACAGATGTCTCAAGTACCTGCTTGATCAGAAGGAGTTGAATATGCGACAAAGGAGGTGGATGGAGTTCCTGGGGGACTACACCTTTCATATTCGTTACACTCCCGGAAAGGGGAATGTGGTTGCAGACGCGCTGAGTCTGAGGAATCCCGCGCAAGCAAGTTGGATTTTGATGCATGATGAGCGTCTAATCCGTGATCTGGAGTCTCTGGATATCACTTGTGTCGATAAGAGAGCGTCTTCTATTGCATGCTTGAACTGGACGGAGGTTCAATACGACCTTGCCGACCGAGTTCGCCAAGCATTGGAGCTGGATGAAAGCATGAAACGTTACAAGGCGGAGACTTTGGATGGGTCTAGCGCTGAATTCTATTTCAACGATGGTCTTTTATGGAAAGATGCAAGATTGTGCGTCCCCAAAGTGGCAAATTTACGGAATTGATGTACGAGGCTCACTTTACCAAGTACTTGATTCACCTGGGGAGCACGAAGAAGTATATGGACATGAAGAAATTCTTCTGGTGGCCAGGATTGAAGAAAGACATTGCTCTCTACGTGGCAAAGTGCCATACTTGCGCGTTAGTGATGGCTGAATGTCAAAGGCCTAGTGGGTTTCTGAAGTCTTTGCCGATTCAGGAGTGGAAGTTCGACGACATTTCGATGGATTTCGTGCACGGGATGCCGAGATCGCAGCATGGAAATGACGCCATCTGGGTGAACGTAGATCGTTTAATAAAGGTATCGCACTTTATTCCGAATCAGAAAGACGATCATGTTGACAAGCTCGCAAAGTTATACGTTGATAGTATCGTACGATTGCACGAAGTTCCCCGTAGCATCGTGAGCGATCGTGATGGGCGATTCACATCTAATGATTGGAAACTGATCCACCAACTATTGGGTACTAAGCTGAAATTTAGCACGACCTTCCACCCGCAAACGGATGGACAGACCGAGAGGACCAATAGGATGATGGAAGACATGCTCCGGATGTGCGCCCTAGATTTCTGAAAGAGATGGGAGGATCATCTCTATATGATTGAGTTTTCTTACAACAATAGCTACCAATCAAGTATAAAAATGGCTCCGTTCGAAGCCCTTTATGGTAGAAAATGTCGTACGCCATTGGCTTGGGCTGAAACGGGCGACACAATGTTGTTGAAGCGCAAGGATGTGGATGAGGCAAATACGTCAATTCGGGCAATACGAGAGCGGTTACTCATTGCCCAAGATAGGCAGGCAAAGTACTACAACGCGCATCACCGGAACGTCGAGTTTGCCGTTGGTGATTGGGTGTACCTGAAGATCAAACCGTTCAAGGGAGTATCGAGGATCCGACGCTTGAAAAAGCTGAGTCCAAGGTACTTAGGACCGTTTGAGATTCTAGAATGCATTGGTGAAGCTGCCTATCGGCTTGCTCTATCTGAGGAGTTAAGCGGGCTGCATGACGTATTCCACATCTCCGTGTTGAGAAAGGCTGTGAAGGAACCTACGCTTATGGTTGCGGTTAACGAGGTGCCGATTGATGCTGGGCTAGAGATGAAAGTCAAGTCCATACGCATCGAAGATAACGAGGTAAAACAATTGCGGAACAAATCCATCCGAATGGTAAAGGTCCGATGGGACAACTGCGGAAAAGAGGAACTCTCTTGGGAAAGAGAGCAAACCATGCTTAAGGAGTACCCCGAGCTTTTCCATTCAGGCATAAATTATATTTTTTTACCTTGCTGTTTTCGTAATTTCGGGCCGAAATTCTGTTAAGGGGGGTGGAGTTGTAACACCCCAAAACCCTAACAGAGAAGTCTGCTACTGGGAGCTAGCGCTGGCGCTAGCGTTAGCGCCGGCGGTAGGTCTTACCGTCGAGACAATGAGGCAACCATCGAGAGAGTGAGGCAACCGTCGAGAGAGTGAGGCAACCGTCGAGAGCTAGCGCTGGCGCTAGTACTAGCGCCGGCGGTAGCTTGCGATACAGATCCGTGATTTGAGATCGTGGCCATCAAATCCAAAGTGTTTTAGATACGATGGTTGGGATTTATTCCGGGAATCCTTAGTCCTTGACCAGAGGAGGGTTTATCATTATTATTCTAAGTCTTATCTTTCTTCAAGCTTGAGAAAGAGGAAAGCCAAGGAGGAAGAAGAAGGCATCTTCCGCCATTGACGGAGCTCCGAAGCTCCGATTCGCGAGCCGTTTACAGATCCACGGAGAGCAGCCCGGTGCGGTCCTTTCCATCCGACTAGAATCTTGGATTCTCGTGATGTCGAAGAAAACGACAAGGGTAACAATCTTCTACTTAGACAAGTGAAGTCCTCCTTTTTATTAGCATGATTGCATGGAAAACCCCCAACCGATTGGTGGAGAAAGGGAAGTTTTCTAGCGGGTTGATCATTTCGATCCCCTTTAGTTACTTGCATTTAGCATCCAGAATCGTAGTACAGACATAGGCATTTTGTGTGAAACCCATACGGACAGGTTGGTCTGGATTGGTTATGGTTATATTGTCGATTGTGCCGGAGAAGACTCTTTGATCTTGTATGCGCTATTTTCGGGTTCTGTGTACTGTAGGGTACTGCAGGGAGTCCTGGAGTTAACATCCAGGAAATACCCGAAGTTGTGGGCAGATTCGATGATCTGTCACTACCGCCCGACGCTAGGGCTAGCGCCGACGGTAGCTCCCAGGAAGCTGTTTGTTGAGGTGTGAAGCCTCCGTTCGTTGCTCGGGCCGAGGTGAAGCCGTACCTGCGTCGGACGATTGATGCTGACGAGTTGAGCACGGGCAAAGCTGATCCAAACCTGCCCCCATACCGGATCGGTGAAGAGGTAGCCCCTCGGTGCACCGTAAGATGTTGGGAAGGGTTCGTAAGACAAGGTAGTCTTGACGGCCAAAGCTTATGCGAACTCTTTGTTTAAGGAGTTGTTAGGTGTGGCTCAGGGAGTACACCGTAAGAGTGCCTTGAGAGCACGAAACGTATGGCCGTGTGTGCCAACGTTGGTGTTGATTGCTTATACATGTGGTGCTTGAACGCACCCTGACAATCTATGCATATACTGTCTGCCTGCAGGGAAGGAGTACCGCCACTCCGACTATAGGGGTGGGGTCGTTATAATATTGGTCAGCTTTAGCTGACCAGTTACTTGTTTCCACGTTTTGGTGGATCGTTGTTGCAGGTGCAGGTGAGCCACGCGGGAAATAGCTTGCTCGAGCTTATGCTGTGTTGGCCCTCGAAGGCCAACCTCCCCTCTTTTGATTTCCTTAAATTGTCGGCCTACGTGCCGATGTATGTTTTGGAGTTTTGAGACTTTCTTTTAATGTAAGGCTTTAAGGCCATAACTCTATTGTTTCATTCCTGGGATAGTGGACAGTTCTAAAAGATGTTTTCATCAAATGCTTCCGCTTATGTTTCATATAATCTGGTGTAGTTGTAGTTCTTTTCTGTTTATCACCTTAAGATGCCTAACTAGTATACATAGTATGGTGTGGGGTCTCGGCCGGACCTACTGCTATATTATTTATACTGGCAGGGTGTTACAACCCCCACATTTTCTCTCCCTTTTTCATACACGTAGCTTCTCTTTCTCTCTCTCCTCACCACTGGCCGTGCCGCCGGCTGCACCGCCAACCGCACCGCTTTGGGTACGTCCAGCCCGCATGCGCGTGCCTCCCCTAACCCGCACCACTTCGGTGCGCCACAAACCATGTCGCCGCAGCGCGGCACTCACAGCTCAACACCCGCCGCCCGACACTCACCGCACAGTGCAGTTCGCGCCTCCTTAACCGTGCAAGACTCGATGAATGACACGCTCAATCCGCCTCCACCTCCTAAGTCCACATTCACAGCACGCGCAGAACGCCCCCAAGTGCACATCGCGCATCGAACGCCTCTACGTTCACTGCGCGCTCAGAACACCTCCACATTCATTGCGTGCTCAGAACACTTTTATGTTCGTTGTGCGCTCAGAAAGATTTCGTGTTCGTTGCGCACTTTGAACCCTTGTAGGTTCGTTGTGCGCTCTGAATGCTTCCGTGTTTATTGCGCGCTCAGAACGCTTCCGTGTTAGTTGCGCGCTCAGAATGCTTCCACGTTCTTTGCGCGCTAAGAATGCTTTCGCGTTCGCCGGGCGTTCAGAATGCTTCCATGTACGTTGCGCACTCAGAACGCTTTCACGTTCCTCATGCTCCCAGAACGCTTCCGTGTTCATTGCGAGCTCAGAAAACTTCTGTGTTCATGACACGCGTGGCAATCAACCTTTCCTAATTTCATAGATTGCTGGTCTAGTTCTCAACGTCGTCAAAGAAGCTGCCCGAATTGACCGAATTACCCGGGGGGCAAGATTGGAATATCCCAAAATTGGCAATCCGTGTGCTACAAATCGACCAGCATAATTCGCCCGTTAGAGGTTACAGTGTTTACAATGGAGAAATTACTGGGCTACCACTGCCCAAGGCTATAAAAGGAGTCCAGGGCCTTCATTTAAATATACTTTGTCATCTACCGCAAGAGCTCTTTTGTAGATTTTATTGGAATTCTCCTTCGTTGCTTGAAGATCCCCTTCAAGTCTTCGAAGGTCTCCTTCGTGCCTTCGAAGATTTTCCTTCGTTTCAGAAGATAGTCTTCTAAGCAGGTTGAGAATCCTTCAAGCTGCGAAAGGCGACTCGAGAATCTCACTTTCGTTTCTAGAAAAGTGCTTAGTCTCTCGAGAGGTGGCTTGCCACCCTTGAGGTTTTCTCTCTCTATCATTGTAACGAGCAGTGGCCTATCGCGCTCAAGTTCTCAGCATTCAATTGTAGTGAACCAGAAGATAGTGGAATTTGGTCGGCACAGCTCCGACCGCGTGTTTTTCACCCTTTCTGGGTTTTCCGTGATAAAAGTGTTCTTGTTATTTAGTAACACTCTCTTGGACTGTTTGCGCACTCGACTCGCTCGTGAGCTAAGTGGTTCAATTCAACCGATCTACCAGAGCATCGAGTGACCCGCAACAAATACATACAATAATATATCATCTTGTATATAAAGAAAACTTCATTCATCATTCTATCCTTTTTTTGTAAAAACATTTTTTTTCAGATTATATCCAGAAAAAAGATACATTATGGCTAAATACCAATTTGTGCTAATGTAAGCAACATATAAGGAGCTTCATTGAAATCCTTCGTGCAGGCTTACAGTTTCTTGGATAGAATCAACACTTTGGAATTAAGATTAAGGCTCTGTTTGGGATAGCTCTTGCGGATGGAAAATCTATTTTCCAACCGCCAGAGCTGTTTTTTAACAGTTTGGGACAGCTCTCTAGTTCAGCTTTTTGAAAAGAGCTTCTTCAAATA
This sequence comes from Dactylorhiza incarnata, assembly GCA_033032865.1. Taxonomy (NCBI): domain Eukaryota; kingdom Viridiplantae; phylum Streptophyta; class Magnoliopsida; order Asparagales; family Orchidaceae; genus Dactylorhiza; species Dactylorhiza incarnata. Next base: position 19,160,385 of record JAWHQI010000001.1, on the reverse strand, counting down.
AGTTGTTTTAGAGGCAATTTGAGAAGTCAGTCCAACATAGATTTCTAAAAACCATTTTTTTTCTGTTTTTAGCTTTTTTTCTCTTATTAACTCCACCTCGTTACATACCACTCCGACATTTTCGTCTGAGCGCGCATATTCGGGAGGGCACTGGTTTTTCGCCCGAGCTGTCATTTTTTGCCCAAAATCTCGTTATCTTTGCCAACGCATTTTTTCGCCCAGGCTAGCATTTTTCGCCCGGGCGCGCATTTTTCTCCTGGGCGCGCATTTTTTGCCTGGGCGCGTGTTTTTTGCCATTACATCAGTTTTTCGCCCGATCAGCTGTTTTTCGCCTGGGCTGCCATTTTTCGCCCGGGCGCGCGTTTTTCGCCCGGGCAGATATTTTTCGCCCGGGCGCGCGTTTTTCGACCGGGCGGATATTTTTCGCCCGGGCGCGCGTTTTTTTCGCCAGGGAGCATATTTTTCGCACGAGCGGCCGTTTTTTGGCTCGGGCGCATGTTTTTCTCTCGGGCAGACATTTTTTGCTCGGGCGCGCGTTTATTGCCCTGGCGGCCATTTTTCACATGGGCGCTCGTTTTTCGCCCGGGCGGCCTTTTTTTGCCTGGGAGGCCTTTTTTTGCCAGAGCGCGCATTTTTCCCCTGAGCGGCCGTTATTCGCCCAGGCGGCCGGTTTTCGCCCGGGCGGCCGTTTTTTCGCCTGGGCGGCCGTTTTTTCGCCTGGGCGGCCGTTTTTTCGCCTGGGCGGCCGTATTTTGCATGGGCGCGTGTTTTTCGCCCGGGCGGCAGTTTTTAGCCACCGCATCGGTTTTTTGCCCGTGCGCGCGTTTTCCCACTTGAACCATTATTCTCCCCGGTGGCCATTTTTTGCCCGGGCAGCCGTTTTGCGCCCGAGCTGTCGTTTTGCGCCCGGGCGGCCATTTTTTGCCCGGATCAGCATTTTTCGCCCGAACGCGCGTTTTTCACCCGAGCGGCTATTGTTCTCTCGGGCGGCCGTTTTTGCACTGGGCGCGTTTTTTCTCCCGGGCGCCCATTTTTCGCCAATGTGGCCGTTTTTTGCCCGTGCGACCATTTTTCGACCGGTCGGCCGTTTTTCACCAGGCCGTCCATTTTTTTCCCGAGCGGCCGCATTTCAACCGAGCGACCATTTTTTACCAGACGCGCGTGTTAGGCTTTCTTCGCTGGGAGCCGCTGAGATGGCAAGTGTGTTTGCGGAGTTAGAGCGGCGCGGTAGCGCTACCGCCGCGCGGTAGCTGACGGAACCAGATCCGTAAACAGCAAAATCTGGGCGTCCGTCTGGATTAGATCTTGATCTAACGGCCCAGATGAGTTCGTGGGAGGGGTCTAATTAGGGCTGAGAGGGTTTTCCCTCTTCATCTTTCATTTCTTTTGGCTTTGAGGGCTAGAGTGAGAGAGAGGGTTTGGAGGAGGAAGAGAGCTAGATCCCGCCATTGTTGGAGCTTCGGAGCTCCGTTCGCCGATCCGAGACCGGTAGCACATAGGGGACGTCGAGGCGCTTATTCTCCTCCATTCTTTTTCAAGATTCTCATGGCTAGGACGAAATCTCAAAAGGTAACGACATTTCTCCTCCCGGTCTTTAGGATGCGTGCATGGCATCCCTTTTCCTCCTTAATTTCTGCATTTTGGCACCGGATCCGTCGACTGAGAGGGATTCGGGTCGCCTTGGTTCAAGAGGAACCATCGGGTCGATTGAGTCCGTCCCCAACATGTTTTGCACTAGAAATCCGCTCAGTTAGTGGATTAGGCATTGTGGTTGAAGCCGGATTCGTGACCGTTGGTCCGATTCGGTGAAGTTGATTGACGCGCATTTTAGGGGTTTTGCTAGAAATCCGAATACGGCGAATTCATCGTCGTGATGCCCTTGTAGTTTCGTATGGTAACGAATGTTGGTTTTTGGGCAGGGAAATAATGTGCGGATTATGAGGCGTGTGACGCCTAGTGATGTGCGAAGGTGCGACTTGGTCTTTGTGGTCGGCTGGCTATCCCGTGAATGCTGGAATTCACGTGTGAAGAGTGTCCCGGCAAGACAAGTCCCTTCGGTGTTAACTGACGAGAACGTCTGTGCTAACAGACGAGTTCGGTAACGGTCTCCAGGCGAGGCAGTCGGTGGACGTTGTCCCGATTGTAAGACCAGGGCCTTGGGATGTTTGCTTGGAGTCTAAGCCAGAGTTCTTAGCATCGGTTTTGCTTGGTGTTGGCGGCAAGAGCATGTGAGCTGTCAGACAAGCCCGATGGCATGGTGGGCCAGGTGCGGTGGGTCAAAGCGTGAGTTCTTGGCCTTGGGCTACGATGCCATTTGGGGGAAATGTCGAGTACCTCGTGGTTGTGTTGTTGATGTATGAAGATGTCTAGATTCATACGCTTTAGGGTGCCTTGGGTGAAACCAAGGTTTGCATTCATATTGCATTGGTAGGCCCCTTTTATTACTTGCTCAACATAGAAACGTGGATGATGGTTGTGACACTCATGCATGTTGTTTATGTTGTTTTTCCTTATATACATGTTCATACGAAGTGCTGACTTGCAGGGTGATGTAGTTCCTCGGGGTCCGCTAGGACGGCCGGGAGGAGGGGTGTTGTTACACTGTTTGTGGTCAGCCATAGCTGACCCTCGTTTACCGCACTTTGTGATTTGGATGCAGGCCAAGGATCGCAGGTTGGACCTAGCTGCCAAAAAGTTCTAAAGCTTCATGAAGTGTTTACTTTGCTTTCCTGCATTTCTGTACTTGTCTTTTGTTGTTTCCGGCTTGCATGCCGAGGTAGCTTAGGGAAGCTAGTTTTCCCCTTTTGGGATTTCATAATTGTGTTGAATGTTTGATGACTTGGACACTGGTTTTGTAAGGCCTTAAGGCCGGTTTTACTCCTATGTAGTTGTGGACAATCTCTGTGTTTCTTAGTTTTGTTTCCGCTGTGTTATCTGAGTTTTGAGTTGGGTAGTTATATCATCTTTTAATAATGAAACTGTGGCGGTTGTTTGCTATGGGGTCCCGGCCGGACCCATATTATATAGTCATTACAGGGGAGTTGTTACAAATTGGTATCAGAGGTAGGTTTGGGTATTCTTGCGAGGTCTAGTTTATTCGGATCGCGTAAAGAGGTTGTCCACATAGGAGTATTGTGCGGGATCATGAGTATCCCTGTGTTTGAGTCTTGCGAATAGAACCTGATGAGTTTATTTCCTTACTTATACTAGGATGCCGGCGACAATGCGGGGACGTCGAGAAGGCAAGAGGAGCCTTCGGGAAGCAGTGCAACTGCTCTGGGCCTCATGAATATGGGCATGTCCCCGACTGATTTCTGTCGCATGCTAGCGGAAGCAATGGTATCGGCTCAAGTTGCAGCGATGCCACAGGTTTCGACGCCTGTTGTGCAATTTACGACTCTTGTTACTCCGGCGGCAACACCAGAAACACCAGAGGTTGGAGTGAGGCAAGAAGAGCCATTAGCGGAGAGAGCTTATGGGATGGGCGATCGGTTTATGAAGTACTTCTTGAGTTTCCATCCACCGACATTCAAGGGAGTTGGCACTCCAACGGATGCTGAAGATTGGCTTTCGAGGATCCAGGAACTTTTGAAGGCAGCAGAGACCCCAGCGGAGAGGCAGTCCCACTTCACGAGTTTCATGTTAGAGGGCGATGCGAAGCTGTGGTGGGTGAATCATAGCGGTCATCATTTCCTTGGGCGCGTTCTATTCCTGGAGGAGTTTGGGAATGCCTTCCTTAAGCGTTATATTCCGTCTTCGACGAGGTTAGCACTGCAGCGGCAGTTCTGGCATTTGGTGCAGCGTGAGAAGACAGTGGACGAGTATCTGCAGGAGTTCACTCGGTTGGGTCATTATGCGGGAACGACTATGACAGACGATGAAGAGAGGGACAATCTCTTCTATCAAGGTCTGAGAGAGAATTTAAGGCAACCATTGATAGCCTTAAAGAACGCAAGATTTAATGAGTTGGTCGAAGCCGCTCGCACATTAGAAAGCGACATGGAGCGAACCCAGTGGCGAAAGGGTTTTGCGGCAAAGCAGGGAGAAGGAAAGCCTTCTCAGTCTCAATCTCAGTGGAAGTCCGAGGGCAACCGATGGAAGAAGAAGCCCCGTCCTAATAGGCCTGGGGAGAGAAGTGGCGCACCTTCGGGAGATTTCCGCTCCAAAGGTCCGTTGACTTGTTTCAAGTGTGGCAAGGTGGGCCACATAAGTCGGTTTTGTACTGAGAGCGGAGCTGAGCCAGAGCCGAGGCAGGAACAATCGGTGCGTTCCGGCCCTAGTGTTGGGGAGAAAGGGAAGGCGGCAGAGTCGAGTGCTTCGCGGTTCCCTCCGGTGCAGCCTAGAGCGTATAATCTTAGGCAGCAGGAAGCGATTCGTCAACCCGATGTGGTGACAGGTACGAAAAGTTTAAGTTTTTGTTTGTTACTGTAATGTTGTTTGCGGCCTTTCATGTTTGTTATGCACGTGGTTAGGTTTCGTGCTAGTTTCAGGCTACCCCTCTCGAGTATTGTTCGACACGGGGGCATCACACTCTTTTCTAGTGGAAATCTTTATCTGGAGGATTGGCGTTGAGTCCGTCGAGGCAGAGGTGGAGCTGAGCGTGCGCATGCCGAATGGGTCTTTCATGACCACTGTGAGTGAAGGACGCATGGTGTTGCAAATTTGCGATTGTGATTTCGAGTTGGTAGCAGCGATTCTGCCACTAGTCGAATTTGATGTTATCATAGGGATGGACTGGCTTGCAGAGCAGCGAGCTAGTATCGACTGCCAGTTGAAGATGGTAACCCTGAGAGGCAAAGGTAGAGCAGAGGTCAAGTTTGAAGACTATTGGGAATATTTCCCTCAATATTACCTTAATTTGAAGAGACATCACTCTCAATGCTACGGACATATTGTATTTGATAAATCTATACTTGTGTAGTATATACAGGTACAGGTGACTCAAAAGGAAGGGCCAAACATGCCCTTAGATGTGGAGAAATCATCTACAAGGAGATGAGATTTGTCTTAGCAGAACCGCTGAGACGAAGGGTCAAAACCGCTGAGACGAGGTCACTGTCTCAGCGGATCTGCTGAGACCAGAGAAGGAGCCGCTGGGAAGGCACAAAGGGCATGTTCGTCGAACGCAGAGTGCCGTTCGTCGAACGCAGAACTCAGTTTGTCGACCGCTGAGACGAGACCAAAGAAGGAGCCGCTGAGAAGACACAAAAGGCGTGTTCGTCGAACACAGAGAGCCGTTCGTCAAACGCAGAACACTGTTCGTCGACCACTGAGACAAGATAGAAGAAACAGCTGAGAGTTGGCATATTCGTCGAACTCAGAAGGTAGTTCGTCGAACGCAGACAAAAAGGAAGAATCAGCTGAGACTTGGGCAAGATCGTCGAACGCAGAGACAGTGCAGATCGTCGAACGCAGAGACAAGGCAGATCGTCGAACACAGAGTTTGGCAAGTTTGTCGAACGCAGAGTTTGGCAAGTTCGTCGAACACAGAGTTTGGCAAGATTATCGACCGCAGAGTTTGGCAAGTTCGTCAAACATAGTACAGCGTGTTCGTCGAACGCAGATTGCGTGTTCTGCCCGTGGCGCAAGTTGCAGAAAAGCTGTGTGTGGTCCACCGGTTTCTCCCATACTTCTCAGAAGGACAACTAAGAGCCGTTGAAGATCAGAGATGTATAAAAGGAAGAGTTAGGGCACATTTGAACTAGTCTCTGTCGCGTGCAAAAAGAAATCAACTGTTTCATTGACGGCTGAAGCTCTTGTCTTCTCTCCTTCTGCTCACTGAACAAGCAAGAAGAAGAAGAGAGAAAACGTTAGCTCCTTTGCAAGAAGGAGCGGGGAGATCTTCCAACCTTCATCTGAAAAAGAAGATCAGTTTGTGGCTGACATCAACATCACCAGCTATAGGAAGCACAAGCTGTGCAGGAACTACAAGGGACTTGCTGTCATCTGTAGTAAGTTTAATACTCACTTTTCTGTAGGGCATTTTGCCTGAGTTGTAAGACCTTTTGGTCTGAGATTGTAGGAATCTGAGGGTTCTGAGTTGTAGGGCTGAAGGCCTGAGTGTAGGATCTGTTGATATGAGTTGTAGGGCTTCATAGCCTGAGCTGTAGGAGGAGGAATTCTCTGAGTTGTAAGACCTGGAAGAGGTCTGAGCTATAGGATCAGGTGCTGATCTGAGGTAGGTCTGTTTAGCCTGAGGTAGGGCTGTTTAGCCTGAGTTGTAGGACCTGCTGAGGTCTGAGTTGTAGGATCAGGAGCTGATCTGAGTTGTTGGGCTGCTTAGCCTGAGGTAGGGTTGGGAAAACCTGAGAGATCCCGAGGGATCTGAGTTGTAAGCTCTTGGAGCTGAGTTGGAGGAGTTGGCCCTGTCTAACATACTGTTAAAAGGGTAAAGGGGGTAAGTGGACTACCCATAGACACATTATCTTTGGGGAACCACTATAAATACTTGTGTGCTTTCTGTGTTTGTTGATTTGCTTAAACTAAACCAGAAATAAACTAGGGTACTTAGAGGAAAAGTTAAAGAAACCTATTCACCCCCCTCCCCCCCTCTAGGTGATTTTGACTACAAATCTTATAAACTAACAAGTGGTATCAGAGGGAGGTTGGTCAAGAAGGACTTAACAATCTGACCAGATCCTAAAAAGGTATAGTCAAATCAAAACCCAATGGCCTCCAGTGTAATGCAGAAGGAGATGAGCTCAATGAAACTGCCCATATGCAATAAAGCCAACTTTGGCATATGGAAGTAGAGGGTTAGGCTGTACATGGAAGCCTCGGACCCTAGAATCTACATTACTGTTAAGGAAGGCCCCTTCATTATCACAAAACACTCCTCTGTTGATCCTACCAGGCAAGTAGGCAAACCATACACTAAAATGACCAAGGATGAGATAGCATTGGCTACTATGGATAAAATGGCTCAAAATATCATAGTCAATGCTATTGATGACTCAACTTTTCAAAATTTAGTGCACTGTGGATCTGCTAAGGAGATGTGGGATACACTGATTGTGTACATGGAAGGAACTGAAGATGTGAGGAATGACAGGAAGTCACTCCTCAATCAGGAATATGAAGCTTTCAGGCAGCAAGGCCAGGAGAGCATCTCCATGTGCTATGAAAGGTTCTTTAGAATAATAAATGAACTAAGAACCTATGAGAGAGTGTTCACAAATTATGAGCTGAATGATAAGTTCCTCAGATCTCTAACAAGAGATTGGGACACAAAAATTTGTGTCATAAGGGAGGTGGCTACGTTGACTGAAACTCCTCCCCAAACTCTCTGTGGAAAGCTACTCTCCTATGAAATGCAGCTGACTACCAGGAAGGAAGAAGAGCAGAAGGCAAAGGGTGATACCAGGGAGAATTCCCTGGCCTTCAAGGCTGACAGCACAAGAAGAGGGAGAGAGAAGGCTCACTCACCTCCCAGAAGATCTGCTGAACCAGAAGATTCTGAGCCTAGCTCATCAAGCTGCTCTTCTTTTGATGAAGAAATTGATGTTCTTACAAGGCAGTTCAGAAAGCTGTTGAGGATGAAGCAATGGAAGAACAAGCCTTCCTCCTCATATCACAACAAGGAGGGCAGCAAGGAGTTAAATCATCACTCCAGAAGTGACAGGTATGAGTCTAACTCAAAATATAATTCTTCCAAAGTTGTTTGATATTGCTGCAGCAAGCCTGGGCATGTCATTGCTGACTGCCCTATGAAGATAAGAGAGAGGGATGAGAAGAAGGCTCATCAATCAATAAGAAAGAAAGGAGAGAAATCCTTTCTAGCTAAGAAGAAGAAGAGCTGGAGTGAATCGGACTCTAGCTCATCAGAATCTGAAAAGGAAGAAGCCCTCATTGGGCTGGTTGCTGTTGAAGAAACTGTTGTTGGCAGGATTGCAATCAAGGCCCCTCTATCACATTCAGACAGTGATGTAGAGGAGGATGAGGTCATTCACAATGACCATGGGCTGATGTCTCTAACTGAAGATGAGGACAGCCATAATAATTCAGAACATGAGTAGGTATTAATTCATTCCATATCCTCTTCTGATTATGAGACTAGTCCAGAATCTGATACACCTCCATCAATTGATGGAAGGTGCAAGGATGCTGAGGAAGAATTCAATCAACTGATTGACAAGTATGGTATTTTATGAGTCCTGATCATATACACATATTTGGACTCGTCTAGGCCGGTTTTCTAGTCGTTTCACCACACTTTAGCCCTGTTTCAGCTCATATTTGTCTTTCTATGCTAGGTGCACTTCTTGGCCTAATTTGGTGTGTTTTATGCTTATTCCCTTTTGATAGCCTTATCATTTTGTTGAGTGCCACTTTCAGTGGCCTGATTAGCATTTCTGTTGAAACATGAGTCGTGCAGGTGTTCCTGGTAAAATTCTGTACAGGAACACTGCGCACGATCACTGGTTCGATTGCGCACGACCACTGGTTGTGCGTCGCTGATCGTGTGCACTTAACCCCTTTTTCTGAGTTCTGTCTCGGACAGTGCGCACGACCACCTGCGATAGTGCACACGACCACCGGTCATGCGCCACTGTTCGTGCGCACTTAACACCAATTTCATGAGTTCTGTTTCGACCAGTGCGCACGACCACCTACGATAGTGCGCACGACCATCGGTCGTGCTCCTCTGGTCGTGCGAACATGGTATTTTATAAATTTCTTACTTTGCAGGCTCCACCCAGGCAGGCGCACGATCACAGAATTCCAGCGCGCACGACCACTGGTCGTGCGCCAATGACCGTGCGCAGTATTTATTCCAGCGCCTAAAGTCCTGATCCGCAGATTAGGGATATGAGGGGTTCCGGGAGCGCGATTTACCGTCCGTACACCGCCGTTTTCCACTTCCAGCCACCTCCACCTCATCTTCTCCGCAAGGGGAAGTCATCTCCAGCCATTCTAAGCAATCCTCCATCGTCCGGGAGCATTCTCCGCCCTCCGCAAGCACTCAAGCAAGCCATCTCCAGTTCGGTCCGGTGAAAAGAATAGTCATCCTGAGGTAGAAGACGACGGAAGCACGTGGAGAGGTCGTGACAGTCTCTCAACGCCGGAAGCACAGTCCGCCCGAGTCCGGAGGTAGCTTGACAAACTACCATTCCGGCCGTGAACGACCGCTAGTCTTCGTCCATTGGTTGATTTCTTCCTCCCCCTTTTGTTGTACTTCTTTGAATCATTTAAACTTGAATATCATGATGTTTAGTTTAAATGCAATGGTTGTTTCTTATCTGTTCTTCAGTATTTGCTTGTGATACGTCTCACCTTCACTCACTCACTCACTCACGCACTCATCGTGTTCGATTCGCGTTAGCAAGAGCTAACGGCGATTTGCAAAGAGGTGTTTGCGACCCTCACTCCCCGCACTAGTGATCACTTCATTCGCATGCGCACCGTCCATCCGCCTCACCAAGCTCGGCATCGCGGCCGTTGCATCCATCTCACCTTGTGAAGCGGTGATTTCGACCCGCATTTCTTTTATTGTTGTTAACGGTAGGAAACCAAATCAAAACCCCACTTTCTGTGATTGTTCCCGCTTGTGTAACAATTGTCACACAACGCAATTCGTTCACCCAACCTGCATTCCTCAAGAGACCGGCACTCGGGGATCCTATTCCCAACATTTATTACTTGCGCGACCGGTGCACTTGCCGAACATCGCATCAAGTTTTTGGCGCCATTGCCGGGGAACTATTCTCTTTTATTATTTCTCTTTGTTTACCTCTGTTGTCTTTGTTTCTTTTTTTTATACACACACTAATTACCTTCGTTCGTCTCATCGTGCGCTGATCTTTTGGGTTTCAAGTATTCCTAGCATGACCTCCATTCAGGAATACATCTATCAAGGAAGTTTAAGTGATTTAAAGGTTCAAGCACAAAGGAATGATCACGACTTCGGGATTTCCTCCGACATCATTGAGTATATGACTGGGAATTGCAAGTTCAGTGGGAATAAGCATGAAGATGCGGTATAACACGTGCAGGACTTCTTAGAAATTTATTATACATGTATATTCAGTGGAGTTGAAAACGACCTGCAAAAGATCCTGGCATTCTCATTTTCCCTACATAATAAAGCCAAAAGTTGGTACTGGGATATCCGGAAAAGAGAGGCGACCACATGGAAGCAGCTCGAAGGGAGATTTTTGCATGAGTTTCAACACCGTACTCGAGTTTTGGACAAGTACAGGGAACTCATAACCTTCGGTCAGGGAAAGGAGGAGACGTTAGTGGATGCCTGGGAGCATTTTCAATCCCTGCATAGGGGATGCTACCGTGAAGACCTATCAGAAGTCTTTTTTATTCAGATTTTTTATTTCGGCGTGCTGGACAAATTCTGTCTGTTATTCGATATGGCAGTCGGAGGGGCCCTGTTTAATAAATCGGGGAAGGACGCGTGGGAAGTGGTCGTGAATATAGTTCACACCAGCCAGCACTGGAGCCATGTCATTCTTCCCCCCAGTACTGCTGAAGTTAATGCAGTGACATTCAATGGGGCAGCGGATCATGTGCCGTCAGGGCAAACGGAATAGTTAGCAACCTTGGTGGTCGGGATGCTGAATAAAATGAATGACCAATCAGCAGCAATTCAACAGCTTCACTCTACTATAGGGACTCTTACCAATGTCGTTTCTGGGCTTGCAAGTCAGCATCCGGAGTCTGTGAATACCATGCGATTGAGAAGCGGTAGAGGTGTTGACAATCTTCCTCGACATGAACCACTTGTGAGCTCCACTGACAAGTGCAATGCAGACATAACCGAGAAGCAGACTCAGATTCATATTGAGCCGGACCCCGTGAGCGAGGCACAACCCTCGAGAAGTGTTGTTCACCCCCCATTCCCCCATAGGTTACGAAACGAGAAATCCGAGAAGCAATTCCGCAAATTCTTGGAAATAATGAAAGGAGTGCAAGTGAGCATCCCACTGATTGAAGCCATTTCTCAAATGTCGGGCTACTCCAAGTTCTTGAAAGACTTGATTTCGAAGCGGAAACTGTTGGAGCATCTCAATACTATCAATCTCACTGAGGAGTGCTCCGCCATCGTCTCCAATATGCCCACGAAGTGCAAAGATCCGGGCAGCTTTACTATTCCTTGCTTGATCGGTCATCACCGTTTCAGCCAGGCGCTCTATGATTTGGGAGCATCAATCAACTTGATGCCGCTCTCTATCTTTCGTGAACTAGGTGCAGGGACCTTGAAGCCGACGCAGGTAATGCTACAGCTAGCTGATCGGTCGATCAAAAAACCGTCAGGAATTGTCGAGGACCTCACAATAGTAGTAAACGGTCTCGCTTTTCCAGCCGATTTTGTCATCCTCGACATGAAGGTTGATACTAAAGTACCCATTATTTTGGGGCGGCCCTTTCTCGCTACAGCTCGTGCTATCATTAATGTGGAGCAGGGGGAGCTCACGCTCAGATTGGGGGAGGACGCTATATCCTTCAACGTCCACAACCCGTCGCAACTCTTCGAAATCACGGAATACGAACCAGCAGAGCCGCTTGAAGAATTCGACGGCCAGATCGATGCGGGTTTGGATGACAGCGAGATGTGTTGGCGGCGCGAGGACGTGGGCAATGACAGTGCACATTTGGACCAGCCCGATGTTTCGCATTCAATTGGAGAGCCATCCAGTGATTCTGCTGATCCAAACATTGATGCGGCTCTCAAACAACTACCGGATTCTCTAAAGTACGTTTTTCTTGGAGAAAATGCCACGCATCCAGTGATTATTTCCGCAGCTCTTTCCACCGCCAACGAAACCACATTGGTGGGTGTGCTGAGAAGGTACCATAAAGTCTTCGGACGCTCTCTTGCAGACATTAAGGGAATCAACCCCACGGTCTGCATGCATAAGATCCTCCTTGAAGATCAGTACAAACCCACAGCACAGCCCCAAAGGCGTTTGAACCCAAAAATGCAAGAGGTAGTGAAGGCAGAAGTGATAAAGCTCTTAGACGCTGGCATCATTTACCCAATCAGCGACAGCAAATGGGTCAGCCCAGTTCAGGTGGTACCGAAAAAGGGAGGGATCACCGTTGTTGCCAATGAAAAGAACGAGTTGCTACCTACCCGAATGATCACCGGGTGGAGAGTCTGCATCGATTACCGCAAGCTGAATGATGTTACACGCAAGGACCATTTCCCACTCCCCTTCATTGAACAGATGTTAGAAAAGTTAGCGGGGCAGGACTACTAATGTTTCTTGGATGGGTACTCAGGTTACAATCAAATCTTAATAGACCCGTCTGATCAAGACAAAACAACATTTACATGTCCTTCCGGTACGTTCGTGTTCAAGAGAATGCCATTCGGACTATGTAATGCCCCTGCAACTTTCCAGCGCTGTATGCTCGCTATTTTCGCTGACATGGTGGGAGACTTCCTCGAAGTTTTCATGGATGACTTTACTTTGTTTGGCAGCAGCTTCGATACTTGCCTCGCGAATTTGGCCAAGACTTTGAAGCGGTGTGAGGACACCAATCTTGTCTTGAACTGGGAGAAATGCCACTTTATGGTGCGCGAAGGAATTGTGTTGGGGCATAAGGTTTCCTGCCAAGGGCTCGAGGTGGATCAAGCGAAGATAAGTGTTATCAGAAACCTCCCTCCACCTACGTCAGTGAAAGGTATCCGAAGTTTTCTTGGTCATGTGGGATTCTATCGAAGGTTTATTAAGGACTTTTCATCCATTTCAAAGCCTTTATCTCGCTTGCTTGTTAAGGACGTCCCCTTCCACTTCGACGATGCATGCATGCAGGCCTTTGAAACTTTACGGGGACAACTCATCTCGGCTCCAATTTTGGTGGCACCCGACTGGAATTTACCCTTTATTATCATGTGTGACGCAAGTGATGTGGCCGTGGGTGCTGTACTCGGTCAAAAGAAAGACAAGACTTTTCAAACCATTGCGTATGCCAGTCGAACTCTTAACAACACGCAAGCAAACTATACCACCACGGAGAAAGAAATGCTAGCCGTGGTCTTCGCCTTTGAAAAATTTCACTCATACTTGGTGCTTTCTGAAGTAATCGTGTACACGGACCACGCTGCACTCAGGTATCTTTTCAGCAAAAAAGAATCCAAATCGCGTCTAATTCGTTGGATTTTACTTTTGCAGGAATACAATTTGGAAATCAAAGACAAGAAAGGGGTGGAGAACGTGATAGTTGATCATCTTTCGCGTTTGGAGTACGACACTCCCAATAGCTATGTGGAGGAAACGAACGATTATTTTCCGGATGAAAAATTATTCGCAATCACTACGCCCCCTCCAATTGCCCCATGGTACGCTGACATCGCTAACTACTTGGCTTGTAAAACCTTCTCTCCGAATCTGTCCCCTCAACAAAGATGGAAGCTTGCCTCTGACTCAAAATATTATTTTTGGGAAGACCCGCTCTTATTCCACACATGCAGCGATGGAATTATCAGGCGCTGCGTTCCTGAAGCCGAGTTTCAGTCTGTACTGCAGCACTGCCATGACAGAGAAGCTGGCGGGCATTTCGGGGCCGTTCGAACAGCACGAAAAATTTTGCAATGCGGATTATTTTGGCCGACCCGCTTCAAGGACGCCCATGCCTATGTCACCAAGTGTGACGAATGCCAAAGGACCGGAAATATCTCTCGGCGTGACGAGATGCCCCTCAATAACATGCTGGTTTGCGAACCATTTGATGTCTGGGGGATAGACTTTATGGGTCCTTTCCCCATGTCTCATGGTAAGCATTATATCATTGTGGCAGTTGACTATGTATCAAAATGGGTGGAAGCCGAGGCGGTTGCCACGAATGACGCCAGCACAGTGCTACACTTTATCCACAAGAATATCTTCTCCAGGTTTGGGACGCCGAGAACTATTATCAGCGACGGCGGAAGTCATTTTTGTAATAAGCAGTTTGGGCAGCTCATGAAAAAATTTGGGGTCCATCATAAGATTTCATTAGCATACCACCCCAAAACATGTGGACAAGTAGAAGTATCCAACCGCGCGTTCAAGCGAATAATCGAGAAATCGATACATTCAAATAGGAAGGAGTGGTCTAAAAAGGTCGACGACGCATTATGGGCTTACTAGACCGCTTTCAAAACACCTATCGGCATGACTCCGTTTCAACTAGTTTATGGCAAGGCATGCCACCTCCCTGTGGAGCTGGAGCATAAAGCATTATGGGCAACCAAACTGTTGAACATGGACATTGGAGCCGCGGCCGAGGTGCGTCGTTCCCAACTCAACGAATTAGAAGAGCTCCGGCATTTAGCTTATGAAAACGCTCGCATCTACAAAGAGAAAACAATAAAATGGCATGATCGACACATCATCCCGAAGGAGTTCAAAATTGGGGACCAAGTGCTGCTTTACAACTCCTGTCTCCGCCTCTTTCCAGGAAAGTTAAAATCGAGGTGGAGCGGTCCTTTCTCAGTGACCGATGTCTCTCCCATTGGTGCCATCGAAATATCAGGGGGTAATGGAGACAAATTTAAGGTCAACGGGCATCGACTGAAGTTGTACGATGGCGTCATTATAAACAAGGAGTGTCAGCTGGTGACATTGGGAGACGGGCACCATAAAAGCGCCTACAGCTGATTTTGTTTTTATCTCTTATTTTGTGAAACTCTCTCTTTCATGCACTTTTTATTTAATTTCTGTGCTCTGTAAACAATTATAATACAGGTATTTGGTCCAGCTTAAGGACATAAAATTAAAGCGCTGCTGGGAGACAACCCAGATTTGCTGATTTCTGTTTTTCTAACATGTTTCAATTCAGTTTTTATACATTTTTTGCTTTTGTTTTGCGGAGCTCACCCACCTTGCAGGTATTCATTGCACATCTTATAAGGTGGTGGTTGTGATTCTTCGTATGGTGGTGGGGCGGCCTCGGTCAGTCACGCGTCTTCTGGTATGCTCACTAGCTGAGCATGGGGTAACCTCTCTCCCTTTCTCTTTCTGATTTTCATTTTAATATCATGTGATGTACTTCTTAGGTTAAGTCTGGGGGAGAGCTAGTATGTGTTACCCAATGCACGTGCACACTGCATATGCATACTAGAAGCTTTTATTGATTTATTTCGTTTAGATCATTGCATCACACACCACATGCAACCACTTGAGCGCGTGCTTAGCTGTGTGTGTGCCGCGAGTTAAACTCATTTCTTGAGCAAGATTCGGGCAAATCATCGTGCTGACTTAGGATTGTGAAACAGAGTAAAATGTTGACTCCTGCAGTGTCCTAGTCGAGTGCTCTCGTTTCATGTAGAAATTTGAGTAGATTTAATTTTTCTGTATGCTTATAGTTTTATATTTTTCTATTTGCGTCAATACTGTTTATTCTACTCAAAAATGGTGAATTCGGTGTGAATCAAACGGTAGCTTAGGGATGTGTGTAGCCGAGCATTTGGTTTGCATTGCTCGAGTCGGGAGGACGGATAGTCTTTTTCGTTGGCAAAGAACTTGCCCCAAGCTATTCTCGAAGCATGGGTATAGGTTAGTTCAGTGCACGAACGTGATGTAGGCCTTCATTTTGGCCCGGTTGAGCTTTGTACCAATCCTAATGTCTTATCCTCGTTAGCCCCGTTGTGCCTACCCCTTCTTTTGATTCATCTCCACCATTATTTCACCAAAGCCTCATAGTCGATCCTAGTTGCGCACCCAAGTCGAGCTTTAGTATTTTATATATTCATTCAGGGTGTTGATGTGGTGAATATTTTTGTGAAAATGTGGATGTGCTTCAATGTTTAATCTGCTGATTTTGTTGTGAAAAGAAAAGAAAAAATAGAAAAGTGAAAAAGAAAATTGAAAAAAAAATGGATAAAGAAAGAAAAAGTTTAATTGAAAATAATTGTTGATTTGTATTTGGGAGTGGGCAGTGCACACACCCATTGTTAAAAAGTTAAGTCTGGGGGTGTGGTGTACTCGCATATATTTGGGTTAGCGGATAGATTATTTTTTGTTTATGCTAGCTCATTTGGGTTTGGTGCGTAGCCTCCATGTTTATCCTTGTTTATCTCACTGAAACCCAAGCCCCATCTCCACCTAAAGTCCTACTGATTCGTGAGTGAGCCAAACCAGTGTCGTGGAGAGAGTGCGAACAGGCAAGCCTATGGTCACCGACATTGGTAGATTCCTTTGGAGGTTGTCCTGAGCCCCGATCTTTGGCAATGCTCACCTTTGCGATTAGTTTATTTTCTCCCTACGCGTGACCGGATGATTCGCCGTGATTCTATTTTTGAGTAGTAATAAATTTTTGATACGCATTTGAGAAAAGTACAAACTGTTATGCATACTTAGAAATTTCCTCTGTTATATTTTTATGCGTGCGAGCACGCGACTTCGCATGGTACTCGGTGTCACAATTTCTCTGTCCGCTAGTTGTTTTTCCCCGTCTGCTTAGATTTTGTTTGCTCGGGATGTGCAAATAGTTAAGTCTGGGGGTGTGATGAGTCCTGATCATATACACATATTTGGACTCGTCTAGGCCGGTTTTCTAATCGTTTCACTGCACTTTAGCCCTGTTTCAGCTCATATTTGTCTTTCTATGCTAGGTGCACTTCTTGGCCTAATTTGGTGTGTTTTATGCTTATTCCCTTTTGATAGCCTTATCGTTTTGTTGAGTGCCACTTTCAGTGGCCTGATTAGCATTTCTGTAGAAACAGGAGTCGTGCAGGTGTTCCTGGTAAAATTCTGTACAGGAACACTGCGCACGATCACTGGTTCGATTGCGCACGACCACTGGTTGTGCGCCGCTGATCGTGTGCACTTAACCCTTTTTTCTGAGTTCTGTCTCGGACAGTGCGCACGACCACCTGCGATAGTGCGCACGACCACCGGTCGTGCGCCACTGTTCGTGCGCACTTAACATCAATTTCATGAGTTCTGTTTCGACCAGTGCGCACGACCACCTACGATAGTGCGCACGACCACCGGTCGTGCGCCTCTGGTCGTGCGAACATGGTATTTTATAAATTTCTTACTTTGCAGGCTCCACCCAGGCAGGCGCACGATCACAGAATTCCAATGCGCACGACCACTGGTCGTGCACCAATGACCGTGCGCAGTATTTATTCCAGCGCCTATATAAAGTCCTGATCCGCAGATTAGGGATACGGGGGATTCCGGGAGCGCGATTTACCGTCCGTACGCCGCCGTTTTCCACTTCCAGCCACCTCCACCTCATCTTCTCCGCAAGGGGAAGTCATCTCCAGCCATTCTAAGCAATCCTCCATCGTCCGGGAGCATTCTCCGCCCTCCGCAAGCACTCAAGCAAGCCATCTCCAGTTCGGTCCGGTGAAAAGAATAGTCATCCTGAGGTAGAAGACGACGGAAGCATGTTGAGAGGTCGTGACAATCTCTCAACGCCGGAAGCACAGTCCGCCCGAGTCCGGAGGTAGCTTGACAAACTACCATTCCTGCCGTGAACGGCCGCTAGTCTTCGTCCATTGGTTGATTTCTTCCTCCCCCTTTTGTTGTACTTCTTTGAATCATTTAAACTTGAATATCATGATGTTTAGTTTAAATGCAATGGTTGTTTCTTATCCGTTCTTCAGTATTTGCTTGTGATACGTCTCACCTTCACTCACTCACTCACGCACTCATCGTGTTCGATTCGCGTTAGCAAGAGCTAACGGCGATTTGCAAAGAGGTGTTTGCGACCCTCACTCCCCGCACTAGTGATCACTTCATTCGCATGCGCACCGTCCATCCGCCTCACGAAGCTCGGCATCGCGGCCGTTGCATCCATCTCACCTTGTGAAGCGGTGATTTTGACCCGCATTTCTTTTATTGTTGTTAACGGTAGGAAACCAAATCAAAACCCCACTTTCTGTGATTGTTCCCGCTTGTGTAACAATTGTCACACAACGCAATTCGTTCACCCAACCTGCATTCCTCAAGAGACCGACACTCGGGGATCCTATTCCCAACATTTATTACTTGCGCGACCGGTGCACTTGCCGAACATCGCATCAGTATTCTTTTGGAAGCTCTGAAGAATAGCAAGAAGCTTGCCAAGAGGCAAGCCCAGGAAATTGTTTCCCTCAAGATGACTAAGAATGACTACACTGAACCTACCACCCTGGTGGCTCAGATGAGTAGCCAGATTAGCCATCTACAGAGGTTAACTATTGTGCAATTAAGCACTATTTCCCTGAAGAACAAGGTCATCAAGGACCTTGAGGAAAAACTTGAGAAGGAAAAGAGCCTGGTGGCTCAATTCTCCAAACAAATCTGTGCTTCCTATTATTGACACCTTCTCCTCTCAAACAAATAAGAGAGGACCAGGATTCAATAAAAGGAGGTAGGTGAAGGGAGTGGAGAGAAGAGCAAGAGGAAGGCTAAGCATCAAACCACCTTTCAAAAGGTGCTGCTTCCTTCCAACTGGTATGACCATGAAGGCATTCATGGTCACTGGAAGATTGGGAGTTGCTATAGGAAGGGAAATGCTCCTTCCCATAGTGAAAGAAAGGGTATGGGATTGAGTGCAATGAAAGCTCCCCTTGAGGAAATACAAATGGCCCAATCTGGACCATTTGTGTTTGGTGCTTAAGCACCTTCAGTCAAGAACAAGGAAGCAAGCACTTCCAAATCAGCTTCAGCAAAAAGCAAGACTGCTGTCAAATCTATTGACAAGCCCTGCTGCTCAGTGTCTGATTCCTTCAGATCTTGTATGGCTGCTAAGCCAAAGCAAGCTGAGGCCATCAGGACAAAGAGCAGCAAGACTGTCCACAAATTATCCTTCAGTCAGATTATTGCTGAAAGAAATAGGAAGAATGTTGCAGTCTCTTCTGCTGAACATGTGCACAGTGCTGTACCAATTCAGAAAAATGCTCAGAAAAGGAGATACAATATTCATGATTGTTGGTGCTGTGGCAAGCTGGGACACTTTGCCATAGATTGTTGGTACAATCCCAATGTACCTAATGCAAAGAAGAGCTTTCCTGCTAGGAGTGTAGCAAGTGTGAGATTATCTCATCAAACTAATAGGCACCTAGGACCCAAAGCTTTTTGGGCTCTTAAGGATAACTAAATCGTTCCTTGCAGGGTAGTTCAAGTACCAGCCTCAACCAAATTTGGTACTTGGACAGTGGGTGCTCAAGACATATGACTGGCACCAAGGATTTACTGCAAGATTACAGAGCAGTGAAGAATGGACCCAAAGTCATCTTTGGGGGATCAGAAAAGGGAGTCACCAGAGGTTATGGTCACTAATGGCATAGTCTCCTTCACAAAAGTGGCTTATGTTGAAGGGTTGCAACACAACCTTGTCAGCATAAGCCAACTGTGTGATCTTGGACATGTCATTGAATTTCACAATGATTAGTGCCTCATCAAAAAGTCTAATGACTTGGAGACCATTCTTTTAGTCACTAGGAGTGAATATGTTTACTATTTAGATTTCTTCTGCAAATCTTTTTCCTCTCCTGTATGTCTTGTAGCAGATGAGAGTGAGTCTCTATGTGTTCAATGGCACAAGAGACTTGCCCACATCAACTACAAGACAATGCATAGACAATTCTCTAAGAACTTGGTTAGAAATAGTCCTAATTTAAAATGTGTTAAAAATGGCCCATGTCATGCTTGCCAAATGGGCAAGCAAACAAGGGCCACTTTTAAAAGTATTGGCTCCAAAGACACTAAGAGATGCCTTTATCTATTGCACATGGACTTGTTTGGTCCTATACCAATTCAGAGCTTAGGAGGGAAGTTGTATACATTAGTGATTGTTGATGATCACTCAAGATATACATGGGTATTTTTCCTTAGAAAGAAATCTGATACTCTAAATGTCTTCATAAGCCATGTCAAGGCCATTCAGAATGATTTGAAATGTTCTGTGGTCAGAACTAGGTCTGACCATGGCACAGAGTTTCAATCTGAAGCCATGACAAGGTTCTGTCAAGAACAAGGTATCATTCAAGAATTTTCCTCCCCAAGGACCACACAACAAAATGGGGTGGCTGAGAGAAGGAATAGAACATTGATAGAAGCTGGGAGAACATTGCTTAGTGACTCTTCACTCCCAGAATATTTCTGGGCTGAAGCAGTCAATACTGCCTGTTATGTTCTCAATAGAGGTTCCATCAATAAAGATCATGGAATTACCCCCTATGAGATTCTGAAAGGCAAACAACCAACAATTTCATACTTTAGGATCTTTTGATCTAATTTCTACATTCTACACAATGGAAAAGCTCAGTTAACCAAGTTTGCTGAAAAGTGCAACATGGGGATTCTTGTTGGATATAGCTCACATAGTAGAGCCTATAGAGTATATAACAAGAAAACCCATGTTGTTGAAGAGTCCATGCATGCAGTGTTTGATGAGTCCAGCCTAATCTACAAGGGCTGGCCTAGTTCTTCTGTTTTGACCAGAAGTGAAGAAGCAATGGAAGAACTATCTATACAAGAACCTTCCAGCAGCAGTAAAGCAAATCCTGATGCAGAAGTTCCAGAAGAAGCAGAGGTGCAAGATGCTGAAGAAGCTGTTGAACTAGTGGAAGAAGTTCAACAAGTAGAGCACAGACTACCTGCAGCTACAAGACATCTAAGGGATCATCCCTTGGAACAGATTATTGGAAATGTCCAGCAAGGTGTGACAACCAGAAGCAGAGCTCATAATGAGGCCTTGTTCCTCAGTTTTCTGTCACAGGTAGAGCCTAAGAAGTTTGAAGAGGCCAATTTGGATCCATTCTGGATCCAGGCAATGCAGGAAGAACTTTTGCAATTCAAAATATACAAAGTATGTAAGTTGGTGCCAAGACCACAGGGACACCACATCATTGGCACCAAATGGATCTTCAGAAATAAGATGGATGAGAATGGAACTATCATCAATAACAAGGCAAGGCTTGTTGCAAAGGGATACAGGCAAGAGGAAGGAATTTACTTTGATCAAACCTTTGCCCCAGTTGCAAGGTTGGAGGCCATAAGGCTATTCCTTGCATATGCAGCCCACAAAGGCTTCAAAGTATACCAGATGGATGTCAAGTCAGCATTCCTAAATGGAAATCTAAAAGAGGAAGTATATGTAGATCAACCATCAGGTTTTGTCCATCCTACTCTCACTTCTCATGTCTATTTTCTTAAGAAAGCCCTGTATGGTCTTAAGCAAGCCCCAAGGGCTTGGTATGAGATATTGTCTAGCTTTATCATCAAGAAAAAGTTCTTGAGGGGAAAGATATATAGCACATTGTTTCTTAGGGAAACAAGGGTCAAGATTCTCCTAGTTCAAATATATGTTGATGACATAATATTTGGGTCTACTGATTACAACCTCTGCAAGAGATTTGCCAATCTAATGCAGGGGGAGTTTGAGATTAGCAGTATGGGTGAACTTAAATATTTCCTTGGGCTCCATGTGAAACAGTCTGAGGATGGAATCTTCATTTCCCAGACTAAGTACACCAAGGAGCTCATCAAGAAATTTGGGATGGAGTCTGCTTCCACCATGAGGACACCCATGGGATCTAATGTATCATTAGACAATGATGAAAAGGGGAAGGCCTTTGATGAATCCATGTACAGGTGTATCATTGGATCCCTATTATATCTGACTGCTAGTAGGCCAGATATTATGTATGCTACATGTGTATGTGCTAGGTACCAGGCATGTCCTAAGGAATCTCACTGCACAGCTGCAAAGAGGATTCTGAGATACCTTAAAGGCAGGCTACATCTTGGCCTTCGGTACCCTAAGAACAATGACTTTGAACTAACTGGTTTCTCAAATGCAGATTTTGCAGGCGGCAAAGAAGACAAGAAAAGCACAAGTGGCACCTATCAGTTCCTTGGAAGAAGATTGATATCATGGAGCAGCAAAAAGCAGACAAGTGTGGCCATCTCCACTGCTGAGTCTGAATACATTGCTGCAGGAAGCTGTTGTGCACAACAATTGTCGATTCAACACCAGCTAGAGGACTACAACCTCAAGGTAAGCCAATCTCCTCTTTACTGTGACTCATCCAGTGCTATCTCCATTGCTAAGAATCCTGTCTCTCACAGCAGGACTAAGCACATTGAGATAAGGTATCATTTTATAAGAGAACATGTTGACTGTAAAGATATCAGCCTTGAATTTGTCCCCACTGACAGTCAAGTGGTTGATATCTTCACTAAGCCATTAGATGAGGCCAAGTTTAATGCTTTCAAGATAGAACTCAGATTGTTAAATGTAGAATAGTACTCACATTGAGGGGGAGCTAGAATGGGTAGTTCAAATTGAACAAGATCATATATTACAGAAAATAGCTCTCTAATTGAGGGGGAGCAAATTCCCTGTTCAGGTTGAGGGGGAGATGGCAAATGCTAAGAGTGTATAGGTTGACCTATAAGTTGATCCAAAGGGATCTATAGTTGCTGCCTCTCAATCCATAAATGGTTGAATAGTTGAAGAAACCAGAAAGGGGGAGATAGGGCCATTGCTTAGGATAGGCCAATGCTAGATAGGGCCAATGCTTATTGTGATATGCTTTTGTTGGTCATGTACCTTAGCATTGGGAATGTTCTGCCTTCTTCAAATAGGGGGAGATTGTTGGGAATATTGCCCTCAATATTACCTTGATTTGAAGAGGCATCACTCTCAATGCTAAGGACATATTGTATTTGATAAAGCTATACTTGTGTAGTATATATAGGTACAGGTGACTCAAAAGGAAGGGCCAAACATGCCCTTAGATGTGGAGAAATCATCTACAAGGAGATGAGATTTGTCTCAGCAGAACCACTGAGACGAAGGGTCAAAACCGCTGAGACGAGGTCACTGTCTCAGCGGATCCGCTGAGACCAGAGAAGGAGCCACTGAGAAGGCACAAAGGGCGTGTTCGTCGAACGCAGAGTGCCGTTCGTCGAACACAGAACTCAGTTCGTCGACCGCTGAGACGAGACCAAAGAAGGAGCCGCTGAGAAGACACAAAAGGCGTGTTCGTCGAACGTAGAGAGCCGTTCTTCAAACGCATAACACTGTTCGTCGACCGCTGAGATGAGATAGAAGAAACAGCTGAGAGTTGGCATATTCGTCGAACTCAGAAGGTAGTTCGTCGAACGTAGACAGAAAGGAAGAATCAGCTGAGACTTGGGCAAGATCGTCGAATGCAGAGACAGTGCAGATCATCGAACGTAGAGACAAGGGAGGTCGTTGAACGCAGAGTTTGGCAAGTTCGTCGAACACAGAGTTTGGCAAGTTTGTCGAACGCAGAGTTTGGCAAGATCGTCGACCGCAGAGTTTGGCAAGTTCGTCGAACACAGTACAACGTGATCGTCGAACGTAGATTGCGTGTTCTGCCTGTGGCGCAAGTTGCAGAAAAGCTTTGTGGGGTCCACCAGTTTCTCCCATACTTCTCAGAAGGACAACTAAGACCCGTTGAAGATCAGAGATGTATAAAAGGAAGAGTTAGGGAACATTTGAACTAGTCTCCATCGCGTGTAAAAAGAAATCAATTGTTTCATTGACGACTGAAGCTCTTGTCTTCTCTCCTACTGCTCACTGAACAAGCAAGAAGAAGAAGAGAGAAAAAGTTAGCTCCTTTGCAAGAAGGAGCAGGGAGATCTTCCAACCTTCATCTGAAGAAGAAGATCAGTTAGTGGCTGACATCAACATCACCAGCTACAGGAAGCACAAGATGTGCAGGAACTACAGGGGACTTGTTGTCATCTGTAGTAAGTTTAATACTCACTTTTCTGTAGGGCATTTTGCCTGAGTTGTAAGACCTTTTGGTCTGAGATTGTAGGAACCTGAGGGTTCTGAGTTGTAGGGCTGAAGGCCTGAGTGTAGGATCTGTTGATCTGAGTTGTAGGGCTTCATAGCCTGAGCTGTAGGAGGAGGAATTCTCTGAGTTGTAGGACCTGGAAGAGGTCTGAGCTGTAGAATCAGGTGCTGATCTGAGGTAGGGTTGTTTAGCCTGAGGTAGGGCTGTTTAGCCTGAGTTGTAGGACCTGCTGAGGTCTGAGCTGTAGGATCAGGAGCTGATCTGAGTTGTAGGGCTGCTTAGCCTGAGGTATGGTTGGGAAAACCTGAGAGATCCTGAGTTGTATGCTCTTGGAGCTGAGTTGGAGGAGTTGGCCCTGACTAACACACTGTTAGAAGGGTGAAGGGGTAAGTGGACTACCCATAGACACATTGTATTTGAAGAACCACTATAAATACTTGTGTGCTTTCTGTGTTTGTTGATTTGCTTAAACTAAACCAGAAATAAACTAGGGTACTTAGAGGAAAAGTTAAAGAAACCTATTCACCCCCCCCCCCCTCTAGGTGATTTTGACTACAAACCTTATAAACTAACAAAGGCCTAAGCGGAGTGGCTTGCTCCCTGATTTCTGCCATGTAGGTGAGGCGTGCGGTAAACCAAGGAGGCGAGGCATTTATAGCTTTGTTGGAGACGCACTCCACAAGGTTGGCTATTGGAGACGTTCCGGTGGTGGAAGAGTTTGAGGATGTATTCCCCGAGGAGCTTCCGGGAGCACCTCCTCAGCGTGAAATCAATTTTTCGATAGAGTTGATACCGGGTGCGAGGCCAGTGTCGCGTCCTCCATTTAGGATGGCACCGAAGGAACTGGCCGAGCTTAAGGATCAGTTGCAAGAATTGTTGGAGCAAGGGTACGTTAGGCCCAGCTCTTCGCCGTGGAGCGCGCCAGTATTGTTCGTAAAGAAAAAGGACGGAAGTATGCGATTGTGCATTGACTACCGTGAACTGAATAAGTTGACCGTTAAGAATAAATATCCGATTCCGCAAATCGATGATTTGTTCGACCAGTTAGTGGGGTCGTTGGTGTACTCAAAGTTTGACTTGAAGTCGGGGTACTACCAGTTGAAGATTCGAGAGGAGGACATTGCCAAGACAACATTTGGGACTCGGTATGGCCACTATGAGTTTTCGGTGATGCCATTCAGACTGACGAACGCGCCATCTGTGTTCATGGATTTGATGAACATTTTTTTTCGACGTTTTTGGATTCGTTTGTGGTGGTGTTCATAGATGATATTTTGGTATATTCGAAATCGGAAGCGAAGCATGAGTCTCACGAAAGGCTAGTATTACAGACTCTGAGGGAGAACCAGCTTTATGCTAAGTTCTCGAAGTGCGAGTTTTGGATCGAGAAGGTGGCATTTTTGGGTCACGTGATCAGTGGAGATGGGGTGGCGGTAGATCAGGCGAAGATTGAAGCCATTAGAGATTGGCCCGTATTGAGAACCGCGGCGAAAGTCTGGAGTTTCCTTGGACTAGCCGGTAATTATAGAAGGTTCGTGCAGAACTTTTCGCGGATGGCCTTGCCCCTCACCACTCTTACTCGCAAGGACCAAAGGATCGTGTGGACGCCGAAGTGTGCCCGTGCGTTTGAGAATTTGAAAGAAAGGTTGATGTCTGCTCCGATCCTTAGTCTTCCTAGTGGGACGGAGGGATTTCAGATTTTTAGTGACGCATCAGGTTGCGGTTTGGGTTGCGTGCTGGTGTAGCACGGCAATGTGATAGCTTATGGGTCAAGGCAGTTAAAGACTCATGAGAGGAATTACCCGGTCCATGACCTGGAGTTGGCTGCGGTAATCTTTGCGTTAAAATTGTGATGGCACTACGTATATGGTGCAAAGGTGGAGATCTTCACGGATCACAAAAGCCTGAGGTATCTCCTGGATCAAAATGATCTGAATATGCGGCAGCGTAGGCGGGTCGAGTTCCTTGGGGACTACGACGTATAGATTCAGTATACGCCAGGCAAAGCCAACGTGGTGGCAGATGCCTTGAGTAGGAAGTACTCTGGGCAAGGTAATTAGATTGAGGCGCATGACGAGCGTTTGGTGCGAGACTTGGAGTCTCTTGACATTGCTTGTGTGGCTAGAGGTGATTCTAGCGTGGCTTGGTTGAACTGGATTGAAATGCAGTGTGATATAACAGATCGAATCCGAGAGGCGACTAGTGCAGACGAAGAGTGCCAACGGTTGGTGTTGGTAGCTCAGCAAAGCGAAGGCAATGCTTTGGAGATGGTCGATAGGATTTTGAAAAGAGACAGAAGGCTTTGTGTTCCGCCCTTTGGCAAGCTCCATGAGGAGTTGATGTTTGAGGCTCACTTTACGAAATACTCCATTCATCCGGGTAGTACAAAGATGTACTCGGATATGAAGAAATCCTTTTGGTGGCCTGGGATGAAGCGGGATGTAGCTGAGTATGTAAGCCAGTGTAAGACTTGTGCCTTAGTGAAGGCTGAGCGCCAAAGGCCCGGCGGGTTCTTGAAGCCTCTTCCTATCCCCGAATGGAAATTCGACGATATGTCCATGGATTTTGGCATGGTTTGCCTCGATTGCAGCATGGCAACGATGCGATTTGGGTGATAGTGGATCGCCTAACCAAGTTGGCTCACTTCATTCCGAATCAGAAGGGCGATGGCGTGGAGAAGCTCGTGGAGCTTTATGTTTGAAATATTGTGCGGTTGCACGAGATTCCTAAGAGCATTGTTAGTGATCGCGATGGGCGGTTCACGTCGAAGGACTGAAGGTTAGTGCAGAAAGGTTTAGGCACCAAACTCAAGTTTAGTACCACGTTCCATCCGCAGACCGATGGTCAGACGGAGCGAACGAACCGTACAATGGAGGATATGTTGAGGATGTGTGCTCTTGACTTTGGTAGGAGTTGGGAAGACCACCTTTTCATGGTGGAGTTCGCTTATAATAATAGCTTTCAGGCGAGTATCAAGATGGCGCCATACGAAGCATTGTATGGACGGAGGTGTCGAACGCCGATGTCTTGGGTAGAGGTGGGAGACACTAAGCTTTTTGGAAAGCAAGTGGTGGCAGATGCTTGCGAGATCGTGCGGACGATAGAGCGCATGTAGGTTGCTCAGGATCGGCAAGCGAAGTATTTTAATGTGCTCCATAGAAAGGTGGAGTTTGCAGTGGGCGACATGGTCTACTTGAAGATCAAGTCATCCAAGGGCGTTTCACGTGTGCGGTGACTCAATAAGTTGAGTCTGAGATATTTGGGTCCGTTTGAGGTTACGGAGCGTATAGGTGAAGCAGCCTATCGTTTGGCATTGTCCGCAGAGTTGAGTGGATTACATGATGTTTTCCATGTCTCTGTGTTGAGGAAAGCTTTGGTAGAGCCAAGCGTCGTGGTCGAAGCGGCGGTGGTGCTAGTGATGGAGGATTTGAGGACGAGGGTTTGTCCGATTTGCGTGGAGGACTCGGAAGTCCGGCAGTTGCGTAACGAGGAAGTCAGTCTTGTAAAGGTGCGATGGGACAATTGCGGGCAAGATGAATTCTCTTGGGAGCGTGAGCAAGAGATGCGGAAAGACTTCCCGAAACTTTTTGCATCAGGTATGCATCGTGGATTTCTGTTTCAGTTTTGAAATTTCGGGGATGAAATTCTTTTAAGGGGGGTCGAGTTGTAACACCCCAGTTTTTGCTGCTCTGCGAGCTAACGCTAAGCGGTAGGTTCCACCGCCGGCGGTAGCCAAATCGATGTGGCATCGACTGTGAACATTTTCGTTATGGCTCTAGCACGGTGCGGTAGTGTTAGCGCGGCGCGGTAGAAAGTGGCTAGAAAGTTGAAAACGAGCTCTGCCGCTAGCGCGGGGCGGTAGCTCTACCGTTGTCGTTAGGCTTTCTTTGCTGGGAGCTGCTGAGACGGCAAGTGCGTTTGCGGAGTTAGCGCGGCGCGGTAGCGCTACAGCCGCGCGGTAGCTGACGGAACCAGGTCCGTAAACAGCGAAATCTGGGCGTCCGTCTGGATTAGATCTTGATCTAATGGCTCAGATGAGCTCGTGGGAGGGGTCTAATTAGGGCTGAGAGGGTTTTCCCTCTTCATCTTTCAATTCTTTTGGCTTTGAGGGCTAGAGTGAGAGAGAGGGTTTGGAGTAGGAAGAGTGCTAGATCCCGCCATAGTTAAAGCTTTGGAGCTCCGTTCGCCGATCTGAGACTGGCAGCGCATAGGGGACGTCGAAGCGCTTCTTCTCCTCCATTCTTTTTCAATATTCTCATGGCCTGGAGGAAATCTCAAAAGGTAACGACATCTCTCCTCCCGTTCTTTAGGATGCGTGCATGGCATCCCTTTTCCTCCTTAATTTCTACATTTTGGCACCGGATCCGTCGAGTGAGAGGGATTCAGGTCGCCTTGGTTCAAGAGGAAACATCAGGTCCATTGAGTCTATCCCCGATATGTTTTGCACTAGAAATCCGCTCCGTTAGTGGATTAGGCATTATGGTTGAAGCCAGATTCGCGACCATTGGTACGATTCGGTGATGTTGATTGACGCACATTTTAGGGGTTTTGCTAGAAATCCGAATACGGTGAATTCATCGGCGTGATGCCCTTGTAGTTTCGTATGGTAACGAATGTTGGTTTTCGGGCGGGGAAATAATGTGCGTATTATGAGGCGTATGACGCCTAGTGATGTGAGAAGGTGCGACTTGGTCTTTGTGGTCAGCTGGCTATCCCGTGAATGCTGGAATTTACGTGTGGAGAGTGTCCCGGCAAGACAAGTCCCTTCGGTGTTAACTGACGAGAACGTTTGTGCTAACGGACGAGTCCGGTAACGGTCGCTAGGAGAGGCAGTCGGTGGACGTTGTCCCGATTGTAAGACCAGGGCCTTGGGACGTTTGCTTGGAGTCTAAGCCAGAGTTCTTAGCATCGGTTTTGCGTGGTGTTGGCGGCAAGAGCATGTGAGCTGTAAGACAAGCCCGATGGCATGATGGGCCAGGCGTGGTGGGTCACAACATGAGTTCTTGGCCTTGAGCTACGATGCCCTTTGGGGGAAATGTCGAGTACACCGTGGTTGTGTTGTTGATGTATGATGATGTGTTAGATTCATACGCTTTAGGGTGCCTTGGGTGAAACCCGGGTTTGCATTCATATTGCATTGGTAGGCCCCTTTTATTACTTGCTCAACATAGAAACGTGGATGATGGTTGTGACACTCATGCCTGTTGTTTATGTTGCTTTTCCTTATATACATGTGCATACAAAGTGCTGACTTACATGGTGATGTAGTTCCCCGGGGTCCGCTAGGACGGCCGGGAGGAGGGGTATTGTTACACCGTTTGTGGTCAGCCATAGCTGACCCCCGTTTACCGCTCTTTGTGATTTGGATGCAGGCCAAGGATCGCATGCTGGACCTAGCTCGTCGGCCAAAAAGGTCTTAAGCTTCATGAAGTGTTTGCTTTGCTTTCATGCATTTCTGTACGTCTTTTGTTGTTTCCGGCATGCATGCCGAGGTTGCTTAGGGAAGCTAGTTTTCCCCTTTTGGGGATTTCATAATTGTGTTGAATGTTTAATGACTTGGACACTGGTTTTGTAAGGCCTTAAGGCCGGTTTTACTCCTATGTAGTTGTGGACAATCTCCGTGTTTCTTAGTTTTGTTTCCGCTGTGTTATCTGAGTTTTGAGTTGGGTAGTTATATCATCTTTTAATACTGAAACTGTGGCGGTTGTATGTTATGGGGACCCGGACGGACCCATATTATATAGTCATTATAGGGGAAGTGTTACACACTAGCACCACCATTTTTTTGCGATTTGTTATAAGCAAACAAAAATTTAGCTATTCTCAAATAAAAATTGAATACTCGCACACCAAATATGGCTACTCGCATACCAATCTCAGCTATGTGTACCCCCGAAATTAGTTTGGAACTTTTTATGTACTATTATATTTTTTTTTAATTATGCACCCCAATTTCTAATTTTTTGCATCCTCCACTGCACACCGGAGCAAAAAAAACATGTAAAACAGAGCCTAAGAGACTAGTGGCGGTCCCGACCAAGGTGGTTATGAACCGTCATTGGTGAACTCCCTACCTCACCTAACTAATTTCATCTCATCTTATGTTCAAAACTAGTTTTCTTTTTTTATACCATTGCCATGTCAAACATATATTCTATAATGGTGGCATTTTTATCGAAACTCACCTGTGCAAAAAACCCACGCCAAACGGACCCTAAATATCAACATGTTGTTTGGTTTTTATACAATTGATGGGGTTACCCTCAATTTATAAGAATTTTGGGCTGGAAATAGCAGGAGTTCCATATCCCCCACTCTCTTAGTGGAGAGTTAGGAGAAACCCACCGCACATACGATCGCCGCACGCGATCGAAAACCTAATCGCCGTCCAAGATGAGCAAACAGTCGTCGCCGCGCCCATACCCGCGCCCGCCCGCCTCCGTAGACGGTCGGCTAGACGGCAGCCCTTGGTCGCGCGCCTATGGAGCACGTGGCCAGCCGACCGGCGCTCGGCTTGGCTAGCGCCCGCCCGGCCAACCGTGGTCGTGTTCCCATGGCGCGTGGGGCCGGTCAGCCACCGCGCGGGTTGGCGGCCGGCCGCCCGTGGCCGAGAGCCCACGGGCACACAACATAACCGCCCCAAGGCCGACCACCCACGGGCGCACGACCCAGCCGCGTTGCTGGACAACCGGCCGGCCACGCTTGGTCGCACACCCTCGGTGCTTGCGGCCCGACGTGCCGGCCAGTAAGCACGCAGCCTCGCGACCGGCCGCCCATGGTCATGCGCTCACTGGCGCGCTCCAGACCAGAGCACGGCCTCACGGCCGGCCACTCGGCCGACCGTCCGTGGCCAGGCAGCCGAGGTCGCGCTCCTGGTCGGCCCCATGCCGTCCGCCCAGAGCCATACACCCGCGGCCGCGTGGGCCACCCAGCCGGCCGCCCGTGGCCAGCCGCCCTTCCTCTCCAGCCTCCCCTCCTCGCCGGGTGGTTTTCATCGTCGAGCGGTTCCCACGTAGCTGAGCCCATCCTCCACCGCCGTCTGATCGCCCCACCATCTCTCCATCGTTCGATACATGAGTAACCACCCGGGTAACCGCCTGAATAACCGCCCGTCAGGAGTGGGTATGAATATCCAAAAGGATACTGGTTTGCGTTTAGAACAATACCAATTTAATACGCGTTATAAACCTTATAAAATTGGTCTGTGTTTAGTATTTGTGGTGGTTACGGTCTACGATTATCCGCAGTAACCATCGTAACCACCCCTGGGGCCTATAAATAGAACCCCATGGCTTTATTTTTTTCCATCATTTTATCCTCCTCATTCCTCCTAAGTTCGAAGAGAGAGAAAGAACTCTCTTGAAGATTTCCCCCCTTTTCGAAGCAGCCCTTGAAAGAATCTTCAAGAACTTCAAGGCGATCGAAGATCTTCATCCTCCTTCGAGTGCTCCGAAGTCCATCCAGCAAGTTGCGCGCCCAAGTTCCAAAGCGCGCCCAAGTTCCAAATCGCACCCAAGTTCCAGAAAGCGCCCAGGTTCCAGAGTGCGTCCAAGTTCCAGAGCACGGTGCCCTCCACCATTGCAGAGAAGAAGACTGGGCTTCGAGAGTGGTGGCATGTCACCCTCCGAACACCTCTCTCTCCTCCCCAAGTTTTATCAAGGATCAAGTTGTCGCACTCAATCTCTCAAGCAAGCTTTGTAAAGAAGCCAACAAATAGTGAATTTTTGTCGGCACCATCCTGGCCACGTAGTTTTTCATCTATTTCGGGGGTTTTCCACGATAAAATAGATCCCTTGCCAACTGTCTCGTTTCTTTGTGATTACTTGCGCGCTCATCCACTCCGGGGCTAAGACGGTCAATTTCGGACCGATTTAAGGAGCCTCGAGTAGACTGTAACAGTTTGGCGCCGTCTGTGGGAAGGAGTTCCCCAAAGCTCTAAAGATTCGGAAGACAATATCCTTCACCCAGCGATACTCGTGACTAGAAACATGGCAAGAAGAAGCACTCGTACCACCCATGGCTCAGTATGCGAAGGGCTCGGCGGACCCGGACCTTCTCATTCCCTCATCAGCGCACCTCGTTTGGAAGTGATGGTAGTCGCACCAGCAATCGCGTTGATGGGACGAATGGTCCAAATGGAGGAGTAGCAAGCTGAAATGTTGGACCTCTTAAGGAACCTAGGAGCGGATAGGGCTCCTGTAGAACCCCACAACCCTCCCCCCCTACCATCCCCTCCCCCCTACCCCTGCACCAGTCAATGCACCTCCTCTGCCTTCGCGTCAATCCCAGAAGACAACCAAGAAGAGGATTTAGATTTCTAAGCAATCTCTCGGACGATTTTCAGATTTATTCTATCTCCTAGAAGCAGCCAGGTTGTCCTTCATTTTGGAACACCCATGTCAAATTCTATTCAGATAAGTTGAAGAGTTCTATATCAATGTGAAAGTGGTAAAGGAAGGAAAAATGTTGATATCCTTTGTGGACAATCTGAAGATCAAGATTTCAACCAAATCTATAACCAAATATCTGAGGCTACCAGTTATAGAATCTAAAGCTGATCTTGATTGAGCCAGAACAATGACCTTTTGTGGTCTAGATAAGGTTGATACATCAGTTAGAAGACAGAAGATGAATGATGTTGGAAAGTTGTTGGTTGACATTATTTCTAAAGTTCTTCTCTGCAAAACATGAAGTTTAGGATATGTCTATGAAGATGTCTTCTGCCTGATGATTGCAGTGGTGACTGGGAATAAATGTGACTGGGCCACACTTCTCCTTTCTAAAATTAAAGAAAGTCTACTTGCTCCAAATTATGCAAGGATACTTACTCTATTTTTGAATCAGATTAATCCAACAGTGTTTGGCATGTCCAAAGGTGTAGTTATTCATCATCTGAAGAATCTAAATGTATCCACAATTCAGAGGTGGGACATCAGGATAAAGAAAACAGTAGATGCAGGTGCAAATTCCCAAGGGGAGCCTCTTCCCTCTGTCCCTGCAAATTCCCAGGGGGAGTTTTTTACCTCAGTCATTCCTGAGAATCAGAGTGTAAGTCCTGCTCCTCCTTCTGATAATCCACTTCCAAATGCTACATCAATTCCATCTCAGCCACCAGTTCAACACCAAGCTTTAGTTCTACCACAGTTTTCAGTTCCTCAAGAACC
The DNA here is from genome assembly GCA_033032865.1 of Dactylorhiza incarnata. NCBI lineage: Eukaryota > Viridiplantae > Streptophyta > Magnoliopsida > Asparagales > Orchidaceae > Dactylorhiza > Dactylorhiza incarnata. The sequence continues at coordinate 19,127,511 of JAWHQI010000001.1, read as the reverse complement.
TATTCAATCTTCAAAACCAGTTCAGCCTCTGATCTCAACTCAGACTTCAACTGATCCAGTTGTTCCTAATGATCCAGATGTTCAAGATGCTTAAATTGAGGATAATCCCCCTATCATACAAGAAGATGTTGTTCCATCTCCTCCTCCTCCTCCAAATGTTGTTATTGAAGATGTTCAGGTAGATTCTGTAGCTACCACAATTGCAGATATAGTTAGTGATATTCAAAAGGATGATATTGCAGCGCACAGTTCCAGTGGTCAAATGGCAGGGTCTGGTGCAGATTTTGGCTTTACCAATGAAGCTGATGATGTGTCAGTTCATGGGTTATCTCCTCTTCCAACACATTTTGAGGGGGAGAAAGAGTTTTGTGAAGAAGCACATAAGGTTCCTCAAGCAGAGATAATTTGTGAGGAAGGAGATGTGGTTAAAATTTCTTCTCCAAAAGTTATAAGTACTGTGGTTCTTGAAGAAATTCCAGATGATTTCATATCTGCTATTACTCCTCCACCTCCTTCTCCACCTTTGTTTGAGGAAGATTCTATTCTTGGCAAGATTGAGTTGTTGCTCAAGAAGCAGAATGACAAGCTTGAAAATTCAATTAGGGGAGTTCATACTAGAATCTCCAATGTTGAAAAAGAAATGAGTAGAAGCCTAGCTGAAATTAAAGTCAATACAGACAAAATCAAAGAGCTTGTAATTTAAGGTGGACAAGCCATAGACCATACAATTGAGGGTGTAGCAAGGGTGTTGGCAGAAACTCTACAGGTCAGAAAGACTCAAGAATCTATAGAATCAAAAGTTGAAGAAAATTCTTTCAAAATCATTGATGAGGTTGGTTAGTTCAAAGAATCTGTAATCCAAATCCTTACTGTAGAAGTCAGAAGGGGGAGGATAAGATGACAGAGCTTTTGGATCATTCATTGTCTGAACTTCAATGAAGTTTGGGAAAATAGCATGAACAATTTTCTTCTGGTGTCCAAAGGCAGTTTGCAGATATCAATGCTCACACTACAAAGACTGTTGTGTGGATACATAATGAGATTTTTCCTGAGTTTGCAATTCATCCTCAATTTTCACCTAGACCTGAAGGGCAACCTGAATATGAAGCTCCTGCTGACTATTCCCTAGACCTGATGGCCTGCAGAACAATCTGAAATTCAGTCTAAGGTGCCTGGTTCAAGGAAAAGGAAGTATGGAGAAGGGCCATCTGCTAGTAGGTTTATCCCTGGGTCAAGCTCTGAAGGCTCTGGAAAGGCAGTTGCTACTGAAGAAGTTCTAGAGGTGTGGAGTCCTATTTCTAAGATAATTATTCTTGACTCATTCAAGCTAGTGGATGAAGGTGGTATGAAAGTTTCAGACTACTTCAGTACAACTGAATGGAAAAAGTATGAGACAAGCATGACAAAGAGAAGAATACACTTCAAGACTTATGGTTATAGCAATCCTGAAGCTCCAGCCCCTCCTCCAAAATACCATCCTAAGCCATATGCTTATTTTGCAAGACAAGAACAAAAGAAAAGAAGCAATGCATGAAGGAAGGATTATGAGACCCATCAAAACCTTTACTCAATTTGATTGTGTGAACATTAATTCATGAAGACAATCTTAAATATATATATAGTTATTGATTTTGATGAAGACAATCTTATATATATAGTTATTGATTTTGATGCTCTCTCTGCTTTCATATCTTTTCCTCTATGGTATGTTTTGTTTGTGTTTTATATTGATGCAATTCATCTTGGTGAATAGGGTTCTGACTTCTATAAATAGGAGCAGATTGTTGGGTATTGTATCCACAATAACCTTGATTTGTGGGAAGTCACCTTTGAACCAAAATGAATTGCTAGTGTATTTGATATGTCTTTCTAGAATTGTTCTTGCAGGTTCACATTCTAAGTGTAGACCAATGTCAGGTCACAGTGGGTCAATAAGCACAGTTTCATACAATGTAATTCCTCATTTTGTGGATCATGGTGTTGACTCATGTGTGATCTCCCTATTGGGATACACTTCATTTTCAAGACTATTAAAGCCCATGGATTGTAGGTGCACTTGGTGTCCAAGAGTAGAAGGAATAAAATGTTCTCTAAGTTAATTTTTCGAGAAATCTGGTTACTTCTCGAGAAATCCAAATGATGTCTCAAGAAGTCCTTGTAAGCTCTCGAGAAATCCTTCTCAGTCCTTCATTCCAAGTTTCTAAAGGTTTCTCGGCAAGTCTTAAATTTCTCGAGAAGTTAAAACTGTTTCTCGAGAAATCTGCCTGTCTCTCGGAAAGTCTTTCTCGTCTGCACAGTGAAGTTTTTCTGAGGTTCGTTTTCCTGAGAAATCAATTGTTCTCGAGAAGTCCATTCATTTCTCGAGAAGTCATTTATCTCTCGAAAAGTTTATTTCAACCTCCGAAAAATCCTTCAATATATTTTCTCGAGTGGTAGCTTCTATTTCTTGATAAGTTTTGTATCTCTTGAGAAATTTTGTTTTCGTCATTTTAAGTGATTTTTTAGTCTGTTTGACGGGACGTTAATTCCTTCTGTCAGAAGTGACGGCTCTTTTGATTTCGTTTAAGGTTAATCCTACCTTATTTCATGTCGTTAAGTCCTTAGCTATATGAGGCTCTCTTTTAAGGATTAATGAAGTATCAATTAATCATTCTCATCATTAACCCTAATCTCTATTAGATCTAAAAGAATGAGAAAATGTCGTCGCCTGTCGCCATTGCTGGAGATCGATCTACTGTTCTGAATCTATTGTCTCTAGTGGAAGAAAAGGTTTGATTGATCATTGCTCCATCCTCTACTGTATCTATTGGATCAAGTCAAATCGTGGAAGGTCAGATCTGAGTTATTTTCAATTCTTCCACATCGACAACAAGTTAAAGCTTTTCAAGTCTCAAGAAGGAAGAAGATCTCTCAGGGTTTTCAGGCCTGTTTTTATATTGATAAGTATTGTATCAATCTCAATTTACATTTGTTGTAGGAGAGGTTTTTCTCTGAGTTGTAGGACAGGTTTGTCTCCGAGTTGTAGGAGAGGTTTTTCTCTGAGTTGTAAGAGAGTTTTTCTCTGAGTTTGTAGGAGATTTGTCTCCGAGTTGTAGGAGTGTTGACTTCGATATTGTAGGGTCATTCTTGATCCGAGTTATAGTGAAGTAGTCAAGTCTAGTTGTGGTGCTAGATTGGTGAGGCCGGCAAGTGGAGTACCCAAGAATGGGGAACCACTATAAATTCCTTATGTCATCTGTGTTTGTGATTAGCTTTCTGTGCATCCTATTTTATCAAGTTTTTAATTCCGCAAAAGACGCAGTTGTCACCTGCTGTTTATTGGGTGTCAACTTATCACCTATAGGGGGGTGAATAGGTTTTTCAGATTATTTTATCCCCTTTAGGTGTTCTTGAATTCTGATTAGTAGATCTATATGATATAAAGCATAGCACAGAAAACACACAGGAATTTATAGAGGTTCCTCAAGACAGGGTGTCTTGAGTAGTCCTCTTTCCCTCTGCGCCTACCTAGCAGTGTGCTAGGCTCAGCAAACTCCGCCAAATATTCAGGCCTTCAAGCCTTACAACACGGACCCGCAAGTTCTACAACCTAGGCCCTCAAGCCCCTACTGCACCCGAGCCCGCAAGCTCGACACTCAGGCCCTCAAGCCCTACACAACACATACCCGCAAGTCCTGTGCCTACAGCCTAGGCCAACAAGCCCCTACTGCGCCCGAGCCCTCAAGCTCGACAAGATCAGACCCACAAGTACACTGCCCTGGCCCTCAAGCCTCACAGCTATCCATCCCTCAAGCTAGATGGTGTCGGACCCGCAAGTCTACTGCCCTGGCCCTCAAGCCTCACAGCTCTCCAGCCCTCAAGCTAGACAAATAGGCCCTCAAGCCTTACATGAAATTACAGTAGAAAAACAACTGCTTCTTCTACCGGATGAAGATCGGCAACTTTAGTCTGATGAAGATTGGCTTCTTTAGGTTGAAGAAGATGCTTCTTGATTTGGAGTTTTAGCACTGGATCTTCTTCAGCCTCCTTTTTTTTGCCTGATGTTGATCGGCTACTTTTCAGTCGATGGAGATGACTGATTCTTCAGAGAACACTTGATGCTTGTTCTCTGCTTGATCTTCTTCTTCTCCGCCGAGAATACTGTTCTATTGAAGTGTAGCAGCGGGATTCTTTCTCATTCTTTTTCTCTTTTTCTGAAGCAGACTTTTCTAGGGCATCACTGTTCCCTTTTATAGGACAGATGAGCCGCATAACAGTAATATGTGATGTCCTTTAATGTCAGATGCCCATTCCATAAGAGCACGCGCTAATTGGACAATCAGGCGGCGTCGTTAAATGCTGACAGCGCGTCCGCAACATTTGAATCTGTCTCAAAGATATTTCCATTGTTACGTCATCATGGACAATATCTCGACGACAGGACTTTGTCGATCCCTTAAGCCTTGTTAGATCTTCAATTCTTCTTGCTTCTACCTCTGATACTGGTATCTCGACGATACGAGACATTCTGGCGCTTCTGCATATACGATGATATGCTATCTCTGACTGTGTCATCGTAATCACCTTGTTCTCTCGACGACATGCCTTTTTACGACGAAGTTCAATGCCATCAGTCATACCTAGCCTTTTCAGCGACAAGGATTCTTCACGACGATGTCTGTTCTTCTCGACGACAAGGCCACTTTGATGAAGTCGACGATACCGCGTCTTCTTGACGACATTTCTTCCATTTGTCTTCATTCTCCTCTGCGTTCGACGAACGGCAATCTTCGTTCGACGAACAACGTTCTGCGTTCGACGAGCTTCATTCTCCTGTCCCGTCTCTGCGTTCGATGAACTCCATTCTGCGATCGACGATCTTGCCGAGTCTCAGCGTTCGACGATCTTGCTGAGCCTCAGCGTTCGACGATCTTGCCAAGTCTCAGCGGTCGACTGACTTGCCAAGTCTCAGCATTCAACAAACACGCCAAGTCTCAGCGGTCGACGATCTTCCTTCTGAGTTCGACGATCTTCCTTCTGCGTTCGACGAATACGCCAAGTCTCAGCGTTTGCTTTGCTCATCATCAGGACGACAAACATACTTTATCGATGACAGCTCCTGTTCTTCTTGACGATATAGTACTTACTGAAATAACTAAAGTACTTGACATATTGTCGATCTCTGTAAGCATGAGCTAGATGGAACATTAAATACAACTTGTACTTATCATTGAGCTGAGCACTTCTTCAAATCAGGAACAGTGCTGGGCACTGTTCCCAACAATCTCCCCCTATTTGAAGAAGTCATAACCACTCAATGATAAATGACATTCACCTAAAGGGTTTAACATTTCAAGAAAATAAGCATGTAATGATGACATTTCAGCTAAAATTGAGTGAACACAGAATTTTGACAAATATTACTTCATTTATAAATAGTGCCAAATGTTTTCAAAAGTTTTGACATTTCTACATTTAGCCCCCTAAAGATTTAGCCATCTATATCTCTGGTGCTCTCATATCAGCATCACCCTTTGCTTTCTTGGCACTGACTTCCTGCTCCTAATCAGCTTGCCTGATGAAGTACTCAACCGGTTTAGTATGATACTTTAAAGGTTCAGGAGTGTCAGCTGGAATTCTTCCTGCTTGCTTATTTCTTCTGTGTTCTCTCCTTACTTTTTCTTGATCTTCATGCTTAACCCATTCTTGAGGGCTGTATACATTGTATCTTTCACCTTTGTTAACTTTCACTTGCTCCCATGCTTTTAGAATGATGGTCCTGGATATGGGACTCCATCTTTCATAGTCATCCTTTTTCTCCATTTCTTCCCTGTATTTCCTCTTTCTCATCTTTGTTTCTTCACCCTCCAGTTCTTCCTTTTCTTTACCTTTATCAGTATCAGGAATATCTGTATGTTGCTCTTCAGCAGGCTCATCATAATATAGAGGAGGGAGATTCATTGCTTCCCTGATGGTGTTTGTGGTCCAGATGGCATGATCACTGTTGGCATTTATCATTGATCTCTCCCCCTTTATGACTTCTTCAGATATCCCTCTATGGAGATTCTCCTCGGATGCCAGTATCTTATTCTTGAGCACATGGATTCCTGCTTCCAAGTGATTCTTGGTCTCAAGCAAATGACTGTCTAGATCTTTATTGTTGTGATCTAGACTTTCTTTGAGATCAGTTTTATGTTTAGCCATCCTCTTGTTGGATGCAATGTAGGCCTTTCTATGCTTCCGACAATCATTGATTGATTAGCCCCTAGGTTAGATATACCCTTGTGAGTACGAGCAGTGAATTCGTGCAGATTTTTCACATCATTTCTTAGGGTTGTCGTTTCAGCAGACAGTTCCCTTCTTGGATCATTGATAGCAGAGGTGACGTATCTTTCAAGTTTTAATCTTTACTCTTGCAGGAGCATCTTTATCTGAGATAATAGTGGGAGCTCCACTGGACTATCCTCTGGAGGTGAACTATCTTGTTCCTCTTCTTCATCCCCTTCAATTATTGGAGATAGAGATTTTCTTATGAGTGAATGGTTTGGTTCATTTTCATTTTCAAGACTTTGCTGATCTTTGCTAGTCTTATCAGCGGGGTTTTCTTGGTTGTCCCCTGGCATTACTATTTTTGAATAACCAGTATTCTCAGCTCCTATGATCTTATTGATCACTTCTTCCACTTGAGCAGGGAGCTCACTGTTCTTCTCCCCCTCAGTTACAACACTTCCTTGATCTGTTTCTGCTGTTATCCTGGATCCCTGACTTGGAGCAGAGGTCTGGAGGGCGACATTCCTTGTCTCCACAGCTGCCTCAGAGTCAGATGGGGGTGAGTTGTTGTAACATCCCCAATCCTTCTAGACCCCTAGATGATGTTAGGGCATGGGTGGTGTGCAGAGTGGCCACTAAGGCCCTTGGGCCAAGTGGAGTGTGCTAAGTGCACACCAAGGGCACAAAATCAACATAGCCCAATACCACTCCCTTAGGCCAATTGACCCTCAATTCACCAAATTGACCTCCCCCATACCACCCTAACCACTAAGGAAGACCATTACCTTGAGAATTGCACTTGGGTGGGACCCAATTTCATGTAATTGACCAAAGTCAACAATAGGTCAACATTAACCAAACTAAGTCAATTAGGGTTCAATTGACCCTCAAATGTTCAAATTGACCTTACCACCACACTCTAAACACCTTAAGGAACCAAATGGACCAAAAAGCCCCATCATGGTGGGACCAATTGACCCCAATTGACCAAAGTCAAACTTTACCCAATTTTGGTCAAATCTACACCCTTTGATTAAATTGAACCAATTAGAGCCCCACCATGGACCAACCTATGTTGGGTGATGTCAAGGGACCTAAGACCATCAAGTGGGTCCATCCCACTAACCAAGTTGACCAAGTCAAATCAAGAGTCAACCAGGGTTAATTAATGCCAAATTAGGTAGCTTAGCTTAACTCCCTTTGACCAAAAGTCAAGCCAAGTGGGCTAGCTCATTTTCAAGACTCATTAGACCCTAACCAGCTGAATAAGATAACCCAAGCCATGGTCATGACTCATTTCATCAAAAAGGATGAGAGAAAAGAAAGGGGGGGGGGGGGGGGGGGGGGACAAAAAGAGACTTGATAAAGCATGTCCTCCTCCACACTCAAGCCAATCACCCTTGGGGCATGGGGAAGTCTTGGAGGATTGCTAGGGTGACTGCTGAACACATCAGGGAAGGGCAGAGCCTCAGGTGGTGGCCTCAAGGGGGAGATTAAGCCAAACCGTGGATCACCCATTTCAAACTCCCATATACAAGCCTCCTCACCTCCTCCCAGCCCTCCTGTTAGCTTCAGAAGGAGGAAAGCAGTCGGGAACGATACCTGGAGCTAAGAAAAAGGTGGAGAATGGAGGATTTGGGCAAGCTCGCCGGAGAGAGGTACTTCCATGGTGAACCACCGCCGGAGCCGCCGCCTCGCCCCAATCTCTGTTCGTTTCTCTTCCCCTCCCCTCATGCTAGCTTCCCATCACAAAACGAGGAAAGATCGGGCTCAATTGAGCCCGGATCTACCTCTGAAATCCATGGATTTCGCCGCAAATTGGGACACCTGGGATCACCGGAAACTGCCTCCGCCGGCCGCCAGTCGCCGGTGGATGATAGCCCCGACCACAACGAAGGTGTTGGTGGTGTTGGCCGGTGGTGGTGGCTGGATTAGAAAAGGTGCCCAACATAAAAGGCTGAATTAGAAAAGGTGCCCAACATAAAAGTTGTAGACCTTGGTCTTAACTTTCATTTGGCCTTGAGTTTAGGTCATTTGGTGACCTACAGCTCCCTAGGGAGCAGTTCTACTAGGACTGGTCCTACACTAGGTCAGTCCACTAAAATAATTTCCTAGGTCAAACCCTTCAATATTTGGAGCTGTGCTTTTGACCATGGGTGGGTATACCCTAGGGGCACCCCCTGACAAAGGGGCAGCCATTGGTGGACACGTTGACTTAGGGTTTTTGTGGTAGTTATGATATTTAAATTAAGTTGATTTTTGGAGAATTTTATGTCCAAATGACACCAAACTTTAGTGGCATACTCTTTAGTACATGGGTAGTGCTTTCCTAAAATTTCACTCCATTTGGAGTTGATTTGATATGGAAAATTGGAAACCCTAATGAGGGCCTTTAAGGGTCAAATTAGGGTTTAGGTCATTTTGAGGAGTTGAGTGTGTTAGCCTCCTCCCATCATGTTGGATATGTGGGTATGGATATGCAAAGGCATGTATGTGACACACCCTAGTGGTCCATTTGGAGCCATTAGGGTGGTGTGACCCTAAACCCTAAGGGTAAACCCTTAAGGGTGCAAAGTGAGACTTGTGAAGGGCATGGGAGCAAATGTTCTTGCCTTGGCTCAGAACTTTGGAGATACGTTTGTAGGAGCATGAAATGACTTAGTTAATTAAATGAGAATTTTTGGAGGTATTTAAGTATTTTTCTTCCTAATAAATGAAATAGCCACCCTTTCCTTAATAAAATGAAATGCATGGTCTTATGACCTTGTATGACTTTTTCATACTATCAATGGCTGAAATAGGGTGAAATAAGGCTATGGTAATTTTGTTATGATTTATTGAAGTATTATTCCTTGTGTAGGAAATTCTAAGTACTTGCTAGCTTAAGGGAATTTAATTTTGATAAATGCCAAATCATGGGGAAAAATTGTGAAACTAGGTTATCTGTCATTTAATGCTATTATATGCCCATGATAATTATTTGGAGGCTTGTAGAATTATATTTCTTATAGCTCATGTAGAAATTGGAATTTACACCACCTTGAGTATTTAATCTTTTTAAAAAATCAAATCATGGGGCAATGATGTGATACTCCTTGTTATCTGTAGTTTTAGGTCAATATATGCTCATGATAATTATTTGGAGACTTGTAGAATTATATTTCTTATACCTCATGTAGAAATTGGAGTTTACAAGACTTGAGTATTAAATCTTTTTAAAATATCAAATTATAGGGCAATGTTATGATACTTGGTTAACGATAGTTTTATGTTAAGTTATGCCCATGACAACAGTTTGGAAGCTTGTAGATGTGTAATTCAAGTACCTCATGTAGAAATTGGTAATTGCTACCTTTGAATTTTTAATCATTGTAAAATATCAAATCACATGGTAATGACACAATAATTTGGAAGAGGACTCTAGGTCCCTATTTGGACACTTGCTAATATTTGGAGAATTTTCAGAAGTGAAATACTATTTTTCCTAATTAAAGTGGCATTTTGGTAATTATACAATTATGATGATATAGTAGGCCAAATGACATCCTAGGGTCATGATACTCAGTGAACCACCTTGATATGGGATATTACCCTACTGATAATTTTCATGTAGCATGTAGCATCATTCTGAGGGTAGTTCATGTGTAATTTGCCTTAAGGCCTTAACTACTTTAAATAATATTAAATACCAATTTAATATGGAAAATTATGGAAATTGGAACATACCCTATTAACGTCAGTGGGAACCTTGGATAATTATTAGAGACCTTGGTGATGAGTATTTAGAAGGGTTCCCTTATGGGGTTGATGGATAGTTCAAATTGGTAGTCTGCGTTTAGTAAAAACGGAATTTTGAGTTTTAGACAATTCAGACCCCTAAGTAGTGTTTGGGAGTTATATCCAATCAATAAATGAGATGTAGCACACCATGATTCAAGGAGGGTCAATCCTAGGGATAGTTGTGGGGTTGTGCTAGAGTTAATGTAGAAGGAATGCAGGTACGTCCAACCCGATTGGGTGGGACGGGAGATGAGCTAAGTCACTTTAAATCTATGGAATAATGAGGGTGAACCAAATGTTAACTACCAACTAAAGGAATTATCTTGAAGAGGGTGGTGGGGTTGAGCCCATTGATCCGTAGTACCGTTAGGGGCCCCTTACGGAGTACACCGCGGGAAGTCCAAGATTCACCCTAAATATAACACGAACTAAATTGTAGGCAAGAGTAGCCTAAGTGGGTATGCAGACTGGTATGGATCTCCTCTGAGAAGGAGATGGGTTGGATCAGCTTGTGTGTTAGTCCCTGATCTGGAAGCTCGGGTGGACATGTTAACACCTATTACTTATTCAAATAGTGGCGAGTCCTCGGTACTAGGCTAGTCGTGTCTCCGACGGTAGTACGTTGACTCAGGTGAGGGTGAGGTTTAGAGGGCCGGTAATTTTGAGTACCGCGGTCTGGAGGACGATCCCTAATAACCCACCCTGACCTTAAAGTCTGGTGGATTCCAGCAAGAGTACGCAGGAGCTTCTTTTGTTGTGTTCTTAGCGTTGAGGCGTACATGAGGTCTAGGCTTGGTAGTGACTATACCCGCCTAGGATGTGTAGTGCCCGATCCACTACCAGCGTGAGCCACGACGGTCGGTACCCGAAAGTTTGGCTTCCATTCAAACAAAATGGGAACTATAAAGGTCTGTGCGCATAGAGTCGTGTGGGTGAGTCACATTGCATAAATTCATTAAAACATCATAACAATAGCATAACATAACATACACATAGCATACCCCCATCATATAAATTAGTATGGGCTCTTTTATATGATGGGATACCTGGACATCTTAACTTATATGTCGTATGGGCGTTCATATAAGTTAAGGTACGAATCTGTGATGGTAGTTTAGATTTACTTACTGCACTGCATTTCCTTTCTACTTACTGCTTACTTCATTGCTCTACTTTACTGCCTTATACCTGCACTACACTGCTAGCTAGATTTTACTGCTTTACTTATACCTGCTAGAGTAGTGCCATGTCACCACCTTCTTGTTTACCCCTTGTTTGTCCTCCGCTTCTTCCTCCCGCTCGGTGTCTAGGAGTCGTGGAGGGAGGCGAGGACAAAACGGCTTAGTCTTTATGACTAACGGTCGGTGTGACCGCAGGAGTCCGAGGAGGCGGAGTTGTCCCGCGCGCAGCAGGACGAGATGGCAGGACCTGAGCAGCAGATGCAGCGCACTACCACGATGCCACAGGTTGATGATTAGATAGTTAGATTTCTGCTTTTTTTAGAGCTTTTGTTGTAGACTTCCGCATGTGGTAGAGAGAGAGAGATAGTACATTACTTTGCTTATGTATCGGGCTTAAGCCCCTTTAGTTGTACATCTCTTTTGAACTTTCTGTTTCCTTTATATATATTTATATGATGCTGTGATTGTGGACATGCCTTTTTGTATGTACTTACATTTTGGCATATTATACTTGTGATCGTATAGCCGGCAGGGTTGGTGCTGAGCGGTGTTAGCCAACCCGAGTGTTGGTGACACCGCAAGGCAGCGATTCTGGGCGAAGGTCCACCTCAACCGTGCGATACGGGAGAGGTTCGAGTTTTCAAGTACCCGAGCGGGTTTTGGAAAAAGAGACCTTACAAATGGTATCAGAGGACGAACGATCATAAGAGAACAATCCACAACATACTGGGTCACCCCGCTCGGGTGTAGTTTGCGGATAAACTATGCAGCGGAAGCTGTGGTGTGCCCATGTATGAAATCACATAAAACAGTCCATTAAGCAGCAAGTTAGGTCAAAATTTTGACTTACTTAGACAATTTAGTGACGCACCCTAGCCCAAAGAGCGACCTCGGGTCTAGATTTGGTTGAAGGTTAAGGATACCCAACGTAGCTAAGGGAAGAAGTTAGTATAAATCTTGACGTTGAGACTTTCACACTAAAGGTTACGCTTTATTATCAAGTGGTAGGACCACCTCGAGGAGATCGGGTGTCTGTGGTCTTCTTTTGAGTAATAGAAGACCCATAAGCATAACCCACTTACCATAACTTGATACTTCTCATTACAGTACGTTGAGACAACCACCATAATATACCAGAGGTCGAATTGGAATTTGAATATTTTGTTTTGAGAAGGCCCCTTTCCCAGTTAATAGCATAGGGAACTCGGAAAAGTTAGCATAATTTATAACATTGGGAGCCTAAGTCTTGTCATAACATTATGTCTCAGGGTGGAACACCAAGTCAGAGATTATATGCCCTAAAGTTTTTGCACGTATGTAAGATGAATATACCGTAGAAGTATTGAAGAGACTTAGCCCAAATCGGTAGGGGCTTATCCTTTTGTTTATTGGGCCAATAAAATACCGACTTGGATTACCCCCTAGACTTTGTTTAGAAAAGGTTATGACATTTTCGTAGTAATCTCGAGGTTTGGAGTATTCAATGATACTCGGGTGATGACGAGATCTGATTCATACACTTTTTGGTTTATGGACCAACCTTCTTTAGAAGTTTGAGACACTTGGAGAATTACTTCACCTTAAATAGCAGGGAGTGTTTATACCAAGTTGTGATCACGTTAGTTATGCAAGCAAGTTAAGTGAATGGTTCACTTCAAGAGTGAGCGTGCACTCATCTTATTGCTCCAAGGCTGATTCTAAGTCGACAAAAGTGATCAACTTGTTAATCATTTCATTATACGTAAATGGTTGTCCAGTGTATGGGCATAAGACTCTCGGAATCAAGAAAGTCAGGTTAAGAATTTAGGAAATTTCTTTAACTTCCTGATCCAAGCAATGTGGTCTTGTATTTTATAAGGACGTTTGGTCATCAAGCTCTTACCGGTCACAAGGGAAGAACATCATAAACGACGGATTCAGTGCAAAACTAAGTAGAATTTAGAATGGATAGAAGTAAGACTGGACTATAAGTCCGCATGACCATAAGAAATAATCAGTTTATCGTAACAAACGTGCAAGTGTATGGTTGTAGATACACCTTCTTAACCTCGAGACATCGATTTGTAGAGTTATCCAATCAATTTACAATCATTATCGTCCGAACAAATGTCTCGATTTAGTCAAGTATTGAAAACAAGAATGAATGTCAGGTTTAGTAGCTTGGGATAATTGTGTCACATCATGGAATTTTGAAGTTTGGAGTCAAGTTTTCGCAAGTAAAGATTACAACTAGAGTTTCTTGCACTCCAGGACTTTAAGGGTAATTTTCGGATAGTATTTTTACTTAAAATTCAAGCCCTCTCCGTGGTGAAAATTTAGTTAAGATCATTTTACTCTTAGAGTTGGTTTATGCACCGCCAGAGAGCATAGGAAGGTGACTCTTTGGATCTTGTAATATGATGGTATAATCTATTAGGGCTAAGATGGAGAATCTTACTATGTTCGGATCTCGGGAAAGATGACAACGACCGTCATGTGTTGAAATATTGAGGAATGGGGAGTTAAAATGATTGATTAGTGTCGTTACTATCAACTCCCGCTTAAGATTGTTAACTTTACTTGATAATACGTAGCGACGTAATTTTTGGATGACATAACTATGAGAAGGGTCGTTATGATGAAATCTTTAATTCATAATTTATAGCATAAGTGAGATGAGACATCTTGTCTTTAAAAGTTTAGCCCACCCGTTATTGGAAATCTAAAGTGAAATTTGTCGAATGATATATTGAAGATATATAATCTACATACAATCCTCCGATCTTAAGAACCAGAAATTTATGATTTCTCCAAAATTTATAACCTCAGTTAGGAAGATTCAGGAATAAGGGAGACAAGTTTGATTTTCAGATATAAATGGTGGAATTTCTCGAAGATTAATGGGTTTTAATGAGTCACCCTTCATGTTGAAATCTTTTGTGCCAAAACTTGTCATGATAAAAAGGGGTTTTACCCTCGTGAGCTATGAACCAATGGATATGGAAAGTAGATGGGAGTCATTTCGCGAACATCATATTAAACTACAGATGGATGTTACTCAAGAAAATCTTGGAAGATATCTACATTTATTTAACGTGTAGAAGCGTTAACCTCGTGTAACATTCGTAGGACATAAGAGACTCTGGTCCAAGTGTAATCAAGGTTTTTGTTATTGTTTTGTAGCTGATAAACCTGACCTTGTATCCGCAGAGTCGGAAACGGTTTATCAGCCGAGACCTAATATGTTAAGGGATAAGATCTCTTGGTGTAGGTGGTGCTGAACACCTAGGTGTAAGAGAGTCGTATGGTGAAGAATCAGAATAGACAATGACGGTTGGCTAAATGATCACATCCTGGCTAATCGATTTATGAGCAGAGTATTAAGTAAGCATGGTTCGTGAATGTAACCTTATGAAGTTAAGTTGAACTCGAAGGTTTTTGGTGCCATCAAGCGCGGCATGATAATATAAATTAACTCGGTAAGTTCTTATGTATTTCAGGTAGATCCTCCTTCGAGGAGTGTAGTGATTTTGATAACACTCGCGCCTGGTTAGCTTGTTTTGATTTCTCTGAAGTGTCTATTTTCTATTTATTACCGGGATGGAGCAAGTAGAACCCGCATTGTGATTAATGGCACGATGGTTTGACCGGCAGGTTAAACCTTCAATTAACCCCTAGTGGGAATATTGCCGACAATCTTAGCAAGTAATAGTAGAAGTGCAATGAGAAATTTTGGTAAAGAATGTTGCTCCGGTTTGAGTTCTCTTATAGTAGAGGTCCGAGTTCTTCCGTGGAAGGAGATTCTGAGGTTCGATTATTATAGTTCAATCATGGGCAAGAGGAGCACAGCTGGGTGCCTTTGGACTTCATGCAACAATGTTTCTCCAAACTCTTCACCTCAGGTGCAAATTAATCGTCTTTGAAATCCTTTACTCTTATAAGTACTTGCAACCCGTAGACCCAAACCTAAATTTCGAGGACGAAATATTTCTTTTGTTTATTGGGATTTGTAACATCCCCGATCCTTCTAGACCCCTAGATGATGTTAGGGCATGGGTGGTGTGCAGAGTGGCCACTAAGGCCCTTGGGCCAAGTGGAGTGTGCTAAGTGCACACCAAGGGCACAAAATCAACATAGCCCAATACCACTCCCTTAGGCCAATTGACCCTCAATTCACCAAATTGACCTCCCTCATACCACCCTAACCACTAAGGAAGACCATTACCTTGAGAATTGCACTTGGGTGGGACCCAATTTCATGGAATTGACCAAAGTCAACAATAGGTCAACATTAACCAAACTAAGCCAATTAGGGTTCAATTGACCCTCAAATGTTCAAATTGACCTTACCACCACACTCTAAACACCTTAAGGAATCCAATGGACCAAAAAGCCCCATCATGGTGGGACCAATTGACCCCAATTGACCAAAGTCAAACTTTACCCAATTTTGGTCAAATCTACACCCTTTGATTAAATTGAACCAATTGGAGCCCCACCATGGACCAACCTATGTTGGGTGATGTCAAGGGACCTAAGGCCATCAAGTGGGTCCATCCCACTCACCAAGTTGACCAAGTCAAATCAAGAGTCAACTAGGGTCAATTAATGCCAAATTAGGTAGCTTAGCTTAACTCCCTTTGACCAAAAGTCAATCCAAGTGGGCTAGCTCATTTTCAAGACTCATTAGACCCTAACCAGCTGAATAAGCTAACCCAAGCCATGGTCATGACTCATTTCATCAAAAAGGAGGAGAGAGAAGAAAGGGGGGGACAAAAAGAGACTTGATAAAGCATGTCCTCCTCCACACTCAAGGCAATCACCCTTGGGGCTTGGGGAAGTCTTGGAGGATTGCTAGGGTGACTGCTGAACACATCAGGGAAGGGCATAGCCTCAGGTGGTGGCAGCAAGGGGGAGATTAAGCCAAACTGTGGATCACCCATTTCAAACTCCCACATACAAGCCTCCTCACCTCCTCACAGCCCTCCCGTTAGCTTCAGAAGGAGGAAAGCAGTCGCGAACGACACCTGGAGCTAAGGAAAAGGTGGAGAATGGAGGATTTGGGCAAAGCTCGCCGGAGAGAGGTACTTCCATGGTGAACCGCCGCCGGAGCCGCCGCCTCGCCCCAATCTCGGTTCGTTTCTCCTCCCCTCCCCTCATGCTAGCTTCCCATCACAAAACGAGGAAGGATCGGGCTCAATTGAGCCCGGATCTACCTCTGAAATCCATCGATTTCGCCACAAATCGGGACACCTGGGATCGCCGAAAACCGCCTCCGACGGCCGCCAGTCGTCGGTGGATGATAGCCCCGACCACCACGAAGGTGTCGGTGGTGTTGGCCGGTGGTGGTGGTGGCTGGATCGTCGGCAATCTCCCCCGCAACATCGCCCAGCGCGGTTGAATCTCAACCATTGGCTGGAGGAGGAAGACAACGTGGCTGCCACTCGATGCGCTTCAAGATATGTGCAGATCTATAATTTCTGTAATTAATTAATCCCTTTTATTAGTTATTCTGCCTTCAATAATCAGTGCTCTTCTATTAAAAATTTGGGTCTCTTAAGGGCTGAATTAGAAAAACTGCCCAACATGAAAGTTGTAGGCCTTGGTCTTAAATTTCATTTGGCCTTGAGTTTAGGTCATTTGGTGACCTACAGCTCCCTAGGGAGCAGTTTTACTAGGACTGGTCCTACACTAGGTCAGTCCACTATAATAATTCCCTAGGTCAAACCCTTCAATATTTGGAGCTGTGCTTTTGACCATAGGTTGGTATACCCTAGGGGCACCCCCTACCAAAGAGGCAGCCATTGGTGGACAATTTTACTTAGGGTTTTTGTGGTAGTTATGATATTTAAATTAAGTTGATTTTTGGAGCATTTAATGTCCAAATGACACCAAACTTTGGTGGCATACTCTTTAGTACATGGGTAGTTCTTACCTAAAATTTCACGTCATTTGGAGTTGATTTGATATGGAAAATTGGAAACCCTATTGAGGGCCTTTAAGGGTCAAATTAGGGTTTAGGTCATTTTGAGGAGTTGAGTGTGTTAGCCTCCTCCCATCATGTTGGATATGTGGGTATGGATATGCAAAGGCATGTGACACACCCTAGTGGTCCATTTGGAGCCATTAGGGTGGTGTGACCCTAAACCCTAAGGGTAAACCCTTAAGGGTGCAAAGTGAGACCTGTGAAGGGCATGGGAGCAAATTTTCTTGCCTTGGCTCAGAACTTTGGAGATATGTTTGTAGGAGCATGAAATGACTTAGTTAATTAAGTGAGAATTTTTGGAGGTATTTAAGTATTTTTCTTCCTAATAAATGAAATAGCCACCCTTTCCTTAATAAAATGAAATGCATGGTCTTATGACCTTGTATGACTTTGTCATACTGTCAATGGCTGAAATAGGGTGAAAAAAGGCTATGGTAATTTTTTTATGATTTATTGAAGTATTATTCCTTGTGTAGGAAATTCTAAGTACTTGCTAGCTTAAGGGAATTTAATTTTGATAAATGCCAAATCATGTGGATAAATTGTGAAACTTGGTTATCTGTCATTTAATGATATTATATGCTCATGATAATTATTTGGAGGCTTGTAGAATTATATTTCTTATACCTCATGTAGAAATTGGAATTTACACCACCTTAAGTATTTAATCTTTTTAAAATATCAAATCATGGGGAAATGATGTGATACTTGGTTATCTGTAGTTTTAGGTCAATATATGCTCATGATAATTATTTGGAGGCTTGTAGAATTATATTTCTTATACCTCATGTAGAAATTGGAGTTTACAAGACTTGAGTATTAAATCTTTTTAAAATATCAAATCATGCGGCAATGTTATGATACTTGGTTAACTGTAGTTTTATATTATGTTATGCCCATGACAACAGTTTGGAAGCTTGAAGATGTGTAATTCAAGTACCTCATGTAGAAATTGGTAATTGCTACCTTTGAATGTTTAATCATTGTAAGATATTAAATCACATGGTAATGACACAATAATTTGGCAGAGGACTCTAGGTCCCCATATGGACACTTGGTAATTTTTGGAGAATTTTCATAAGTGAAATACTATTTTTCCTAATTAAAGTGGCATTTTGGTAATTATACATTTATGATGATATAGTAGGACAAATGACATCCTAGGGTCATGATACTCAGTGAACCACCTTGATATGGGATATTACCCTACTGATAATTTTCATGTAGCATGTAGCATCATTCTGAGGGTAGTTCATGTGTAATTTGCCTTAAGGCCTTAACTACTTTAAATTATATTAAATACCAATTTAATATAGAAAATTATGGAAATTAGAACATACCCTATTAAGGTCAGTGGGAACCTTGTATAATTATTAGAGACCTTGGTGATGAGTATTTAGAAGGGTTCCCTTATGAGGTTGATGGATAGTTCAAATTGGTGGTCTGCGTTTAGTAAAAACGGAATTTTGAGTTTTAGACAATTCAGACCCCTAAGTAGTGTTTGGGAGTTATATGCAATCAGTAAATGAGATGTAGCACACCATGATTCAAGGAGGTTCAATCCTAGGGATAGTTGTGGGGTTGTGCTAGAGTTAATGTAGAAGGAATGAAGGTACGTCCAACTTGATTGGGTGGGACGGGAGATGAGCTAAGTCACTTTAAATCTATGGAATAATGAGGGTGAACCAAATGTTAACTACCAACTAAAGTAATAGTCTTGAAGAGGACGGTGGGGTTGAGCCCATTGATCCGTAGTACCGTTAGGGGCCCCTTACCGAGTACACCGCGGGAAGTCCAAGATTCACCCTAAATATAGCACGAACTAAATTGTAGGCAAGAGTAGCCTAAGTGGGTATGCAGACTGGTATGGATCTCCTCCGGGAAGGAGATGGGTTGGATCAGCTTGTGTGTTAGTCCCTGAGCTGGAAGCTCGGGTGGACATGTTAACACCTATTACTTATTCAAATAGTGGAGAGTCCTCGGTACTAGGCTAGTCGTGTCACCGACGGTAGTACGTTGACTCAGGTGAGGGTGAGGTTTAGAGGGCCGGTAAGTTTGAGTACCGCGGTCTGGAGGACGATACCTAATAACCCACCCCGACCTTTAAGTCTGGTGGATTCCAGCAAGAGTACGCAGGAGCTCCGCTGTTGTGTTCTTAGCGTTGAGGTGTACATGAGGTCTATGCTTGGTAGTGACTATACCCGCCTAGGATATGGAGTGCCCGATCCACTACCACCGTGAGCCACAACGGTCGGTACCCGAAAGGTTGGCTTCCTTTCAAACAAAATGGGAACTATAAAGGTCTGTGCGCATAGAGTCGTGTGGGTGAGTCACATTGCATAAATTCATTAAAACATCATAACCATAGCATAACATAACATACACATAGCATACCCCCATCATATAAATTAGTATGGGCTCTTTTATATGATGGGTTACCTGGACATCTTAACTTATATGTCGTATGGGCGTTCATATAAGTTAAGGTACGAATCTGTGATGGTAGTTTAGATTTACTTACTGCGCTGCATTTCCTTTCTACTTACTACTTACTTCATTGCTCTACTTTACTGCCTTATACATGCACTATACTGCTAGCTAGATTTTACTGCTTTACTTATACCTGCTAGAGTAGTGCCATGTGACCACCTTCTTGTTTACCCCTTATTTGTCCTCCGCTTCTTCCTCCCGCTCGGTGCCTAGGAGTCGTGGAGGGAGGCGAGGACAAAACGTCTTAGTCTTTATGACTAACGGTCGGTGTGACCGCAGGAGTCCGAGGAGGCAGAGTTGTCCCGCGCGCAGCAGGACGAGATGGCAGGACCTGAGCAGCAGATGCAACGCACTACCATGATGCCACAGGTTGATGATTAGATAGTTAGATTTCCGCTTTTTTTTAGAGCTTTTGTTGTAGACTTCCGTATGTGGTAGAGAGAGAGATTGTACATTACTTTGCTTATGTATCGGGCTTAAGCCCCTATAGTTGTACATCTCTTTTGGACTTTCTGTTTCCATTATATATATTTATATGATGCTGTGATTGTGGACATGCCTTCTTTTATGTACTTACAATTTGGCATATTATACTTGTGATCGTATAGCCGGTAAGGTTGGTGCTGAGCGGTGTTAGCCAACCCGAGTGTTGGTGACACCGCAAGGAAGCAATTTTGGGCGAAGGTCCACCTAAACCATACGATACGGGAGAGGTTTAAGTTTTCAAGTACCCGAGCGGGTTTTGGAAAAAGAGACCTTACAGTTGTTGCCTGACTCACTTCCTTCATACGAGCTTTCTCCCTTCCTTTTCACATCTTCTGCAGTCTTCAACTTCTTGGGAGGCTTAGTCAGAGTTTTCTCTCACCTGTCAAGAATCTTGATGTCCATCCTTCTCATGTGATGAATTTTTACTCCATACTTTTTTTTAAGTTTTCAGGGCAGGACAGCAGAAAATATAGTGATAGAATTCTTCCCAGATTTGGGGCTTGAAAGCTTTCTTGTATCTTCCTGAAGATTTGCTGACCCCAGTTGGTCCTTTTACTTAGGATTATCCTTGCCATCATCTCGAACATGGGCTTGGATATCCTATCATGTGACCCTACCTTGCAGAGGAGGGCTTTTCCCACAATGTCTGCCAACAGCTTTCCTTGTTGATCTAAGTTTTTCCTTTCCAGAGATCCATAGGTTTTGCTCGAATGCCCGCACCAAGCCAGAGCCTTGTCAAGGTCTTCCTGAGTAATCTTTTCGTCTTCCTCCCCCTTAGCAAAGGCTGGCAACTGAAGAGCCCTGTTCAATCTTTTGGGATTCACCTTGACCTTTATCCCGTTGATTACGCTCTTCACAGACGTTCCCTTCGAGATACCCTTGGCATTTGAGTAGAACTCCAGCACTTCTCTTTTTAATATTACTGTCGGCTCAGAGAGGGCGAATTCCAGGCCGATGGCCTCAAGCAGCTTAATGGTGATCTGGATTTCTTCTGATCCTTCTGAGAATCCATTCCTCACCACTTCACTTCCTTCGAAAGGAGAATCTTCCTTCTTTGGCGCCATTTTTGCTTGATCCAGGGGGATTTCAGCACTGTCGACTTGTTTACTCTTAGAAGGCATGGAAAACACGATGGTTTTTTAGGGCTAATGTAAAGAGTGTCTTAACCTTAAGACATTTGACCTTATTTATAGTATCTGAGTTGGATGTTGAAGTGTCATTTGTTAAATGTCTGACTAACTCGAGTTTAGCTGTAATGATTGAGCTTAGGCCAAATTAAGAGTCCGCTGACGATTGGATATCATCGTGATGCAGATCTTTCGACGATACCAATCATCAGTCCGACGATATGGTTTTGGAAAATTACTTTTACAATCTTAGATAAAGATGAGTTTATATGTTAAACATTAACATGGTTACCTTCACCTTAGCCTTTAAGTCTCCTTGAGCTAGTGGCTCCCCCTCGATGGAATGTCCACTTATCTTTACTACTAGCTCCCCCTAGATCAGTGCACCTTGGTATGTGGTGTGTTTTTCTTAGTCCAGATTTGAGCCTGGAGCACTTATTGTCCATTAGCCTTGTTTACTTTTTAATGGCTAAATGGACTACTCTATAAGACAGATTTAATATCCCTTAGGAACCCAAGGTGACTTGGGTCCTAGGTTCTTATTAGTATAATAGGGAATCCTTCTACTCACCACAATCCTTCCAGGAGGTCTCTCCTTTGCATTAGGCACACTAGGGTTGTGCCAACAATCAATGGCAAAGTGTCCCACTTTGCCACAACACCAACATTCATGGATGTTGTACCTTCTTTTCTGAACATTTTTGAAGTATGTTCAGTAGAGAAGGCAACATCATTCTTCCTATCTCTCTCAGCCAAGTGCTGACTAGCTGCTATAGTATCATTGTTTCTTCTTGACTTTATCTGTTTGTCAGCAACAGATGTCAGCTTGGTAGCTGACATGGTGTTGATGGCATCAGATATGATCAAGTGAGAATCGATCATACTGGGGCTACTAGTCTGCTTCTTATCTGGAAGAGATTGGGAAGATGTTGCTCCTTTATCCATGAGAGTGGGGGCTAGGACACCAAACACAAATGGTCCATGATGGGCCATTTGAATTTCCTCATGGGGAGCCTTTAATGCACTCATCCTTGTTGGATCGGTCGGCGCCCTTAGAGGGGGGGGTGAATAAGGGTTTTCAAAAACTTTATATTTTATTTAGAAAACTTTGGAATATTGCAATAATAAAACAAGAAGTCAAGTAAAACAAAAAAAGAGAGACAAGCTTTATTGATATTAAATATGTTTTACAAAACTTGATCTCAGTGGCGCTAGAGATCGGAGGCGAATAATAAAAACTCTTTTTCATTTTCTATACCGACTCGTATCCCCACGAACCGGTTGGCTTTAGCCGATATATCCCCAGATACGGCCTAAAGCCGCTCTAGCCAATCTATCCCCAGAAAGGCCTCGAGCACCCCCTAGACCTAGAATAGATCTAGTCGCCAACACGAGGCGAATTTCAGCCCTAAGTCCTACCCCAGACCTAGTCGCCAACATGAGGCGATTTCACTTAAACGATTACAAGAAAAGATGTGAAATGAAAAAGACAATAATATAAAAACTCCCTCTATTTGGATCTCTTGGAGAAGTAGACGAAGACGCAGAGTATGATCGTAGTCGATGCGGTCTTTCGTCACAATGATGAAGCGTGTTGAAATCTTCTCCATGGATCTCCTTAAGCCTTCATGGATTTGTGGGAGTATCACTCTGAATCTTCCTCTCTCTGCTGTGGCACAAAGCTCTGGAGTTTGGGATTGTAGGACGATGAAGAAGACGGAGCCAAAGCATCCAATTTAGAGCCTTCATGCTACCGTCGGCGCTAGCCCGGATTAGGAAACGTTTTGCGCGACAGGATCTTCAATCCGCGGCAACATTTTGCTCTATGCCTCTTATACGCCATGTACCGCCAGCGCTAGTAGCTACCGCCGGGCGCTAGCTCTTTCTAAAAACACTGCCGGAATTGCGCTAATCATCGCTAGCGCCGGGCGTTATCGCTACCACCGGCGCTAGTGAGCCTTTTCGAATTTTGGCTTCAATTTTGGGGGCTGTCATCATGAGTACTCCTTGAGTCATATGGACTATGTTAACCTGCACACTTGAACACACAAGATCAAATACACATAAGATTTGTTATTCTCAAACCTAGGAGATGCCGAAGACCATGTTCCAACAAACTCCCCCTTTTGATAATAACAAATCCATAGATGATAAAACAAAGCATTAATAAATAAGCATGATGAGACTATACTTGTGTGTGTGTGAGAGTGATGACTTTAGGATAATTATTGATTTTAAAATTTAGAATTGCTCCCCCTAAATACATGCTCCCCCTATGTGAATGCTCCCCTAATATGTATGCTATCAACTTAATCAATCATGTTGGGTTTGCATTTTGATAGCGGATTATATTTATCATGTTAGTTCTCCCCCTTTTGCATTTTATCATGTTAGTTCTCCCCCTTTGTTATTAGCAAAAGTGGGTAGGGATGCACCACAGAAAAGTTGGATAATAAAGGCATGATCGAGCTTCTGAGTGAGAAGGAAATGATAAGGAGTTTTAGAGCCACTTGTTAGAATAATTTTTGTATAAATATATCAGAGTTTTTAGTTTGAGCAAAAGTAATGATTTCCCCTTTATATAAGAGTTTTAAGCATAAAAAATAGTGATTTCCAAGTAACCAATCTACCCAGACAATACGTCTACACCCTAGCCCCGTACTAAGTGACGGATGGGCTTGAGGAGCTGCAAACAAGCCGTAGGTTGGGGTGTTAGTCCCATATACAAACACTAGACACACACTTAACCTAACACTCTTTCCCCCCAGTGCCGCGCAAGGCCCCACTGGAACCCTCCCCGGTTAAGGATAAGACATGACTAGAGATAAGGTTATCTAATGTCTACAACCCTACGCCCCCGCTATGGTGATATATGAAGTCATAGATAATAATTATTGGAACCATTAAGCATTTAAACCTTAATGATAATTTATAGCCTATGGGTTTTTATTTTTATTTGTCTTTATGAGAACACTCCCATAGCTATATTGAAAATTATGAATGAATCAGAGTTTGAGCATTGCGGAAGATTTCGAAAAAGACACATCATAATAAGAGTTCAAAAAGTAGATGTGTTTTGAGTTTCAAACTTTATAAAGATAAGCGTTATAACATTTTTGGAAGAAAGAAACAACATCCTTTTAGCAATTAGAAACACAAAAGTAAAGTTTGATTTGAAATTCAATAATAAGAGGATGTTTTATAAGCAATATTTCACTTGTTGGAGGAGTGTTTAGCATGAAAGTTTTCAGAGAAATAAATCAGAGTTTTTAGCATAAGAAATGATATGCGTGTTGGAACAACCAATATAAATTCTACCAAGCAAGTCTACCATTTGTTTTTAGAAAAATTGAGATTTTAGACTTGATATAAGCATGAAAGCACAAGGTAAAAATTATATGGTGATGATGCGGAAGACTTATAAAAATACAAGAAACATCATTTTATGATGATTCATAAGAAAATATATGAGTTAAATTCCAAAGATGAAGATGTTTTTGTAAATCATTTTGCATTTAAAAATATTTTATTTTGACAATATAGTAACCAAGCATGAAATAATGTTATCACAAAGAGATTACTACAATGTTATTTCAATTCACAATTTCAAAACAAACCAAACATTGTGATGCATAAAAATGCGTCGCAGTTATAAAAATACTTGCCGTGCAAAATTATAACTACAAACGATAACGACAAGTGTACCGTATCGAGTGAAGTATAGGATCTCGCAAGATCAAGGTCGTATTAGACTCGGGTCATGATAAGTACTTCTACTTCGAGTGAATGTTTATTATTTTACCGATAGAAGAATAAGGTTGGGTTTATGTAATTTAATTTTACTAATTAATAAAAACTATCGCACGGCTTTCGAATCACCTTAGACTAAGCAAAAGAAACGTGTAGTAGAAATCGATCTCGTGTTAGAGTGGCCTTGGCCGCGGAGGTTCCAAAAGCATGAGTGCTCCTCTCTCGAGGGTTGGCTCAACTAAGCTTAAGTTGCACACGACCGAACTCTCGTTCTATAATCAAGTGGCTTAAGACTTGCTTTAAGAGAAGGACCTCACTGGGATGTTAATCCCGTCCAGAAGAGTTACGTATGTCCTCTCTCGAGGGGTACATTCGACTCTCTTTACCAATGACCGATCCGTCTTAAGGGCCTCTCGGCCGTCAAAAGACGAAAACCATTACTAGAACGAGTTGGCCACGGTAAATCGTAAGCGTTTTAACACTAAGAACAGAATTCTAAAACACAAAAAGAGATTGCATCATCCTTGGATAATCTAAGCCGAGCACAAAAGTGATTAGTTGCTCATGATCACGGAGGAATCATAAGAAGAGGAGGAAGAAAACATAGCGAAAAGAGCGGGGAAATTAGAGACTAAAAATTACGATTTTATTAGTGTCAATTGTAAAAAGAAGAATACATAAAATTGAGATTACAAGAGAAACTACAAGCTTTGAATTGAAATAGTTACCATCATAAGAAATAAAGGAGGAGCATAAGAACTACTAGAAACATGAAAATAGTACAAGAAAATGAAATTCTAATCCTAATAATTCGTCCTTGAAGATCTGGAGGAGCTGGCTTTATATAGCTGGAAAAATGAGGTTACACGCCCTTGGTCACGCCCGTGACCAAGGGCGTGTAAGGGGCGTGATCGAAGCAGCAGCGGAGAGGGCGCCTTCTGGAGTAATTGCGAGCTTTTCGGCCTTGTCACGCCCTAGGTCACGCCCGTGACCTGGGGCGTGTAATCTTGAAATAGTGCTGCTGGCGGGACACTCTGGCGGGAAGAAGTTCGGGGCGAGTCACGCCTGTGACTGGAGGTCACGCCCTAGGTCACGCCCGTGATCGAGGGCGTGTAACTTTAAATGACGCGGCGGCTCTATCTGGATGCTGGTGGCGTGGTCCCGGCCGTGACTTGGATGTCACGCCCTTGGTCACGCCCGTGACGTGGGGCGTGTACTTGGCGAATCTTCACAGAATGGGCCCGAAGTGGCGGCAGCAGGTCTGGAACACATCTTAGGCTGACACGCCCTTGGTCACGCCGTGACCTTGGCCATGTACTTGACATTTTTACTCAAAGTGCCAGAAAACCTGCAAAACATAAAATAAGCTTAAATTAGTTGAAGAAATTAAAAAGGAACAGATTAAATAAGAAAATACATATAATTTATATAAATTCAATTTAAAACTATATTAAAATAATACTAAAAGATGAGTACAAAAAGTACTCATCAAACACCCCCATACTTGAGATTTTGCTATTCTAGAGCAAAAGAGTGAGGAAAGAATTACAAGACATCGATATTATTTCTAATTAACTAAAATTTTATTAAACCATGAATAAGTCAAAGGCAAATTTTAGGAATTCAAGAATTAAGTCATAAGTTATGTTGATAATTTAAAAAGAGAAATTTGTTTAGCTAACTACTTCTCAAGATAACTATTTAGCAATCAAAATTATAGAAATTTTCAAACAAAATTAGATTGAAATTATAAACACTCTAACATAAAAGAAGCTTAAGGAAAAGACACCTACTAAAATACTGCTCTCTTAATAATTTAGTTTAGGACTAGAAACAATGAAATTGGCTAGGGATGGGTTTGAACGAAATGGCAAATGAAGAGTTCTTGAATAGAGGTGATGAATTTTATCCTCTCGCCTCATTTGAATACGAAATTGTATATGTTTAGGAAAATAATGAATTTTATCCTCTTATTTTCCATGCCATATAATCTTTTAACAATTCTCTTCAATCAAAAACCCAAAATGTATATGTTTTAGATGTAATGAATTTTATCCTCTTACATCATGACATATAATCTTTTAAATAATTTTGGGTGCATATGTTTTTGGAAATAATGAATTTTATCCTCTTATTTCCATGACATATGATCTTTTTCTACATTTTTTTTATTTGCCAACAAAGGGTGAGGGGGAAGAAATACTTCTAGTTTATAAATTAAATTATTTTGAGAGCAAAATTTTTTTTAGTGGAATGAAATTTCCTAAGTTCTTAAAGTTAAAAGAGAATATAATAGAAATCTAGATATGTTTAGCCAATTTGCCATAAAATGAAGCTATTTAAAATTAAACGGAGAAGTAGTGCTAAATAAATTCTCTAATTGAATAAAAAACATAAAGTGTTTCTTAAAACTAAATTACTTCAAATTTAGTTTTAACAAATTCTGATCAAATAAAATATTTAGCTAAATTAAAAATGTTGGAATACTTATAATCGTACCTCAAACTAAATTTCTAGAACATTAAAAACAACAAGGCTAGGCGTATTTATTATTATTATTTTTTTATTATTTCTTGGACTTCCCAAGGGCTACCTGGTGAAGGGTTCGCAAGGTACTAGGAGCTGTGATGGGAATTCAAGCCCAAAGCGCCCTTTCCAAGAAATTACATTTTTTTAATTTTTATAAATTTTTTTTATCAAATAAAAATACAGGGAATGCAAAGCTACACCCCCATACTTAAAATTAAACATTGTCCCCAATGTTTAAAACTATGTATGAAGAATACTTGAAAGAAAAACTTGTAAAAGAAGAATATAAGAAATTAAAGATGAGCAAGGGGTGCCTCCCAAGAGCGCTTTGTTTTTCCCGTCTTTAAGCTAGACCGTTAGTGTTAGCTAAAAGGAAAATAGAATTTAAGGTGCACGGGCAACTCCCTGAATATGCGTTGCGGGAATTTGGATGTGATCCGTTGCCCGGCGACTCCTCCACTTGCTATTTGATTCTCCTTGTTGCTTTTAGGTTGAGAGTGTAAATTCGAATCACCTATCCATACCTGAGGTGATTTGATTTTTTGTAGATGAGCGGCAAATGGGTCTGCGATGACGTTTAGTTGCGACGGCTCATCCTCTACATGAAAATCATTAGGAATTGAAGAATCAAAAGCAAAGGGGTCTGAAACAATTTCACGAGGAGTAACTTGTGAAAGAAAAAGATTAAAATCTGATTGTTCGTTTAAAATAAAGGTTTTCTCCCCTAAAATAATCGTTATGTCAAAACGCGTAGAATCGTCATTTTCATTTATTTCATTTTCAAAAATAGGTGGCGTTAGCGAATTATCATGAAAATGCGACAAATTTTGACTTAACGAATTTTCTAAAATCTGGGAGGGAGGAGAAATTAGGGAATCAAAATTTTTAGGAGATGAAATTTCTTCATCGCCGCGAAGACTATCCGGGTGGCCTGCCCACCATGAATAATCCACGTCGGTAAGTGAAAAAGAATCACCAGCGTTATCTGGATTATAAAAAGTATTTTTCTTATAATAATTATTTTCCTCATGAAAAATATTAGAATAAATATCATGAAAATTATTTTCATAAGATTCATGAGAATTACCTTTATTAAAATTAAAAATATTTTCATAAGAAAATTTTTGAGAATTTAAATTATAGCTAGAATTCTCATAAGAGTTAGAAAAATTATAAGAATCATAGAAATTATTTTGAGAAAAATTATTTCCATAATTAGAATAAAAATTATTTTCACTATTAAAATTTTGAGAATTTTGAAAATTAGAATTATTAGCGTTAGGAAAATTATTCTCGTAGAAATTTGAAAAATTATTTTCACAAAAATTGCTTTCATAGGAAAAATTATTTTGATAATTGTTATGAAAACTATTTTCTTTATTAAAATTTTGAGAATTTTGCGAAGAATGTTCCCTAATAACATTATTTATCCTAGCCGCGGCTTCTAAATCATTGATTTTATCTTGAAGCGCGTTAATAGAAGCAAAAAGTTCGAAGACATTATTAGCATTCTCAAGCGTGCCGGATAGCCAAAACATTTTTGTTTTTTGAAAAACAAACGGATTTTAAATGAATGGAATTGAAATAAAAAATAAGATTTTTTTTTTTATATTTTAATAAATAAAAAAAATGATAAAATTGATAAAATTCACTCTTTTCAAAATATCAACAAATATCCCCGGCAACGGCGCCAAAAACTTGATGCATAAAAAAGCGTCGCAGTTATAAAAATACTTGACGTGCAAAATTATAACTACAAACGATATCGGCAAGTGTACCGTATCGAGTGAAGTATAGGATCTCGTAAGATCAAGGTCGAATTAGACTCGGGTCATGTTAAGTACTTCTACTTCGAGTGAATGTTTATCATTTTACCGATAGAAGAATAAGGCTGGGTTTATGTAATTTAATTTTACTAATTAATAAAAACTAGCGCACGGCTTTCGAATCACCTTAGACTAAGCAAAAGAAACGTGTAGTAGAAATCGATCTCGTGTTAGAGTGGCCTTGACCGCGGAGGTTCCAAAAGCATGAGTGCTCCTCTCTCGAGGGTTGGCTCAACTAAGCTTAAGTTGCACACGACCGAACTCTCGTTCTATAATCAAGTGGCTTAAGACTTGCTTTAAGAGAAGGACCTCACTAGGATGTTAATCTCGTCCAGAAGAGTTACGTATGTCCTCTCTCGAGGGGTACATTCGACTCTCTTTACCAATGACCGATCCGTCTTAAGGGACTCTCGGCCGTCAAAAGATGAAAACCGTTACTAGAACGAGTTGGCCATGGTAAATCGTAAGCGTTTTAACACTAAGAACAGAATTCTAAAACACAAAAAGAGATTGCATCATCCTTGGATCATCTAAGCCGAGCACAAAAGTGATTAGTTGCTCATGATCACGGAGGAATCATAAGAAGAGGAGGAAGAAAACATAGCGAAAAGAGCGGGGAAATTAGAGACTAAAAAATACGATTTTATTAGTGTCAATTGTAAAAAGAAGAATACATAAAATTGAGATTACAAGAGAAACTACAAGCTTTGAATTGAAATAGCTACCATCATAAGAAATAAAGGAGGAGCATAAGAACTACTAGAAACATGAAAATAGTACAAGAAAATGAAATTCTAATCCTAATAATTCGTCCTTGAAGATCTGGAGGAGCTGGCTTTATATAGCTGGAAAAATGAGGTTACACGCCCTTGGTCACGCCCGTGACCAAGGGCGTGTAAGGGGCGTGATCGAAGCAGCAGCGGAGAGGGCGCCTTCTGGAGTAATTGCGAGCGTTTCGGCCGTGTCACGCCCTAGGTCACGCTCGTGACCTAGGGCGTGTAATCTTGAAATAGTGCTGCTGGCGGGAAACTCTGGCGGGAAGAAGTTCGGGGCGAGTCACGCCCGTGACTGGAGGTCACGCCCTCAGTCATGCCCGTGACCGAGGGCGTGTAACTTTAAATGACGCGGCGGATCGATCTGGATGCTGGTGGCGTGGTCCCGGCCGTGACTTGGATGTCACGCCCTTGGTCACGCCCGTGACCTGGGGCGTGTACTTGGCGAATCTTCACGGAATGGGCCCGAAGTGGCGGCAGCAGGTCTGGAACACATCTTAGGCTGACACGCCCTTGGTCACGCCGTGATCTTGGCCGTGTACTTGACATTTTTACTCAAAGTGCCCAGAAAACCTTCAAAACATAAAATAAGCTTAAATTAGTTGAAGAAATTAAAAAGAAACAGATTAAATAAGAAAATACATATAATTTATATAAATTCAATTTAAAACTATATTAAAATAATACTAAAAGATGAGTACAAAAAGTACTCATCACATTGTAGAAAGCATGCTAGGTTATCTAGTGCATTTCATAAGTAAAGAGTAGTATAGAATTAGCATTAGGATCCAATACTCATGAGAAGAAGTGTTATGGAAGATAATGATGTGCACATAAGTGTATTTTGAATAGAGTAAACAAATGTTTTAATCATAAATACAAGAGATATGTAAGGTAAAGAGAACAAAAAAACACAAATAATTTTACTTCCACGCACTTCAATGCACAAACAAAAATGTACAACAACCAAGGTGCTTTGCACACACAATGCTCATTAAGACTTATCAGGGTGCAAAGTAGTGCTTGGGGGATCACATAATTTTATTCTTCAATATTGATTTTTTATTGTGATTCGGTGTACTTAAGAATAAGTGGTTTTTATTTTGAAAGAAAGTTATGGTTTGCAAAAGATACTTTACTATTCTTTCCAAGGTGCTCAACCTCACAACGCTTATTAAGACTTATCAGGAGGTTCAAGTAGTGTTTGGTGGAGTTATCTTTGTCACTTTATTTTATAATTTTGTTTTGTACAAAGTTCTCCGAATACACTTGTTTTGCAAATCAATAGATTTTATGAAAAAAATATAAACACTTTTCTTAAATTTTAAAAGTGCAAATAAAGGAGTGTAGGTAAGATACTTGTGCAATTTTAATTCATTGAACTAATACAAAACATACACAAGCATTCATAGATTAAACACAAATGTAGACAATGCCAAAATAAGTGAGTGAATAAAGATCATTATCAAGCATAAAACATTTACTCATATTTAGAGGCATGTTACGCATAGTTCTACACAACTTTTACAATATAATTGATGCACATATTAATAGATGTATCAAAGCATGATGAAAGCAATGTTCAAAGTAGTTTGAAAAGATAAATTGCAACATTATAGAAGTTCTAAATAATAGATTAAATCATGCTTGATTTTCAATGAAGTTCATACAATATTTTTGATATTTTTAAAGAGTAATTTTTATTTAAAGTTTGAACTCATAAAATTGATCTTGGACTTCCCGAGGACTACCTTGTGAGAGGTTCGCCCGGTACTAGGTGATATGATGGGATGATAGCCCAAATCACCCTTTCGCAAGATACATAGAAAAGTTATGTTTAGAAGAATAATTTTGATACTTGTTTTTGTTTTATTTTATATTTTTGTAGTTGATTTTTACAAATAAAAGCATATTTTGTAATTTTTGCTTTTGTAATTTTTATATTTGATTTTTGCATAAAGATGAACTTTAAATAAAGGAAACAACACAAGCGAAAAAACAAAACATATTTTTTGTAATTTGGGCTTTGTAGTTTTGTATTTGATTTTTCAAAAAATAAAGAAACACAGAAGTGCAAAACTAAGTAGAAAATATAGATTTATATATTTTAAGAGATTTTTAGAAATTTAAAAAATACAGAAAAATGAACATGGACGCTAGCGCCTGCGGTAGCGCTAGCGTGGGAGACAGTGAACGATTTTTTAGGATTTTAGAAATTTTGATTGGTGGTCTTGATTAGGTGTCCCAATAGTAGTTCCATGCTGAAGTTGCTGATTTTTAGGAGATGTTTTCGATGGTCCAAATTGCATGAAACGTTAGCGATTTCTTATATGACTTGACAAAATAATCATTGCACGAGATATATTTACTTATGTTTTCATTTTGACTTTTCTAAAGACTTGTGCTTATAACTTAAAAAAAAATAGGAAATGAAAACCCAAGATATCATGTTTGAACAAATCAAATATGCATGGTTTCGGTGAACAAGGAGTAATGTTCACGCAAATAGTAACATGGATATGCCCTGACATATAAAACCTAACATAGATATAAAGATTCTTTAGGTGGCAATGTTAGTATGATAAATTTGAGATTAATGTTATGCCAAAGTTTGATTGTGTTTCAACTTAGAGACCTATAATGGAGTGACAATTCTATTTGATTTGATATCAAAATGATTCATAGGTCTAAACTAGAAATAAATCACAATACACACATAATACACCATTACACCAACCATGGTAAACAATTATAATGTCAATTGTTATCATATAATTTGTGCTAGTTGTTTATGGATGATTCTTGATATGAATTATGATTTTAGAGATGTTTAGCAAAGTATATCACTAGATCATGGTGGTGTTTGTGAATTCAATATTCATTATGAGGATAACTTCTTTCAACACATTT
This sequence comes from Dactylorhiza incarnata, assembly GCA_033032865.1. Taxonomy (NCBI): domain Eukaryota; kingdom Viridiplantae; phylum Streptophyta; class Magnoliopsida; order Asparagales; family Orchidaceae; genus Dactylorhiza; species Dactylorhiza incarnata. The sequence goes on along the minus strand of JAWHQI010000001.1, from coordinate 19,094,445 downwards.
TAGTGATTTTCCTTTAACTAAGAATTTTGAATATATATGTGATTTTTTGATAGGTGAACAATAGTGATGGTTTAGATCATGTTTGACATCAAGGAGAGAACACAATATAATTTTTTGTTGTGAACAATGACACCCATATTGAAAGTTGAGCTTTTATTTAAATTTTGAATTTTCTTTTAGATCAAGTTATTTCACTAAACCACTTGTTGGTGAAGGCTAGGAATCTTAATAGCCTAATAACCGGATTTAATTTGAAATATCTTATAGCAAATTTAGAGTTTGATTCATATGGATAATATAAGATATTTATAATAATAAAAGATAGGTCATCAAAATAAAAATATGATTTTTAATTTTGATCAAAAAATGATTTATAAACTCATTAAGCTTTATGAGATAAAATCATATTTCCAATACTATATAGGTTGACCATGGCATGATAGTTTAAAAAGAACACAAAAAGAAAAAGATAGAAAAGACATTAAAGCACATCATGAAGTAGAAATTTGTGTATTTTATTTTAATTGATTTCTACTTCATGCAAATGATGGGATACTAATGAATAAGAGATTTAGGTATCCAAAGAGGACCGGGAGTGACGGTTCCTTTGGGTACCCAAATACATCGTGTTTTCTTTTGGGGAGATATGTTTGAATGAGCCCTTTCGTTTGACATTAATGTGTCATTCTTAAGTATGGGTTTCCATTCGTACCATGAAAAAAATGTAATTTTTGTTTTTCAAATTTCCATAATCATTACTCTTGAATTTATTATATAATGGAAATTTGTTTTCATTTGAATTTAAGTTGGGAAAAGAATGTGATGAATGGATCCTTGCATTTAAGTTTTCATTTTTGCTTTTTGGTCTCCATTCAAGACTTAGTTTATGATTTCCAAAAGCTTTTTGTTTCTTATTCCCAATATTAGGTTTAAGTAAGGTATTCATATTTGTATTCATCTTGCTTTTGGATATTGTTTGATTTTGTGAATTTGTATTTACAATTTTCATAAGTAAGTTGATTTTTTATTTTAATTCATCATTTTTAATTTTTAAATTATGTCTAGCTTTATTATAAGTGATTATGCTATTTTTAAGAATGGAAACAATTGAATCAATATGATCTTGATAGTTGTTTCTATATTCATCAAATGTTTCATCCATCTCTTTAATTTCAATTTTATATTCTTTACACTTAGCATAATCATTTATCAAAGATGAATTTTCTAAATGCAATTTTTCATTTTGTTCTTTTATAAAAATAATTTCTTTTTTAAGTTCCTTAAATTTTTCTTTAATATTATTGCAATCAAGACAAGGTTTTTTATTTTCAATTGAAGTGACATGAGTAAAGCTAGATAAATCAGATTTTGATACTACTTTAACTTTTGCTTTTAAATTTTTATTTTCTAAGCGCAATTTGCAATTTGCATTTTTTAGTTTCTTAAGTTTGCGCTTTGTAATTTGTAGCAATTGTAAAGTAGAAATGGAAGTACAAGCGATAAAGTTTGATTTCCTTACATTGCTTTTGGATGAGGGAGGATTTGAACATAATGTTCTTTGTCTTCTTCTTGGCACTCCTCTTCCAAAAGTAAGATTGCTTCCTCTCTTTCCTTTGATGTGTGGTCTATTGATTCGTCATGAGGAGGGCATTCTTGATGATTTGTGCACGCTTGCATATTCTCCGGTTCTTGCGATTGTTCCATACCTGTAGATGGAGAATCATACATTTCTTCAAAAAATTGCCATACTTTATATGCACTTGAAAAGCAATATATCAATTTGAAAATTTTATTAGATAGAAAGCAAAACAAATAGTGTTTAGCTTTTGCATTTAATTGAAGTTCTTTTTTATTTGATTCATTTGCGGGTCTTGCTATTGCTAAATTCCAAACTTCGATGTCTAAAGTTTTAATAAATTTTTCAATTAAGATTTTCCATCCTTTGTAATTTGTCCTTTCAAATAAAGGTGGTGCAAGTGATTTTTCCTCTTCACAAAAATCTCCCCCACTAGTAGAAGCGAGATCATGAGACGCCATTATTCCCGGTTGTTAAGCCGATTGTAATAAAACCGCTCTGATACCACTTGTTGGATCGGTCGGCGCCCTTAGAGGGGGGGGGGTGAATAAGGGTTTTCAAAAACTTTATATTTTATTTAGAAAACTTTGGAATATTGCAATAAAAAAACAAGAAGTCAAGTAAAACAAAAAAAGAGAGACAAGCTTTATTGATATTAAATAAGTTTTACAAAACTTGATCTTAATGGCGCTAGAGATCGGAGGCGAATAATAAAAACTCTTTTTCGTTTTTTATACCGATTCGTATCCCCACGAACCGGTTGGCTTTAGCCGATCTCTCCCCAGATACGGCCTCAAGCCGCTCTAGCCAATCTATCCCCAAAAAGGCCTCGAGCACCCCCTAGACCTAGCCTAGATCTAGTCGCCAACACGAGACGAATTTCAGCCCTAAGTCCTACCCCAGACCTAGTCGCCAACATGAGGCGATTTCACTTAAACGATTACAAGAAAAGATGTGAAATGAAAAAGACAATAATATAAAAACTCCCTCTATTTGGATCTCTTGGAGAAGTAGACGAAGACGCAGAGAATGATCATAGTCGATGCGGTCTTTCGTCACGATGATGAAGCATGCTGAAATATTCTCCACGTATCTCCTTAAGCCTTCATGGATTTGTGGGAGTATCACTCTGAATCTTCCTCTCTCTGTTGTGGCACGAAGCTCTAGAGTTTGGGATTGTAGGAGGATGAAGAAGACGGAGCCAAAGCATCCAATTTATAGCCTTCACGCTACCGCCGGCGCTAGCGCTACCGTCGGCGCTAGCCCAGATTAGGAAACGTTTTGCGCGGCAGGATCTTCAATCCGCGGCAACATTTTGATCTATGCCTCTTGTGCGCCATGCTACCGCCAGCGCTAGTAGCTACCGCCGGGCGCTAGCTCTTTCTAAAAACACTGCCGGAATCGCGCTAATCATCGCTAGCGCCGGGCGCTATCGCTACCGCCGGCGCTAGTGAGCCTTTTCGAATTTTGGCTTCAATTTTGGGGGCAGTCATCATGAGTACTCCTTGAGTCATATGGACTATGTTAACCTGCACACTTGAACACACAAGATCAAATACACATAGGATTTGTTATTCTCAAACCTAGGAGATGCGGAAGACCATGTTCCAACAATCCCCATGCCCTTTCTCTTTCCATAGTCAGGAGCATTTCCATGACTAATGGAGCTTCCATTCATCCAGTGACCATGCATACTGTCCTGATCATACTTATTTGAGGGAAGCACTAACTTTTGAAAGGTGGTATTAGGCTCTGCTTTAGTTTTGCCCCTTTCTCCATTCCCAGCAACTTTTGTCCCTTCATCGAAAACCAATCCCCTCCTATTTCCATGGGAGGAGAAGGTGTCAATGATGGGCAGTACAGTTTTGGGCTTAGAGAATTGAGCCACCAAGCTTCTTTCCTTAAGAAGGTCATTCTCAAGTTTCATGATAAGCTCTTCTCTTTGGCTTCTCTCATCATAAAGCTTGTCCATGATTTTCTTGAGCTCATAGGAGTTGGTGCCCTCATTGGGGAACATACCCATTTCCTTCTTCATCTCAGCCTTAATGGGCCTGAGTGATTCTAGCTCCTTAGCCTGCTTCTTAGCAAGCTTCTTGCTCTTTCTCAGAGCTCCCAAGAGATCACCAAACTGTTCTATTAAATCTGCATGGTTCTTATTGTTGCATGATGATCAGTCTTCTACATCATCTTTAGAAGACGAACAATCACCTGATGCACTCTTGGTTTTCTTAATTGAAACAGGTACTAAAGGTGTGTGAGTAATGCATACCTTATCATGATGTGATTTATCATGATTTTCTTCATTTGATAGAGCCATCAACCCACGGACTTCCTCATCCTCGGAGTCACAGTAAGTGAGAGCCAAGGGTGCTCTTATTCTTTCTCCTGCTCCAGAGCATTCTTCATCTTCTGATTCACTGTCTTAAGTAGTCAGTGGTGCTCTGATGCATACATCTTCATGAGAGGTTTCTTCTTCAAAATCTTCCTCTGACCCTTCTTTGAGGACTTCTAAGAAGTCTCACATGTCCTTTGTTGTTGTGCAACAACTCAGCTTCTGGTGTGTTGCCAGATCCACTGCACCAGCTAGAATGCTTCTTGCTTCTTTGTCCAAGCTGGCAAGAAGAGTCTCATCTTTTAATATTTTCATGGAGGGACCTTTTTGAACAATCAAAAACATTCTTGGATCCATTGCCTCCATGAGTATTCTTGCTCTAACTTTCCAAAGGGCAAAGTTCTCCCTGGAATAGACAGCTATTCTTGACTCCATGGCTATGAGACTTGGACACCCACTGGCAGATCTGTTCAAGATGTTAAGCTTTTCTTTGAACAACCTACCTCTGATACCACTTGTTGTTTATTGGGTGTCAACTTATCACCTAGAGGGGGGGGGGAGTGAATAGGTTTTTCATATTATTTTATCCCCTTTAGGTGTTCTTGAATTCTGATTAGTAGATCTATAAGATATAAAGCATAGCATAGAAGACACACAGGAATTTATAGAGGTTCCTCAAGACAGGGTGTCTTGAGTTGTCCTCTTTCCCTCTGCGCCTACCTAGCAGTGTGCTAGGCTCGGCAAACTCCGCCAAATCTTCAGGCCCTCAAGCCTTACAACACGGACCCGCAAGTCCTACAGCCTAGGCCCGCAAGCCCCTACTACACCCGAGCCTGCAAGCTCGACACTCAGGACCTCAAGCCCTACACAACATAGACCCGCAAGTCCTGTGCCTACAGCCTAGGCCCGTAGGCCTCTACTGCGCCCGAGCCTTCAAGCTCGACAAGATTGGACCCACAAGTCCACTGCCCTGGCCCTTATGCCTCACAGCTCTTCAGCCCTCAAGCTAGACAAATAGGCTCGCAAGCCTTACAAGAAATTACAGTAGAAAAACAACTGCTTCTTCTACCGGAGGAAGATCGGCAACTTTAGCCTGATGAAGATTGGCTTCTTTAGGTTGAAGAAGATGCTTCTTGATTTGGAGTTTTAGCACTGGATCTTCTTCAGCCTCCTCTTCTTTTGCCGGATGTTGATCGGCTACTTTTCAGTCGATGAAGATGACTGATTCTTCAGAGAACACTTGATGCTTGTTCTCTGCTTGATCTTCTTCTTCTCCGCCGAGAATACTGTTCTATTGAAGTGTAGCGGCGGGATTCTTTCTCGTTCTTTTTCTCTATTTCTGAAGCATACTTTTCTAGGGCATCACTGTTCCCTTTATAGGACAGATGAGCCGCATAACGGTCACATGTGATGTCCTTTAATGTCAGATGCCCATTCCATAAGAGCACGCACTGATTGGACAATCAGGCGGCGACATTAAATGCTGACAGCGCATCCGCAACATTTGAATCTGTCTCGACGATATTTCCATTGTTACGACATCATGGACAATATCTCGACGATACGACTTTGTCGATCCCTTAAGCCTTGTTAGATCATCAATTCTTCTTGCTTCTACCTCTGATACTGGTATCTCGATGATACGAGACATTCTGGCGCTTCTGCATATACGACGATATGTTATCTCTGACTGTGTCATCGTAATCACCTTGTTCTCTCGACGACATGCCTTCTTTACGACGAAGTTCAACGCCATCAGTCATACCTAGCCTTTTAAGCGACAAGGCTTCTTCACGACGATGTCTGTTCTTCTCGACGACAAGGACACTTTGGTGAAGTCGACGATACCGCTTCTTCTTGACGACATTTCTTCCTTTTGTCTTCATTCTCCTCTGCATTCGACGAACGACAATCTTCATTCGACGAACAGCGTTCTGCGTTCGACAAGCTTCATTCTTCTGTCCCGTATCTGTGTTCGATGAACTCCATTCTGCGATCGACGATCTTGCTGAGTCTCAGCGTTCGACGATCTTGCTGAGCCTCAGCGTTCGACGATCTTGCCAAGTCTCAGCGGTCGACTGACTCGCCAATCTCACCGTTCGGCGAACACGCTGATGAGTACTTTTTGTACTCATCTTTTAGTATTATTTGAATATAGTTTTAATATGAATTTATATAAATTATATGTATTATCTTATCGAATTCATTTCTTTTTATTTCATTAACTAATGTAAGCTTGTTTATGTTTGTCAGGTTTCCTGGGCACTTTTGAGAAAAATTCCAAAGTACACGTCCATGGTCACGGGCGTGACCATGGGGCGTGACAGCCTAGATGTGTTTCAGACCCGATTCCGCCACACCGGGGTCATTCCGTGAAGATTCGCCAAGTACACGCCCCAGGTCACGGGCGTGACCAAGGGCGTGACCCAGTGTCACGGTCGCGACTCGCCACAGCATCCAGAGCACGCCTGCCACGTCATTTAAAGTTACCGCCCCAGTTCACGGGCGTGACTAGGGGGCGTGACATCCAGGTCACGGGCGTGACTCGCCCCGCACTTCTTCCCGCCAGAGTTTCCTGCCAGCAGCACTATTTCATGATTACACGCCCCAGGTCACGGGCGTGACCTAGGGAGTGACACGACCGAAATGCTCGCAATTACTCCAGAAGGCGCCCTCTCCGCAGCTGCCGGTATCACGCCCCTTACACGCCCCTTGGTCACGGGCGTGACCAAGGGCGCGTAACACCAAAAATTCAGCTATTTAAAGGGAGCTTCTCCAGATGATCAGGGACCAGTTTTTAGGATTAGATACTTCGTTTCATATTTATTTTTCATGTTTTAGTAGTCTTGTAATCCTTTTTATTTATGCAAATTGTAATTTCCTTTTCATAGTTTGTAATTTCTTTTATCAATAAAATAGTTTTGTTTTCTCAATCTATTCTCTCTTTTTTTCATGAACTCTTCTATTTTCTTTAATTCTTCTATCTCTATGAGTAACTAAATTCCAATTAGTACTCGACCGAGATGATCTGAGGAGAATATAATCTATGGTTTAGCTTCTCTTTCTCCCCATTAGAATGCTTAAGATTTATTCTTGAACTTTTATTGAATTGAGATTATATTGTCGATATATAATTCTCATCTTTGTTTCGCAATCTAATAACCGAGAGGTTTTGATTTCGAATCGATCATTTCAAGAATAAAGAGGGTTGAATGCACTCCTCATGCGAGGATGACATAATTCTCCTGGATTGGAGTCAATTCCAATAGAGGGGTTCACAACGATAAGGTGATTTTAGATCTTGATTCTAGAACGAAAGTTCGTTTGATCGACTAAACTCAGTTGAGCGTATCCTTGAGAGAGGTACGTTCATAATTCGGGAACCTCCACGGTCAAGTAATTTCTTAAGGGAATTAGAAGTTTGATTTATTATATTTATTTTCCAAAGTGATTCAAAGTAGAGTGCTACCCTTTTTACTTTTCTTATTAATCTTATGTTAATTTTCTTTTTTCGCACCAACCTCAAGTTTTAATTGATAAAATAATAGAGACTTTCTTGAAGTAAGATTACTCAACCGCCTCGAGTCTAATACGACCTTAGTTTCTTACAACCTATACTACATTCGATACGGTACACTTGTCGTTGTCGTTTGCAAGCATAGTTTTGTGCGCATCAAGTTTTTGGCGCCGTTGCCGGGGACACGGTTGATATTTCTAAAAAAGAAATATTTATTAATTTTATCGTTCTCTTTCTTCTCCCCCTTCTCTTTAAATTTTTTTTTTTAAATCTTAAAAAGCGCAATCTAAATTCTCGAAAAGGACGCTTTGGGCTTGAATTCCCATCATAGCCTCTAGTACCTTGCAAACCCTTCACCGGGTAGATCTTGGGAAGTCCGTGACTAATTTAACCCGCTTTTTGAAAAAAAAATTTATATAATAAAAATATTTTTAAAATTTCATTTATTTGAGTAAAGGTTGTTCCCTTTTTATTTTTTAATATGAAAGAATCTGAATTGGCCGTTAAGGTTGCCGAGCTTCAAAACCAACTTTATCTCTTACAAGCCGCACGAGAACGCCAATTTAGTTGTCATTATTGTGGTGCGCCTCATCAAAGTGAGGAATGTTATTTACTTTCTTATTATCAAAATAATTATTATGAAAATAATTTTCCTCAATATTATGTAAATAATTTTGATAATACTTACGATCGTAATTTTTCATCTTTTAATGAAAATAATTTTTCAAACTTTGATGAAAATAATTTTTCTAATTTTAATGAGAATAATTTTTCGACATTTAATAATTGTTCTTCTAGCTCCGAAGTTGATTATTCCTCGTGGCATGCTCACCCGGATAGTTCCCGGAGCAACGAAGATAAATCTTTAGATCCAAATTTTTGTTTTTCTTCTTATACACTGCAGTCTTCGTTCTCTAATTTGAGGGAAATTTCGCAGATCCAAATAGATACTTCCCCCCAAAATTTAGAGGAAAATATTATTTCGTCTAATGCTTTTTCTTATTTTCACGAAAATAACTTTTCGGCTTCTAATAATTTTTCTTCTAGCCCCGAAGTAGATTATTCTTGGTGGCAAGGTCACCTGGATAGTTTTCGGGGCGATGAAGATAAATCTTTAGATCTGAATTCTTGTTCTTCTTCTTTTGCGCTGTAATTTTCTTTCTCTAATTTTGGGGAATGTCCGTTTTTTCAATTTGATACTCCACCCCAGAATTTAGATGAAAATTTTATTTCTCCTAGTGCTTTTTCCTTGTTTTTGGAAAATTTAGTTATGGAGGAACATGATTGTTTATGTACTCCCATAATTTCTTTTTCCAAAGATGAAGAAAAATCCTCTTACCAAGAAATTCTTAATGTTTTGGGAACCCCGTATGAACTAGAAGAAAAACAAGTTTCTTCCCCCACTTCACCCGGATCTTCTTTTCTTTATCATGAATTTTCGCAAATCTCTTCTATTTTAATTCAACTGGAAATTCATGAAATTTTAGTGTCCGAAAATCTTATTCCGCTTGGTAGTGCACTAGATTCTTCCAATGAAAATTTTATTTTAGAAAAGGAACAACCAGAGCTTAATTTTATATTTTCGCGAGCGCCTCCTCCTTGCGAAAAATTACCTGAATCGTTTATTTATGATTCTTTATACACTAACAATTTTCAGGTTGAAGATGAGTCGTTGCTACCCCAAATAATCGACGATCCATATGTCGCTCATCTATATAAATTCAAATCACCTCAGGTATGTATAGGTGATTTGGATTTACATATTCAAATTCAAAGACAAACAAAGAATCACATGTTAAGCGGAGGAGTTGTCGGGCGACTTACGCCGGCACATTCACCTACGCGTGAATTAGGGGAGTTTCCTGTTCACTTCTCTTTCAAATTTCTGTTTTCCTAACAATAACCGTCTAGCTTAAAGACGGGAAAAAGAAAGCGCTCTTGGGAGGCACCCCTTGCTTATCTTTAATTTTCATGCATTTTTCTTTTAAAAAATTATTTTTCAAATGTTCTTCATACTTAGTTTTAAACATTGAGGACAATGTTTAATTTTAAGTATGGGGGTGTAGCTTAGAATTCCCTGTATTTTTATTTGAAAAAAAATTATTATAAAAATTATAAAAATCTAATTTCTTGGAAAGGGCGCTTTGGGCTTGAACTCCCATCATAGCTCCTAGTACCTTGCGAACCCTTCACCGGGTAGCCCTCGGGAAGTCCAAGAAATATTATAAAAAAAAAATTTATGATAATAAATATGCCTAGCCTTGTTGTTTTTATTTTTCTAGAAATTTAGTTTGAGGTTTGATTATAAGTATTCTTTCATTTTTAATTTAGCTAATATTTTGTTTTATGAAAATTTGTTAAATTTAAATCTGAAGTAATTTGGTTTTAAGAAACATTTTATGTTTATAATTCGATTAGAGAATTAATTTAGCACTTTTTCTCTGTTTAATTTTAAATAGCTTCACTTTGTGGTAAATTGGCTAAACATCTCTAGATTTCTATTATATTCTCTTTTTGAAAGACTTTAATTAAGGGTAGCTAATCACCTAGAGGGGGGGTGAATAGGTTATTTTAAAAACTATTGCAGTTATTGATTATAACAAAAATAAAACTGATCAGAGCTTTCAAGAATAAGAACACACACAGAAAAGACACACCGAATTTTATAGTGGTTCCCCTTATCTTGGGTAATCCACTTTCCCCCTTCTCCCCTTCTAGCAGTGTGCTAGATAGGGTTTATATCTCCTCCAGATCTCAGACCACAAATAGGTCTTACAGCTCAGATCACAACAGATCTTACAGTCTCAGATCTCACAGATCTTACCCTCTCAGATCTCAGCAGATCCTACAAACTCAGATCTCACAGATCCTACCTCAACCTTTATAACTAGGCCTACAGCTCAGATTCACCCCTGAATCCTACAACTCAGATCACACCTGATCTTACAACTCAGATCCTTGACAAATCCTACACTCAGATCTGACAACTCAGATCCTACAGGAATTTATAAAGAGAATAACAAATACTAAGACTCAGATTTCAGATTGTTGAGTCTTCTTGATCTGCCTGAATGATCAGACAGAAATCTTCAATAGAACAGCAGCAGCAAATGATCTTCTTGATTCGATAGGCTGTGATGACTGTTCTTCTTCTTCTTAGGAAGACAGATTCTTCCTTCTTGATCTTCTTCTTTCAGAAAGATGTATCAGCGCCAGATTACTGAATGAAATCTTAAAGTTAGATTGGTTTTGAAAGGGAAGATGACTTATTCAGAATCTTTCTCTAACTTTCCCTCAGACTGATGGAGACGATAATGGCTTTCGAAAGATAGGAAAAACTAACTTAACTACATAACCCATAGGTCATGCCTTCTATTTACAGCCCGCCATCTGCAACATTTGTTACGCTCCTCCACGTCAGCATGATGTTAAGTCTTCAACGGTCTTCAATGTCTTCTAAATAAATAAAGGCTTAGCTAGCTGTAGAAGATATTCCTCAGTTTAGAGTATTTGTAAAAGAGGCGTTGAGCACTGAGCATCTCTGTCGACGCTTTTTCCATTAGGCATCGAGCGATATGTAGATACTCGACGCATACTCCTTAGACTGAAGCTCTCGACTCCTCTTTCTTAGGCGTTGAGCAATCAACAGTAAGTCGATGCTTTTTATCTGTAGAAATCGAGCAACATATAGAGGCTCGACGCTTCTTAACTAATCCTTCATATCTCGACTCTTCTTGTTTGCGCTGAGCTGACTGAAGTTTAGTCGACACTTTTCTTTCCACGGCGTCGAGTGATATAACTTGGCTCGACGCTTCCAAACTTGGTCTCTGAAATTCAGCGGCGACCTTGTCTATTTGAGCAATGGACATGAGTCAACGCTTCTGGGTCACAGGCGTCGAGCGATGTATGATGTCTCGACGCTTGTGAACTTGGATGGATTCCATGAGCATTTTTCCTGACCTGATCTCCTGCACATTGATTCTAGAGAGAATATCAAATACATTCTTAGATATATCTTTGACTTAGGAATGGACTTCTCCAAATCTAAGACATTGTAGGCAATGATCCCAACAATCTCCCCCTATTTGAAGAAGTCATAATCTCAGTCAATGATATATCTCACATTTCAAAGATAATCAATATTTTCTAATTTCTATACAGGTAATCAAAATGAGTAGTATAATTCCTTATAAAAATTGGATTACCAAAACATTCTATCCACAGAAATTATTTCAGACATGATTTTTCATATAAGTGCAAAAACACAAGCAATTCAGAATAAGACATGTCATGAAGAGAGAAAGAATCACATCACAGGCATTTATATATATATGATCATGAAAAATAGTTAGCACTGGGAACTCATCAAGATTGTTCAAAGACATATCAATTACATTTCTCTGAAACTACTAGTAAAGATTAAATTTCTAAAGCTGCTCAGGATCCTTGAATTCAATTCCTCTTTTGGCTCTTTTGGAGAGTGCTTCAGCAACTTCCTTTCTTCTCTTGAAATAACCAAATGGTTTTGGAAAGTATCTGATTGGCTCCATATCACCTGCCTGAATCTTCCCAACCATTTTGTCAGCCTTAAATTTGATCATCAGTTCCTCTTGATCCCTATGCTTTAACCATTCAGCTTCAGAATACCAATTTCCTCTTTCCTCTAGGTTACCTTTCACGGCTTCCCAAGCTGACAGAATCAATTCTCTGGAAGAGGGAGACCAATGTTCAAAATCAACCCTTGATTGAACCTCCTCTCTGAACTTTCTTTTTCTAGATTCAACCTGCTCATTAGTAAAATGCTATCTTTTGCTTTTATCTTCAGGACTATACATTTTAGCTATTTGCTTTTGAACCTGAGTTAGAGAAGCTGGCCTGGTCTCTGAAACTTGATCATTCTCATAATCAATGGGAGGATATCCAAGAATTTCTCTTATAGAGTTTGAGGTCCACACAGCATGCTCAGAGCTGGCTTGAATCATTGACCTCTCCCCCTTTAGGACTTCTTCAATAATATGATCTCTTATAACATTTTTCTGAAACCTGACTTGACCTTCCAAGTGATTAATTCCACTCTCAATGGTTTTCTTTACCTTAAAGAGATGGTCATCTATGGTATCTGCATGCAACTTTGCTTGATCTTTCAGAATTGTGGAGCTCTCATCAATTTTAGCCAAAATATCAGTATTCTACTATTGTAGTCTAGCTTCAATCTTATTTGTACCTGTCAGGACTTGTGCAACATGTTCTTTATACAAAACTTTCATGTTGCTACTTAGTATTCCTTGATTTGTCTGAACATCATCCACTGTCTTTGTAATTCCAGCTTGTGACTCTTTAAGAACCTTTGATGTTTCTTTGATTACATCGAGTTGTTCAGTTGTATAATCTACTGAAGCACCAGCTCTCTTAAAGAACTTTACCATCTCCTTTCTCAATGCAGATATCTGATGATTGTCTTCAAATCAAACCAATTTCAATTGGAAATATACCTCATTTTTCATTTTTGTATTATTCTCCTCAATATACTATTCTAATAATCTTCTTTGATTATTCAGCAACACCTCCAGCTGAGGTAGAATAGGACTAAGATCCACATTGATTTCCTTTTCCCTTTCAACACCTCTACTGCTTTCTTCTCTCATGAAAGAGTCATTTCTTTGGCTCATATGGGAGCTAGAGGATTATATCTTGATTACCTTTTCAACAGGTTCCTTTGTTGCTTCAGGCTCTCCTTCTACATCCATAGCATCAGCTACATAATTCACTTTAGCAGGGATCTCAGCCTGAGACTCCCCCTCAAATGGTGCATTGTCTTCAGCTGGAATTCCATCTTGAGGCTCCCCCTCAATTTCCGCATTGATCAGATCAATTTTGTCCTGAGCAGGGATCTCATCCTGAGCCTCCCCCCCCCCCCCCCCAAACTGCTGCTTTGCTCATTTCAGAACTATTCAGAGCAGGAATCTCATCTTGAGCCTCTCTCTCATTTTGAAAAATCCCTTCAAGTCTAGCAGGGGATGCATAATGACTTCCTCTTTCTTCTTCTCCTTTCTCACTCTCATCCTTTTCTTTCTCATTCTCATCCTTTGGAGTGTCAGGAGAATTGTCGCTTGGATTGTTCCCTTCTTCTTCTTTAGAAGTTGTGAGGTTAGGATCATGAATTGGAGAAGATCTAGTTTTTCTTTTGGAAGAGGATGAACTTGATGAACTTGAAGAAACCTTCTTCTTCTTTTGCTTCTTGACTTTCTTCTGCTTGGGAGAAGGATCTGCTGGTGGAAGATTTGATAAGACTCTGTCCCATCTCTCTATCATTCTAATATCCATTTTCTTCATGTGGTTTATTTTGGATCCAAGTTTGTTATTCAAGGAGTCAGGAATGACTTTTAATAAATATAAAGATAATATCCTACCCATGTTGGGTACTTGGATACATTCAACTATCCTGTCAAACACCACTCTTCCCCAATCTGTTCTCAGAGAATGAATAATCCTTGTTAATAGAATAAACATTTTTCTGGAAATTTTGTCATGAGATCCAATCTTGCACAACAGTCCCTTTCCTATCACATCTGTTAGCAATTTTCCTTTTGAATTCATTCCTTTTCTAAGAATACTTCCAGTGATTTCTCGAGATATTTCAATTCCGCACCAGATTTGTGCTAATTTAATCTGTTCTGAGGTCACTTCTTCTTCTTCTTCATTTCATTTTAACCTAGGCAGTTCTAGTGCCTTATCGAGTCTTGAAGGAGTGATCTTAATCTTCTTACCATTCACACTGGTCTTAAGCTTTGAATTGACGGAGTCTATTACTATATTGGAGTAAAACTCTAATACCTCTCGTTTCCAGATAAGAGTTGATTCAGATAGCACAAATTCCAGTCCTTCTTTGTAGATTAATTCAATGGTTGACTTGATTTCTATTGGAGCTGATTAAAATCCATTTCGAACAAGCTCGCTTCCTTCATAAAGATAATCGCTGCTTTTGGGAGGCATTGTGGTTGATGATCGAAGAGAGAAAGAATTGATGGAGAAATTTTCTAGGGCAGTCAATTTCGAACTGAGAGAACTAGGGCACATGCATTAACGAAGTGTCTTCCCTATTTATAGAAGTTCTAATTCAAGAAGATGAATAGCCGCGCTCCGAACTTGTTTGACAAGATTGATCTAATGGTTCAAATTGACCCTGTTGAGACGGCCTAGCTATGTTCGCTCAAGCATTGAGATTGCTCGACGCCATTTATCTTCTGTCGACGCCAGGTATCTTCTTGACGCCAGATATCTTCTCGACGCCAGGTATCTTCTCTCGACGCCAGGTGATTTCTCCACTTACTTTTTAGGACACAAACATTATTTTCATTTATTTAATCCAATACAACTTTAATCCATTTTTAGCATACTTAATTCAATTTTAAAGTTATTGAATTTTGTTTCATCCAAGGGTTTAGTAAATATGTCAGCAACTTGTTTATCAGTGGGGACATATTCAATTAAAATATCACCATTTTCTACATGTTCTCTAATGAAATGGTATCTTATTCCTATGTGCTTAGTTCTGCTATGTGATACAGGATTATTAGCTATAGCAATAACACTAGTTGAATCACAAAATAGAGGAGATTTACTTAGCTGAACTTTATCGTCTTGGAGTTGATGTTGAATCCATAGTAGCTGAGCACAGCAGTTTCCAGCTGAGGTGTACTCAGATTCTGCTGTAGAAATAGCCACACTGGTCTGCTTCCTGCTACTCCAAGATATCAGTCTTTTGCCAAGGAATTGGCATGTGCCTGATGTACTTTTTCTGTCCTCTTTGCATCCAGCAAAATCAGCATCTGAAAAGCCAATTAGTTCAAAGTCATTGCTTCTAGGATACCAAAGGCCAAGATTAAGAGTGCCCTTCAGATATCTCAGGATTCTTTTGACAGCAGTGTAGTGAGATTCTTTAGGGTTCACTTAATATCTAGCACACACACATGTTGAGAACATAATGTCTGGCCTGCTAGCAGTTAGGTAGAGCAATGAGCCAATGATGCCTCTGTACAAGGTTTCATCAATAGGTTTCCCTTTTTCATCCTTATCCAGTGACATATTTGCTGTCATAGGTGTTTTCATGACAGTGGAATTTTCCATTCCAAACTTCTTGATAATCTCTTTTGTGTACTTGGTCTGAGAAATGAAAATTCCTTCCTCAAACTGTTTCACTTGGAGACCTAAAAAGTATTTAAGCTCACCCATGCTGCTCATTTCAAATTTCCCTTGCATAAGGTTTGCAAACCTTTTGCAAAGGTTATTATCAGTAGATCCAAATATTATATCATCTACATATATTTGTACTAGAATAATGTGACCTTTAACTATCCTAAGAAACAATGTATTGTCTATCTTTCCTCTTGAGAATTTGTTCTCAATAAGAAATCTAGATAATGTCTCATACCAGGCTCTAGGTGCCTGTTTCAGACCATACAAGGCTTTTAATAATAGATAGGCATGATTTGGATGAGTAGAGTCAATAAAACCTGGGGGTTGTTCAGCATATACTTCCTCCAATATTGTTCCATTAAGGAATGCTGACTTTACATCCATTTAATAGACTATGAATCCAGTGTGTGCTGCAAATGCCAGGAATAATCTGATTGCCTCCAATCTTGCCACAGGAGAAAACACTTGATCAAAATCTATGCCTTCCTCCTGTCTATATCCTTGGGCAACCAACCTTGCTTTGTTTTTGATGATCACACCATTTTCATCCAGCTTATTCCTGAATACCTATTTGGTCCCTATGACTTTGTGTTTCTTTGGTCTTGGAACCAATATCCAGACTTTGCACCTTTCAAATTGATTTAGCTCTTCTTGCATAGCTGAGATCCATGAAGTGTCCTTATTGGCTTCATCAAACTTCTTAGGTTCTATTTTGGATAGAAAGTTGTGATGCAAAGCCTCATGTATTGAGTTTCCTCTTCTGCACACCATCATTTGGATTTCCTATGATCTGTTCTTTTGGATGATCCTTCAGATGTTTGGTTGCATTCCTCCACCTTTCATTTTCCCTTTGAGATTCCGGTGCATCTGTTTGAGTATGTTCTTCTAGAGGTTCTGGATGTGGTGGTTCTTCATAATTGTCTTCTGCTAGAGATTCATCTTCTCTAGTTACAATTATAGTCTCATTAGATTCTTCATTATCCCCATTGTGTTGTTTATTGATATTCATCTCCTTTAATTTCTTTGTAGAACCTGCACAGCTAGATAAACTTCCCAGATCCTTATAAATAAGGCTGGTTTCATCAAATACAACATGTATAGATTCTTCTATCCTATTAGACTTTTTGTTGAAAATTCTATAGGCTCTACTTTGAGAGCTATACCCAACAAAAATTGCCTCATGTGCTTTTTCAGCAAATTTAGTGAGATGGTGCTTTCCATTATTTAATACAAAGCATTTACTACCAAATATTTTGAAATAGGCTAAGGTGGGTTTTCTACCTTTCAACAACTCATATGGGGTCTTATCCAGTCTTTTGTTTATAAGAGCCCTATTCTGCACATGGCATGTTGTGTTTACAGCTTCAGCCCAGTAATACTCAGGAAGAGAAGAATCACTCAGCATACTCCTGCTAGCTTCAACAAGGGTTCTATTTCTTCTCTCAGCAACCCCATTTTGTTGGGGAGTTCTAGGAGATTGGAACTCTTGAGAAATGCCTAGATTCTCACAGAATTTGGTCATTGCACCTAACTGAAATTCAGTCCCATGATCACTTCTAATTTTGGCTACAGAATTTCCTATTTCATTGTTGATTTGCCTAACAAAACTGGTAAATATTTCTAAAGTGTCTGACTTATGTTTAAGGAAGAATACCCAAGTGTATCTGGAATAATCATCAACTATTACAAGGGTGTATGACTTTCCTCCTAAGCTATGGATTGACATTGGTCCAAATAGATCCATGTGAAGTAGGTATAGACATCTAATGGAATCCTTCTCACCAATTGGTTTGAAGGAAGACTTGGTCTGCTTACCCATTTGACAATCATGGCATGGACCCTCCTGCACACACTTCCACTTAGGCCCATCTCTCACTAGATCTTTTGAAATAAGTTTATTTATAGTCTTATAGTTTATGTGAGCTAACCTTTTATGCCATTGAACACTACTAGAAACTTTATTTTCTGCTACTAAGCATATGGAATTAACTTGATCAGAACATATGAAGTTAAGGCAGTAAATGTTGCCACTCCTAGTGCCTGAGAGAATTATCTCATTCTCTTTCTTAATCAGGCACTCATCCTTGTGGAATGAAATGTCATACCCAATATCACACAATTGACTTATGCTGATGAGATTGTGTTGCAATCCATCAACATGAGCAACTTTGGTGATGGTGACAATTCCATTTGTGATATTACCATAACCTTTAGTTTTACCTTTTTCAGACCCTCCAAAGATAACCTTTGGTCCATTCTTCAAAGGAGTGTAATCATTCAGCAGACTTTTTGTTCCTGTCATGTGCATAGAGCACCCACTGTCCAAGTACCTGATAGGAAGTTGATTGGTCGTTGGACAACCCTGCAAAAAGAAATTACCTTTTCTTAGGAGCCTACACCAAGTTGGGTCCTAGAACCTTGTTAGTATGAGCTGGAACATTTAGTTGTTGAATAATCCTTGGTGCTGTGAGAGTTGCCATAGGTCTGAATACTGGTCTCATAGAGTTGAATCTTGGAACAGTTGGATTGAACCAACAGTCAAGAGCAAAATGTCCAACCCTTCCACAGCACCAGCATTCATATCTGTTATATCTCCTTGGAGGTCTTCTTACTTCTTTATGTTGACTTATATTTTGCTTAATTGCCTTATTCAAAGGAGCTATGTAAGTTGTTTTAGTAATTTTTACTGGTTCAGTTTTCTTGACAATAGTGGTTTTCACTTCAGGTCTTAGTTCCTTTCTTTTGGATTTTGTGTTTCCTTTAAATACAAAGGAGTCATGATGAGTTAATACTTTTTCTTTGCATAGTGATTTGGCATTATTGTTACTTGGTTGAATTGAAACATCTTTACTATTAGAACATTCACCCTTATAAAACTTATGCACACCTTTTTGATCATGCTTATTTGTGATAGGCATGGCTTTGTTAAATTTTAAAGGTTACATAGGTGCCTTGTCATTACTTTTAGAGTTATTATCTGCATTCCTATCATATCCTATGCCATATCTGTATTGTGCAGAAAATGTGTCTATTATAGGAAGAATAGTTTGTGGTTTTGAGAACTTTGCTACAAGTTTCCTTTCTGCTAGGAGTTTTGCTTCAAGTTCTTTTATTAACTTCTCCTTAGTGCATAAAGTTTGTATATGAATAATAGACATGACTTTTAGTTTGCTAAGTTCTTTGCTTGTCTGATTCAGCCTCTCAGCTGTCTCAGAGTTTTGAGAATCAGTTTGCTTTAATTCAGATATTTCTTTTTGTAACCTTTTATTATGCCTTTTGCTCTTCTTAAGTGCTTTGAGAAGTAATTGATATTTTTCTATAATTTCATCTACATGAAGTTTAGATTGTGAGTCATTTTTATCAGAAGAGAATGAATCTATTTCAGGTTCAGAATCAGAATCAGATAGAGGAGTTTTATCAAGTACCTTTATATCAGTAGTTGTCTCCTGATCTTCTTGATCACTCAGTGCCATGAGTCCTGCATTCTCTTCTTCATCCTCTTCACTATCAGACCTTGATAGTGGGGCTCTTATCATAGATCTATGATTTAGACTGTCTTCACTTTCATTGGTAGCCATCAGAGCTATGAGTGCCTCCTCACTATCTGAGTCTGATGATTGAGATTCACTGTCACTAAGAGTGACTTTGCCCTTCTTGGCTATTAGACTCTTTTCATGTCTCTTGTCAGATTTATGCCTCCTTTCATCAGATTTCTTGTTGTTCTTTCTCTTTGAAGGACAATCAACAATCATGTGTCCTGATTTCCTGCAACCAAAACACACAATTTCTTCTGAATTAATTTTATTGTGTTTAGAGTTGTACCTGTCCTTCTTGGAGTCTTGTTTGAATCCCTCTGAAGAATTGGAGTGCTTCTTAGATCTGGATAACTGAGAGGATCTAGTTTTCCAGTGTTGTTTTCTTCTCCACATTCTTTTTAGTTGTTTGGTGAAGAGTGCCAATTCACCATCTGATATTTCAGAATCAGAATTACTGGTTTCTGATTCAGAAGGTATCCTGGGGGATAGAGACATTCTTTCTTTGCTTTTCTTGGAACTTTCTGCTTTCAGAGCAATAGGATTTTCCCTGTTGTTTCCTTCCTCAGATTTTCTGGTATTCAGATGAAGTTCATGGGACAAGAGTTTCCCATATAAATTATGTGGCTGAATGTTTCCCAGATTTCCCATTTCTCTAATTGCACAGATCTTGATATCCCATTCTTTGTTCAGTGATCTTAAGAATTTATCATTCAGCTCATAATCTATGAAAGTTCTTCCATAAGTTTTTAGACCATTTACAATTTTGAAGAATTTTTCATAGCAGACTGCTATTGAATCTTTCTTGTCTTGTCTGAAGGCTTTATATTGCTGATTTAGAAATGACTTCCTGTCATCTCTGACTTCTTCAGTCCCTTCCATATAGACAATGAGAAATTCCCACATTTCTTTGGCAGTTTTGCAATGGACTAAGTTTTGGAAAGTTGAATCCTCAATAGCACTAACAATGATGTTCTGAGCTCTCTTATCCATGGAGGCCAGAATCACTTCATCTTTGGCCATCTCTGAATAGGTTTTAGGAGTCTTTATACTTCCATCTGTAAATGAAACTTTCATAGGAACAAAAGGTCCCTCTAGAACAGTTATGTAAATCCTAGGATCAGATGCTTCCATGAAAAGTCTGACCCTTTCTTTCCAAATCCCAAAGTTTTCTTTTCTGCAAATTGGAAGCTTCATAGATGTGAATTCTTTGCTTGCTTCTGTATTAGCCATCACGACTTCAGAAATCTACCCCTAGAAGATCTTGTTCAGGCTGTTAAACCTTTTCTTGAACAACAACCCTCTGATACCACTTGAAAGACTTTAATTAAGGGTATCTAATCACCTAGAGGGGGGGGGGGGGGGTGAATAGGTTATTTTAAAAACTATTGCAGTTCTTGATTATAACCAAAATAAAACTGATCAGAGCTTTCAAGAATAAGAACACAAACAGAAAAGACACACCGAATTTTATAGTGGTTCCCCTTATCTTGGGTAATCCACTTTCCCCCTTCTCCCCTTCTAGAAGTGTGCTAGATAGGGTTTATATCTCCTCCAGATCTCAGACCACAAACAGGTATTACAGCTCAGATCACAACAAATCTTACAGTCTCAGATCTCACAGATCTTACCCTCTCAGATCTCAGCAGATCCTACAAACTAAGATCTCACAGATCCTACCTCAGCCTTTATAACTAGGCCTACAGCTCAGATTCGCCCCTGAATCCTACAACTCAGATCACACATGATCTTACAACTCAGATCCTTGACAGATCCTACACTCAGATCTGACAACTCAGATCCTACAGGAATTTATAAAGAGAATAACAAATACTTAGACTCAGATTTCAGATTGTTGAGTCTTCTTGATCTTCCTGAATGATCAGACAGAAATCTTCAATAGAACAGGAGCAGCAAATGATCTTCTTGATTCGACAGGCTGTGATGACTGTTCTTCTTCTTCTTAGGAAGACAAATTCTTCCTTCTTGATCTTCTTCTTTCAGAAAGATGTATCAGCGCCAGATTGCTGAATGAAATCTTCAAGTTAGATTGGTTCTGAAAGGGAAGATGACTTCTTCAGAATCTTTCTCAAACTTTCCCTCAAACTGATGGAGACGATAATGGCTTTCGAAAGATAGGAACAACTAACTTAACTACATAACCCATAGGTCATTCCTTCTATTTATAGCCCGGCATCTGCAACGTCTGTTACGCTCCTCCACGTCAGCATGATGTTAAGTCATCAACGGTCTTCAATGTCTTCTAAAGAAATAAAGGCTTAGCTAGCTGTAGAAGATATTCCTCAGTTCAGAGTATTTGTAAAAGAGGCGTTGAGCACTGAGCATCTCTGTCGACGCTTTTTCCATTAGGGGTCGAGCGTTATGTAGATACTCGACGCATACTCCTTAGACTGAAGCTCTCTACTCCTCCTTCTTAGGCGTTAAGCAATCAACAGTAAGTCGACGCTTTTTATCTGTAGAAATCGAGCAACATACAGAGGCTCGACGCTTCTTAACTAATCCTTCATATCTCGACTCTTCTTGTTTGCGCTGAGCTGACTGAAGTTTAGTCGACACTTTTCTTTCCACGGCATCGAGTGATATAACTTGGCTCGACGCTTCCAAACTTGGTCTCAGAACTTCAGCGGCGACCTTGTCTATTTGAGCAATGGACATGAGTCAACGCTTCTGGGTCACAGGCGTCGAGCGATGTATGATGTCTCGATGCTTGTGAACTTGGATGGATTCCATGAGCATTTTGCCTGACCTGATCTCCTGCACATTGATTCTAGAGAGAATATCAAATACATTCTGAGATATATCTTTGACTTAGGAATGGACTTCTCCAAATCTAAGACATTGTAGGCAATGATCCCAACACTTTTAACTTTAAGATCTTAGGAAATTTCATTCCACTAAAAAGTTACTCTCAAAATAGTTTAATTTATAAACTAGAAGTATTTCGTTACCCTTGGTAAACATATGTTTTTTTTCTTTTCCCCTATTGTTAGATCATATGTCATGGGAATAAGGAGATGTTAGTTCTTCATTCTCTAGTAAACATATGAAACCTAAAAATAAAAATGAATAGAGAAAAAATGTGTATATGTCGTGGAAATGATAGGATAATAGTCTATCATTCTCTGGTATTACATATACTAAAAAAAAGGGGGCCGGTTGAGAGGATAAAATTCAGCACCCCAATCAAAAACCTCTTCATATCCTTTGTCTTCATTTTGTCATTCCGTTTACACCCTTCTGTTGGGTATTGTATCCACAATTACCTGGATTTGAAGATGTCCCCTAGTGAACTAAATTGAATTGAGTATGTATTTGATGATTTATGTTTAGATGTGTTATGACAGGTCTTAATGCTAAGTGCACACCAAAGTCAGGTTGCAATGGATCACCAAACACAGTTCTAGACAATGTAATCCTTCATTGTGTAGAACAAAGTGTTGGTCCATGTGTAATCTCTCTTTTGGGGTGTACTTCATATACTCATAATTGAAGGTTTTCAAGGTTGAGGAGTGGAGCAGGTTTTCAGAAGAAAAGGAATTTTTTGCTGAGTCAATTCGTCGAGATGTCTCGTGAAGTTCCGACGAATCCCGACGAATCCAGACAGAAGCCAGTTTTCTAGTTTGAAAAAGGAATTTCTGCGGCTAAGCCTATTCGTCGAATGTTCTCGTGAACTGCCGACGAATATCGACGAACGCAGACAGAAGTCAAAAAGGCAGGCTTGTGAAGGAAAATGTGCGGCTAAGTCAATTCGTCGAATATTCTCGAGAACTTCCGACGAATTCCGACGAATGAAAGAAGAAGACAGTTTTCAAGCCTTGACCAGTTTTCTCAAAGGCTAAAGTCAATTCGTCGAATGTTCACGTGAAGTCTCGACGAATGACGGACAGACGGATTTCAAATTTCAGTTTCTTTTTTGAAAATTAGGGTTCTCCGCCATGCACAGTACACGTGGTGATCCCTCCTTGTTTGTCGCCCGAGCCGTTGGAGGTCTCCCTATATATAGTCTTTTATTTTAGGGAAAAAACAAGTCTTAAACCCGATTGAAAAGAAGAACTCAGCCGTTTTCCTTCTTGCGTGCGAACAAGTTTCTGAGATCTACAGTGCGCCGCTCAAGACTCGTTCTTCAGTGTTGCTAGAGATTTCTCAGATAAGAAGGCCTTTGATCAAGTTGTTGCTCTCAATATTGAAGATCTTTTCGATTTAATCAAAGGGCCTACTCAGATCAGGTTTGTCGATTCTTCATTCTTCCTAATCCTTGAAGATCCAAGCTCTCACTCTAAATGAAGAAGAAGATTCAGTCTTTCCAGATCTGAAGTCAATCTCTATTGAGATTCAAGAGAAGTTTCATTTCAAACTCTATTTAATTTCTGTAGGAGTTTTTTACTCCGAGTTATTTTTGTAAGAGTTGTTTACTCTGAATTGTAGGAGTTGTTTACTCTGAGTTTGTAGGAGCCGTTGTCTCCGAGTGTAGGATTTGTTGATAAATCTGAGTTTTGGTGAAGTTGCCGATGCTAGCCCGATGTGCTAGATAGGCGGAGCGGGAGAGAGGAGTACCCACCCTTGGGGAACCTCTATAAATCTTGTGTCTCTGTGCTGTGATTTTTTTTTTGTGTTTGTGCAATAATTTTTTATTCCGCAATCGCAGTAGAGATCACCTATTCACCCCCCCTCTAGGTGATTTAGGTAGACAACAATTTCTTTCAATTGGTATCAAAGCGAGGTTATCTTTAAGAGGTTAACACCTAGATTAAAGATCCTTCAACGTTGTCAAGATCTCTATCTATGGACAGAGGCATGGAAAGGTTTTCCTCCAAGCTCCCAGTTTGCACTAAGGAGAACTTCCCAATGTGGAAAGAAAGAGTTATCTTCTACATGGAAGCAAATGATCCCCGAATCTCCCAGATAGTTAAGGAAGGACCAGTCATTCCTACAGTTGCTTCTACCATTGATCCCACCAAAAAGGTTCCAAAGAAACTAATGGATATGACAAAGGATGAAATTGCACTTGTCACTCTGGACAAGAAAGCAAAGCACATCATAGCAAGTGCAGTTGATGATTCAATGCTACAAAATCTGATTCA
Source organism: Dactylorhiza incarnata (assembly GCA_033032865.1). Taxonomy (NCBI): domain Eukaryota; kingdom Viridiplantae; phylum Streptophyta; class Magnoliopsida; order Asparagales; family Orchidaceae; genus Dactylorhiza; species Dactylorhiza incarnata. Next base: position 19,070,189 of record JAWHQI010000001.1, on the reverse strand, counting down.
CTGCAAGTCTGCAAAAGAGATGTGGGATTCTATTGTGGTTCTGATGGAAGGTACTGAAGAAGTTCGAGATGACAGGAAGTCTTTGCTGAACGAAGAATATGAAGCCTTCAAGCAACAAGGCAAAGACACAATTTCTGACACCTACGGGAAATTCTTCAAAATTGTAAATGGTTTGAGAAACTATGGAAGGGAATTCACCATGGGTGAACTAAACGATAAATTCCTTAGATCTTTGTCTAAGGAATGGGACCCCAAGGTGATAGCTATCAGAGAATATGGTAAGTTGGCTACTACGGAGCCACAGATTCTGTATGGGAAGCTGCTTTCCCATGAGCTGAAGTTGAATATCAGGAAGTCAGAAGAGGAAAGCAATAGGAGCTCTAGCAAGGAGAATACCATTGCTCTAAAGGCTGAAAGCTCCCGGAGAAGCAGGGCTCTGTCCCTTGTGAGGGATGAATCTTCTGAGGATAAAGCTGAAAACACTTCTGAAGAATCAGAATTATCTGAAGGAGAATTTTCCCTCCTCTCCAAGCAATTCAAAAAGTTGCTTAGCAAGAGGAGACAAATGAGAAAAGGCTCATCTTCCTCAAGAGATCACAGGAGATCACACCGTGACAGAAATGACAGGTATGGTTCTAAACCGAACAAACACGATTATACTGAACCCATTTGTTATTGTTGTAAGAAGCCAGGGCACATGATAGCTGATTGCCCACACAAGAAGAAGGAATCTTCAAGAAAAGAAGAAAAGAAGTCCTTCAAAGGAAAGAAGAAAGAGGAGAAGAGTTTTGTTGCCAAGAAGTCCAAGTCTCTGAGTGATAGTGACACAAATGAGTCTAACTCAGATGAAGAGGCATTCTTTGGACTGATGGCTCAACCTGATACAGAAGACCAATTTGGTCAATATAGAGGAAAAGGTCTCACAAAAGTCTGCTTCTACAGTCTAATGTCCATGTCAGATGATGACAAAGATATTGTTCCTTTCACCGGTCAGGTATTATCTTCTACACCTCTTTCATGTTCAGAAACGGCATCTGATGCTAATGAAAGCTACTATTCGGAAGAGGATTCTGAGTTGACTGCTAAGTATGAGGAAATGTTGAAGGGGTTTAATAAGTGTCGAAAGATTGTTAAAACTCAATCAAAGGAGATTCAATCCCTATAGGATCAAGAATCAAACCTGAGAAAGGAGATTGAAGAATCTAACCTACTCAGGGATGAAATCTTATCCTTGAAGAATGCTCTCTCCGAGGGCACTTCAGCAGGCATTCAGAAGAGTGAAATTACTCAATGATTTCACAATGAACTTCTCTAAGCCCAAGACAGTTTTGCCTATCATAAACACTTTCACTGCTGGTTCTGGTAGTAGTGGTTTGGGCCATGTTGCTGAAAAGAGCCTAAGTAAGTCATCCAAAAGAAGAGCTGCTAAAGCAAAGGGTAAGGGTTTCAAGAAGGTGATTTTTCCTACGAACACCTATGATTTTGAGAGCATGTATTGTCACTTCAGCAGACCGACCCATGTTGAGCCTGCCAAGGTGAACTCAGTGTGGACCAGACCCAGAAACTTTGGATCTAGCTCCCTCAAGGCTCCTTATGAGGACGTTCAATTGAAGCATCATGGACCATTCGTTCATGGATCAAATGCTAAGAAGGCACCGCAGGTCAAGCCTATTGTGCCTAAGAATTATGTATGTTGCACCAACGAGGCTTCTACCTCCAAGGTTGCTCCTCCAGCAAAGCCAACCGTTCAAAAGGCTCAGCAGAACACAAAGAAGAGATACAATAGATTTGAATGCTGGTATTGTGGCAAAATTGGTCATTTTGCCATTTATTGTTGGTTCAATCATACTGTGTCAAGAACTCCACGAGTTAACCGTGCAAGACCGACCACTTGCAAAGTTAATGTTCCAAGTGGTGTTCCACTAACAAGGAACCAAGGGCCCAAAAATGTTTGGATTCCTAAGGGGTATTGATCATGTTTGCAGGAATGTCCAAAGGCCAACGAAATTCCTATCTGGTATTTGGACAGTGGTTGCTCTCGGCATATGACCGGGAGAAGAAGATTACTTCAGGATTAAGTTCCAGTTGAGAACGGGACTAAAGTAAAGTTTGGCAGATCTGAACGAGGTATTATTATAGGCTATGGTTCAATAACCAACGGCTCAGTCATTTTCACACGTGTAGCTCATATGAAAGGATTGAAATACAATCTGATTAGCATAAGCCAACTGTGTGACAAAGGCTATACTGTTGAGTTCTTTAGAGATAGATGCCTGATAAAGATGTCCGTGTCTGCGGAAACTATTTTAACAGGCTCTAGGAGTAGTGGTATATACTGTTTGGATTTTATATGTTTACAGTCTTCTACCCCAGTGTGTTTTGTTGCCAAAGATAGTTCATCTCTTTGTGACCAATGGCACAAGAGACTAGCACATATTAATTTCAAAACTATATCTATGTTATTTTCTCACAACTTGGTAAGGGATGCCCCCAAAGTTAAATGCATTAAAGAAAGCCCTTGCCATGCTTGCCAAATGGGTAAGCAAACAAAGGCTAGCTTTAAGAGCATAATTGGCAATAATTCTACCAGATGTCTTCATCTGCTGCATATGGATTTATTTGGTCCAATGTCAGTTAGAAGCTTAGGTGGGAAAGCTTACACCTTTGTTATTGTTGATGACTATTCCCGGTTTGCATGGGTGTTCTTTCTAAAACTTAAGTTAGAAACCTTTGGCATATTCACTACATTTGTCAAGCTTATTCAGAATGAACTTGACTGTTCAGTGGTCAAAATCAGAAGTGACCATGGAACAGAATTTCAGTCTGGGGCCATGACAAAGTTTTGTGAAAGTCAAGGTATCTCCCATGAGTTTTCCTCTCCACGTACTCCACAGCAAAATGGAGTAGCCGAGAGAAAGAATAGAACCCTCATAGAAGTTGGCAGGTCTATGTTGAGTGATTCTGCTCTTCCAGAATACTTCTGGGCAGAAGCTATCAACACAGCTTGCCATGTGCAAAATAGAGCACTCATCAATAAGAACCATCGTAAGAACCCATATGAGATTAAAGGGCAGAAAACCAAAGATTTCATATTTTAGAATCTTTGGCAGTAAATGTTATGTACTTAACAATGGAAAACATCCTACAACCAAGTTTAGTGAAAAATGTTTTGAAGGTACTTTCGTAGGATATAGTAGCCATAGATAGGCATATAGGATTTTTAATAAGAAAACTCTGGTGGTAGAAGAAACAGTCCATATTGTATTTGATGAGACGAGCCTGCTGCATAGCAACTCGTCTAGTGTGTTCATTGAAGATGCAGGTGAAAAGCTAAAGGAACTCAATATGAAAGATGGAGTAAATACCACAGATGATGCACCAAAGTTGGCAGAAGAGATCTCAGATCACTCTGAAGATGAGCAAGAAGTTCATGAAGAAGAAGATGTTCCAGAGGTGGTTGAACCTCAAGTTGCTCCTGAAAATGCAAATAACTTGGGAGTCAGATATTCGAGAGATCATCCAGCTGATCAGATTATCGGAGATCCTTCAAGCAGAGTTCTAACAAGAAGAGGTACAACTAACGAAGTTTTACATTTAAGTTTTCTTTCACAGATTGAGCCGAAGAAGTTTGAAGAAGCAAACACCGATCCATCTTGGATCCTTGCTATGCAAGAAGAGCTCAACCAATTCAAGAGATGTAAAGTTTGTGAGTTAGTACCAAGACCCAAAGGACAAAATGTGATTGGAACCAAATGGGTCTACCGGAATAAGCTTGATGAAAAGGGCATCATTACAAAGAACAAAGCAAGACTGGTTGCACAAGGATACAGGCAAGAAGAAGGGATTAATTTTGATCAGACATTTGCACCAGTAGCAAGACTTGGAGCCATCAGATTATTTCTGGCTTATGCTGCATATAAGGGCTTTAAGGTTTTCTAGATGGATGTGAAGTCAGCCTTCCTGAATGGAGACCTTAAAGAGGAAGTATATGTAGCTCAGCCTACAGGTTTTGCAGATCCTAACTTTCCTGATCATGTATATTATTTACATAAAGCTTTGTATGGTCTCAGACAGGCACCCCGAGCCTGGTATGATATATTGTCTAGGTTCCTTCTTGAGAACAAATTTACAAGAGGAACAATAGATAAGACATTCTTAGGGAAGTGAAAGGCGAGATTTTGCTTGTGCAAATCTATGTCGATGATATTATTTTTGGCTCTACAGATGACAAACTTTGCAAAAAGTTCTCTAACTTGATGCAAGGTAAGTTTGAAATGAGCAGTATGGGAGAGCTGAAATATTTCTTAGGACTCCAGGTGCACCAATCTGAAGATGGAATTTTCATCTCTCAGACGAAGTTCACCAAAGAGCTCCTTAAGAAATTTGGAATGGAGAGTGCAACCTCTATGAGGACTCCAATGGGCTCAAGCATGTCTCTGGACAAGGATGAGAAAGGGAAACCTTTTGATGAAACCAAGTACAGAAGCATAATTGGGTCCTTGCTCTACCTTACTGCTAGTAGGCCTGATATAATGTTTTCAACATGTGTTTGTGCCAGGTATCAGGTGAACTGTAAGGAATCTCATTATGCCGCCGCAAAGAGGATTTTGAGATACCTTAAGGGTACACCAAATCTCGGCTTATGGTACCCGAGAAGCAATGACTTTGAACTAATTGGTTTTTTAGATGCTGATTTTGCTGGTAGCAAGGATGATAGAAAGAGTACTTCAGGAACTTGCCAATTCTTGGGAAAAGGCTTGTTTCATGGAGTAGCAAGAAGCAAAATTGTGTTGCAATATCAACTGCTTAATCGGAGTATATCTCTGCCGGCAGTTGCTGTGCACAACTCTTGTGGATAAAGAATCAGCTTGAGGACTATAACTTAAAGCTCACAGAAATCCCCATGTTCTGTGACTCCTCAAGTGCTATTGCAATAGCAAATAATCCAGTCTCTCACAGCAGAACAAAGCACATCGAGCTTCGCTACCACTTCATCCGGGAACATGTTGAGAGTAAGGATATAAATTTGTTATATGTTAATACTGACAAGCAAATTGCACATATTTTTACAAAGCCTCTGGACGAGACCAAGTTCAATTTCATCAAAATGGAACTTGGAATGCTTAACAAGGAATCTTGAAGACAAGACTGATGGAATTTCACGAAATTGCACGGGAATTCACTGGATAAATCAGAAAATTTCATGAAATTTCACGGGATTTCACACATCAAAATATCTCTCTCCTCGGACACGTCTTCCGTGAAATCTTATTAAATACAATTTATTGGATCCAAAGAGCCATCCGTGAAATCAGGTACGCGCCCAATTTTATTTATATATATATTGAAAACACGTGCTACCACACGTTTATTCTGAGAAAACCCTATTCGTCTCTTCGGCTCTCTCGAGCAATTACTGTTCTTCTTCCCGATTTCGTCAAACTCAATGGCGCCCAAAGCTTCTGGAGGTTTGCACTCAGGCGGAGAGCTGGTGAGAGGCGCATTCCGAACTGCCTCTGATGATTTTCGAAACATCATTTTGATGCTTGATGTGGCCGGGCTGAGTTTTGTATTAGAAGAGCCAGCCAGGATTCTCGAACAGGATGTTCTAGAATTTTTCAGAAATGCCAGGATCACCAGTCAAGGTAAGAAGATCAAAAGCTCCATTAGGTCATGCAAGATTATTCTGAAGGCTAGTGGCATCAATAGAATTTTGAGGATGCGCGAAGTGGAATCTGAAGAACTGTATGTTGAAGATATCCTAAGAGCCAAAAGGTTCTGTGGCATTACTGATGAAGGTTCAAAAATAAGGAGAAAGTTTATGAATGATGGAGGCAAGATGCTTGTGATATTATAGGAAAGGTATTACTTTGTAAAGTAGGTTCTCATGACTACTTCTCTGAGGAAGCTTTTAAGATTCATACAACCATCATCTGTAGAAAGAACTTCAACTTTGGTGAAGTTATTTTTTAGAAGATCAAGGAAAGCTTTCAGACTCCAAATTTTGGATGGATTATCAGTTTGCTTCTGCATGGATGTAATCCAGATTTGTTCAATATTGGAAGAGGTACCCCACTCCATCACACCAAGAAAATCACCTCTTCTATTTTCTCAAAATGGGAAAGAGTTATTTCAAAGGGTGGAGTAAAGAATGTTGTTGGTGATGATGAGGCATCCTTGCTGAATAATGATAGAACTCTTGAAGAAGGTCAACCCTCAAGGGGAAGTGGACCCAGTCCAGCTCCTGATCAGGGAAGAAGTGAATATGTTGAGGCGGAGTTTCCAACCCCAAGAGACAATGTTGAAAGTGGTGCTGCTACTAAAGAATTTCCTCCCAGTGAAGCTGATCAAGTTCCTGTTGATCCAGTTAGTACTACTGTCCCTGATGTTGTTCATGACCTGGAGGGTCAAGGGACATTTGTTGATATAGATGAAGCTGCTATGCTAGAAGAATCAAGGAGATCACCTGCAGTGGTTGTTTCTAATTCAGAAGATAATGAAGACTTGCCAGATCCTGCATATGTTCATTCTGAGAAATCTGATTCAATGGAGAAGGGCAGTTTTGGTGATCAGTTGGAGTTTGCCAAGAGGATGTCTTTGACTGAGGGGGAGAAAGAACAGGAAGACATTTTCATGGGAGAATCTGCAGCTCCTCAGGTTCTTCCTTCTGTGTTGCTCTTGCCCCCACCAGAAAGTCTTGTTAGAAAATCTCCAAGAGTAACTGTGCTTGATAAGCAAGCACAATCTACCAGTTTTGTAGATGATAGAGCCTTTCCTGAAGATTTTGAATCTGGAGAGAGCTCTCACTCTTCTCTGCTAAAGTCTATTACAGGTTTGCTGCAAGCTCAGACTGAGTATTTTGATAAGTCTATCAAGAAGGTTTATCAGAAGATTGATGATGTTGACAGTGCTTTGAGGCAGGAAATGACTGAAATGAGGCATGAAATGGGCAAATTCAAAAGTGATCAAGAAGCCTGGATGACAAAGGCAGGAAAGGCATTGGACCACACCAATAAAGGAGTTGGGCATGCTCTAAATAACTTGCATTAGGTTGCTGAAGATGTTGTTCATCTGAATTCTGCTCAAACAACTCTCAGAATTTCTCATGATCAAGGGCTTACTTTTCTGGATGATCAAGTTGAAAGGCAACTGGCCAAACACTATACCCTCCTACATGAAGATATCATAAAGGGGGAGGAGAGTATTGTGTCTAAGATAGAGGAGAGTGATAGTAAAGTGAATGATCTGGATGGTAAAGTAAATGATTTGGATGGAAATGTATTTTCCAAAATGCAAGAGCTTCAGGAGAACATTTTACAAAATGTTAAAGATGTCAATTGGTATACTCATGAATCAACAAGTTGGCTATTCAAGGAGGTTGCAGGCATGCTTGGATTCACTGTTGTGGACAAAATTCCAGGTGATCTAGGTCCAAGTGCTCCAAGTTCTTCTCCAATTCCTGTTGAAGATTTTGATTTTGCTGAAGCAGATATCCCAGCCTCCTCCTACCAAGAGTTCTGGGATGATCCAGTGCTTGAAAGCTCCAAGGTTCCTGAATCTTCTGAAAAGTCTTTAAAAAGGAAGATTTTTGGTGATAAACCTTCTGCTAAAAGATCCAATCCTCATAAGAAGATCAGAGAATTCTATGATAGGCCTCCTCCAAGAAATTTCCAAGAAAGCTGGAGTCCCACTTCAAAGAATATCATTCTTACAGCTTTCAACCTTGTTAGTAAGCATCATGAAAGTGTCAGTGATCATTACAGCCGGGATGAATGGGACAAGTTCAAAAAGAGAACAACTAAAAGGACAATTCATTTCAAGACAGGTGGATCTAAAGAAACTGCTCCTGATTAATATTGGCCTAAGCCAAAGGCATTTTTTGAAAGAATGGAATCTGAACAGAAAAAGAGAGCTGAAGCAGTGGACAGAATTTTTGGAAAGCTGAAAGGCAAGGATCAAGCATGAGCTGAGCTGCTCTGGAATCATGCTGTTTTCTTTGTTTATATATATATTCCTGTGTTAAGATAAACATTGAGCTTTGCTTTAAATATTACTGCCTGTTTTGTGCTCTTCTTATTCACTATATTTTCTGAACAATTCAACTTAGTGCATAGGGTTATGGCATCTTCAAATAGGGGGAGATTGTTGGGTATTGTATCCACAATTACCTGGATTTGAAGATGTCCCCTAGTGAACTAAATTGAATTGAGTATGTATTTGATGATTTCTGTTTAGATGTGTTATGACAGGTCTTAATGCTAAGTGCACACCAAAGTTAGGTTGCAATGGATCACCAAACATAGTTCTAGACAATGTAATCCTTCATTGTGTAGAACAAAGTGTTGGTCCATGTGTAATCTCTCTTTTGGGGTGTACTTCATATACTCATAACTGAAGGTTTTCAAGGTTGAGGATTGGAGCAGGTTTTCAGAAGAAAAGGATTTTTTTGCTGAGTCAATTCGTCGAGATGTCTCGTGAAGTTCCGATGAATACCGACGAATCCAGACAAAAACCAGTTTTCCTGTTTGAAGAAGGAATTTCTGCGGCTAAGTCTATTTGTTGAAACCGATTTCTCGGTCTCGTGTGGAGCTCGGGGCCCTCACCGAAATGAGGGGCAGCTAGCCCTTACCGGTCCCTCGGGAGAGGTAAGGCCGACGATTTGAGCAAAGAACAAAGACCCTAGTCTCAGCGAGGAGGTCCCTCCACTAACCCGGAAGATCGTTGAGCGCTTCCCCTCCCAAGCCAAAGCTAAGACTCGGGCACCTTGGAGAGCTAGAGAGCTCAAACCAAAGCGACCTAGGGAGAGAAGAGCTCAAAGATAATGAACCGGTCCCCTTCCAAGGTGCCCTTTGAGGTCTATTTATAGATTCTAGTTTTGTGGTCTGTCAATAACCAAATCCCGCTGTCCATTCTCACTATCCGCACACCGGATTGGTCTGCTAACAGCCAAACTCCGCTGTTTGGAGAGGCTAAACGCAGACCACCGGGGGCCTCTTGGTAAAAATCCCTTCCTGGACTTTTACGGGGCGAGCCAGCCCGCTTCGCGACCTCCCTCGCGAGTGGAGCTCGCGAGCCTCTGGGTCGGTGAACCCCAGAGGTATTATCGGCACATTACATGGCTCGCTCGCCCGCACTACCTCGGCGAGTCCCCGGATGACTATCTGCTCTCCCTCTAGGCGGGCTCGCCTAGCGAACTCCTTCCTTAAATGGTTGGGCTCGCCAATAGCGACCCGGCCAAGCCGACCTCCCTCGCGAGTGGAGCTCGCGAGCCTCTGGGTCGGCGAACCCCAGGATGGCTATCCGCACCCCAAAATGGCTAACTGTACCCCAAGGTTCCGGGCTCGCTCGCCTGCGCAGTCTCTTGCTCTTCCTTGGCCTGCCTCGCCGGAGTTCAGGGTTCTCCCCTCTTGGCTCGCCTCCTCGAGCGCGAGCTGCTGATTTCTTCCTGGCGAATATCGGGGTTGTACACAATCCCCGCTCTTCGCGAAGACTAATGTCCTCGCGAAGAATCGTCCAACCACGGATATTCGACCGCCTCCAGATGACCTGTCAGGAATCTTTGGTGGGACCCACCATGCAGGTTATAAATACCGTCCCGAACCCCCACCGGTGCGCGTCGCTTCTTTTCCTTCCTTTCTTGTCTTAGCTGCCGGGAGATGCCGATTTCCGAAGAAGCAGAGACTCGCCTGAGGGCGTTGAGAGCCAGCGGGCTACCTTCCACGACCAAGGTACCCGCCTGGATGAGCCGGCCGCCCCCCGCCTAGTCGCCAAAAGTCAAGAAGGCGAAAGCGGTTCGCCTCTCTGGGGACGACTCCGTGGTGCTGGACTCCTCTCCGGACGATCGCCGCCCCGATAAGGTATGAGTTATTCGAATTCACGCCGATAAGTTGCTCTTCATTCTTTTCCCCTCGCAGGATACTTTGCCGAGCGAGATCGTTGAGGAACGTGCTGAGGGGTCTCGGAAAAGCCAGCAGGTGGACACGAACCTCGCTGGGAAAGACACCACCGGTACGATCTGGATCTCGCATGCCGTAATACTTATGTCAACCCTATATGATCTCCGTTACCCTTTTCTTACAGTCTCGCCCCTGAAATCCCCGATCCGCCCGTCGTCGCGGCCTCCATCTCCGCCCCCTCCAGGTAGGATCGCTGACAAGCCCGGGTTCCAGCTCCTGACGAGCGAGGAGACCGGTGGCTCCGCCCCTCCGAAGATTCTCCCGACCAATAGCAAGTCTCTTTACCCCCATTATGGAAACGTGTTCCAGGGCCGTCCTTCGGGTTCTCTCCCCCCTCTCGGTAAGCGTTATGGCCTCGCCGACATCCTGCGTGACCTCGTGCTCATTATCTGACGTGAGATCTTGCAGATAATGCCGAGAATCCGCACACCGATTCTGAACTAGGCGACGACGAGATGTCCCCCCTTCCTGATCAGGTGGAGGAATTTTTAGGTGATCCGCGAGATCCCGAGATGATGAAACAGCGAGCCGCGGAACTCTTGAGGAAGCATGGGCGAATGCTGATGGACCTCAATATGCAAGCGAGGCGGGATAGGGAAGCCGCGGAGGATAGGCACGCGGTCCTGATGGAGGAGTGTGCGAGGCTTCGGCAAGCGAGACACCGCGATCAGGATGAGGTCGTCACGACGCCGGAGGTACACATAGCGAGGATGAGGGACTACGCCTACCTCACGGATCGGGAGGGTCGCCTGGCGGAGGAATATTATAATTCTAGGGCACCGCCGAGGTCAGGGTCGCGGGGTGGTGGCCGGTGGAAATGGCTCCCCCACGATTCTCGCTAACTGCTTTGTTGTGCTCTTATTATCATTAATGGGTATTGCTGTTTTAGACAATCTCTCCATGGCTCGCAACTCGCATCTTTGCCACTTATATGTTGGCTTTATTTCTTATGACAATTATTACTAGCTTTTTATTGTTTCTCGCTTGGTGCTAGCGAGTCTTTCGTTTTCACATTATATTGTGCTTGGGCGGACCCTCTGTTCTCGCCAAATTTATCTCTCGAAAGTGTCGTTCGTACTAACCTCGCAGGTTTTTTTCTCGCCCGCGGACATGACGTGATGTTTTTGTTGATACTCGTGCTCGCTGACGCTTGGACTTCTTCCCGCCTTTTTGTTTTGGCTATAAATAGGCGGCCTTTATTGAGCCAACCACCGCATTTATTCTCGATCTTCTTCTCCTTCTGCTGCAGAGCTCTCGCTCTTTCTCATTCTCGCATTCTTCCCCTTCTCGCAGATCTTCCAGATGGGCGGCGACACGGAGTCAGAGGGTCGGCGGAGGGTCGCAAAGGCCTTTGCCGAACACAGCTTCTTCTCTTGCAATCTGACCGACAAAGAATACTTTAGCGCGATCGCTGATTTCGTTCTCCCCCCGTTCGAGGCATGCCGCCCTAGCGAGGACGACCTGATCAATGACCCGTTGGTCGACGAGTTGGCCATCCCTATCGCCCACTTCGCGGTCGGTCTGCGCCTTCCTTTGTGGCCAGAAGTTCGCCAGGTAACAATCGTTCTTGTTTGTTGTTTATTTTGCCACTCGAGCCTCGCTCGCCGCGTGGATTGATCTTGTTCTCGCTACCTGTTAGGTGCTTAAGCATTATGGCGTGGTTCCCGGCCAGCTCACACCCAATGCCATGGCGGTGGTCATCTCCTTCGCCTGCTACCTCCGCGAGGAGCGGATAGAGTTCAGCCTTCCTGTCTTCCGGAAGCTGTTCTCCTTCCGCGCCTACAAAGATGGGACAGCTTATTTCGTGGGCACAGGCCCGAAAGTGGTTGAGACCGTCAACAAGGCCCACTTCTGGGCCCAAAAGTTTGTCGTCGTCAAGGGGAACTTTGGCAACATTCCCTTCTCGCCGATTCAACATAGCGAGACCACCTATCGGCCCACCGCCCTTGGCGGCCATGACGCCCTCCTCCATCAGTTCTTCTGTAAGAAGAACTTCGAGGTCGTTTACCTCCGCCGCAACCTAGACTCGCTGCTTCCGGTCCTCGCCGGAGAAGGTAAAGATCTCTGTCTAACCTATTCATCTCAATTCGCAAGCCTATCGTACTCATCCCTATGATTCTGTTTTTAGGCGAGCGAGATCTCCCCCTCCATCCACCTTACGCGAGCAACCGGAAGACCGATGCCACAATGGCTCTCGCTACCATGGGGGCGGAAGCCTGCCGAGGAGACGTCACCCCAGCCGAGCCTTCCTCCCGCAAGAGATCGGGGGCCTCCGGCAGTCATGGTGCCGTCCCGAAGTCTCCACCAAAAAAGAAAAGCAAGAAAAGCGCGGCCTCGCTCGCTTCGTCAAAAGGTAAGGAAACTCGCGAGGCTGCCTTCGACGAGTTTGACCTTACCGGCCTTTCGGCGGGCGAGGACGAAGATCATGGCCAGGAGGCGGTCAGGGCCTCGGTCCTCCCCATCTCGGTGAACCATTATAACTTCGGGCTCGGCCAGAGGCGTCGGGACGAGACTGGCGAGCCCCTAGTCACCTGGAAGCCAGAGACAAACAGGGTGGACATCTCTTCTATCCTCCCCTCCTGGGTGGAGAAGGAGACCGTCAGTGGTCACGCCTTCGACTTTTCGTTCGCGCTTTATGGCCGCGAAGATGCAGGGTCTTACAAGGATGAGACCGCGAGGACCCTTGCTTATGAGAGCGCGAGGTCCCAGCTGCGTTCTGCCGAGCTCGCCCATATGACTGGGAGGCGTTGCTTACAGCTGGAGCTTCAGAATGTGGAGCTCGCGAGGGCCTACCAGGGAGTTCTCGCCGAGAGCACGCAGCTGAAAGAGAAGCTGCTCGCCGTGGAGGCAAGAGTGGTGAGTCATCTAGGCTTCCAACTTCGTATTTTCCCCCAACCCCTTCATCTCTCTAACCTGACTTGCTCGCAGGATGTCGAGGTCGCCGGGAGGGCCAACGCTCGCATCAAGGACTTGGAGAGCGAGGTGGCCGGGCTGAAGGCCCTAAATAGCGACCTCACTTGCGCCGTGGTTCCCCCTTCGCCTCGCCGTTTAAAAGAAGACCGGCGGGCGCGAGACGAAGAAATTCGTGTGGGGTCGATAGAGTCGGCTCGCTACATTTTCTCGGTGGCGAAGGCGATCGGCCTTTTGGCGGATAATGCGGCTGACATGACTCTGGAAGATATTGTTCCAGAGCTCTTCCTCCCTCTCCCGCCGGTGAAGGACAGCGATGATGAAGAAGGATCTGCGGGCGATTCCTGAAGCTCGCCGCCCTTCCCCCTTTTGTGTTGTAACGTGTTATAATTTTTGATCGGCGAGATCGCCAAAGATTGTAACTGAATTATTAAACATAGAATGCAGATTTTATTTTCACTGTGCTCTCCTTTTCTCGTTGTTATTTTCATTTTTCGACTGTCTCACCCTTGCTCATCTCGTGATTCATTTTCGCGGAGGTCATTCTCGCGCCGCTCGTTATTGGATAGGTGCGCGCGGCACGCTCCGGCTGCTCGGGTCTCTCGTCGTCTGCCTTGGGCTCGTTGCGCCTTTAGCTACGCGTATTTTCTTTAGGTTTCGTAGGGTATTTTTCCTCTTGGCGAGAGCTAGCTTCTTACTCAGTGCAGGCAACCTTTCTGCCGAGGACTGGATATTTGGGATTGTATGAGATTGGTCCTTGTCACTTGCGTATTGTCGCACGCGACCTCTCTTAGCCGAGCGAGCACGCCCGACGAGCGAGAAGGAGTTTGCCAGCATAAGACTTATCACCCTATCATTTTCTCCAGAGACCGTCCTGAACCACCCGTCTAGTGAGAGCCCGGGAGCGGAATCGATCCGGGGCATTCCAGCACCAATACTTATCACCTTGCCAGCCTCTCCAGAGATCAACATGAACCCCCCGTCTAGTGAGAGCCCGGGAGAGGAATCGATCTGGGGCATTCCAGCACCAATACTTATCACCTTGCCAGCCTCTCCAGAGATCAACCTGAACCCCCCGTCTAGTGAGAGCCCGGGAGCGGAATCGATCTGGGGCATTCCACACCAATGCTTATCCAACCCTGCCAGCCTCTCCAGAGATCAACCTGAACCCCCCGTCTAGGTGAGAGCCCGGGAGCGGAATCGATCTGGGGCATTCCAGCACCAATACTTATCACCTTGCCAGCCTCTCCAGAGATCAACCTGAACCCCCCGTCTAGTGAGAGCCCGGGAGCGGAATCGATCTGGGGCATTCCAGCACCAATACTTATCACCTTGCCAGCCTCTCCAGAGATCAACCTGAACCCCCCGTCTAGTGAGAGCTCGGGTGCGGAATCGATCTAGGGCATTCCAGCACCAATGCTTATCCAACCCTGCCAGCCTCTCCAGAGATCAACCTGAACCCCCCGTCTAGGTGAGAGCCTGGGAGCGGAATCGATCTGGGGCATTCCAGCACCAATGTGTCCAACCTTGCCAGCCTCTCCAGAGATCAACCAGAACCCCCCGTCTAGGTGAGAGCCCGGGAGCGGAATCGATCTGGGGCATTCCAGCACCAATACTTATCACCTTGCCAGCCTCTCCAGAGATCAACCTGAACCCCCCGTCTAGTGAGAGCCCGAGAGCGGAATCGATCTGGGGCATTCCAGCACCAATGCTTATCCAACCCTGCCAGCCTCTCCAAAGATCAACCAGAACCCCCCGTCTAGTGAGAGCCTGGGAGCGGAATCGATCTGGGGCATTCCAGCACCAATGCTTATCCAACCCTGCCAGCCTCTCCAGAGATCAACCTGAACCCCCCGTCTAGTGAGAGCCCGGGAGCGGAATCGATCTGGGGCATTCCAGCACCAATGCTTATCCAACCTCGGCACCGCAGCAGTTAGAAGCATAACAAATGAAAGTAAGACATTGATTTAAACAACATAATAAAACTTTCAAGGGTAGAATCGTTTCAAATCATCCCCACTCCGAGCTCGGTCGAGAGGTACCCCTTCCACATCCTGGAGGTGATACCCCCCCCCCCCCCCGACTTGAGCACCTCGCTTACGATATATGGGCCCTCCCAGTTGGGGTTAAGCTTACCCACCGCGGCCCCTCTGCCAGCCGCATCAACCTTCTTTAGGACTAGGTCCCCTTTCTGAAAGTGCTTGATCCGGATGTGTTTGTCAAAATATCGAGCCATCCGCCGTTTGACCTCTTCCTGTCTGATGGTAGCCAAGTCTCGGAGCTCTTCCACAAGGTCCAAGGACAGCTTCTGCTCTGCATTGTTACCTTCTAACCACTCTTCATCCCCCTCGCTTGCGGCGATCACCCGGGGGGTCTTCACCTCAAACTCTATGGGGAGAACGGCCTCGGACCCGTGAGAGAGCTTGAATGGAGTCTCCCCAGTGGCGGTATTCGGAGTAGTACGCATGGCCCAGAGGACGGAGGGTAGTTGTTCCACCCAACTTCCTCGTAGGTTCTCCACTTTCTTTTTTAGCAGGTTGACGATTATCTTGTTCGCCGCTTCCACTTGCCCATTGCTCCTCGGATGGTGGACTGAAGCGAACCTGAGGTCGATGCCGAGCTAAGTGCAAAAGCCGACAAACTCTTCACTCGCAAACTGTGGCCCATTGTCCATCACTATAGCTAGAGGGAGTCCATGCCTGCAAATTATTTCTCCCCACACAAAATTCCTCACAACCTGAGAGGTTACCTTAGCGAGTGCTTTTACTTCTACCCACTTAGAGAAGTAGTCGATCATGACCAGCAGGAACTTCCTCTGGCCGCTGGCTTGGGGGAAGGGACCGACCAGATCCAGCCCCCATATGGCGAAGGGCCAGGGAGCCGTGATGGTCCGGAGTCTTTGGGCTGGGAGGAGCTGGAGTGGAGCATAGAGCTGGCATTTTGGACATTTCCTCACGAACTCGGCCGCGTCTTTGCTGAGAGTGGGCCAGAAGTAGCCTTGCCTCAATACTCTTCCTTCCAGGGTCCGACTCCCGGAGTGACTGCCGCACTCCCCAGAGTGGATTTCTTCCAGCACTCTCGGGACCTCCTCCTCGGAGACACAACGGGCCAGGAGTCCCGAGAGAGTCTTTCTATATAGCCCCCCTGCATGCAAAGAGTAATAGGCGGACTTGTACCTGAAGCGTCTTTTATCCACATCATCTCCAGGGAACTGCCCAGAGGATAAGAAGGTGATGAACGGATCCATCCATGAGGCTTGTTGATCTACCTCCATCAATTCTCCTTCCTCGACTTTCTCCTCTACCACCATAAGCTCTTCCGCCCTTCCCTACTGGGCCTTCTCCTCTTCTTCCTTTCTCCCCGCCCGGGGTACCTCGGCTACCCCTTCCTGGGTATGAACTTCATCTCCCTCCTTCTCTTCGGCTACCTCCAAACCTCCGGCTTCGGCCGCCTCCTCCATCACCTTATCCCACTCCTCAGCTTTTCCCATCCAGGAGATGGTGTTGACAGCCGTCACGTAGCACTGTCTTGCCACTTTGGGATCCCCCCTGATCCGCACCTGGACCCCTCCGTCATTGAACTTGAGGCACTGATGAAAAGTTGAAGGGACGCAGCGGAACGCGCTGATGAGTGGCCGTCCGAAGATGGCGCTGTAACTGCTCGGGGCATCCACTATGACAAAGCGATAGTTCCGAGACTGCCCACCCAGGGTCACATGGAGCCCCACCCCTCCTTCTACTTCCTTCCTCTCCCCCGAAAATCCGAACAGAGGGCCATCCGAGGCCAACACCCTTCTGGGTTCCACCTCCATCTTGTCGAATGCCTTCTTGAAGATGGCATTGACCGAACTCCCGTTGTCCACTAGGATTCGGGAGACGGTGAAGTTCTCGATCGCCATCTGGATGACCAGCGCGTCGCAGAACGGGTCCTCGTAGCTCGGCATGTCCTTCTGGGTGAAAATAATTTTTTCGGTCGGGGGTGGAGCGGTGGATGTTGACGCTACGCTCCGGCGGTAGATGGTATGGAGACTAGCCTTGCGGGTTGCCTCCACCCCTACCCCCCCATGGATCACTCCGATCCCTCCCCTATTCCCCAGATCTGCTCTATCCTCACACCTTTCCTCCTCCTCCTCCCGAGGTTCCACCTCCACGATCCTTAATGGCTGCTGCTGTGGTGGCGCGGGCGCTCTGCCCCTCTTCACCTCCAGGAACTCCGGACAGGTGTCCGTTGAGTGGCCTTCCACATCGTGGAAGATGCAATATGGCACCGCCACTTCCCTTGCCCCGGTCTCTGCTATCCTGTTCCTTCTTCTCCTAGCGGCTGCCATCTCCGCTTCTCCTCCCCTTCCCCTGCCTCTTCCCCGGCCAATTGCCATGGCCTGTTGAGGTGGGGGAGGTAACTGCATCGGGCCCTGCCTCCACCCCAACTGGGGGGTCTCCATTGACCTTCGAAACGGTTACCCCTTCCTGGGCTGTAACCCCTTCCCTGCCCCTGCATTCCTCCACCTTGCGGCCTCCATCCCCCCTCCGGGGCCCAGGGCTCTTCCCTTCTTCTGACCTCTTGCTGCCTCATCTCAGGCTCACTGAGCTTTGCTAGCCTCTTGGTGAGCTCTGGGTTGGCTTCTTCGCTTGCTACTTCCTCTGCCACCCTCTCCATCAGCTCCTCATAGGAGACGGGGGCCTTCCTCTTCAACGCCATCTTGAAAAAGCTTTCCTTCAACCCGACCGTGAAGGCGAGTTGAAGTGCAAACCCAGGTACCTCCTGAGTGAGTTGCACTTCCTCCTGGAACCGATCCGCATACTGAGCCAACGTCTCCCTGGACTCCTGCTTCACCGTGAAGAGGGAATCAGCGTCCTTCTTCCTCCTTTTTGAAGTTGAAAATCTCAACAAAAAACTTCGGCGCAGGTCCTCGAACGCGTAGATAGAGCCTGCCGGAAGTGAATGAAACCAGTCCCTGGCCTTCTCCTTGAGAGTGACGGCGAAGAGCCGACACTTGAAGGCATCGGACATCGGCCTGATGGAGACCGAGTCCTCGAAAGACTGCAGATGCTGAACTGGGTCATCTCTGCCATTGTAGTACACTCTATCCCATTCTCCGAATCCCGCTGGAACGGGTGCAGACAACACCAACTCGCAGAAGGGACTTCCCCCTCCTGCCATCTTTTCTCGCTCGGCTCGCGGACCTAGCTCGCTCGCCAAGCTTGGGATCGCACTCGCGAGGGCGACGCTCGCCTGAACCACCCCGACTGTCGCCGCATCCTCCTGGCGCGCGCTCGCCTGCGCCGCGCTCGCTGGGGCAGAGCTTGTCGGCACCGAACTCGCCGGCGCGGAGCTCGCCAACACCGGGCTTGCCGGACTGGCGAACAGCACTCGCCCTTTCCTGTCATGCCCTGGTTCGACGGCAACTTCTTTTCCGGCCCTTCCTCCTGGTGCCCTCTCGCCGGCTGCTGTTGGGGGAGTGGTCGCCTGAGGTGCCGGGGTCACAAACTCATTTCGCAAGGCCGTGACCGTGAACCCCAAGGTGTCGAGCACCTCCTTCCTGAAATCCGCGAACATCCTAGCCATTGCTTCCTGAGGGTTCTCGCCGAACTCCTCGCCCTGCTCTTCATCTCTAGCCATAACTCTTCTCTGGGACTTTCTTGAACCAGCCACGCTCCACGCTCACCGCACCAAAATGTTGAAACCGATTTCTCGGTCTCGTGTGGAGCTCGGGGCCCTCACCGAAATGAGGGGCAGCTAGCCCTTACCGGTCCCTCGGGAGAGGTAAGGTCGACGATTTGAGCAAAGAACAAAGACCCTAGTCTCAGCGAGGAGGTCCCTCCACTAACCCGGAAGATCGTTGAGCGCTTCCCCTCCCAAGCCAAAGCTAAGACTCGGGCACCTTGGAGAGCTAGAGAGCTCAAACCAAAGCGACCTAGGGAGAGAAGAGCTCAAAGATAATGAACCGGTCCCCTTCCAAGGTGCCCTTTGAGGTCTATTTATAGATTCTAGTTTTGTGGTCTGTCAATAACCAAATCCCGCTGTCCATTCTCACTATCCGCACACCGGATTGGTCTGCTAACAGCCAAACTCCGCTGTTTGGAGAGGCTAAACGCAGACCACCGGGGGCCTCTTGGTAAAAATCCCTTCCTGGACTTTTACGGGGCGAGCCAGCCCGCTTCGCGACCTCCCTCGCGAGTGGAGCTCGCGAGCCTCTGGGTCGGCGAACCCCAGAGGTATTATCGGCACATTACATGGCTCGCTCGCCCGCACTACCTCGGCGAGTCCCCGGATGACTATCTGCTCTCCCTCTAGGCGGGCTCGCCTAGCGAACTCCTTCCTTGAATGGTTGGGCTCGCCAATAGCGACCCGGCCAAGCCGACCTCCCTCGCGAGTGGAGCTCGCGAGCCTCTGGGTCGGCGAACCCCAGGATGGCTATCCGCACCCCAAAATGGCTAATTGTACCTCAAGGTTCCGGGCTCGCTCGCCTGCGCAGTCTCTTGCTCTTCCTTGGCCTACCTCGCCGGAGTTTAGGGTTCGCCCCTCTTGGCTCGCCTCCTCGAGCGCGAGCTGCTGATTTCTTCCTGGCGAATATCGGGGTTGTAAACTATTCGTCGAATGTTCTCGTGAACTCCCGACGAATATCGACGAACGCAGACAGAAGTCAAAAAGGCAGGCTTGTGAAGGAAAATATGCGGCTAAGTCAATTCGTCGAATGTTCTCGAGAACTTCCGACGAATTCCGACGAATGAAAACAGAAGACAGTTTTCAAGCCTCGACCAGTTTTCTTAATGGCTAAAGTCAATTCGTCGAATGTTCACGTGAAGTCTCGATGAATGACGGACAGACGGATTTCAAATTTCAGTTTCGTTTTCGAAAATTAGGGTTCGCCGCCATGCACAGTACACGTGGCGATCCCTCCTTGTTTGTCGCCCGACCCGTTGGAGGTCTCCCTATATATAGTCTTTTATTTTAGGGCAAAAACAAATCTTAAACCCGATCGAAAAGAAGAGCTCAGCCGTTTTCCTTCTTGCGTGCGAACAAGTTTCTGAGATCTACAGTGCACCGCTCAAGACTCGTTCTTCAGTGTTGCTAGAGATTTCTCAGATAAGAAGGCCTTTGATCAAGTTGCTGCTCTCAATATTGAAGATCTTTTCAATTTAATCAAAGGGCCTACTCAGATCAGGTTTGCCGATTCTTCATTCTTCCTAATCCTTGAAGATCCAAGCTCTCACTCTAAAGGAAGAAGAAGATTCAGTCTTTCCAGATCTGAAGTCAATCTCTATTGAGATTCAAGAGAAGTTTCATTTCAAACTCTATTTAATTTCTGTAGGAGTTTTTTACTCCGAGTGATTTTTGTAGGAGTTGTTTACTCTGAATTGTAGGAGTTGTTTACTCCGAGTTTGTAGGAGACGTTATCTCCGAGTGTAGGATTTGTTGATAAATCTGAGTTTTGGTGAAGTTGCCGACGCTAGCCCGAAGTGCTAGATAGGCGGAGCGGGTGAGAGGAGTACCCACCCTTGGGGAACCTCTATAAATCTTGTGTCTCTGTGCTGTGATTTTTTTGTTGTGTTTGTGGAATAATTTTTTATTCCGCAATCGCAGTAGAGATCACCTATTCACCCCCCTCTAGGTGATTTAGGTAGACAACAATTTCTTTCACCTTCCCTAGCCAATTCCATTATTTCTAGTCCTAAACTAAATTATTAAGAGAGCAATATTTTGGTAGGTGTCTTTTCCTTAAGATTCTTTTATGTTAGAGTGTTTATAATTTCAATCTAATTTTGTTTGAAAATTCTATAATTTCGATTGCTAAATAGTTATCTTGAGAAGTAGTTAGCTAAACAAATTTCTCTTTTTAAATTATCAACATAACTTATGACTTAATTCTTGAATTTCTAAAATTTACTTTTGACTTATTCTTGGTTTAATAAAATTTTAGTTAATTAGAAATAATATCGATGTCTTGTAATTCTTTCCTCACTCTTTTGCTCTGGAATAGCAAAAGCTCAAGTATGGGGGTGTTTGATGAGTACTTTTTGTACTCATCTTTTAGTATTATTTTAATATAGTTTTAATATGAATTTATATAAATTATATGTATTATCTTATCGAATTCATTTCTTTTTATTTCTTTAACTTATGTAAGCTTGTTTTATGTTTTTCAGGTTACCTGGGCACTTTTGAGAAAAATTCCAAAGTACACGCCCATGGTCACGGGCGTGACCATGGGGCGTGACAGCCTAGATGTGTTACAGAACCGATTCCGCCACACCGGGGTCATTCCGTGAAGATTCGCCAAGTACACACCCCAGGTCACGGGCGTGACCAAGGGCGTGACCCAATGTCACGGCCGCGACTCGCCACAGCATCTAGAGCATGCCTGCCACGTCATTTAAAGTTACACGCCCCCGGTCACGGGCGTGACCAGGGGGCGTGACATCCAGGTCACGGGCTTGACTCGCCCCGCACTTCTTCCCGCCAGAGTTTCCCGCCAGCAGCACTATTTCAAGATTACACGCCCTAGGTCACGGGCGTGACCTAGGGCGTGACATGGCCGAAACGCTCACAATTACTCCAGAAGGCGCCCTCTCTGTTGCTGTTGCTATAACGCCCCTTGGTCACGGGCGTGACCAAGGGCGTGTAACACCAAAAATTCAGCTATTTAAAGGGAGCTTCTCCAGATGATCAGGGATCAGTTTTTAGGATTAGATACTTCGTTTCATGTTTATTTTTCATGTTTTAGTAGTCTTGTAATCCTTTTTATTTATGCAAATTGTAATTTCCTTTTCATAGTTTGTAATTTCTTTTATCAATAAAATAGTTTTGTTTTCTCAATCTATTCTCTCTTTTTTTCATGAACTCTTCTATTTTCTTTAATTCTTCTATCTCTATGAGTAACTAAATTCCAATTAGTACTCGACCGAGATGATCCGAGGAGAATATAATCTATGGTTTAGCTTCTCTTTCTCCCCTTTAGAATGCTTAAGATTTATTCTTGAACTTTTATTGGATTGAGATTATATTGTCGATATATAATTCTCATCTTTGTTTTTGCAATCTAATAACCGAGAGGTTTCGATTTCGAATCGATCATTTCAAGAATAAAGAGGGTTGAATGCACTCCTCAAGCGAGGATGACATAATTCTCCCGGATTGGAGTCAATTCCAATAGAGGGGTTCACTACGATAAGGCGAGTTTTAGATCTTGATTCTAGAATGAAAATTCGTTTGATCGACTAAACTCAGTTGAGCTTATCCTCGAGAGTGGTACGTTCATAATTCGGGAACCTCCACGGTCAAGTAATTTCTTAAGGGAATTAGAAGTTTGATTTATTATATTTCCAAAGTGATTCAAAATCGAATGCTACCCTTTTTACTCTTCTTTTTAATCTTATGTTAATTTTCTTTTTCGCACCAACCTCAAGTTTTAATTGATAAAATAATAGAGACTTTCTTGAAGTAAGATTACTCAACCGCCCCAGTCTAATATGGCCTTGGTTTCTTACAACATATACTACATTCGATACGGTACACTTGCTGTTGTCGTTTGCAAGCATAGTTTTGTGCGCATCAAGTTTTTGGCGCCGTTGCCGGGGACACGGTTGATATTTCGAAAAAAGAAATATTTATTAATTTTATCGTTCTCTTTCTTCGAGCCCTTCTCTTTAAATTTTTTTTTCTTTTTTAAAAAAAAATCTTAAAAAGCGCAATCTAAATTCTCGGAAAGGACGCTTTGGGCTTGAATTCCCATCATAGCCTCTAGTACCTTGCAAACCCTTCACCGGGTATGATCGTAATTATATAATAAATTTTTTTAAAAAACTTCATTCATTTGAGTAAAGGTTGTTCCCTTTTATTTTTTAATATGAAAGAATCTGAATTGGCCGTTAAGGTTGCCGAGCTTCGAAACCAACTTTATCTCTTACAAGCCGCACGAGAACGCCAATTTAGTTGTCATTATTGTGGTGCGCCTCATCGAAGTGAGGAATGTTATTTACATTCTTATTATCAAAATAATTATTATGAAAATAATTTTCCTCAATATTATGCAAATAATTTTGATAATAATTACGATCATAATTTTTCATCTTTTAATGAAAATATTTTTTCAAACTTTGATGAAAATAATTTTTCTAATTTTAATGAGAATAATTTTTCGGCATTTAATAATTGTTCTTCTAGCTCCGAAGTTGATTATTCCTCGTGGCAAGCTCACCCGGATAGTTCCGGGAGCAACGAAGATAAATCTTTAGATCCAAATTTTTGTTTTTCTTTTTATACACCGCAGTCTTCGTTCTCTAATTTGGGGGAAATTTTGTAGATCCAAATAGATACTTCCCCCCAAAATTTAGAGGAAAATATTATTTCGTCTAGTGCTTTTTCTAATTTTCACGAAAATAACTTTTTGGCTTCTAATAATTTTTCTTCTAGCCCCGAAGTAGATTATTCTTGGTGGCAAGGTCACCCGGATAGTTTTCGGGGCGATGAAGATAAATCTTTAGATCCAAATTCTTGTTCTTCTTCTTTTGCGCCGCAATTTTCTTTCTCTAATTTTGGGGAATGTCCATTTTTTCAATTTGATACTCCACCCCAGAATTTAGATGAAAATTTTATTTCTCCTAGTGTTTTTTCGTTGTCTTGGGAAAATTTAGTTATGGAGAAACATGATTGTTTATGTACTCGCATAATTTCTTTTTCCAAAGATGAAGAAAAATCCTCTTACCAAGAAATTCTTAATGTTTTGGGAACCCCAGATGAACTAGAAGAAGAACAAGTTTCTTCCCCCACTTCACCCTGATATTCTTTTCTTTATCATGAATTTTCGCAAATCTCTTCTATTTTAATTCAACCGGAAATTCATAAAATTTTAGTGTCCGAAAATCTTATTCAGCTTGGTAGTGTACTAGATTCTTCCAATGAAAATTTTATTTTAGAAAAGGAACAACCGGAGCTTAATTTTATATTTTCGCGAGCGCCTCCTCCTTGCGAAAAATTACTTGAATCGTTTATTTGTGATTCTTTATACACTAACAATTTTCAGGTTGAAGATGAGCCGTTGCTACCCCAAATAATCGACGATCCATATGCCGCTCATCTAAATAAATTCAAATCACCTCAGGTATGTATAGGTAATTTGGATTTACATATTCAAATTCAAAGACAACGATGAATCACATGTTAAGCGGAGGAGTTGTCGGGTGACTGACGCCGGCACATTCACCTACGCGTGAATTAGGGGAGTTGCCTGTTCACTTCTCTTTCAAATTTCTGTTTTCCTAACAATAACCGTTTAGCTTAAAGAAGGGAAATAGAAAGCGCTCTTGGGAGGCACCCCTTGCTTATCTTTAATTTTCATGTATTTTGGAAAGGGCGCTTTGGGCTTGAACTCCCATCACAGCTCCTAGTACCTTGCGAACCCTTCATCGGGTAGCCCTCGGGAAGTCCAAGAAATATTATATAAAAAAAATTAATGACAATAAATATGCCTAGCCTTGTTGTTTTTATTGTTCTAGAAATTTAGTTTGAGGTTTGATTATAAGTATTCTTTCATTTTTAATTTAGCTAATATTTTGTTTTATCAAAATTTGTTAAATTTAAATCTGAAGTAATTTGGTTTTAAGAAACATTTTTTATTTTTAATTCGATTAGAGAATTAATTTAGCACTACTTCTCCGTTTAATTTTAAATAGCTTCACTTTGTTGTAAATTGGCTAAACATCTCTAGATTTCTATTATATTCTCTTTTAACTTTAAGATCTTAGGAAATTTCATTCCTCTAAAAAAGTTGCTCTCAAAATAGTTTAATTTATAAACTAGAAGTATTTCGTTACCCTTGGTAAACATATGTTTTTTTCTTTTCCCCTATTGTTAGATCATATGTCATGGGAATAAGGAGATGTTAGTTCTTTATTCTCTGGTAAACATATGCAACCCAAAAATAAAAATGAAGAGAGAAAAAATGTGTATATGTCGTGGAAATGATAGGATAATAGTCTATCATTCTCTGCTATTATATATACTAAAAAAAGGGGGGGTTGAGAGGATAAAATTCATCACCCCAATCAAAAACCTGTTCATATCATTTGTCTTCATTTTGCTATTCCTTTTAAACCCATCCCTAGCCAATTCCATTATTTCTAGTCCTAAACTAAATTATTAAGAGAGCAATATTTTGGTAGGTGTCTTTTCCTTAAAATTCTTTTATGTTAGAGTTTTTATAATTTCAATCTAATTTTGTTTGAAAATTTCCATAATTTCGATTGCTAAATAGTTATCTTGAGAAGTAGTTAGCTAAACAAATTTCTCTTTTTAAATTATCAACATAACTTATGACTTAATTCTTGAATTTCTATAATTTACTTTTGACTTATTCTTGGTTTAATAAAATTTTAGTTAATTAGAAATAATATCGATGTCTTGTAATTCTTTCCTCACTCTTTTGCTCTGGAATAGCAAAAGCTCAAGTATGGGGGTGTTTGATGAGTACTTTTTGTACTCATCTTTTAGTATTATTTTAATATAGTTTTAATATGAATTTATATAAATTATATGTATTATCTTATCGAATTCATTTCTTTTTATTTCTTTAACTAATGTAAGCTTGTTTTATGTTTTTCAGGTTTCCTGGGCACTTTTGAGAAAAATTCCAAAGTACACGCCCATGGTCATGGGCGTGACCATGGGGCGTGACAGCCTAGATGTGTTCCAGACCCGATTCCACCACACCAGGGTCATTCCGTGAAGATTCGCCAAGTACACGCCCCAGGTCACGGGCGTGACCAAGGGCGTGACCCAGTGTCACGGCCGCGACTCACCACAGCATCCAGAGCACGCCTGCCACGTCATTTAAAGTTACACGCCCCAAGTCACGGGTGTGACCAGGGGCGTGACATCCAGTCACGGGCGTGACTCGCCCCGCACTTCTTCCCGCCAGCAGCACTATTTCAAGATTACACGCCCCAGGTCACGGGCGTGACCTAGGGCGTGACACGGCCGAAACGCTCGCAATTACTCCAGAAGGCGCCCTCTTCGCTGCTGCTGCTATCACGCCCCTTACACGCCCCTTGGTCATGGGCGTGACCAAGGGCGTGTAACACCAAAAATTCAGCTATTTAAAGAGAGCTTCTCTGGATGATCAGGGACCAGTTTTTAGGATTAGATACTTCATTTCATGTTTATTTTTCAGGTTTTAGTAGTCTTGTAATCCTTTTTATTTATGCAAATTGGAATTTCCTTTTCATAGTTTGTAATTTCTTTTATCAATAAAATAGTTTTGTTTTCTCAATCTATTCTCTCTTTTTTTCATGAACTCTTCTATTTTCTTTAATTTTCTATCTCTATGAGTAACTAAATTCCAATTAGTACTCGACCGAGATGATCTGAGGAGAATATAATCTACGGCTTAGCTTCTCTTTCTCCCCTTTAGAATGCTTAAGATTTATTCATGAACTTTTATTGGATTGAGATTATATTGTCGATATATAATTCTCATCTTTGTTTTCGCAATCTAATAACCGAGAGGTTTTGATTTTGAATCGATCATTTCAAGAATAAAGAGGGTTGAATGCACTCCTCAAGCGAGGATGACATAATTCTCCCGGATTGGAGTCAATTCCAGTAGAGGGGTTCACTACGATAAGGCGAGTTTTAGATCTTGATTCTAGAACGAAAGTTCGTTTGATCGACTAAACTCAGTTGAGCGTATCCTCGAGAGAGGTACGTTCATAATTCGGGAACCTCCACGGTCAAGTAATTTCTTAAGGGAATTAGAAGTTTGATTTATTATATTTATTTTCAAATCTCTTTCTCCCCTTTAGAATGCTTAAGATTTATTCATGAACTTTTATTGGATTGAGATTATATTGTCGATATATAATTCTCATCTTTGTTTTCGCAATCTAATAACCGAGAGGTTTTGATTTTGAATCGATCATTTCAAGAATAAAGAGGGTTGAATGCACTCCTCAAGCGAGGATGACATAATTCTCCCGGATTGGAGTCAATTCCAATAGAGGGGTTCACTACGATAAGGCGAGTTTTAGATCTTGATTGTAGAACGAAAGTTCGTTTGATCGATTAAACTCAATTGAGCGTATCCTCGAGAGAGGTACGTTCATAATTCGGGAACCTCCACGGTCAAGTAATTTCTTAAGGGAATTAGAAGTTTGATTTATTATATTTATTTTCAAAAGTGATTCAAAGTCGAGTGCTACCCGTTTTCTCTTCTTTTTAATCTTATGTTAATTTTCTTTTTTCGCACCAACCTCAAGTTTTAATTGATAAAATAATATAGACTTTCTTGAAGTAAGATTACTCAACCGCCCCGAGTCTAATACGACCTTGGTTTCTTACAACTTATACTACATTCGATACGGTACACTTGCCGTTGTCGTTTGCAAGCATAGTTTTGAGCGCATCACACGCCAAGTCTCAGCGGTCGACGATCTTCCTTCTGAGTTCGATGATTTTCCTTCTGCGTTCGACGAACACGCCAAGTCTCAGTGTTTGCTTTGCTCATCATCAGGATGACAAGCATACTTTGTCGTCGACAGCTCCTGTTCTTCTTGACGATATAGTACTTACTAAAATAACTAAAGTACTTGACATATTGTCGATCTCTGCAAGCATGAGCTAGATGGAACATTAAATACAACTTGCACTTATCATTGTGCTGAGCACTTCTTCAAATCAGGAACATTGATGGGCACTGTTCCCAACATCACCTATTCACCCCCTCTAGTTGATTTAGGTTGGCAACTAGATACTTCACTGCTATCACAGGAACATTCAGTGGCTAGTCACCCCTAGCCGCATCGTGGACTACGACATTAATGGGTCCTACCCATCTCTTCCTCAATCCTGCCAATGCCTAGAATGACTGTTATGCTCAAGAAACAAGCTCACACACGTACAGTTTGCTATCATAAGCGTCACAAACATATATTTGTGTGCGAATTATTTTATGTTAAAATCTGGTTAGGCATATTTGTGTGCTCCTAATTCTACTATCTCAGGAACACCTCGAGGAACGACCTTTTCGATCACAGGAAGCCCGCAACACAACAACTTCTTTGCCACAACTCGAAGGTTTGCCCATCGCTCACGCAGTAGGTCACCATATTGTTAGGGCATGCCCCCCTCGTGCTCGCAAACGGTTTGTAGCATCCGCCCTTCACAGCTTTTATCAATGACACCCCCCGCGTCCATAACGCGAACCTCTCACTACTCATCCCAAAGCGCCAGCCCTTCGCCCGCGTAGTAGGATCCAACACCATCTAGGTCTCGTCCTCTAAATCGCATCGCCAGGGTCTGCTCCCCTCGTGCTCGCAAACGGTTTGAAGCATCTTCCCTTCACCGCTCCTATCAACGACATCCCTCGGATCGGTAAAACGGACCTCTCACTACTCATCTCGAAGCGTCCCCCCTTCGCCCATGTAGTAGGGTCCCAACACCATCTAGGTCTCGTCCTATAATTTGGGTCTCCTTGGCCAGCCCCGCTTTTGCTCGCAAATGGTTCGTAGCGTCCTCCCTTCATCGCTCCTGCCAACGACACCCCCAGGTGGGTAACGCAAACCTCTCACTACTCGGCTCTAAGCGTCTGCCCTTCGCCCATGTAGTAGGTTCCAACACCATCTGGGTCTCGTCCTATAAATCGTGTCATAGGGGTCTGCCCCATCGCGCTCGCAAATGGTTCGAAGCGTCCGCCCTTCACCGCTCATATCAACGACATCCCCCGGGTCGGTAACGCGGACCTCTCACAACTTGGCTCGAAGAGTCCTCCCTTCTCCCACATAGTAGGTCCCAACACCATCTTGGTCTCGTCCTCTAATTCCTGTTGTCAGGGCCTGCCCCCCTCGCGCTCGCAATCAGGTTGAAGCGTCCGCCCATCGCCGCTCCAATCAACGACATCCCCCGGGTTGGTAACGTAGACCTCTCACTACTCGGCTCGAAGCGTCCACCCTTCACCCACATAGTAGGTTCCAACACCATCTAGGTCTCGTCATCTTAATCGCGTCACCAGGGCATGCCCTCTTGCGCTCGCAAATGGTTCGAAGTGTCCGTCCTTCACCGATCTTATCAATGACATCCCCTAGGTAGGTAACGTGGACCTCACACTACTCGGCTCGAAGCGTCCGCCCTTCGCCGTCGTAGTAGTTCCCAACACCACCTGCGTCTCGTCCTCTAAATTACGTCGCCAGGTCCTGCCCCCCTCGCGCTCGCAAACGGTTTGTAGCATCCTCCTTCACTGCTCCAATCAATGACATCTCCCAGGTCGGTAACGTGGACCACTCACAACTTGGCTCGAAGCGTCCGCCCTTCGCCCACGTAGAAGGTCTCAACCCCACCTGGGTCTCATCCTCTAAAAAGCCAACATCAAGAAGCAAAGCATAGTTTGTCGCGCAGGGCGTCGCCTCAAACGCCCCAGAAACTCCACCAATACAAACGAAGAGCTTAAAGAAAGAGCAGTTACACATACAACGCAATTCGTCGGCAGCTATACAATCAACAAACAATATTCCACAAATATAGAGATGCAAAGATGTCATCTCAGATACAAGGTACAGACAAAAGCAAAAGCATATAAAATATAAATGAAAATTACTCGCCATTGGAAGCAGAACGCTCATCTTTAGAAAGATCTCTGACACCCAATCCGGACACGTTGCAACCTCGTGTTCGCGCAACCAACCGTAGGGCTTTCCCCATCCCACGCATAAAATCCACCTCGCGCCCGTCCTCAAGCCGAGGCTCCGCCTCCTTGCTCCAGATCACCTCACGAACTTCCTCCGAGATCGGAGAACGGTCCTTCACATAATCTATAGAGGCTCTGTACTCAGTAACTCCAGTAGCCATCAACTCAGTGGCCCGCTCTAGCGAGGAGAGGCGCTCCACCTCCGTCTTCAAAGATAACAACTCGGATTTCAGACGAACCGTCGTGGTGTGTGAATCCTCCACCATACGTATCGTTCTCTCCACAAGAGCCTTCTTCTTATGGACTTCAGCATGGGACTCCTCCACCTCCGCCCGCTGCCCAGCCTTGATCTGCTGAAAGTGGGACACATCGCGATCTTGTCTCCCCTTCAAAACAGAAAGGGAACTATACGCATCACTAAGCTCCTCCTGGAGAACGAGATAATTATCATTCAGGCCTACATAACAGTCGTTCCACGTAAGCGCAATGCTGGTCTGAGCTCCAATCTAGAAAAAGATGGGAAAGTCAGGCTAGTCTCAAGACAAACAACGAATAAGGATGAATTCACAAATCTTACCGCGACATTCATAGCCTCAAGAGAAGAAGATACCCGCCTCGCCCAGATCGGCGGTGGAACAGAAGCATCCTCGAGAGCATGGGGGCAGAGGGAACCTGAGGTGCAATGGAGTCAAGTACTTCCACATCATGAATGATGGAAACGTCATCAACTCTCGAGCTACACGAGGCCACCTTGTCAATGCGTCCCTCCGGCCTACAGGAACGACGAGGCGCCGAGTCCGAACTATCGTTCTTGAAAATCAGTTTCCTCTTCCGGCCTCAATCTAGTGGAACTTGCACAGAGCGATCGGCATCGGTAGAAAGATCGCATAGTAGGAGACCCTTCTCCTCAATAAACACCGAAATGGCAAACAAAGGATTGGCCAACGCATGAGGCTTGACGAACCCCAAGACCGGGACAAATTCTCGCTTATAACCCTTCAAACGTCGACAACGATCTGGGAGCGACCTCCAAAGCTCTGGCAGTCCCTAAGCGTTCCTAACATAGCCAAATAAAGTATTCCCATGGCGACGGTCCGCTCGGTTCTCAAACTTGAGCCATTGCTTGTTACTGAAAACTTCAATCTGTCTGCCTCCGTCCGAGTGCACATCGCACCACTGCCTGAAGAGATCTAAGATGAATCTTGATTCGTGCTCTCTAAAGAAGGTGATCATGCCCACAATTCGTGTCATCCCAGCAGGAGTAAATTGGGGCACTGGCATGCCACAATGCTTCAAGATTTCGAGAAGTTCCTCACAGGGGGCAAGTTCCGCACGAGCGCACTACTCGTGGGCGCACCGCGCACGGGCATGCTATCCGTGCTCATCATGCGCGGGATCCCAGGAGCGCGCACGCACAGCATGGGTGAGAGGCGCATCATCTCTCAGCTGTGTGCACGGCGCGCTCCACATCTGCGTGCGGCATCCGGGCACCCTTCCTCGCACCACTCCCTCTCATGGACATCTTTCCGAGCCTCCTAGCGCACCTCCTTCCGCATCACACCGCCCGGCTCCGCCATAATCACCGCAACTCCTCTGCACAAAAACGTTCCCGCACCTCTTTCGCTCCGGCTCTGGACTCTGGGAACTTTGAGGGGCAAATGATGGGGTCACCCTCATTTTATATGAATTCCGGGCTCTGGATAACCGGAATTCCATAACCCTCACTCCCTTAGTGAGGAGTTAGGAGAAAACCACCGCACATACGATCATTGCACGCGATCTCCGCGCGCGATCAAAAACCCAATCGACGTCCGAGACAGGCCAACCGCCGCCGCCGCGATCGGGCCCGTGCCCGTGATCGCTCGCCTTCACAGTCTGCCGGAGGCCCTTGGCCGCATGCCTTTGGCGCGCTTGGCCAGCTGGCTAGCGTTTGGCATGGCGGGCAGCCGCCCGGCCAACCGTGGTTGAGCGCCCGCGGCGCGTGGGGCCGGCCGGCCTCCGCGCGGTTTGGCGGCTGGGCACCCATGGCCGAGCGCCCATGGGCGCGCGCCCTAGCCGCCCCGTGGTCTAGCGCTCATGGGCACACGGCCTGGACGCGTGGCCGGCCAACCAGCTGGCCTCGCTTGGTCGCACGACCTTGGCGCGAGCGGCACGGCGTGCCGGACGGCCGACTCGCGGCCGGCCACCCATGGCCCTGCGCTCGTGGCCACGATCCAGGACGATGCACGGCCTCGTGGATGGCCGCCCCTGGCAGTGGACCCGCGGTCGCGCTCCATGTCAGCGCACGGCCTCCCGGCCAGCCCCCTGCCGGCAGCCCGTGGTCGTGCGTCCGTGGCCGCGTGGGCCTCCCAGTCGGCCGGTCGTGGCCGTCCGCCCTTCCTCGTCGGCAGCCCCTCCTCGCCGGGTTGTTTCTGCCGCCGGGCGGTTCCCCCGTCGACGAGCCCTTCCTCCGTCGTCGTTTGATTGCCCCGCGATGTTTCCACTGTTCGATACACGAGTAACCACCCGCGTAACCGCCTGATTAACCACTCTCATCAGTTGGTGCGAATATCCAAAAGGATATTGGTTTGCGTTTAGAACAATACCAAATTAATATGCGTTATAAACCTTATAAAATCGGCCTGTGTTTAGTATTTGTGGTGGTTACGATCTGCAATTATCCGCAGAAACCACTGTAACCACCCTCGTGGCCTATAAATAGAACCTCAATGCTTCATTTTTTCCATCTTTTTCTCCTCCCCCGTTCTAAGTTCGAAGAGAGAGAAAGAACTCTGTTGAAGATCCCCACCCCATCTTCGAAGCCGCCCTTGAAGGAATCTTCAAGCCCTTCGAAGGCGATCGAAGATCTTCGTCCTCCTTCGAGTGCTCCGAAGTCCGTCCAGCATGTTGCGCGCCCAAGTTCTAAAGCGCGCCCAAGTTTCAGAACGCGCCCAAGTTCTAGAGTGCGTCCAAGTTCCAGAGCACTGTGCCCTCCACCACTGCAAAGAAGAAAATCGGGCTTTGAGAGTGGTGGCATGCATGTCACCCTCTAAACACCTCTCCCCCCCCCCCCCCCCCCCCCCCAAGTTGTAACGAGGAGCGGCATGCCGCCCTCGATCTCTCAAGCAAGCCCTGTAAAGAAGCCAACAAATAGTGAAGTTTGGTCGTCACCTTCCCGGCCACGTGGTTTTTCATCCCTTTCTGGGGTTTTCCACGATAAAAAAGATCCCTTGTCATTCGTCTTGTTTCTCTGTGACTGCTTGCGCGCTAGTCCGCTCCCGGGCTAAGACGGTCAATTTCGGACCAGTTTAAGGAGCCTCGAGTAGACCGCAACAAATATTAATTGAAATTATTTAATTTGCATGAGCACAATTTCATTAATTACTATCAAATAGCAATTAGGGGAATATAAGATTTATTGGAAAAAAATATTTGTGTGTGGATTTAACTTTAAAAAATAGAGATATAAAATTTCTAAAGGAAATTCTTTGGGTAGGAAATTTTTAGTAAGATAATGGTCTCCCTTTGGCGCGCTTTTTTGCTCCGGTGAGTTTGGACAAAAATCCTCTTGTTAAGAATGTGTTTGCAATGACAAATAAAACTAGTTTTGAGCATAAAAATAAATAAAGTTCCTTAGTGAGGTCCGCCAAACAGTCATAATCATTCGAAGATAGATTTATAGAGATTTAAAATCTTAATAAAA
This sequence comes from Dactylorhiza incarnata, assembly GCA_033032865.1. NCBI lineage: Eukaryota > Viridiplantae > Streptophyta > Magnoliopsida > Asparagales > Orchidaceae > Dactylorhiza > Dactylorhiza incarnata. Next base: position 19,036,966 of record JAWHQI010000001.1, on the reverse strand, counting down.
CTTGTATACATTTTTTTGACATGGAGAATATCAAAATGAGCATGATCTTCTGGATAAAGAAAGAGAATTATAATTAGACTTCTTTGTATAATATGCTCATTTTATAATATCTAAAACATCACTTGATGCATAATAAAATATAAATAAATAAACAGTTTATCTCATTAATACACATTCATAAAAGAAGATAAGAATCATATCCTTCTACTACCTAGCAAATCAATGTGTAAATCAAATAGGAAAAAGGCACATGCAACATTTTCATGATTGCGAAATTGAGTGGGAGATACATGTTTTAATTTGAAAAGTTCTTTTCTTTATTAACTTCATTTATTAAATAAAATTCATAAGCATAATACACAGCAAATCACTGCTCGTTTGATGCAATTTCTTAGTAGCAACAAAGACCTATGAAATGATACACAAAAATTTTAAGCACTTTTTCGTGAATCCACGGATGTGTATAAAGATCAATGTTTAGAAAATCAGATCGGCCGATCGGACCGGCTAGATCGTGACCCGGTCCACTTGGTGGTCCGGTATCACAATCCGCTTTTGTTGTGGATCTCTCGTCAACCGCCAACGTGGGCGGTGTGCCCCAGAAAATTGGAAACAGGATCGGGTTTCTAATTAACAGGTCCCCCGAATTTAAATTACCGACCGATCAGACGGACTGGACCATGATACAACAACATTTGGTTAATATAGTTCTAAAATTCCCCTTTTCCATGCACCTGAAATAATGCAAACTAGTTTATCAGGATCGATTACCATCTGACATTCTTCAGAACCAGTAGCGCGAGCCGGTCCGCTGTCACAAATCGCTTTTGTTGCAGATTACCCGTGAACCGATGCACCGGGTGGTTGGCCCAAAAAACGGGAAACCGGCTCCGGTTTATGCTGACCGTGTGGTTCACATTTAAATTATTATTATTTATATAAAAAAGAGAATAAGTGTGGGTACGACGGTAATTAAAATGGTGACCTCCTAGGCTCCTACTAATGAACATAGAGCCTTCCACTCAGCTATATAAACAGTTGAGTGAACTTTTGAGATATTTATTACTTATTTTAAAACTATAGATGAAATATGTCCACACCTATTAACAAATTTTTTTATATATTAATTTTTAATATAATAATAATATAATATCTTTTTATTATATAAGCGAATTGGAAAGTAGATATGGTGTAACATTTTGCGGTCCAAAATACCCTCAGAGAATCCTTCTAGCCATCCTCTATCTATGTTTTTCGAGTAATTTACATGTGTTCCCGCCAACCAAGATTCCCTCCAACTTTTAACTGACCATTTATGTCTCTTTGTGAGTAACCTCTGCATCATTTCACACGGCATCTAAACTCCTTAGAGGAACTCCAAATTGATACACGTGGCATCCCTCTCCTTTCTCCCAGCCTAAATCCCGGCTTCTCCCCTCTCCACAGTCATGCCTTGAATTTTCTTCGTAGCTCATTTTTGAATTCCATGTGAAAAAAAAATCCCGCCAAAACCCAAACATCCCGCCCAAATAAAACCTCTCACGTGTAGATCATGAAGCCCTAAAAAATTGACATCTTTTCAGCTTTTCACATCTCATTAATAAAAACTTGACAGGCTGCCAGTTTTTTTTAAAAGCCGGAATGCTCCTCCTCCGCCATCTTCCTCGCCTACAATGACTGCTCCTCCGGCCGATCCGGGGTTCCAAACTGTTTGGGAAAACTGAGGTTGCCAGCTGTCCTGACGGCGAGCATTTCAGCTAACCTCCTCCAACAGGGTAAGAGATAGCTTTTCACTCTCCCTCCCTCTCGCTACACGTTCCATGAAATGCTTTACTCCATTTCATCTTCCCGGCAGATTTGAGCTTGGCCATCTCAAACCGTGAACCACGGCTCACGACAGATGTAAGGCAGGACTGTCTTACTATGATTATATCACTTTCAATATTTATGATTTTCACTTTAGCTGCTTTCATTATCATTTAAAATGCAATAAACAAAGAACTAAGGGGAAGAGGTGAAGCTTGAGACAACAAAGGAGGAAATCAAGTTCAAGTTGCTCTCTAGGAACAGCGGTGGGCGTAAAAACGGTGGGCAAAAGTCCGGGTAGGCCCGGTGGCGGGCTAAGCCCGCCCCGGGCCTACCCGTGCTACGGTGCCCTTGCAGTCTTGCAGGGCCCCGGTTTTGGGGCAATGCCCGACCTGAAAACAAACCCGGGTTGGGCCGGGCAAAGCCCGATTTTTAGGCCTAGGCCGGAACCAGGCAACGGCTCTATAGTCGTTGACAGCTTGCTTCCACCAGCAATTAATACTGCCGGCGGCAGGTTTAATAAAGCGGCTGCTGCTGCTTTATTAAAGTGGCAGCAGCCCCCTTTTTAAAAAAAAAATTTATTAATTTTTTTTTAGTTAAATTTTTTTATTCAAAATTTTTTTTTCTTCCTATTTCCTATTTATACCCCCCCCCCCCCTCTTCCTCCAATTATCTCTCTTCACTCTCTCTTTCTCTCTCACTCTCTCTCTCTCTCACTCTCTCTCTTACTCTCTCTCACTCGATGTTGTCAAGCTTGGAGTCATCATCATCGGTGGTGCACGAAATTGTGGAGCACAAACGCACGGCTTCAGTGTGGGAGCATTTCGACAAAGTCAATATCGGCAGTGAACACAGGGCAAAGTGCAAACTTTGCGTGAAACTGCTCACCCTCAGTGGCAACACGACACTCGCACGACACATTAAGTCGTGTATTGCAAAGCAAGCTCCCGAGTCTAGTCAGGCGCAATTATCGGGATCCGGACATATATGGACATACGATTAAAGTCGGTAGCGGGAGCTGCAGGTGAAGAACGTCATCAGGCGTGGGTTGCTGTCCAGTCACTATGATAAACGCGGAGGAGACCGAGTACTTGCATCAAGGGCTTCAACCTAAATATCATCAAGTAAATCGATCCACAATTAAGCGCGATGCACTTAAATATTATTTAAGAGTGAAACAATCTTTAATAAATTATTTTGAAAATTGTGAGGGTCGAGTGAATTTAACGAGTGCCGTTTGGACAAGTAGTTTAAAATTAGGATTATCATATATTTGTATCACTTCTCATTGGGTCGATCCCGTATCCTGGGATCTAAATAAGCGTATAATATGTTTTGAAAATTTTGAAGTCCCGCACACCGGTCAAGCGATTTATCAAATTATTTTAAAATGTTTGCGGATATTTAAAATTAAAGATAATATTATGAGTATTTCTTTCGATAACGCCACAAATAATACCACCGCAATTAAGTGGTTAAAACGTGATTTAAACCTATGTTAAACGGTGCATTTTTTTCATACCCGTTGTGTTTGTCATGTTTTAAATTTAATCGTACAAGATAGTTTAGCTTATATGGAACCATGTATTAATAAAATTCGTTTAATGTTACAATTTATTTATAGTTCTAAACAACGACGACAAGATTTTAAAAAATTCGTAAACGCACAACGTGATTTTTTTTTTTTGAAATGCCAATTAGATGAAACTCGACCTACACAATGTTTCGTCAAAAATCACTACTTATGAAATATTATACTACGTTAGGTATGTTCGATTTAAGTGAGTCTGATTGGGTGGTTTTAGAAAGTTATATGGAATTATTAGAAGTTTTTTATACGGCAGCAAATTTTTTATCGGGCGTATATTATCCTACTAGCCCGCTAGTTATTGAAAATTTTATTAATATAACATAAAAATTAAATTATTTTAAACAACATATCTGATGACAAAATTTAATAGAATTAATGGAAACAAAATTTTTAAAATATTATAAAGAAATGTCAGCGATGTTTTCATGCGCCGCCGCTTTGAATCATCTATTCGGCGTAGACGGCGTTGAAAATTTAATAGAGGAAATAAATAATAATTTGGGCTAAAATGTTAGTTACTCAAATTTGGATAACATAAGTATTTTAAATTTTAACACTATTTTTACTGAATGTTATAATTATTACGATAATTTATACGGATCGCGGCCCTGAGAGGATGTGTCGCAACCAAAAACACGCGATAGGTTTAAAAATAAAAGTTAGAGCTAACATTTAGGAAAAAAGCGCACACAACTTCCAGTAGTTTAAATGAATTAGGTTTGTATACAAAACCATTATTCCGTGATTTTATGAGTACGGACGAAATCGAAAATTTTGATCTTTTAAAATGGTCAAAAGGTAAAGTAAATACTTATCTTATTATGACCTATATGACCCGAGATTTACTAACAATCCAAGCTAGCACGGTAGCTTCGTAGTCTGCTTTTCTCTTAGTGGCAGGGTGTTGAACGAGCGGAGAAGTCGTCTAAGCGAAGAATCGCTCGAAATCTGCATATGCTACAAGGATCGCTTGGATGCAATGAGGAGGAAACAACATACTTCAAATTTGGAGGATAGCTCATCCGAAATGGAAGACGAGATGGACGCAATCAACCTAAATTACTTAAAAGCTTAAAGCTCAAAGCCTCAAAGGTGGCGAGCCGGAGTTTGGGAAAGCGGACGAAATATGTAATATTTATTTTTTTAATAATTGTATTTGCAAAGTTATTTTATACGGATACTTTTTTTTAACTTTAGAATTCAAATTTTCAAATACGTATATGTATAATTTTGTGTAATTCGTTTTCGTTCAACATTAATAAAATTCTTTTTTTCCCAAACTACTCATATTAGTATGTCTTTTTTTTTAATTTATATTTTATAGTTTATATTTTTTAATAAAAAATTTAAACGAATTAATAGTAAAAAATAAAGTAATTAAAAAAACCTGGCCAGGCCCTAGGCCCAGCCTGGCCCGACCCGGCCCTAGGGGCCTAGGCAGGCCCCCTTCCAAGGGCAAATGCCCGGTCCGGCCCGGCTACAACCAAGGGCCCGACTCCGAAAAGCTCGGGCCCAGAAAGCCCGGTTAGGCTCGAGCCCGGGGGGTTTTTTGGACAGGATACGACATCTAAACTCCTTACAGGAACCCCAAATTGATACACGTGGCATCCCTCTCCTTTCTCCCAGCTTAAATCCCGGCTTCTCCCCTCTTCAGAGTCATGCCTTGAATTTTCTTCGTAGTCCAATTTTTGAATTCCATGTGAAAAGAAAAATCTCGCCAAAACCAGTGTTGTTTATTGGGTGTCAACTTATCACCTAGAGGGGGGGGGGGGGGGGGGGGGGGTGAATAGGTTTTTCAGATTATTTTATACCCTTTAGGTGTTCTTGAATTCTGATTAGTAGATCTAAAAGTTATAAAGCATAGCACAGAAAACACACAGGAACTTATAGAGGTTCCTCAAGATAGGGTGTCTTGAGTAGTCCTCTTTTCCTCTGCGCCTACCTAGCAGTGTGCTAGGCTCGACAAACTCCACCAAATCTTCAGGCCCTCAAGCCTTACACCACGGACCCGCAAGTCCTACAGCCTAGGCCAGCAAGCCCCTACTGCACCCGAGCCCGCAAGCTCGACACTCAGGCCCTCAAGCCCTACACAACACAGACCCGCAAGTCATGTGCCTACAACCTAGGCCCACAAGCCCCTACTGCGCCCGAGTCCTCAAGCTCGATAAGATCGGACCCGCAAGTCCACGGCCCTGGCCCTCAAGCCTCACAACTCTCCAGCCCTCAAGCTAGACGGTGTCATACCCGCAAGTCCACTGCCCTGGCCCTCAAGCCTCACAGCTCTCCAGCCCTCAAGCTAGACAAATAGGCCCGCAAGCCTTACAAGAAATTACAATAAAATCAACTACTTCTTCTGCCGGATGAAGATCAACAACTTTAGCCTGATGAAGATCAGCTTCTTTAGGTTGAAGAAGATGCTTCTTGATTTGGAGTTTCAGCACTGGATCTTCTTCAGCCTCCTCTTCTTTTGCCGGATGTTGATCGGCTACTTTTCAGTCGATGGAGATGACTGATTCTTCAGAGAATACTTGATGCTTGTTCTCTACTTGATCTTCTTCTTCACCGCCGAGAATACTGTTCTGTTGAAGTGTTGTGGCGGGATTCTTTCTCATTCTTTTTCTCTATGTTTGAAGTGCCTTTTTCTAGGGCATCACTGTTCCCTTTATAGGACAAATGAGCCGCATAACGGTCACATGTGATGTCCTTTAATGTCAGACGCCCATTCCATAAGAGCACGCGCTGATTGGACAATCAGGCGGCGGCATTAAATGCTGACAGCGCGTCCGCAACATTTGAATCTGTCTCGACGATATTTCCATTGTTACGACGTCATGGACAATATCTCGACGACAGGACTTTGTCGATCCCTTACGCCTTGATAGATCTTCAATTCTCCTTGCTTCTGCCTCTGATGCTGATATATCGACGATACGAGACATTCTGGCGCTTCTGCAGATACGATGGTATGCGTCTCTGACAGTGTCGTCGTAATCACCTTGTTCTCTAGAAGACATGCCTTCTTTACGATGATGTTCAACGCCATCAGTCATACTTAGCCTTTTCAACGACAAGGCTTCTTCACAACGATATCTGTTCTTCTCAATGACAAGACCAATTTGGTGAAGTCGACGACACTGCGCCTTTGGACGACATTTCTTCCTTTTGTCTTCATTCTTCTCTGCATTCGACGAACGACAATCTTCGTTCGACGAACAACATTCTGCGTTCGACGATCTTCATTCTTCTGTCCCGTTTCTGCGTTTGACGAACTCCATTCTGCATTCGACAAACTTGCCGAGTCTCAGCGTTTGACGATCTTGCTGAGTCTCAGCGTTCGACTAACTCGCTAAGTCTCAGCGTTCGACTGACTCGCCAAGTCTCAGCGTTTGACGAACACGCCAAGTCTCAGCAGTCGATGATCTTCCTTCTGAGTTCGACGATCTTCCTTCTGCGTTCGACGAACATGCCAAGTCTCAGCATTTTCTTTGCTCATCATCAGGACGACAAACATACTTTGTCGACGACAACTCCTATTCTTCTTGACGATATAGTACTTACTGAAATAACTAAAGTACTTGACATATTGTCGATCTCTGTAAGTATGAACTAGATGAAACATTAAATACAGCTTGCACTTATCATTGAGCTGAGCACTTCTTCATATAAGGAACATTGCCGGGCACTGTTCCCAATAATCTCCCCCTATTTGAAGAATCCCTAACTTACCTTAATGATAAATGCCACTCATGAAAAGATATATCATTTCAGATAGTAATATCGTACTTAAAGCATCAATCATATAAATTGATGAAATGTTCTTCAAGCATATAAATAGATTAAATGATCAAGAATAAACATTAGCATTCATTTGCCCCAACAAAATAAATTAAGTTTTTAATTTGTTGCCCCATCAACGTCTACTACTGCTTGCCCCTTTGATTTTTGGCCTTTGCCTCTGATGGTAGTTGAGGGGCAGGGGAATTCTCTTGGGAGTGGGAGGAGGACCTTGTGGGAATGCTAGCTTGTGGTTCTTTCTCCTTTCCAGCTGCTTCAGATGTTTCTCCCATTCAACTGTCTGGTATACTCTTTGATAGTCCTCCTGAGGGTATCCAAACTGGATCCATGATTCTGTTATTATTTCTGTTGATACTGGACTCCACCTTCTGGATTGTGGATCCAGCTCAACTTCCCTCAGTCTCTTTTGTCGATACTGGCTGCTCTGACTCCTCTTTCTCTTCCTGGAGGTTGCTGATTCTCCAAACTCTATTCCATACTCAGCTGAGTCAGTGCTTGTAGATGGATTGGCAGCTTCATATACTGATGGGGGTTGATTCATTGTCTGCTTAATTTAATTTGTTATTCACATTGCTTGATGTGAACTGGCGTTTATTATTTCCTTCTCTCCCTTTAGGGCTTGTTCAAATACCCTTTCCTCAAGCCCTTCTCTGACTTGATTCAGCTTTTCATGCAAGTTTTGTTCAGTCACATCCAAATTGTTGTTTATTTCAAGTAGATGGGTATCTAAGGTATGAGCGTTCTCATTGTTTTTTGTTATTTCTAGCATCTGTCTCTATCTGCCCAAAACCATAGTATACATTGTTTGAGAATGTTTCGTGCTCTTTCAGGATTGTGTGGGTTTGATGCCCCACTTTGTTTATTTCCTCGCTCATCTTCTCTATGGCCGGGGCTGCCAAAGTGTAGAAGTGAGTGCACTGAGTGTTGAGATGGAGTATGTCCTTCTTCACTTTCTGGATCTCGCACTTCATTTCTTTCCTTTTACTATCCACAGTTTTTACTATGAATTGCTCTAGTTGTTTGCGCTGCGAATTTAGCAGGGCTGACATCATGTGAAAAAGAGAACCTGACTGAGCCGAGCATGGCTCAGCAGTTTGTTCATCTTCCTCTTCTCTTTGCAGTGGAATTCCTTCAGAGATACTTGCAAATGATTCTTCACTGATATGTGCTGTTACCTTGGCTTTTTCCTTGATATTTTCTGGTACTGTTTCGTCAGGGCATGTAAGCACAATCTTACTTGCTGTTACTAACTCTCTGCAGTCTGAGAGAGTGATGTCTTCCATGGGATCATTTCCTTGATCATCTAAGGCAGAGTACCCCAGTTGGGTCTCCCCTCAACTTGTGCATTCTCCTGATGTGAGCCTCCAGCTGAGAGCTCCTCATGAATCACTTCATCATCTTGGGCTGAGCCCCCGAATTGGGGCTCCCCCTCAACCGGTTCACACCCCAAGTTGGGGTCTCTACTTTCTTCAGTAACCTCTGTGGGAGCAGGTTCTGGTACTGTTTTTGGATAATTCCTTTAGGAGGAAGTCTCCCCCTCAGTTGTACCAGGGACTTGTGAAGGTGGCGGTATGTCATCAGAGCTGCTTGATGAATCTTCTTTTTCCGAGTGGTCTGGTTGAGATGCAGGTTTCTTTGGAGCAGGCTGGACATTAGATGATGGTTTGGGGATAGACCTGTCCCATCGATCTAGCATTTTTGCATCCAGACGCTTGGAGTAGTGTAGAGAAACACCCATTTTCTTATTCAGTACATCCCCCTGGGTATTTAGCAGGTAGTGGGACAGTATTCTTCCGTATGAGGGGGACTTCAGGGAGTTCTTCATTCTATGGAAGAGGAACTCACTCCAGTTGGTCTTCTTAGTATGAATTATCTGGGACATGACAACAAACATGTCCTTTGATATTCGGTCATGAGACCCAGCTTTGCTTAACAGAACTTTGCCAACGATGTCGTCCATCAACTTCCCTTTTTGATTGAATTCCGCTCTCTTAATGGACCCGTAGGTCTTCCCTGTGTGGCCGCACCAGGTGTAGCTCACGGACACATTCTCCGAAGTCAGCTCTTCCTCTTCTTCCCCTTGGATTCGTGGTAGATTCAGTGTTTTCCAAGGCTTTTCGCAGATATCTTGACTTTCCTGCCTCCCACCATGGACTTTATCCGTGATTCAGTGTGGCCGAGTTTTGCTTTGGCAAAGAACTCGCCTAATTCCCAGTGGAGAAGAACTGAGGGTTCACATAGGACATATTCTAGTCCCGATGCCTCCAGCAATCCTATTACTGATCTTATTTCGTCGGAGCAGGCATTGAAACCTCCTCGCTGAAGTTCATAACCTGAGATCACTTCTTCTTTCTTGGGAGCCATTGATCCGGAGTGAAAGAGAAGGCAGCACGACAAAGGAGGCGAGGGTTTGTCGACGGAACGGCTTAGGGCAAATGATAGCGTAATTTTTATTTTCAAGCATTCAATCTATTTATAGTGTCGGTAGGTGAAGAGGTGCGTACCTTAAAAAACGATCAGACGGCTCTGATGGACCCATCTAATCCTAATAAAAATAGCTTGATTATATTTTGCCGATGCGGTTATTGTTGTCGAAATGATCCTTGGATACGTATCCTCCCAGCTCGAATCTTTGTCGTCGTAACGTCTGTTGTGTCGTCGTAACAACTTCTTGTATCGACGAGTCAATTCTTCCTTACATGTCTGCCTAAGGCATTCTTTCGCTCTGCTTGGGAGTTATCCTTTGGCACCAACCCTATGTAGCTTTTAGCCCTCTTTTAGTAAGATACCTGCATCAGTTTTGTTAGTAAATAGACTTTTCTGTTCTGCATATGGGTCAGAACAGCCACCTTGTCCAAGGCCCAGATTTGCTTCTGGTGGGCACTTGGACTACCTGCAAAATAAGATTACAAGCCCTTAGGAACCCAAGTGAATTTGGGTCCTAGGAAATTGTTAGTTTTGACGGGCATACTGGATATAACTGCCCTAGGGTATGCATAGTGATTATGAAAGATATTATTTGTCAGTTTAGCATTTGTTACCCTTGGAGCAGTTGGATTGTACCAACAATCAATTGCAAAGTGCCCAGTCTTTCCACAGCACCAACATTCATACCTATTATATCTTCTTTTCTGGCTGACTGTATGAGCAGGAGTTCTTTTTGTGTGAACAAATGAATGAAGCAGAGAAGGTGAACTGTGCTGATGGTAAATGTGATGTTTGTTGTCACCATTCACTGTTTTCCATCTGGAGTTAGTCTTCTCTAAGGATTTCTTCTCTACTCTGGGCTCAACAAATTTCTGCCTCCTCATAACTTCCTGATGTACCTTTGTGGTTTTTGGCATGTTCTTTGCTCCACTTGTGGAGCTCCTAAACATGAAATACCCAAGATTGGATTGCCCAGCATTCTTGTTGCATGGTGAGATTACCTTCCTCAAGCTAGCCTTCTTGCCACAGAGTCTGCCTGATCTGTCTTCCTTGAAGCATCCCTTCTCCCTTCTCTGAGTGGAGCATCAACCATTTACCAGTAGAGGAGAGGTCTCTGGTTTGGAGGAGCTTGTCATAGGCTTTACCACAAAGGGGAGTTTACTCTCCACCCTTCTGATGTTGTCATTTTTAGATTTCAGGACTTTGGGCTGAAATTTGTCCTTCTTCAGAAGTACTACTTCTCTGGTTAGTGAGCAACACAGCTCCTTGCTCTCAATCAATGCCTTCAGAGTTTTTCCAAATTTTTCTATCAAGTCAAGGTTGGAGCCTGCCTTGAAGTCCTTTTTGAGTTGACAAAACTCTGCATTCTCTAGAGTTAGCCTTTCTGCTTTCTCTGAGAGATCAAGATTTCTTGCTTGAAGAGAGGATATCTTTGCATCCTGCTCCTTGCACAACATCTTGAGCATCTTGACCTCTTCTTAGAGATCATTGTATGACTTGGGCCAGTCATCATTACCAGATGAGCTCGTCTCCGATTCTGAGTCTAAAGTAGATATAAGAGCTCTTATACATACCTATTCAGGTGAGACATCATCCTGGACTTCTTCCTCTGAGTCAGATAGGATAGTCAGTCCAAACTGAGTCTTCACTTCTGAGTCTGAACAGCTTGAGTCACTGTCACTCAGTGTTCTGACTTTCTTCTTAGCTGCTTTGCTTCTTTCTTCTTCTGATCCTTCCATAAGGATTGTTAGAGAGTCCCACATCTCTTTTGTTGTAATACAGTGAGCCAGTTTCTGAAATGTTGAGATGTCAACTGCACCAGCAAAAATATCTTTGTCTTCTTTGTCCAAGCTGGCTAGGAGGATCTCATCTTTTATTATAGTCATGGAGGGTCCTTCTTGAGTAATTAAAAACATTCTGGGATCCATTGCCACCATGTACGTTCTTGCTCTAACTTTCCAAAGGGCAAAGTTCTCCCTGGAACAGATAGCTATTATTGACTCCATAGCTATGATACTTGGACACCCACTAGCAGATCTGTTCAACCTGTTAAGCTTTTCTTTGAACAACCTAGCTCTGATACCACTTATTATTTATTGGGTGTCAACTTATCACCTAGAGGGGGGGGGGGGGGGGGGGGGGGGGGGGAATAGGTTTTTCATATTATTTTATCCCCTTTAGGTGTTCTTGAATTCTGATTAGTAGATCTAAAAGTTATAAAGCATAGCACAGAAAACACATAGGAACTTATAGAGGTTCCTCAAGACAGGGTTTCTTGAGTAGTCCTCTTTCCCTCTGCGCCTACCTAGCAGTGTGCTAGGCTCGGCAAACTCCGCCAAATCTTCAGGCCCTCAAGCCTTACACCATGGACCCGCAAGTCCTACAGCCTAGGCTCGCAAGCCCCTACTGCACCCGAGCCCGCAAGCTCGACACTCAGGCCCTCAAGCCCTACACAACACAGACCCGCAAGTCCTGTGCCTACATCCTAGGCCTGCAAGCCCCTACTGCGCCCGAGCCCTCAAGCTCGACAAGATCAGACCCGCAAGTCCACTGCCCTGGCCCTCAAGCCTCACAGCTCTCCAGCCCTCAAGCTAGACGGTGTCGGACCCGCAAGTCCACTGCTCTGGCCCTCAAGCCTCACAGCTCTCCAACCCTCAAGCTAGACAAATAGGCCCGCAAGCCTTACAAGAAATTACAGTAAAAACAACTGCTTCTTCTGCCGGATGAACATCGGAAACTTTAGCCTGATGAAGATCGGCTTCTTTAGGTTGAAGAAGATGCTTCTTGATTTGGAGTTTCAGCACTGGATCTTCTTCAACCTCCTCTTCTTTTGCCGGATGTTGATCGGCTACTTTTCAGTCGATGGAGATGACTGATTCTTCAGAGAACACTTGATGCTTGTTCTCTACTTGATCTTCTTCTTCACCGCCGAGAGTACTGTTCTATTGAAGTGTTGCGGCGGGATTCTTTCTCGTTCTTTTTCTCTATGTTCGAAGAGCCTTTTTTTAGGGCATCACTGTTCCCTTTTATAGGACAGATGAGCCGCATAACGGTCACATGTGATGTCTATTAATGTCAGACGCCCATTCCATAAGAGCACGCGCTGATTGGTCAATCAGGCGGCGACATTAAATGCTGACAGCGCATCCTCAACATTTTATATTTCCTCGATGATATTTCCATTGTTACGACGCCATGGACAATATCTCGACGACAGGACTTTGTCGATCCCTTACGCCTTGATAGATCTTCATTTCTCCTTGCTTCTGCCTCTGATGCTGATATCTCGATGATATGAGACATTCTGGCGCTTCTGCATATACGACGATATGCGTCTCTGACAGTGTCGTCGTAATCACCTTGTTCTCTCGACGACATGCGTTCTTTATGACGATGTTCAAAGCCATCAGTTATACTTAGCCTTTTCAGCGACAAGGCTTCTTCACGACGATGTCTGTTCTTCTCGACGACAAGGCCACTTTGGTGAAGTGGACGATACTGCATCTTCTGGATGACATTTCTTCCTTTTGTCTTCATTCTTTTCTGCGTTTGACGAACGACAATCTTCGTTTGATGAACAGCATTATGCGTTCGACGATCTTCATTCTTCTGTCCCGTTTCTGCGTTCGACAAACTCCATTCTGCGTTCGACGAACTTGTCGAGTCTCTATGTTCGACGATCTTGCCGAGTCTCAGTGTTCGACTAACTCGCCAAGTCTCAGCGTTCGATTAACTTGCCAAGTCTCAGCGTTCGACGAACACGCCAAGTCTCAGCGGTCGACGATCTTCCTTCTGAGTTCGACGATCTTCCTTCTGCGTTCGACGAACACGCCAAGTCTCAGCGTTTGCTTTGCTCATCATCAGGACGACACGCATACTTTGTCGACGACAGCTCCTATTCTTCTTGACGATATAGTACTTACTGAAATAACTAAAGTACTTGACATATTGTCGATCTCTGCAAGCATGAACTATATGAAACTTTAAATACAACTTGCACTTATCATTGAGCTAAGCACTTCTTCAAATCAGGAACATTGCTGGGCACTGTTACCAACACCCAGCCCAAATAAAACCTCTCACGTGTAGCTAAAGGCCTAAAAAGTTGACAACTTTTCAGCTTTTCACATCTCATTAATAAAAGCTTGACATGCTGCCATTTTTGTATAAGCCGGAATGCTCCTCCTCCGCCATCTTCCTCGCCTACAATGAATGCTCCTCCGGCCGTTCCGGGGTTCCAAATTGTTTGGGAAAACTGAGGTTGCCAGTTGTCCAGACGGCGAGCATTTCAGCTAACGTCCTCCAGCACGGTAAGAGATATCTTTTCACTCTCCCTCCCGCTCGCTCTTCCCACTCTACATGCCATCTTTCTCTGCTCTATACATGTTCCATGGAATGCTTTACTCCATTTCATCTTCCTGACAGATTTGAGTTTGGCCTTCACAATCCGTGAACCACGGCTCACGACAGATGTGAGGTAGGACTGTCTTACTATGATTTTATCACTTTCAATATTCCTGATTTTCACTTCAGCTGCTTTCATTATTATTTTAAATGCAATAAACAAAGGAGTAAGGGGAAGAGGTGAAACTTGAGACAACAAAGGAGGAAGTCAAGTTCAAGTTGCTCTATAGGAACAACGGTGGGCACAAAAACTAGGCCTGGGGGCTGGCCCAGGCCCAGCTTGGCAAAAGCCCGGGTAGGCCCGGGGCGGGCTAAGCCCGCGGCGGGCCTGCCAGGGCTATGGGGCCCTTGCAGGGCCCCGATTTTGGGGCAATGCCCGACCTGAAAACCATCCCGGACCTGGCCGGGCAAAGCCCAATTTTTAGTCCCAGGCCGGAACCAGGCTAGGCAAAGCCCGACACATTTATGCCCAACGACTCTATAGCCGTTGGCAGCTTGCTGCCGCCTGCAATTAATGATGCAGACGTCAACTTTAATAAAGTGGCATCAGCCACTTTTTAAAAAAAAAAATCATTTGTTTTTTATTTTAGCTTTTTAATTAAAAAAATATTATTATTTTTATTTCCTATTTCCTATTTATACCCCTCCCTCCTCTCCCTCCAATTATCTCTCTTCACTCTCTCTCTCTCTCTCTGATACATAAAATTTATGATATAAATAACATTCTCCAAATTCAACGAACTATAGGCAAAAACACCTATCGTTCATAGCATATGATATTTAAAAATCAATATCATGTGTCGTATTCCACGAGTCTGTTGATTACTTCTACTCAAGCAAATTAATATTATTTTATCTAAATATAAAAGGATATTTAGAATAATAAAGAGAAAAGGAAGAAGAGAACATTTGATTGGAAATACTTCTTAAATTGGATAAATCGTCAAATCTAAATTCATAACGAATATGATAGAATAATTCGATCGTGGAGGTTCCCAAATCATGAAAGCGCTTCTCTCGAGAATACACAATCAACTAACCTTAGGTTGATCGATTAAGACCCCTCGGCCAGTCAAAACCCCTAAGATTGCTTTAGGCGGTGAACCACACTATTGGATTTGACTCCAATCCAGAAGATTTTTGTCATCCTCTCTCGAGGAGTGCATGCAACTCCTTTCACCGATGAATGGACTTCTCGTATTCACAGATCTCTTGATCAACTAGAATACAAATCTAAATTGACTATCATATACTAGCAATATGAAATCAATAAATCATAAATAAAAGGTGAATTGTAACAATTCTAAAACTAAAGCTATGAAAATGAGAAATTACAAAATACGAAACTTAAGAATTCTTCTAATCAAATGCTATAAAATTAGCTACTCATACTGGAAAAGAAAATTTTTATATCTAAGAAAAGAAATTACAAATGCAAGTAAAGTAAATCTAAAATAGGAATTGAAAAGTGCAAAACATAAAGTAAATTGCATAAAAGGAGAAATACAATAAAATGCAGAAAAACTAAACTAAAGTTGTTCCAATCGAAGGATGGAATGGATGGGGATCACTTTGGCAGCAGCTGGCTTTTATAGGCAGAAAATTGGTGAGTCACGCCCTTGGTCACTGGCTGCGTAACTGTGATTTGAAAGCCCGAGAACGTTGGGGAAGAGAAACCGCCAAAAATCAAGTGCACTGCGGCTCACAGCCTAGGTCACGCCCTTGACCTAGGGCGTATCTTGACCGAGTCTGGAAATGGTGAGAAACGACGTGATCTGGAGTTATTCTGGTAGTTGCGGGAAGGGTCACGCCGTTGTTCACGCCCGTGACAAAGGGCGTGTAAGCTGGAACTGCTCGGCAGTGGAAACTTCATCATTGAAAGCTTCACGGGCAAGTCACGCCCGTGACCAGAAGGTCACGCCCACTATCACGTCCGTGATAGAGGGCGTGTACTTTTAATTCAACGTGGTAAAGCTTCCGGGAGGCTGAAAGTGGAACACGACCGTGACACAGGGTCACGCCCCCAGGTCACGCCCGTGACCAGGGGCGTGTACTAAGAAATTTTGCAGATTTGTTATGTTGATTCCCCAGAACACGGCTGTGAGCTCAAATTTGTTATTAGCAGCCCCATATTACCTAAAAACACAAAACAAAGCAAATTAGATATATATTAAATGATAATTATATAAAAATATATTAATTACTTCTAAAATATTATATTAAAAATAACTATAAATAATGTACTATCAAATACCCCCATATCTAAGCTTTTGCTATTCCAGAGCAAAACCATCATAAGTATGAAAAATATTTATATGGAATTTCAAAAAATAAGAATTTACTCCTAATTATGGATTTTAAAATTATACATGACTCATAAATAAGTTTTAAAATAAAATTCAGATATATAAGAAATAAGTCTTGATTCATAAATTGATATGTGTAGAATAAAAATTAGTTTCAGAAATTCTCTAATCAAATTTTCAATCATAAAATTGTATTAATTTAAGCAAAATAATCTAAGATTATAATTATATAAACTTTTTACATCATTCAAAATTTTTTGTAAAACCTAAAATATTAACTAAACTCTCTCACAAATATCTTGAATATGAAATGATATTGGCTAAATATGGGTAAAAATTGGCATAGAAGAGATTTTTTAATTGGAAAAAGATGAATTTTATCCTCTCATTTCTATCTTTTTTTTGAATGCTCTTCTTTTAATATCCCACGTGTATATGTTTAGGAGTGAGGAATTTTATCCTCTCATCTCCATGACATATAATCTTTTACAAATTTGGGTGCATATGTTTAGGAATAATGAATTTTATCCTCTCATTCCATGACATATGATCTTTTATATTTTTTTATTGACAACCAAAAAGGTAAGGTAAAAGGTAGAGAAAGGGGCTAGGGTTTAAAGGCTATAAAAATTGTTCAAGATAAATGTTTTGAGAGCATAGAAAATAAATTAAAAATTCTTAAGAATCTAAGAGTTAAAGTTAATATAAGTAAAATCTAAATATATTTAGCACAATTGCTACAAAATTGATTCATAATATTTTGTAGGAGGGAAAGTAAAACAAAGAAATATTCTAAACAAACCAAAATAATAAAAAAATCATTATTCAAATATGCTGAAATTCATTATACGTTACGAAAATCACACGTATAGCTAAAATTCATTATGCAAATTATACGTTAAGGGTTTGCTGAAAGGATAAACATCAAAAAAATGCACAGACAACTCCATTAATTCACACTTAGGTGAATATGCTAAAAATGGTGCCCGACAACTCATCCGCTATAGTATTGATTCTTTCGTTGTCCGTTAGCTTGAAATTGTGAATCCAAATTACCTATACATACCTTAGGTAATTTGGATTGTTGGAGATGAGCGGCAAATGGATCGGTGAAAACATGTGATTGCAACGACTCATCCTCTATATGAAAATTGTTAGAATTAAAAGAATCAAGATTAAGCGAGTCGGAAAATTTTTCACAAGGAAGAGTTTCTTGTGAAAATTCATGATTAAGCATTGGTTGTTCATTTTCTAAAATAAAACTTCATTTTGAAAAATCTAGTGTATTACCAAGCAGAATACAATTTTTGGACATAATTTTTTCATGAATTTCAACAAAAATAGAAGAATTTTATGAAAATTCATGACAAACAAAAGAAAATCCGGGTGGAGTAGGGGAAGAAACATGTTCTTCGGCTATTTCATCCAGTGTGCCCATAATATTAAGAAATTATTGGCACAACAATTGTTCTTCATTTTTGGTAAAAGAAATTATGGGCGTACATGAAAAATCATGTTTCTCCATAACTAAATTATCCAAAGACGGAGAAAAAGCACTCAAAGAAATAATATTCACATCTAAATTTTGGGGAGTACGATCAATTTGAGGTTTAGAAAATTCCCCAAAATTAGAAAATGAAACTTGTGGGGCGCAAGAAGAAGAACAAAAATTCGGACCTAAATAATTATCATCCTTGCTGTGGAAACTATTCGGGTGAACATCCCACCACGAATAATCTACATCGGAGTTGGAAGAAAAATTATTAAAATCGGAAAGATCATTCGCATGAAAACAAAAGGAATTATTGTCATCAAAGTTCGAATAATTATTTTCATAAATATACTCAAAATTATTTCCATAATAAAAATTTTGAGGGCAAAAATTAGCCTAACAATCATCACTTCGATGCGACGCATCACAAAAATTACAACTATCTTGGCGCTTTCGCGCGACTTCGAAAAGATTAACTTTGTGTTGAAGCTCGACAACTTTGGCGGCCAATTGAGATAACATTTTTTTTTAAGAAAGAAAATTTTACAACCGTCACTTAATAGAATGAAATTTGAAAATAAAGCAAAAAGAGAATTGAGAGCTGAGAAAGAGATTAATAAAAGTAATAAAATTCACGCTTTCAAAATATCAACAAAAATATTTCTCCGACAACGGCGCCAAGAACTTGATTCGTAAAATTTATGATATAAATAATATTCTCCAAATTCTACGAACTATAGGCAAGAGCACTTATCGTTCATAGCATATGATAATTAAGAATAAATATCAAGTATCATATTCCACGGGTTTGTTGATTACTTCTACTCACGCAAATTAATATTATTTTATCTAAATATAAAAGCATGTTTAGAATAATAAAAAAGAAAAGGAAGAAGAGAGCATTTGATCAGAAATACTTCTTTAGTTTGATAAATCGTAAAATCTAAATTCATAACGAATAGATAGAATAATTCAACCATGGAGGTTCCCAAATCATGAAAGCGCCTCTCTCAAGAATACGCAACCAACTAACCTTAGGTTGATCGAATAAGACCCCTTGGCCAATCAAAACCCCTAAGCTTGCTTTAGGCGGTGAACCCCACTATTGGATTTGACTCCAATCCGAAAGATTTATGTCATCCTCTCTCAAGGAGTGCATGAAACTCCTTTCATCGATGAACTATCTTCTCGTATTCACGGATCTCTCGATCGACTAGAATATGGATCTAAATTGACTACATATACTAGCAATATGAAATCACTAAACTATAAATCAAAGGTGAATCGTAACAATTCTAAAACTAAAGCTATGAAAATGAGAAATTACAAAATAAAAAACTTAAGAATTCTTCCAATCAAATGCTATAAAAATAGCAACTCATACTTGAAAAGAACATTTTTATATCTAAGAAAAGAAATTACAAATGCAAGTAAAGTAAATCTAAACTAGGAATTGAAAAGTGCAAAACATAAAGTAAATTGCATGAAAGGAGAAATATAATAAAATGCAGAAAAACAAAACTAAAGTTGATCCAATCGAAGCCTGGAATGGATGGGGATCACTTTGGCAGCAGCTGGCATTGATAGGCAGAAAATTGGTGAGTCACGCCCTTGGTCACTCCCGTGACCAAGGGCGTGTAAGTTGCGTAACTGTGACTTGAAATCCCGGGAACGTTGCGAGAGAGAAACCGCCAAAAATCAAGTACACGACGGGTCACGACCTAGGTCATGCCCGTGACCTAGGGCATGTATTGACCGAGTCTGGAAACGGCGGGAAACGACGCGATCTGGGGTTATTCTGGCAGTTGCGGGAAGGGTCATGCCCTTGGACATGCCCGTGACCAAGGGCGTGTAAGCTGGAACTACTCGGCAGTGGAAACTGCATCATTGAAAGCTTCACGGGCAAGTCACGCCCGTGACTTGAAGGTCACGCCATCTATCATGCCTGTGACAGAGGGCGTGTACTTTTAATCTGACGTGGTAAAGCTTCTGGGAGGCTTAAAGTGGAAGACGGCCGTGACACAGGGTCACGCCCCCAGGTCACGCCCGTGACCTGGGGTGTGTACTGAGAAATTTTGCAGATTTGTTATGTTGATTCCCCAGAACACGGCTGCGGGCTCAAATTTGTTATTAGCAGCCCCAGATTACCAGAAAACACAAAACAAAGTAAATTAGATATATATTAAACTAAAATTATATAAAAAATATTAATTACTTCTAAAATATTATATTAAAAATAATGATAAATAATGTACTATCACTCTCTCACACACACACACACTCTCTCTCTCTCACTCTCTCTCTTACTCTCTCTCACTCGATGTCTTCAAACATGGCGTCATCATCATCGGTGGTGCACAAAATTGTGGAGCAAAAACACACAGCTTTAGTGTGGGAGCATTTCAACAAAGTCAAAGTAGATAACGAACACAGGGCAAAGTGCAAACTTTGCGCGAAACTGCTCACCCTAAGTGGCAACTCGACACTCGCACATCACATAAAGTCGTGCATTGCAAAGCAAGCTCCCGAGTCCAGTCAGGCGCAATTATTAGGATCTGGACAAATTTGGACATACAAACAAGATCAACAGCGGGAGATGCAGGTGAAGAACGTCATTAGACGTGGGTTGCCATTTAGCCACTATGATAACGCGGAGGACACCGAGTATAAACATCAAGGGCTTCAACCAAAATATCATCGAGTAAGTCGATCCACCATTAAACGCGATGCACTTAAAAATTATTTAGAAGCGAAACCATCTTTAATAAATTATTTTGAAAATTTTGAGGGTCGAGTGAGTGTAACAAGCGATTTTTGGACAAGTAGTATAAAATTAGGATTATTATATATTTATATCACAAGTCACTGGGTCGATCCCGTATCCTGGGATCTAAATAAGCGCATAATATGTTTTGAATGTTTTGAAGTCCCGCACACCGATCAAGCGATTTATAAAATTATTTTAAAATGTTTGAAGAAATTTAAAATTAAAGATAAAATTATGAGTATTTCTTTTGATAACGCCACAAATAATACATCGCAATTGAGTGGTTAAAACGTGATTTAAAACCTCTGTTAAACGATGCATTTTTTCATACTCGTTGTGTTTGTCACGTTTTAAATTTAGTCGTACAAGATAGTTTAGCTTATATGAAACTATGTATTTATAAAATTCGTTTAATGTTACAATTTATTTATAATTCTAAACAATGACGACAAGATTTTAAAAAATCGTAAACGCACAAGTAGAAATTTTTTAGAAACCATTATTTGACATCCAATTAGATGGAACTCGACCAACAAAATGTTATAATGGGCGATCCGTCAAAAATCACTACTTATGGAATATTATACTACGTTAGGTATGTTCGATTTAAGTGAGCCTGATTGGACGGTTTTAGAAAGTTATATGAAATTATTATAAGTTTTTTACCCGGCAACAGATTTTTAATCGGGCGTATATTATCCTACTAGCGCGCTAGTTATTGAAAATTTTGTTAATATAACACAAAAATTAAATTATTTTAAACAACATATCGGATGGCAATATTTACTAGAATTAATGGAAACAAAAATTTTAAAATATTATACAGAAATGCCAATGATGTTTTCATACGCCGTTGCTTTGAATCCTCTATTCGGCATAGACGGCATTGAAAATTTAATAGAGGAAAGAAAAAATAATTTAGGCAAAAATGTTAGTTACTCAAATTTAGATAACATTAATATTTTAAATTTTAACACTTTTTACTGAATGTTATAATTATTACGATAATTTATGCAGATCGCGGCCCGAGAGGATGTGTCTCAACCAAAAATATGCGATAATTTTAAAAATAAATTGTTAAAGCTAGCATCTAGGAAAAAAACACGGACAACTTCTAGTAGTTTAAATGAATTAGGTTTGTATATTGACACAATTTTCTGATTTTATGATTACGGATGAAATCAAAAATTTTGATCTTTTAAAATGGTGGAAAGGTAAAGTAAATACTTATCCTATTATAACCTATTTGGCCCGAGATTTAGTAATGATCCAAGCTAGCACGGTAGCTTTGGAGTCTGCTTTTTCTCTTAGTGTCAGGGTGTTGAACGAGCGGAGAAGTCGTCTGAGCGAAGAATCGCTCGAAATCTGCATATGCTACAAGGATTACTTGGATGCAATGAGGAGGAAGCAACATACTTATAATTTGGAGGATAGCTCATCCGAAATAGAAGACGAGATGAACGCAATCAACCTAAATTAGTTACAAGCTTAAAGCTCAAAGCCTCAAAGTTGGCGAGCCAGATTTTGGGAAAGCGGACGAAATATGTAATCTTTATTTTTTAATAATTGTATTTTCAAAGTTATTTTATACGGACAATTTTTTTAACTTTGGAATTCTAATTTTCAAATATGCTATGTATAATTTTGTGTAATTCGTTTTCGTTCAACATTAATAAAATTCTTTTTTTCTCATATTACTCATATTAGTATGTCTTTTTTTTTAATTTATACTTTATAGTTTATATTTTTTTAATAAAAAAATTAAGCAAATAAATATTTAAAAATAAAGTAAATAAAAAAACTAATTAAAAAAACCGGGTCGGGCCCTAGGGGCCTAGGCATGCCCCCTTCGAAGGGCAAATGCCCGACCCGACTGTAACCAAGGGCCCGGCCCGGGCCCGACTCTAAAAAGTCCGGGCCCAGAAAGCCCGGTTCAGGCCGGGGCCCGGCGGGCTATTTGGACAGGACACAACATCTAAACTCCTTACAGGAACCCCAAATTGATACACATGGCATCCCTGTCCTTTCTCCCAGCCTAAATCCCGGCTTCTCCCCTCTCCACAGTCATGCCTTGAATTTTCTTCGTAGTCTAATTTTTGAATTCCATGTGAAAAGAAAAATCCTACCAAAACCCAAACATCCCGCCCAAATAAAACCTCTCACATGTAGCTAAAGCCCTAAAAAGTTGACATCTTTTCAGCTTTTCACACCTCATTAATAAAAGCTTGATAGGCTGCCAGTTTTTTTAAAAGCCGTAATGCTCCTCCTCCGCCATCTTCCTCGCCTACAATGACTGCTCCTCTCGCAGAGCCGGGGTTCTAAATTGTTTGGGAAAACTGAGGTTGCCAGTTGTCCGGACGGTGAGCATTTCAGCTAACCTCCTCCAGCACCGTAAGATATAACCTTTCACTCTCCTTCCCTCTTGCTCTTCCCACTCCACACGCCCTCTTCTCTGCTCTATACATGTTCCATGAAATGCTTTACTCCATTTCATCTTCCCGACAGATTTGAGCTTGGCCTTTTCAATTCGTGAACCACGGCTCACGACAGATGTGAGGTAGGACTGTCTTACTATGATTTTATCACATTCAATATTCCTAATTTTCACTTCAGCTGCTTTCACTATTATTTTAAATGCAATAAACAAAGAACTAAGGGGAAGAGGTGAAGCTTGAGACAACAAAGGAGGAAGTCAAGTTCTAGTTGCTCTCTAGGAACGATCAAAATCCATGCTCTGTTCGATATATTGCACTAGGTAGTTGTTCTACACAAGCCTTATGGATGACCCAAACTTTAGAGGACTTTAATGTTTATCTAAATAATATTGAATTAAAATGTGACAACGATAGCGCTATCGATCTTACAAACAATCCCATATATCATTCTAGATCTAAACATATAGATGTCCGACATAATTTTATTAGGGATCATATCAAGAAGGAACATCTTAAAATTAGCTTTATAGGGACTAATTCTCAACTAGCAAATATTTTTACCAAACCTCTACCCAATGTACGTTTTAACATGCTTAGGTTAGAATTGGGAGTCTGAGAAATATCTCATTAAACCTTATAAAATGCTATCAAAATTTTATTTATGTTTAATTATTTTTTTGCATTATTAAAAAAAATCAAAAACCAATAAAAATGTAAAAACACTTTTATAACCACCAAAAATATGCTAAAAGAGCCTTAAAATCAACTCTATAATCTCTGAAAATTTCAATAATAAGAAGGTCTCTTTATAATATAAATGAATTAGGAAAAATATTTTTCAAAAACTCAAGATTTGAAGTTCTGTTTTGGCGTTAAGAGCTAATGCATGGCGTTAGCCCCTCTCCTCCAAATTTTTTTTTGAATTTTTTTTGCTATTTTTTATGCAGTGTTTTGGATTTATTTCTCTGTTTTTAAGGTTTTTTAATAGGACAGTAAAAATATTATGCTTAGATCAAGGAAGATTATATTTATTGCTTAAATATTATTTACAATGTTTGATTTTAACTTTCAAGTTTCCTAAAGACATTGTTTTGTTTTTGTCATGCCTTGAATATTATCTTTAAAATGTGCAAAGAATTTGGTTATAGAATACTTGCTTAGAAATATTTTAACATGCCTCTAAGTATGTGTTCGATTCAAAAATGCGCTTTCGAAGGAAATCGAAGGTTGCGGATTATCGGTTACTATTTGGTTAGAGAATTTAGACCGCTAGCTGCGGTCGAGGCCAGATTTCGCCCGCCGCGGCAAATGCCACTCCTGCGACGGGCTTTCCTTTGATTAAAGAGGAGCTATTACAGCGGGTTACAAGTGCAGTAAAGAAGAAGCCGCCCGGCTATACTAGTCGCAAGACCGGAAACTCGAGGCCGCAGCTCAAACAAGCGAGCTTTCGGATTCGAGTATGCGTGTCTTGTGAATAGTGCTGCCCCCTATTTATAGGCTCGGGGGCCTGCCCAAATGGGCAGGGATAAAATAACTGCCTGCCCGGGTACAGGAGAAACGGGCAGGCGGTGACGGAGGCAATGATGCAAAACGAGCGGCCTTCGGCTTGAGACCGCGGCCTGCCTTCTGGACGTGACTTTGGCTGATATTCACGATGCAACCCGGGTGGTCTCCGATCTGAGACCGCGGCTTGTCCCCCGGGATTGAGCCTTGAATCTCTTTGACACAACTCGGGCGGTCTCCTACTTGAGACCGCGGATCGCCTTCTTGCCTTGGCTTTTGGCAATCTTCAATCTTGGGGGTGGTCCGAGATGACATCAGACCACCCGGCTTGGTTTACCTTGGACTGAGAGCCGCTGACCCTGGAACCCAGCGGCTTGATCTAGCAGTTCGCCCGGTCTGAGAATGATTCAAACCGAGGAGCGATTTTCCGGGTAAACATAATCCCCGCATATTTTCAAATCTCAAGGGAATTTCAAAAATATTAGCTTTAGCCGGGAGACCGCATCCGACTTGTCCTGAATTCTATAAGAGAGCCAGAGAATTCATTCTGCAGAATTTTTTCTGTAATCACGGGATATTACTCGCCAGTTGCGGTTAGAGTTTTTAAGACCGGTAATTCACCAATAATGGACTTCTTAGCAACCGTGTTAGACCGCGTGGTTCCTGCTGGAGATAAGAAGAAGGAAGAGGAAAGCAAAATGCGTGAAATAACGGAGAGATCGAAGAAGGAGAAGGAGAAGCAGCACCGGAGAGACCGGAAGAAGAGGGAGCGATCCGAGAAAATAGATAATTCCAAGACTCCTGCAGAGCCCGCAGCGGACAGCTCGGGGCTTCCTCCCAACGACTCGCTGATTCCTTCAGACGACCTCGGCCTACAGACCGTCAGCACGCTGAATAAAGGGGAGGCCGCCCCCTTTAGTAAAAAGGATTCTGGCAGCCCTTCAAAGAAAGTCGGCGGGTCCGACTCGTTCGGCATGGAAATCAGCCCATCCGCGAATCCTCACTTGTTAGTCAAGGATATGGGGAAGGAGGCGGTTAGCTCTCAGAAGCCGGGCGACCTGATTACCCCTCTATCCGTGGACGACTATCCCAGCCCCTCTAAAGAAATCAGTCCAGCTTTGGGTGAGAAAGGGAAGAAAAGAAAGAAGGCCGGGTCAGCGACTGATCGGATAACCAAGAAGGTTAAGAGTCTAGCATCCAAGGAAAGGGCGGATTTTAAGAAACCGGCCGAGTCCCGCCTCCAAACCAATCCGCGACTGAAAGAGGAGCTTGGCTTAGTGACTCCCCCATCCGCTAAGGTGAATGACTCGCCGGCTACCCCTGATGTGAAATCGGGCGGACTGCTTCTGGACTCGGCGAGCAGTTTATCATTTGATGGAATTTTTAAGAAAATGGATGAGCTGGAGAGCCGAGACAAGCCTTTCGAGAGCCCGGTGACTTCAAAGCGAACTGTCCCTCCTATAGATAACACAACCCGGCCTGAGGAACTCGCTTAGAAGGAGGTCGAAGAGCGAGAAGCTGCTGCTCGGGCCGCCCTGGAGGTCGAGTAGAGAGCGAAGGAACTCGAGGAGTTGCTGAAAGCGCGGGAGGAGGTTTCCCCAGCGATGACCGGGAAAGAGATCATGATGGCGAAGGAGGAGGAGGCGAGATGGGTTTTAAACAAGCCGCTGCGGCCTGATCCCTTTACGCCAGGTAAGCGCCCCGCGGGTTATAAAGCTGTCTGTTTCTTCATTCCGCGGCCTCGTCAAAATAAATTACTGAACCCGCCGTCGAGCTTTTTCCCTTTAGCGTCCTGGTCCTCTTCCGCTAGGCAGAGTAAAGAGAGACTCTGGCGTGAACAACGACGGAGGATGGACCCGGAACAGTCTAAGCGGCCTGTGCGCCCAGGCATTGATCTTATATTTATGTTCATTTTTATATATATAGCATTGCATGCCCTTGCTTTACATAACCGCGCGGCTTCTTGCAGATAGCGAAGATCAAACTATGAAGCCGGGCGACCTCGAAGCCAGCCAACCTCAATTAGTCCCCCCGGTGTTGACCTATGCAGCGGGTTCGCAAGAAGGGCAGCCGTTGTTTGATCATCTCGAGGAAGACTTAGCAAACTTGAGGGTCCGCTTGAAGGAGGTGGAAGACCGGGAAGCCGCCACTCAGACCGCTCTGGAGGCCGAGCAAAAGGCAAGGAAGAAGGCTGAAGAGGCGCTGAGGGCACAGATAGAGACCGACAGGAGATCCAAGATAGAGAGAGAGAAGGCTCTGGAGGTGCAGCTTGAGGCCGCGCGAGCTGCAGTGGAGACTGAGAAGAAGGCCATGGTTGCACAAGTCGCTACTCAGACTGCTCAGTTCGAGAGGGAGAAGAGAATATCTGCCAAGCTTGAGGATGACTCCAAATATTATCAGGATAAATTTTTGCGGCTAACTAAAGAAGTCACGGCAGGCCGGCGAAGTACGAATGATGCGATGCTGGTTTCTAGCCGCCCGGTTGTTGGGGCGGGCTCGAATCCTCCCCTGGTTAGGGCGGCTGACCCAATGATCGATGAGGCCACCAGAACCCCCCGCATGATTACTGCTTCGCGGGTTGAAAGGGATGCCGGGCGGCTTCATAGCACGATCAACCACATCCATTATCATACAAGCCATATTTACTCTCTTCTGAACACTACCAGTGATCAGGTCGCGCGGCTTCATAGAGAGGATATCTCCCCCGAACACCGCCAGCCGTGAACGACTTTTTTAGAACAATGTGTATTATGAGTGCTGCTTGTTGATTTGACCTCTGTTGGACAATGCTTCTTTCTGCTTTATGTCTTTTATTTGAATAACCCGTGCGGGTTCTTATTTTAATCGCTGTTCTTTGTGTTTTGTTTAGATCTTCTATGTTTTATCCGAACTGATTACAGGTCGCGCGATCTGTGATGTATGCTTGCACCTGATTTCCTGAAGGCCTTTGGTTTTTTTTGTTTTCCTGGTAAATCTGATCATGCAGGCTGTTAACCGCGCGGTTAGAATGTGTAGCCGCGATATAATTTTGCTATTCGCAGATCGTCAAAATCTATAAGTATGGACCTTTCGAAGTCATTCTTACGATTTCAAATGGCGCGATCTAAGAACAAGTCGCAGCGGCCTGTCAAGGTTAAAGCCGTTC
The DNA here is from genome assembly GCA_033032865.1 of Dactylorhiza incarnata. Lineage (NCBI taxonomy): Eukaryota > Viridiplantae > Streptophyta > Magnoliopsida > Asparagales > Orchidaceae > Dactylorhiza > Dactylorhiza incarnata. The sequence continues at coordinate 19,009,295 of JAWHQI010000001.1, read as the reverse complement.
GAGCGGATGCGGCCTTGGCCTTTCACTCGGCGGACCACCCGGAGTGCCGTCTTACCCAGAGCGAACTAGACGGATTCATTGCGAAACACATGGCAGGGAGTAATCTGCTCGCGCGGCTTCCTTTGCGCGATGAGCGGATTAACTCTTCCAACCCGCATCAAATAACCGTTCCCGTCGACCATTTTGAATATGGCTTCAAATTTCCACTGCCACTTGAAGTCATCGCCATTTTTGACCACTACGGGGTTGTACCCGGCCAGCTTCCACCGAACTCCATAGCATCCATATACAGTTTTATTTCATATCCGCGGTTCGAGCGGACCAGATTTTCCATTGATTTGTTTAGGAAATTCTTTTCGGTGCGGGCTGTCTCCGACGTGGGGACTTCAACTTTCAGGGGGCACCTTTACTTTGGCTGTCACGGACTGAAGATCGTCAATTTGGCGAACAAGGTCTCGGACTGGTCGGCGCGGTTTGTAATGTTCGAAGGCGACTTCGGACTATTACAGACCAACCCGCAAGTTCGGGGGGAGGAGGCTTTCCAAATCCCTCAAGTCGGAAAGATCGAGCTGGACACCTTCGTGTTTCTTGGGAACGAGCGGTTAGATATCAATCACTACATTCCGCTGTTCTCAGAGCTGGAGGACGTCCTCCCCGAACATAGTAAGTTCCTCTAGACCGCCTATACATGACCGCGCAGGCTGTTTTATTTAAACTTGTGACTTCACGTTGCAGCTGCCCACATTGTCCCTGCGAACAAGCCGGTCACGTCGGCCGGCCCGATTTTAACCCAGAGGGAAAGGAGGCAGCGGCGAAACAGGTCGCCATCGTCGGAGGAAGAGAGCCCAGCTTCTTCTGATGAATTCGAGCTTCTTCGCTCTTGTGGAAACCCGCCCGACCTGCAGGGCAACCCAACTGTCCTCTGGCACAGGGACGGAAGCCGCATCCGGGTATCCACTGCACTTCCTTCATGGGGAAGTGAAAAGATTAGCCGCCATGCGCTAGCCGCCGGGGCCGCTATGTATGGTCGAAAGACCTTAAAGAAGCTGAAGAAAATTCCTGAAGAAGAGCTTCCCCGGCTAGCGACACAAGCCAGTGCATGGGGGTTTGCGGCGAATCACTTCATGGCCTTGTCGTACAGGGTGCTGGTTTCCGTTCAGAAACGCCTAGAAAAGAAGTACGAGGAGCAGGTCGCGAAGAATGCGCGATTTCGAGAAGTCGTGGCGGTGAGTTTGTCAAATGATGACGCGGTTTTATTTTGTTCAGCCCGAGCGACCTGATGTATTTTTCCTTTTTGCAGAAACAATATGAGGTGACCAACCCAGCCTTCCAGGATGAGGTGTTGCCTCATGTGGCCCAAGGAATCGATAAAGCTTTGGGCCTTATGGAAGACCGGGGCGTTCTGTGCGAAGGCTTTGAGGGCACTACTTTCTCCGACCTCTTCCCCGCCCTGAAGGACCAGCTTGATGAGATCAGCCGCAGGCAGAAAGGAAAAGCCAAGGTGGGTGAAGAGGCTGAAGCCGACGCGGGCAGGGAGATTGTAATTCATCAAGGAGTCGATGAAAGTGGTGGAGCCGCCGAGGAGGCCAATGCGGATGACGATGCTGACGATGATGATGAGGATGATGAGGACAGTTTGTCCTCTGGAACAACCAGCTCCGCCAGTAAGACCGGGCGGTCTAGTGACAACGATTCATCAGATTCTTCCTCGTCAAGTGAAGGCTATTCGCCCAAAGTTGACATTGATGGTGCGGACTCGAGTTCCCCTGCCAAGAAGAAGAAAAAGAAGTCGGCAGACTAGTGCCTTTGTTTTAATTTTATTTTTGTGTAATCGCCGGTCTTTTTTTGTTAGCCGGGCGGTTGACGAGTCCCGATTATATACACATATATGGACTCATCTGGGCCGTTTATCTAGTCATTCCACTGCACTTTAGCCTTGTTTTAGCTTATATTTGTTATCACTTGCTATGTGCACTTCTAGGCCCATTTTGGTGTGTTTTCATGTTTATCTTCATTAGTAGTTTTCATGCACTGTTAGGTGCCACTTTCAGTAGCTGGATTCGTGGTTGTACGCTAGAACAGGAGTCGTGCAGGTGCTTCCGGTGCAATTCTGCACAGGAACACTGCGCACGATCACTGGTTCTATTGCGCACGACCACTGGTCGTGCGCCACTGATCGTGTGCACTTAACACTTTTTCATGAGTTCTGTTTGGTGCATTGCGCACGACCATCTACGATAGTGCGCACGACCACCGGTCGTGCGCCACTGGTCGTGCGAACATGTTATTTTATAATTTCTGTCTTTGCAGGCTCCGTCCAGGCAGAGCGCACGATCACAGGATTCTAGTGCGCACGACCACTGGTCGTGCGCCAATGACCGTGCGCACTGTTTATTCCAGCGCCTATAAAATGACCTGCTCGCGATTTTAGGTCGGATCCCGAATTTCAGCCGTCGTTTTCCGCCCGGTTCCGTCCAGATTCGCCCCTCCACCGTCGCCCACCATATGGAGGTGCTCCGGGCTTGCTCTTCACGCCAATCTTGAGCCGGAGTTTCCTCTCGGCCTCCTCCTTCATCCAAGAGCTCCAAAGGAAGACCTAGCCGCCATTACCATCAAGCAAGAGGAAGTTTGCAACCTCTACCGGATCGTGACACGAAGAAGACGGGTCCATTGGAGAGTCGTGACAGCTCTCTCTCTACCCCGGACGTAGTTGCGGACCGAGCTTGGACGCGGATTGACAACCCGGCGATTCCAACCGTGAATCTCCAACGAGCCTTCGGATTCGGTCGATTTCTTGCCTTGTTCTCTTCTTATTGATTGTTGTAATAGTTAGATCTTTTGTATTTTGATGAAGAACACTATAAACCTTGCTATTTAAAGTTATTTCATGTCTATGTGAAATACCCTTTTTGTTTATTTGTGTGCTTGAGGAGCGCCCCATTCCATTTTCCACTCCACCACCGTGTCCGGTGCCGCCCTAGCAATTGCTAGTGGCGTGCTTGTCGAAGAGGTGCTTGCGACCCTCACTCCGCTAGCCTACTCGTCCATCCGCCTACCGAAGCGTGGCATCGCGGCCCGTATTCCATCCCGCCTAACGAAGCAGTGCGCTCAAGGCCTGCACAGTTCGATTCCGCTTGCCTACTCGTCCATCCGCCCTTTCGACGCAGCGCGCTCAAGGCCTGCCTAGTCTCCATCCCGCCAAGCGAAGCATTGCATAGCGGCATTGCATAGGAGTAGTTGATAGCTTTTATTTTATTTTCCAAAAGCCAACCCAACTCCCCCGCATTCCATCCGATTTAAGGACTTCAATCTCAAGTCCTTCCTCGAAACCTAACTCCACCTTACTGTGTTCCTTGAGAGATTCGATACTTGGGGATTTACTTCCTCATATTATTACTTGACAACGACCGGTTCACTGCCGTTCAGATCGCAGTCTCGCTACCGCCTATAGCGGTGTGCAGAATTATCGCTTCAAGTTTTTGGCGCCGTTGCTGGGGAACACAGATGTGTGAGTTTTCTGGAGAGGGAGAGTCTGAGAGAGAAGCCCTTCCATTTGTAAATTGCATCTCTTATTTTATTTCTGTTCTTTTTATTCCCTTTTCTTGTTTTATAGTAGGTTGCTTTAGTAAATTTTTGTTAGGTGTAGTATTTCGCACAATAGTGTTCTTCTTTTTGAATCGTTTTATCTTCGCACTATGTGGGCACATCTTAATTTCCATTGCCGTTGGTGTGGAGCTACCTCCCACTCTAGTGATGAATGCCCTACGGAGAATAGTAGGAATAATTCTTATAGCCCAGCATATGGAGCACCGACTTCGTCTGGTACTCCATATGGTGCGCATAAGTCTTATGGCTACTCTGCCGAGCCTTTACCGTCATACTTCTTTTCGGCTTCAGCACCCGCTGTGCCAAAGAAGCCTGCTAGGCAGTGCCAGTTTTGTCGGAGCACAGATCATGCCCTGAAGGATTGTGTTGCTTATCTTCCCCAATTGGATGAGGATGACGAGCCGGATATCCGGATCGTCCCGAATCCTAACTCTGGCGGCACACCTTCAACATCCGGTTATGTGTCTTTGTCACCTTCACATCTTGAAGGGTATGGCATGGACACGGTCACTGGATGTGTGGCTGATCTGGGCACCGACATTGCTGAGCCTATTCTCCCGGTGCATCCACCACCTCTAGTGGATTCGATTCTTTGTGAGGAATCGGTGCTCGACTTTTATCCGAGCACTACTCCTCTCCCTGTTGTGCATACTACACTCGTCTCTGACTACATTGTTGATGATGTGTCGCAGGAGGAGGCGGTTGATCTGAGTGTTGTGCCTATTCCTATGGAGGAGGACAACCTTCTAGGTGAAGAGGAATTTTCCTCAGCACCGGTGGAGGAAGTCCAAATCCTAAGCCTGGCCACCGTTGATCCCGCCGAATCTTGTAGCATTGATGACAATGCAAACATTATTTTACTTCCCCAACCTGATGGGAGTGAGACCGGGACCACTCCCCCGATTTTTGATTATTTATGTTCTTCATCTTGTTTATTTCTCGATCCCCCCTCTTCACCCGAGCCTGTGCAGGTTGAATCTTCACAGGTACTTCAGGAGGACTTGGAGCTTTGTGCTCAAGTCAATGATGAGTGTGTCCTTTTATGCGAGGAGGTTGATCCCTCCTCCATTAAGGAAGCCTCATTCGTTGCCTTCTCCTCCTGCGGACCTGCTGTGGACGATACCTTGCTGGGCAAGGATAGTTTTGGTGAGATGAGTGAGGACCAGGCCTCCTCCTCTTCTTACTTTCTTTTCCCTCTACCTGTGAGGAGCAGGTATTTATATTCGGGTAGAGGCGTGACTGTTCTTTCTCCGTATAGGTACCCGCTACCGACACGGATATTAGGCCAGTTACCTGTCCACTTCTCTTTCCATAGGCCCATTAGCTAGAACTCGTAAAGTTTGAATAAGTCGTGCTGGGAGGACAATAACCCCAGTAGTTATCTTTCTTTTCTGCATTTTTATTTCCTCTAATCATGTTTAGTTAGTAGTATTTTCTTTTCAGTTTTCTTTTGTCTTTTGTTTTTGCGGAGCTGACCCCTGCAGGTACTTATTCTGGATGGCGGATGCTGCAGCTTCATTTTAGCTTACACGCCAATCTTCTGGTATGCTCATTTCTGAGCATTGGGTACTCTCTTCCCCTAGCCTTTGCTGATTTTCATGTCATATATTATGCGGATTGTTTAGTTTAAGTCTGGGGGAGAGTAGTTTTATTTACCCGCTCACGTGCACTATTGCACTGCATGCTAGAAGATTTCATTTAAAATGTTTTGTTTATTTTCATTGCACACCACATCACCCACTTGAGCGCGTACTCATCTGTTTGCTTGCTCTGTTGTGAATTTAATTCTTCTGCTTATTTGGGAAAGTCTAGGTGATGGCTTAGGACTATGTAGCAAAGTAAAATGTTGACTCCCGTAGTGCTCCTAGTCGAGTGCTCGGTTGCATAGGAATTTGTGTAGGTTAGATCTCTTTTTATACTATTGTTTTATATTTTTCTCTATTAGTGTAAATGTTGTTTACTCTACTCAAATGGTGAATCCGGTGTGAATCAGACGGTAGCATAGGGATGTGTGTAAACGATCGCTAGATTCGTATTGCTTGAGTCGGGAGAAAGGAGAATCTTTCTCGGTGGCTAGAACTTGCCCCAAGCGATTCTTGAAGCATGGGTATACGGTTAGTCAATTGTGTGAATGTGATATAGGCCATCATCTTGGCCCGGTTGAGCCTTTGTGCCATTCCTATCATCATTTCCTCGCTAGCCCAGTTGTGCCTACCCCATTCTTTTGGTTCAGCCCCACTATTGTTCACCAAAGCCTAAACTCCAATCCTAGTCGCACACCCAAAAAGCAAGCATTTTGTTTAAATTTCAAATTGGTGGTGTTGATTGTGGTAGTACATTGTGAAAATGTGGTTGTGCATCTTTAAAAATTTGCTGAAATTGTTAAAGAAAGAAAAAGAAAAGAAGAAAAAGATTTGAAAAGAAAAAGAAGAATGAAAAGTTTGATTGAAAAAAAAAAATCTGTTTGAGATTTATATTTGGGAGTAGGCGGTGCACACACCCATGCGTCTAAGTCTAAGTCTGGGGGTGTGGTGCATCCGCGTGTTTTGTGGCCACTTGGATAATGTTATGCATTTGCTCATTTGGGTTTAGTTTTTGGACCATCGTCTTTATCATTGTATACCTCACCTAAACCCAAGCCCCATTTAAAACCTAAAGTCCTATTGATTCACGCATTTGAGTCAAACCAGTGCCGTGGAGAGAATGTGACCGGGCAAGCCTATGGTCACCGACACCGATGGATTTCGGTGGAGTTTGTCCGGCATCCCAATCTTGAGCAATGCTCATCTCAGCGTTTAGTTTACTTTCTCCGTATGCATGACCGAACGATTCACCGCTTTTCACCATTTTGAGTAGTTGTAATATGCTTTTACTCTTTTAGAAATATATAGACTGTTTATATAATCAGAAATCTTCTCTACTATTCTTCTTATGCACGTGAGCATGCGACTTCGCATGGTACTCTATATTGTAGTTTTAAGCCATCTACTTTTCTTTCCCCGTTCGCTTAGAATTTGTTTGCTCGGGACGCGCAAACAGGTAAGTCTGGGGGTGTGATGAGTCCCGATTATATACACATATATGGACTCATCTGGGTCGTTTATCTAGTCATTCCACTGCACTTTAGCCTTGTTTTAGCTTATATTTGTTATCACTTGCTATGTGCACTTCTAGGCCCATTTTGGTGTGTTTTCATGTTTATCTTCATTAGTAGTTTTCATGCACTGTTAGGTGCCACTTTCAGTAGCTGGATTCGTGGTTGTACGCTAGAACAGGAGTCGTGCAGGTGCTTCCGGTGCAATTCTGCACAGGAACACTGCGCACGATCACTGGTTCTATTGCGCACGACCACTGGTCGTGCGCCACTGATCGTGTGCACTTAACACTTTTTCATGAGTTCTGTTTGGTGCATTGCGCACGACCATCTATGATAGTGCGCACGACCACCGGTCGTGCGCCACTGGTCGTGCGAACATGTTATTTTATAATTTCTGTCTTTGCAGGCTCCGTCCAGGCAGAGCGCACGATCACAGGATTCTAGTGCGCACGACCACTGGTCGTGCGCCAATGACCGTGCACACTGTTTATTCCAGCGCCTATAAAATGACCTGCTCGCGATTTTAGGTCGGATCCCGAATTTCAGCCGCCGTTTTCCGCCCGGTTCCGTCCAGATTCGCCCCTCCACCGTCGCCCACCATATGGAGGTGCTCCGGGCTTGCTCTTCACGCCAATCTTGAGCCGGAGTTTCCTCTCGGCCTCCTCCTTCATCCAAGAGCTCCAAAGGAAGACCTAGCCGCCATTACCATCAAGCAAGAGGAAGTTTGCAACCTCTACCGGATCGTGACACGAAGAAGACGGGTCCATTGGAGAGTCGTGACAGCTCTCTCTACCCTGGACGTAGTTGCGGACCGAGCTTGGACGCGGATTGACAACCCGGGGATTCCAACCGTGAATCTCCAACGAGCCTTCGGATTCGGTCGATTTCTTGCCTTGTTCTCTTCTTATTGATTGTTGTAATAGTTAGATCTTTTGTATTTTGATGAAGAACACTATAAACCTTGCTATTTAAAGTTAATTCATGTCTATGTGAAATACCCTTTTTGTTTATTTGTGTGCTTGAGGAGCGCCCCATTCCATTTTCCACTCCACCACCGTGTCCGGTGCCGCCCTAGCAATTGCTAGTGGCGTGCTTGTCGAAGAGGTGCTTGCGACCCTCACTCCGCTAGCCTACTCGTCCATCCGCCTACCGAAGCGTGGCATCGCGACCCGTATTCCATCCCGCCTAACGAAGCAGTGCGCTCAAGGCCTGCACAGTTCGATTCCGCTTGCCTACTCGTCCATCCGCCCTTTCGACGCAGCGCGCTCAAGGCCTGCCTAGTCTCCATCCCGCCAAGCGAAGCATTGCATAGCGGCATTGCATAGGAGTAGTTGATAGCTTTTATTTTATTTTCCAAAAGCCAACCCAACTCCCCCGCATTCCATCCGATTTAAGGACTTCAATCTCAAGTCCTTCCTCGAAACCTAACTCCACCTTACTGTGTTCCTCAAGAGACCGACAATCGGGGATTTTCCCCATTATTATTACTTGCGCGACCGGTGCACTTGCCGAATCATCGCATCAGCGGTTAAATTTTTGTTAACACATATTCTGAAAAATGAATGGAAATTTTACCTGTCAAATTGTCCATCTATTGTTACTTACTTGTGGTTGCTATCTTATCTTTCTTTTTTCTTCTTTACCTTTTGTTCTTTATGATTGAGCCGTGCGGTTGTCCTGATCCGAGTATAAGTAATAACTGATGATCTAGGACGCCCTATATACAACCCATGCGATTACTCATTTAAATCTCGGGATGTCCGGTTTTTGATAATATAAACGATAAAAGATAGACTCGTGCGATTATAATTCAAACCGGGCGGCCTCTTATCATTCAGAGATATCTCATCCTCCCTGATACAAGTAATGAATTATAATTTTGCGCGGTTTGAATACAATCCTGGCGAGTAATCCGTTGCATCCAGGGATAACTTTTTTCTAAGAAATAGATCAACCCGATCGGTTAGAACATAACCCGGGCGACCATATATTTAGATCCATAGATATCAAGACTTGGTTAATATGAGAGACAGATAGATCCGTTCAGTTATAATACAACCCGGGCAATCATATATTTAGATCTAGAAATATCCAACTTAATTGATATAAAAGATAGATAAGCCCGCCCGGTTAGAATGTAACTCGGGCAATCATATGTTTAGATCCAGAAATATCCAACTTAATTGATATAAAAGAAAGATAAGACCGCCCGGTTAGAATGTAACTCGGGCAATCATATGTTTAGATCCTGAAATATCCAACTTAATTGATATAAAAGATAGATAAGACCGCCCGGTTAGAATGCATCTCGGGCAATCATACATTTAGATCCAGAGATATCCAACTTACACTCAATCTGACCGTGCGGTTTCAAAATGCAGACCGCCCGGTCTTAATATCACAACCCTTTATTAGGGTAGCCGAACTCCTGCACCTGTTCTAATAATATCTTTCTTCGAATGGTTTATATATGAAACCATAAGAAATGAATGCCTTCCTGTAGGGAAGAGGAATAATCTACAGGCTCAGATGACCAAGTGGGCAGGTGGGCCTCAGCGGCGAACATTGCTTTCCTCAAATGGTCATAAGAGCTGTAGAGAAGGAAAAAGAAAAAGCATGTACAGACTCAGATGACCAAGTGGGCAGGTGGGCCTCGACGGCGAACATTGCTTTCCTCAAATGGTCATAAGAGCTGTAAGCGACTCATCTGCTCTCTTGCCTAGGGTTACAAGCCGAGTTGATCAATTGGGCAGGTGGGCCTCGGCGACGAACATAGCTTTCCTCAGAGAGATCAACTCAGTTGTGGACCCAACTAGGCATCGCTTCGAGAGTACCTAAGAGTATTCGACGGTCACAGGCTACGATGATCAGTTGGGCAGGTGGGCCTCGGCGGCGAACATTGCTTTCCTCAGAAAGATCATCAAAGCTGTAACTATATCCCTTTCGGGGCATGATAGAGCTGACAATCACCTAGACCTCCCTTGATGCAGAGGTGTGTCAGATATCGGCCGGAATCCAAAATTCTGAAGACCACCGCAGTGGAATTGGCCAGCTACCACTACACGTGTGCGAAAACTCCCCGCATCACATGATCTTGGTGGGTTTTACGCTATGACTACAATCCGAGGGGGTTCGAGCAGAATTTGGCGATATCTCAGAGGTTCAGGGAGTGAGATATGTATATATGTATTCATAATGCAGAGAACCATCAGATAAGGAGAAGTGTTAGTATAGGGCTTCTCATTTAATACCAAAAAACGTAAAAAATGAAAGAGATAGTTTAAGGATAAAATCGTTTAAGATCATCACCGCTCCAGGTGCGCGAGATGTCTTCTCCTTCGCTGGTTTGGAGACGATAGGCCCCGTTCTTTAATACCTCTTTGATAATAAAATGTCCTGCCCAGTTGGTATTCAGCTTTCCAACATTGCCAGATCTGGCCGCAGCATCTACCTTCTTTAGTACCAAATCCCCAACTGTAAACTGTTTCACTCTGACATTCTTGTCAAAGTATTTTGCCATTCTCCTTTTAACTTCTTCCTGTCTGATTATTGCCTCGTCCTGAAGTTCTTCGATCAGATCTAGACTATACTTGATAGCCTCATCATTGTCTTCTACCCATGCTTCCCCTCCCTCTTTTGCATACACAACTCTTGGAGTGACTACCTCAAACTTTACAGGAACAACAACTTCCAAGCCATGAGATAATTTGAACGGTGTCTCCCCAGTGGCTGAAGATGGGGTAGTACGAAGAGTCCAAAGGATGGAAGGAAGTTGGTACGCCCAATTTCCTCTTTGATTCAAGACTCTTTTCATCAAGAGCTGCTGGATTCGCCTGTTTGCTGCTTCTACCTGACCATTGGTCCTTAGATGATGTACCGAGGCAAACCGAAGATCAATTCCAACCTGATCACAAAAGCTTATCATCTCTGGATTATTGAACTGTGGGCCATTATCAGTGACGATTGCCAGCGGAATTCCATGCCGACAGACTATTTCTCCCCAGATGAAGTTTCTGATAATTTGGGTAGTAGTTTTTGCTAATGCTTTTGCCTCAATCCACTTACTGAAATAGTCGATCATCACAATGATAAAATGACGTTGACCGCTGGCTATTGGGAAAGGTCCTATAAGATCCATTCCCCATACGGCAAAAGGCCACAGCGCAGTTATTGATCTGAGTGACTGAGCAGGCAAATGCTGAAGGGGAGCGAACTTTTGACACTGAACACACCGCTTGGCGAATGTTTCAGCATCCTTTCTCATGGTTGGCCAGAAATATCCTTGCCGCAGGATCCTTTTCTCTAAGGTTTTTGCCCCTGAATGGCTACCGCATTCCCCAGAATGAACTTCCTGAAGTATGATCGGGATCTCTTCTTCTGAAACACACCGTGCTGAGGGAGAAATCAAAGTTTTCCTATACAAGACTCCTGCTATTAAGTAGTAGTAGGCCGCCTTTCTTCTGAATCTATTTCTGTCCTTGATTGATTGATGAAACTCTCCTTTTGACATAAATAATTCATAAGGGTCTTTCCAGGAAGGATTCTGATCGATCTGCATGAGCTCCTCTTTCTCTGTGGCCGGATGAAAAAGTTTCGAGGTCACCCCTCCTGATGGAATACCAAACTTTGACAACTCGTCTGCCTCTTCATTTTGTGTCCTTGGAATGTGCTCGATGATGAAGGATTTGAATCTCCCGATCTCTTCCTTAGCTAGCAATAGATACTTTCTCAGCATCGGTTCTCTTGTTTCGTAGTTCCCTAGAACTTGTGAAGCCATCACAAGAGAATTAGTTTTCACATGAACATGATCTATCCCAAGCTCTTTTGCGAGTCTTAGGCCGGCCAAGAGTGCTTCGTATTCAGCCTGGTTGTTCGTCACTGGGAAGAAGAATTTGATTGTTTGCTCAAGTTTGATGCCGTTTGGACTGATAAGAACTACTCCGGCTCCCACGGAGTTTCTCCCTGAATCTCCATCTACATAGATGATCCAGGCAAAAGGATATTCCTCCACCCGTTCTGGATTAGACTCCATCGTGTCCCCCAAGAAGTCTACCAGTACTTGTGCCTTAATTGCCGATCTGGGAATGTATAATATTTCAAATTCGCTTAGCTCGATCGCCCATTTGGCCAATCTCCCTGAATGATCTGGCTTTTCCAGGATACTTCTAGTGGATGATCCGAAACCACCTGGATAGGGTGAGCCTAAAAATAGGGGCGGAGCCTTCGTGATGACATGACCAAAGCCAAGGCTAATTTTTCCAGAATTGAATATATAGTTTCCGCATCTTTGAGGATATGGCTGACATAATAAATTGGAAATTGCTTCTTTTTCTCCTCCCGGACAAGGACAGAGCTTATTGCATCTGGACCCACCCCTAAGTATAAGAATAATGTTTCCCCTTCGCGAGGGCTTTGAAGAAGAGGGGTTGAGGTTAATGCTTTTTCAACTGTTCGAAAGCATTATCGCACTCTTTATTCCATTCAAACTTAGATCCTCCCCTGAGAGTTTTGAAGAATGGAGCACTCTTATCTCCTGACTTGGAAATGAATCGGCTTAGTCCTGCCAACCTCCCCCCAAGTTGTTGCACCTCTTTCTGATTACGAGGAGGGGTCATATCTAGGATGGCCTTTACTTTATCTGGATTTGGCGCGAGGCCATCAGGAGTGAGAAGATGTCCAAGAAATTTCCCTTTGTTTGCCCCAAACACGCATTTCAGTGGATTTAGTTTTAATTTGAACCTCCGCAGAGTAGCGAACGTCTCTACGAGGTCTTTCAAATGGATTGAAAAAGTTTTACTTTTTAGAAGAAGATCATCAACGTATACTTCAAGATTTCTCCCTTTTTGATGTTTGAAAACCGTGTCCATCATTCTTTGATATGTCACACCCGCATTTTTGAGTCCAAAAGGCATGACAAGATAACAATAACACCCATCATTGGTAATGAATGATGTATGCGGGATATCAGGTTTATGCATTTTAATCTGGTGGTAACCAGAAAATGCATCTAGAAAGCTCATAAAATTATATCCCACCGCAGAATCTACTAAAACATCTATCCGAGGCAAGGGATAACAATCTTTGGGGCACGCTTTATTGAGTTTTGTGAAATCTACACACATGCGCCATTTTCCCCCAGATTTTTCACCATTACAACATTTGACATCCAAGTGGGGTATTGGATTTCAGAAATGAAATTGGCTTTAAGAAGTTTTGCAACTCCTTCTTTAATGGGTACCGCCAGCTTGGTTGCCACCTCCCTCTTCTTTTGTTGGATCGGCTTAAATTCAGGGGAGACATTGAGGTGATGGCATGCAACATCCAGATCTACTCCAGGCATATCTTCCGCCGACCAAGCGAAGATGTCTAGGTTCTCCAACAGACCGGAGATCAAGTGAGTCTTCTCCTCTTCGGATAGCTCGTCGTTGATGATCAGCTTCTTTCCTTCCCCTTCAGCAATGGGGATTTCTTGGGTCTCCTGGGCAGGTTCCAGGTGAGTTCCTTTTCGCTCTGCTCTTTCCTCAGTCTCCTCAGGGAGCTTGGAAACTTCGTGGACGTCATTCTGAAATTCAGGAAATGGTGCCTCGGTGATCACATTAACTGTTTTTACATATCATTCCCGAGCGACTTTTGGATCGCTTCAGATCCGATATTGACGTCCCTCGGCAGCGAACTTTAAAGCCAAGTGGAAAGTGGACACTATCGCCTTGTAAGCATTCAGGATTGGCCTTCCGAAGATTGCACAGTAGCTGCTTGGGGCTTCCACCACTACCAAGTTTATCAGCTTTGTTATGCCTCCCAATGACACCAAAAGCTTTACGCACCCCTCTACTTCTTTCTTTTCTCCTGAGAAGCCGTAGAGGGGCCCTTCTGTGGAGAGCAGAGGCTTTCCAGTCTTAAGGGCCTCAAATGTTTGATGGAAAATGAGATTAACCGAACTACCGGTATCAATCAGAATCTTGTGTACATTGTAGTTCTCGATGATTGCCTTTATAACTACAGCATCATCGAAAGGGTTTGCATTTGGAGGAAGATCTTCTTGGCCGAAAGTAACGACTGACCTTTCTGGATCAGAAGTGGAGGCGGCTGCCACTTCCTGCTTGGAGACTCTCCCGATGCTGGATTTCCGAGAGGATTCTGGCCCTGCTCCACCATGGATACAATAGATGTTGCCAAGGGGGCCAACATCATTTACTTCTATACATTCGGTGGCAGGATGTATATCCCCATAACAACCTGCCTCTTCCACGTCAGCACATTCCCAGGTCACTTCGACCGCTTCCTTCTTCTTCTCGGGTCATGATTCAACCAGGGTTTCCTGCCGGATCAACCCTCGGAGTTTCCCTTCTTTCAGCAGTTTTTCTATTAACCACCGGGGGGCCCGACAATCCTTAGTCTGATTCCCTTCCTCTTTGTGATACTCACAATAGAAGTTCAGATTTCGATTGCGAACTTCCGATTTCAAAGGTGCGGGCCTCTTGAAGTCAGGCCTCTTTTGAAGAATTTGAACAACCTCGTTCATGCTGACGTTAAGAGGGGTGAATGACTCCTGTGATTCATCATATCGGATGGACGGAATAGTCGGGGATGGCTGTGCGATGTATTGCGGCAGATATACTGGCATTATTTGCGGGTCCCCCAAGGGTTGAGTGGGTGCGATGGCCAACGACGGTTTCTGATCCTAAAACCGTTGATGGCCAAGAAATGGTTGCTTAAGCTTCAGATTTCTTCCCCTCTGAGCACGAGGTTCGAAGTCAGGCCTAGATGGATGATTGTAACGTTGCTGATGGATCGGTGCGGAATTAAACTGGTCATTGTCGCTGAGCAACTTGGCAACATAACCAGGATTAGTCTTTTCTCCTCTGATAAAATTGTTAGCTAGACGAATCATCTCTTGATAGGTCTTCGGTTCCCTGATTTAAGCTTCAAATTTCAACGGCCCCTTCCTAAGGCCATGCATTAAAGCGACCCTATATAATTCTGGATCGACATTTTGCACCTCCATTATCTCTCTTTGGAAACGGTCGACGAAGCGGGCCCACGTTTCGTTTTCTTGCTGCCGTATTTCAAATAGGGCTGCCAGACCATTCTTCCTCTTTTTCGAGGTAGAGAATCGGAGCAGGAATTCTCTACGCAATTCCGCAAAACATCTAACGGATCGAGGGTGCAATCCGTAAAACCATTCTCTGGCTTGCCCATCAAAGGACGTTACCAGAAGCTTACACTTGGTTGCGTCGGTGATGGTCCTCAGAGCAACGGCCGATTCGAATGCTTGGATATGAATCGCCGGATCGGATTCCCCATTATATGTCGACAGGAGTGGTTCTCGGAAGTTATTCGGGGCCGGCTCTCCTCGGATCTCATCTGTGAAGGGAGAACTTTCCTCGGTATCTTCATACAGAGGGAAAGCGGGGTGGTAAGCTATCTCAGCTGCGGTCATTTGCTGACAGGCCGCTTGATAGGAGCGGACAGGGACTCCAGCTGGGTAGGAGTGGTAAGCAGCGGCCTCGGGCGGGTAGGAAAGGTGGGCAGCCTGAGAAGCCGCCCCTTGGAAGTCGAGACCCCGAGCCGACATACAGTGCGCGGCTTCTTGTTAGAAGTTCTGCCGAGCCGCAGAACCTTCTTGTGGTGGCTGGAAATGAGCGACTTGTGGTAGTGGGTATGGAGGTGGAGGAGGTAGAACAGGAGTTACTGCCGGGTTAACCGCGGCCTGTTGGGGGGCTAGCCGCTCGGTCAATAGAGTTAAAGCCTGACTGATCGCGTCTAGACGCTGATCAGTTGCTTTCTGGGCCTGTTCGGCTTCTCTTTTTGTTTGCTCCAGAGCTTCCCACAAAGAGTCTTCGCTATGGTCGGAGCGGTCTCTTGGAGGGAAATGTCGGTCTGACATTCTGAACCAAAGATTTCACTGATAGTCCGCGATCTGAAGGTCGCATGTTTCTGTTCGATTCAAAAATGCGCCTTCGAAGGAAATCGAAGGTTGCGGATTATCGGTTACTATTTGGTTAGAGAATTTAGACTGCTAGCTGCAGTCGAGGCTAGATTTCGCCCGCCGTGGCAAATGCCACTCCTGCGACGGGCTTTCCTTTGATTAAAGAGGAGCTGTTACAACGGGTTACAAGTGCAGTAAAGAAGAAGCCGGCCGGCTAGACTAGTCGCAAGACCGGAAACTCGAGGCCGTAGCTCAAACAAGCGACCTTTCGGATTCGAGTATGCGTGTCTTGTGAACAGTTCTGCCCCCTATTTATAGGCTCGGGGGCCTGCCCGAATGGGCAGGGATAAAATAATCGCCTGCCCGGGTACAGGAGAAACGGGAAGGCGGTGACGGGATACACAGAAGAAAAGAAAGAAACCGCGCGGCTTGGCGGCTTGCCCTTCCGACCCGTCTGACCAGAGGCTGAAGATGCCGTGACCAAGGCAATGATGTAAAACGAGCGGCCTTCGGCTTGAGACCGCGGCCTGCCTTCTGGATGTGACTTTGGCTGATCTTCATGATGCAACCCGGGTGGTCTCCGATCTGAGACCGCGGCTTGTCCCCCGGGATTGAGCCTTGAATCTCTATGACACAACTCGGGCGGTCTCCTACTTGAGACCGCGGATCGCCTTCTTGCCTTGGCTTTTGGCAATCTTCAATCTTGGGGGTGGTCTGAGATGACATCAGACCACCCGGCTTGGTTTACCCTGGACTGAGAGCCGCTGACCCTGGAACCCAGCGGCTTGATCTAGCAGTTCGCCCGGTCCGAGAATGATTCAAACCGAGGAGCGGTTTTTTCGGGTAAACAGTATGAGTAAAGGTTTATCTTTGAAAATGATTTTCTCACTTACACATTTTTATTAATCTACATGTGTTTTTAAATCTTATTCTCGCATGATTGTGTAGTATAAGAACTTATCATTTTGAATTTCATAAATACTTTACGTACACAACATTAAATTGCTTCATGAAATACTTTGTTTTTTTCATGCACGTGTAATTTGAGAAATGTGGTATTTAGAATAAAAATTTATATGTTTGCAAAAAGAAGTGAATTTGGAGTCCTTGGTCACAAAAAATCAACATCAAATAACAAATATATATGACAGGGAAAACTCCACCAAAAATTGTAAAGTGTCTTGTCCAAACAAAATTTTGACCACTTCTCTTTAAAAAAAAAAAATCTTTATGTGCACTAAAATTTGTGGAAGTAAAGTTGTGTATATTTATTTCAAGTTATGTTCTTAAATTACTTACTTTCATGTGGTTTGATTTATACACTTGTATACTTTATCAAAACACCTTTATTGAACACATCATTATCATTTATAACACTTTCACTCATGAGAATTGGATCTACATCTTATCTACACTATTCTCTACAATCATGAGTAAATGCACTAGATAGCAAAGCATGATCTTTATAATATTTATGTTTACTTGAAATGCAAAATAATTTACAATGTAATGCATATCTTTTCTTGATATTTGTAATCTTGCTATCTAATTTTCTATACCAATTTCAAATGTACTTGCAACTTTTGTATCTAAATTCACATATCTACTTATTTGAACTAACACTTGGTATCTAAATTATTATATTTTGTACTTAAGAAATCTTAAATATGTTCAAAATTGCTTTCAGTGTGTTCACTATTTTTAAAAGTTGCTATTATATCTACATAGTGCATAATATTTCTTATTGTTACTCTAACCCACCTCCTTTTGATTATAATAAAAGAGGGAGAATAAATTGAAGAAATAAATTGAAAGAAATCTAATATTTAGGGGGAGTAAAATAGAAAATGCATTCATGTAGGGGGAGTATCCATATAGGGGGAGTATGCATATTTATCACGATATCATATACAATAAATATGTATTAATTAAAGTTTATTTCTTATTAGTGGATTTGTTATTATCAAAAGGGGGAGATTGTTGGAGCTTGTGTTCCACACCCTAGTTTGAGAATAAGAAATCACACTATGTATTTGATCTTTCTTGTGTTTATAAGTGTGCAGGTACTATAACTACAAAACCTATGAAGAGGATATTGATTGACGACGATTCTCTGGAATGAGAGCTAACACCCCACGTTAGAGGTAATGCCCTGTGTTAACTTATCATCGAGATGGGATGACAAAGAGAAGAAATAACGTTGAGAATTAAGAGACAACGCCAGTGTTGGAGATAACGCACATGTTGAGTCCACGATCTGCCATGATCTCGATGGTTGTACGATCTTAGCCACAACCATACACGATCACTAACCCTGGCATTAAGCCTAAAGCCAGGCATTAGCTCCTGTGCCTATTTAAAGAGCTGATTTTGTGTTCAAAGTACCAGATCTCAAGCCTTCATTCAAAACTTCTGAGAGAGAATTTCATACCATAATTCAGAAAGCACTCTCCTTCGGAGTTCTTCAATATAGGGAGTCTTTATTTCTGAATTTATTTTTTTCTTTTAATTATTTTCTTGTAACTATAGTGAATTTACCGTCTTGCGTGTGGCGACTAGGTCGGGTTCAGTTTATGTGAAAATTCTCTGCCTTGTGCGTGGCGACTAGATCAAGGGTAGATCTAGGGGGGAGGCTAAAGGCCTTATCTGGGGAAAGATAGGCTATAGCCAACTGGTCCTTGGGAGAAGGACCGGTGAAGGAACAAAATGTGATTTTTACCTTTGTAGCCTTAAATTTCAAGCGTTATTGAAATTCTATCTTTGTAATTGTCTCTTTGAAATATAATATTCATTTTCATTATCTCTGATTTTTCTGGAATTGTATTTCAATTATGTTTTCATAAGTAAAATCACTTTGGTATTTTTTCTGTTAAGTTTTATTTTTTGGAGAGCTTACACCCAGGGTTAACACTAACGCCGGTGTTAGTAACTGAATCTGAAATGTTTTGTTTCTCTAAAAATCTCTCAATTTTACTAAAAAAATCGTAAACCACTTATTCACCCCCCCCGCTAAGGGCACCATAAGATCCAACAAGAAGGAGATCTGAATGGTACTGCATGTGAATCTTTGCATGGCATGTGGTCATGTGCTATTTGTGTCCTAGGTTGCACAACCACAGCTTTCCCCTTCCTTGCAGTTCTCCTTTCAAATTGTTTTCTTTGCCATTGGTTCTGGTGTTGGCACCAAACACAAAAGGTCCATGAACTTTCATTTCAATTTCTTCATGAGCTCCTTTGAAAGCACTTTTTTCATAGTGCACATCTTTTGTTCCACTTGTGGAGAACTCATTTTTCCATGTCCATAGACATTATGTTGTTCATAGCTATATGATGCTAGTAGAACCTTTTTAATGATGGTTGGTTGAATTGGTGCCCTTCCCTTGGCATCTACCTTCTCTCCTCCCTTTCTCTGATATCCTACACCACTTCTATATGGTGCTAAGAAGCTATCAATTAAAGGAAGAATAGTCCATGGCTTAGAAAACTTAGCCACTAGCTTCCCATCATTGAAGATCTCTCCTTCCAACTTTTTGATGGTCATTTCTTTTTGGACCAACAGATCTGCTTGAACATCAGTTATTTTCTTGAACTCAATTATCTTAGAGCTCATCTGAAAGATCTTATCTAGCTTCTCATCAAGTTGTGATTTCAGGGGTTTGAGATGCTCAATCTCCTCTGCCTGCTTCTTAACAAGATTTTTGCTTTTCTTCAATGTCTCAAGGAGAACACTATATTTCTCAACCATCTCATAAAACTTATTCTCTGATTCAGAGTCATCCTCATCATTGGATGATTAACATGCCTCTGACTCAATATTAGTCTCATAGTCAAATATTGATAGAGAAGTTTTGACTATTACCTCATCAGAATGGGAGTCATCCTGATCTTCCCCTTCAGTCATAGCCATGAGCCCACAATTATCATCATTTTCTTTAGTTTCACTGTCAGTTAGTGACAGTGGAGCTCTGATGCCTATCCTTGCAGTTGTTTGTTCCACTTCTTCTATTAGTGCAATCAGCTCAACATAGGATTCTTCTTCATCAAACTCAGAAGATCTTGAGTCACTATCATTCAAGGTCTTTTCCTTCTTCACCAAGAGCCTTTTCTTAGACTCTTGCTTGAGTCATACCTCTTCTCCTTAGGCTTGTTGCTGCTTTTTCTCTTTGATGGTTAGTCAACAATCATATATGCTGATTTTCTTGCCCTCTTGGGGGTCTCTTCTTGATCTGTCTGAGTTATTGTGATGCTTTCTAGAGATAGAGGAAGAAGAAGGTTTGCTCTTCCATTTCTTCCTCTTTCTCAACATCTTCTAACAGTTCTTCTTCAAAAGTGCTGGGTTCAGACTCCTATAACTCAGTTGGTCTTATTGGAGGAGATGATGCCTTCTCCTTGCCTCTTCTAGAGTTCTCATCCTTCTGGGCCGCTGAGTTATCTTTGTTGTGCTTTCTTCACTTTTCCTGGTATTAAAGTGCAATTCATGGGACAATAATTTCCAAATAGATTTTGAGGCTGGATGTGTTGGACCTGTAGGCGCCCTTATAGAGGGGAGGTGAATAAGAGTTTTAAAAAACTTTTAGAGCTTAAGTGAAATTATACAAATATGTTGAATATATTTTATGAATTAATTCACTTAAGACAATGCTTTATGCTTTTATGAGACATGAGTGCACAAAGTAAGAGAGATGGAGACGCTGGTGCTACCGCCAGCTGTAGAAATTACTGCTTGGTGTTAGTGACAGAGAACTCCCTTTCCATTTAGATTCTGAACATCAGAGTTAACAAGTCAATTTTGGAGAAAAAGATAATATTATTTCATTAAACATGATTACAAACCTTAATCCCAATGACACTTGGAATTTATGTGAATGTATAACCTTTTTGGATTTCTATACCGACCCTTCTCCCAAGGACCAGTTGGCTCTACCCTATCTCTCCCATATGAAGACTCAAGCCTCCCTAGATCTATCCCTAAACCTAGTTGTCACATGCACACATCAAATTATCTGTAGTCCTCACAAGTCCCTAGTTGTCAACTATGGGCGAATTTCTCTACCGACAAAAGATAATAGTTACAAATAATAATGAAACTAAAACATCAAAACCTCCCTCATATATTGGACTTGAAAATGATGTAAGACTGATCGATACTTCTTCAAGTTCATATCATTCATAAGCGTTGATGGATTTCTCTTGGCTGCAAGGCAGAGGCTCTCACAAAGTTCAGGAGTTGTGCCTTTGGTTTATCATTCTTCAGCACCGCTAAAAGGAGGAGGACTGCTCTTTAAATAAACTCGGGACCTAGCGCCAGCGATAGTGCTACCGCCGAGCGGTAGTGCTACAACCGAGAGGTAACCTTTTTAGGCAATATCCTGGCACACAGATTGACTCAACTTTGGCAACATTCATGCTCTAATTTTGGCAGCCCCTCCTACAATGCTGCGGTAATACTAATGCACCGCGTTAGCACAATATGTTTCCTTGCAATTAGATCTCCTTCCATTTTTGTTCCTAAAGCATCAGCATGATGATGGGAATTCCATAAGTTACCGTAAGGCGTTATCCTTAATATGTCACAGTAGGACTTGATATATCAGAGTCCCGTCAACATTCCTTTATCGATGATTCTGTCATCTCGATGTTGTTTCCAAATATGCCAATTTTATTGCCAGCAAAAGCGTTAATGTTCCATGATTGGACTTGTTATATCTGAGTCACATCGATATTCCATTCTCGACGATATTATCATCTCGATGATAGTTCCAAGTATGCAGAAGTTGACGCCAGCGACAACGTTAATGTGCGACGGTAGCAACAAAGCGTCGTAATCATAGAGGATCATCATCTTTCTTTTTCGTACTCATAGGGGCTTGAAAGATGAAGTTCCTGCACGCTTTAAACGCATGGAAAGTATGATTAAATGCAATGTTAATTCTTATTCTCAAACCAAGAGATGTGGAAAGCATGATCCAACAAACTCCCCCTTTTGATAATAACAAATCCTCATAGAAAGAAATCATTCAAATATATGATTTATTTTTATAGTAAAGGATAAGCATGATAGTATGCATAATCTCCCCCTATATAGATGCTCTTCCTATATGAGTGCTCCCCCTACATCAAAATATCCTATGTATTTTAATCCCCTTAAGTGTTAATTTCTTTAAAAGTTATTCTCCCCCTTTGGGTATTATCAATAGAGGGTGGAGAGAAAATATATCATTGAAGGTGTAATATGTTTGTAGAGAAGGGAATGAGCATAACAAAGATTTATGACTTAGTGATACCACATGGTGAGTGAGTAAAAGAAATTTGATTTGTGAGTGTGAGGAACCATTAGTTTAGTAAATAATACCACTTGTTGGGCAAGAAAATATTCATGATCGAGCTTACAAGTAGTAAAAATTATGGAAAACATGTTGAAAGATTTTGTAAAGAAACATCTTTATAAGAGTTTGAAGCATAGTAAATGAGTAAGAGTTTTAATCAAGTAAAAAATAGATGTTTTATCAATAGAAGGCTAAGAGAAAATATCACTTGTTATCAAAACATAATAACACTTGTTTAGAGAGTAAATAATCAAGATTGAGCATACAAGGCATAACAGAAAATAAGTTTTAAAAATGTTAGCATAATTTAATTTATCAAGACAAGATAGAAAGATACAATGTTTTAAATTCATAATTCAAGTAAACTTATACAGTGTAGTGATCATGCATTGTTATCTAGTACATCTACTAAAGATTGTAGAGAAGAAATGTAGATATGCATTAGGCTCCAATACTTATGAGTAGAAGTTTTATAATAGATAATGATGTGTACAAATAATATTTTTTGATAAGAGTACACACATGATTTAATCAAAAACATATGACATGTATAATGGAATAAACACAACATTATCGAAAAGGTGTTTTTAGAATTACTTCTACCCACAAAGTTATATTTGTTTTCAATGCACATGAAAAATAGTACAATTACCAAGGTGCTCTACACACACAATGCTTATTAATACTTATCAGGGTGCAAAGTAGTGCTTGGGGGATCATATATATTAAGTTTTCTTTGATTTATTTGTGATCTGGTGTACATGAAGAAGTAGTGTATATATTTGTTTGCACAAGATACTTTACAATTCTCTCCAAGGTGCTCAACCTCACAATGCTCATTAAGACTTATTAGGAGGGTGAGTAGTGGTTGGTGGAGTTATTTTTCTCATTTATTCATTTAAAATTTAGTTTGGTGACAAAGGTCTCCGATTCACTTGTTTTTGCAAACATAAAGTTTTTGTTTTGAAAACACTTCTTCATATATGGGTGCATGAAAGAGATTTATATTGTAGTGTAGGTAAACTAATCACACATCTTCATAATGTTAAGTTATTACACTACACAATCATGCAAGAGTAAGATTAAAAACACATGTAGGTTATCAAAGATGTGAGTGTGCTTATCATTATCAATCATAAAACATTACTCATACTTAGAGGCATGCTAAGCAATCCTACACATGATTTCTATAAACAATTCCATTGCATAATACAAGATAGTTTTCAAGGCAAGACACAAAATAATATTTTAAGACACTTGAAACTTGAATTATGCACTGTATGTTAATCTTGAAAAGATAAACCTAATCATCCTTGAAACATTTCGATAATAGCAATCAGTTTTTGTAAAAAAAAATTATTTTTTATATAACAAAATACAATATAATAAGGACACATAAAGAAATAATAAGAAAAGCATTGCTTTATAATTTTGTCTGACATTTAAACATTTTAAAATAAATATTTTTCGGGAAAACATAGAAGTATATTAAGAGCACATCAGTATAATGATCTTCTATGCCAGAGAAAAATGCAAAAGAAAGGAAAAAATCAATGTTATGCTACTGTCAGTGCTAGTACTACTACGCAACACTAGCTACATAGAGGTTTCCTTTTGCTTAGAAACCACGGTTTTTGGTAATTTTTCATTCTTGTTTCCTCTATTCATGTTTTCTAAGATAAGTAACACCAAGTACCGCGAAGAGTTTTGAATAATAATGAAAAAGTTGCAGGTAAAAGATTTTTGGCCTAATGTGTCAAAATAGTCTTTCAAAATACTTATGTTTTTCAAAATCATGAAAGCCCAAATAATATATTGTATGAAAAACACAAGATATCATGTTTGAACAAAATATGCATGATTTGAAATGATCATAAAGAGTGAAATGATATTCATGCAATGTATATAATATGAGTATGTCTAAGATCAAGATACCCTAACAACATGTCTACAATCTAGCCCTGTATTAAGTGATGGATGGGTATGCGGAGATGCACACATGTCATAGGTTGAGGTGTTAATCCCATATACATACAAAAGATAATGCTCAACCTAGCACTCTTTCCCCTAGTGCCTCGCAAGGCACCATTAGAACCCTACCCAGTTAAGGACAAAACATGACTTAGAGATTTGGTCTCTTTTGCACATAATCCTATGCCCTCGCTATTGTGATACACATGTCATGGGTTAATGATCATGGACATACTAAGCATTTAATCCTATGGAACAAATCATAATCTATGGCTTTTATGCGAGATTAATTTCAAATTATAGTTAATTTTAAAGTCACATAGTTATTATGAAGTGTAACTTTCAAATTTTCTACTTTAAAATTAATTCATTATGGCAATATGAGATAATTAGCATGGATAATAATATTTATTAGTTGATAATGCTAGAATGATGAGTTTAAATGCACTGTTATGCCATAAGATTAATAGTGATAATGTAGCATGTATTTAAAATTTGAGTTTCAATTTATAGACCTAGAATGAAGTGATGATTATATTTAATTTGTTCTTATTGGTACAAAGTTCATTCTAGGGTCTACATATAAATGAGATACATGCAAACACAATACATAATGCATTCATAAAATGATCATGATCACAAAACATATTTTGAAAATAATATGAACTTTTTTCAATTATGTTTAATTTTGAATTAAAAGGCCTTTTGATTTTGCATGGTTATTATAAATGATCATTTACTTTAACACATAGAATTTAAGTACTCATAATCAATTATTCATGATGATGTAAGTGAAGTATTATGAGAATATTCATCTTTTTCAAATAGGTTAAGGTAAAAGATTGTATGGTGAATAATGAATATACATATACATATATAGTGAGAAAATATTTTTGGTTATTTTGAGAGGTTTTGTAAATTATTATTTTAATTATTAACTATAGAAATTATCCAAAACATATAAAGTCTTTTTGAAGGTAAAGATAGTGATAATAAAGTGGCAAAAATAATTTTTCAGAGATTGAATATTTTTCATGATTATGATTTAATATGATAGGGGCTATCAAATGCAACAACGAAATTAAACAAATAGACAACATGTTTTACATTTTATATTTTAACGAAAGACACTTAAATAGCCTATTTAAATCCATTTTTGAAAAATATTATTTTTAATAATATAACATAGCAAAGTTAGTATTCATTTTATAAGTCATTTATAAGTAATGGATTTAAAATTTATAAGTCATTTATAAGTAATTGATTTAAAAGGATGAGGGAACAAAATATTGATAAGTCACTTGAAGAATGATATGACTTTTTATTCAATTTCATTCAATTTGATTTATTGATCATTAGGCTTTATGTGCAAAGTCATATTTCAAAATATATAAAGCGGCTATAGTATTTTGGCTCAAGAAAAATATAAAACAAACAAAAGCGGAATTAAGCATATCATGAAGTAGAGTATTGGTATTTCATTTTACTTTGTTTCTACTTCATGCAAATTTTGGATACTAATGAATAAAAGATTTAGGTATCTATCCAAAGGGGACCAAGTGGGATGGTTCCTTTGGGTACCCAAATATATCATGCTGGCTTTTGGGGAAGCAAAGATTAGTGAACCCTTTCAATTGACATTAACATGTCATTCTTAAGTACGGGTCTTAAGTCATACTATGGTTTAATGTTTTTATAATAAAAATTTTAATGATGATTTTTAACAACATTGTTTAAAGGGAATTTGTTAATTTTTAATTTTTTGTTGGGAGAAGATTGAAGTTGTAAATGATAATGATGATAATGTTTTGGATTTTCATTTACAAGCTTTTGATGTTTTTTCATTTTCTTTGTTTGGCTTAGTCAAGATATGGGAATTCATATTCAAATTGCTTTTGGATTTTGGTTGATATTATGGATTTATGTGTTATGAGTTTTTATTCATAATTTCCTTAAACAAGTTGATTTTTGTTTCTAACTCATTATTCTTAATCTTGAGTTTATGCATATCTTTATTATAAGCAAGTGTGCTATTTTAAGATTTGGCTTTATAGAACTAATATGAGTTTGATAATCATTTCTTAGTTCTTCAAATGTTTCAACCATCTCTTTAATTTCAATATTATAAATTTTGCACATAACACAATCACTTTT
The DNA here is from genome assembly GCA_033032865.1 of Dactylorhiza incarnata. Taxonomy (NCBI): domain Eukaryota; kingdom Viridiplantae; phylum Streptophyta; class Magnoliopsida; order Asparagales; family Orchidaceae; genus Dactylorhiza; species Dactylorhiza incarnata. The sequence goes on along the minus strand of JAWHQI010000001.1, from coordinate 18,983,212 downwards.
CAAAGATGAATTTTCTAAGCGTAATCTTTCATTTTGTTCTTATATAAAAATGCACTCCTTTTTAAGTTCCTTGTATTTTTCTTTTAATTCACTATAATCTGTACAAGGTGAAACATTTTCAACTAAAGAGCCTAAGGGGGAACAAGACACATCAAATTTTGATTTTACAATAAGTTGTGCTTTTATATTTCTATTTTCTAAATGTAATTTTGAGTTAATATTTTTCAATTTCTTAATTCTATGTTTAGACATATCTAGCACATGCAATGTTGAAATGAACGTTGAAACAAGAAAAGGGGAATTTTTTTTGCTTACAATGTTATCGGATGGGGCAAGGTTTGAACATAAATTTCCTTTGACATCTTCATCTTCTTGGCATTCCTTTTCCATTGATGATTTGCCATCTTCCCTTCTGCTTGATGTGCATTCCATGGATCCATCAAGAGTGGATCTTTCTTGAATACTTATGCAAGCTTGCATATTATCCAGTTCTTGCGATTGTTTCATACCTATAGAAGGAGAATCATAAGTTTTTTTAATAAAATTGAAAATCTCATAAGCAGTGCGTAAAGTATAAATAAGTTTGAAAATATTTTGATCTAGCACACAAATGAAGCTATTTATAGATTTCACATTAAAAACAATGTCATTTTTAATTAGAATACTTCGGGCTTTTAGTAGTAATATTCCAAACCTCTTTACCTAAAGATTTAAGAAAAAACTTCATTATGATTTTCCACCCTTAATAATTTTCACCCATAAATAAAGGCGGTGCTAAAGAGTTTTCTTTTAATAAAATTTCATCCCCTCTGGTGGAAGGGAGATCTTGAAGTGGCATTATTCTTAGTTGTGAATCAATTTTGGAATAATCTTGCCTAATACCACTTGTTGGATCTGTAGGCACCCTTAGAGGGGGTGTGAATAAGGGTTTTAAAAACTTTTATAGATTAAGTGAAATTATACAAATATATTGAATATATTTTACAAATTATTTCACTCAAGACAATGTCTTATGCTTTTATGAGACATGAGTTCACAAAGCAAGAGAGATGGAGACTCTGTTGCTACCGCCAGCGGTAGAAGATACCGCTCGGCATTAGAGATAGAAAACTCCCTTTCTGTTTAGATTCCAAAGATCAGAGTTAACAAGTCAATACTAGAGAAAAGATAATATTATTTCTGTAAACATGATTACAAAAATTAATCCCAATGACGCTTGAAATTTTGGTGAATGTAAAAAAACATTTTTGTTTTATATACTGACCCTTCTCCCAAAGACCGATTGGCTCTAGCCTATCTCTCCTAGATTAGGCCTCAAGACTCCCCTTGGATCTAACCCTGAACCTTTTCGCCACACCCATACGGTGAATTCTCCCAAGTCCTCGCAAGGCCCTAGTTGCGAACCACGGGTGAACTTCTCTACCGACAAAATATAAAAGTTACAAACAATAATAAAACAAAAACATCAAATACACCCTCATATATTGAACTTGAAGATGATGTAAGTGTGATCCATCCTTCTTCAAGTTCTTAGCATTCACGCGCATTGATGGAGTTCTCTTGGCTGCAAGGTGGAAGATCTTACAAAAGTTCAAGAATTATGTCTTTGGTTTATCGTTGTTTAGCACTGCTAAAAGGAAGAAAAAGATAATATTATTATTTTAAACATGATTACAAAACTTAATCCCAATGACGCTTGGAATTTAGGCGAATGTAAAAATCTTTTTGGTTTTCTATTCCGACACTTCTCCTAAGGACCAGTTGGCTCTAGCTTATCTCTCCCAGATGAGGCCTCGAGCCGCCCCTAGATCTATCCCTAGACCTAGTCGCCACACCCATGCGGTGAATTCTCCCTAGGCCTCGCAAGGCACTAGTCGCTAACCACTGGAGAATTTCTCTACCAACAAAAGATAAGAGTTACAAAAAGTAATGAAACTACAACATCAAAAAGTCCCTCATATATTGAACATGAAGTTGACGTAAGTATGATCGATCCATCTTCAAGTTTTTAGCGTTCATGAGCATTGATGGAGTTCTCTTGGCTGCAAGGAGGAGGCACTCAAGAAAGTTCAGGAGTTGTGGCTTTGGTTTGCCATTGTTCAACACCGTTAAAAGGAGGAGGACCGCTCATTAAATAGACTCAGGACCTAGCGCCAGTGGTAGTGCTATAGTCGAGCGGTAGATTCTTTAGACAATACCTTGGAACGCAGATTAAGTCAACTTTGGCAACATTCTTGCTCCAATTTTGGTAGACCCTCGTTCCACGTCGCGATAATACTAACGCACCGCATCAGCACAATTTGTTTCCTTGCAATCAAATCTCCTTCCTTTTTTGCTCCTTAATCAACAACATGATAGTGGGACTTCCATAAGTTACCACCAGGAGTTTGCCTTAATGTGGTGTGGTAGGACTCACTATATCAGAGTCCCGTCGACATTCCTTTCTCGATGATATTGCTGATGGCGCAAATCTCACACACCGCTATAGGCGGTAGCTCGACTGCGACACGAAACGGCAGTGTACCGATCGTTCAAGTAATATAAAATGAGGAGCAATCCCCGAGTATCAAATCTCGAAGGAACACAGTAAGGTGGAGTTGACTATTGAGGAAGGACTTGAGCTCGAAGTCCTATAGTCGGATGGATGCGGAAACGGGGGTTTTGGATTGTGAACAATAAAGAGAAAATACTATAACTACTCCTATGCAATGCCGCAATGCAAAGCTTCGCTCGGCGGGATGGAAGACTACGTTGGCCTTGAATGCGCTACTTCGTAAGGGCGGATGGACGAGTAGGCAAACGGATCGAACTATGCAGGCCTTGAGCGCGCTGCTTCGTTAGGCGGGATGGAATACACGGGCCGCGATGCCACGCTTCGATAGGCGGATGGACGAGTAGGCTAACGGAATGAGGGTCGCAAGCACCTCTTCGACAAGCACGCCACTAGCAATTGCTAGTGCAGCACCGAACGTGACGGCGGGATGGAGGATGGAATGGTGGCGCACCTAAAGCAACTCAAACAACAAGCATTTCACATAGACATGAAATATATAAAAATACAAACAAGTTTGAGTGCAACTTCATCATAATAATGGCTCTAACTACATATACATCAATAAGAGAAGAATAAGGCAAGAAATCGACTGAATCCGAAGGCTCGTTGTGGATTCATGATAGGAAGCACCGGGTTGTCAATCCGCATCCTAGCTCGGTCCGCAACTACGTTCGGGGTAGAGAGAGCTGTCACTACTCTCCAATGAGTCCGTCTTCTTCGTGTCACGATCCGGTAGAGGTTGCTAACTTCCTCTTGCTTGATGGAGATGGCGGCTAGATCTCCTCTTTAAGCTTTAGGATGAAGGAGGAGGCCGAGAGGAAACTCCGGCTCAAGGTTGGCGTGAGGAACAAGCCCGGAGCACCTCCAGATGGTGGGCGGCGATGGAGGGGCAAAGTCGGAGCTCTAGAGCGAGAAAACGGCGGTCTCGGGCGGAAGAAATGCGGGGTTCGCGACCTAAATCACGAGCAGGGCAATTTATAGGCGCTGGAATAAACAGTGCGCACGATCGTTGGCGCACGACCAGTGGTCGTGCGCACTATCATCCTGTGATCGTGCGCCTGCCTGGACGGAGCCTGCAAGGGAAGAAAATTATAAAATACAATGTTCGCATGAACAGTAGCGCACGACTAGTGGTCGTGCGCGCTATCGTAAGTGGTCGTGCGATAAGGAAGACAGAACTCAGTTTTCAGGGGTTAAGTGCACACGATCAGTGGCGCACGACCAGTGGTCGTGCGCAATAGAATCAGTGATCGTGCGCAGTGTTCCTATACAGATTTATACCGGGAACACCTGCACGACTCCTGCTCCAGCATACAACACTAATCAAACCACTGAAAGTGACACTTAACCATGCATGAAAACTAATAATGAAGATAAACAAGAAATAACACCAAAATGGGCCTAAAGGTGCACTTAGCATGGAGAATCAAATATAAGTGAAAACATGTCTAAAGTGAAGTGCATAGACTAGAAAATCGGCCCAGATGAGTCCATAAATGTGTATATATTTGGGACTCATCACACCCCCAGACTTACCTGTTTGCGCATCCCGAGCAAACAAATTCCTCAAGCGGCTGAGAAAAAAAAAACATAGCTGGCATAGAAATTGTAAAGCGGAGTATCATGCGAAGTCGCATGCTCATGCGCGTAGAAATACAGTAGACAAAATTTCTAATTGTACATATTAGTTTATACTTTTCTAGGGGCGTATTTATATATTACATTTACTCAAAAAGTGAATCACGGTGAATCATAAGGTCGTACATAGGAAGAAAGTAAACTGAACGCTGAGGCGAGCATTGCCAAAGATCGGGGCTCGAGACAACCTCCATTGAAATCCATCAATGTCGGTGACCATAAGCTTGCCCGTTCGCACTCTCTCCAAGGCACTGGTTTGACTCAAATGCGTGAATCAATAGGACTTTAGGTTTTAGACGAGGCTTGGGTTTAGGTGAGGATAAACAAAGATAAAAACGACGGCTCAAGCACTAAACCCAAATAAGCTTATGCGGAAAGTATTCTCGTTCACCACACAAACATACGGGTACATCACACCCCCAGACTTGGACTTAATAATATGGGTGTGTGCACCGCCTACTCCCAAACATATATTTTTACACAGACTTTTCATTAAAGCTCATATTTTTTTTTTCTTTTCTTTTCACTTCTTTTCTTTCTCTCATTTTCGTCTTTTCTTTTCTTATCATTTTCAGCAACTGAACAATAAAACACATCCACATCTTCACAAACATATCACCAAATCAACAACCCAACTCAAGAAAATAATAAACAGCTAAAGCTCAGATTTGGGTGTGCGACTAGGATTGGCATTTAGGCTTTGGTGGGACAATAGTGGGGCTGAATCAAAGGAAGGGTAGGCACAACTGGGCTAACGAGGATAAAGCGATAGGAGTGGGCACAAAGGCTCAACCGGGCCAAAATGATGGCCTATATCACATTCACGCAATTGACTAACCGTATACCCATGCTTCAAGAATCGCTTGGGGCAAGTTCTAGCCACCGAGAAAGATAATCCTTTCTCCCGACTCGGGCAATACAAGGCTAACGAGCATCTACACACATTCCTATGCTACCGTTTGATTCACACCGGATTCACCAATTGAGTAGAGTAAACAATATTTACGCTAATAGAAAAAAAATATAAACTAAAAGCATAAAAAGAAATTGAATCTACACGATTTTCTAAACGAGACATGAGCACTCGACTAGGAGCACTACCAGAGTCAACATTTTACTCCGCCGCATAATCCTAAGCCAGCACAGTGATTTTCCAAATCACACGAAAAGAGATGAGTTCGGCTCAAGACGTGCCAACAGCTAAGTGCACGCTCGAGTGGGTGTAGTGGTGTGCAATGCAATTGTACATAACTAAATAATTGAAATTAAAATACTCCTAGTATGCAAATGCAATAGTGCACGTGCGTGGGCACACAGAACTACTCTCCCCCAGACTTAAACTAGATAATACACACAATATATATCTATGAAATTCAGAAAAGAGCTAGGGGAAGAGAGTACCCAATGCTCAGAAATGAGCATACCAGAAGATTGGCGTGTAAGCTAAAATGAAGCTACAGCATCCGCCATCCAGAAGAAAGATACCTGCAGGGGTCAGCTCCGCAAAAACAAAAGAAAATAGAAAACTGAAATAAAGTGCAATTAACTAAATAAAATTAGAAAAGAAATGAAAATGCAGGAAAAATTAAGATAACTACTGGGGTTATTGTCATCCCAGCACGACTTATTCAAAAATTTATAATATCTAGCTAATGGGAGTATGGAAGGAGAAGTGGACAGGTAACTGGCCCAATATCCGTGTCGGTAGAGGGTACCTATACGGAGAAAGAACAGTCACGCCTCTACCTGAATATAAATAAAACCTGCCCATCACGGGTAGAGGGAAACGAAAGTAAGGAGAGGAGGAGGCCTGGTCCTCACTCATCTCACCAAAACTATCCTTGCCCAGCAAGGTATCGTCCACAGGGAGGCAGCAGGAGGCGAAGGCAATGAGTGGAGCTTCCTCTACGGAGGGGGAATAAACCTCCTCACATGAGAGGATGCTCTCATCATTGACTTGAGCAAAAAGCTCCAAGTCCTCCTGAAGTACCTGTGAAGATTCAACCTGCACAGACTCAGATGAAGGAAGGGGATCAAGAAATAAAGAAGACGAAGAACATAAATAAACATCAATCGGGGGAGTGATCCCGGTCTCACTCCCATCAGGTTGGGGAAGTAAAATAATGTTGGCATTGTCATCAATGCCGCAAGGTTCAGCGGGATCGACAGTGGCCATGCCCAAGATTTGGACTTCCTCCACCGGTGTTGAGAAAAGCTCCTCTTCACCTAGAAGGTTGTCCTCCTCCATAGGAGCAGGCATAACACATAAATCGCCAGCCTCATCCCGCGACACATCCTCAACAATGTCGTCAGAGACGAAAGTAGTATGCACAACAAGGGGAAGAATAGTGCTCGGATAAAGGTCGAGCACCGATCCCTCACAAGGAATTGAGTCCACTAGGGGTGGTGGATGCACATGGAGAATAGGCTCAGCAATGTCGGTGCATAGATCAGCCGCACATCCAGTGACCGTGTCCATGTCACACCCTTCAAGATGTGAAGGTGACAAAGACACATAACCGGATGGTGAAGGTGTGCCGCCAGAGTTAGGGGTTGGGACGATCCGGATATCCGGCTCGTCATCCTCGTCCAATTGGCGAAAATACTCGGCACAGTCCTTCAAGACATGATCAGTGCTCTGACAAAACCGGCACTGCCTCACGACCTTCTTTGGCAGAGCGGGTGCTGAAGCCGAAAAGAAGTAAGACGGTAAAGGCTCAGCAGAGTAGCCATAAGACTTACGCGCACCATATGGAGTATCAGACGAAGTCGGTGCTCCATATGCTGGGCTATAAGAATTATGCCTACTATTCTCCGTAGGGCATTCATCACTAGAGTGGGAGGTAGCTCCACACCAACGGCAACAGAAATTAAGATGTGCCCACATAGTGCGAAGATAAAATGATTCAAAAATAAAAATGCTATTGTGCAAAATACTACACCTAACAAAAATTACTAAAGCAACCTAATTAAAGCAGGGAAATGGAATAAAAAGAAATAAAACAAAGAAATGCAATTTACAAATGGAAGGGCTTCTCTCTCAGGTTCTCCCTCTCCAGAAAACTCACACGACTGTGTTCCCCGGCAACGGCGCCAAAAACTTGATGGCGCAAATCTCACACACCGCTATAGGCGGTAGCTCGACTGCGACACGAAACGGCAGTGTACCGATCATTCAAGTAATATAAAACGAGGAGTAATCCCTGAGTATCGAATCTCAAAGGAACACAGTAAGGTGGAGTTGACTATTGAGGAAGGACTTGAGATCGAAGTCCTATAGTCGGATGGATGCGGAAACGGGGGTTTTGGATTGTGAACAATAAAGAGAAAATACTATAACTAATCCTATGCAATGCCACTATGCAAAGCTTCGTTCGGCGGGATGGAAGACTACGTAGGCCTTGAACGCGCTACTTCGTAAGGGCGGATGGACGAGTAGGCAAACGGATCGAACTATGCAGGCCTTGAGCGCGCTGCTTCGTTAGGCGGGATGGAATACACGGGCCGCGATGCCACGCTTCGATAGGCGGTTGGACGAGTAGGCTAACGGAATGAGGGTCGCAAGCACCTCTTCGACAAGCACGCCACTAGCAATTGCTAGTGCGGCACCGAACGTGACGGCGGGATGGAGGATGGAATGGTGGCGCACCTAAAGCAACTCAAACAACAAGTATTTCACATAGACATGAAATATATAAAAATACAAACAAGTTTGAGTGCAACTTCATCATAATAATGGCTCTAACTACATATACATCAATAAGAGAAGAATAAGGCAAGAAATCGACCGAATCCGAAGGCTCGTTGTGGTTTCATGGTAGGAAGCACCGGGTTGTCAATCCGCGTCCTAGCTCGGTTCGCAACTACGTCCAGGGTAGAGAGAGCTGTCACTACTCTCCAATGAGCCCGTCTTCTTCATGTCACGATCCGGTAGAGGTTGCTAACTTCCTCTTGCTTGATGGAGATGGCGGCTAGATCTCCTCTTTAAGCTTTAGGATGAAGGAGGAGGCCGAGAGGAAACTCCGGCTCAAGGTTGGCGTGAGGAACAAGCCCGGAGCACCTCCAGATGGTGGGCGGCGATGGAGGGGCGAAGTCGGAGCTCTGGAGCGAGAAAATGGCGGTCTCGGGCGGAAGAAATGCGGGGGTCGCGACCTAAATCGCGAGCAGGGCAATTTATAGGCGCTGGAATAAACAGTGCGCATGATCGTTGGCGCACGACCAGTGGTCGTGCGCACTATCATCCTGTGATCGTGCGCCTGCCTGGACGGAGCCTGCAAGGGAAGAAAATTATAAAATACAATGTTCGCACGACCAGTAGCACACGACCAGTGGTCGTGCGCGCTATCGTAAGTGGTCGTGCGATAAGGAAGACAGAACTCAGTTTTCAGGGGTTAAGTGCACACGATCAGTGGCGCACGACCAGTGGTCGTGCGAAATAGAATCAGTGATCGTGCGCAGTGTTCTTGTACAGATTTGTACCGGGAACACCTGCACGACTCCTGCTCCAGCATACAACACTAATCAAACCACTGAAAGTGACACTTGACCATGCATGAAAACTAATAATGAAGATAAACAAGAAATAACACCAAAACGGGCCTAAAGGTGCACTTAGCATGGAGAATCAAATATAAGTGAAAACATGTCTAAAGTGAAGTGCATAGACTAGAAAATCGGCCCAGATGAGTCCATAAATGTGTATATATTTGGGACTCATCAATTGCCATCTCGACATTGTTTCCAAATATACCAATATTATTTCCAGCAGTAGCGTTAATGCACCGCAGTAGGGCTTGCTAAATCTGAGTCACATCAATATTCCATTCTCGATGATATTACCATCTTGATGATATTTCCAAGTATATAGAGTTACCTCCAGTGGTAGTGTTAATGCATTGCGGTAACAACATCGCATCGTAATGATAGAGGATTGTTGTTTTTCTTTTCCATACTCATAGGGGCTTGAAATCTGAAGGTCCTGCACACTATAAACACATATTAAGTATGATCAAATACAATGAGATTTTTTATTCTCAAACCAAGAGATGTGGAAAGCATGTTCCAACCGGATGTTGCCCAGATTTCCCATTTCTCTTATTGCACATATTTTAATGTCCCATTCCTTGTTGAGGGATCATAGGAACTTGTCATTCAGTTCATAATTAATGATGGATCTTCCATAGTTCTTCAGTCCATTCACTATCCTAAAGAATTTCTCATAGTAATCTGCTATAATGTCTTTCTTCTCTTGACTAAAAGCTTCATATTATTGATTTAACAGGGACTTCCTGTCATCCCTTACTTCTTCTGTACATTCCATGTAAACTATCAAAGTGTCCCACATCTTTTTGGCTGTTTGACAGTGAATGAGGAGAAATGTGGAGTCATTAATTACCCAAACTAAAATATTTTTAGTACTTTTATCTATAGTGGCCAAGATGACTTCATCTTTTCTCATCTCTAATAGTTTCCTTACAACTCTCAGATTTTCATCAATAGATGAGACCTTCGTCGGGATGAAAGGTCCCTCTACAATGTTGGTGAAAATCCTAGGGTCAGAGGCCTCCATGCATGGCTTAACCCTTTGCTTCCATATTCCATGGTTTTCATTCCTGCAGATAGGAAGTTTCATAGAGCTTAATTCCATATAGCTCTCTCTAGAAGTCATGATGCTTTTAGACTTTTAACCCTTATAGGATCTTGTTCATCTGTGAAGCCTTTTTGAACAACCTCCCTCTGATACAACTTGAAAGATAAGGGTTGTCTAAGCACCTAGAGGGGGGGGGGGGGGGGGTGTGAATTGTTATTTTAAAAGTTTTATGTTTTTTTAAATTTTCTTCATTTAAGCACAACAAACTAATAAACAAGCACAATCCACAACACAGTACACAAAGATGTATGGTGGTTCCCCAATTATGGGTACATCCACTTTCCCCCTTCACCTATCTAGCAGAGTGCTAGGTTAAGCCAACTTCTCCAAATTTCTCAGATTAAAAGATCTTACATTCAAAGTCCTTGGCTCCTACCACTCAGGAACAATAGTCCCTTACCTCGGACCTCTAACACAAGGTCCTACAACTCAGATTTCAGTCACAAGATCCTACACTTCAGGCCAAAACAGCCCTACCTCAATCTCCCCAACAAGAGATCTATACTCAGATCTTTTCAAAGACCCTACCTCAAATCACAATGATCATACAACTCAAATTCCCCTATAATACTACACCACACTCAGATCCAAATAGGATGATACGAAAACAAAGAAGTTGTAAAGATTTTGACTCAAAAAATAACACCTGAGTCTTCAATAGAAGCACTGTGAAGGCTTCTTCTTCCCAGATCAATACTTGAATATATCTGCTTGGAATGAGTTAGGATAAATCAAGAAATCTTTTTTAAGAGTGAAATGTTATTCAAAAATAATATTGTTCTGTTGAGCCGTGGAAGAATTCTCTCTCAGGTTTGTAGTTATTGAAGACTTGGTGGAATACTAAAGCTTGAGTACTTGCAAAATTCATTCACAAAAATCTCTGTACATGTATGCGTATGTGCCTTCATTAGTGCTTCTTCAAATTTCACATCCATTTATATATAAGACTGGACCGGTAGAGGCCTTGCTTCTGGAAAAGGAATTTTTCAATGGCTAGGTATTTTCCTTAAGGAAAGATATTCAAATGGCAGCAATATGAAATCAATGAGTATAATCCTTTTTCTCTTAAAGCACCATGATTATTGCAGCAAAAAGAAGAATTCCAATCAATTTGAATAACTGCGCAATTTGCAGCTTGATCTTAGTAGAAAGGTGTTAGAACACGCTTCAGGCCGACAACCTACACCTTAAGCACTTATAGATATGATGTAGCCGACAACCTGTACTTATAGTTAATGTAGTTGATATTGTCCTTCACCACTTATAGATATGTTGTAGTCGACAACCAGCACCTTAAGAATACAACTTGATGCAATCCATAGTTAAGCTGTCAATCCATGGAAAATCTTTTTGTCATAGTCTGCATGATGCAGTCGATAATTTAAGTAGTTTTACAGTCGATGCAGTCGATAAATTACTTAACTGACTAGTCGATTCAGTTGATAAATTTTTGAACTTCCAGTCGATCCATTCGATGAATGACATAACTTCTAGTCGATGTAGTCGACATTTTCTTTAGTCGCTCCATCAATGCAGTTGACATTTGACTTAGACTATTTTTTGCTTCTATCTTTAATGTTTTTTTATCTTTACTTTTTTTCCTCATGATAATGACATGTCTAATTGATGAGTCCCGATTATATACACATATATGGACTCATCTGGGCCGTTTATCTAGTCATTCCACTGCACTTTAGCCCTGTTATAGTTCATATTGATCAGTCTATGCTAGGTGCACTTCTAGGCCCATTTTGGTGTGATTTCATGCTTATCTTCATTAGTAGTTTTCATGTACTGTTAGGTGTCACTTTCAGTGGCTAGATTCGTGGTTGTGCTGGATTAGGATTCGTGCAGGTGTACCCGGTGCAATTTTGCACAGGAACACTGCGCACGATCACCGGTTCTATTGCGCACGACCACTGGTCGTGCGCCACTGATCGTGTGCACTTAACCCTTTTTCACGAGTTCTGTTTGGTGCAGTGCGCACGACCACCAACGCCAGTGCGCACGACCACCGGTCGTGCGCCACTGCTCGTGCGCACTTATCATTAAAATTCTGAGTTCTGTTTGCTATATTGCGCACGACCATCAACGCTAGTGCGCACGACCACCGGTCGTGCGCCACTGGTCGTGCGAACATGTTATTTTATAATTTCTGTCTTTGCAGGTTCCGTCCAGGCAGAGCGCACGATCACAGGATTCTAGTGCGCACGACCACTGGTCGTGCGCCAATGACCGTGCGCACTGTTTAATTCCAGCGCCTATAAATTCCGCTGCTCGCGATTTAGGTCATACCGCCGGCCGTATTCCGCCGTTTTCTGCTCCAGTTCATCCGACTTCGCCCCTCCATCGTCGCCCACCATCTAGAGGTGCTCCAGGCTTTCTCTTCACGCCAATCTTGAGCCGGAGTTTCCTCTCGGCCTCCTACTTCATCCAAGAGATTCAAAGAGAGATCTAGCCGCCATCTCCATCGAGGAAGAGGAAGTTTGCAACCTCTACCGGATCGTGACACGAAGAAGACGGGTCCATTGGAGAGTCGTGACAGCTCTCTCTACCCCGGACGTAGTTGCGGACCGAGCTTGGACGCGGATTGACAACCCGGCGATTCCAACCATGAATCTACAACGAGACTTCGGATTCGGTCGATTTCTTGCCTTATTCTTCTCTTTTTGATGTATTAGTAGCTAGATCTAATCATGATGATGAAGTGGCACTTGAATTAGTTACATTTACATATATATTTCATGTCTATGTGATTGTGTAATTTATCTATTTGAGTTGCTTGAGGTGCGCCGCCGTCCATTTCCATCCCGCCGTCATGTTCGTGTGCCGCACTAGCAATTGCTAGTGGCGTGCTTGTCGAAGAGGTGCTTGCGACCCTCATCCGTATGCCTACTCTTCCATCCTCCTAGCAAAGCGTGGCATAGCGGCCCGTGTATTCCATCCCGCCTAACGAAGCAACGCGCTCAAGGCCTGCATAGTTCGATCTGCTTGCCTACTCGTCCATCCGCCCTTTCGACGCAGCGCGCTCAAGGCCTGCCTAGTCTCCATCCCGCCAAGCGAAGCATTAAATAGCGGCATTGCATAGGAGTAGTTGATAGCTTTTATTTTATTTTCCAAAAGCCAACCCAACTCCCCCGCATTCCATCCGATTTAAGGACTTCAATCTCAAGTCCTTCCTCGAAACCTAACTCCACCTTACTGTGTTCCTCAAGAGACCGACACTCGGGGATTTTCCCCATTATTATTACTTGCGCGACCGGTGCACTTGCCGAATCATCGCATCAAGTTTTTGGCGCCGTTGCCGGGGAACACAGTCGTGTGAGTTTTCTTGAGAGCGAGAGCTGAGAGAGAGAAGTTTCTTCTAGTGTTTATAGCCGCCTTTTTATTTTTGTTTGCTTTTTAAATTTATATTGTTTGTTATTATTTCTTCTCTCCTATTTTAAATTTTTAAGCAAGTTTAATCCAAGGAGTTTTATTAGTTTGTGTAGATTTCCTTGCAAAGAATTTCAGCCTCTTTATATCTGCTTTTATTATTGAAAATGTCGTCATGGGATATTTCACCTAGCTTTAATGATAAGATGGTTTATTATATAGACCAAATGAATGAGTTGAATGCTAGGCAGTGTAGGAACATTGTTTGCTTGTTGTGTCGAGGAGAGGGTCATGAATTGAAGGACTGTCCGCGTCTTTTCAATCCTGACCGCCGCTCCTCCACTCATGACGACATTGTCCCCATCACTCATTCTTTACCCATGGAGGCAATTGTGCCCTCTACCCCTGAGCTTGTCTCGTGCACGGACTCCTCACTCCCTGTGTGTGGCTTCACTCCTAGTGATGATGATCACTCATCTGTTAGCCAACAAGGAGAGGAATGGGAGCTCCTAGATGCACCTGAGTCTGATGAGGAAAGTATTCTTTCCATCGGGGAGGCTTTAGCAGATCTTTTTGCGGAGGAACCAAATCTTTGTGTTCCTCCAGTTTCTTTGCGAGATTTTTCTGCACACAATTTTTATGATCCTATCGAAGTGAAGGAGTGGGGTGATGCTTCTGACTTGGAGGGTGCTCCAAAGTGGGATGAGGATGTCATTTTCCCTGACGGGGAGAATGAATATTTTGAACACGATGGTGCACCTCGATGGGATGAGGAGGATACTCTCTCTGATGAGGAGGTTTGCCCTTCTTCATGGGACGAGGAGGTCCGAACCACCACTGAAGCCCCTGAGTTGTCAAGTTCCCCTCGCTATGATATTTACGATGATGATAGTGATCTACCCTTGGATCTTGCTGGGAGTGAAACTGGGATCACTCCCCAGATTGTTGATGATTTACGTTTTTCTTCTCGTTTCTTTCTGGACCCCCCTTCTTCTTCCGAGCCTGTGCAGGTTGAGTCTTTACAGGTGCCCCAGGAGGACTTGGAGCTTTTTGCTCAAGTCAATGATGAGAGTATCCTCTCATGTGAGGAGGTTTATCCTCCCTCCGTAGAGGAAGCTCCACTCATTGCCTTTGCCTCCTGCTGCCCCCCTGTTGACGATACCTTGCTAGGCAAGGAGGTGTTTTGTGAGATGAGTGAGGACTAGGCCTCCTCCTCTTCTTACTTTCTTTTCCCTCTACCTGTGTCAAGCAGGTATTATTTATATTCGGGTAGAGGCGTGACTGTTCTTTCGCCGTATCGGTACCCGCTACCGACACGCATATTAGAACAGTTACCGGTGCACTTTTCTTTCCATAGGCCCATTAGCTAGAACCGTTTTAATTTAGAATAAGTCGTGCTGGGATGACAATAACCCCAGTAGTTATCTTTCTTTTCTGCATTTTTATTTCTTCTAATCATGTTTAGTTAGCTGTAGTTTATTTTAGTTTGTCATTTTTCTTTTGTTTTTGCGGAGCTGACCCCTGCAGGTATCTTATTTTGGATGGCGGATGCTGCAGCTTCATTTTAGCTTACACGCCAATCTTCTGGTATGCTCATTTATGAGCATTGGGTACTCTCTTTCCCTAGCTCTTTTCTGAATTTCATAGATATATATTGTGTGTATTGTCTAGTTTAAGTCTGGGGGAGAGTAGTTTTGTTTACCCGCTCACGTGCACTATTGCACTGCATACTAGAAGATTTCATTTAAAATGTTTTGTTTATTTTCATTGCACACCACAGCACCCACTTGAGCTCGTACTCGCCTATATGCATGCTCTGTAGTGAATTTAATTCTTCTGCTTATGCGGGAAAGTCTAGGTGATGGCTTAGGACTATGTAGCAGAGTAAAATGTTGACTCCCGTAGTGCTCCTAGTCGAGTGCTCGGTTGCATAGAAATCTGTGTAGAGTAGACTTCTCTTTATACTTATGGTTTTATATTTTTCTTATTAGTGTAAATGTTGTTTACTCTACTCAAATGGTGAATTCGGTGGAATCAAACGGTAGCATAGGGATGTGTGTAAACGATCGCTAGATTCATATTGCTTGAGTCGGGAGAAAGGAGAATCTTTCTCGGTGGCTAGAACTTGCCCCAAGCGATTCTTGAAGCATGGGTATATGGTTAGTCAATTGCGTGAATGTGATATAGGCCATCATTTTGGCCCGGTTGAGCCTTTGTGCCTATCCCTACCGCTATATCCTCGCTAGCCCAGTTGTGCCTACCCGTTCTTTGATTCAGCCCCACTTTTATTTCACCAAAGCCCAAAAGCCAATCCTAGTCGCACACCCAAATCTGAGCTTTAGCTGTTTATTATTTTCATGAGTTGGGTTGTTGATTTGGTGATATGTTTGTGATGATGTGGATGTGTTTTATTGATTAGTTGCTGAAAATGATAAGAAAAGAAAAGAAGAAAATGAGAGAAAGAAAAGAAGTGAAAAGAAGAAAAAAAAGGCTATGTGCTTTATTGAAAAATTTTTGTATAGATTTATGTTTGGGAGTAGGCGGTGCACGCACTCATGCTGTTAAGTCCAAGTCTGGGGGTGTTGTGTACCCGCGTGTTTGTGTGGTGAATGAGGATAGTTTCCTGCATTAGCTCATTTGGGTTTAGTATTTGAACCATCGTCTTTATCATTGTATACCTCACCTAAACCCAAGCCCCATTTAAAACCTAAAGTCCTATTGATTCACGCATTTGAGTCAAACCAGTGCCGTGGAGAGAATGTGACCGGGCAAGCTTATGGTCACCGACACTGATGGATTTCAGTGGAGTTTTTCCCGCATCCCGATCTTCAGCAATGCTCGTCTCAGCGCTTAGTTTACTTTCTCCGTATGCATGACCGAACGATTCACCGCTTTTCACCATTTTGAGTAGTTGTAATATGCTTTTACTCTTTTAGAAATATATAGACTGTTTATATAATAAGAAATCTTCTCTACTATTCTTCTTATGCACGTGAGCATGCGACTTCGCATGGTACTCTATATTGTAGTTTTAAGCCATCTACTTTTCTTTCCCCGTTCGCTTAGAATTTGTTTGCTCGGGACGCGCAAACAGTTAAGTCTGGGGGTGTGATGAGTCCCGATTATATACACATATATGGACTCATCTGGGCCGTTTATCTAGTCATTCCACTGCACTTTAGCCCTGTTATAGTTCATATTGATCAGTCTATGCTAGGTGCACTTCTAGGCCCATTTTGGTGTGATTTCATGCTTATCTTCATTAGTAGTTTTCATGTACTGTTAGGTGTCACTTTCAGTGGCTAGATTCGTGGTTGTGCTGGATTAGGAGTCGTGCAGGTGTTCCCGGTGCAATTTTGCACAGGAACACTGCGCACGATCACCGGTTCTATTGCGCACGACCACTGGTCGTGCGCCACTGATCGTGTGCACTTAACCCTTTTTGACGAGTTCTGTTTGGTGCAGTACGCACGACCACCAACGCCAGTGCGCACGACCACCGGTCGTGCGCCACTGCTCGTGCGCACTTATCATTAAAATTCTGAGTTCTGTTTGCTGTATTGCGCACGACCATCAACGCTAGTGCGCACGACCACCGGTCTTGCGCCACTGGTCGTGCGAACATGTTATTTTATAATTTCTGTCTTTGCAGGTTCCGTCCAGGCAGAGCGCACGATCACAGGATTCTAGTGCGCACGGCCACTGGTCGTGCGCCAATGACCGTGCGCACTGTTTAATTCCAGCGCCTATAAATTCCGCTGCTCGCGATTTAGGTCATACCGCCGGCCGTATTCCGCCGTTTTCTGCTCCAGTTCGTCCGACTTCGCCCCTCCATCGTCGCCCACCATCTAGAGGTGCTCCGGGCTTGCTCTTCACGCCAATCTTGAGCCGGAGTTTCCTCTCGGCCTCATACTTCATCCAAGAGCTTCAAAGAGAGATCTAGCCGCCATCTCCATCGAGGAAGAGGAAGTTTGCAACCTCTACCGGATCGTGACACGAAGAAGACGAGTCCATTGGAGAGTCGCGACAGCTCTCTCTACCCCGGACGTAGTTGCGGACCGAGCTTGGATGCGGATTGACAACCCAGCGATTCCAACCGTGAATCTACAACGAGACTTCGGATTCGGTCGATTTCTTGCCTTATTCTTCTCTTTTTGATGTATTAGTAGCTAGATCTAATCATGATGATGAAGTGGCACTTGAATTAGTTACATTTACATATATATTTCATGTCTATGTGATTGTGTAATTTATCTATTTGAGTTGCTTGAGGTGCGCCGCCGTCCATTTCCATCCCGCCGTCATGTTCGTGTGCCGCACTAGCAATTGCTAGTGGCGTGCTTGTCGAAGAGGTGCTTGCGACCCTCATCCGTATGCCTACTCTTCCATCCGCCTAGCGAAGCGTGGCATAGCGGCCCATGTATTCCATCCCGCCTAACGAAGCAGCGCGCTCAAGGCCTGCATAGTTCGATCCGCTTGCCTACTCGTCCATCCGCCCTTTCGACGCAGCGCGCTCAAGGCCTGCCTAGTCTCCATCCCGCCAAGCGAAGCATTGCATAGCGGCATTGCATAGGAGTAGTTGATAGCTTTTATTTTATTTTCCAAAAGCCAACCCAACTCCCCCGCATTCCATCCGATTTAAGGACTTCAATCTCAAGTCCTTCCTCGAAACCTAACTCCACCTTACTGTGTTCCTCAAGAGACCGACACTCGGGGATTTTCCCCATTATTATTACTTGCGCGACCGGTGCACTTGCCGAATCATCGCATAACTAATATAGGATTAGATCATAGGTCAAGATGAGTTTTGCACCTTGAGGGATTACAAGGGTAAAACCCTATTTGGGTGACCATATGCCTAACACTATATTAGCCAAGCAGTTCTGTTGTACCTCTCATATCAAAACTTACACATGCATCAAATACAAGATGTTTATTGTCATCTTGAGGCCTTCTTCAAATCAGTAATCTTGTGGACAATATTCCCAACAGGTTAGCGCTCTCCCGGTTCAGAGAAGTGAACCTATTTAGCTCAAGAGTGAGCCAAGTGCCCAAAGAGTTAAAAGAGAACCAACATCAGAGATGACGAGACTTTTTATGTGGAAAAATTTGGAAAGGGAAAAAACCGCCGGGCTGGTTCGGTGCCGAACAATATCACTAGTTTACTTGAGATTACACGTGTAAGCATCTTAGAGAAGGTGATAGGCCACCACTTCGATTACTAGTATTTGAATGTAAAAAGAATGTGGATTCTTCCTTTGAGCTTGCCGGAGCAGCTTCGAGAGCAGGCACTTGAGAAGTCACTCGAGAAGTGTAAGACCCCCTTTTTTTGCATTTGTTCCCGGTTCTTACCACCTAGAACAGCCGTCTTGCGGTGACACCAACTCACAGGATTGGTCGCCGCCACAATATGCTGATTCTGCCGGCTAATCACATCATCCAGGCCAACCACAATTCATAGTAATAGAAGCGTTAGAAGAATTAAGTCCACAAATCACATTAAAATATAAATTACCTGATTAAAATGTCCACGATGAGAAAGAACTAAATTGAAAGGGGGCTTATGCCCAGTACATCAAAATCCTCACTACAGGTTCACTGATGCTCAATGCGGAAGTCTCAAAAACATTTATATCCATATCTACTGCGGCTACTGCTGGTACGAGTTGCTTTATCTTGCCACGCTTTCTTGTCCTGGTATCCTGAATGGGGTCCTGCTACTCCGACATATCTACCGCTCGTAGGACTTAACCCGTCCTTCTACTATACTGAGCCTACCGCTAGCAAGACTTAACTCGTCCTTCTCCTATATCGAGCCTACCGCTCGCAGTACCTAGCCCATCCTTCTGCAATACCGAGCCTACCGCTCGCAGGACTTAACCCATCCTTCTACTATACAGAGCCTACCAATCGCAGGACTTAACCCGTCCTTCTACTATACGGAGCCTACTGCTCGTAAGACTAAACCTTTCCTTACTTGGTCGATACTAATCCATCCCAAATTTGCGATGGGGATTGTCCTATCCAGTTCTCCTATTTAAACAACTCTTGTCTACCTTTTAGGTATGCCTAGAGGTTTAGGGTGAATCCTGGACTTCACGAGGGTTACACAGTGAAGGGCTCACATCGGTACTAGGGGATGCGATGGTGGCTGAAGCCCAAATCCACCATTCCAGGATATTTACTCTTATTGGTGGCTACCCAATCTTTATACACGTTCCCTCTCTAGTTACTCTAAAGACCTAAGGAGGATTACATATAGATCGGGCAGATGAGTGTCGATGTTCGATTGAACATTGAACATACCCCTCTTGGTGATCGACAATTTCTTTGTGTTATCCCTCAATCAGAACTTGAACTCCTGTTGGGTCACTCCTCACCTCTCCCAATAGGTCATTGTCAATTCCTGAACTGAAAGTTCTACTAAATGCACCCCAGTCTTTACTTTCGATGACTGCCCTTGGGGAATAACCTTCCAACCCGACTAAGCATATGCAAATCTCTAAGCGTTAATAACTCTAGGGGTGGTGACCATAAGGGAAAGGTCTAAATCTAAGTTTTCAGTTTTTACTATTCGCAGACTGGAGACCTTTAATCGAATCCTCATGTCCTAAAGGAGTGACTATATGAATCCTAAATCAGAATGAGCCAATTCTAGTTCCATATTTTCATAATGATATTATAAGATTATGTCCAGATTCCTTGGATATTCCACTGTCAATAATTCAAGATATGGATATTCTAAAATATAATTCCAAAGTCTACATTGCGACTAAAGCATGAAATATATTCAATTATTAATTCCAATAAAATTTCCAGAGCTTCATACTGATGTAAAAGATCTATATACAAAATTCTATAACAATCCAGCAACTATAATTCATGTTATGAATTTCTCAAGTTATAAGCTCAAATTCTATTTTGTGAAGGAAGTATGTCATTTATTCAATGATTAATTCTAACAAATTTCCCATAGCTTCCTACGGATATAAAAAGTCTATATACAAAATTCTATAACAATCCAGAAAATATATTTCATGGTATGAATTTCTCAAGTTATAAACTCAATTTGTACTTTGTGAAGGAAGCATGTCATTTACTCAATGATAAATTCTATCAAAATTCCCAGAGTGTCCTTCTGATATGAAGGTCTATATAGAAAGCTCTATGACAATCCAACAATTATATTTCATGGTATAAATTTCTCAAGTTATAAACTCAATTTGTACTTCGTGAAGGAAGCATGTCATTTACTCAATGATAAATTCTAACAAAATTCCCAGGGCTTCCTGCTGATATGAAAAGTCTATATACAAAATTCTATAACCATCCAGCAACTATATTTCATGGTATGAATTTCTCAAGTTATAAACTCAATTTTTACTTTGTGAAGGAAGCATGTCATTTCCTCACTAATAAATTCTAACTAAATTCCCAGAGCTTTGTACTGATATGAAAAGTCTATATACAAAATTCTATAGCAATCCATTAAATATATTTCATGGTATGAATTTCTCAAGTTATAAACTCAATTTGTCCTTTGTGAAGGAAGCATGTCATTTACTCAATGATAAATTCTAACAAAATTCCCAGTGTTTCCTACTTATATGAAAAGTCTACATAAAAAATTCTATAACAATCCAGCAACTATATTTCATGGTATGAATTTCTCAAGTTATAAACTCAATTTGTACTTTGTGAAGGAAGCATGTCATTTACTCAATGATAAATTCTAACAAAATTCCAAGAGCTTCCTACTGATATAAAAAGTCTATGTACAAAGTTTCATAACATTTTAGTGAGCTATGACCCTATAATTACTTATGTAATTCTAATGCAACATGGTGGTGCTATATACACACCAAATTTTCCTTACACTTGTATGTTGAATAACCTAACATTCACAGGTCCAAAGGACCAAAAATATTATGCAGAGCCTATTATATACGTTAGCAACCTTCCAAAGGAGATTTGGAGTGATTTGTGCCCAAATCACCCATATTATACACCATATGTGATTTATTAAATTTCTACTAAAACCTTAGAAAAATGAGCCCCAAAAATTCTTATATTGGGGCTCATAGTAGATTTAGGGTACATTCACACATGGTTATATTTTCAGCCTCATATCAATTGCTATATAAAGTTATTCACATCTTAAGGTATGTCCTTCACTAGGACCAGCCTTACTAAATCTGCCCTACAGAGAGTTGTAGGGATCAAAATGGTGTGATCTTACTTTCTACAGATTGTAGACGCAAAGTCTTACAAAAGATGTCTCTAACAACTTTTAACTTTAAGGCCTCTAAGGGCCTCAAAATTTGTGTACAAAATGTCTATTTCACTAGGGCAAGGACAACATTTAGTGTGACAAAAATGAAGGTTTTTCAATGGCTCAATAAAACATGGATCTACTCATATTTAAGAATCCAATTGAGCCAAAAACTTCACCAGAGATTAATATACGCATAACCAACCTCCCAAAGGATATTTAGAGTGGTTTGAGTCAAAACATCCTATGATATGCATCATACATGATTTATTTAATTTCTACAGAAACCTTGGAAAATGTTGATAAGTAGTTTTTATATAACTTTTTAATAGAAAATTTTGTAAATATTTAATAGGTATTTTTCTTTTTCAAGTCAATTTTAGGTCATAAGTTGTTATTTTGTAATTTTGTTTCTAACTTAGCTTAATTTCAATTTTTGCAGAATTTTGGGGAAAATTGGAGAAAATTACAAGTCAAGCTCTCTGCCCCTGCGTTCAATGAAACTGGAGTTGAGTTCGACGAAAGCTCTCTGCCCCTGCGTTCGACGAAACTGGAGCTGAGTTCGACGAAAGCTCTCTGCCCATGCGTTCGACGAAACTGGAGCTGAGTTCGACGAAAGCTCTCTGCCCCTGCGTTCGACGAAACTAGAGCTGAGTTCGATGAAAGCTCTCTGCCCCTGCGTTCGACGAAACTGGAGCTGAGTTCGACGAAAGCTCTCTGCCCCTGTGTTCGATGAATCTCGAGCTGAGTTCAACGAACACGCTCTGCCCCTGAGTTCGACGAACGCTCTCTGCCGCTGAGTTCGATGAACGCGCTCTGCCGCTGAGTTCGACGAACGCCCTCTGCCAGCAAGCCCATGCTGCATTTAATGAAGTCGTCCAAAGTCACGCCCGTGCCCCGAAATGTCACTCATGTGCCTTGACCTTTTCTGCTGCGCCGTCACGCAAGCCCCACGCCACAGGCGGATCCAACGTGTAACTTGAAAATTTTTGCTATAAATTTAGTGGCTCTCCCTTGAGTCCGAGGTTCAGATTTTTGGAGTGGGGGAGGTGCTGCTAGAGCTTTTAGTGAAGTTTTTTTCAATGCTTGTCCATGTCCTTTTTTAAGCTTTCATGTTCTCTTTTTCTTATCATGCAATGTACTAGTTTCTTTTCTTTCAATGCAATAGTTTAGTGTTCTTATAATCTCTTCTTGCTAGTGTTGTAATTCTCCTTCAACTTGTAATCGTTTTTGATATAAATAAAATTTAGTTGTTCTCATTATTTGTCTCTTCTGCTTGTAATTTTTCTTATTATGCAATTTTATTTTTCTTTCTCTTCCCCCTCCACCATGAGCACTAATCTCTTTTACCATCGTTTAATCTTTTCATTTCGCTTGCAAATTGACTTTTTTTAGTTAAGTAAAACAACCTTCAAAAAATCGTTAGATAAGATAATGGTGATTTTCCTCGAAGTAGAAGTAATCAACGCGCCCCGTGGAATACGACCTTGGTATTTCTAAATATCCTATACTATAGACGATAAGGTACACTTGCCTTTATCGGATATAGTTTGGAGAAAATCTTTTACCTTCGCTTAATCTCAAAACATGAAATTTCTATATTAAGTTTTTGGCACCGTTGCCGGGGACTTTGCGTAGATATTTTGAAAAGAGGATAGCTATTAATTTTATCATGCTTCTTTTTATTTAATTTTATTTTGTTTTTTTCTAAATTTCAAAAAAAGAAAAAAAAATTATCTAGTTTTTCCTCTTCCTTTCTTTTTTTTCTCTTTAGTTTAATCTCTTTTCTATTTTAGTTTATGTTTCTCTCTCTCCCCTTCTTTTCTTTTTAGTGTATGACCCCAGGTAGCGCTTCGAATATTCCTTTTGATCCAGAGATCGAGCGAACCCTTTTGAGGCGCCGCCGTTCTCGTGATCAGGAAAATCAAGTAGAATTTGAAGAGTCAATCAGGGACACTAACGCAGTGAATATGGATCATAATCTTGATCCTCTTAATCCTAACGCGCCAAATCCTAACGAGGCCGCGCAACGGACCATGTCCTATTATGCGCGGCCAAATTTGGAAGGCACACAATCGAGTATTGTTCGCCCCATGGTGGCGAACAATAATTCTCGCCTTCGCCCTTTTCCGGGAAAACTAAAATCCCGATGGATCGGACCCTTTATTGTTAATGAGGTTTGGTCTTATGGGAAAATCCTAATTTCCCACCCAAAAAAGGTACCTTCAAAGTAAATGGGCACCGCCTTAAGTTATATCTTTCGGGAGAGCTAGCTAGCGAGAAGAGTGAATCATTATCTTTTCATCCTATAATATGATTGACAAGTGGGTCAAGCTACGCGACCTTAAACAAAGCGTTTTTGGGAGGCACCCCAAAGTTATCTTTTTATTGTTTTTTTTTTATTTTAACATGTTTTGTAGTTAACCGCCGCTTCTCCCACATCTTCATAACCAGTGAAGCCCTCTTCACCTCTCCTTCGTTTCTATTATTATTTTTGTTTTATCTTGCATTTTGTTTTCTTTTACTTCATACTTAGTTTTAAACATTGGGGACAATGTTTAACTTTAAATATGGGGGTGTAAATAGTTCTTTGTAAATAGTTTTTTTTTAAATTAGAATATTTTCAAAAAAAAAAAATTCTTATGTTCTCTTCTATTTAAGCACTTGTAAAACTCAAAAACTCAAAAAAAAAAAAAATTCGAAAATTGAAAAAATTAATCTCTTGGAAAGGGTCGTTTGGGACCTCACCCCATCACACCTCCTAGTACCGTTGAGAACCCTTCACGGGGTATACCTCGGGAAGTCCAAGAATTAACAAAAATTTTTTAGGCTTTTTAGTATTTGTTTTTATTGTTTATATATTATCAAAAATTCAAAAAAAAAGATAATATTCAAAAATTCAAAAAAAGATAATATTCAAAAATTCAAAAAAAAAAAAGATAATATCAAAAATTCCAAAAAAATCTTATACACCTCTTACTTGTTGTTTTGTGATTTCTTAGAAATCTAGTTGAGAATGTTTATAAGCATTTTTTGGTTTTTAATTGGCTAAAATTTTGTTTATCATAGTTTGTTAATTTTAAATTTTAGGTAATCTTGTTTTAAGAACCATCTTATGATTTGAGTATGATTAGAGAATTTTTGTTAGCATGACTTCTCTTTTTATCTTTAAATGGCTTCATTTTGTAGTAAATTTGCTAAACCACTTTAGATTTCAATTATATTTTCTTCTAGCTCTTTAGATCTTAGGAAATTTAAATTTACTAGAATTTGCTCTCAATATAATTTAATTTATTAACTAGAAATTTTTCCTACCCCACCTCTTTGATAGCATAAAAAAAATTGTTGTAAAAAGATCATATGTCATGGGAATAAGAGGATAAAATTCATTATTCCCAAAACACATGCACTCAAAATATTTGAAAAGATTATATGGCATGGAGTAAGAGGATAAAGTTCATTACTCCTAAACCATATACATTTTGGGTTTTATTTAGAAGAGAATTTAAAAAGATTATATGCATGGGAATAAGAGGATAAAATTTATTATTCCATAAACATATACAAAAAAAAGGAAAAGAAAATAATAGAGGTGAGAGGATAAAATTCATCACCTCAAATCAAAAATCTCTTCTTATGCCAAACATTGTAACCCCCCTTAGCCAATATCTTTGATCTAGGTTTAACTTAAGTTATGGAGAGAGCAATATTTAGTAAGTTACTTTTCCTAAAGTTTCTTTTAAGATAGAGTTCTTATAATTTTAATTTAATCTAGTTTTATAATTTCTACAATTTTGGTAAACTAATTAATTATCTTGAGAAGTCCTTGCCTAAACAATTTTCTCTCTTTTCAAATCATCATCATAATTTAGGACTTAACTCCTCCTAGAATTTATTCTTAACTTAACTTTTGGTTTAAATGAAATTTTAGTTTGAAATTAAAAATTTTGAGGACGTCTTATAAATTATGTCTCACACCTTTGCTCTGGAATAGCAAAACCTCAAGTATGGGGGTATTTGATAAGTAGTTTTTATATAACTTTTTAATAGAAAATTTTGTAAATATTTAATAGGTATTTTTCTTTTTCATGTCAATTTTAGGTCATAAGTAGTTATTTTGTAATTTTGTTTCTAACTTAGCGTAATTTCAATTTTCGCAGAATTTTGGGAAAAATTGGAGAAAATTACAAGTCAAGCTATCTGCCCCTGCGTTCGACGAAACTGGAGCTGAGTTCGACGAAAGCTCTCTGCCCCTACGTTCGATGAAATTGGAGCTGAGTTCGACGAAAGCTCTCTGCCCCTGCGTTCGACGAAACTGGAGCTGAGTTCGACGAAAGCTCTCTGCCCCTGCGTTCGATGAAACTGGAGCTGAGTTCAACGAAAGCTCTCTACCCCTGCGTTCGACGAAACCCGAGCTGAGTTTGACGAACGCGCTCTTCCCCTGAGTTCGACGAACGCTCTCTGCCGCTGAGTTTGACGAACGCGCTCTGCCCCTGAGTTCGACGAACGCTCTCTACCGTTGAGTTCGACGAACGCGCTCTGCTGCTAAGTTCGACGAACGCGCTCTGCCAGCCAGCCCACGCTGCATTTAATGAAGCCGTCCAAAGTCACACCCGTGCCCCGAAATGTCACGCCCGTGCCTTGACTTTTTCCGCCGCGCCGTTACGCAAGCTCCACGCCACAGGCGGATCCAGCGTGTAACTTGAAAATTTTTGCTATAAATTTATTGGCTCTCCCTTGAGTCCGAGGTTTAGATTTTTGGAGTGGGGGAGGGGTTGCTAGAGCTTTTAGTGAAGTTTTTTTCAATGCTTGTCCATGTCCCTTTTTAAGCTTTCATGTTCTCTTTTTCTTATCATGCAATGTACTAGTTTCTTTTCTTTCAATGCAATAGTTTAGTGTTCTTATAATCTCTTCTTGCTAGTGTTGTAATTCTCCTTCAACTTGTAATCATTTTTGATATAAATAAAATTTAGTTGTTCTCTTTATTTGTCTCTTCCGCTTGTAATTTTTCTTATTATGCAATTTTATTTTTCTTTCTCTTCACCCTCCACCATGAGCACTAATATCTTTTACCATCGTTTAATCTTTTCATTTCGCTTGTAAATTGTCTTTTTTAGTAAAGTAAAACAACCTTCAAAAAATTGTTAGATAAGATAATGGTGATTTTCCTCGAAGTAGAAGTAATCAACGCGCCCCGTGGAATACGACCTTGGTATTTTTAAATATCCTTTACTATAGACGATAAGGTACACTTGCCTTTATCGGATATAGTTTGGAGAAAATCTTTAACCTTCGCTTAATCTCAAAACACGAAAATTTCTATATCAAATGTGCACCAAAAATTCCAATTTTTTGGTTAGGTGATGTATTATATCATCATAAAGGTATGGCAACAATTTCATAGACTAAAACCAAGTCAAAAGAGCTAGGGTCACTTAACACTCATTTGGGCTACATGCATACCACACCTTAACCATGTCAAGTCATGCAAGTGGGTTAGGCCAACATGCAGTGGTCCAAATGACCTTAAATTTCTACCATAGACTATATTTGGCCTGATCTACTATTCAGAGAAAATTTGAGTGGATTTGGACTATTATAACCCTAGATCTAGGCTATGCAAGAAAGATGAAATGTTGAACAAAATCTTATAAAAATTATTTCCAAAAATTCACAATTTTTGGAAGGGGGTACTTTAGGGCATGACTCTTGCATACCCCAAATTTCAAGTCATTCAAAGTTATTTATATCTCTAAATTAGTTTTTTAAGGGTCTAGGGACCCATATGTACATGTCTCACCAAAATGAGTGCTCAGAGAGCTACCCTGCTCCAAATCTCCTCAAATAAATTTCTAAATTTTGTTAAGGTCATATGCTATATTTTTCATTCAGGGTGTATTCTCTATTGGGGTCTCTAAGGGTCCCAAATAAATTCTCCAAGTTCCTGCATTATTTGTGACAGAATTTCATTTACTATATTAATATCATATAAAGCTCTGTGATTAAACATTTTCCTAAGATCTAACGTTTGGGGCTCATCATCCACAGCTAGCCAAAGGCCCAGATCTACTCCCCCAGGGCTGACTTCGGCTCTTGATTCTGGCCACCTCTGGCCTTTTCTGGGAAAACCCCCAAGCCACCACCACCAGCTGACATTTGGCCGTCGACTGGTGGTGCTCGATTGGCCAGAGGCGGCCGGAGGTGGCCTACCGTATCTTTCATTTTCATGGCCAGAATATGGAAAATAAAAAATGGTGAAAGCTCCATTTCATGCCTCAATTTAAAAATGGAAGAGGTAGATATCTAGCACAGGTGGAGGGGGAAAGGATCTTGCCTGTGCTCGAGCCGCATTGGTGGTGGTTGTCGGGATTGCCATTGCTGACCTCAACCTCCTTGGTGCCATGGCTTTTCTGTGCTGCTGAGCTCAAAATCTCTTGCTGGAAGTGGGGCTCGACTGCTTATAGAGCTCTGAATGTGGTGGAATGGAGAAATGAGGGGGAGTGGGAGTATATGGTTGCTTACCATTGTGAAACTCTCGGCCAACCCTTTAGCTGCCAAATTGGCCAATCAGAGGCCCTTCCCTATGCCCCAAACTAAAGGAAATTAATCCCCAAGCTCAGGGGAGAGATTGGGGATGGGAAGTGGGGTGCCATTTGACATTCATTCCTCATTCTCCTCCTTCATGTCACTTTTATCTTCTTCTTCTTTTTAAATTCAAAACTTCTTGTAACTAACCCATCATATTTCAAAATTTTAGAGGGCTTAGGGTCTTAATAATAGGAGGGCTAGCTATTTGGGTTATGGAATTGGGCTAATTGATTTGAGTTTGGGCTCACTTGACCCAAATAGGCCAAATTGGGGCTTTTAAGTTTTGGCTTGACCCAATGCTGGGAATATTACCCTCAATGTTCCCTTGATTTAAAGAAGCATCACACTCAATGCTAAGTACAAGTTGTATTTGATAAACCCTATTCTACATCATGACTACACAGGGTTAGCTTATTCCAAGGTGTGGAATAAGTTCAGTGGTTTACTGCCAAAACTGCTGAGACGAGTTCTCAGTCTCAGCTGAACCGCTGAGACAAGGCCAGGAGACACTGAGAAGGAGTCTGGGCCTGCTGAGTAGTAGATAGTGGAAAATCACTGAGATAACTGTCCATCTCAGCGGATCCGCTGAGATGGGGCAGAGGCAGCCGCTGAGACTGGCAGCTATCTCAGCCCAACCGCTGAGACATATTCAAATGTGCTGGCAGGTTTTGCTTTTAGCGCAAGCTGTGGAAAAGCAAGTTAAGGTGCTCCAATCACCTCCATACTTTGCCAGAGGCCATCTGATAGCCATTGAATATTGAAGAAGTATAAAAGAACAAATTAGGGCTTTGAAGAAATAAGCTTTTGTAAAAAGAACTATCTATCTACTGTTACATTGACGGCTGTCAAGAAGTTTTCTCTTCCTACTTCCTGAAGCTACAAGGAGAGAAAGATTGTTCTTTCTGAGTGATTCAAGAAGAACAAGTTGGTCCTCATTCAACTTCTGAAGAGAAGGATCAGAAAGGGGCAAGATTGAAGCATTGAACTGTTCCCTATTCCAAGACTGTTATTGCAGTTAATCTGCAACAAAAGACCAAAGGTTCAAAGTGTTATTTGTTTCTTCTTCTATTGTAAGCTTCATTTATTACCTTCTGTAGGAACTTATTTGCTCTGAGTTTGTAGGGCATTATGCTTGAGGAAGTAGGGATGTTGGGGCCTGAGTGTAGAGCTAAGAGTTCAGCTTGAGTGTAGGATCTCTGTGGAGATCTGAGGTAGGACTTCTTGATAGGTCTGAGTTGGTAGGGTTGCTGTGCCTGAGGTAGGGTTTGGGAAAACCTGAGAGATCCTGAGGGATCTAGTTGTAAGCTCTTGGAGCTGAGATTGGAGTAGTTGGCCTTGTCTAACTCATTTTTAGAAAGATGAAGGTGGAAAGAGGACTACTCAAGACACTATGTCTTGAGGAACCTCTATAAATGCTTGTGTGTTTTCTGTGTGCTTAATTTATTAGTAACATTAACTCAGAAAACATCTAGGCTAAATCTTACAACAAAAGAGACCTATTCACCCCCCTCTAGGTGATTAAGACTACATCCTAATAAACTATCAAGTGGTATCAGAGGGAGGTTGGTCAAGAAGGACTTAACTATCTGGTCAGATCCTACAAAGGAGGAGTCATATCTGAATCCATTGGCCTCCACTGGATTGCAGAAGGAGATGGGGTCTATGAAGTTGCCCATATACAACACGAAAACTTTGGCATATGGAAGCAAAGGGTAAGGTTGTTTATGGAAGCATCAGACCCAAGTATCTACATCACTGTGAAGCAGGGCCCTTTCACTTTTCAAACTGCCTCCACCATAGATCCTACTAGCAGAGTGGCCAAGGCTTTTAATGACTTAACCAAGGATGAGCTTGCATTATTCACAATGGACAAAAGATCCCAAAATATCATTGTTAATGCAATAGATGACTCCACCTTTCAGAACTTAGTGCACTGCACAACATCCAAGGAGATGTGGGATATACTAGTGGTGTATATGGAAGGGATAGCTGAGGTTAGGGATGATAGAAAATTACTCCTCAATCAAGAGTACAGAACTTTCAGGTAGCTGAGCCAGGAAAGCATTTCTATCTTTATGAAAGGTTCTTCAGAATAGTTAATGAACTAAGAACCTATGAAAGGGTATTCAGTGACTATGAGCTTAATGAAAAGTTCCTAAGATCTCTTACTAGAGACTGGGACACAAAGATATGTGCCATCAGGGAAGTGGCCAAGCTTGGTGAAACTCCTACCCATACTTTATTTGGGAAGCTGCTCTCTTATGAGATGCAGCTGTCTGCAAGAAAGGAAGAGGACACTTCCACCATTGCTCATGCAAGGGAGAGAGCTGTTGCTCTCAAAGCTGACAGCTCCAAGAAGAGCAAAGCCAGATTGTTGTCTCCCCCAAGAAGGAGTGCTGAATCTGAAATGTCTGAGAACAACACTTCAGACAACTCTTCATCTGATGAGGAGTTTGCTGCCTTCTCAAGGCAGTTCAAGAAGATGATGAGGAGGAAGTAGTGGAAGAATAAGCCATCCTCCTCCTCACATTCCAAGAAGAACCACAACAAATCTGAAAGACTGCACACCAAGGGTGACCGGTATGAATCTAAACCTAGTAAACATGTTTCAAATAATATCATATGTTATTACTACAGCAAGCTTGGACCTATCATTGTTGACTGTCCAGTCAAGAGGAAGGAAAGAGGTGATAAGAAACATCATCATCAAAATAAAATTAAAGGTGAAAAATCCTTCCTAGCAAAGAAAGGGAAAAGCTGGAGTGAATCTGAAACCTCAACTTCGGATTCAGATGAAGAAGAGGAAGCCTACATTGGGTTGTTTGCTGCAGAAGAGGATAAAGATTTTCCTGCTGCCAAGATTGGAATTAGGGCCCCTCTGTCACATTCAGACAGTGACATTGAGGAGGATGAAGAGGACAAGAACAGCTAGGCCTGATGGCCATAACTAATGAGGAAGAAAGTCAGAACAACTCTGACAGTGAACATGCACTTATTCATTGCATATCTTCTTCAGAAGATGAGACAAGCACAGAATTTGAAGCTCCTTCACCTAATGGTGGAAGTGATTCAGAATCTGAGGAAGATGTTAATCAATTGATTGATAGGTATGGTGCTCTCTTGGAAACTCTGAAAAAGAGCAAGAAACTGGCCAAGAGGCAAGCCCAAGAAATTGCTTCCCTTAAGTTGGCTGAGAAAGAGTTCACTAAGTCACCTACCCTGGTGGATCAGATGTGTAGAGAGATAAGCCATCTAAAGGGGATAACAATTGTTCACTTGAGCACCATATCCCAAAAGAACAAGGTCATCAATGACCTTGAGGAGAAGCTTCTCAAAGAAAAGAGCCTAGTGGCTCATTTCTCCAAACCCAAATCAGTGCTTCCCATTATTGACTCCTTTTCCTCTCAAACCAATAGAAGAGGACTAGGGTTCAATAAAATGGAAGTAGGAGAAGGGAGTGGAGAAAAGAGCAAGGATAAGGCTAAGCCTCATACCACATTTCAAAAGGTTTTACTTCCCTCTAATAGGTATGACCATGACAGTATGTATGGTCAGTGGAAGAATGGAAGCTCCTATAGGAAGGAAAACACTCCTTCCCATAGTGGAATAAAGGGCATGGGAATAAGTGCTATGAAGGCTCCCCATGAAGAAATTCAAATGGCCCAACCTGGACCATTTGTATTTGGTACTTCAGTCCCATCATTCAAGAGTAAGGAAGCTAGCTCTTCCAAGTTCATTTCAGTAAAGAACATGACTGTTGTCAAACCTGTAGACAAGCCTCACCGCTTATTGTCTGATGCCATCCAATCTTGCATAGCTCCTAAGCCAAAGCAAGTTGATGCCATCAAGACAAAGGGTGCTAAGACTGTCCATAGATTAACATTCAGCCAGATCATTGCTGAAAGGAATAAGAAAACTGCTGCTTTATCCCCTCCTTAACACAAGCATATTAATGCTATTTCCTCAAGACATGTTCAGGAGATGAGAAACAACATTCATGATTGTTGGTACTGTGTTAAGGTGGGATACTTTGCCATAGATTGTTGGCACAATCCTAATATGTCAATTGCAAAGAAGAGCCTTCCCACAAAGGGTGCAGTAGGTGCAAGATCATCTTATCATGCTAACAAGGGCCTAGGACCCAAAATTATTTGGGCTCCTAAGGGTAACTAAATTCCTTCTTGCAGGTTAGTTCAAGTTCCAGTCTTAGACAAATATGGTAATTGGACAGTGGGTGATCAAGGCACATGATAGGCACCAGAAGTCTTCTACAGGACTACACAGTTGTGAAGAATGGACCTAAAGTCATCTTTGGTGGATCTGAAAAGGGAATCACCAAAGGATATGGTATGATCTCCAATGGCATAGTTTAAGTCACAAGGGTAGCTTATGTTGAAGGGTTGCAACACAACCTTGTAAGCATAAGTCAACTATGTGACTTAGGCTATGTCATTGAATTCCACAATGACAAGTGCTTGATCAAAAAGTCTAATGACTTAGAGACCATTCTCTCAGGCACTAGGAGTGGGAATGTTTATTTTTTAGATTTTATATGCAATAATTCTCTATTATCTGTATGTCTTGTGGACAATGAAAGTGAGTCTCTTTGTGTTCAATGGAAATTTAGTGTATTCTTATGGGACTAACACCCCAACCTACAACATGTTTGCAGCTCCTCATGCCCATCCATCACTTAGTATGGGGCTACGGTGTAGTCATATCTTTGGTGTCTTAATCTTGAACGGCATTTAGATGCTATAACCGTCAAAATCTTGACTGTTTTTCCCGAGAAATCGAAACTCTGTTAGTTATCGTTGTGAGTTAGACATACCGCCGGTGGTATACAATTTTCAAGTCCTGTTAGATTTCTCTTCTGATTTTACTTTATTTATTTCTCCTGTACTTCTATCTGTTTTTAGTTTTTTCTAGTTTTTTTTAATAACAAAAATCACAAAAAATTTTGAAATACCTCAAAATCACAAAAACACATTTTCTTTTATTTTCTCTATTTGTATTTGTTGTTGTGCGTTTATTATTGAAAATTAAAAAAATTGAAGATGTTCAGCTAAAAAGGGGCATGCATATCGTGAAATTGAAGCTCCATGATTACATACACTGTTTAATTTAGGATTTCTAATCCTTGTGTACATTTTATGTCTTCGTCATGATACGTCCTACTCTAAAGGTAGCTACTACTGAGTGCTAATAAATTAGAAATGCATGTTTCATATGCCTCTAGGTATGTGTGAGGATTTAGGCTGGATAATGATATTACATATCCACACATCCTTAGAGAATGCACTCAAGTAGAAATCCAAATGCGTGTGATATTGTGACTAACACTGTAGGCATGACTTGATAAATCAATATCATGATATTCGTCTTTGCTATATAGGGCATAGAACTTTTGGAAAAATTATATTGATAAATGGTTTATGTATACAAGTTAAAGTGTATCTATCTAGGTGGTTAGATCTCGTTTGATTCGGGAACCTTGTCTAAAAGAAAGAAAAATAAAATGAGAAACTTGATAGTGCTTCAATTAAAGAAAAATTATATACTATCAATCTTGTTGACAAGGATTTCCCCCAAGCACAACTCACTCCTCCTGATAAGCCTCCATGAGCATTGTAAGGATGAGCACCTTGGTTAAAAGAATCGTTACGATCTTGTGCAAACCCAAAAAATAAATTAGTGCCCTAGTTCTATACTTGGTATTCATGTAAGACTTACAAACATGACATGATTTATCACCTCATGGATCTTGTGTTATCATATAAAATTACTAAGATATAGATTGTTTTTATTTTGATTTAACTTGATGCTATTTCTATTGATGTTACATGAGCACTTGTCATTGTTTAGTCTAACACTTCCATGCATAAGATTTGGACTTGAACTGCATTATCTATCCCTTGCCTATATGAACTAATACGCGTTTGCCATTCATGACACATGATGTTCGTTTGCATTAGGTTTCTAAAAATTTTTGACATTGTGTGCAAACTCATGTGTATTCTGTCTCGTGTATTGTGTCTGATTCATATAAGTTATACCAAGTTTTTAAATGCAAAACTATTTAATCTTAAAGTGGTATTTTGATTTTGCCGTGCGTTTGATCAATTTCCTTTTTCAACTCTCTTATTATCTTTTGGTTAACCCTTATTCCTATAATGATTTACTTTCTTTGTGTGCATTATTCTTCAAATCTGTTGCATCTCTCGTATCTTTATGTTAGTTTGATCTAGACCACCCCTTTTGCTAACATCAATGGGGGAGAATAGAGAACGTTCATGAGCGAGTCATATGCTAGTGATTTGGGGAAGCTCACATTTAGGGAGAGATACTCTTATGGAGTGCACATCGATAGGGGGAGCACATATGTAGAGGAGACATAATACTTTAGTGCAAGTTCAAACTTTACGTTTTATCCTGATATATAAAATTGTTCATGGTTCATGATTATTGTTGATTACACTATACCATGCTCTTAATGATTTATATCTCATGAACAGGATTTGATATTATCAAAAGGGGGAGTTTATTAGAATATGTGTTCTGCATCTCTTTAGTTTGAAAATATCAAATCTGATATTGTATTTGATCATAAATGTCTTGGGTATAGTGTGCAAGTTTACTGGTGTGAAGACTTCAAGAATTCTACTCTTTGTGACCTACCGCCGGGCGCTAGCCCTATCGCCGACGATAGCCATATCGACGGGACTTGCTATCGACACAAAGGCAAATATTGACGTGATGACTTATGCCTTCGAGAAGACTACCGCCACACACTAACTTACCACGGGCGCTAACTATGTCGACGAGACTGCGAGCATCGACTTGAAGAATGCATCGACTTGAGACCATGTCATCGAGATGAAGGCTTCGAAATGATATCGACATGATTGATACCGTGGGCGCTAGCATATCACCACGTGCTTGTGTTATCGATGAGAAGTCTACATCGACTGGATGCTCTATTGTCGCCGAGAAGAAATTGACGTGACTACTACAGTGATGCGCTAGCCTACCACGTCGTGCTATCCAAAGACAGCAAGATAATGTTCTCTGGCACCCTCCTAATTTGGTGCTGGATAGCTGGTGAAACTGCATAAAGACTCTACCATTGTGCGATAACTCTACCGCCTTCGGTAACTTATTAAGTCAACTATAAAAGCATTCTTTTCTTTTTCAATTGTGTGTCTGCCGAGACCTAAAAGAAGAAGTCAGTTGTTTCACCGTTTTTGCACCAAGGAGCCATCACCGGAGCAGATGAACACTTTCCCTCAAACTATAACGAAGAAAGTCATCAGAGTGCAGAAAATGAACGAGAATCTGAGCACCAACTGGCGCATTCTGATCAAAAGCATTGTTTGCTCACTGCATCCGGAGACATACATTGAGGGGGCAAAACTTCTCATCTCTTCTAAGTCTTTCTCTTTCATTGTTTTATGATTTGGTGTGTGAAATCGTCCGGTGTGGATGTCGGAATCCGGTTTGGAATCCATAGAAATCGACCGCGGAGGTCGTCAGAATCTGCGAAGGATTCTGTAGGAAATCATCCTTGCAGGACGTCTAGATCTGGGACATCTAGCAGGCTCTATGACCCTTCCTGGAAGGAAGGTGAGGAGCAGCTGGAAGACTTTTCCGGGAAGGAAAGGGAGAGATCCAACCGGTCCTTGGATTAGGGTTGGTATAAAAAACCCAAGGTTTTTATATTCATCGCCTCCGATCTCTGGCATCATGGAGATCTAAATTTATTTGTGTAAACAATGTTGTATTATTCAATGTTATCATGTTTCTATTTTTTATAATATAAACTGATGTGATTTGTCTGGTGGAACATTGGTTGGAGCAGTGAAATTCCGGAAATGATATTCTGCATTTACTATGCTATTTCCTTAGCTGACGTCTACAAGGAGTACTTAGCCTCTCTGCGCATCACCTGTGATATACGAGATCGCATCAGGACACAGCAGAGGAAGGATTTAGTCTTGGAGCCTGTATTCCAATCCCTGGAAGGGGGCAAGTCAGAGGAATATTCACTGCACGATGATATCATTCATTTCCAGGGACGAATCAATATACCCGCATGAGGTGGGATCTGGGAAGAAATACTTAGCGAGGCACACTGCACTAAGTACTCAGTGCACCTAGGGATTTCCAAGATGATGACAGACCTACGGAGGGACATGTACTGGCCCGGAATGAAAAGGCTGATCTTATCTTTTGTCTCACACTACGAGTCTTGCCTGCAAGTGAAGGCAGAATGCAAGAGCCCAGGAGGACTTCTACATCCATTATTGGTACACGAGTGGAAGTTCGAGGACATAGCAATGGATTTTGTACACGAATTACTTCGCTCCCACTCCGGGCACGATTCAATTTGGGTGATAGTGGATAGATTGACCAAGGTGGCACGACTTATACCAGTTAGGAAGGACGCTCTAGTTGCGGTTCTAGTGAGGTTATTTGTGGAATAGTTCGTCAGGTACCACGGCGTACCCAGGACGATTGTCTCAGATTGTGACGGTCGGTTCACTTTGTTAGATCTGTAGGCGCCCTTAGAGGGGGGGGGGGTGAATAAGGGTTCTAAGATTATCGAGAATATTTAAATGAAAAACGATTCTCTGCTGCTACTGCGAGCGGTAGCGTTACCGCTCGGCGTTAGTGACAGAGAAAATCTGTTTATGTTATAGTAATGGAAATCAGAGATCACGAAACAAAGATGAAGAAAGACATATTATCATTAATAAACTTGATTACAAAATTTGATTTCTATGACGCTAGAAATCAAAGCGAATAATATGAAAACTCTTTTTGTTTATTATACCGACTCGTATCCCCACGAACCGGTTGGCTTTAGCCGATCTCTCACCAGATACGACCTCAAGCTGCTCTAGCCAATCTATCACCAGAAAGGCCTCGAGCACTCCCTAGATATACACCTTAGACCTAGTCGCCAACGCGAGGCAAATTTCCCCCAAATCCCTAGTCACCGTGTGGCGAATTTCTCTACCGAACAAAAGATATAAAGGTTACAATTAGAAACTAAAATGACACAAACTAAAAACTCCCTCAAAAGAAGAACTTGATGTCGATGTAGATGCGATCAGATCGGTCTTCAAGTTCTTTGCATTCACAAACATTGATGGAGTTCTTCGGGCTACTTGGGGAAGGCTCTCACGAGTGCTCTGAATATATGGCTTCTATTCATTCTATAACAGCAAGCAACAATGGAGGAAGCACACGTCTTTAAATAGAATCAGCCGCTACCGCCTGCGGTAGTACTACCGCCCCGCTGTAGCCACATTAGGCAATGATAAAGCACACGGATCGTGGCAGCTTAGGCAACTTTTGAGCGCCAAACTTTCAGCTCCACCTAGTACGCCGCGGTAACGCTAACGCTCCATGATAGCAAGATAACCTTCCTTCAGCCAATATCTCCTTCCACATTTGCTCCTCAATCACATGCAGATGGGAGGATTCCAAAAGCTACCGCCAGGATGTAGACATGCCGCGATGCGGTAGAGCAAGCTAAATATGCATCCCGCCAATCATTTCTTTTTCTCCACTATTTCCTTCCCGTCAATTGTTTCCATTTATGCTAGCGCCAGTGGTAGTGCTAACGCTCTGCGATAGAGCACATCTCTTTTTTTCGAACGCATCTTCGTTGAACAGCCTCACATTTTGTCGAACGTTGTTTTCATTTGGTCAAACTCATCTCATTTCGTTGAACGCTATTTTCTTTTCGTCGAACACATCTCATTTCATCGAACGCCATTTCGTCGATTCGCTAGCGCCAGCAGTAGTGCTAATGCTCCGCGGTAGCAACAACACAACATATTCCTATGGAGATTTGAATGCATAGGATCCTGCATGTTATAAATACAAAAACAAATATGATCAAATACAATAGGATTTGTTATTGTCAAACCAAGAGATGCGGAAAGCATGTTCCAACACACTTTTAGGGAATGAAAGGCGGTGAAAGCATACATGGGAACTCAGCTTACGTTCAGCACCGCTTTCCACCCACAGACCGACAGGAAGACAGAGCGGACCAACCGAACTATGGAGGATCTGCTACGCTTGTGCATCTTGGATGCGAGAAAGCCCTGGGAGAGGTTGTTGCCCATGATCAAATTTTCATACAACTACAACCACCAGGAGAGCATCAGGATGGCACTTTATGAGGCTTTATATGGTAGGAAGTGTCGGACACCACTTTCTTGGGTCTAGGATGAGGATCAAAAAGCACTCAGATTGTAGTACATTGAGAACACGGTCGCTCTAGTTTGGATGAGCAGGGACAGGATGATGGAGGCTCAGAACAAGCAGACCAAGTATTATGATGCGAGGCATCAGAAAATGGAGTTCCAAGTGGGAGACAATGTTTATTTGAAGATACGTCTAGTGCATGGTGTCTCTCGGGTGTGAGGATACAAGAAGCTCAGCCCTCGATTTATGGGGCCATATAGGATCCTGGAGCGAATCGGCCCCTTGGCTTAGAGGATGGAGCTTCCATTGTAGTTGGAAAATTTGCACGACGTTTTCACGTCTCTTCCCTACGGAGAGCCCTACTTAGGCTAGTGCATCACATCACTTGCACCTCGGGCCTGATAGAGTCCGATAGATCAATCTGTTTGGAGCTAGTCTGGGTTGACGATACAGCAGTCTGAGTCCTGCGGAAGAAGAAGGTTCCCTTAGTAAAGGTGATGTGGTCCAACCATGGACGGGAGGAACACACATGGGAGCCTATTGATCTCATGCAACAGTAATACCCGAGACTCTATACTGTAGGTACAACCTAAACCTTCTCAAAGATATACTTAATTGCCTTGTGTAAAGAACCCGGTAGACCCGAACTTAAATTTTGGGGATGAAATTATTTTTTGTATATTGGGATTTATAACATCCCATTTCCTACTATACCCCTTAACTTCAATTAGGGTGGGACATGTGGTGAGTGAAGTGAGTTTAGGCTAGGTCGTGACCATAGGATACATTGAATTGGGTGAACTCACATGTGGTCCACTATAGGTTATAGGTCAACATAGGTTAAATTAGCACAAATTTAACTCACACTTGTAAATTAACCCCACCATTATGTACCCAACCCTAAAAGAGACTCAAATGACCAAAAGCCTCATCAATTGGTCAACCAATTTGGACAAATTGATCAAAGTCAAATTTAAGTCAATATAGCCCAATTCAACCCAATAGTTCAATTTATACTCATATGGACAAATTGACCCTACCACTAGATGTTAAATCCTTAAAGGAGTATGGATGCAAAAGCCCCATCATGGGGTCACCAATTGGTCCAATTTGACTAAAGTCAAACATAGGTCAACATAAGTCAATCCTTCCCCAATATGTTCAATTGGCCCCCAAAACATGAAATTGACCTCACCCCTAGTTTTAGAACATCATAAGGGACTCAATTGACCCAAAATCCCCATCATGAGGTCATCAATTGACCCATATTGACCAAAGTCAAACTTTTCCCAATTTGGTCAAAATCACACATTGGCTAAATTAACCTAATTAGGGCACCACCATGACCCAACCAACATTGGGTGGTGTCAATGGACTCAAGGTCTACACTTTCGACCAGTCAACCCACCAACTTGACCAAGTCAACCCCAAGGTCAACCATGGTCAAAGTAAGCCTTAAAATTGAAATTAAAAAGGCCCAAATGAATTCCAAGTGAGCCTAGGCTTAGCCCAAGCCCATCCAGCAACCCAAATGCCATATTACCAGCCATGACCTCTGGAATTAGACAGAGATGACATGCAAGGGGACAATTTGGACATTTCCTCCAAATTTCAAGTGAGACAAAGTAGGTTTTGTGGATTGGAGGCCACTTGTCCCCCCTCTCATCCGCCCAAGGCCATATTTTAACCCCTCAGTTAATTACCAGCTGAATTGATGCTGGAGGGGTGCTACTTTGTAGTTGGGAGGAGCAAACAAGGCTGGCCAAACCATGCTTTAATGGCTGGCATGGTTAGATCTCCCCTCATGCCAAACTAACCTCTCCAATAGCTTCAGAGAGCTCCAGAGAGTTGAGCCATCCCTTGTGATCACAACAATTGGTGGAGGATCAGGAATTCTAGCTAGCTCACTGGAGATCGCCTCCACTATGCCACACCTTTACAACACATGCTGTCAAGCCCCCAAACAGGTCCGTTTCTCCTCCCCTCCCTCTGTGTTAGCATCTAGATCAAATTAGGAGAGAAATCAGGCTCAATTGATCCCGATCCCATGTGAGAAAGGGGAGATTTTTTGAGATTTTCTTCTAGCTCGGGATCGTCGGAGACGGCTTCTCTGGCGGCCATGTCGCCGCCTGGCGCTAGCCAACACGTCAACGGAGGTGGTGGTGGTGGTGGTGGCCGGCAGTGGTGGCGAGTGGGTGGCCGGGAAAAGGGAGATCAAACTCCTCCAGCTCAAGTCGATCTGGCCCTTGGCTGGAGGAGGAAGAGAAAATCACAACCATTCAATGTTCAGCATGATGGCTATACACAGACCATAATATAAATACATGATGATTTTGTCACATTTATACAGCTTGTTGAACTCAGAATTAGGGCCACCTAGTGTCTGTTTTAGGAAAAAGTGCCAGAGATAAAAGTTGTAGATCTGGATGTCTGTTTTAATTAAGAACTTGAATTAGCTCATTCGGAGTACCGTAGGACCCTGTAGACCAATTTTGGTGAGACTGGTCCTAGGGAAGGGCAGAAATTAAAATATGCATCTCTTAGTTGTTAAGTCCAATGGAGCTGCAATTTGGCCCATGAATGCATGTGTCATAGTACTATCATGTGCCCAAAAAAATATTTTTAGGAGAACAATTTTCCATGGTTTTATTCACTATTTAATTTATCAAATTAATGATATTTATGGGCAACTCCAAATAACTACAAATTTGGGTTACATGCTTATTAGGTCATTATCTGACCCTCGTTAAAATTTGAGTGCAATTGGACCACTTCATGTTGGGTTATTCCACATGCATGTCTTTGCATGGTATGTGACATGGTGTACATATAGCCAAAAAGGGGGATTTGGCATTTTTGGCACCCTTGGCTTGATCTTAGCCTCTGATATTTTGGCCACACCTTTCTCATTATATAATAGCCCACCTCAGTAAAAGTTAGGATTTTTGAGTGTTAAAATCCTAATCAATCGATTAATTTAAATTATGACTCCTTTATGTATTAATGAAATATTTGTAGTTAAAGTCTTTTAGAAAAGTGTGAAAATCTAGGAAAACACTTGTAATATCAATCTGGACCTCTGAAATATTTTTGTAGAATTTTCCAGTGATCATTTATTGATTATCATCAAAATTATGATTTATCACATTTCTGAATTTTGGAAATTTTAACAAGGAAAATGTATTTGAAAATTTTGAAACTCTGGAAGAACATTTAAAATCTAGTTCTAAACCTCTAGAAATTTTAGTAGAATTGTTGGAAGTATTTCACATTGGAAAATTCCATTTATTCAGTTTGTCTCACATTTGAATTAATGAAATATTCATGGTTTATACCCTCTGGAAAAATTCTGAAATTCTATTTAAGATGTTTTATGGTCATTTCAATACTGTGGCAATTTTCTCAGAATTTTTAAATGAGATAAATTAGTACTTGCTGTGTAAAGTTACACATTCACCCCTTTTAAATTTATGTGAAAATTATGATTGTAAACTTCTCGAAAATTGTGAAACTTTGGAAATCATGTTATTTTGTCATTTGATATCTCTAGAAATTTTATTGGCAAGTTTGAAATTACTAACATAGTATTTCCCTTGTAAATTGATATATGCCCAATATTTAATAAATTTTTAATTGGGGTCAAATCAATTT
The DNA here is from genome assembly GCA_033032865.1 of Dactylorhiza incarnata. Taxonomy (NCBI): domain Eukaryota; kingdom Viridiplantae; phylum Streptophyta; class Magnoliopsida; order Asparagales; family Orchidaceae; genus Dactylorhiza; species Dactylorhiza incarnata. The sequence goes on along the minus strand of JAWHQI010000001.1, from coordinate 18,941,263 downwards.
GAAATATAACATAACTCTGGACACTTCTTGGTTTATCCATTATGAACCTATGGTATGAATTGTAGCTCAATTGGACATTATATAGTTAAGCTTGCCTCATAGGGATAAAAACTAATACAACTTCATTTTGGTCTGCGAATAGTAGAAATTTGATATGGTGATTAGATCAGCAAGATCACTTAGAAATTCAATAAAAATGTGAACATAGCAGTAATATATCATTTATATCAGCCCTTAGAAGTTATGGATTTTTTGGAGAACATTCGTACTATAGTCCAGGAAATAATTCAAAATCAAGTCACACCATAATAAAAGGTAGGAAAGGGCATCTATTACCCTAGAAAAGTCATGATACTCAGTTGGCATGTTATAATGTTCATGGTAAATCATTAGTGTGGGTTTGAGAACATTTTGACAAATATATAATATTTACACCACACCCGGAGTATCAGAGGTCTTGTGAGTTAAGCATCGTTCAAAAGAACATTTACCTAATGGAAGACTTAGAATAAGTACAATAAACCATCTAAGTAGTAAGAGCAATGATGTGGGTGGGTCTGTAGAAAAAGGGGTAGCCACCAATAAAAAGTATTTATCCTGGAAAGGGAGATTTGGGCTTCAGCCCATCGTATTCCATAGTACCGCTGTGAGCCCTTCACCGGGTAGACCTCGGGAAGCCCAAGATTCACATTATGCTTCTAGGTATAACAATAACTAGACAAGAGTAGCTTAATTAGTGAACAAGAAATATTGTAAGCCTCATCCTGAGTTAAGGGATGGAACGGTACTGGACGGCTTAATCCTACGAGCTGTAGGCTCGGGTAGTAGTTATATCAGGACGGGTTGGTCCTGCGAGCTGGAGGCTCGTGTTGTGATAACTTACATGTGCATAGATACAAAATTAGTGGCGGGTCTTCAAAACAGGGCCAGTCGTCACACCGAAGGCAGTACATTGATTTAGGCGGATGCGAGGGTTTGAAGAGCCAGTAGGTTGTTTATATTGCTGTCTAGAGGACAATCCCTGAAAACCCCACCCGACCTTAAAGACTAGTGGGTTCCAGCAAAGACTACGCAAGACTCTAGAGTGTACCTAGGACATGTACAGAGGCATACGAAGGGTATAGGCTTGGCAGTGTGTATACTAGCATAGGAAGTGGAGGCACCTGCTCCACTGCTGTTGTAGCCACAACGGTGGTACCAGAGATTGTAGCTAACTCCAAAAATTGGGAACGAAAGGTTTGTGATCACAGAGTTGTGTGGGTGAGTTGCACTTGTATGAGTCATAACATAACATGCTTATCGTATCATACATGAACATTAGGACATCAATTGTAGATCATTATCATATAAATTAGTATGGGCTCTTTTATATGATAAGTTATCATTCTGGAAATCTTAACTTATAAGTTTATATGGACATTCATATAAGTTAAGGTACTCATATGATGGTAGTATAGTTATACTTGTTTACTATACCTGCGCCGCACTACGTTATTTTACTTACTTCCTTTACTGCTTCATTACCACTTCATTACTACTTTATTTTTGCTTCACTACTGGTTACCTGTTTATAGTGCTAGCATTGATCCACCATTTTATGTATATACTGCTAGCGTAGATTTCCTTGTCATTTGCTTGTTGTCATTATGTTTTGCTATCCTCCGTTTCCTTCCTCCTGCTCGGTACCTAGGAGTCGTGGGGGGAGGCGGGGACAAAATGGCTTAGTCTTTATGACTAACAGTCGGTTGTGATCGTAGGAGCGTGAGGAGCTGGAGCACCAGCCTGACCAGTCAGACGAGTTGGCAGGACCTGAGGAGCAGATGTCGTGCATTACTTCTACCAGGAGACAGCGGCTTGAGGATTAGAGTTACTTAGCTTCCGCTTAGAGATGTTATGAGAGAGAGTGATTGTACTTTTTCATTCATTTGGATATGTATCGGGCATAAGCCCTCTCTCTAATTGTTTTGTACTCATACTGGATTATTTCTATTTCAGTTTTATGAGAATTTTGTGATTATGGACTTATACACTTTTGTATGTACTTCTATTCTCAATTGGACTAAAGGTTTGAATGATCGTACTAGCCGGCAGGATCGGCGTCATGCGGTGACGACTATCCCGCGAGTTGGTGTCATCCGTAATGTACAACCCTGATATTCGCCAGTAGGTGGACGTAGTTTGAGGAGTCAAAAAGCGAGAGAAGTAACAAGGCGAGGGCTGTGCTACGTTCGACGAAAGCCATGCTGCATTCGACGAAAGCCGTGCTGCATTTGATGAATGCAGTGCTCCGTTCGTCGAAAGCCATGCTGCGTTAGATGAAATCCATTCTACGCTCGTCGAACTATGTCCCGTTTTAGTTCGACGAACTTGCTCCTCAGCTCAATGAACTCAATCCCCAGCCAGTTCAGCAGATTTTGTCTTTAGTTCTGTGAACTCTAGTTTGAGTTCGACGTATTTAACTGTGTTCAGCGTATAAGTAACAAAGAAGGCGAGCCAGAGCCTCAAGGGCCGCTCGTAGGAAGGCGGTCGAGCCGGGCACTTGTCGACCGCTCGCGAGAAAGCGAACGAGCCGGATTCTTTCCAAGTCTCCGTATTTGATGAACATCAATCTTCGTTTGACGAAATCCGTTCTGTGTTCGACGAACTCGCGTCACATTTCTGTTCGACAAACTTGCTTCTCAGCTCGACGAACTCAATCCTCCAACCAGTTCAGCGGATTTTGTCTTCAGTTCAGCAAACTCTAGTTTGAGTTTGAGTATTTAATTGTGTTCAGCGTATAAGTAATAAAGAAAGAGAGCCAGAGCCTCAAGGGCCGCTCGCAGGAAGGCGGGCAAGCCGGGCACTCGCCGACCGCTTGCAAGAAAGCGGACGAGCCGGATTCTTTCCAAGTCTCCGTGTTCGACGAACTTCAATCTTAGTTCGATGAAATCCATTCTACGTTCGATGAACTCGCGTCACATTTCAGTTCGACGACTTGCTTCTCAGCTCGACGAACTCAATCCTCCAGCCAATTCAGCGGATTTTATCTTCAGTTCAGCGAACTCTAGTTTGATTTCGAAGTATTTAACTCTGTGTTCAGCGTATAAGTAACAAAGAAGGCGAGCCAGAGCCTCAAGGGCCGCTCGCAGGAAGGAGGGCGAGCCGGGTACTCGCTGACCGCTCGCGAGAAAGCGGACGAGATGGATTCTTTCCAAGTTTCCATGTTCGACGAACTTTAAATCTACATTCGATGAAATCCGTTCTGCGTTCAACGAACTCACGTCACGTTTCAGTTCGACGAGCTTGCTTCTCAGCTCGACGAACTCAATCCTCCAGCTAGTTCAGCAGATCATCACAAGGCCGAGGGGAGCTCGTAGGAAGGCACGAGAGACCTGGCCTCGGTGGATGTCGCTAGAAGAGGTGTGAGCGGGGCCTTGACAGAGCGCTCACCTAAGAGGGGTTTCGCGAGCCGTACTCGCGAGGAGACTCGTAGGAGCTCTCGCGAGTAGCCTTCTCGCAGGCCATTTGTCCATAGTCTAAGAAGGCAAAATTACCCCTCTGCCCCTGGTAGTCTGCCGTTAGCCTTGTTAAACTGCGGAATTTGGCTGTTAGCAGGCCAAATTGGGGTACGTTTAGTAAAACCAAAAGGCAGAAGTCCGCTATTAACAGACCACGAACAAAAAACTATAAATAGACCTGTAAGGGCACCTTGGGAGAGGATTCCAATCTTAGTTCTCTGAGCTTCTTCCTCCCTTGGTTACTCTGGTTTAGCTCTCTAGCTCTCCAAGGTGCCCAAGTCTCAGCTTTGGCTTGGGAGGGGAAGCGCTCAACGATTATCTACATTTATGGTGGTACCTCCTCGCTAAGATTAAGGTCTTAGTCTGTTTCCGAGTCCCCAGTCTGCTCCTTCCGAGGGATTAGTAAGGGCTAGCTGCCCCTCAACTTGTTGAGGGCCCGAGCTTCACAAGAGACCGAGAAATCGGTTTCAACATTTTGGTGCGGTGAGCGTGGAGTCTGGCTAGTCCAAGAAGATTCCAAGGAAGGGACATGGCAGGAGATGAAGAGCAGGGAGAGGTGTTCTGCGGGTCACCCCCGGCGGTGACGCCAAGGATGTTCTCGGGCTTCAGGAGGGAAGTCCTCGACACCCTCTGGTTCATGGTCGCAGCGTTGCATAGCGAGTTCGCAACCCCAGCGGTCCAGGTGTTCCATCCTCTAGCAGCGATTGGCGAGGATGCCCCAGGAGGAAGGGCTGGAAAGGAGGTGGATGGAGGGTTAGTGCAGGACCTGGAGGGGCGAGTGCTATTCGCCAGTCCGGCGAGTTCGGTGCCAGCGGGCATAGGGCAGGCGAGCGCGGCGCAGGTGAGCGCGGCTCAGACGAGCGTGCGCAGGCGAGTGCGGTGCAGGTGAGTGCAGCGCAAGCGGGTGCAGGGCAGGCGAGCACGATCCTGACATGCGCGGCACCCGTAGGAGCGGCTCTGGCGAGTGTGGCTCTCGTAAGCATTGCCCCAGAGAGCTCAAGCCTGGCGAGGGATCTCGGGGGGCGAGTGGAGCAGGAAAGGATGGCAGGTGGAGGAAGCCCCTTCTGCGAGCTGGTGCTTTCTGCACCCATCCCGGAAGGGTTCAGGGAATGGGACAGGGTCTACTACCATGGCAGGGATGACCCAGTCCAGCACCTGCAGTCGTTTGAGGACTCGGTTTCTATCAGGCCGATGTCGGATGCCTTTAAGTGTCAGCTCTTCACCGTCACCCTAAAGGAGAAGGCCAGGGAGTGGTTCCACCAACACCCTGTCGGGTAAATCTACGGGTTTGAGGACTTGCATAGGAGCATCTTGTTACAGTTTTCAACTTCGAAGAAGAGGAAGAAGGACGTCGAGTCCCTCTTCAATGTGAAGCAGGAGCCCAAGGAGACGTTGGCTCACTATGTGGATCGGTTTCAGGAGGAAGTATTGCTCGCCCAGGAGATGCCTGGGTTTACACTTCAGCTCGGCTTCACGTTGGGGCTGAGGGAGAGTTTCTTTAAGATGGGACTGAAGAGAAAGGCCCCCGTCTCCTACGAGGAGTTGATGGAGAGGGTGGGGGAGGAAGTCGAGAGTGAGGAGGCCAATACGGAGCTCACCAGGAGGCTAGAAAAGCTCAGTGAGCCGAAGGTCAAGCAGCAGGAGGTTCGGAGAAGGGAAAAGCCCCGGACCCCAGAGGGGGATGGAAGCATGGCGGGGGGATGCAAGGTCAAGGAAGAGGTTACGCCTCAGGAGGGGGTAACTTCTATGGGGGGACAGGAAGACCCCATCAGTTGGGATGGAGGCAGGGTCCAAGGCCAGTGCCCCCCCCCCCCCCCCCCCCCCACCTCAGTAGGCCATGTCGATCAGGCGAGGAAGAGGAGGAAGAGGAAGGAGAGAAGGAGCAGAAGGAGCAGGAAGGAGAAGGGGAAATTGGGCGGCAGAGGCCGAGAGGGGAGAGGTGACATTGCCATACTGTGACTTCCATGATGAGTAAGTAATAAAATATATGCATTTTTAGTAAAGTTATTAGTATAATTTTAATTAATATTGTAAAATTTCTATGTAAATTAATGAATAAATTGCTTGTTTTATTATTTTCCTTACTAACTTAGTTTTATTTTTGTTTTTGCAGATTTTGGCAATTTTTGTCAAGTCACGCCCTGAGTCACGCCCATGACTACAAGTCACGCCCGTGACCCAAGGGCATGTAATTTTAAAACGCCAACTTCTCAATCTGCGTTCGACGAAAGGCAAGCTGCGTTCGACGAAAGTCAAACTGCGTTCGACGAACGCCCTCTGCACCGGCGTTCGACGAAAGCTCTCCGAGCTGCGTTCGACGAAAGCTCTCCAAGCTGCGTTCGACGAAAGCTCTCTGAGCTGCGTTCGATGAAAGCTCTCCAAGCTGCGTTCGATGAACTCCCTCTGCCCCAGTGTTCGACGAACGGCGTCCAGCGTTCGACGAATCCCTCTCAGCATCCAGCGTTCGACGAACGGTGATCTGCGTTCAACGAACTCTCTCTGTCCAGGGTTTCGAAGAATCCAGCGCACACGCCAGTCGTCACGCCCCAGTTAAAGCAGATATGTGCCGCCCACTGTCACGCCCGTAACACTGCAGGTCACGCCTGTGCGCAGCCATGTTTGACGGCCAAACCTTCCAGAAGACGGCGGATGCGACCCCAAAAGCACACGCAAATGTCACGCCCAAGGGTCACGCCCGTGACCAGAAGACACGCCCGCGACGTAGGGCGTGTAAAACTAAAATTTTGTCTATAAATAGAGGGGCTCAGCTGAAGTAAATTTCATCCAAATTTTGAGTGTTGTAATGTCATTTTGAGTTCTTTGAGTGATTGTGAGTTTTCTTTATGCAATTAAGTTTATGTTCGTTGGTAATTTTTGCCTTTTAGAAATAAAATGTTGTTTTTTTCATTTGGATCATCTTTCTTTTTTATTTATGTTAGTGTGTGTATGCGTATGAGAATAGTTTTATTGCTTTCATAACTTAGTTTATTGCTTTCATAATTTAGGTTTATTGCTTTCATAAAAATAGTTTATTGCTTTATTTATCGCTTTCGTTTAAACGCTTTCTTTCGATTCAGTCTTTTTATTACAAGTAGAGTGCGTGAGTTTATGAGATAGTGTTTTTCTTTTTTGTAACTTAGTTTTATTTCAGTCTTTATATAACTGCTATATACCACCCCCATCTTGAATAAGAGGCTAATTTCCTTTAGCACTTATTTAAGACTGTTGGGACGGATATTATTTCTGCACCTTTATAAGTCTTTTTATTTCTATACCACCCCCATCTTGAATAAGAGGCTAATTTCCATTAGCGCTTGTTTAAGACGGTTGGGACGGATACTATTACTGCTTTTATATAAGTCTTTTTATTTCCCTTTTTATCCGCTTAAATAATTAAACATGTATTTTCTTAATCATGTCATCTCCATTCCGATGAGTGGCTAATTTTCTTTAACGCACGATGTCGAAGAGCATTGGGACACAAAAATAGTTTTTCTAAAAATAAAACATCTCTTTCTAAAATAATTAACGCTTAAGGTTTACCCGAGAATAACGTTGAGTGAAGCCACATAATCGATGTGTGGTTTTCATTTTCATCTCCGTACACTAGTTAGCCGAGAGGCTCGTGCGTACGGACTGATTGCTCACGGGTAAAGAGAAGTGCGCTCTACCCTCGAGAGAGGATGAGATAAGTCTCCCGAATTGGATGTAAAAACCCAATAGCGGGGTTCACAACATAAGGCGAGTATTAAGAAGATTCGATGGTCGAAAATTCATAATCTCAGGTGGGCGTACCCTCGAGAGAGGAGCGTTCATAATTCTGGAACCTCCACGGCCAAGCCGTTTTAATGTTTTAAAAAGTCATCTCTTTTACTTCTAAAAAAGACTATTTTCGTCTCAAGGTAATTCGACATCGGGTGCTAATTTTTATCATCGTTTAGAACTCTAGTTATACCCTTATTATAATTCGTTTTAAAAACCCACACTAAAAACTTATTCCGATAAGATAATAGTTTGTTCCTCAAAGTAGCTTAATTAACACGATCCGCGGAAATATACGACCTCGATATTTCTAAAACAAAATATCATGTGTTACTCACGATAAAGTATACTTGCCTTTATTATATGGTTAGTTCGGATTAAAAAATTAAACAAAAGCTTTTCAAACCAATTTAGTGCAAAACTCTCCTTTGCTATTTTTAAAATCAATAGAATTCGACGTTGTAGCCGAGGTGTAATCGTCAATATTTCGAAAGCAGAAAAAGATCGTTACTTCTATCTTTCGATTGGATAATGTTTAATTTCTCAAAGTAGGAGTACTTGCGAGACTCTTTGGAAACACCCGTCGAAATCTAAACTCGCCATATAAAGGTTAACCAAAACAAAGAAACAAGAAGCAATCCGAATTTTAAATCATCAAGTTTTTGGCGTCGTTGTCGGGGAGAATTAGTGTTGTTACTTGAAACAAGGAATTACTATTACTTTTATCATATATATATTAAAAATATATAATATATATATATATATATCTACAAAAAAAAAAATATATATATATATAAATTATTACAAAAAGCAAAAAATACATATATCATTTTTATTATTAGTATATGACCCGAGGAAACTCCTCGGACGATTCGATTATTCATTTTGACCCCGAAATTGAGCGCACTCTTCACGAGCGCCTCCGACTTCGTGATCAAAACTTAGTCGAATTTCCAGAAGAATCAGTCGGAGATACTTACACTGAACCTATGGCCGATCAAATTCCAGATGTGGCCCCACCACGAACCATGGCATATTATGCCAGGCCAAATCTGGAAGATACCGGATCGAGCATAACACGCCCAACAATGGCTAATAATAATTTTGAAATAAAATCTAGCATCATTCAAATGGTACAACAGTCAGTCCAATTTGACGGTTTGCCAGATGAGAATCCAAACTTACATCTTTTGAATTTTTTGGAAATCTGCGATACTTTCAAAATTAATGGCGTTACTGACGACGTCATTCGTTTACGTTTATTTCCATTTTTGCTGCGGACAAAGGCAAAAGCGTGGTTAACTTCTCTTCCCAAAGGATCCATAACCACGTGGGCCCAATTGACGGAACACTTTTTAACTAAATATTTCCCCCGGTCAAAAACCGCTAAGTTACGTACGGATATCGCCTCTTTCATTCAATATGATTCTGAGTCTCTTTATGAGACTTGGGAGCATTTTAAAGAGTTCCTGCGTAGATGTCCTCATCATGCGCTGCCGTCCTGGCTACAGGTCCAGACGTTTTATAATGGCCTAAATTTTTCCACGCGACAGATGATCGATGCAGCCGCCGGGGGAACATTAAACAACAAAACCCCGGCGGCCGCCCAAGCTCTGTTCGAGGAAATGGCCATGAACGCCTATCAATGGAATGCGCCTAGATCACGCCCTACTAAACCAACTGGAATATATGAAGTGGATGCCACTTCTCACTTAGTCTCTCAAGTCGAAAGGTTAAGTAAGCAAGTGGCGGAGTTGGCTGCTTCCTCCTCCACTCCCGCTTGGCTTAATAATAATAATATTTTTGTCGAAGAAACTGTAGATCACCTAGGCAACCCAGTTGACCCCCCTTCAACCCTAATAACAATCAATATAGTAATAATTATAATCTGGGTTGGAGGAACCACCCAAATTTTTCCTCGAGCAATCCTAATAATGCTCAGAGGCCCCCAAATGTGAACCCGCAAGGATTTCCAAATGGATTTCAGCCTCCACCTCCAAAACCTTCACCGCTAGAAGATATTTTTGCTAAATACGTTGCGTCCACCGAATCAAATATCTGGAATATTACCGGATCGATTAAAACCTTGGAAAATCAGGTAGGACAGCTGGCAAAGATGGTCTCCGAGCGGCCATATGGAGCTCTACCAGGGAACACAGAGCCGAACCCCCGAGAAAATGCCAACGCCATAAACCATCACAGCGGTAAGGAGGTAACCTCACCAAAATGGGTTGAGCCCAAGGTACATGTTTCGACACCGACCCCTCCACCCCCTCTCTCGATAGATAATACAACGAGTATTCCGACTGTGCCAAACATTTTTAGCCCGTCCCTTCCTTATCCCTCGAAAATAAACAACGAGCGGAAGGACGAGCATCATAAAAAATTTCTACAAATTTTAAAACAAATCCATATAAACAATCCTTTCTGCGAGGCACTCACCCAAATGCCGAAATACACAAAATATCTTAAGGAGTTGCTTTCTAATAAAAAGCGACTCGAAGATGTTTCGCGTGTTTCCCTTAAAGCGGAATGCTCGGTTGTCCTCCTTAACAAATTGCTGCCAAAACTGAATGACCCGGGACGATGCTCCATCCCGTGCCTCTTCGGCAATATGTTAATAAAATACGCTCTAGCGGACTTGGGAGCTAGCATCAACTTGATGCCTTTCTCCCTTTTCAAAAAACTTGATTTGTGCATCCCAAGCCCGACTAAAATGAGCATCCAACTCGCGGATCGCTCGGTAAAGTACCCGATAGGGGTAGTGGACGATGTTCTGGTTAAGGTCGACAAGTTTATCTTCCTGGTAGACTTTGTCGTCCTGGACATAGAGGAGGACGCTGAGGTGCCTATCATTCTCAGTCGCCTGTTCCTCACAACCTCCCGCACGTTAATCGATGTTAGTAACGGTCGCCTCCTCCTTCGGATTGGAGACGACGAAGTTACTTTGCGTATAAACCCCTCCATGCGGAACTCACTATCGAATGATGATTCCTACTTTAATTTAGAATCCGCGTTTGAGGATCAATGTTCTTCTCTTTTGGAATTATTATTTTTAATGATAAACGATTCGGATCTGGCAAATCAACCTCCTTTGGATGAATTGCCGCCAGATTCGCCCTTCGAGCCTTTCGGTTCGAAAGAGTTTAAAATCTCCACATCTTATGAAGAACCCCCGGTCTTGGAGCTTAAGCAACTCCCCGACCATTTAAAATATGCTTTTCTAGCCGCGAACTTAAAACTTCCGGTTATAATATCATCTACTTTAACCAATTCGGAAACATCCGAATTGATTGAGGTTTTGTCTAAACATCACCGTGCAATTGCATGGCAAATTTCTGATATCGGGGGAATTAATCCCTCATTCTGCTCCCACAAAATTTTTCTCGAAGAAAACCCCCGCAAAACTATTCAGCCTCAACGACGACTTAACCCGAACATGCGGGAAGTCGTTAAAACTGAAATTATTAAACTCCTCGATGCGGGGGTTATCTATCTTATATCCGACAGTACGTGGGTAAGTCCCATACAAGTCGTCCCTAAAAAAGGCGGTATAATGGTCGTGGCAAACACGAATAATGAATTAATCTCAACTCGTACTGTTACGGGTTGGAGGGTGTGCATCGATTATAGAAAATTAAATGATGCCACCAGAAAAGACCACTTCCCGTTGCCGTTTATTGATCAAATCCTAGAGCGTCTATCTGGTCATCCTTTTTACTGCTTTCTCGATGGTCTCTCGCGATTTTTCCAAATCCCTATTTCCCCCGAGGACCAAGAAAAAACCACTTTTACTTGCCCTTTCGGCACCTTCGCATATCGAAGGATGCCGTTTGGCCTCTGCAATGCGCCAGCTACATTCCAATGATGTATGCTGGCAATATTCAGCGAGCTTGTAGAAGATATAATGGAAGTCTTCATGGATGACTTCTCCGTCTTTGGAAGCTCTTTAAAAAATTGTCTAAAAAATTTAGATAGAGTCCTCCAGCGGTGCGAAGAGACGAACTTAGTCTTGAACTGGGAGAAATGCAATTTTATGGTCCGAGAGGGTTTAGTCCTCGACCATAAAATTTCTTCCAAGGGTATGGAGGTCGATAAGGCCAAAGTCGCTATAATTGAACAACTGCCTGTTCCTTCGAACGTCAAATCTATTCGAAGTTTTCTCGGCCACGCGGGTTTTTATCGGCGGTTTATTCAAGATTTTTCAAAAATAACAAAATCGCTAACTCACCTCCTGGAAAAGGATTCCCCATTTATTTTTGACACGGCCTGCGTAGTGGCATTTAATTTTATAAAAAAAGCAACTTATCAATTCTCCAATTCTGGTGGCGCCAGATTGGTCCCTTCCGTTCGAGATTATGTGCGACGCGAGCGATATCGCGGTAGGAGCCATCTTAGGCCAACACGTAAGTAAATATTTTCATCCAATATATTACGCTTCTCGCACACTCAATGCCGCACAGGCTAACTATACAACGACGAAAAAGGAACTTCTTGCCGTCGTCTTTGCATTTGATAAATTCAGGCCTTGCGTATCACTTTCACGCGTAATCATTTTCACTGATCACTCCGCCCTAAAATATCTTTTGGCCAAAGTTGATGCCAAACCCCGCTTGCTTCGGTGGATCCTCCTTTTACAGGAATTTGACTTAGAGATCCGTGATAAGAAGGGGGCTAAAAATTTAGCAGCCGACCACCTCTCACGTTTAGAACAACCCTTCGCGGAAGCGCTCGTCGAACCCGAAATAGACGATCAATTTCCTGAAGAGCGCCTTTTAATTTTAAATAATATAAAAACTTATTCCACCCCTTGGTTCGCAGATTATGCGAACTATCTAGTCGCACGGGTCCTTCCAAAAGATTTTTCAACTCAGCAAAAGAAGAAATTCTTTTCTGATTTGAAAAACTACTTTTGGGAGGACCCCTTTCTCTTTCGAGTATGCGCAGACCAAGAGGTGCGAAGATGTGTTTTAAGCGAGGAGGGTGCACAAATTTTGCGACACTGCCACGAGGGGCCGGCTGGAGGGCATTATCAAGCCAACCGGACCGCGCGGAAAGCGTTGGAGGCGGGCTTTTATTGGCCCACTCTCTTTAAGGATGCTCACACTTTTGTGAGTAAATGCGATAGCTGCCAGCGGTCGGGTAACATCTCTCGTCGTGACGAGATGCCCATAAACCTTTTTCTCGAGTGCGAAATCTTCGATCTGTGGGGCATCGATTTGTAGGCCCCCTACCTTCTTCTTTTAATAATCGTTATATTTTAGTGGCGGTTGACTACGTATCTAGTTGGGCGGAAGCACAAGCTTTGCCCACCAATGATGCGCGAGTCGTCGTCCATTTTCTAAAAAAATTATTTTCTCGCTTTGGCACGCCCCGTGCAATAGTAAGTTATAGGGGTACGCACTTCTGCAATGCCCAATTTTCAAAAACATTATCTAAATACGGCGTCATGCATAAGCTCGCCACCGCCTATCACCCCCAAACAAGCGGCCAAGTAGAGGTAGTAAATCGCGAGATTAAATGCATTTTGGAGAAAACCGTTTCTTTAAATAGGAAAGATTGGTTCGTCAAACTCGACGACGCATTGTGGGCATATCGTACGGCATACAAGACCGCTATCGGTTGTACGCCCTATCGATTAGTCTACGGCAAAGCGTGCCATTTACCGGTAGAGTTAGAGCACCGCGCTTTTTGGGCTTTAAAATTTTTAAATCTCCATTCGAACTTATCCTCCGAGAATAGGAAATTCAAACTAAATGAACTCGATGATGGGGTGCGAATGCTTATGAGAGTAATAAATTTTATAAGGAGCGTTCTAAGTTCTACCATGATCGCAAAATAAAATTTCCCAAAACATTTGCGCCGGGCGATCTTGTCCTTCTTTATAATTCACGCCTTTGTCTTTTTCCGGCGTAAGTTGAATTCCCGATGGTCCGGCCCCTTTAAGGTTAAAGAGGTTTGGCCGTATGGGACCGTTCTTATCTCTCACCCCGAAAGAGGGGAATTTAAAGTAAACGAGCATCGTTTAAAACTTTATCTTGCGGGCGATCCAGTGGACGAAAATACCGAATCCTTAACCCTCCCCAACTTATAATCTCACCACGCCAAATGCGTCAAGCTATGCGACGATAAACAAAGCGCTTGTGGGAGGCACCCCATATTTATCTAACCTTTTATTATGCTTTGTTCTTTTTTCTTTTGCAGGGTTTCTTACGGCCCCGCCAACTTTAATTCAGGGAAGCCTTTTTGCTCCCCCTTTCCTTTTGTATATATTGTAATGTTATTTTCTCTTCTTCATACTTACATTACAACATTGGGGACAATGCTGGTTTTAAGTATGCGGGTGTTTTACCGTTTTCATTTAAACAAACAAAATTTTTTCAAAAAAAAATGTTTTATTTTATCTTGCCTACTTTTGTAAATATAAGTAAAAAATGTTTTATTTTATCTTGCCTACTTTTGTAAATATAAGCTTGGAAAAAAAACAAAAAAATAAAAAAAAAAAACAAAAGAAATTTTTTTTTAGAAAAAAAAACATAAAATGTTACAAAAAAAATTGTTTTAAAACAATGCTTTAGAAAAAAAATGTTACAAAAAAGAAATCAAAAACATGTTTTCCCTTTTTTGTTTCGTAGAACAAAAAAAATGCAAAAATCCAAAAAAATTAATAAACCCAACTTTACTTTTATTCTTAAAGCATTTAGTTTCGAGAGTATATGTTTGTGGATTTTCATAATTGCTAGTTTTACTATTTGTTTGTTTATCTAAGATCGATAGATTTAAACATTCGGGGTTAAGTTTTAAAGAATTTCTTGTGTTTTTAATTTAAAAAGAGGCTTTGTTTTCAAGCACTACTTCTACTAGCTAAAATAGAGACATGTGTATTATGTTGGCAAAACAACTTTAGACTGCAATTATCCCTACTTTATGTCTTTAGGAATCTAGGAATATTCAAATTACTAAGGTTGCTCTCAAAACTTTTTTTATTATTCTAGAATTTCTCTTGAAAACCCCTTGTATACACAAATTTAGCATGACAAATAAAAAGAAAAAAAGATCTTATGTCAATGGGAATAAAAAAAATTCTGTAAACATAGGCACCCAATATTTGTTAAAAGAGATCCTATGTCAATGGGAATTAAAAATTCCGTAAACACAGACATTGGGTTAATTAAAAAGGTCAATTTTCCCTCGTAAACCAACGATGGGAGTCAAAGGAAACTATAAAAGAGGGGTGAGAGGATAAAATTCATCACCCCTAATTCAAGTACTCTTCTTTTTGCCAAGGCTTTTTACCCATACTCCCTTAACCAAATTATTGTTTCTTGTTTTAATTCAAAAAATCATTTGAGAGCATATTTAGTAATTTATATTTTTCCTTCATGTTTCTTTAAACAAAGGTTATTATAATTTCGATCTAAACTCGTTTACTAATGATTGCAATTTTGTTTGCTATTTGGTTAATTAAGAAGTCTTTTGGCTAAGACATTTCTTTCTACTTTAATCATTTGCATAATTTAGGACTTAACTCTTATTACCCCGAATTTTTATTTTTCAGTCTCTTATGATTAAAATAAAACGATAGCTAAAAATTAGAACTTATGTTAATCCCGTATAGATCTCTCTTACTTTTGCTCTGGAATAGCAAAAGCTTAAGTATGGGGGTATTTGATAAGTAATAAAATATATGCATTTTTAGTATAGTTATTAGTATATTTTTAATTAATATTATAAATTTTCTATGTAAATTAATGAATAAATTGCTTGTTTCATTATTTTCCTTAGTAACTTAGTTTTATTTTTGTTTTTGCAGATTTTGGCCATTTTTGTCAAGTCACGCCCTGAGTCACGCCCGTGACCCAAGGGCGTGTAATTTAAAATGCCAACTTCTCAATCTGCGTTCGACGAAAGTCAAGCTGCGTTCAACGAAAGTCGAACTGCGTTCGACGAACGCCCTCTGCCCTTGCGTTCGACGAAAGCTCTCCGAGATGCGTTCGACGAAAGCTCTCCGAGCTGCGTTCAACGAAAGCTCTCTGAGCTGCGTTCGACGAAAGCTCTCTAAGCTGCGTTCGACGAACTACCTCTGCCCCAGTGTTCGACGAACGGCATCTAGCGTTCGACGAATGGCGTCCAGCGTTCGACGAATCCCTCTCAGCATCCAGTGTTCGATGAATGACGATCTGCATTCGATGAACTCTCTCTGTCCAGGCGTTCGAAGAATCCAACGCACACGCCAGCCGTCACGCCCCAGTTAAAGCAGATATGTGCCGCCCACTGTCACGCCCGTGACACTGTAGGTAACGCCCGTGTGCAGCCATATTTGACGGCCAAACCTTCTAGAAGACGGCGGATGCGACCCCTAAAGCACGCGCAAATGTCACGCCCCAGTGTCACGCCCGTGACCAGAAGACACGCCCGTGATGTAGGGCGTGTAAAACTAAAATTTTGCCTATAAATAGAGGGGCTCGGCTGAAGTAAATTTCATCCAAATTTTGAGTGTTGTAATGTCATTTTGAGTTCTTTGAGTGATTATGAGTTTTCTTTATGCAATTAAGTTAATGTTCATTTGTAATTTTCGCCTTTTAGAAATAAAATATTGTTTTCTCATTTGGATCATCTTCCTTTTTTATTTATGTTAGTGTGTGTGTGTGTGTATGAGAATAGTTTTTTTGCTTTCATAACTTAGTTTATTGCTTTCATAATTTAGGTTTATTGCTTTCACAAAAATAGTTTATCGCTTTATTTATCACTTTCGTTTAAACACTTTCTTTCGATTCAGTCTTTTTATTACAAGTAGAGTGCGTAAGTTTATGAGATAGTGTTTTTCTTTTTTGTAACTTAGTTTTATTTCAGTCTTTATATAACTGCTATATACCACCCCCATCTTGAATAAGAGGCTAATTTCCTTTAGCACTTATTTAAGATGGTTGGGACGGATATTATTTCTGCACCTTTATAAGTCTTTTAATTTCTATGCCACCCCCATCTTGAATAAGAGGCTGATTTCCTTTAGCGCTTGTTTAAGACGGTTGGGACGGATACTATTACTGCTTTTATATAAGTCTTTTTATTTCCCTTTTTATCCGCTTATATCCACTTAAATAATTAAACATGTATTTTCGTAATCAGGTCGTCTCCATTCCGATGATTGGCTAATTTCCTTTAGCGCACGATGTCGAAGAGCATTGGGACACAAAAATAGTTTTTCTAAAAATAAAACATCTCTTTCTAAAATAATTAACGCTTAAGGTTTACCCGAGAATAACGTTGAGTGAAGCCACATAATCGATGTGTGGTTTTCATTTTCGTCTCCGTACACTAGTTAGCCGAGAGGCTCGTGCGTACGGACTGATCGCTCACGGGTAAAGAGAAGTGCGCTCTACCCTCGAGAGAGGATGAGGTAAGTCTCCCGAATTGGAAGTAAAAACCCAATAGCGGGGTTCACAACATAAGGCGAGTATTAAGAAGATTCGATGGTCGAAAATTCATAATCTCAGGTGGGCGTACCCTCGAGAGAGGAGCGTTCATAATTATGGAACCTCCACAGCCAAGTCGTTTTAATGTTTTAAAAAGTAATCTCTTTTACTTCTAAAAAAGACTATTTTCATCTCAAGGTAATTCGACATCGGGTGCTAATTTTTATCATCGTTTAGAACTCTAGTTATACGCTTATTACAATTCGCTTTTAAAAACCCACAATAAAAACTTATTCCGATAAGATAATAGTGTGTTCCTCAAAGTAGCTTAATCAACACGATCCGCGAAAATATACGACCTCGATATTTTCTAAAACAAAATATCCTGTATTACTCATGAT
This sequence comes from Dactylorhiza incarnata, assembly GCA_033032865.1. Taxonomy (NCBI): domain Eukaryota; kingdom Viridiplantae; phylum Streptophyta; class Magnoliopsida; order Asparagales; family Orchidaceae; genus Dactylorhiza; species Dactylorhiza incarnata. The sequence continues at coordinate 18,924,187 of JAWHQI010000001.1, read as the reverse complement.
AAGGTATACTTGCCTTTATTATATGGTTAGTTCGTATTAAAAAATTAAACAAAAGCTTTTCAAATCAATTTAGTGCAAAACTCTCCTTTGCTATTTTTAAAATCAATAGAATTCGACGTTGTAGCCGAGGTGTAATTGTCAATGTTTCGAAAGCAGAAAAAGACCGTTACTTTTATCTTTTGATAGGATAACGTTTAATTTCTCAAAGTAGGAGTACTTGCGAGACTCTTTGGAAACACCCGTCGAAATCTAAACTCGCCATATAAAGGTTAACCAAAACAAAGAAACAAGAAGCAATCCGAATTTTAAATCATCAATGAGGAAGGTCACGCAATGGCCACTTGCCCAGAGTTCTTGGAGACAAAGAGGGCTAGAATGCCGACGCCGCGGTAGCCGCAGCAGGTGATGATCGAGGAGGTCCTTCCTCGGGACAACGAGGAGGAGAGGTGTGAGGATAGGGCCGATGTGGGGACCCGAGGAGGGATCAGAGTGATCCACGGGGAAGTATGGGTAGAGGCAACCCGCAAGGCGAGCCTCCATACCATCTACCGCCGGAGCGTGGCTTCGACATCCACAGCCCCACCCCCAGCAGAAAAAACACTTTCTCTCAAAGGGACATGCCGGGTCTTGAGGATCCTTTCTGCGACGCATTGGTCATCCAGACCGCCATCGAGAACTTCACGGTGTCCCGGATTCTCGTGGACAACGGAAGCTCTGTAAACGTCATCTTCAAGAAGGCGTTCGATGAGATGAAGGTGGAAGCCAAATGGGTGTTGGCCTCGGATGGACCATTGTTCGGGTTCTCCGGAGAGAGGAAGGAGGTAGAGGGGGGAGTGGGGCACCATATGGTCCTGGGTGGGCAATCTCGGAATTGCCGCTTTGTCATAGTGGATGACCCCAGCAGCTATAGTGCCATCTTCGGACGACCACTAATCAGTGCTTTCTACCGTGTCCCCTCCACCTTCCACCAATGTCTCAAATTCAGCTCGAGAGGAGTCCAGATTCGGGTAAGAGGGGATCCGAATGTAGCAAGACAGTGCTACATGACGGCAGTGAATACCATCTCCTGGATAGCCGAAGTGGAGAAATGGGATCAGGAGGTGGGAGAGCGGGCGGGTCTCAGAGAGGCAGAGGAGCAGATGGGAGAAGGAGAGGAGGAGAAGGAATAGGTAGAAGGTCGAGCCGAGGAGCGAGGGGCGGAAGAGGTGATGAAGGTTCAGGGGGGGATAAGGAGAAGGAAAGGTCAAAGTGCCAACTTGCGACGAGGAGAAGGAAGAAGGTTGGGGAGAGCAGTCCTGGCTGGAAGCCATGGAGGAGGTCATGGAGCTTGAGGTCACCACCCAGGCTGGGGTGGTGTAGAAGGTCCACATCAGCGGAGAGCTCCGCCTGGAGGAGTAGAAGCAGATCCTGGCCTGCGTCCAGGAAAATGTCGATGTCTTCGCCTGGAGTGCCGCGGAGATGCCCGAGATTGATGCGGATGTGGCTTGCCATCGTCTCAATCTCGACCTAGGCACCCGCCCCATCCGTCAAAAGAAGAGGGCCACATCAGATAAGCTGGAGGGGCCCATCCGAGAGGAGGTGGGTAAGCTCCTATAGGTGGGTTTTGTATCGGAGATCCAGTATCCAGGCTGGGTCTCCAATATGGTGATGGTAAGAAAGGGAGGAGGTAAGTGGAGGATGTGTATCGATTTTTCTTTACTTAATAAATCATGCCCTAAGGATTGCTACCCCTTGCCTAGAATCGACGCGCTGGTTGATTCAGCCATCGGTTTCCCTGTTATGTCTTTTTTAGATGCTTTTTCAGGTTATCATCAGATCCGAATGACCCCCCCCCCCCCCCCCCCCCCCCCCCCCCCCCCCCCCCCCCCCCCCCCCCGACATCAAAGATGTATCCTTCATCGCAGGGGATGGGTGCTATTGTTATAAGATGACGCCCTTTGGGCTCAAGAATGCAGGGGCCACGTACCAACAAATGATGGACAGGGTCTTCCGAGAGCAGAAGGTGTTAAATTTTTTGATTTGAATCGTTTAGGAGTAAGCAGGAGTTGCATCAACTGAGTTAAAGCCAAACAACCACAATGCCACACATCAACACAAGAAACTTTATTGAAACACAAACTTCATTTACAGTGCGAGGTATACATGGTGAGACAAGATTCATCAGAATCACGGAGATGAGAAGAACAAAACACACCAAAACAAATCTGGCGGCTAGACAAGCTGAGACTGCACAGACCGCCAGCACTGCAAGACCGCACCTCAGACCGCACGAACTGGAGCTTTATTGGAATGAAGAACTGAAGCTGTCGCCATACCGCAACTCAGATCGCCTAACCGCTGAAGGTCGCCTGATCGCTGAGCTCGCTGCGAACAGCACAAGAACGAACATAAACCAGTTCGCAGACTGACCGCTGCCGAAAATCACCAAGGAAGAAGACCGCAACCTGCTGACCGCAAAGATGCAAACACAACAAACAGTCAACTCGCTTCCAGACCGCCCGACCTCAAAGTGAGACCGCACGAATTAACCCAGGCTCAGTTCTTACAGTTCTCATCTTTTAATGACGGGCTAAGCACCCCTATTTATAGGCGGGTAGACGGATGTCGTCACCGCACAAACTGGGATACAGTCACCACTCGTCAGATCGCCAGTGGTCTCATAAGGCAGACCGCGCGACCACACTACTTGGACGATTATTCGACCAAGACATAGATCAGCAGACAAGTCGCGCACAGGTCGCGCGAACACGAGACCGCGCACAAGCTGCGCGGTCACAAAGGTACTCCTTCCTTAGACCACCAGGAGAAAAATAGGAACCATCTGGCTGACTTAGAATAAGTTGCCAGATCGCCAAGCACAACCCGCCCGGACAGGCGGTCACACATAGGAACAGACCGCCCGGTCTTCCAACAAAGAAGACAGGCCAACCAGCAGACCAACTCGGGAACAGACCGCAGCTACAAAGAACAAATCGGCAGAACCAGCAGACCGCCAGAACAAACCGGCAGAGCCAGACTGGCAGAATACAAGCACAAACCGCGCGGACTCGGCGGTCTCCCAAAATCAGACCGCCCAGTCTCCTCCACTTCACTTCAAAAAATTCAACACTCCCCCTTGTAGTGGGAAGTGGAGACTAGCCCGAGTAAACTCCGCAACCGTGTAAATGGTCCCTTCGCTAGCGGCTTTGTGAAGATGTCTGCGACATTGTCTGCACTCCGAACATGCTCGACCATAAGAGATCCTCCCAACACCTTTTCATGAATGAAATGGTGCTCAATCTCAATATGTTTGGTCCTCGCGTGACAGACTGGATTATTAACCAGCTTGAGAGCACTCTCATTGTCCCCGCGTAGTATAGTGGGACATCGAACCTCCTCATGAATGTCCTCCACCAACCTCCCGAGCCAAACAGCTTCATGAGCTGCCAAGGCCGAAGCCTTGTATTCCGCTTCTGTGGTAGATACAGAAACTGAGTCCTGCTTTTTGCTGCACCAAGAGATAGCTGTGGGGCCCGTCATAAAGACATAACCAGACGTTGATCTCCGATCATCCATGTCTCCCCCGTAGTCAACATCCATGTATCCATGCAACTCCAAGCTTGACCCTCTCCTAAATAGGAGACCCAAATCAGAGGTCGACTTCACATATTTCAAAATCCCTTTTGTCGCCAGAAGATGAGGCTTCCGTGGCTCCGCCATGTACCGACTCACTTTGCCAACTGCATAAGCAATATCAGGCCTCGTGATGGTCAAGTAAATCAAGCTCCCAACCAGAGCTCAGAACACCAACGGATCAGATAGAACTCTTCCCTCATCCTTCCGAAGTTTATGATGCTGTTCCAGAGGTATAGAGCTGCTCTTCCCTTATTCCATGCTGAATCGTAGAACGATCCGCTCTGCATACCGTTCCTGAGAAACGAGCACTCTGCTCTCCCGCCTCTAGATCTCGAGTCCAAGGAAATGGTGAAGCTCCCCCAGATCCTTCATCTCGAACCTGATAGCAAGCTCAGCTCTCAGCCTTGCTACCGCCTCCTTCGAGTTCCCGGTGACAATCATGTCATCCACATACAGCAGTACAATAACCCGAAGCGCCCCCTCATTCTTGACAAACAAGCTAGAATCAGAGTCTGAAGCAAAGAACCCGCAGAATAAGAGATACTCCGCGATCTTTCCATACCACGCCCGAGGCGCTTGCTTCAACCCATATAAGGCCTTCTTCAGTTTGCAGACGCAGTCCGGACACTCCTCCGAGATGAAACCTGGTGGCTGGATAATGAAGATATCCTTGTCAATCTCTCCGTATAAGAAAGCATTCTTAACATCAAACATGAGGTGAAGCTCACCATGTTTCCTCCTGTGTATCGATCTGGTGGCTTGATAGTCCTCTTTGACCTCCTAAGAGGTTGCACCTGACTAACCACCTCCTCAGCTGCTTCTTCTGTGCAAGCTCCTCTTCCAGACGAACTTGGAGCATCTCTCCCCCTGCTTCCAGAACTTGAAGCCTCCATCTCAGAGCTTGACACAGCTGGAGCTCCTGGTGAAACAGGCAACTCCATTGGAAGACTTCCCGCAGCTTTCCCTACTTCATCAACTCTGCTCTCCGGTAGTTCAACTCCTGAACTCCCCTTGTAGGAAGTCACTTCATCGAACACCACATCCCGAGATACCACTAATCTCCATGTCTCAGGATCCATGCACCTCCATCCTTTCTTCCGCTCATCATATCCAACAAAGACTAGCTTCCTAGGTTTTGCATCTAGCTTTGTCCGAAGAGCATCAGGAATATGCACATAGCAGGTTGACCCGAACACCCGAAGGTGAGCAACACTCGGTTTCTCCTTGAACATCAGTTCGTGAGGGGTCTTCATGTTGATAGGACTTAGAGGCATTTTGTTGATGACGTAAGCCGCACAAGACATTCCCTCCGCCCAAAAGGACTTTGGGATACTCTTGGCATGAAGCCAGCATTTGCAGGTTTCCGTTAGATGACGGATCTTCCTCTCCACAATGCCATTCTGCTGTGGAGTATGGGCACAAGTGAGCTCTCTCCGAACGTCGTGTTTCCTGCAAGAACTTGAGAACTCACCAGAGGTGAACTCCCCACCATTATCAGTTCTCAATTTTTTCACCCGCTGGCCTAACCGACCATCCACCAGCTCCTTGAACTCCACAAACTTCGCAAAGGATTCCGACTTCTCTTTCAAAAAATACACCCAGACATATCTGGTGTAATCGTCAATCAACACCAACATATATCTATTGCCTCCAAGGCTTGGGGTGGCTGTCGGTCCCATCAAATCACCGTGGATGCACTCCAACGGCGCTTTGCATCTAGTTTGCGATTTATCAAATGGAAGTCGATGAGACTTACCAAACTGACATCCAGCACAAACATGATCGTCTCCATAAGAGGACAAGCTAGGTAAGCCCTTGACAAGGCCCCTTACCGTCATAGCCTTCAATTTGTCCATGCCAACATGCCCCAACCTTTCATGCCAGATAGCCGCGCTATCGTTGGTCTTCATCTTATCAACATAGGTACTTGTCGATAACACGAACAAGTCCTTCACCCTCTTTCCAATATGGATAACATCTCCCTTGATCTCCGATTGAGTTTTAAGAAACTTCACTTCTGTTGGGCAAAACAGAACGTGATAATCGGCATCGACCGCATTGGTCACAGAGAAGAGATTCTTCTTCATACCAGACACGTGATAAACACTCCTCAAAGTGAGTGGACCCTTATCACTGCTCAGTGAGACAACACCTTCTTGTTCGAAAGCATGAACAGAATTATCTGCCGTAATGATAACATCGTTACCTGAGTAAGGCGCCAAAGAAGAGAACTTTGATTCATCCCCGGTGAGATGATGTCCACACCCTGAATCAACAATCCAATCCTCTTCGAAGTTGATGGCAGCCAAGGCTTTAACGGGCATCGCCGTCATATTAGCCGTAAAGGCTCCTCCCCATCCAGCTTCATCAGACTTTGGCTTCTCCTTCTCCGCTACATGTCCCGACTGAAGATTAACCCGACAATCCTTCTTGAAGTGGCCGGTCTTATTACACCTGAAGCACCTTGGTCCATCTCCCTTCTTCTTCCCATCAGACTTGGGAACATAACCCCTATCCTGCTGACCTGAAGTAGAGCGTCCATCATAACCCGGCTTCTTCTTCTCCCACTTCTTCTTCTTCTTCTTACCAGAGAACAACACATCACTATCTCCCCCAGAGATAGAAGTCCCCGCCATCTGTCTTGCCAAACTTTCTTACGACGCAAGTAAGTTCTCCAGCTCCAACAGAGATGGTTGATTTGCCCAACCTTGAACTGAAGTCACAAAGGCAAGATACTCCTTCCGCGACTCGCGGATGATATGCCTCTTCAGTTTTGCCTCCGAGATGGGCTCATCAGGGTCCAAAGCAGAAATCTCTGCTGTGAGGTTCTTCATTTTGAGAAAGAAGGTAGAAATAGAAAGATCGCCTTGAGAGGCCTTCGCCAACTCATTTTCAAGAAACTGTAGACGAGCTACATTCTTCTTATTAAACAACCCGTCCAAAGACGTCCAAATTTCAGCAACAGATTTACATCCAATGATGTGATCAAACAGCTCCGGTGAGATAGCCCTCTTAAGAGTGAACTCTGCCTTAGCATTCGTCCTCCTCCAAAGTCTCACCTCTGCCATATTATCTCCTGCTAGAAACACCTCTTGTGTGTCTTCTCCTCCAACTATCTCCCATAGATCCTCGCCAAGTAAATAGCTCTCCATACACGACCTCCATTTCTTATAGTTAGTCGATGTAAGGAGTTTAATACCAAGCCCTCTTGTGAATCCGCCTTCCATGGCAATCTATGTGGTCTCTTCTTCACAAAGACGATGGCAACTCAAGTTGATCACTGCTTATCCACTCCAACAACCTCGCTTTAATACCTTGTTAAAATTTTTGATTTGAATCGTTTAGGAGTAAGCAGGAGTTGCGTCAACTGAGTTAAAGCCAAACAACCACAATGCCACACAGCAACACAAGAAAATTTATTTAAACACAAACTTCATTTACAGTGCGAGGTATACATGGCGAGACATGATTCATCAGAATCACGGAAACGAGAAGAACAAAACACACCAAAACAAATCTTGCGGCTAGACAAGCTGATACCCCACAGACCGCTCGACTCCAGAAGTCGCCCGGCTTGACCTGAGACCACGCAAACAGAAACCGGACAGACCGCCAGCACTGCAAGACCGCACCTCAGACCGCACGAACTGGAGATTTATTGGAACGAAGAACCGAAGCTGTCGCTAGACCGCAACTCATATCGCCTAACCGCTGAAGGTTGCCTGATCGTTGAGCTCGCTGCGAACAACACAAGAACAAACATAAACCAGTTCGCAGACTGACCACTGCCAAACTGTTTATTTAGGCCACTGGGAATCACCAAGGAAGAAGACCGCAACCTGCTGACCGCAAACCTGCGAACACAACAAACAGTCAACTCGCTTCCAGACCGCCCGACCTCAAAGTGAGACTGCACGAATTAACCCAGGCTCAGTTCTTACAGTTCTCATCTTTTAATGATAGGCCAAGCACCCCTATTTATAGGCGGGTAGACGGATGTCGTCACCGCACAAACCAGGATACAGTCACCACCCGTCAGATAGCCAGCAGTCTCATAAGGCAGACCGCGCGACCACACTACTTGGACGATTATGCAACCAAGACATAGATCAGCAGACAAGTCGCGCACAGGTCACGCAAACACGAGACCGCGCACAAGCCGTGCGGTCACAAAGGTACTCCTTCCTTAGACCACCAGGAGCAAACCAGGAACCATCTGGCCGACTTAGAACAAGTCGCCAGATCGCCAAGCACAACCCGCCCAGACAGGCGGTCATACATAGGAACAGACCGCCCGGTCTTCCAACAAAGAAGACAGGCCAACCAGCAGACCAACTAGGGAACAGACTGCAGCTACAAAGAACAAACTGGCAGAACCAGCAGACCACCAGAACAAACCGACAGAGCCAGACTAGCAGAATACAAGCACAAACCACGCGGACTCGGCGGTCTCCCAAAATCAGACCGCCCAGTCTCCTCCACTTCACTTCAAAAATATATAACAGAAGGGAAGAAACCTTGAGGTCTATGTTGATGACCTCGTGATAAAGAGCCGGGACCTCAAGTATCACCTTCAAGACCTTCAAGAGACCTTTGGGACATTGCGGAAGTACAAGATGAAACTTAACCCCCTAAAGTGTGTCTTTGGGGCTAGCAGGGGAAAGTTTCTGGGTCACTTGTTCACCCCAGCAGGGGTGGAGCCTAACCCAGATAAGGTTAAAGCAATCTTGGAGTTGGGGTCGCCATGAAACGTGAAGGAGGTTCAGCACCTCATGGGAAAATTGGCCAGACTCAGCAGTTTCCACTGCAAGGCGGGTGATAAGTGCGCACCTTTCTTCAAGATGCTACGGGGAAACTAGAAGTTTGAATGGACCTCGGAATGTGTGGAAGCTTTTCAAGCATTGAAAGGGCAACTCACCCAGACTCCCCTACTCCAGGGACCAAGGCAAGGGGAGGATCTATCCCTATACTTGGGGGTAGGATCTGAGGTAGTAAGTTCGGTATTGGTCCAGGAAGAAGGGAGGAGGCAGTTCCCCATCTACTACGTTAGCTGAGTGCTGAGGAAGGCGGAGCTCCGATACCCAATTTTGGAGAAGATGGCTTTCTCATTGGTGGTATCAGCTCGGAAGCTCAGGCCATACTTCCAAGCACACTCAATCGAAGTAGTGACCGACCACCCGCTTCGCAAAGTCATGGAAGGGGTGGAGCATTCGGGGAGGCTAGCAAAATGGTCTGTAGAGATGAGTGAGTTCGACATCGCATTTGTGCCTAGGATGTCAATCAAGGCACAAGCGGTGACGCACTTTATGGCGGATTACTCAACTGAAGTGGGGGAGCATGAATCACCTCCCATGGTGGAATGGAAGATGCTAGTGGATGGTGCGTAAGTGAAGCAATCCTATGTAGGAGGAATCATCCTAATAAGCCCCCAAGGGACAAAGATTGAGCAAGACTTGAGCATCCAGTTCCCAATTACCAACAACCAGGCCGAGTACGAAGCCGTGATAGTGGGCCTGCGGCTGGCCAGGGAGCTGGGAGTGCAGGACGTGGAGGTCTCAACGGACTCCATGGTGGTGGCATGCCAAATTAGGGGGGAATTTGAAGCAAGGGAGCCTACCCTCCAACGCTACCAGGAGAAGGTCAAGGAGGTCATCGGTCAATTTTGCACTTTCTCCATCAAGCATGTGCCGAGGGAGGAAAGTACCGCGGCTGACCTCCTAGCCAAGTTTGGCCCTCGAGTCGGAGGGATAGTATCAGAACTCTTCCGACCTTCCATCGAGGAAGGGGAGCTGATGGAGGTGGAACATTGAGCATCATGGATGGATCCCTTCGTCACCTTCCTGGCATCGGGAAAGTTCCCTGAAGGGGGCGTGGATAAACGACACTTCAGGTACAAGTCGGCTTATTAGTCCTTACATGCAGGAGGACTATATAGGAAAACACTATCCGGGCTCCTGGCTCGTTGTGTGTCAGAGGGGAGGTCCCGAGAGTCCTCGAAGAAATCCACTCGGGGGAATGCGGCAGTCACTCCGGGAGCCGGACTCTAGAGGGAAGAGTGTTGATGCAAGGTTATTTTTGGCCTACCCTCAGCAAGGATGTGACAAAATTCACAAGGAAGTGTTCCAAATGTCAGCTCTATGCTCCACTCCAACTTCTCCCAGCTCAAAGGCTCCGGACTATCACAGCTCCGTGGCCCTTCGCTATATGGGGTTTGGACCTGGTAGGTCCCTTTCCGCAAGCTAGCGGCCAACGGAAGTTCCTATTGGTAATGATAGATTATTTCTCCAAGTGGGTAGAAGTGAAAGCACTGGCCAAGGTAATGTCCCAAGTGGTAAGGAATTTTGTATGGGGTGAGATAATTTGCAGGCATGAGCTCCCACTTGCCATAGTAACGGAGAATGGACCACAATTTGCCAGCGAAGTGTTTGTTAGCTTCTGCACCCAACTCAGCATAGACCTCAGTTTCGCGTCGGTCCACCACCCGAGGAGTAACGGTCAGGTGGAAGCAACAAACGAGATAATTATCAACCTGCTGAAGAAGAAAGTCTAGAATCTCAGGGGAAACTGGGTAGAGCAGCTGCCCTCGATCCTGTGGCCCTTGAGGACTACTTCAAACACGGCCACAGGGGAGACCCCCTTCAAACTGTCTCAAGGGTCCGAGGCCATCCTCCCGATAGAATTTGAATTAAAAACCCCAGGGTGATCACCGCGGGTGAAGGGGATGAAGAATGGCTAATAGAAAATGATGCAAAGCAAAGGTTGTCCCTGGACCTGGTAGAAGAGCTCCGAGACCTCGCTAATGTTCGACAGGAGGAAGTCAAGAGGCGGAAGGCCCGGTACTTTGATCAACATATCAGAATAAAATAATTCGAGAAAGGACACTTGGTCCTGAAGAAGGTAGATGCGGCAGGGAGGTAGGTAAGTTAGAGCCCAATTGGGAGGGACTTTACATTGTAAGTGAAGTGCTCAAGTCTGGGGGGTACTGCCTCCAGGATGTGGAAGGGGTATCTCTCGGCCGAGCCAGGAGTGGGGATGATTTGAAGAGATTTTATTCTTAGCAATTTTTTGTAACTGACTTTTGTATGTTTCCTTCTCAATACATATATTTTGAAGTAGTTTTTGAGCAAGTAACAAGTCCTTTGGCGCTGGAATTCCCCAGATCGATTCCGCTGCCGGGCTCTCATAGATGGTGGGTGGGTTGATCTCTGGAGAGGCTAGCAAGCAGCAAGTCCTTTGGTGCTGGAATGCCCCAGATCGATTCTGCTGCCGGGCTCTCATAGACGGTGGGTCAGGTTGATCTCTGGAGAGGCTGACAAGTAACAAGTCCTTCGGTGCTGGAATACCCCAGATCAATTCTGCTGCCGGGCTCTTATAGATGGTGGGTCAGGTTGTTCTCTGGAGAGGCTGGCAAGGTAGCGAGTGTTGGTGCCAGAGTGACCCGGATGATTCCGCTGCCGGGCCCTTACTAGCTGGTGGGGTAAATCAGTCTCAAGGACCAGCTAGCAAGTTATTCATGCTAAGGCACTCAGCTCACAAAATTCTCTCAAGGCCTATGCGAGGCGAGCCCTGAGGCTTGCTCTCATAACAACAAAAGCCCACGGTGGATGAAAAACACCTAAGTCCGAGGATAAAAGCAGGGCAGTGGAGTATGGTGTTCGCAAAGCTTGCCGAGTCGGGACCTAGCTAGCAAAGACACTTAGAAAATTCTGGTGGCATACGCAAAATCCTCAAGCCGGAGGGGTCCATTGACGGGGGGTCAGCGTGTAGCGCTGGAAGCTCGCGAAGCAGGCCAAACTTCTCCAAGATGTGGGGGTAGAACAGGTTTACCGAGCGAGGCTTCTAAGCTAAAGAAGCTAAGTGAACGTTGTATTGACAATGTGCGAGTGCGAGCCCGACTGAACGTAGAAATGCGGAAACAAAGGCGTGTAGATGCGAGCATATTAGGGCAAGTGTGGAAAAATACACTCGCGCGAGCATGAATACAGGTGTGAGTGTGAATAATGAAATAAAAAGGAAATGACATTCACAAGATATACAAAATATTTCTATATCATTGATCAAAAGGATTTACAGTCAACGACGAACTCGCCGACCAAAACAAAAATTTTACACTTAGAAAAATTAACGGGTCAAAGCTGCCTGTTGAAAAATCCTTCACTCACTCTCGCGATCTTCCACCCCTGTGATCGGCGTGAACAGGTCGGGGACGATGTCTTCCACGGTGAGCTCCATGGCGTCAGGAACGATCAGGGCCGCCCCTTTAAGGGTGTCGAAGACGAGTTCAGCGATCCCCATTGAGTTTTTGCGGGCGGCCTGCTTTTCATCTCACGACTGTCCATGAGCCCTAGCTCACGAAGGAGGTGGGGGGAGCACTGCCAAGGTGAGATCGCGAACCTGAGCCTTGAGAAAGGAATTCTCCATCTCCAGGTTAGTGATCCTCGCGGTAAGTTTGCTCGCGGACTCGGCATCCTGCAGAAAGGAAGTTAGAAAGAGGCGAAGGGTAGCGAGACAGGGAAAAACTCTTTGCAGGCATTACTTACCAGGTCGCCTTGAAGGCTGGTGAGGAGGCCCTCAGTCAAGGCCTCGTTTCCCTTAAGCTCCGCGTCCTCGTCCGCGGACTTCTGGAGCTCGCCGATGAGCTCTTTGATTTCCCTATCTGCAGTGAAGTACCGGCGGCCCACCATATGGGTAAGCTCCGTCGCCCGGAACTGGGCTCGCATGGCCTCATATACGAGCCCTTTTTGCGTGAAGGCCCTGAAGAGGGAGGCGTCCTCGCGGCCGTAGAGTCCGAAGGCGAGCGCGAACGCTCCGCCCCCAATTTTGTCACTCTCCACCCAGGAGGGGTGGAGGGAGGAGCAGATGAACTTATTCTGATCAGGGTCCCATGCGAGCATCGGCTCGCCAACCGTGTCCGCGAGCTTTTTGCCGAGCCCAAAGTTCCTGTGGCTCATCGGCTTGGGCTTATCGGCGGAACCACCCGGCTCGCCACTCTCACCAGCGGGCTCCTGGTTCGCTGAAGGAGAGGGGAAGGTATCTGGATCAGACAGATCAACGACCTCTTTCCCCTTAGGTGCGGGGGTAGCTTTCTTTTTCTTCTTGGCCAATCCCTGCAAGGCGGGTCGGCTTGGCGGAGGTGGGCGTTTCTTTCCGGAAGAAGAGCTCGGGCGATCGCGGCACGCCTCGGCGGCCGCGCTTGCAAGTGAGCCGGTAGTAGGGGAGGATGGGATGACGTGCGGTGGGTTGCACGAAAGATCGTGTTCTCCTAGAAAGATGTCAGAAAGGTTAGCAAAACACGAGAGAAGAGGAGAGGGAAAGTTCGCGAAGGCGGGTCATACCTTCGCCCTGGAGAATGGACGCTAGCGAGTCCACCCTCTGCCGGAGGAAGACTACCTCAAAGTTCTTCCCCTGCAGGTACTGGTATAGTTTGGCGTCATCGCCCCCCAGCGAGGCAGGAGGGCGGTAGGTGGCATCGTCCCGCTAAAGGGGGGAGTAGGAGATGTTGCCGAAAGGGCCCTTCACTAGGACATATTTCTGCGTCAAGTAGTGGGCCTTATTCACCGTCTCGCAGATGGTGACGTGCTGACTCAAGAAGTGAGTCATCCCGTCTTTATACACGCGGAAAGAAAATAGCTTGCGGAAGACGAGCAAGCTTAACTCGATCCTCTCCGCCCGAAGGTAGCTGGCGAACGCGACTACCACGGCGATCGCGTTCGTAGTCAGCTGGCTCGGCATAACTACAAAGTATTTGAGTACCTAGAAGAGTCGGCAATGGTTAGAACACTCTTCGCGAAGCGAGCCAAGAATACTAGGTCCAAAGAATAATCATTCCTGGCGCACTTCAGGCCCGAGGGGGAGTCGTAGCCCATTCTCAAAGTGAGCAATGAGGATGGCGAGCTCGTCACGGTGCGGGTCGTTGATGGTGTCTCGATCAGTAGGGAGGCGAGCCGCAAATCTAGGAGGGATATACTGGTCGACGGTGGCGAGAAACTCCTTCGAGGTGAGGTTGGCGCAGAAGAAAGGGCCCTCGAGGAAGGCTCCGGCACACTTGGCCCGCCCCTCCGCCTCCACGTCTGCGACAAAGATGTCAGAAGGCTGCGAATCACAAAATTAGCGAGAGTGAGCTAAGTTCTGCAAGAGGGTTAGTAGGAGAGGGCAGAGAAAAAGTAGTAAATGTAGTGGTTGAAAAGATAAATGCAGTGACTATTTATAAAAATAAAATTGGAGGGAGGAATACGAAGAGTCGGGGGCTGCGGATAGCGGATCCGCGCTGTATTTTTCAAACCTCCCAGAGCCTTATCCGGACCTGGTGAGTTGGCACCTCGCTGAATAAAGTCCCTCCAGCTAACTCTGGTGGGAGCAAGACCTGTATAAAGAAGTAGAGCGAGAGCGAGCCGCGAGAGCAAGCCGCGAGAGCAAGCCGCGAGAGGAAGCCGCGAGAGCAAGTCACGAGAGTAAGGCAACCAAATATAGTTATTAAGAGAGAAGTTTGCAAAGAGCGAGTGAGGTGGACATAGCGATGGACATAATAAAACAGAGACGAAGGACTCGCAAGCAAGCCAAGAAAATCTTAATAATACAAATCATCAAATTGTTTCAATCCCCCCATAAAGAGGAGGGGAAGAGGAAGCCGACAACAGATTAACAAGAGAAGCTCTTCAATAACGGAGCCACTTCCAACGTCCGCGACCCCGCACACCCGAGCGCGGGGGGACTCGCGGATATTGGCACTCGCGAATGATAGTGCATTATTTATAGTTATTTTTATATAGTATTTTAGTAGTAATTAATTAGTTTTTATATAATTTTAATTTAATATATATCTAATTTGCTTTGTTTTATATTTTCAGGGACTTTGGGGCTGCTAATAGCAATTTCAAGCACATAGCCGTGTTCAGGGGAAATTCTGGAGCATTTCTGCAAAAACCCAGCTTACACGCCCTTGGTCACGGGCGTGACCTAGGGCGTGACCATGGCCACGACCGTGTATCGCTTTCAGCTCACAGAACTCGCTGCCACGTCGGATTAAAGTTACACGCCCCAGGTCACGGGCGTGACCGGGGGCGTGACCTTCAAGTCACGGGCGTGACTCGCCCAACAAGCATTCAATTCAAGCAGTTTCTGCCGCCGAGTCGTTCCAGCTTACACGCCCTTGGTCACGGGCGTGACCGAGGCCGTGCCCTCTCCCTCAACTGCCAAATTAACTCCAGATCGCGCCGTTTCCCGCCGTTTCCTGACTCGGTCAAGTCACGCCCTAGGTCACGGGCGTGACCTAGGCCGTGACCCGTCGAGATGATCAATTTTGGCGGTTTTTCTTCCCCAACGTTCCCGGGCTTTCAAGACGCAATTACGCAGCTTACACGCCCTTGGTCACGGGCGTGACCAAGGGCGTGACTCAGCAATTTTCTGCCTATAAAAGCCAGCTGCTGCCAAAGTGATGGGGATCCAGGCCATGCTTAGTTTGGATCGTTTCTAGTATAGTTTTTCTGCATTTTTCTTAGTGTAACTTTATTTTATGTCTTGTCTTTTTTAATTCCTAGCTTAGATCTACTTTACATGCAATTGTACTTTTCTTTACTTAGAAATAAAAATAACTTTCTTCTCAATTATGTTTTGTTAGTTTTCATAGTATTTGGTCGGATGAATTCTTAAGCTTTTATCTTTTCAAAATCTCTTATTCATAGTTAGTTTGGAAAACTAAGATTTACCGTTGATTTGCAATTTTTGGTTTCATATTTCTAGGGTATGATAATCAAGTTTGATCCGTATTTTAGTGTATCGAGAGATCCGTAAATACGGGTAGATCGCTCATCGGTAAAAAGAGTTGTATGCATTCCTCGAGAGAGGGTGACGCAAATCTTCCGGATTGGAGTCAAGTCCAATAGTGGGGCTCACCGCATAAAGCAAGCTTAGGGGTTTCGACTGGCCGAGGGGTCTTAATCGATCAACCTAAGGTTAGGTGGTAGTTCTCTCGAGAGAGGTTCTATCATATTTTGGGAACCTCCACGGTCAAGTTTGTCTAAATCGATTTCTTTTGAATTCTAGATTTACAAAACATTTCACTTAAGAATGATTCCCGATCAAATGTTTCTTTTCTTCTAATTATTTTCAAAACTCTATTTTACTTTCGATAAAATAATATTAATTTGCGTGAGTAGAAGTAATCAACAGACCCGTGGAATACGACACTTGATATTTATTTGTTTTAAATATCCTATGCTATGACCGATAGGTGCTCTTGCCTATAGTTCGTAGAATTTGGAGAATATTATTTACATCCTAAATTTTAGCTATCAAGTTTTTGGCGCCGTTGCCGGGGAAATATTTTTGTTGATATTTTGAAAGCGTGAATTTTATTACTTTTATCAATCTCTTTCTCCGCCCCCATTTCTCCTTTTGATTTATTTTCAAATTTCATTCTATTAAGTGACGGTTGTTCAATTATCTTTCTTCAAAAATGTTATCTCAATTGGCCGCCAAAGTTGCCGAGCTTCAAAATAAAGTCAATCTTTTGGAAGCCGCACGAAAGAGCCAAATTATTTGTGATTTTTGTGGAGCACCGCATCGAAGTGAGGATTGTTATATTAATTTTTACCCTCAAAATTTTTCTTATGGAAATAATTTTGAGTTTATTTATGAAAATAATTATTCAAACTTTGATGAAAATAATTCATCTAGTTTTCATGCGAATGATTTTTCTGATTCTAATAATATATCTTCTTGCTCCGATATTAATTATTCATGGTGGCAAGATCACCCAGATAGTTTTCGGTGCGATGAAGGACATCCAGTCAATCAAGATTTTCATTCCTCCTCTTTTACCCCACAAAATTCTTTTTCTTCTACTCTTGGGTATTCTCCAGATTCTATTTGTCAAAATTTAAATATTTATACCCAAGCTCAAGAAGAACTTCTTTACCATGAATTTAAAAGAGTCATGGAGACACCGGATGAAATTGATGAAGAACATATTTCTTCTCCGCCTCCGCCCGAATCTCCTCCTATTTTTCATGAATTTTCTCTCTCGCCAATTATTCACTTTGAAAGTGAAATTCATGAAAATATTGTGTCCCATGAATTTAGTCCACTTGGAATTTCAAATAAATTTTTGGATACAAATTTTATTTTTGAAAATGAACAACCGGAGCTTAATCATGTATTTTCACAAGAAACTCCTCCTTGTGAAAAATTTTCTGACTCGCTAAATTTTGATTCTTTTGATTCTAATGATTTTCATGTAGAGGATGCGCCGTTGCAACCAAATGTCTTCACCGATCCATTTGCCGCTCATCTCCAACATTCCAAATTACCTAAGGTATGTATAGGTAATTTGGATTCACAATTTCACGCTAACGGACAACGGAAGAGTCAAGAGTATAGCGGAGGAGTCGCCGGGCAACGGATTTCGGCATGCTCACCTGAGCGTGAATTAAGGGAGTTGCCTGTGCATTTTCAATTTTATTTTCCTTTTTCCTAATAATAACCGTCTAGCTTAAAGACGGGAAAAAGAAAGCGCTCTTGGGAGGCACCCCTTGCTTATCTTTATTTTTCTTGCCCTTTACTTTTTCCGCATTTTATTTTCTTTTCCCTCCTACTTGGCTTATAAACATTGGGGACAATGTTTATTTTTAAGTATGGGGGTGTATTCTCCTATATTCAGTTTTTATTAAAAATCCAAAAAAAAATTAGAAAATCTTTTTCAAAACTCACAAAAAAAAAATTGATTTTTTTTTATTCTTTATTTTCAATTTTGTTATAAAAATTTACAAAATTCAAAAAAATGTTTTCATTTAAAAAAACTATTTTAATTTCCAATAAAATAAATTTTGTAATATTAAATTTCTCCAAACTTCATTTATGCAAAATTGATTTTAATTATGAGTTTTCTTTATAGGCTTTTTAAAGAGTTTTTTTTTTATGTAGTTTTAATCTTATATTTCTCTTCAAAATATGTTAGATTTAATTTTTAGATGAATTTGATTTAATGAGTTTTTCATTATCTTGATTTGCTTAGAATATTTCTTAGTTTTACTTTCTCTCTTTAAAATATCATAATTCAATTTTGTAGTAATTGTGTTAAATATCTCTAGATTTTACTTATATTACCTTGAACTCATAGTTTCTTGTAGATTGCTCAAATTATTTTCTATGCTCTTAAAATGTATCTTTGGAATTTGTTTAGCCTTTTTCCTACCTTTTTGTTAAACCCATTGTTTGGCATAAAAAATTTTGAAAAGATCATATGTCATGGAATGAGAGGATAAAATTCATCATTCCTAAACATATGCACCCAAATCAGCAAAAGATTATATGGCATGGAGTTGAGAGGATAAAATTCATCACTCCTAAACATATACATTTGGGATATAAAAAGAAGAAGAAATAAAAAAAAAAAGATGGAAATGAGAGGATAAAATTCATCATTTCCCATATACAAAGTAACTTCTTCAATGCCAATTTTACCCCATTTAGCCAAGTTCACTTGTTTATCCAAGATATTATTGAGAGAGCATAGTTAATATTTTGTAGTTTTCTAAAAGTTTCTCATGATTGTAAAGTTCTTATAATTTTAATCTTGGAATATTTTGCTTAATTCAATGCAATTTTGTTTATGAAGATTTAGTTAGAGAATTTCAAAACTAAAATTTATTCTACTCATTTCAATTTATGAATTATTAATTATTTCTTATAAATCTGAATTTTAATTTCTTAACTTATTTTGACATGAGTTTTATGAGATTTGAAGTGCATAATTTGAAGTAAATCTTTTTGGAAATGTCCTATAAATTCTTCTCATACTTATAAATTAGTTTTTGCTCTGGAATAGCAAAAGCTTAAGTATGGGGGTATTTGATAGTGCATTATTTATAGTTATTTTTATATAGTATTTTAGTAGTAATTAATTAGTTTTTATATAATTTTAATTTAATATATATCTAATTTGCTTTGTTTTATATTTTCAGGGACTTTGGGGCTGCTAATAGCAATTTCAAGCACATAGCCGTGTTCAGGGGAAATTCTGGAGCATTTCTGCAAAAACCCAGCTTACACGCCCTTGGTCACGGGCGTGACCTAGGGCGTGACCATGGCCACGACCGTGTATCGCTTTCAGCTCACAGAACTCGCTGCCACGTCGGATTAAAGTTACACGCCCCAGGTCACGGGCGTGACCGGGGGCGTGACCTTCAAGTCACGGGCGTGACTCGCCCAACAAGCATTCAATTCAAGCAGTTTCTGCCGCCGAGTCGTTCCAGCTTACACGCCCTTGGTCACGGGCGTGACCGAGGCCGTGCCCTCTCCCTCAACTGCCAAATTAACTCCAGATCGCGCCGTTTCCCGCCGTTTCCTGACTCGGTCAAGTCACGCCCTAGGTCACGGGCGTGACCTAGGCCGTGACCCGTCGAGATGATCAATTTTGGCGGTTTTTCTTCCCCAACGTTCCCGGGCTTTCAAGACGCAATTACGCAGCTTACACGCCCTTGGTCACGGGCGTGACCAAGGGCGTGACTCAGCAATTTTCTGCCTATAAAAGCCAGCTGCTGCCAAAGTGATGGGGATCCAGGCCATGCTTAGTTTGGATCGTTTCTAGTATAGTTTTTCTGCATTTTTCTTAGTGTAACTTTATTTTATGTCTTGTCTTTTTTAATTCCTAGCTTAGATCTACTTTACATGCAATTGTACTTTTCTTTACTTAGAAATAAAAATAACTTTCTTCTCAATTATGTTTTGTTAGTTTTCATAGTATTTGGTCGGATGAATTCTTAAGCTTTTATCTTTTCAAAATCTCTTATTCATAGTTAGTTTGGAAAACTAAGATTTACCGTTGATTTGCAATTTTTGGTTTCATATTTCTAGGGTATGATAATCAAGTTTGATCCGTATTTTAGTGTATCGAGAGATCCGTAAATACGGGTAGATCGCTCATCGGTAAAAAGAGTTGTATGCATTCCTCGAGAGAGGGTGACGCAAATCTTCCGGATTGGAGTCAAGTCCAATAGTGGGGCTCACCGCATAAAGCAAGCTTAGGGGTTTCGACTGGCCGAGGGGTCTTAATCGATCAACCTAAGGTTAGGTGGTAGTTCTCTCGAGAGAGGTTCTATCATATTTTGGGAACCTCCACGGTCAAGTTTGTCTAAATCGATTTCTTTTGAATTCTAGATTTACAAAACATTTCACTTAAGAATGATTCCCGATCAAATGTTTCTTTTCTTCTAATTATTTTCAAAACTCTATTTTACTTTCGATAAAATAATATTAATTTGCGTGAGTAGAAGTAATCAACAGACCCGTGGAATACGACACTTGATATTTATTTGTTTTAAATATCCTATGCTATGACCGATAGGTGCTCTTGCCTATAGTTCGTAGAATTTGGAGAATATTATTTACATCCTAAATTTTAGCTATCAGCGAACCAACTGAGCCTCGCAAGTTAACACCCGCGCGCAATCCTCAATCCGAGCGATGTGCACCGCGGGGGAGGTCACCTCGCTGCTGTTGACCGGCCGCACCTTGGCGAGGAGGCGCGCATTCACGTCCTCCATCATAGCAAATCTCTCTTCGTACGCGAGCCCATCCAGCTGATTTTGTTCATATAGTTCCTGCAGTATGGAAGTATGCTTTTGGAATATCTCGGTGACCCTCCTCTTCATTTGCTCTGGGTCGCCGGGGTCCCCCAAAAAATCCGCGACCTGACCTGGCGAGGGAGGTGGCGACATCTCCACCTCTCCATGCTCCGACTCAGTGAGCGAGGTCGAAGGATCACCTGCGAGATAGAAATCAGCAAAGCGGAGGTGGAAGTGGCACTCGGCAGGGATGGTCTAACCTGGTGGGTGAATTTGGGTACTAGTCCGCTGGCGAGAGGAGCCCGACTGGCCCTGGAATGCATCAACGAAGGCAGGGGTAACCGCATTCCCCAGACCAGGGCGGAGCGCGGCTTCGGCAACGAGTCTGGGCTCGACAAGCAATGTCACTCCGGGGCTCCTTTTCCCCAGAATGCCAAATCTGGGGGTGATGATGGTCTGATTCGACGGGGTCGGCGGGTCCGTGGGTGGAGGAATCTGTTCCTCCAAATTGGCGAGAGGTGGCACTGCATGAGGGATCAAGGAAACTTAGCGAGTTAGGAAATATGTTACAAAGGAGTGCGAGGAGAACTACTCACCTGACTGCGAGGGCGGGGCCCGCATATCAGAGGTCCCCATGACCCGGGATGCGGGGTCAACCGTCCCATGGGTAGAGGCGCAAATATCCGTGGTTGTTTTCTCCAGTGTATTCCCTCCCGGGGGAGTGTTCTGCGAGCGAAGAAGCAATGTCAGGTAAGAAAGACGTTAAAGTAACGAGTTTGGTATTAGTACCTGTGAGGCGAGTTCATCATGGGAGGATGGAGATGGAGGAAAAGACCCATCTTTGCTGGACGAGCGCCGGACGACCTTTGCCATTTTTGTTTGAGGCAAAGCGCGCTGTGGCGAGACCCAGGAAGCGAGCGCGGTTGCCTTGGCCTTCTGAGCCGCCTACGAGACCCTAACGCAGGCCAGCATCTCTTCCCTTTTGGACATCGCACTGAGTCTCACGGCGAGGGGGAAAACCTTCACAAGAGGAAGAAAAAGTTTGGACACCAGCTGGGAGGAATGGTATTTATAGCTACAGGCCTAGGCCCCACTAAAAGATTCCCGCCGCATCATCCAGAGACTGGCGAACACCAGGGGTTGGATGTTTCTTTCCGAGCCTAGGTAGCCCCGCAAAGAGCGGGGATTGTGTACAACCTCGATATTCGCCAGGAGGTTGACGTAGTTTGAGGAGTCACCAAGCGAGAGAAGTAATAAAAACATTAATGTGTTATCTGGTATTAGACATGGAAATATTTATTTAGTCAATTTTGACTCTGCCAATTTTGATATTTGCTTATTCAATTCTATAAGTAAAACTAATGAATTATAGCATAAAAGGCTTGGACATATTAACCTTAAAACTATATCTAAGCTTTCTAAGGACAATCTTGTTAGAAGACTGCCTTTTGGTTCATACAAGAAGGAAGGACTTTGCAGGGCTTGTCAATTAGGAAAGCAAACTAGAAGTAGTTTTAAGTCTTTATCCAAGAGTGATTCACCTAGGATTTTTTGTACTTACTGCACTTGGACTTTTTGGACCTACTGCAATACAAAGTCTAGGAGGTAAGCATTACTCTTTAGTGATTATAGATGACTTCTCAAGATTCACTTGGGTGTTCTTTCTTAGGAACAAGTCTGACACCTTCAGTGTTCTGACAGACTTTCTCAGGTTCATCAAGATTGAGTACTCTACTGTAGTTGCATTGATCAGAAGTGATCATGGCACTGAGTTTGAGTCTCTTCTGATGAGAGAATTCTGTGGAAAAGAAGGGATCAGGCAATGTTTCTCTGCTCCTAGAACTCCTCAACAAAATGGGGTAGCAGAAAGGAAAAATAGAACCCTTATTGAATCAGCAACTACATTGCTTGTTGATGCAAACTTGCCACTCTCTTTTTGGGCAGAGGCAGTGAGCCCAGCAAATTGTGTGTTGAACAGAAGTATGATACATAAACTTAAGGAGAAGAATTTCAATGAATTACTTAAGAATAAAAGGCCTAATGTTAACTATTTTAAGATATTTGGATGTAAATGTTATATGCATAACAATGACAAGATGTATCTAAGGAAGTTTGAATCAAAAGCAGCTGAAGGCATATTCCTTAGATATTCTCTTTCTAGTGAGGCATACAGAGTTTACAACAAATCTACTCTTAAGATAAAAGAGTCCATGCATGTATCTTTTGATGAGACTACCATGTTAATTGAGGAGAGGAATACCACCTCTACCAAAAATATTTTGCAGGTACCAGCTCTATGTGAAGAGCTCAATGGACTAGATCTACAGAAAGAAGAAGCACTACTTCCATCAACACAAAATCTTGAAGACAGGGAAGAAGAAGATCATCCAGATCTTGCTAACAGTTCAAATCAGATTACAGCTGAACAAATTCCCCAAGTGGATATCATTGCTGAACCAACTCCAACTGTTGACCACATCACAGTTAGAGATCATCCAATATCCCAAATCATTGGTGATATTTCAGCAGGTGTTCAAACAAGGCATCAACTACACCAAAATTAGATGCACACTTGTTTCCTATCACAAGTTGAACTTCAAAACATAAAAGATGCAGAATAAGATCCAAATTGGATTCTTGCAATGCAAGAGGAGCTCAACCAATTTGAAAGGAATAAGGTATGGGATTTGGTTCCAAGACCAAAAGGCCATCCAGTTATTGGCACCAAATGGGTCTTTAGGAACAAGCTTGATGGTCAAGGCAACATAGTCAGAAACAAAGCAAGATTGGTCGCCCAAGGATATTCACATGAAGAAGGCATTGACTATGATCAGACCTTTGCTCCTGTTGCAAGACTTGAAGCTATCAGGATTTTCCTTGCCTTTGTTGCATTCAAGAAATTCAAGTTATATCAAATGGATGTGAAGAGTGCATTTCTTAATGGAGACATCAAAGAAGAAGTCTAAGTGGAACAACCACCAGGTTTCATCTCTCCAACTCGCTCCTCTTATGTATTTAAGCTTAATAAAGCTCTCTATTGTCTCAAGCAAGCTCCCAGAGCATGGTATGAGACCTTAGCTAATTTTCTTTTGGAGAACAATTTCTGTAGAGGCATAGTAGATAAAAACTTATTTTTCAGGATACATAAAAATCAAACTTTACTAGTTCAAATATATGTAGATGATATTATTTTTGACTCTACTGATTCAAATTTATGCAAAAGATTTTCTAACCTAATGCAATCTAAATTTGAAATGAGTAGTATGGGTGAACTATCATACTTCCTTGGTCTTCAAGTAAAGCAAACTCCCAATGACATATTCATATCACAATCCAAGTATGCTAAGGAATTAGTGAAAAGGTTTGGTATGTCTGATGCTTCCACCATGAAAACACCAATGCCCTCAAATGCTGTTGTTGATACTGATGAATCAGGGAAACCTGTTGATCAGAAAGTATATAGAGCAATTGTTGGCTCATTACTTTATTTAACAGCTAGTAGGCATGATATAATGTTTGCTACTTGTATTTGTGCTAGGTTCCAAGTTAACTCCATAGAATCTCACCAAATTTTATTAAAAAGAATTTTGAGATATATAAAGGGTTGTCCTAATCTAGGACTCTGGTATCCAACAGCATCAGAATTTGAATTAACTGGATTCTCAGATTCTAATTATGCTGGATGCAGAGTAGGCAGGAAAAGCACATCAGGAACTTGCAAGTTTCTAGGTGATATGCTTGTGTCTTGGTTTTGTAAGAAACAAACATATGTGTCTACATCAATAGCTGAAGCTGAATACATAGCTGCAGGAAGTTGCTGCTCACAGATATTGTGGATACAAAATCAGCTCCTAGACTATGGTATCAACTTAAATAATTCAATTATATTTTGTGACAATACTAGTGCAATATCTATAGCACAAAACCCAATTCTCCATATTAGGACTAAACACATAGAAATTAGGCACCACTTTATCAGAGATAATGTGGATAAAAATAAAATTTGCCTACAGTTCATTTCTACTGATTTTCAAAAAGCTGATATTTTCACCAAGCCCTTGGATGAAAAGAAACATATTTTCTTTATAAATCAGCTAGGAATGATAGATGGAGATTCAATCTGGTAAAAACTAAGTTTTCTACTTATCCCATCTCTTCATCTAATTGAGATCGACGAAATTCAGTTTTTCGTCGAACGGAGATCGACGAAGTCATCAAGTTCGTCGAACCGAGATCAATGAAAACTCATTTTTCGTCGAACCCAGTTTGGATGAAGCTTTTATTTCTGATCTGTCATTTTAATCAATTTTTTTTTAACTGAATGCCTACAAAAATAGCTTCTCTTTCCAGTTCCTTTGCACTTGATCTCTATTTTATTTTGCAGGAACAGTAGCAATATAAAGATTGCATCCTTCCCTACCACCTCAAAAGTCCCTTCTTCTAGGGGCCTAGCTCCACGTCTTCCTGAAACTAGGCAGGGGGAGATGTATTGAAGAAGCTCCTTTTTGTCAGGGGGAGATACTTTCCTTTTTGATAGGGGGGGTTATTTTCTGAAGATGCTCAAGCTTCAAGAGGAAATGCTGATGAAGAAGCATGCTTTCAGTTCTATGAAGAGTTCCATATGATGTAGTTTTTGCTCAGGGGGAGATGTTCTATGAACTAGGCAAGGAGAGAAAGCTGAAGAAGCTCCAGTCTCAGGGGGAGATTCTCTCAGGCTAACATATTTTATGAAAGAGGGAAATGATTTATGAACAAACTTCATATGTTGCAATTTCAGATGCAGTGTTTGCACCAGATTCAGAATACAACTTTTGATATAGAAGAAGCAACAGATACAGATTCAGATTATGACAGATTTAGGAGAAGATGTATGACAAATTCTGATTGGTAGCAAAGCACATTGAGAAATATTTGTTTTTGTGTGTTAAGAGCAGATTCAATTCAGATCAACAATTCAGAAAGCTGAAATATAGCAAATACAGTTCAGACAATATCAGAATTCAGAATTCAGAAAGCAAAATTCAGAGAAAATCAAAGGTTCTAATTGTGTGTTTTTATTAGCTTTATTTTCAATGTAATGTTTCAGAACTCAGAGTATTATTTATTTTATATCTGGTTAAAAATTTAAAATATATCAGATATATATGCTTTGTTGTTCTGTTGTTGTTTTGTTTGTTTTAATTTTTGTCAAATAGTGTCCTAACCCAAATAGGGGGAGATTGTTGGAACAACCCTATTACTGATTTGGGCTAGGATCACTATTTGTTGACTAGGATCAAGTTGACCCCAATGTATAGTCAATGGGTCAAGAGTTTAGGCTGTCAGAACTCAAGAAATCATTCAAGTTCTGCGTTCGACGAACTTAATAATGCGTTCGACAAATGGCTTGCTCTCTGCGTTCAACGATCGGCTTACATCCTGCGTTCGACGAACGGCTTGTTCTCCAGCTCGACGCTCTCAATTCTCAAGCCAGTCTCAGCGGTCGATGATTTTATCAAGTCTCAGTGGTTAACAAAATTATCCAAGCTCAGTAGTCGACGAATCCTTCCGTTCGACGAACTCAGTCTGCGTTCGACGAATACCTTCAGATCGACGAACACAGCTCTAAGATCGACGAAATTTGTTGAGATCGATGAAAATTTCTCTACAGAAGATTTATTTAAGACAGATTATATTCTCTGATCTCAGATCTCTTCAGCAACGGCTCTTTTATATCAGATAAGTAAGGATAATATATTTCCTTTTATTTTATCCTCCTATTTCGAAAATAGCCGTTGACAGTTCTCGGAAAAGGACATTTCAGGGAAAAAGGAAAGAGATATGCGGCATGTCAGATTTATGGTTCCCAAATAAATCTATTCCTTAATTCAAGGGATTTGATTTTCAAATATTATCAAAAGAAAAAGGGAAGAAGATATACAACAAATTATTACTTCACAGTTTTTACGACAGAACAATATAAAACATATCAGAATAGCTGTACAGGAAAAGAAAAGAAGGAAGAAAGTTACAGGAAGAAAGAAAGAACAAAAGTGAGGTAGGAAAGGGTGTTCGGGTTCACTCACTCGTGCGCGATCGATTTGATTACTCCCAACGCTTCCTAATCTCACACAAGCGTGAACGAACACAGCTGACTCGCGGAATGATTTTTATTCATGTTATTCATCATGCATGGGTAGCCACACTGCTAGGGAACGGAAGGAGGCTATGGGCCAACTTCGCTCCCGGCTAAAAGGATCCACATGATCTGGTCGAGCGGTTGTTGTTGTCTACCAAAGAGAGATCCTCTGAAAAGGTAAAGATTTCGGAAACGAAAAATCTCCCCCAACAAGAACAAAAGAGGATCGCCACTCCTCGTCGAATTAAAATGAAATCCAAGATTGAAATACAAATCAAAAATAAAGAAAATCCATGAGGAAATCAACGATTCAAAGATCACGTCACAGATCTAGCCACCACAGAACTATCTAAGAAAGGAATCACACGAGTTGAGAGTTCGTTACCCCCTCAGAATCGTAGATCCAAGATGTAGGAATCCTAAAGATTGTTCGTCCGCAGAGAGCACCGAAGATGAGTCACTTGATGTAGAGCACGTTCTCCTTCGCCGCTTCCACCACGATCAAGCACTTTGAGCCAAACCCGAGCCAAGAGATCTCCTTCCACAAGCTCTTGGTGGCTGGCCGAAATTCTTCAAAAGGGAAAGGGAGACGGTCGGCCTTGGAGGGAGAGGTTGAGAGAAGGAGTGAGGAAGGGAGAAGGAGCCGAGAAGAGGGGAGGAGGAGGAAGAGTGGCCGGAGGCCAAAGAGAGAGGGAGGAGCCTAGGGGCGGTGGCTAGGAGGAAGATGAGAGGGAGAAACTTTAGGGTTTGGAAAAGTTTATTTTCAATTTTTATCAAATCTGAAATTAACATAGAGTTTGGCCTATTTATAGGCTCACACACATACGGCGGCTAAACGCAGCCCAACTAATAAAAATTCTAATGGACGGCTAAACGCAGGCCACTAAATAAACAGTCCCAAATTAAACATACAATAGAACATGACAAAATGAGCATATAAATAACAAAAAAGGCTCCGGTAGGATCTATGGCGGATCCTCAACATCTTCAACAGCATCTCTATCATCCTCGTCATGTGGTGGTGGATCATCTTGATCATGCGGTGGCAGATCTGGCAGTGGTGGAGGGTGCACAACGGTATCATCAACATCAACATCATACGGTGGCGGATCTGGCAATGGTGGAGGGTCCACAACGGTATCATCAACATCATCATCGACCTCATCCGCCACAAAGTGTGGGTCCATGTGGGGGTCTTCATCAACAGGGAGATGGAGAAGGACTGAGAGGAATGGATGGCCTCCATCAAAAAGTTTATACAGATCATCATCTTCTTCTTCCTCAAGCAGCACCTACTCAATCTCACTGAGAACAACATCAACAATACTCTCTCAGTCATCAGCTGCAAGATCAGATCTTCAAAAGAGCAACAAAAATCTGAAGAAGTTATTCCTCCAGATTAATCAGCTACAGGAAGATCATTTGATTCAAGTGAAAGCTCCAGCAAATTAACTGTCAAACAATTTCATATCAGACAGAGGAGCTTTACAATATCAACATCCACTAGAGTCTTCTCTCAGCATATTGACAGAGAAGAACATTCTAACCCTTCTTACCCCCTCTTGTACAGGTTATAACTCCCTTCAAAAGTTAACCCATTGGTGGTAGGGCACCTGAACAAAAACCTATAGTTGGGTTAGAGCACCAGATCAAAAGCTCCTTTAGTGTGTGGACACCTAAACAAAAACCCCTTAGTGATAGGGCACCTGATCAAAAACCTAGTGGATCCTACCAAGTGTGGTAGAAGAGTAGATGTACCCAGATTTATTGGGGAACTACTATAAAAATCCTTGTGTCTATGTGCTTGTGATTTTCTGTGTTGTTGTGTTGTGTGCCTTCTTAGTGTTTGTTTTTATTACTCACTCAATATACACATATATATATCACTAATTTAATTCCGCTATAAAATAAAGGGAAAAGTTTTTAATACTCTATTCACCCCCCTCTAGAGTAATATTAAGATCAAACCTCCACTTTCAGGGTCCCGACCGGACCCATATTATATACTCATTGCAGGGGAGCTGTTACAATTTGGTATCAAAGCCAGGTTAGCGTTCTTGTTGAGGTTTAGCGTGTTCAGATCGCGTTAAGTGGTTATCCACATAGGAGTACTTTGCGGGACCATGAGTGTCCTTGCGTTCGAGTCTTGCGAATAGAGTTTGATTCATTTTTTTTCCTTGCTTATGCTAGGATGG
This sequence comes from Dactylorhiza incarnata, assembly GCA_033032865.1. NCBI lineage: Eukaryota > Viridiplantae > Streptophyta > Magnoliopsida > Asparagales > Orchidaceae > Dactylorhiza > Dactylorhiza incarnata. The sequence goes on along the minus strand of JAWHQI010000001.1, from coordinate 18,895,697 downwards.
TGGCGACGATGCGAGGATGTCGAGGAATCAAGAGGAACCATCGGCAAGCTGTGCAATGGCCCCAGCCCTTGTGAATATGGGTGTGTCCCCGGCAGACTTTTGTCGTATGCTAGCAGAGGCGATGGTTGCGGCCCAAGCTGCAGCAATGCCACAGATTGCGATGCCTGTTGTGCAGGATGTGACTCCTGTTACTCCAGTCACTGTGACGCCAGAGGTGGGAGTAAGGCATGTAGAGCCATTAGCCGAGAGAGCATTTGGGCAAGAAGATCGTCAGATTAAGTACTATCTGAGTTTCCATCCTCTGACGTTCAAAGGAGTTGGCATTCCGACGGACGCTGATGATTGGTTGGCGAGAATTCAGGAACTCCTGAAAGCAGCAGAGACCCCAGAGGAAAAGCAGTCCCAGTTTGCAGCGTTTATGTTAGAAGGCGACGCCAAGCTGTGGTGGGTGAATCATAGCAGTCGTCATTTCCCTGGACGTGCCCCATCCATGGAAGAGTTCGGGAATGCCTTCCTGAAGCGCTATATCCCCTCTTCGACGAGGTTAGCCCTTCAGCGGCAGTTCTTGCACTTGGTGCAGCACGAGAAGATGGCAGTCGAGTACTTGCAGGAGTTTACTCGGTTGGGTCGTTACGTGGGAACGACCATGGAAAATGATGAGGAGAGGGATAATCTCTTCTATCAGGGTCTGAGAAAGAATTTAAGGCAACCTCTGATAGCCTTAAATAATGCGGGGTTCAATGAGTTAGTTGAATGTGCTTGAACTTTGGAGAACGATATGGAGCAAACCCAGCGCCGCAAGGGCTTGACGGCAAAGCAGGGAGAAAGTAAGCCATCTCAGTCTCAGGGGAAGTCTGAGAAAAGTTGGTGGAAGAAAATGCCTCATCCTTTTAGGACTGGGGAGAGGAGCGGTGCGGCTTCTGGATAGTTCCGTTCCAAGGCGCCATTGACATGCTACAAGTGTGGCAAAGTGGTCCACATAGCTCGGGTCTGTTTCGAGAGTGGAGTTGAGCTAGAGCAGAGGCAGGAGCAGTCGGTGCGTTCCGGTCCTAGTGTTGGGGAGAAAGGGAAGGTGGCGGAGTCCAGTGCTTCCCGTTTCCCTCCTGTGCAGCCTAGAGCGTATAACCTCGGGCAGCAGGAAGCAATTCGTCAACTTGACGTGGTGACAGGTACGAAAGTTCAGAGTTTTGTTTAATAGTTTTAACCTGTTTGCGACCTTTCATATTCGTTATATGCGTGTTAGGCTTTGTGCTAGTTTCTGGCTATCCCTCTAGAGTGTTGTTCGACACGAGAGTGTCACACTCTTTCCTTGCAGAAAGATTTAACCAGAGGATCTGTGTTTAGACTATCGAGGCAGAGGCAGAGCTTAGTGTGCTCATGCCGAATGGGTCTTTCATGACCACTGGAAGGAAAGGACGCATTGTGCTGAGGATTTGCGAGTATGATTTCGAGTTGGTAGGAACAATTCTACAACTAGCAGAATTTGACATCATCTTTGGGATGGACTGGCTTGCAAAGCAACGAGATAGTATTGACTGCCTGTTGAAGGTGGTCACCTTAAGGAGTGAAGGAAGAGCAGAGGTCAAGTTCGAGGGCCTATGCGGAGTGGCCTGCTCCCTGATTTTTGCAGTGCAAATGGTGCGTGCGGTGAATCAAGGAGGTGAGGCATTTGTCTCTTTTTTGGAGACTCACTCCACAAAGTTGGTGATTAGAGAAGTGCCAGTGGTGGAGGAATTTGTGGATGTGTTCCCTGAGGAGCTTCCGGGAGCACCTCCTCAGCGTGAAATCGACTTTTCAATTGAGTTGGTATCAGATGCGAGGCTGGTGTCGCATCCTCCATTTAGGATGGCACCGAAGGAACTGGCCGAGTTAAAGGTGCAGTTGCATGAGTTGCACGAGCAGGGGTACATTAGGCCCAGCTCCTCACCTTGGAGTGCGCCGGTGTTGTTCGTTAAGAAGAAGGATGGTAGTATGCGGCTGTGCATAGACTATCGCGAGTTGAATAAGTTGACCATCAAGAATAAGTACCCGATTCCGCGGATCGATGATTTGTTCGATCAGTTGGTGGGGTCGACGGTGTACTCCAAGTTAGACTTGAAGTCGGGTTACTATCAGTTGAGGATTCGAGAAGAGGATATTCCCAAGACGGCGTTTGGGACGAGATATGGTCATTTTGAGTTCTTGAGATATGTTTCGACAATACCTGGACTCATTTGTGGTGGTGTTCATTGACGACATCTTAGTGTATTCGAAGTCGAAGGCGGAGCATGAGTCTCATCTAAGAATAGTGTTGCAGACATTGAGGGAGAACCAGCTTTATGCGAAGTTCTCAAAGTGCGAGTTCTGGATGAGAAAGTGGCATTCTTGGTCCACGTGATTAGTGGAGATGGGGTGGCGATGGATCCTGCGAAGATTGAAGCCATTAGAGATTGGCATGTACTGAGAACCATGGCGGAAGTCCGGAGTTTCCTTGGACTAGCCGGTTATTACAGAGGGTTCGTTGAGAACTTTTCGCGGATAGATTTGCCCCTCACCACTCTTACCCGTAAGGACCAGAAGTTTGTGTGGACGCCGGAGTTTGTCCGTGCGTTCGAGACCTTGAAGGAAAGATTGATGTCTGCTCCAATCCTAAGTCTTCCTAGTGGGATTGAGGGATTCCAAATTTTCAGCGATGCGTCAGGATGCGGTTTGGGTTGCGTGCTTGTGCAACATGGCCACGTGATAGCTTATGGGTCGAGGCAGCTAAAGCCTCGTGAGAGAAATTACCCAGTCCACAACTTGGAGTTGGCAGCGGTAATTTTTGCGTTGAAGTTGTGGCGGCACTATGTGTATGGTGCGAAGGTTGAAATCTTCACGGACCACAAAAGCTTGAGATATATTTTAGATCAGAAGGATCTTAACATGAGGCAGCGTAGGTGGGTCGAGTTCCTTGGGGACTACGATATAGCGATTCAGTATACGCCAGGCAAGGCTAATGTGGTGGCTGACGCCTTGAGTAGGAAGTACTCTGGGCAAGGAAATTGGATTGAAGCGCATGGCGAGCATTTGGTGCGAGAGTTTGACTCTCTTAACATTTTGTGTGAGGCTAAGGGTGAGTCCAGCGCAACTCGGCTGAACTGGATCGAGATGCAGTGTGATCTAGTAGATCAAATTCGAGAGCAGCCAGTGCAGACGAAAAGTGTCAGCGATTGGCATTGGAAGCTCAGCAAAGTGAAGGCAGTGCGTTGGAGATGGTCAGTGGACTTTTGAAGAGAAATGGAAGGGTAGTTGTCCCTCGTTTTGGCAAGCTCCGTGAGGAGTTTATGTTTGAGGCTCACTTCACGAAGTACTCCATTCATCCAGGAAGTATGAAGATTTACTTGGATTTGAAGAAATCCTTTTGGTGGCCTGGGATGAAGCGGGATGTAGGTCCGTATGTAAGCCGGTGTCAGACGTGCACCTTAGTGAAGGAGGAATGTCAAAGGCCGGGTGAATTCTTGAAACCTCTTCCTATCCCCGAGTGGAAATTCGACGACATCTCCATGGATTTTGTCCATGGTTTACCTCGATCGCGACAAAGCAACGATGCGATTTGGGTGATTGTGGATTGCCTGACCAAGACAGCCCACTTCATTCCAAATCAGAGGGATGATAGCATGGAGAAGCTAGTGGAGCTTTATGTTCAAAACATTGTGCGGTTGCACGGAATTCCAAAGAGCATCATTAGTGATAGCGATGAACGATTCACGTCCAAAGACTGGAGGTTAGTGCAGCGAAGTTTGGGCACAAAACTGAAATTTAGTACCACGTTCCATCCGCATACCGATGGCCAAACGGAGAGAACGAATCGTACGATGGAGGACATGTTAAGAATATGTGCTCTCGATTTCGGTAAGAGTTGGGAAGACCACCTCTTCATGGTGGAGTTTGCCTACAATAATAGTTTTCAGGTTAGTATCAAAATGGCGCCATACGAGGCATTGTATGGAAGGTGGTGTCGAACGCCGATGTCTTGGATAGAGGTGGGAGACACCCAGTTGTTAGGAAAAGAAGTGGTGGCTGACGCTTGTGAGTTGGTGTGAACAATCTAGGAGCGCATGAAGGTTTCTCGGGATCGGCAGGCAAAGTATTTTAATGCGCGCCGCATAAATGTGGAGTTTGCGGTGGGCGACATGGTCTACTTGAAGATCAAGCCGTTCAAAGGCATTTCGCGAATTCGACGACTCAAGAAATTGAGTCCGAGATATTTGGGTTCGTTTAAGGTTACAGAGCGCATAGGCGAAGCGGCCTATCGGTTGGCGTTGTCCATAGAGCTAAGCAGATTACATGATGTATTTCATGTTTCGGTGCTGAGGAAAGCATTGGTGGAGCCAGGCGATGTGCTTGAGTCTTCGACAGTTCCTGTATCCGAAGATCTGAAGATGATAGTTCGCCCGGTTTGCATGGAGGATTCTAAAGTTCGGCGGTTGCGGAACAAAGAGGTCAAACTTGTGAAAGTGCGTTGGGATAATTGGGGACGAGACGAGTTCTCGTGGGAGCGAGAGCAAACAATGCGGGATAACTTTCCGGAACTGTTCGTTTCAAGTATGTGTTTGTTATGCTTTCGTTAATGTTTTAAATTTCGAGGACGAAATTCTTTTAAGGGGGGGGGATTTGTAACACCCCAGGTTTTCTGTAACTGGGAGCTAGCTCTGGCGTTAGGTGTTAACACAGGCGTTAGCTGCAGCCTTTTTTCGATGGTGTTCGATGAAGGGAGTTCGTCGAACGGAGTTCGACGAAGATAGTTTGACGAAGAGAGTTCATCGAACGGAGTTCGACGAAGTGAGTTTGGAACCGCTGGGACGCTGAGTTGGCTTCGCTCGTCGAATGGAGTTCTACGAAGGGGGTTCGACGAAAGGAGTTCGTCGAACGGAGTTCGGAACCGCTGGGACGTTGAGTTGGCTTCGTTCGTCGAAGGGAGTTCGACGAAGGGAGTTCATTGAAGGGAGTTCGATGAAGGGAGTTCGTCAAATGGAGTTCGACGAAGAGCTCGACGAAGGGAGTTCGACGAAGAGCGAGCGCGGGCGCTAACGCTGGCATTAGTTGATGGAACCTGTTCTGTAAGTAGCATTTCCTGGATGTCCGATCTGTTTGAATCTAGATCCTACGGTCTAGTTAAGTGCGCCCTAAGGTCTTATTTAGGGCAGAGATTCTATTCTCTTTTCGTGAAGTCCTTTGTGTTTTGGAGGTGTAGAAGAGAGGTAGGGTTTGGAGGAAGAAGAAGGCTAGATCCGCCATTATTGGAGAACCGGAGCTCCGTTCGCCGATCCGAGAACAGATCTGTGGAGAGGACTAGAAGGCGCTTCTTTCTATCCGTGCCTTTCAACCGATCCATGGAGAGGAAGAGAACTCTTAGGGTAATGACATCTCTCCTCCCGGTTTTAGGATGCGTGTATGACATCTATGCTTGTACCTTTCTCTTTTCTGAAATTTTATGGCACCAGATCTCTCAAGTGAGAGGGGTTTGGGTTGCCTTGGTTCAAGAAGAACCATCGGGTTGATTGAGTCCATCCCCGACATGATTTTGCACTAGAGATCTGCTCCGTTCGTGGATTAGGCATTTTGGGTAAAGCCGAAATTGTGACCGGTGGTCCGATTTGGTGATGTTGCTCAACGTTCATTTTAGGGATTTTGCTAGAAATCCGATGAAGGCGAAAACGTCATATTTGTTGCCTTTAAGTTCATGTGAGAATGAACGTTGGATTGGAAAGGATGAATGTTATGTGTATGTGAAGGCGTGGTTTGTCTTTGTGGTCGGCTGGCTAGCCCATGAATGCTTGGTTTCATGTGGGGAGAGTGTCCCGGCAAGACAAGTCCCCTTCTGGGCTGTGGCGAGAACAAGTATGCTGGTGCGCCCGTTGGCAAGATGAGCCATGTAAGTGGTGAGGTCCTAGTGGAGATATTGGCTTTTGGTTTTGTGATTGTGGCGAGAACAAGTATGATGGTGCGCCCGTTGGCGAGATGAGCCATGTAAGTGGTGAGGTCCCAATGGGGTTCTTGGCCTTGGGCTTGTACGCCCGTGGGGGAATTGATGAGTACCCCTGGTTTGTTATGAAATGTTGATGTGTGTTGTTATGTTAAAAGTATAAACGCCATAGGGTGCCTTGGGTGAAACCCAGGTTTGCATACATGCTGCATTGCTAGATCCCCTTACTTTTATTGCTCAACATAGAAATGTGGATGATTATTGTGACACCCATGATTGTCATGTTTATGTTAATACTGTCTATTACATTTGCATACAAAGTGCTGACTTGCAGGGTGATGTAGTTCCCCGGGGTCTGCTAGGACGGCCGGGAGGAGGGGTGTTGTTACACCGTTGTTGGTCAGCCAAAGCTGACACTCGTTATACTGCTCTTTTTGATTTGGATGCAGGACAAGGATCGCAGGTTGGACCTAGCTCGCCGGCCAGAAAGGCCTAAGTTTCATGAAGTGCACTTTTCATGTTCTCTTGTTTGATTTGATGTCTTTACCTATTCCGGCTTGCATGGCGAGGTAGCTCAGGATTGTGGTGATCTGTTGGACATTTCTATGCCCTGTTCGTTTTGACTTGAGTATGAGTTTTGTAAGGCCTTAAGACCGTAGTACTCTTATGTAGATGTGGACAACTTCTGTGTTTTTTTAATGTTTCCATTGTGTTGGTTCTGAGTTTTGAGATAGTTAGATATATATCACTTTTTAATACTAAAGCTGTGGCGTTTATATGTTGTGGGGGTCCCGGCCAGACCCATATTATATACTCATTGGAGGGGAGTAGTCACAACCTTACCCCATAGCGTATCGGGTACACTCAACATATAGAACACATGGTGACCTCACATCTTCTCTACCAGACTAGGTACACCATCTACTTTCCATTCCCACCTAATGATCCACAAATTACTCAGGTAATACAATTTTACTATACACGGACCAAATGAGTAATATGAGTTGCATAAGAAGAGGTATCCCAAATATTCATCCAACTGACTCAAGATTATTACTGGGAGTCTATAATGATATTCTAAGATTAATTTCAGAGGATCATATTTTTCCTTAATTATTTGGCATTTATTATAATTTCTCCAACATTGGCCAAGTATGAAATTGAACATGGAGTGTAAGATCTTCTTATGATAGGGCCCCCATAAAATTATGGAAAATCTATGAAGTCAAAATAATAGTAAATACAGAATATCACAATTTTGCAGTAAGGGGTTGGCCTCTAATTATAATATTGAATAATTACCCCAATTTAGAAATTTAAGAAGGAACCACAAAAAATACTTGTCCAAAAATTATGGGAAAATAACCAGACCTTTATATTTATCAGAAAGGTCTACTGACTAAATTTCAGAATTTATCAGAACAAATTAGTCACATAAATAAATATTCCAAGTAAACTCATACTAGGGAAAATTGTGAAGTAACCTACTGATAAATAATTCCAAAAATTATACAAAAATTCACAGAGCTTTCTAATGCCCTAAAATGTCCTACCACCAAGTCTCACAGTTTTCCAAAGATTATTTGGCTCTCATTTATTAATCATAATCCTAAGACAAAATAAATGACTTATGAATGAAGTACTAATTACATCAATTCAAAAATTACACAAAAATTATCAAAGGTCTATATCTTGATTATGAGTGTACCACCAAACCTTCTTTCATCATCCAAGATTATTCGAGTATGTAAATTTCTCTTATAAGGAGGTTCCCAAAAATGGTTCTAGCCTAAATAAGAGGGGATAAGTCATTCTAAAATTCTCTTAAAATTTCCTAGAGGTATTTACACCCCATGAACTTATTCACCCCACAATAGATAGGGATCTAGCACTCAGGGGGGGGGGGGGGGGGGGGGGGGGGGAAGCGGATCGGGCATGATTCGTGGTCTGGTGTCACGTACTCCTTCGGTTTGCCATGGCCGGGATCGATGCTATCAGCGCCATATCAATTTGCACTTGGAGAGCTCGGCTTCTTCAGAAAAATGCGGTGTTTCACTCCTCTTCGACCTCTGATGGTGTTAAAGCAATTGGGGCAATGTGGGAAAGTTTCTTGAATTGCCATTAATGGCCATGAAGGAGGATTTCGGTTTCCTATGGGGGGGATGAATTGGGCATTAATGTGGACGGGAGAAGGTTGGAAACTTCTCCTCTCCCCAAGTGGAGATGAATGGTGCCATTATTGGAGGAGATGGGAGGTTTCTTCTTCCTCTCCATTAACTCCCCCTTTCTCTCTCTCTCTCTCTTTCAAATTGGGTTTTCTCTCTCCTGGCCGATCTTATTGAAATTGAATGGCCTATTCAGCAGCACCCCACCCCATTAGGTGGTGGACCACCTCAATTGGGTCTAGCCCAAGTGAATTGTGCTTGATTTGGTCAAAATATGTCATTTTGACCAAAATTTAGCATAAGGTTGACTTTGGACAGTTTGACCATTTGGGTTTCCCCCAATGGATGGATAGTGACCTCTTGGACTCCCTTAAGGGTTATGAAGGTCTAGGTAGGGTTAATTTGGCAAGGTGAGGGTCAATTGACCGCTAATAAGCCACTTTGACTAAAATAGGGTTATGGTTGACTTTGGTCAAATTGGCCAAATTGGTGGCCCCATGATCGGGATTTTTGGTCTATTGGGTCCCTAATAACCTAATAAGGGTAGGGGCAAGGTCAATTTGGCATGGTGGAGGTCATTTGACCCTAATTAGGCTACTTTGACCAATTTGGGGTTAGGGTTAACTTTGGTCAATTTGGCCTCTTTGGTTGACCCCAATGGGTCCTTGGTGCTCTGGTGGGGTAAAAGGGTCCAGGTGAGGCCCTAAAGTCCAACCCCAAGCTTGGTACCTGGACATTATTATTTGCAGACCAAGGTGCTCTTACCCTTCAAGCCTAAGGCCAAGTGATCTCTTCAATCTTCCTAGGGTTTTGTCATGACCTAGTCAAGACAAAACCACTCTATGGGTTTAGTTATTTTGGGGATGTTACAAATCCCAATAAACAAAAAAATAATTTCGTCCCTGAAATTCAGGTTAGGCCTACGGGGGTTCTACCGCAAGTGAACGTATGTAACAATTAACATCCCATAAGAGACTTATTATACCTGAAGAAAAAAATCTCCAGATACTTCTGCTGCATCAGTTCTAGTGGCTCCCTGATAAGCTTCTTCTGTACATGATTTCTGCCACATGACTTTTACCTACGGAACCTTCTTACGCCGCACGACTCGAACCGTCGTATCGTCTATCCTGACCGGCTCCACGCAAACTAACCGGTCAGAAGTTACTATCCCATCTATAATAGACATTTGCTGCTCTGGCCGTAGTAGAGCTCTCCTAAAGGAGGAGACATGGAAGACGTCATGCAATCCCGCTAACTCCAGTGGCAGCTCTAGTCTATAAGACAACGGGCTGATCCACTCGAGGATCCTGTAGAGCCCCATCTATCTCAGACTGAGCTTCTTCTTCCTGCAAACCCGTGAGACTCCCTTCATCGGGCGTATCTTCTGGCACACCCGGTCTCTAACCTAGAACTCTACCTTAAGATACTACACATCGTAATACCTAACCTGGCTGCTCTGGGCCCCAACATCCTAACTCTATTCAATCGCACTTTGGCATTTAGGTCCTCCACAAATTCAGAGCTGAGTGCCTTGGGATCCTCATCCCGGATCCAAGATAGTGGAGTCTTGTGCCTCCGTCCCTCTGAGGGTGGAAAGCTATGCTGACGTTGACCAAAAGCCCAGATAAGCCTGGACTGATCTTCAGTTTTTGGTCGTAAACAATTCATCCCGATCCGACACGATCGTCCTGATCACACCACAAAAATAGACAAACTGCTCAACAAATCCCATCAAACACCAACGGGAGCGTCCTTCCAGCCCGGGGTGACCCTAGCTACTTGGTCAATTTATCCTCGATGTTCCAAATGAACTTGTGCCCGGAGTGGGGATGTGATAACCTGTGTATGAAATCCATAATTATATCCTCGAGCTTCCACTCTAACACATGCAATGACTATGGTAGTTCCCCAAAGACTCTTGCACTTGGACTTCACCAGTCAACAGATCTCACCGTGCATCACAAAACCTATGTCATCTTTCTTTATTTCAGGAAACTACACGCTCTGAAAAAAAAACATTTTTCCGGTGACTAAAGCTCTTGTTTGTGTGGGTAGATGACGTCTCTATAAAGTTTTCTCCACATGTTAAGATTCTTACTCCTGCAGGTATGTCTGAATAATCAATCAACTCCACTCTACAACTTATCCAGTTCTTACCATTGGTGGAACTGATCAGATCATCAAGCGTTCCAATCATCCTCAAAATTTCAAGGGTTGCACTTGTGAATCTTATGAACATATGTTAACCAACCAACACTAGTATGAATGTTTATAAGATGACTCCTAATCATTTTCTATGTGGAGTTTGATTCATAAGGTATACGGGTAAAATCTTATGAAACCCTAAGATTTTTCACAAGTCAATTTCATCAAGGGAATATCATGTTTATTTCTCCAAATTCCTATCACCTAACCTATGTTACTCTTGGTCACTTTCGTATGGTCCAAAGTAAGATAAGAATTTGATCGTTCCTACAATGATGACCTTAAATTTTTATACCCTAAATCCAATAATTCATCCTCTAAGATCTCTGGTTATTCGTCATCATGGCTTGCGTGGTTTGAGGATTGTTATCGTAGTTAAAAAATTCCTGCCATGATAGGGCATGATTTTTAACAATTCATGAGTTAATCATTTCCGAATGCCCCAAGCCACAAGAACTTTCGGTTGTAACTATAACTTGTAAGATCTAATTTTCGTCCTTAACTTCTAGAATGGGACATCGGCGTCCCTAAGTGATTAGTCCAGGCGAATTTACATTTCCAATTACTCAAATAAGGTCAAGTTGTTGTTTGATCAATGATGTCTATCCATTGTCCTGGTAATACTACGGATCATTATTCTGAACATACTATTACACTAACTCATCTTTGCCCGAGTAACGTCGAATATGATCAACTTAAAAATCATTATGTTCATGACGCAACACTTTCTAAATTAGATCTAAGAGATACCTAAGTCAATAACCAATTTGCCCAATAAACAAAAGGTAATCCACAATAAACAAAAGATAAGCCACTATCTATTTTTGGCTAAGCATCTTCGATATCACCATGTTATATTCATCCCAAGTATGCAAACAATCCTTAGGGCATACAACCTTAGACTTGGGGTTCTTTCTTGAGTCTTGTTGGTACACTCCATACTTTAGACTCTTCAAGGCACCTTCTACGACTACCTTATCAAGGTCAACATGTGACTCACTCCCAAACGGGGCTCCTCTGAACTTGAATTCTTGTCCGACACTCGGTGTTTGTCATGGTGGTTGTTTCAATGTAAACATATCACCGGTATGAGGGTTGAGTCTACGAGTCCCCTACCATTTTGCTTATGTGTCAATCTCTCTTTCTCTAGCCTCATTGGGGTATCCTTGTACCTTCACCAAAGTTATACCTATGGTCTATTTCGGACTAGGGCATGGTATAAATTGTCATGGTAAGTCACGTCTCCTAGTGGGGTTGAGTCTAACTCATTGACTAAAGGACTATTTAAAGAGATCTTTGCAGCCGGAGGTATTTCCTACTGGTAGAAGGGTTCGTCGCAGGCTACAAAAGAAAAGTTGCCAAAAGGTTCAGTTAAAAGTGGATTTTTTCATGTGATTTCCCCGTATGGGCACACCATTGCTTCTGCTGCTTAGTTTATCCTCAAACTAAACTCGCGCGGGGTGGCCCAGGGTTTGTTGACTTCTTTTCTTCGGACCAAGGTTTGCTCTGATACCAGTTTGTAAGACCCCTTTTTTGCTACAAAACCGGGTCTTATGCCCAGAACCGCCACTTTGTAGTGACACCAACACACAGGAAGGTCGCCACTACAAAGCGCTGATCCTGCCGGCCATATCGATCATAGAAGAAGAAAAGAATAAACGAACAAATATAACTTCAAGTTCACAATCACATGCTATATATAATAAATGTCCATATGGTATAACTGAAATAACAAAGGTTACAATAATAAAGGGATCATGCCCTGTACATCATGTCATCACAACAAGATCACTCGTGGAAGCAATCTACTAATCAATCACTAATCCTGAAACTGGTGCTCATGTGCTAGACTGTCTCGCCTCCATATTCACCAGCCTCTAGCGCTGCAACATCTCCTCGGTCCCCTAAAATGATAAGGTCCACCGACCATCATTCAAACTTGACTCAGCCAATCCCCCACCCCTCCCCCGGTGACTGCTAGGCACCGTGCGGGAAGGATGAAGCAGAGGACATCAAGGGGTAAAATCAAAAGCAGGTGATAATGAGTCTAACTACAGAAGGGTATATTGGTAAGCAATATATAGTACAATGAGTAAAGCAGTGAGAAGTAAAATAGTAGCAAGTAAGCAGTAGTAATAAGTAAAGCAATAGTAAAGAAGGGCACTAAAGAAAAGAGTAATAAGAATAAGTAACCATTGATTTATAGGAATGCCCACACAAACCTATAGACCAAGGGGTCATTTAGTAGGGCCTATCGCATAAGAAGTCCCATAACCAATTTATATGATAGGGGTCGGGGTTGAAATGCAATGCTTATGCCATTTCATGCAGAGGTATGTAGTTTAATGATATGTTCATACAAGTGCAACTCACACACTACGACTCTATCCGCACAGACCTTTAGTTCCCCCTTTTTGGAGCTAGCAAGACTCCCAGGATACTTCTGTAGTGGCAAACAGAAGCGGTGGGTTGGGCCTCGCCCACCTCTAGGTTGGTATTCACACTACCTAACCTAGACCTATCGTACGGCTCAACGCAAAACTGTGGAGCATCTGCGTACTCTTACAGGCTGGACCACCAGACTTTCATGGCTAAGTGCAAATTCCACACCTGCCGAGTCAACGTATTGATGTCGGTGTGAACGACCATCCAATACCGAAGACCCACCACCTTTATGCACATGAAAACATGTATACCATCTATCTCCGAGCCATGAGCTCCCCGGGCTAACCTGCCCGTCACCATAACCTTCTGAACCACCGGCTCGCTGGACCAACCCGTCAGCACCAATAAGCATTACTAAGTCATAAGCTCACCAGACTAATTAGTCCGCCACAACAACCACAGAGCCTACCGCTCGTAAGACCAAACATAACTAGCCTCCTTAACCATGGAGGGTGGGAGTGTGCATTAATAGGTTAATCTTGCCATTTATTCCTACACTTTAGGGTTAACCATGGATTTCCCGAGGACTACCCTGTGAGGGGCTCGCTACGGTAATAGGAACTATAATGGGATGACACCCTGAAGCTCCCTTTCCAAGGCACTTAATGTTATTAGTGACTACCAATAAGTATACCCTTCTTATCATTACACTTGGATTACCCAACGTATTTTATGACCTTCTAAGGGGAAAGACGATCTTTCGTCGATCCCGAACACAACCTTACCCCATAGCTTATCGGGTACACTCAACATATAGACCCATAATTGTGACCTCACATCTTCTCTACCAGACTAGGTACACCATCTACTTTCCATTCCCACCTAATGATCCACAAATTACTCAAGTTTTACAATTTTACTATACAGAGTCCAAATGAGTTATATGAGTTGCATAAGAGGAGGTACCCCAAATATTCATCCAACTGACTCAAGATTATTACTGGGAGTCTATAATGATATTGCAAGACTAAATCCAGAGGATAATATTTTTCCTTAATTATTTGGCATTTATTATAATTTCTCCAACATTGGCTAAGTATGAAATTGAACATGAAGTGTAAGATCTTCTTATGATAGGGCCCCCATAAAATTATAGAAAATCTATTAAGTCAAAATAATAATAAATACAGAATATCACAATTTTGCAGTAAGGGGTTGACCTCTAATTATAATATTGAATAATTACCCCAATTTAGAAATTTAAGAAGGAACCACCAAAAATACTTGTTCAAAAATTATGGGAAAATTACCACACCTTTATATTTATCAGAAAAGTCTACTGACTAAATTTCAGAATTTATCAGAACTAATTAGTCACATAAATAAATATTCCAAGTAAACCCATACTAGGGAAAATTGTGAAGTAACCTACTGATAAATAATTCCAAAAATTATACAAAAATTCACAGATCTTTCTAATGCCCTAAAATGTCCTACCACCAAGTATCACAATTTTCCAAAGAATATTTGGCTCTCATTTTTTTATCATAATCCTAAGACAAAATAGATGACTTGTGAATGAAGTACTAATTATATCAATTCAAAAATTACACAAAAATTATTAGGGGTCTATATCATGATTATGAGGGTACCACCAAACTTTCATCATCATCCAAGATTATTTGAGCATGTAAATTTCTCTTATAATGAGGTTCCCAAAAATGGTTTTAACCTAAATAAGAGGGGATAATTGATCCTAAAATTCTCTTAAAATTTCCTAGGAGTTATTTACACCCCGTGAACTTATTCACCAAGTTTCATGACCATCTAAGGACATATGCCCCTATGTCCTTCACAAGGCTTAAAGTACAACCAAAAGGTTAGAACTAGGGTCTTAAGGCATATCCACCCCACATCACCCCAAATTTACTAATGGGGATGTATTATGTGATCGTAAACCAGTGGCCAAAGTTTCACACCAATTTGATGAGATTTGACCACCTAATTCCATCATTTACGCTTTTGACCTAGTTTGACCAAACTTAGGTTAACTAATTATACAACCAAATCAGTCCCAATTGGGCTGAAATTTTTACCAGGGTCATATAAGAACCCTAAATATCACCCACCAAAACTTGGTGGGGATTGGAGGTCATTAGACCTTATAATTAAATAATATATGAATTATGAAATTATTACAAAAACATTAGCAAAATGTTCTCCTAAAAATCCCATCTTTGGGTATGTTAAGGGTGTAGATATAAATAACATATGTTTCAATTTTCAAGTCAATCCCATGAACCAATCAAAAGTTATTCAAAAATTTGTGGATGTCCCACCCTAGGGACCAGTCCCACCAAAATGGCTCTACAGGGAGCAATATTACTCCTTTTGGGCTGAAACAAATTTTAAAAAAAGGTTCACACCAAGGTATACAACTTTGATGTTGGCCACTTTTTCATCAGAGGGGCCCTAGTATTTTTAATAATTAAAACAAAACACTACATAAAATGTGACAAAATGGAATAAATCATTTCATTCATCTTAATGATGCCAGCATGAATCTTGAAGCAAGATGAGCGGGTCCTGCTCATTTTCTTCCTCCAGCCAACGGGTGGGATGGCCCCGTCCTTGGCTTCCTTGCACCTTGTTTCCCAGCAACCTGAGCGCCGCCCCAGCGAGTCAATGCCACCACCACCTCCGTTGAGGTGGTGGCCGGCGATTAGAGGTGGTTGGCTGGCCGGAGGTGGCCTTTTGGGAGCTTAATTCGAACCCGATTTTGCTCGAATCAAGCCCCACAACAGATAGGGATCTAACACTAAAGGAGGGGAAGCAGATCAGACCTGATTCGTGGCCTGGTGTCGCGTACTCCAAACGTTTGCCATGGCCGGGATCGAAGCTCTCAGCGCCATGTCAATTTGCACTTGGAGAGCTTAGCTTCTTCAGAAAAATGGGGGGTTTCACTCCTCTTCGATCTCTGATGGTGTTAAAGGGTTCAATTGGGGCAATGGGGGAAAGTTTTTTGAATTGCCATTAATGTCCATGAAGGAGGATTTCGGTTTCCTATGGGGGGAACGAATTGGGCATCAATGTGTCCGGGAGAAGGTTGGAAACTTCTCCTCTCACCAAGAGGAGATGAATGGTGCCATTATTGGAGGAGATGGGAGGTTTGTTCTTCCTCTCCATTAACTCCCCTTACTCTCTCTGTCTTTCAAATTGGATTTTCTCTCTCCTGGCCAATTTTCTTGAAATTGAATGGCCTATTCAGCAGCACCCAACCCCATTAGCTGGTGGACCACCTCAATTGGGTCTAGCCCAAGTGAATTGGGCTTGATTAGGTCAAAATATGTCATTTCGACCTAAATTTAGCATAAGGTTGACTTTGGTCAATTTGACCATTTGGGTTGACCCCAATGGGTGGATAGTGACCCCTTGGACTCTCTTAAGGGTTAGGAAGTTTTAGGTAGGGTTAATTTGGCATGGTGAGGGTCAATTGACCCTTAATAGGCCACTTTGACCAAAATAGTGCTATGGTTGACTTTGGTCAACTTGCCCAAATTGGTGGCCCCATGATGGGGCTTTATGGTCTATTGGGTCCCTAATATCCTTATAAGGGTATGGACAAGGTCAATTTGGCATGGAGGAGGTCAATTGACCCTAATTAGGCTACTTTGACCAATTTGGGGTTTGGGTTGACTTTGGTCAATTTGGCCTCTTTGGTTGACCCCAATGGGTCCTTGGTGCTCTAAGGGAACCCCTAAAGGGTTAGGTATGCTATAGTGGGGTCAAAGGGTCTAGGTGAGGATCTAAAGTCCAACCCTAAGCTTGGTACCTAGAAATTGCTATTTGCAGACCAAGGTGCTCTTCCCCTTCAAGCCTAAGGCCAAGTGATTTCTTCAAGCTTCCTAGGTTTTTGTCATGACCTAGTCATGACAAAACCACTCTAGGGGTCTAGTTGTTTGGGGGATGTTACAGTCTCACAATGAACTCACTTCCCTAGAGCTTGAGGAAACAACTCACACTGAGGTTGTTGTCCAAGAAGACCTAGGAAGTTGCATGATGGATGCTGAGAATACTGTCCTTGAGAAGGGAAGTATTGAGCAAGAGAATCTGTGCACAGATTTCATTTTAATTCCATGTAAAGAAGCTACAAAAGAAACTGAAGATGCTCATCAAAGACAGGATTCCCCTAATAATCCTCTTTATGATGAGATCATAGTTGATGTGGTTGAAGACCTGCAAGGGAAAGTAACTGAGAAAGATCAAGATCATCCAGGATCCTCCACACAAGCCTGTCATGAGCTAGCACCAAACTCTATAGTAGATTAAATTAAAAATATGCTCACTGAGGAAAGACAGCAATATCAAGCCTATGTGGACCATGTTGTCAAAGAAGTCAGAGATGATATGCGTGCACAAATAAATAAATTAAAAGCAGACGTTGATTACATCAATGATCAAATAACCAATTGGTTCACAACAACATGAATGCTCTCTAGTCTCTAGGAGAAAGAATGGACACTTCTCTTCAACATAATCAAAGGGGTGAAAAGCATATGGAAGATGCAGTCAGATGGATCACTTGGAAGATAACTGAGAGTCGGAAGGTGATTATTACTAGATGTATCAATTCAAATGAATTCACCCCTGAAACTCTCAACACCATGATGGAGCAGATTACCCAAGAAATTATACAAAGTTTTATTGAGGAAGTCAGGAAGAAATAGAAGACTGTAGATAACAAAGCAATCTAAATTATGAACAAACTTCATCAGTCCCTGGGACTCCCTCCCGTTGTGTACAATCCTGCACAATCAACAAAGCCTCAAAACCCTTCAAGACATCTTGGTGAATCAAGTTGAAAGAAATTATTGTCTACCTAAATCACCTAGAAGGGGGGGGGGGTGAATAGGTGATCTCTACTGCGATTGCGGAATAAAAATTTAGCACACACACAACAATAAATATCATAGCACAGAGACACAAGATTTATAGAGGTTCCCCAAAGGTGGGTACTCCTCTCTCCCGCTCCGCCTATCTAGCACTTCGGGCTAGCGTCGGCAACTTCACCAAAACTCAGATTTATCAACAAATCCTACACTCGGAGACAACGGCTCCTACAAACTCGGAGAACAACCTCTCCTACAAACTCAGAGTAAACAACTCCTGCAACTCGCAGTAAACAACTCCTACAAAATAACTCGGAGTAAAAACTCCTACAGGAATTAAATAAAGTTTGAAACGAAACTTCTCTTGAATCTCAATAGAGATTAACTTCAGATCTGAAGAGACTGAATCTTCTTCTTCCATTAGACTGAAAGCTTGGATCTTCAAGGATTAGGAAGAATAAAGAATCGGCAAACCTGATCTGAGTAGGCCCTTTGATTAATTTGAAAAGATCTTCAATATAGAGAGCAGCAACTATATCAAAGGCCTTCTTATCTGAGAAATCTCTAGCAACACTGAAGAACGAATCTTGAGCTGCGCAGACTTTAGATCTCAGAAACTTGTTCAGCAAGAGAGAAAGAAACGGCTAGCATCTTTTTAACAATTGGGTGATTTCTTTTGTTTGCCCTAAAAATAAAAGATTATTTATAGGAAGACCTCCAACGGCTCGGGCGACAAACAAGGAGAGATCACCACGTGTACTGTACATGGAGGCCAACACTAAATTTCAAAAACGAAACATAAATTTGAAATCCGTCTGTCCGTCATTCATCGAGACTTTACGTGAACATTCGATGAATTAACTTGGCCATTGAAAAATACTGATCAATGCTTGAAAATTATCTTCTGTTTTCATTCGTCAGAATTCGTCGGGAGTTCTCGAGAACATTCGACGAATTGACTTAGCCGCACATTTTCCTTCACAAGTCTGCCTTTTTGACTTCTGTCTGCATTCATCGATATTCGTCGGGAGTTCATGAGAACATTCGGCGAATAGACTTAGCCGCAGAAATTTCTTCTTTAAACTAGAAATTTGGCTTCTGTCTGGATTCGTCGAGATTCATCGAAACTTCACGAGACATCTCGACGAATTGACTTAGCAAAAATTTCTTTTCTCCTGAAAACCTGCTCCACTCCTCAAACTTGAAAACCTTCAGTTATGAGTATATGAATTACACCCCAATAGAGAGATTACACATGGACCAACACTTTGTTCTACACAATGAGGGATTACATTGTCTAGAACTGTGTTTGGTGATCCATTGCAACCTGACTTTGGTGTGCACATAGCATTAAGACCTGTCATAACACACCTAAATAGAAATCATCAAATACATCCTCAATTCAATTTAGTTCACTAGGGGACATCTTCAAATCCAGGTAATTGTGGATACAATACCCAACAATCTCCCCCTATTTGAAGATGTCATAACCCTATGCACTAAGTTGAATTGTACAGAAAATATAATGAATAAGAAGAGCACTAATCAGGCAGTAATATTTAAAGAAAAACTCAATGTTTATCTTAACACAAATATATATATATATAAACAAAGAAAACAACATGATTCCAGAACAGCTCAGCTCATGCTTGATCCTTGCCTTTCTGCTTTTCAAAAATTCTTTCCACTGCCTCAGCTCTCTTTTTCTGTTCAGATTCCATTCTTTCAAAAAATGCATTTGGCTTAGGCCAATATTTATCAGGAGCAGTTTATTTGGTTCCCCCAATCTTGAAGTGAATCCTTCTTTCAGTTGTTCTCTTTTTGAACTTGTCCCATTCATCCTGACTGTAATGATCACTGACACTTTCAAGGTACTTACTGACTAGATTGAAGGTTGTGAGAACAATACCTTTGGAAGTAGGACTCCAGCTTTCTTGGAAATTTCTTGGAGGAGGCCTATCATAAAATTCTCTGATCTTCTTATGAGGATTGGACCTTTTAGCAGAAGGTTTATCACCAAAAATCTTCCTTTTTAAAGAATTTTCAGAAGATTCAGGAACCTTGGAGCTTTCAAGCACTGGATCATCCCAGAACTCTTGGTAGGTGGAGGCTGGGATATCTGCTTCAGCAAAATCAAAATCCTCAACAGGAATTGGAGAGGAACTTGGAGCACTTGGACCTGGAGCACTTGAAGAAGGAGCATCTGGCATTTTGTCCACAACAGTGAATCCAAGCATGCCTGCAACTTCCTTGAACAGCCAACTTGTTGATTCATAGGTATACCAATTTACGTCTTTAACATTTTGCAAGATGTTCTCCTGAAGCTCTTGCATTTTGGAAAATACATTTCCATCCAAATCATTCACTTTACCATCCAAATCATTCACTTTACTAGCACTCTCCTCTATCTTAGACACCATACTCTCCTCCCCCTTTATGACATATTCATGTAGGAGGGCATAGAGTTTGGCCAGTTGCCTTTCAACTTGATCATCCAGAAAATTAAGCCATTGATCATGAGAAATTCTGAGAGCTGTTTGAGCAGTATTCAGATTAACAACATCTTCAGCAACCTTATGCAAGTTATTTAGAACATGCCCAACTCCCTTATTGGTGTGGTCCAATGCCTTTCCTGCCTTTGTCATCCAGGCTTCTTGATCACTTTTGAATTTGCCCATTTCATGCCTCATTTCAGTCATTTCCTGCCGCAAAGCACTATCAACAGTATCAATCTTCTGATAGACTTTCTTGATAGACTTATCAAAATGCTTAGTCTGAGCTTGCAGCAAACTTGCAATATACTTCAGCAGAGAAGAATGAGAGCTCTCTCCAGTTTCAAAATCTTCAGGAGAGGCTCTATTAGCTACAAAACTGGTAGACTGTGCTTGCTCATCAAGCACAGTTACTCTTGGAGATTTTCTAATAAGACTTTCTGGTGGTGGCAAGAGCAGCACAGAAGGAAGAACCTGAGGAACTGCAGATTCTCCCATGAATATGTCTTCATGTTCTTTCTCCCCCTCAGCCAAAGACATCCTCTTGGCAAACTCCAACTGAGCACCAAAACTGCCCTTCTCCATTGAATCAGATTTCTCAGAATGAACAGATGCAGGATCTGGCAAGTCTTCATTATCTTCTGAATTAGAAACAAACATTGCATGTGATCTCCTTGATTCTTCTAGCATAGCAGCTTCATCTACATCAGCAAATTTCCCTTGACCCTCCAGGTCATGAACAACATCAGGGACAGCAGTACTAACTGGATCAACAGGAACTTGATCAGCTTCACTGAGAGGAATTTCTTTTGTAGCAGCACCACTTTCAACATTGTCTCTTGGAGTTGGAAACTCCCCCTCAATATGTTCACCTCTTCCCTGATCAGGAGCTGGACTAGGTCCACTTCCCCTTGAGGGTTGACCTTCTTCCAGAAATCTGTCATCCCTCTGCAAGCCTGCTTCATCAGCATCAACAACTCTCTTCACTCCACCTTTTGGGATGACTCTTTCCCACTTGGAGAAGATAGATGAGGTAATTTTCTTTGTATGATGGAGTGGAGAGCCTCTTCTAAGATTAAACATATCAGGATTACTACCATTCAGCAGCAGACTAAGAATTCTGCCAACATTTGGGGCTAGGAAACTTTCTTTAATTTTTTCAAATATAACTTCACCAAAATTGAAATCTTTTCTACAGATAATAACAGTGTGAATCTTAAAAGCTTCTTCAGATAGGTAGTCATGAGAGCCTACCTTGCACAATAAAACTTTTCCTAAAATATCACATAACAATTTACCTCCATCATTCATGAATTTCCTTCTTATTTTAGAACCTTCATCAGAGATGCCACAAAATCTCTTGGCTCTGAGAATGTCTTCAGCATACACTTCTTCTGATTTGACTTCAGGCATCCTCAAGATCCTGTTGATGCCACTGGCTTTCAAAACTATTTTACATGACCTGATGCAGCTCTTTATTTTCTTGCCTTGACTGGAAACTTTTGCATTCCTGAAGAACTCAAGAACATCTTGTTCTAAGATTTTAGCCGGCTCCTCCAAAACATAATTGAGCCCGGCGACATCAAGCATCATGATGATGTTTCTGAACTCATCTGAAGCTGCTCTAAATGCACCTCGCACTAGCTCTCCACCAGAATGCAGACATGCTTTTGGCGCCATTGAGCTTGACAAAATCGGGAAGAAGAACAGTGATTTCTCGAGGGAGACGAAGAGACGAGAAGAGTTTTCACGGAAGGGACACGTGGAATCACGTGTTTTCAATATTTATATATATATATATATAAAATTGGGCGCGTACCTGATTTCACGGATGGCTCTTCGGATCCAATAAATTGTATTTAATTAGAAGATTTCACGAGAGACGTGTCCGAGAAGAGAAATATTTTGACATGTGAAATCCCATGAAACTTCATGAAATTTTCTGATTTATCCAGTGAAATCCCGTGTAATTTCGTGAAATTCCAACAGTCCTGTCTTCAAGATTCCTTGTTAAGCATTCCAAGTTCCATTTTGAAGAAATTGAACTTGGTATCGTCTAGAGGCTTTGTAAAAATATCTGCAATTTGCTTGTCAGTATTAACATATAACAAATTTATATCCTTACTCTCAACATATTCCCGGATGAAATGGTAGCAAAGCTCGATGTGCTTTGTTCTGCTGTGAGAGACTGGATTATTTGCTATAGCAATAGCACTTGAGGAGTCACAGAACATGGGGATTTCTGTGAGTTTTAAGTTATAGTCCTCAAGCTGATTATTTATCCAAAAGAGTTGTGCACAACAACTGCCGGCAGAGATATACTCCGATTCAGCAGTTGATATTGCAACACAATTTTGCTTCTTGCTACTCCATGAAACAAGCCTTTTTCCCAAGAATTGGCAAGTTCCTGAAGTACTCTTTCTATCATCTTTACTACCTGCAAAATCAGCATCTGAAAACCAATTAGTTCAAAGTCATTGCTTCTCGGGTACCATAAGCCGAGATTTGGTGTACCCTTAAGGTATCTCAAAATCCTCTTTGCAGCGGCATAATGAGATTCCTTACAGTTGACCTAATACCTGGCACAAACACATGTTGAAAACATTATATCAGGCCTACTAGCAGTAAGGTAGAGCAAGGACCCAATTATGCTTATGTACTTGGTTTCATCAAAAGGTTTCCCTTTCTCATCCTTGTCCAGAGACACGCTTGAGCCCATTGGAGTCCTCATAGAGTTTGCACTCTCCATTCCAAATTTCTTAAGGATCTCTTTGGTGAACTTCGTCTGAGAGATGAAAATTCCATCTTCAGATTGATGCACTTGGGGTCCTAAGAAATATTTCAGCTCTCCCATACTGCTCATTTCATACTTACCTTGCATCAAGTTAGAAAACTTTTTGCAAAGTTTGTCATCTGTAGAGCCAAAAATAATATCATCGACATAGATTTGCACAAGCAAAATCTCGCCTTTCACTTCCCTAAGAAACAATGTCTTATCTATTGTTCCTCTTGTGAATTTGTTCTCAAGAAGGAACTTAGACAATGTCTCATACCAGGCTCGGGGTGCCTGTTTGAGACCATACAAAGCTTTATGTAAATAATATACATGATCAGGAAAGTTAGGATCTGCAAAACCTAGAGGCTAAGCTACATATACTTCCTCTTTAAGGTCTCCATTCAGGAAGGCTGACTTCACATCCATCTGGAAAACCTTAAGGCCTTTATATGCAGCATAGGCAAGAAATAATCTGATGGCTTCAAGTCTTGCTACTGGTGCAAAGGTCTGATCAAAATCAATCCCTTCTTCTTGCCTGTATCCTTGTGCAACCAGTCTTGCTTTGTAATGATGCCCATTTCATCAAGCTTGTTCCGGTAGACCCATTTGGTTCCAATCACATTTTGTCCTTTGGGTCTTGGTACTAACTCCCAAACTTTACATCTCTTGAATTGGTTGAGCTCTTCTTGCATAGCAAGGATCCAAGATGGACTGGTGTTTGCTTCTTCAAACTTCTTCGGCTCAATCTGTGAGAGAAAACTTAAATGTAAAACTTCGTTAGTTGTACCTCTTCTCGTTAGAACTCTGCTTGAAGGATCTCCGATAATCTGATCAGCTGGATGATCTCTTGAATATCTGACTCCCAGGTTACTTGCATTTTTAGGAGCAACTTGAGGTTCAGCCACCTCTGGAACATCTTCTTCTTCATGAACTTCTTGGTCATCTTCAGAGTGATATGAGATCTCTTCTGCCAACTTTGGTGCATCATCTGTGGTATTTACTCCATCTTCTATAGTGAGTTCCTTTATCTCTTCACCTGCATCTTCAATGAACACACTAGATGAGTTGCTATGCAGCATGCTCGTCTCATCAAATACAACATGGACTGTTTCTTCTACCACCAGAGTTTTCTTATTAAAAATCCTATATGCCTTACTATGGCTACTATATCCTATGAAAATACCTTCAAAACATTTTTCACTAAACTTGGTTGTAGGATGTTTCCCATTGTTAAGTACATAGCATTTACTGCCAAAAATTCTAAAATATGATATCTTTGGTTTTCTGCCCTTTAAAATCTCATATGGGGTCTTACGATGGTTCTTATTGATGAGTGCTCTGTTTTGCACATGGCAAGCTGTGTTGATAGCTTCTTCCTAAAAAAATTCTGGAATAGCAGAATCACTCAACATAGACCTGTCAGCTTCTATGAGGGTTCTATTCTTTCTCTCGGCTACTCCATTTTGCTGTGGAGTACGTGGAGAGGAAAACTCATGGGAGATACCCTGACTTTCACAAAACTCTGTCATGGCCCCAGACTGAAATTCTATTCCATGGTCACTTCTGATTTTGACCACTGAACAGTCAAGTTCATTCTGAAGAAGCTTGACAAATGTAGTGAATATGCCAAAGGTTTCTGACTTAAGTTTTAGAAAGAACACTCATGCAAACCGGGAATAGTCATCAACAATAACCAAGGTGTAAGCTTTCCCACCTAAGCTTCTAACTGACATTGGACCAAATAAATCCATATGAAGCAGATGAAGACATCTGGTAGAATTATTGCCAATTATGCTCTTAAAGCTAGCCTTTATTTGCTTACCCATTTGGCAAGCATGGCAAGGGCTTTCTTTAATGCATTTAACTTTGGGGGCATCCCTTACCAAGTTGTGAGAAAATAACATAGACATAGTTTTGAAATTAATATGTGCTAGTCTCTTGTGTCATTGGTCACAAAGAGATGCACTATCTTTGGCAACAAAGCACACTGGGGTAGAAGACTGTAAACATATAAAATCCAAACAGTATATACCACTACTCCTAGAGCCTGTTAAAATAGTTTCCGCAGACACGGGCATCTTTATCAGGCATTTATCTCTAAAGAACTCAACGGTGTAGCCTTTGTCACACAGGTGGCTTATGCTAATCAGATTGTATTTCAATCCTTTCACATGAGCTACACGTGTGAAAATGACTGAGCCGTTAGTTATTGAACCATAGCCTATAATAATACCTCATTCAGATCCGCCAAACTTTACTTTAGGCCCGTTCTCAATTGGATCATAATCCTGAAGTAATCTTCTTCTCCCGGTCATATGCCGAGAGCAACCACTGTCCAAATACAGATAGGAATTTCGTCGGCCTTTGGACATTCCTGCAAGCATGATCAATACCCCTTAGGAGCCCAAACATTTTTGGGCCCTTGGTTCCTTGTTAGTGGAACACCACTTGGAACATTAACTTTGCAAGTGGTCGGTCTTGCACTATTAACTCGTGGAGTTCTTGGCACAGTATGATTGAACCAACAATCTATGGCAAAATGACCAATTTTGCCACAACACCAGCATTCAAATCAATTGTATCTCCTCTTTGTGTTCTGCTGCGCCTTTTGAATGGGTGGCTTTGCAGGAGGAGCAACCTTGGAGGTAGAAGCCTCGTTGGTGCAACATACACAATTCTTAGGCACAATAGGCTTGACCTGCGGTGCCTTCTTAGCATTTGATCCATGAACGAATGGTCCATGATGCTTCAATTGAAATTCCTCATAAGGAGCCTTGAGGGAGCTAGATCCAAAGTTTCTGGGTCTGGTCCACACTGAGTTCACCTTGGCAGGCTCAACATGGGTTGGTCTGCTGAAGTGACCATAGATGCTCTCAAAATCATAGGTGTTCGTAGGAAGAATCACCTTCTTGAAAGTTGGAGCACACTGTGGACCCTTACCCTTTGCTTTAGCAGCTCTTCTTTTGGCTGACTTACTTAGGCTCTTTTCAGCAACATGGCCCAAACCACTACTACCAGAACCAGCAGTGAAAGTGTCTATGATAGGCAAAATTGTCTTGGGCTTAGAGAAGTTCATTGTGATCTTCTTTTCAGCCTCAAGCTGTTTTGTCAAATCATTGATAATTTCACTCTTGTGAATGCCTGCTGAAGTGGCCTCGGTGAGAGCAATCCTCAAGGATAATATTTCATCCATGAGTAGGTTAGATTCTTCAATCTCCTTTCTCAGGCTTGATTCTTGATTCTTTAGTGATTGAATCTCCTTTGATTGAGTTTTAACAAGCTTTCGACACTCATTAAACCCCTTCAACAGTTCCTCATACTTAGCAGTCAACTCAGAATCCTCTTCCGAGTAGTAGTTTTCATTAGCATCAGATGTCGTCTCTGAACATGAAAGAGGTGTAGAAGATAATACCTGACCGGTCAAAGGAACAATATCTTTGTCATCATCTGACATGGCCATTAGACTGTAAAAGCAGTCTTTTGTGAGACCTTTTCCTCTATATTGACCAAATTGGTCTTCTGTATCAGGTTGAGCCATCAGTCCAAAGAATGCCTCTTCATCTGAGTTAGATTCATTTGAGTCACTGTCACTCAGAGTCTTGGACTTCTTGGCAACAAAACTCTTCTCCTCTTTCTTCTTTCCTTTGAAGGACTTATTTTCTTCTTTTCTTGAAGATTCCTTCTTCTTGTGTGGGCAATCAGCTATCATGTGCCCTAGCTTTTTACAACAATAACAAACATGTTCAGTATAATCGTGTTTGTTCGATTTAGAACCATACCTGTCGTTTCTGTCACGGTGTGATCTCCTGTGATCTCTTGAGGAAGATGAGCCTTTTATCATTTGTCTCCTCTTGCTAAGCAACTTTTTGAATTGCTTGGAGAGGAGGGAAAATTCTCCTTCAGATAGTTCTGATTCTTCTGAAGTGTTTTCAGCTTTATCCTCAGAAGACTCATCCCTCGCAGGGGACAGAGCCCTGCTTCTCCGGGAGCTTTCAGCCTTTAGAGCAATGGTCTTCTCCTTGCTAGAGCTCCTATTGCTTTCCTCTTCTAACTTCTTGATATTCAACTTCAGCTTATGGGAGAGAAGCTTCCCATACAGAATCTGTGGCTCCGTAGTAGCCAACTTACCATATTCTCTGATAGCTATCACCTTGGGGTCCCATTCCTTAGACAGGGATCTAAGGAATTTATCGTTTAGTTCACCCACGGTGAATTCTCTTCCATAGTTTCTCAGACCATTCACAATCTTGAAGAATTTCTCGTAGGTGTCATAAATTGTGTCTTTGCCTTGTTGCTTGAAGGCTTCGTATTCTTGGTTCAGCAAAGACTTCCTATCATCTCGAACTTCTTCAGTACCTTCCATCAAAACCACAATAGAGCCCCACATCTCTTTTGCAGACTTGCAGTGAATCAGATTTTGTAGCATTGAATCATCAATTGCACCTGCTATGATGTGCTTTGCTTTCTTGTCCAGAGTGACAAGTGCAATTTCATCCATTGTCATGTCCATCAGTTTCTTTGGCACTTTCTTGGTGGCATCAATGGTAGAAGCAACCATGGGAATATGGGGACCTTCCTTAACTATCTGGGAGATTCAGGGATCATTTGCTTCCATGTAGAAGATAACTCTTTCTTTCCACATGGGGAAATTCTCCTTAGTGCAAACTGGGAGCTTGGAGGAAAACCTTTCCATGCCTCTGTCCATAGATAGAGATCTTGACAACGTAGAAGGATCTTTAATCTAGGTGTTAACCTCTTAAAGATAACCTGCCTTTGATACCAATTGAAAGAAATCGGTCTACCTAAATTACCTAGAAGGGGGGTGAATAGGTTATCTCTACTACGATTGCGGAATAAAAATTTAGCGCACACACAACAATGAATATCACAACACAGAGACACAAGATTTATAGAGGTTCCCCAAAGGTGGGTACTCCTCTCTCCCGCTCCGCCTATCTAGCACTTCGGGCTAGCATTGGCAACTTCACCAAAACTCAGATTTATCAACAAATCCTACACTCGGAGACAACGGCTCCTACAAACTCGGAGAACAACCTCTCCTACAAACTTAGAGTAAACAACTCATACAACACGGAGTAAACAACTCCTACAAAATAACTCGGAGTAAAAACTCCTACAGGAATTAAATAAAGTTTGAAACGAAACTTCTCTTGAATCTCAATAGAGATTAACTTTAGATCTGGAGAGACTGAATCTTCTTCTTCCTTTAGAGTGAAAGCTTGGATCTTCAAGGATTAGGAAGAATAAAGAATCGGCAAACCTGATCTGAGTAGGCCCTTTGATTAATTTGAAAAGATCTTCAATATAAAGAGCAGCAACTAGATCAAAGGCCTTCTTATCTGAAAAATCTCTAGCAACACTGAAGAACGAATCTTGAGCGGCGCAGACTTTAGATCTCAGAAACTTGTTCAGCAAGAGAGAAAGAAACGGCTAGCTTCTTTTTAACAATCGGGTGATTTCTTTTGTTTGTCCTAAAAATAAAAGATTATTTATAGGGAGACCTCCAACGGCTCGGGCGACAAACAAGGAGAGATCACCACGTGTACTGTACATGGCAGCCAACCCTAAATTTCAAAAATGAAACATAAATTTGAAATCCGTCTGTCCGTCATTCGTTGAGACTTTACGTGAACATTCGACGAATTGACTTGGCCATTGAAAAATACTGATCAAAGCTTGAAAACTGTCTTCTGTTTTCATTCGTCGGAATTCGTCGGGAGTTCTCGAGAACATTCGACGAATTGACTTAGCCGCACATTTTCCTTCACAAGTCTGCCTTTTTGACTTCTGTCTGCGTTCGTCGATATTCGTCGGGAGTTCATGAGAACATTCGACGAATAGACTTAGTCGCAGAAATTTCTTCTTTAAACTAGAAATTTGGCTTCTGCTGGATTCGTCGAGATTCATCGGAACTTCACGAGACATCTCGACGAATTGACTTAGCAAAAATTTCTTTTCTCCTGAAAACCTGCTCCACTCCTCAAACTTGAAAACCTTCAGTTATGAGTATATGAAGTACACCCCAATAGAGAGATTACACATGGACCAACACTTTGTTCTACACAATGAGGGATTACATTGTCTAGAACTGTGTTTGGTGATCCATTGCAACCTGACTTTGGTGTGCACTAAGCATTAAGACCTGTCATAACACATCTAAACAGAAATCATCAAATACATCCT
Source organism: Dactylorhiza incarnata (assembly GCA_033032865.1). Lineage (NCBI taxonomy): Eukaryota > Viridiplantae > Streptophyta > Magnoliopsida > Asparagales > Orchidaceae > Dactylorhiza > Dactylorhiza incarnata. The sequence goes on along the minus strand of JAWHQI010000001.1, from coordinate 18,866,634 downwards.
CAATTCAATTTAGTTCACTAGGGGACATCTTCAAATCTAGGTAATTATGGATACAATCCCCAACACAAGTCATAAAAGGAATCCCAAACATTCAGATGATAGAATATCTCTTAAAACAAAAAGGGAGGAAGAATGGGCCAATGATCTAAATTTCAACAGCTTAAGTCCAAAGTTTAGAGACATTATCTTCAATATATGGAGAGATTTTGGAGATACTGGATAAGACATCTCCAGACACTACCCCTCAAGTCAATGGGATAAGCACAAGAAGCCATAAGCCAGGAGAAGGCTTTATACAAGACACCAATAGGAAGGAACATTGTCAGAGAATGCACTTCCTATTCCTGATAAGTACATCCCAAAGTCATTCTCCTACTTTGAAAGACAAGAGTAGAAAATACGGAGCAAGGAGAAAGATACAGGAAAGAAAAGGGACTACTAGAACAGTACCACCACATGTGATAGTTAAAAGCAAATGTTGTTGTAACTCTATTTAATAACATTTAGCTTACTTATAAATTCTTTTTGAAGTTTATTAAGTACTTGGTTATGTAATCATTTCATTATTCTGATACATGCTTAACCTGTGCTAACATATTATTAATAATTAACTTATTTGTAATTAAACACTATAAATGATAGTCAGTAAATAATAGTTAATGTAGTTTAAATAAAATGTATTAATCACTAAAATTAATATATAATCTAGTATCACTAAATTGGCAATGCATCCTTAGGAAAGCATACATAGTGCTAAGAATGATACTGCAGCTGACACACAAGATGTGCTCATGTTGATTATGTATAAGAGCAATCCAAGACAATTTCATTTTGTCCACAAAATGATATTATCGTGATAACATATGGTATCGTCATGATGACTCTACGAATTCATTGAAATGACACGACAATACCTAATTATTTGTCCATCGATTCAGAAATATAAAATGAATCAATCATAGCCATTCATTTGGAATTAATCAAATATCTAATGCGTGACTCTTCGCTTCCCACAATAAAAATTATAAATAGGATCAAGTGTCTTGAAATTAAAACATATACTATATTTGCCTTATAAGCCATTGAGTGCTCTTAGTCGTGTGGCAGTAACCAAGTCGATACGCTCAGCTCTCCTTCAAGCATCTGAGAGATGGCTTCAAATAAAGAATGATACCTATATTAAGGGAGTTAGTTAGTAAGAGATGGATTTTTGAAGGCTCCGGAAGAAACTCAAGCCACTATAAGACTTCTCGACTACGTCAACTTGCAGTTCATGCAATTTGAACCTACTGTAATAATGAAAAGATAAGTCCTTGAATTCTACTCAAATGCCAAAGTTGGCTCAAATGGGTCGTCAGTAAAGAGCAAAATAAATGGAATTAAAGTAAAGGTAACAGCCAAGAGACTGGGTCTTCAAGCTTCCCTCCTTTGCCAGTGAACAAGAGGATGAGGAAGTTACCACTCAAGATTTGAATGATGCCCTAGAATGGTGTGGGCAATCAAAGAAGACCTATGGGTACTTGGAAAGAAAGAACTTCATTCAGCAAGGGAAGTTGCTGGCGGATATTGTTAGGAAATCCATTTGATTAATCTTTTGCTCAATTTAGCTCCTCAAGCAGCAGATGATCGTTGGTCTTGCTTTTCAACTATCATTGCGCATTAGCGTTAACGTTGTGTGATAGCTTCTTTACATTTCGGCTTCGCTGCTCCCGCCACTAATATCTTTTAAATGTGTTGTGACAACTGTCCCATTGTCATGAACACTACCTCCAATGGTAGGTGCTACCTCTCACAGGAGGTCTAACTTTAGAGCCTCATTTCCATGTTTACATCACATGTCATTGATGATACTAATTTTTACATATTTTCAATATAGTTTTTTTGTATAGTTTTAATAAAAATTGTGAATTTTATGTGCAAATTAATGAATAAAATGCTTGTTTTTATAAATTTCCTTTTTAACATAATTTTTCTAACTTTTTTGTTTTCTATTTTTTTGTTAGGTCACGCCCCTTGGTCACGCCCGTAACCATGGGCGTGTCAGTTTAGGTTCAATTGACAGCACCTTCTCGACGAACAGCTCAAACATCTCTACGAATTGTTGAGTCACGCCCCTCAGTCATGCCCATGACCGAGGGAGTTTACTTGGTCATGCCCGTGCTGTACTCATCTTGACGGGTGGCTGCGCCTTCTCGATGAATGGCTCAACATCTTGACGAATTGGAGAAGTCATTCCCGTGTCAAATATGTCACGCCTGTGACCCTCCAAAAATCTTCCAAAAGCAGTCGTACATGCCAGCCATCACACCCCTGGTGCTGCTGCCGCCAGCCGATCAAGGTCACGCCCATGACATTTGGTTCATGCCCATGTTCAACCACCTCAGCGGTCAAGCCTTCCAGAACCAAGCTAGCTGTCCCGACTTCTTCATCACACCCCTGGTCACGCCTTTGGTCACATCCGTGACCTAGGATGTGTACTTCCAAATTTTGCCTATAAATAGAGGACGTCCCCCCTCATCAATCCCTCCTCTTGGATTGCCCTTTTTTGGGTGATCTTCCACAACATTTCCCCACTTTTTTATTTTATTTTTTGTATTTTTTTTAAATGTAATTTTATTTCTTGTAATCTCTTTTACTATGACAATAAATAAGTTTAGCTTTTATTTCGTGCAATTTCAATTCTCCAATTTCATTTCTGTCAAACAATTTTCATTCTTAGCTTAGCTTTATTTCCTACAATTTCAATTCATAACTTAGCTTCAAATTCCGCAATTTCAATTCCTGCATTTTTCTTTCCTTAGCTAAGCTTATTTACCGCCATAATATTGTTTTTTTCATTTTGATTCAAAATTATTCGCCGTCATAATTTTCATTATTTTTCTTCCTTGACGCGATAGAGATTAGAGCTGAATATTATGTTTCATTTATTTTCATTTCAAAGCAATTTTCGTTCTCATTATTTTTGTTCTCGCAATTTCGGCTTTCATTATTTACCACTTTCGTTGTTTTCTGCTTTCGTTATTTTCGGTCATCGTCAGTTTTTGGTTTTGTCATTTTATGTTTTCGTTTATTTCTGTTTTGTTTTTGTTTTATTAATAGTTTATTCATTTCCATTAAAAGCTTAGTTTTCTTTATTGTCACGCATTTATTTCTCGTCTACCCATTTGGGTAGAACTCGCTGATTCATTTATTTCCCCTCTACCTATTCGGGTAGAGATTGCACTTCTGTCTTTCATTATGCAATTTCAATTTCCTATTTTTAATTATGCAATTTCAATTCTGTAATTTCAATTTATTTAAATCACGCAATCCATCGATAGAACAATTATGCATTTTCTCAAAGTAGAAGTACTCGACAGACCCGGATCCAAATACGACCTTGATAATTTTCTAAAAAAAGATATCCTATACTATAGGCGATAAGGTATACTTGCCTTTATCGAATGATTAGTTTGGATAATAACAATACAAAGACTTGCAAAAACTCTCCTTTTCTATGTAAAATTTAAAAGACTTCGGCGCCGCGGCGTAATCGTCGATATTCCGATAGAAGAAAAGACCATTACTTATATTCCTTGAAATAGGATAATGGTTAATTTCTCGAATTAGGAGTACTCGCGAGACGCCTCGAAAATGCCGGCCAAATTCTACTCGCACTCGAAAAGCTTTTGTGGCTCTCCCAAACAATTTTAATCATCATGTTTTTGGCGTCGTTGCCGGGGACTTTTGTTGATATTTTGAGAAAAGAAAACCTTATTGATTTTATCCTTATCTTTTTTTTTTCATGTAAAAAACCAAAACAAAAAATTTTTAAAAACTCAAAAACACCTAAAATATTTCATTCCTTATTTTATAAACTTTAAGAAATCTAAAAAATCAAAAAAATGAAAAAAAAAACTTTAAAAAGCTCACACAAAAAAATGTGTCTTTCTTTTGTTATGTTTTATTTTGTATAATTTTTGTATTTATAAATAAGTTTGAACTATCTTTTCGTAAGTTAAAAGAAAAAACCAAAATAAAAAATTACAAAACTCATAAAAATGACAAAATAGTTTTCCATTACTTTATTTTGTTTTTTTATTATTTTGTTTTGTATTTGTTTTTTTTTGTTTTTATTTATGTGTATTTTTATTAATATTCTTTTTTGCTTTGTATAAAAAGCAAAACAAATATACATAATTTTTGTTATAAAAGTGTTTTGTAGGTATTAATCCGGTCACCCCGTCTCCAAATCAGGGACGTGCCCTTTCCCCTGCTATTTCTTTTTTGCCTTTATTCTTTTTAATGCTTTTGTATATACATATTTTTCCTCATACTTAAATTCAACATTGGGGACAATGTTGACTTTTAATTATGGGGTGTTTTTCCCACTTTTGTAATTTTCTCTCTCTCTCTCTTTTATCGTAAAAAAAATAATAATAAAAAGACGCAATTTAAAATTTTTTGAAAATATTGATATAACAAAATCCAAAAAAAAGATAATATTTCAAAATTTCCAAAACAATGATTAAAAATTTTACTTAGAAAAAACCAAAAAATTTATAAGCTTATATATATATATATATTTCTTTTAATTCCTTTTGTATTTTTATAATAAAATCAATATCCAAAAAAAACTTAGCAAAAAAATCCAAAAATAGAATATAACCCATACTTAGCTTTTTGTTACTTTCATGGCTAGTCGAGTTATTTTTAAGCATTTTCATTATCTTTGGTCTGCTTTTACTTCATTTTATCATAGTTCGCAAAATTTAAATTTTTAAAGATTTGGTTTTAAAAAGTACTATATGAATTTAATTAAAATTAAAAATTCCTCGTAGCACTACTTCTCGTTAGTTTTAAGCCGCTACTTGTAGCATTATGTTAGAAAAACAACCTTAAACTCTAAATTATTCATACTTCAAACTTTTGGAAGCCTAGGAAAATTCTATCTACTTTATCTTGCTCTCTAAATTTTTGATTTTAAACCGAGAAATTTCTTTTTAAACCCCCTTTACTCTTAGCCTTTTTCTTGGTAATATTTTAAAAGATCTTATGTCAATGGGAATAAGATTTCATTCCGTAAACATACGCACCCAATTTTATTAAAAGATTATATGGCATGGGAATAAGATTTTTGTTCCCTAAACATATACATTTTGGGTTATTTTTGAAGATTGAAAAAAAATTTATGGGAATAAGATTTCATTCCCTAAGCATATTCAAATGAAAAAAAATTTGAGTGGGGTGAGAGGATAAAATTCATCACCCCTAATCAAAAATCTCTTATCTTACCAAGTTTCCCCTACCCCTTAGACAATATAATTATTACCTAGAAAATAATTAAATTTTTGGGAAAGCAATATTTAGTAGTTTTTATTCTACCTTAGAAATTTCATAACAAGTTAAAGTTTTATAATTCTAGTTTAATTTTGCCGCTAACGATTGCAATATTGTTTTCCATTTAGCTAACTTAAAGAGGTCCTGTTGGCTAAAATATTTTGCACTTTTTAAATCATTTTCATAGCTTAGAATTTACCTCTTTAAATCTCTAAGATTTACAATAAGCTTACTTTTTGATTTATTTGAATTTTTAGTAAACTAGAAATTTTATAAATGTCTTAAGAGTATTTTCGCACTTTTGCTCTAGAATAGCAAAAACTTACGTATGTGGGTATTTGATGAATACTAATTTATATATATTTTTATTTAGTTTTTTGTATAGTATTAATAAAAATTGTGAATTTTGTATGTAAATTAATGAATAAAATGCTTGTTTTTATATATTTAGTTTTTTAACATAATTTTTCTAACTTTTTTTAGTTGTGTTTTTTTATTAGGTCACGCCCGTGACCAAGGGCATGTCATTTCAGGTTCAATTGGCATCGCCTTCTCGACAAATGGCTCAAATGTCTCGACGAATTGTCGAGTCACGCCCCTCAATCACGCCCATGACCGAGAGCGTGTACTTGATCACGCCTGTGTTGTACTCGTCTCAACGGGTGGTCGTGTGCCTTCTTGACGAATGGCTCACCATCTCAATGAATTGGAGAAGTCATGACCGTGTCAAATATGTCACCCCCGTGACCCTCCAAAAATCGTCCAGAAGCAGCCGTACACGCCAGCCGTCATGCCCTTGTTGTTGCTGTCGCCCGCCGATGAAGGTCACGCCCGTGACATTTGGGTCACGCCTGTGTTCAGCCACCCCAGTGATACGCAAATCTTACATACCGCTATAGGCGGGAGCGAGATTATGCCACGTCACCGTAGTGTACCCATCGTTCAAGTAATAAAAAATGGGAGAATTTCCCCAAGTATTGATCTCTCAAGGAACACAGTAAGGTGCAGTTATTTTTCAAGGAAGGACTTGAGATTGAAGTCCTTTAGGTCTGATGGAATGTGTAGGGGTGATTTGGTTTGTTGAAAAACAAAATAAAAAAAACTAAACTACTACTATCTAGGCCGCTATGCACTGCTTCGCTGGGCGGATGGAAATTATGCAGGCCGCTGTGCACTGCTTCGCGAGGCGGATGGGCGAGAAGGTAAGCGGATGGAGTGGTTTACACTGGCGGAAGTGAGGTGGATTATACGGGTCGTTAGAACTGCTTAGCTTGGCGGGTAGAAGAGTAGGCTTGCGGAATGGGCGAGTAGGCTAGCGGAATGAAGTGGAGGGTGGAGTGGATTTGGTGACACACCTCATATACACATATAGACAGGATAATTTCATAAAAATGAAATTAACATTACACAATAAGGTTTAATGTGCACATCATCAAAATATAGAGAAACTAGTTACATTCATCAAAACAAGAGGAAAGAGTGCAAGAGAATCGACCACATCCGAAGCCTTGTTGGAATTCACGATAAGAATCGCTGGGTTGTCAATCTGCATCCTAGCTCAGTCTGACACTACGTCTGGGGTAGAGGAGGGTTGTCACTTCCTCCCAATGGACCCGTCTTCTTCGTCTCACGACCCGATCTACTCCGGTGCGAAGCTTTCCTTGCTTGATGATGAGTGTTGGACTAGAATCCCCTCCTTGGAAGCTCTTGGATGATGGAAGCGGCCTAGGGCAAAGCCCTTATAGAAGGTGGAAGAAAGTCGGAGCTGGAGCTCCTCCTGTGGTGGAATTTGCGGAAGAAGATGATGGATCCCTTTTAGGTTGAAATTTGCGGCTTTTATAGAAAATAATAAAAAATTTGGTCACGCACGGTCGAACGCACGATCGTGCGTAGACCGTGCGTTATTAAGGAAGCAGACAGCCTAGGAAGACAAAGCAGAACGCCCGTGGGTTTTACTCACGCACGGTTGAAGCCGACCGTGCGTGAACAAAATGCACGAGCAAATCCAGATCACCGTTTTTAAAACACAAATGATCGCGCACGATCGGAGCAATTGTGCATCAAGGAAACACATGACCGTGCGATACATGTAGAAATGAAATCTGGGCAAAACGGACGGTCTGTCCACCTGTATGACAAATCTAAATGTTGGGAACACACTTACAGCACAAGTAGAGAAGCAGAACTAAAATAAGGAGCACATGGTGCTTACCCCGAGCAAAATAGTGCGCAATTACACACCAGAATGGGCCTAAATGCACTTCATGTGAGAACTGTGAACAATTGAAATAGAAGCAATTAAGGAGTAAAAGTGAAGTGCAATGTAATGAAAACTAGCCTGGATGAGTTCATAAAACACTGTAAATAATGGACTCATCACTCAGCAGTCAAGCCTTCCAGAACGAAGCTAGCTGTCCCGGCTTCTTCAATACACCCCTGGTCATGCCTTCGGTCACGGTCGTAACCGAGGGCGTGTACTTCCAAATTTTGCCTATAAATAGAGGCCGACCCCCTTCATCAATCCTTCCTCTTGGATTGCCCTTTCTTAGGTGATCTTCCACAACTTTTCCCTACTTTTTGTATTTTCTTTTTTGTACTTTTTTTAAAAATGTAATTTTATTTCTTGTAATCTCTTTTATTATGACAATAAATAAGTTTAGTTTTTATTTCGTGCAATTTTAATTCTGCAATTTCATTTCTGCCGTGTAACTTTCATTCATAGCTTAGCTTTATTTCCTGCAATTTCAATTCTGTCCTTCAATTTCAATTCATACCTTAACTTCAAATTTACCGCCATAATATTGTTTTTCCGCTTTGATTTGAAATTATTCGTCGTCGTAATTTCCATTCTTTTTCTTCCTTGATGCGGTGGAGATTAGAGCAAAATAATATGTTTTCGTTTATTTTAGTTTCAAAGCAATTTTTTCTCTCGTTATTTTTGTTCTCGCAATTTCTGCTTTCGTTATTTTCTATTTTCATTGTTTTCTGCTTTCGATATTTTCTGTCTTCGTCATTTTCCGTTCATGCCGTTTTATGTTTTCATTTAGTGTATGTTTTCGTTTATTTCTGTTTTTCGTTTTATTTTATTAATAGTTTATGCATTTCCATTAATAGCATAGTTTTCTTTATTGTCACGCATTTATTTCCCGTCTACTTATTTGGGTAGAACTCGCTCACGCATTTATTTCCCCTCTACCTATTTGGGTACAGATTGCACTTCTGTCTTTCATTATGCAGTTTCAATTTCCTGTTTTTAATTATGTAATTTCAATTCTGTAATTTCAATTTCTTTAAACCACGCAATCCATCGATAGAACAATAGCGCATTTTCTCAAAGTAGAAGCACTCGACAGACCCGGATCTAAATACGACCTTGATAATTTTAAAAAAAATCATATACTATATGTGATAAGGTATACTTGCCTTTATCGAATGATTAGTTTCGGTAATAACGATACAAAGACTTGCAAAAACTCTCCTTTTTTATGTAAAATTCAAAAGACTTCGGCGTCGTCGCCGTGGCGTAATCGTCGATATTCCAAAAGAAAGAAAGGCCATTACTTATATTCCTCGAAGTAGGATAATGGTTAGTTTCTCGAAGTAGGAGTACTCGCGAGACGTCTCGAAAATGCCCGTCGAATTATACTCGCACCCGGAAAGCTTTTGCGGCGCTCCCAAACAATTTTAATCATTAGTCATGCAGGCATTCAATGTGGTATTGTGCATGTATTTCCTATGCACTATAAACACAAAACAAGCTCGATCAAATACATAATGAGATTTGTTATTCTCAAACCACGAGATGCAGAATGCATGCTCCAACAATCCATCCCTTAGAGCCTCTTCATCTTCGCTGTCGGCAAACTCAGGTTGGCCCACATTTCATTACTACTATAAGATACTATGTGGGAACAACCCTATTACTAATTTGGGCTAAGATCACTATCTGTGGTTAGGACTCAAGTTGACTCCAATGTATTGTCTTATGGTCAAGGTTTAAGCTTGTCTATGTTAGCTGGATCTTAGGAAAATTCCAAGTTTTCTGCGTTCGACGAACATCTTCCTATATTCAATGAACATCGTGTATCAGTTCGACAAACTTGATCTCCAGCTCGACGAAATCAGTCTTCCAAGCCAGTTCAACAGATTCTTTGTCTTAGTTTGACGAACTCCTGATTGAGATCAACGAACTCTGTGTTCTGTTCGATGAATGAGTAACTCAGTGTTCAGTTCGACGAACTAAGCTTTCTACTTGACGAACTCATCATTCTTTTCTATGAAATTCCTTTTGAGCTTGACAAATCCTGAAGAATCAGTTATCTTTTTCTTTGAACTCAGATCGACTATTCAGCAACGGATCTATTCAAATATTTGGACTTATTCATATTCAGATAAGTCAAGATTTCATCTTTCCTTTTTATATATCCATTCTATTCTCTTCTTTTGAGAATCTAGCCATTGACATATATTGGAAAAGGAAACTTTCATAGAAAAGGAATTAAAGTATTTTGTACAATCAGAAAGTTGCTATTGCAGTCCCAAGAAAGATTTATTTCAGATTATTTTATTCCTTATCAGAATATTTGAATTTTCAAATCAGATTATATATCTAAGGAAAAAGGATGAATCAATATATAAGATATATACAAGAGGATATAAAGATATAGAACATATACTTGTGAAATAGTCAGACAGACTAGAGGCATACAAAAATCTTCATTTACAGCAACATCGTCACTCTTTGAGAATAACTGAAATCTTCTCTCAGAAGCATCTACTGATTCTTAGTCCTCTACACCCAAGAGAAATCTTCACCAACTGTCAACAAATTCTATCAGACAGGGGGAGCTTTACAACAACAGCAAACCACTAGTCTTCTCTCAGATCTTATTGAGAGAGAAGAACTTCATAAACTCTTTTTGTTCATTCTTTTTACCCCACCCTTTACAGGGGTTTAACTCGCTTCAAAAGTTAACCTTTGGTGGCAGGGCACCTGATAAAAACCTGTGGTTTGGTTTGAGCACCTGATCAAAAGCTCAGTGGTGATAGGGCACCTGATCAAAAACCTATGTGGATTCCTACCAAGGGTGCTAGAAGAGTGGATTACCCAGGTTGATTGGGGAACCACTATAGATCCTTGTGTCTTTTTTGTGATTGTGTTATTTTCTGTACTGTGCTGTGTTTATTATTTTGTTTTTCTACTCACTCAATTACACATATAAATATCATTATTTTAATTCCGATATTAAATAAGTTAAAACTTTTAATACTCCATTCACCCCCCCCCCCCCTCCCCCTCTAGAGTAAATATAAGATCTAATACCTCACTTTCAATTGGTATCAGAGGTTGGTTGATTGATTACACAGACTAACACCTTAATCCAAAGATCAATTAGATCTTAACTTCTTCTAGAGTTTTCTTTTTCTAAAAACTCATGGCAGAGAACAAAGATTACTCAAGCACACGATCTCCTATGTGCAATCTTAACAAGTTTGCATTATGGAAGGCAAGGATCAAACTATATATGAACTCTATTGATTAATTCTATTTTGACAGGACCTCCTACTCCATCAGCAGCAACAAGCAATGAAACAGCAACCAATACTAATGATGTTCCACCTCCTTAGTGGACAGATGCCCAGAAGAAACAAAGGAATGCTTATGCCATAACTATGAACATCTTGGCACATACCATGTATGATGACATATTCCAGAAGGTTGTGGACTGCACCTCTGCCAGGGACATCTGGAACTCTCTCAACAACATGGTTGATGGATTTGCAGATGAGAGAAAGGATAGGAGATCCCACCTCATCTCCCAATATAAGAAAGTCAAGAAGGGAGATACTAAAATGGTTGCAGATATGTATAACAGACTCAGTCTCATCATCAATGAGCTGGAGTCTTTGGATAAAGTGATCACAATCACTGAAGTAAATGATAAGATCCTAATGTGCGTCCCCAGCACATGGGACTCAAGGATCTGGCCAATCAAGGAAGCCAGAATCCTAAATAAGATCTCTACTGATACCTTATGAGGCAAACTAAAATCCTATGAGCAGTTTTTCAAGTCAAGAGAAGCTGAACAGTTTACCTCCTCAACAGCCACCAAAAAGGAAAGAAGCATTGCTTTTCAGGCAACAAAAGAGGAAGACAAAGCTCCAAGAGAAATGGAGTTCATGAGTCTCCTAGCCAAAAGATTCTAGAAAATGGATAGAAAGGACATCAGAAAGAAGGACTTCAGATCCAAGGAAAACCAAGGTATGACAAAACACATTCTAAAGAAATTATTTATTTTGGCTGAAGGAAGCCTGGACAAATCCTACCTGAGTGTCCAGAAAATCAAAAGAAGGACAGAAGAAAAGAAAAGGAAGAAAAGAAATACTTCAGCAAGCCATCTTCCTACAAACATAAACACAAGGGAAAGGGCTTTGTGGCTGAGACATGGAGTGAGACTGAATCTGAGTCATTATGCAGCTCCTTTGAAGATGAAGATGATTCAAATGAAAAGGATCTATGCATGATGGCTATCCATGACTCAAGCATTGATTCATAACATGCATCATCATCCAGCTCAAGTGATGATGAAGATGATGCATATGAAGGAAGTTTTTGTATGATGGCTATCAATGCCTCAGCAAATAATTCTGATGAATCAGAATCTGACACTGATAGTGATCAGGTAATTTCTACTTTTGATTTTACTTCAAATGATTTAAAAAATGGATTTAAGACTCTTTGCTTAGATTTGATTAAATCTGAGAAGGAGATAATTTCCTCAGAAGTAAGTTGGTTGAAATGAACCAACTGACGGTAGATAATGCCAATCTTAAGGAAGAACTGGCTGCCTCCAAAGAACATATTGTTCTCATTGAGAACAAATTATCTGAGGCCAAAAAGTTTGAAGAATCCCTCAATGATAGAAGCATCAAACTGATGGAGATCACAAGCACTGTAAATGACAGACTCAATGGCAAACTGGGCTTGGGTGCATCATCAAGTCAGCCATACCTTCTTAAGAAAGAAACTATATCTACTCCAGTGAAATTCATTTCTTCTAAAGGCAAAGAGCAGTAGAAGTAGGTAAGAACATCTCAAGCAAGGCTATTAAGAACAAAGGAATTCAAAAGCATTCGTCAAATGGAATTCGACGAAATCACATGAATTCATCGAACGGTGGTCGATGAATGTTGAATGCAGATTTTCAGTATAGCTATCCTTCGAGCGGCGCTCAACGAAATAACTTCAATTCGTCGAACGGCGATCGACGAACTCAGCCAAGTTCATCGAACAAAAAATGTACTGTATTTCTAAAAAATTCTCATTCTCAACATACTAAGAATCCCTTTACTGAGTGGACTATTCCTCCAAGGAGATATCATCCACAAGGCTATAAGGATCAGCCTGAGATCTCTTACATTTCAAAATTTTGTGGTAAGACAAAAGGACCCAAGATACTCTGGTCAAGAACAACTAGTCCATTTTCTGTTTTGCAGGTACAAAGCTATCCAAACATAGAGGAACATTGGTATTTGGATAGTGGCTACTCCAAGCACATGACAGGAAACAAGGCCAATTCAAGTAATTACAAGGCAAAGATTGGACCCAAAGTAATTTTTGGAGACTCCAACTATGGACAGACTAAAGGATATGGAAAAATCAGAGTTGGAGCAGTTACCTTCAAAGAGGTAGCATATGTCAAGCGTCTCAGGAATAACCTTATCATCATAAGCCATCTATGCCATGAAGGTTATCAGGTAACTTTTGATCATTCCTTATGTCTTATTACCAATAATAAGAACATCAATGTGTTATCTGGTATTAGACAAGGAAATATATATTTAGTCAATTTTGATTCTGCCAATTCAGACATTTGTTATTTAATTCAATAAGTAAAACAAATGAGTTATGGAATAAAAGGATAGGACATATTAACCTTAGAACTATCTCTAAGCTCTCCAAGGACAATCTGGTAAGAGGGCTGCCTTCTGGTTCATATAAGAATGAAGGACTCTACAGGGCTTGTCAACTAGGAAAACAGACCAAGAGTAGTTTCAAATCTTTATCCAAGAGTGATTCACCTAGGATTCTGTACTTGCTGCATTTGGATCTCTTTGGACCCACTGCAATACAGAGTTTAGGAGGGAAACATTACACTTCAGTTATTGTAGATGACTTCTCTAGATTCACTTGGGTGTTCTTTCTCAGGAACAAGTCTGACACCTTCAGTGTTCTGACAGACTTTCTCAGGTCCATCAAGATTGAGTACTCTACTCTAGTTGCATTAATCAGAAGTGATCATGGCACTGAGTTTGAATCTCTTCTGATGAGAGAATTCTGTGGAAAAAAAGGGATTAGGCAATGTTTCTCTGCTCCTAGAACTCCTCAACAAAATGGGGTAGCTAAAAGGAAAAATAGAACATTACTTGAATCAACAACTACATTGCTTGTTGATGCTCACTTGCCACTCTCTTTTTGGGCAGAGGCAGTGAAAACAGCAAATTATGTGTTAAATAGGAGTCTGATACACAAACTTAAGGGTAAAACACCCTATAAATTGCTTAAGAATAAAAAGCCTAAGGTAAACTATTTTAAGAATTTTGGTTGTAAATGCTATGTGCATAATAATGATAAGAAATATCTAAGGAAATTTGAAGCAAAGGCTGCTGAAGGTATATTCCTTGGATACTTTCTTTCTAGTAAAGCCTATAGAATTTATAACAAATCAACTCTTAAGATAGAAGAGTCCATGCATGTTTCTTTTGATGAAACTAACATGTTAAATGAGGAGAGGAGTACCACCTCTACCAAAGATATTTTGCAGGAACCAGCTCTATGTGAAGAGCTTAATGGATTGGATCTACAGAATAAAGACTCTCTACTCCCATAAACTCAAATTATTGAAGACAGTGAAGAAGAAGATAATCCAGGAGATCTTGCTGATAATTTTAATCAAGTGATAGCTGATCAAATCCCTCAAGAGGATACCCTTGCTAAACCCATTCCAACTGTTGATCACATCACAGTTAGAGATCATCCAATATTCCAAGTTGTTGGAGACATCTCAGCAGGTGTTCAAACAGGGCATCAACTCAACCAAAATCAGATGCATTCTTGTTTCCTATCACAAATTGAACCTCAATCCATAAAAGATGCAGAACAAGAACCAAAATGGATTCTTGTAATGCAAGAGGAACTCAATCAATTTGAAAGGAACAAAGTCTGGGATTTGGTTCAAAGACCAAAGGGCCATCCAGTTTTTGGCACCAAATGGATCTTTAGGAACAAGCTAGATGATCAAGGCTTGATAATCAGAAACAATGCCAAATTGGTAGCTCAAGGATACTCTCAGGAAGAAGGAATTGATTATGATCAAACCTTTGCTCTTGTTGCAAGACTTGAAGCTATCAGGATATTTCTTGCATTTGCTGCTTTCAAAAAGTTTAAAGTCTATCAGATGGATGTGAAGAGTGCATTTCTAAATGGAGATATCAAAGAAGAAGTATATGTAGAACAACCACCAGGTTTTATCTCTCCAACTCACTCTTCCTATGTTTTTAAGCTTAATAAAGCTCTCTATGTTCTCAAGCAAGCTCCCAGAGCATGGTATGAGACCCCAGCTAATTTTCTTTTAGAGAACAAATTCTGTAGAGGCAATGTTGCTAAAACTTTGTTTTTCAGAGTACATAAAAATCAAACTTTACTGATTCAAATTTATGTAGATGATATTATATTTGGCTCTACTGATTCAAATTTATGCAAAAGGTTTTCTGACCTAATGCAATCCAAATTTGGAATGAGTAGTATGGGTGAGTTATCTTACTTCCTTGGCCTTCAAGTGAAGCAAAATCCTAATGGGATATTCATATCACAATCCAAGTATGCTAAGGAATTAGTGAAAAGATTTGGTATGTCTGCTGCCTCTTCTATGAAAACACCCATGCCCTCCAATGCTGTTTTAGACAATGATGAATCAGGGAAACCTGTTGACCAAAAAGTGTATAGAGCAATTGTTGGCTCTTTACTTTACTTAATAGCTAGTAGACCAGACACAGTGTTTGCTACATGCATTTGTGCTAGGTTCCAAGTTAACCCCAAAGAATCTCACCTTATTTTATTAAAAAGAATTTTGAGATATATAAAGGGTTGTCCAAATCTAGGACTTTGGTATCCAACTGCATCAGAATTTGAATTAACTGGATTCTCAGATTCTGATTATGCTGGATGCAGAGTAGACAGGAAAAGCACATCAGGAACTTGCCAGTTCCTTGGTGATAAGCTTGTGTCTTGGTTTTGTAAGAAACAGACATCTGTGTCTACATCAACAGCTGAAGCAGAATATATTGCTGCTGGCAGTAGATGCTCACAGATTCTGTGGATACAAAATTAACTCATAGATTATGGTATCAACTTAAATAAATCAATTTTATTTTGTGACAATACTAGTGCAATATCTATAGCACAAAATCCAGTACTCCATAGTAGGACTAAACACATAAAAATTAGGCACCACTTTATTAGAGATAATGTGGATAAAAACATAATTTGCCTACAATTTATTTCTACTGACTTATAAAGGGCTGATATTTTCACCAAACCTTTGGATGAAAAGAAGCACATCTTCTTTATAAATCAGCTAGGAATGATAGATGGAGATTCAACAATTTAAATTTTTTTTACTTATCCCCTCTTTTCGTCGAACGGAGATCGACGAAAATTAGTCGTTCGTCGAACGGTGATCGACGAAACCTATTAGATCCAGAGATCAACGAAACCAGCTCGTTAGTCAAACTGAGATCGAAAAATGTAACTTTCGTCGAACGCATTCTGACGAAGCCCCAGGCTCTTCGACTTATGTATTTATTAGGTTTAGCCGAACCCCATTCAATGAAAGCTTGTGCCTTCTCCGATCTCTTTCTTTATAATCATATTTTGATTCCATTTCATCTTTGCGCCTATAGAAGTTGCTCTTGCCACCCTCTAGTTCCTTTGCACTTGATCATTTTTCTCTTGCAGGTACTCATGGAAATCTCTTAGTCAGTGCTCTCTTCAATGAAGTTCGAGGCAGGATTTGATATAAACAAGGAATCTTTCGCTCATTCTGATCAGATTTTCCAGGATATTCTTCAACTCTTTGAAGAACAACAGTTGAAGAAGTGTATGACAACAAGGATAAAGCTTCCAGTTGTTTAGATTAAGGAATGGGTACACACTCTTCAGTCACTGAATGCTACAACCATCTCAGGAATTATTTCAGGAAATCAGGTTTCTTTTTCCCCAGAAATTTTAACAGAGGTTTTTGGATTAATAAATGGTGAATATGATATGGACATCACTTCTGATGAATTTGATATTAAATTGGATAAAATGGGTCACTCCAGTGGAAACCCTAACCATCTTCTGAAGAAGAATTTGTCTGTTGAATACAAATTCTTAGCTGATGTTGTTGGTAAGGTTTTGCTGGGAAAATCCTCTGCACATGACTATATTACAAAGCACCAATTTCTGCTGATGGTGGCCTTAGTGGAAAAGAAGCAGGTTAACTGGGGATTGATTCTTTTTGAATCTATCAAGAAGAAGCAAATCAAAATGAGTGTTTGCTTCGGCAGGGTTTTAGGAATTGTTCTTCAAGCTAAAAGCCCAGAGCTATTAGTGTCACCAATAGTTTTTATCAATGGAAGCAAGAGGCTGACTTCAGCACATTTTGGCAAATGGGAGAGAGTAATACCCAAAAGGACTTCAAGGGCAGAAACATCCAAGCAAGCTTCTGAGAGCACAAGGACTGACACATTCACTCCCTCAACCCCATAGGAAGTTACTCTCTCTGAATCTTCAACTCCTATCCCTTCTCAACCTCTTCAGAACACTACTACTGAAGAAGTTCCTCCTTCCAATTCTCCCATAGACACACCTTCCTCAATACCTTCTTCTCCTCCTCTACAGACAAATCAGTCTGCAGAGTTTCCATCCTCATCTATTCTAGATGATGATTCTCTTCCCCCACTTGATTCTCTTCCCCCTTCATCCCACCTACTTCATTTGACCTTTTGTCTCCTCAGCAAATCTCTCCACCTCAATCACCCATCCATGAGGATAATCTTCCACCCATCTCAGATGCTACAAACATCTTCCTACCCTCCTCTGTATGTACCAACCATGCTCATGACTCTATTCCCTCATCTTCCATTCCAACATCCACATCCTCTCAGTATACATCTGACTTTGTGTATGTTGATTTTTCCTCCATTGCTGATCAAATATTCAATCATATCTCTCCAAGACTGATAGCTCTTCTAGATGAGAAGCTAGCTCCAGTTCTCAAAGCCATCTCAGAACTCTCTTCCAAACTTGCTTCCCTTCCTACCTCCTCATCATTTGTCCCTTCTTCTAGAGTCCTAAATTCAGGTCTCCCTGAACCTAGGCAGTGGGAGATGCTCAATGAAGAAGCTCTAGTTGATACAGTTAATATAGATTCAGTTGGAGCTTCAGAATTAACTATTCCAGTTATAGATTCAGTGAATAATATCTCTATTAATCCTTCATAAGATATTATCTCTTTATTATCAAAATTCAGTTTTGTTTTCAGTTGTTTGCCTAAGCCTCAAGATATTTCAAAGGCTATAATTCCTTATTCAGCTCCAATAGATACAGTTTTATTAGATCAAATCATCAGAAGTTTTTCAGTTCCAGTTGCAGTTACAGAGGAAGTTGGCTTGGTGAATTCACCTTCAACATTTGTTTATGATGATTCCCCTCTACCAGAGGATATTGAGCAAGATGTTGTTAATGCTCTTCAAGAACTTGATGACTTGTATAATGATCCTACACAGCCTTTTGATGATGATGATGATGATGATTCTGATGATTCATCTTCAAAGAAAAGGAAATCTAGAAGCAAAGCTAAGGCTGCTCCCAAACCTCAATCTTTTACCAATGACATCCCCTACTACATTTTGAAAAAAAATCACTCTCACCAAAGATTCTCCAGCCTGGATGAGATTCTCAAGGAATGAGAATAATAGGAGAAAGAAAATGAAGAAAATAGGATTCTATTCTGACAAGCCAGTCAAGTTTAATCCTCCTCCTTCTCCTCCTCCAACAGTTGGATCTGTAGGCATGTCCTCTTCATCTTAGAAATCTTCCCCTCAGCACTCAAGAAGAACAGGGGAGAGTCATAGAAGTTCTAGTGGCTCTTATAGTTCAAGATCAGCCAGAGCTCCTCCCTCAGGATCAGCTAGACCTCCATCTTCAGTTTACAAATATCATGTCTCTGATGGATCTACGCATAGGAAAAGAAATTCTCAAGATCAACAATCTTCATATCAGTCTAGTGATCATGATGAAAGACCTCCATCTCCCATTAATCCAGACTCAGAAAAGAATGCTCATATGGCTAGATATAGAGAAACAATTTCCACTAGTCAAATTAATAAAGACAAAGCTGAAGGAAAAGATTATTCTCAGTTTTCAACTATGCCAGAATTTAGAAGATGAGAGTTTGAAAGATACAGTTCAAGACATCTCATCAATGCTGAAGACAACCTGAAGTTGCACCCAGCTGCAATTGTTCCTCATGCTTCATCTCAAACCCTGCTGAGAGCAAATGACCTTTATATGAGCAAGAGAGAATCTGCAAATCCCAACAGAGAAATCATATTCAAACCTTCTTCAAAGAAAGAGAAAAGCTCTTGATTGTTTGGTTTTACTAATTTCTGCTTACAGTGTAAAACTTTCTAAACTCAGAGAACTATATTTTTATCTACTAAAATGAATTTTAAATTCTGTCAGATATACATGCTCTGTGTTTATTGTTGTTTGTTTTTATTATTTTTGTCAAATAGTATCCTAACCAAAATAGGGGGAGATTGTTGGAACAACCCTATTACTAATTTGGGCTAGGATCACTATCTGTGGTTAGGACTCAAGTTGACCCTAATGTATAGTCTTAGGGTCAAGGTTTAAGCTTGTCTAAGTTAGCTGGATCTTAGGTAAATTCCAAGTTTTCTGCGTTCGACGAACGTCTTCCTGTGTTCGACGAACGTCGTGTATCAGTTCGACAAACTTGATCTCCAGCTCGACGAAATCAGTCTTCCAAGCAAATTATACAGATTCTTTGTCTAAGTTCAATGAACTCCTAATTGAGATCGACGAACTCTGTGTTCTGTTCGACGAATGAGTAACTCAGTGTTCAGTTCGACAAACTCAGCTTTCTGCTCGACAAACTCATCTTTCTGTTCGACGAAATTTCTTTTGAGCTTAACAAAGCCTGAAGAATCAGTTATCTTTTTCTCTGAACTCAGATCGACTATTCAGCAACGGCTCTATTCAAATATTTGGACTTATTCATATTCAGATAAGTCAAGATTTCATCTTTCATTTTTATATATCCATTCTATTCTCTTCTTTCGAGAATCTAGCCGTTGACATATATTGGAAAAGGAAACTTTCATAGAAAAAGAAATAAAGTATTTTGCAGAATCAAAAAGTTGCGATTGCAGTCCCAAGAAAGATTTATTTCAGATTATTCTATTCATTATCAGAAGATTTGAATTTTTAAATCAGATTATATATCTAAGGAAAAAGGATGAATCAATATATAAGATATATACAATAGGATATAAAGATATAGAACATATACTTGTGAAATACTCAGACAAACTAGAGGCATACATAAATCTTCATTTACAGCAGCATCTTCATTCTCTGAGAATAACTGAAATCTTCTCTCAGAAGCATCTGCTGATTCTTAGTCTTCTACACCCAAGATAAAGCTTCACCAACTGTCAACAAATACTATCAGACATGGGGAGCTTTACAACAACAGCAATCCACTAGGCTTCTCTCAGATCTTATTGAGAGAGAAGAACTTCATAAACTCTTTTTGTTCATTCTTTTTACCCAACCTTGTACAGGGTTTTAACTCCCTTCAAAAGTTAACCTTTGGTGGCAGGGCACCTGATAAAAACATGTGGTTTAGTCTGAGCACCTGATCAAAAGCTCAGTGGTGATAGGGCACCTGATCAAAAACCTAAGAGGATTCCTTCCAAGGGTGGTAGAAGAGTGGATTACCCAGGTTGATTGGGTAACCACTATAGATCCTTGTGTCTTTGCTGTGATTGTGTTATTTTATGTACTGTGCTGTGTTTATTATTTTGTTTTTCTACTCACTCAATTGCACATATAAATATCATTATTTTAATTCCGCTATAAAATAAGTTAAAACTTTTAATACTCTATTCACCCCCCCCCCCCCCCCCCCCCTCTCTAGTGTAAATTTAAGATCTAATACCTCACTTTCATACTACAACATGTTCTATTGTGGAGTGGCATTATAAAGCTCTCTTTGGAAATATTAGAGTTTCCAGTGAGATGGAGCTCTTGCAAAAATTCATTTCCTGCAAATTACAAAAAAAGGAATATTAATCACAAAATCATGAGATAACAAAATTTGGAGATACAAAATGAATTATAAAAAAGATTCATTTCATGCAAGTTACAAACATACACAATCTAATGAACCTCAACATGTCATTGGTAGCAACAGAATTTGGAGATACAAAATGAATTTTAAATCATAGTTAAAAACATTATTTCATTATTTATTATTTTAAAGTTCAACATATAACTTATGTAGAGATACACTATAACTACACATTGTAGAACTTATGTAGAGCTACACTATAACATTAGAGAAAATAACTATACCAAACAAAATTTAACTAATAACAAGGAGCAGTGAGGAACTTGTATAAAAGTTTATTTCCAGATTTTTTCAGTATTGGTGCTTACACGGCAAGAGTACCGATCACACAAGTAATATAAATGGGATTAAATCCCCAAATATTGAATCTCACGTGAAACACGGTGGGGTGGAGTAATCAGTGGATAAAATACCTAGGATTGAAGTCTTTACGTTGATGTTTTACGGGGGTTTTGGTTTGGCGAATGAGAACACAAAAAGCTAAAACAATTATATGGGTCACCTTCACGGCATCGCACTTTTGCTGTCACAGGCCTCCGCTTTGCAATTCAATGAGTTGCAGGGTTCCACTTTGCTCACATTGCACCTTTCAAAATCAAAGGCCAACCAGTCACTTCACTGGATCGTGTCTAGCTCAACGACAATGCAGTGAGATCGTGTCTAGCTCAACGACAATGCATCCCAACTCACAAATCGAGCAAACTCAAAATCACACAACCAGAATCACAATATCATTAACAAAGGAACATCTACAAATCCATACACTCCACTATAGATAGTGTAACTATGAACATCTACACTCAATAGTCATGGTGTGCAGATGCTTTAAAATACACATCTTAATGTATACAAGAAACCTTAAGGTTAGCAAACAGATACAGGTTACTGATCCTTAGCACAGAGGGAACAGAAGTTTCTTCCTTGGATTTGTAGGGGATTCATGTTTGGTCCACCAGCTCTTTCTCTTCCTCCCTTGCTTTGTCCATAATATGGGAGAAGTTGTCACCTTCTTCTAACACGTCTACTTCTGGGGTTTGTTTGCCTCAACATCAAGGGCTCCTAACTTGAAGAGCTCCAATGGGCCTTGCAAATGCCTCCAATTGATTTTACAATGCTCGGGGAGGTATGAGATGGTTAGGGGTTAAAATCCTTGTTTTCTGGGTGAAGAACTACAAAAAATGATGACTAAAATCTCAAACTCCGGAAAAATCGCTGGAGGAGCAATTTATAGGTAGGTAGAAAAATAACACACGCACGATCATGCGTCTGTAAAGCTCCCGCTCTTGCGATTGCCCGTGCGTGAAGACCTTAAAACCTGCACGGGAAAGAGTATTGCCCAAGAGAAATAGACTTAACAGTCGCACGATCGTGCGAAATATTACATGAAGATTTTCTATTAATGACCAAAAAGCTCAGGACAAATCCACACGCAGTCGCACAATCGTGCACGAGTAATATGTGATCGTATAAGAAGAAATGGCATATGATTGTGTGTTGCACAATAGACAACATATGCCTGTGCACAAACAAACGCACACCTGTGGCACTTCAAAACGCATGAGCAGTTGTTATTTTACTTTAAAACGTGATGTGTACAGCCCGGACCCAACCAAACGATCCTAACATAAAAATAGAGACATAATAAAGCTTTATATGAACAAGAAATGGAAATGAAAGGGAGAGAAAACCTCCCTCATGCAAATAACATCGAAAATAAACCCTTCCTAGTCTAGACTTGCTCACCGGACTACAATGGAGATTTCTAATTATATGACATGTAAATTTAATAAGAATGACCAAATAAAGTGTGCAAATAGTGTTAGATGGGTGCCTAAAATACTATATGCAAATCACTCATCAAATAACCTCAGACTTGAATGATTGATCATCCCGAGCAAACCATCTACCTACGGGGAGTATGAGATATTAATTACTAATCGAAAACCAAAATAGAGGTAGTGGACAGAGAAGTCTCATACCCATTGAGAGTACAAATAGGTCAGAGAAACGTTCTAAAAATGCAATCTAATTACAATCTATTTAAAAAAATTATCGAAATGGCTATATCCAGTTTTAAGAAAGAACACCACAATCCGTCCTAAGCAAAGTGTAACGCAAAATAATGAGCACTCCGATTGGTATTATCGTCACACAACTACCAAGGTGGCGTCTAAAGAAATCCATCAATGATGATGGCCATAAGCTCACTCGGTCACACCTTCTCTGCTACATTAGTTAGATTGGGTTTAAGGGTGAGATATATTAATGATAAACACAAGGGGTTACTCACACTTAAACAAAATTTTTGAGCTCGCATCGAAAATAACTACTAACAAAAATGAGAGAGTGGCACCCCCACACTTGAATTTTGATATGGGATCACTCTCACAAAACATACACCAAAGTAATAAGATTTTTTCTTTTTCTTTTTTTCTTTCATTTCAGATTTTGCCATTGCAGGATATTTTTTTATTCTGATTTTTAATCCATTCCATACAAACACCCAAGTATTTTTATGCTTTCAGCTCTCCACTATAACATCCCCCAAACTGCTAGGCCCCTAGAGAATTTTTGTCATGACAAGTCATGACAAAAATAGGATAAGTGACATTGGGCACCAAGATGACAAGTTGAATGGGTGAAAGACACAGGGTGTGCACTTAGCCACCATGGGCCACTCCAATGTAAAGAGAACTCAAGATAACTCAAAAGGGCTAAAGCACCTTATGTATCATGCATAACCATGGTAAATTCCCCCTAGGATGAATTAAAGTACACAAGGTGGGACAAAGGGGCCCCATGAACGTAAGAGAACAGGTAGAATTGCACATTGGTGTGCATTTAGCAAATCTTGATGGCCTAGCCTAGGGGTGGCCAAGAGACTTCAATAAGACAAAATAACCTCACATTGACCCCTATGATTATTCAAGGGGGGTAAGTAGGTCACTAGGGACCCTTGGTCAACAAATTTGGTCAAAATTGACTAAGGTCAACCCTTGGCCAATTTAGGTGAAACCTTCCAAAATGAGGTCAATTAGACTTCAAATGATCCAATTGGACCCACCATCATAAGGAAACCTCCCAAGGAAACCTAATGGACCCAAATGCCCATCATGGGGCCATCAATTGACTCAAATTGGCCAATTACCAAAAAGCCCCAATTAGGCTTAAGTGGGCAAATCCTTTCAATTGGCCACCAATTGGCTCAATGTGATCAAATTGATCACACAACCCTCTATGTCTACTAGGGGAAACTATTGAAACA
This sequence comes from Dactylorhiza incarnata, assembly GCA_033032865.1. Classification (NCBI taxonomy): domain Eukaryota; kingdom Viridiplantae; phylum Streptophyta; class Magnoliopsida; order Asparagales; family Orchidaceae; genus Dactylorhiza; species Dactylorhiza incarnata. The sequence continues at coordinate 18,842,568 of JAWHQI010000001.1, read as the reverse complement.
ACATTGACCCATTGCGGTGGACCAATTTTGGGAAATAGGGCCAATTACCAAAAAGCCCCAAATTGGTCTAAATGAACTAACTTCCTCAATTGACCTTCAATTGACACCATGTGATCGAATTGATCACACCTAACACTGCAAGATTACTTAGGGAATCTAATGGGACAACATTGGACCCTTGGGACAAGCCAATTTTGGGGAAATAAGCAAATAATTACCAAATTGCCCCAAATTACAATTTGTGCCCTTTATGGTTCAATTGGACCTCAATTGGCCAAATTGACCTAGCACAACCCTTCCTACACACTAAGGCGAGTAAATGGGACCTAAATGAAACATGTTGAACACTCAATTTTGCAGAATTGGCGCAAAATCACCAAATTACCCAAATTGCCCCTATAGGCAAATAAGTACCATTATGCCACATATGACCCAACCATGACTTAATTCCTCTTGGAATAGGTCCATAGGGTATACGGCAACAATGTGGGTCAGTCACATTGGATGGGGTGAGCTTGGGTCAAGCCCAAACCTAAAAGCCCCTATTTGGCCTATTTGGGTCAAGTGAGCTCAAACTCAAATTAATTAGACTTAGCCCAATCCCTTGACACAAATAGCGAGCCCCCATGGTAATTAAGCCCTAATCCCTCTGAATTTCGAATTAGAGGAGTCAATTACAAGGGAATTTTGATTTGAAATGAGGAAGAAGACAAAGGAGGCAAGGAGGAGGAAAATGAGGAATGGGTGCCAAATGGAACCCCACTTCCATTCCCCGAGCTCTCCCCTGAGCTGGGGGATTTAATTCCTTCAGTTTCGGGAAGAGTGAAGAAGCTTTTGATTGGCTGAGTGGGGCGGAAAGAGGTGGCCGAGAGCTCCAAATTGGAGTGAGGCCATATACCCCCCTCTCCTACCTCTCTCCATTGCATTCTCTTCAGAACTTTCCAAGCAGTCGAGCCCCCCTTCCAGCAAGAAATTTTGAGTTCAGCAGCACCAAGATAACCAAGGACGTTAGAATTGGAGCTCCCATGTTCCTACACGGCAATAGCCGCCTCCAAGTCCTCAATCAAGCAAGCTCCTTTCCCTCTCACTTGTGCTAGCTGTCTCCTTCTTCTGTTTTAAAATCGAGTTGTGAAATGGGCTTGTACCATTTTTTATTTCCATGTTCCCGACCGAGAAATTGAAGTTGATGGGAGGCTGATGCGCAGTTCTAGAACACCGCTATAGGAGGGAGCGAGACTGTGGTACGAAATGGCAGTGTACTGATCGTTCAAGTAATATAAAACAATGAGTGAATCCCCGAGTATCGAATCTCAAAGAAATATAGTAAGGTGGAGTTATCTATCGAGGAAGGACTTGAGATTGAAGTCCTTTAGGTTGGATGGATTGTGGAAGAGGGGATTTGGATTAAGAAAATAAAAGAGAAGAAACTAAACTACTCCTATACAGGCATGCCGCTATGCACTGCTTCGCTAGGCGGATGGAAACTATGCAGGCTGTTATGCACTGCTTCGCTAGGCAGATGGACGAGAAGGTAAGCGGATGGAATGGTTTGCACCGGCGGCGTTGAGGTGGATTATATGGGCTGTTAGCACATCTTAGCTTGGTGGATGGAAGACTAGGCACACGGAATGGAAGAGTAGTCAAGCGGAATGGAAGAGTAGGCTTACGGAATGGAATGGATGGTGATGGTGGATCCAAGATGGAATGGGGGCACTCCTCACTTGTATAAACCATAAAGTTAATTCCACATAGACATTAAATAAACTTAAATGCAATAATTGTTGGATCTGTATGTGCCCTTAGAGGGGGAGGGGGGGTGAATACGGGTTTTAAAAACTTTACACTTTAATAGAAAACTTTTGATATTTTGATCGAAGTAAGTTAAATCAAAAGTAAAGAGATATTGAAATTGGAAATGAAATCAATTTTATTAAACAAGAAAAGACATGATTATCATTTATAAATTTGATTACAAAATATGATTTCAATGACGCTAGAAATCGAAGCGAATAATATGAAAACCCTTTTTGTTTTCTATACCGACTCGTATCCCCACGAACCGGTTGGCTTTAGCCGATCTCTCCCCAGATACGGCCTCAAGCCGCTCTAGCCAATCTATCACCAGAAAGGCCTCTAGCACCCCCTATATCTACTCCCTAGACCTAGTCGCCAACACGAGGCGAATTCCTCCCTAAGTCCTACCCAGACCTAGTCGCCAACACGCGGCAAATTCACGAACCGATTACAAAGATGAAATAAAGGACAAATATAAAACTCCCTATGAGGTAATCTGAAGGAGACGCCAAATAATCGTTGAAGATCGGTGAAGTCCAAGTGTGCGTTCTTCGCATTGAGTTAGCGTGTTGATCCAAGACTCCTTTGATTCCTCCTTTTGAAATAAGAGCGAGAGATGTGTTGGTCTGGAAATACGGCCCTCACAAAGTTTCTGAAGTGCTGGAATAGGGCTCTTGGCAATCAGTAGTAAGAGACGTCAAAATCATCCAATTTATAGATTTTGAGCTAACGCCGGTGTTAAGTGCTAATGCCTGGCATTGACCATATATAGCAACATATTGATGGCTCAGATCTTCGGAATAGGAAGGAGATTCTTCACTTTAGGAAATGTTTTATTTTAGGCATTATCAACGCCGGCGTTAAGGCTAATGCAGGCGTTAGGCAAATCATTCCTAAAGTTCCTCCTGCAATCATGACTGCTTTCTCCTTGCCAAATTCGTCGACCGGATAGCGCCCAGTGTTAAGACTAACGCCTGGCGTTGAGTTTCTTTCTTTAATCAGCTGGCACGCCATTTCATCGAACAGCATCTTCGTCGAACGTCTTATTTCATCGAACACAGTTTCATTTCGTCAAACGCCACTCATTTTGTCGAACGACAATTTATTTTTTCGAACGCCATTTTCGTTGAATGGCCTCTCATTTTGGCAACCTCCATTTCGTCGAACAAAAATTTCATCAAACGCATTTTGTCGAACGGGCTTCGCCTTTCATCGAACACCGTTTTCGTCTAACGCTAACTCCCAGCGTTAAGCATAACACCTGGCATTAAACATCTTTCAATCCTTCAGCTTGCGGTTAGTGTCAGACCATTGTTGCAGCAACCTGGTGTCATAACTGTCCAAACCTGCATGCTAAAAATACAATGGAAAACAAGATCAAATACAAGTAGGATTTGTTATTCTCAAATCAAAGGGATGCAGAAAACCATGTTCCAATAATCTCCCCCTTTTGATAATAACAAATCCAATAGAGATAAATCAGATTCATAGTTAAAGAATTTGTGTTTTTATAAGGATATATGACACTAAGCAATTATAAGATAATGATAAGAATTATAGTTCATTGAACATTGTGCTCCCCCTACAAAGATGCTCCCCCTTAATGTATACTCCCATAAACTAGATACATGCTCCGCCTTAATCTAGTGAATCCCACACCGTTAATCAATATGATTTAGCATTTTATTTTCCCCCTTTGTTATTAGCAAAAGAGGGTGGAGTGAAACAAAACTAGAATAAAGAAGACAAAAGTTGGGACATAACTAAGAGAGGATTAAGAGTTTTGTGTAAACAAAAAGTAAGTCATGATCGAGCTAAGGGATAGAGTCACACAACGGAAAAATATATGATAAGCGTGAAAGAACATCATTCAAAGATTATACCAAAGGAATGTAATCACTTACTTTTTAAATTTATTTTAAGAGTGATTCTACATGATAAGATAGATGCAAGTTTGTTTGAAAAAGCAGAAGTGAAAACAAAATGTAGAAATAAGCATGAGAACACATGATATAAGGATACATGATTAGATAGAGAAATGAGGAAAACAAAAATAAAACAAATAAGAGTAGTATTTTTGTTATAGTTTGACCATTCCAACAATATGTCTAGACTTTTCACGTTTGAGCATTTTAACTTTGAAAATTTTCATAACAAATAGGCAAGCATGAATTAACATATTCAAAAGGATAATAACTACAATGTAACCAATTCGTATTTCAAGTAAAGAAAACATTGTAGAAATCATGCATTGCAATCTAGTGCTTTTACTTGAGTTTTTAGAGAATTATGTAATTTTGCATTAGGATCCAATTCTCATGAGTAGAAGCTTTATGAAAAACAATGATGTGTGCATAAGGTATTTTTATAAAAGTGTACAAGTGAAATAATCAAAACACATGACATATGTAATGAAATAGTAACAACAATATTAAGATTGTAATCTTATAATTACTTTCACATTTCACATCTAGAATAAAATTTCAAAGCATAAAACATAAGTACAACTACCAAGGTGCTTCGCCCACACAATGCTCATTAAGACTTATCAGGGAGTGATGAAGTGCTTGGGGGATCACATAAGCATTTTTTATAAGATTTTATTTTTAGTGATCCGGTGTACAAATAGAAGTGATAGAAAGAAATATGTTTGCACAAGACACTTTACAATTCTTTCCAAGGTGCTCAACCTCACAATGCTCATTAAGGTGGCGTTTGGTTCGGCTTTTTGCCTGTGGTGCGGCTGAACCGCACCGCAACTTATGGCATAAGCGGCGTTTGGTTCGGCTTATTCCTAAAACGCCGGTTAATAATATCCGCTGTTTCCTTATACCTCCCAACCGCGCTGATTTTTTGCGTCTCACCGCAACATCGACCCGCAGATGACTCCTCTCCCTTTTGCGACCTAGCGGCGATCTCCCTTACCTAACGGCGATTTCCAGTCTCCGACGACAAGCCCTCAGCGACGACGAGCCCTCTCCCTGTCGACGACGTCCTCCGCTCGATCTGCCGCTGCCAGCATTCTCGACGACGTCCTCCACTCTCCCTCCTGTCGACGACGAGCCCTCTCCCTGCCAGCGCTCTCCATCATAGGGGTAAATTTCTGCTTCTGTTTTTTATTTCTGTTTTCGATTTCTGTTTTGGAGTTGAGCTTGTTGTGGATTTCTGTTTTTGATTTCTGCTTCTGTGTGTGTGTTGTGTGTGTTGTGTGTGCTGTGTGTGTGTTGTGTGTGCTGTGTGTGTGTGTATATGTGTGATATGTGTGTGTGTTCAGTTGGTGTGTGTGTCCAGTTGCTGTGTGTTTGTGTATGTATGATATGTGGCTGTTTTTGTGTGTTTGTGTGTGATGTGTGTAGTGTGTGTTTATGTGTGATGTGTGTATGTGTTGTGTGTGTGTATTTGTATGTTGTGGTGTGTTTATGTTGTGTTGTGCTGTGTAGTGTGTATGTTGTGGTATGTGTGTGTATGTTGTGGTGTGTGTGTGTATGTTGTGGTGTGTGTGTTGTGTGTTGATATGTATACGTGTGTGTGTGTTCATATACATGTGTGTGTATGCGTTTTATTTCATATACATGTGTGTGTGTGTGTGTTTTATTTCATATACATGTGTGTGTGTGTGTGTGGGGGGGGGGGGGGGGGGGGGGTGTTTATGTGTGTGTGTGTATGTTGTGGTGTGTATGTGTTGTGGTGGTGGTGTGTGTATGTTGTGGTGTGTATGTGTTGTGGTGGTGGTGTGTGTGTATGTGTGTATGTATGTGAATGTATGTGTGTATGTGAATGTGTGTGTATGTGTGTGTGTATGTATTTGTGCTGTGTGTAATTGTTGATGTGTGTGTGTTCATATGGGCTGTTGAGTTTGGATATGTATTGGGGCTGTGTGTGTATGTGTTCATATGGGTTGTTGATGTGTGTGTGTGTGTGTGTGTATTTGGGCGGTTGATGTGTGTGTTTGTGTGTGTGTGTGTTCATGTGTATGTGCTTGGTGTTCATGTGTGTGTGTGTGTGTTCATGTGTGTGTGTGTGTGTTCATATACATGTGTGTGTGTGTGTGTGTGTGTGTTCATATACATGTGGGTGTGTGTGTGTGTGTGTGTTCATATACATGTGTGTGTGTGTTGATATGTATATGTGTTTGTGTGGTAATATACATGTTTAGGTTAAATCTTGTTTAATTTTTTAAGGATGGGCAAAACCAAAGATGGTGGGGTGGTCGCTATGTGGGAAAACAATGATGTGCTGTTATTCTGTGATATCTGCATAAAAGAGATAGAGCTTGGGAATCGACCCACCACGCATTTTAATAAACAGGGGTGGATAAATGTTATGAACAAATTTGAAATGCAAACCGGGAAAAAAATATGATAAAGTCCAACTTAAGAATAAATGGGATCATTTGAAGAAAGAGTGGAAATTATGGACAGAGTTGAAGCGTGGTGAGACCGGTTTGGGTTGGAATGCATCAAGAAAGACTATAGACGCCTCAGACGAGTGGTGGGACAAAAGATTGAAGGTATTTTTTACTTAAATTCATTTGCAAAGAAATTTCTTAACTTAAAATTCCTCAATGTCTAATTTTATAATACTTTATTTTGTAGGTTGTCCCGACGGCAAAGAAATTTCGGTATGCCGGAATCCCCCCAGAGTTAGAGGATAAACTGAACTTGATGTTTAGTTCGGTTGTCGCTACAGGACATCATTCTTGCACCCCTCACACCGCAAATCTTGGTACGGAGTCTATTGATGAAAGAGAAATGTCAGCGGATGAACATGATGACATTGAGGTTATCGGAGCTCCTCAACCAGCTGAGACCGCAAATATATCTGAAACAAGCAAAATAAGGAGCAAAAGAAAGAAGAAAGCTAGCAGCTCGGTGTTAGAAGATTTGGCCGAGTCCTCGAAGATCATAAGTCGATGCATCCAGGAGCCACCCAAGATTTCATCTTCTTCTTTCACTATTGCACATGCACTAGAAAAATTAGGCACGTACTCAGAAGTGCAGTCTGATGAAGACTTCTATGATTTTGCCATCGCATACTTGATGGAAACGAAACATAGAGAGACTTTCATGTGCCTTCCAGAAGGCATGAACATCAAGTGGTTGAAAAACCGCTATACTCGTGGGGCGTAGTAGAGAGACTATGCGTGTTGTTTTTTTTATTATGTTTGTGAACATTATGGATATTATATTATGTTGTTTAGATGTGGACATTATGAACATTATTAGAAATTTGCTTGAGTTCTGTGATAATGTTAATTTCTTTATTTACTTACTCAAGTGGTTGTTATAATTTTATTTTTACTTTCTGATAATGTTAATTCATTTATTTTTCTAACAGAAAATGTCTAGTGATGAATCGGAAAATACCAGAGCAGAGCACGAGAAGCACGCCATCTTTAGAAGAAATTGTGTTATTGGCCATCATCAAAATGTGGTGGCAGCAATATGTTATATCTCCGAACACACCTTTCTGTTAAACCATCCGGTTCCATCCATGACTTCAAACCAAACAGGCGATAAATGGGTCGGAGAGCTACTTCGTGGGACTCGAGTTAGATTTCATGACTCGTTCATGATGAGTCAAGAAATTTTTATAGATCTATTGCATGCTCTCGAAGAGAAGTGTGGTTTTCAGGGAACAAGAAGAACTGCAGCCAGAGAAGTCCTAGCATTGACTATATATATATTGTCTCATAATGAATCAATGAGAAAAATACGCGAGCGGTTTCAGCACTCAACAGAGACAACTAGCAGAGTTTTTGCTCGTGGTATTCGCGCTTTGTTGCAGTTGGCCGAGGAAGTGATACAGCCATCAGATAGGTCTTTCGACTGCACTCCGCTAGAGATTATGTATGACAGGCGTTATATGCCTTTTTTTAAAGATTGTGTTGGAGCAATAGATGGAACACATGTTGATGCGTGCATACCAGTAGGAAGTCAAGTTCCATATATTGGGAGAAAGGGCAGACCGACACAAAATGTCATGGCGGCCTGTGATTTCAACATGTGTTTCACTTTTGTTATGGCAGGTTGGGAGGGATCAACGCACGATAGTCGCATTTTCAATTATGCCATAACTGATCCTCGTTATAAGTTCCCTCATCCGCCTCAAGGTAAATAATAAAAAATCAGTTCATCTAATTATTACTTTAAATATTTTTCGTTATTAAACATTTTTTAATATGTTTCAGGAAAATATTACTTGGTTGATTCTGGTTATCCTCTACAGAAAGGATATTTAAAACCATATCAAGAAACAAGGTATCATCTGCCTGACTTTGCCCGTGGTGGACGTCGCGCAGAAGGGCGTCGAGAGATATTCAATCATGCGCACTCGTCGCTTAGAAGTGTGATAGAACGATCATTCGGTGTTTGGAAGAAGAAGTGGGCCATACTACGGGACATGCCAAGCTATCGCTTCGACAAATAGGCACATATTGTCATGGCCACGATGAATTTACATAATTTCATTCGTCGCCACCCTTCGCACGTGGATTTTGATTTCAGTGAGTCCGAGCAGAGGGGTAGAGATGATGGACTGGTCACACAAGAGCGACAAGATACATGCACTGACACTGCAGGTGGTGTGGAGGAGATGATCGCGCTAAGTGATAGTATAGCAGATCAGTTGTATGAATCTAGATCGTAGGAGATATCATGATATATGGTTAATGTGGACATTATTTTGTGTGTTTGGTATTATATTATGAAAAATATATATCTTTTTTTTTATATTTGGTGAGAAAAAAAAATTTCGCTCAAAACTCCGTTTTGTTTCCAAACAACTTTTTCAAAACTCCGTTTTACAAACTCCATTTCACCCAAACAGTTTTTTAACAAAACTCCGTTTTCCAGAATCAGCAATTTTCCTATCAGCAGCTTTTCATCAGCAGCTTTCCATCAGCAACAGCCCAACCAAACAGAGCCTAAGACTTATCAGGAGTGTGAGTAGTGCTTCGTGGAGTTATCTTTGGGTTTTTATTTCATATGTTTGTCAAGGGCCAAAAGATCTCCGAATTCACTTGTTGTTGTAAACATTTATAATTTTGGAGTAACACTTCTATTTGTGCAAGAAACTTATTTTTAAAAGATGGTGTAGGTAATTTAGACATACAACTCAAGGTGTTAAAATTATTACACTACACAATCATGCAAGACTAAGATTATGAACACATGTAGATTATCAAAGTAGTGAGTGTATGAATCATTGATAAACATAAAACATTACTCATACTTAAAGGCATGCTAGCCAATCATACACAATTATCTATAGACTAATTCATTGCACATAATCAGATTAAGGTCAAGGCATGAAGATAAAACAATGTTTAGGAAATTTGAAATTAAAATTAGACATTGAGGGCTATCTTTAAGTGTATGCCAAAAACAATTTTGACCTTTTGAAACAAGAATAACTATGATGTTTGCTCTTGTGAAATTTTATAGTCAAACTATAATTTTGTAAAGAGTTAAAGCAAAACAAATAACAAAAACATTTTTTTGAGAATTTTGAATTATTTGATTTTTTTTGTATTTTGGAAGAAAACAACAAAATTAATAACAAAATAATTTGAAATCAGGCACAATAAACTGAGAAAAACATTGGAAAATACCAGAAAGAGACTAGTGAACGCAGAATTTTCATCTAGAGAAAAAGGCTAACGCCTGGCATTAAGTAGTTAACGCCGAAACAATACTCGATTTTTGAGGTTTTTGAAAAAAAATTCTTTTGGCATAGATAGTATACATATAGACCTTCTTAGGGTATAAATTTCAAAGAAAGTTGATATGTTTTGAAGGCTAAATTAAGCATATTTTGGTGGTTTTAAAACATTTTTATATTTTATATTATATAATATTTTTGATTTTTCTTTTCATGAAAGAGTAAATAAGGTGTAGTCATAATGGTTTATATATAGATGACCAGCATAGAAATTTGCAATTATATAAGAAAAGAGGATTACGCCTGGCGTTGAACTCAACGCTGGCATTGCGATCACTTTATATAAAAAGCCCTATATCCAAGTTCTTTTCTTTTCTCATTATTTCAGGTCGTGTCTTCTCTAGGTTTCGCAGCCAGCACTCTCAGATCTATGTAAAATTGATGTTTTTCTTCTCATATTTTTTGATTAAATCATTTCTCTAACCCTAAATTGAAATCCTTTAAAGTATTGAAGTGTTTTGATATGGTATATGACAAATCTATGGTAGTGAGATCTACGGTTTTCAAGTTTTGAGTTGAGGAAAGGGTTTTTGAGATTTAAAAAAAAAGTCTGTCCATTACCTCTTTTGGTTGTTTTTGAGTTGTGTGGTAATTTTCCAATTATCCCTATCATTTTACGAATTTTTTGATTTATAAGTGTTTCTGAGGGCTGTCATTGTGTACTGGTAGTAATAGGAAATTACAGAGCATGTGCCAGGCGTTGACAATAATGCATGTCGTTCATAATAGAAATTTTGTCGATGATTTGTTGTGTGCAGTTTTATGGCTTCTTCCAGTGGTCATGGAATTCGTGCCAGAAAGTAATCAGCCCATCCTCCATAAGAGTCTTATCAATCATATGTGGGGATTGAAAAGGCGACTGTTGGTGTAGGCATGGTGTTGCACATAGACCTCCCACATCATGCTCATATTCAGAATCTTTTATCAGCATCAGGAGTGTTGTTAGTGATTTCTGACGATTCTTTTTCTATGGATTTTGTTCGGGAGTTTTATAACAATTTGTATGATCCGTCAGAAATGGAGCTTCATGGAGGAGTGATGTCAATGATCCAGTTTGAAGTTATTCAAGTCACGCATGAAGATCTTCGGAATGAGTTTGGGTTAATAAAAAATGATTATCGTTTGGATGTGGTAGAAAAGTATAGAGCTGAGCGGAATTGGACACCAGTAAATCTGGTATTGCATGGGAATGAGACAAAAGATCAAATTATGGATGTTTCTTCACTTAGGGAGGAAGCATTTTTAATTCAGGATATTTTACGACATACAATTATGTTGAAGTCTGGAGACACAAAGAAGATCATTGCATAATTGAGCATAGTGACATATCATATTATGCAGGAAGTACTTTTTGATGTGGCAGATCTTATCCTTTCTCAGATTCGTTATACTTTTAAGTTGAAGGATCCAAGATGGTCTCGACTCAACACTCGTCCCTTAGGATGACTTATACAACGGGTGGTGATGGGGAAGTATGAGTATATAATCAAGAGTAACTACATTAATGATCTTGTTCCTGAGCTTTATTCAACTTCAACCCTTCGAGTCCCTCCACCATGAGATATACCATCATCTTCACGGCCACCCCTATGATGAGGTGTTTCACTCCGAGAGACGAATCGGGAGCATTAGGAGTCATTTGAAGAATTCAAAGAGAATGCGACACGAAGAATGTCACGGATCGAGAAAATGATGCGATACATGATCAGGGCCCTGAAGTTGAATCTGACACCGATAGAAGAAAGGAATTGGGAGGTTCCTGTGGAGGATCCGCCACATCGCTCGACTCGTGGTACTCGAAGGTCAAGGGAACGAGGCAGTTCAACTACTGGAGAATCAGACTCAGTGAAAGTAGACAATTTTAAGGTGGTTTTCAGTTCTGTAATAACAGTGCTTATTATTTGGACAATATTATCGAATGCCTGGCGTTACTGCTTGCGCCCAGCGTTAGCTGTTATCATGTTTTTCTTTTTATTTTTGTTTTTATCTATTCTGTGAACTATTTCTATGGTGAGTTCTAATATTTATCTTGTGATTTTGTATTAGGGTTTCAGCAACACTCCTAATTAATTTTTGAGTTTTGAAGAATCAATTTATATTATAGGATACTCATGTCTCATGTGATAATAGATTGCTCATTTAAGAGATAGAAACTTGACTTTTAATTTGATTTAATTTGTAAAAAAAGGTTCAACTTTCAAATATTAAATAAGAAACTTAAAGTATATCATGAAGTAGATATTTGCACATTAAAAAAAAGTTCTATTTCATGCATTTGATGATTCTTAATGAATTTGAGATTTAGGTATCCAAAGAGGACCGGGTGTGACAGTTCCTTTGGGTACCCAAATACATCGTGTTTGCTTTTGGGGAGATAGTGATGAATGGGCCCTTTTGAGTGGAGTTAGTGTTTCATCTTTAACTTTGGGCCTCCATTCAAACCTTGGACAAACATTATTTTTAGTTTTCAAATTTCCATAATCATTTAATTGAATATTTGGATAAAAAAGATTTTTGAATTTATAATTTGAAGGAAATTTGTTTGCATTTGATTTTAGGTTGGGAGAAACATGATTTTGTAAATAATGGTGATTTTGATTTTGATTTACAAATCCTTTATGTTCCTTACTCCCATTTTTAAACTTAGTTAAGATGTTCATATTCATATTTAACTTGTTTTTAGATATAGTTTGATATTGTGTATTTGTATTTACAATTTTCATAAGCAAGTTGATTTTTGATTTTAATTCATTATTCTTGATCTTTAAATTATGTCTAGCTTTATTATAAGCGATTGTGCTATTTTTAAGAGTGGAAACAATTGAATCAATATGATTTTGATAGTTATTTCTATATTCATCAAATGTTTCATCCATTTCTTTAATTTCAATTTTATAGTCTTTACACTTAGCACAATCATTTTTCAAAGATGAATTTTCTAAATATAATCTTTCATTTCATTCTTTTATAAAAAGAAGTTACTTTTCAAGTTTCTTGTGTTTTTCTTTTAATTCATTATATTCTACACAAGGCGTAATGTTTTCAACTAAGGAGCCATGGGTAGAACTAGATAAATTAGAATTTGATTCTTCATTAATTTTTTCCTTTAAATTTGTATTTTCTAGGCGCAAATGTTTATTAGCATTTTTTAATTTCTTAATTTTGTGATTTGTAGTTTGAAGCAATTATAATGTATAAATAGAGGTACAAAAAATGGAATTTGATTTCCTTACATTGCTTTCGGGAGAGGCACGATTTGAACATATAGTTTCTTTGACATCTTTTTGGCACTCCTCTTTCGAAGACAGTATTTCTTCTTCTCTTTTATTTGATGTGCACTTCATGGATCCGTCATGAGAGGAACATTCTTGAAGACTTGTGCAAGGTTGCATATTCTCCGGTTCTTGCGATTGTTCCATACCTGTAGAAGGAGAATCATAAGTTTTTTCAAGAAAATTCCAAATCTCATATGTGATAGGTAACGTATAAACAAGTTTGAAAATATTTTGGTCTAATGCACAAAATATACTATTCATAGATTTTGCATTTAAAACAATTTCATTTCTAGTTAGTACGCTAGGTGGCTTTTCAATAGTAATATTCCAAACTTTTTCATCTAAGGCCTTAAGAAAAATTTTCATTAATGTTTTCCACCCTTTATAATTTTTGCCCATAAATAAAGGTGGTGCTAATACTTTTTAGTTGTATTAAAATTTTCCACACTAGGAGAAGCGAGATCATGATCATGAGACGCCATTATTCCCGGTTGTTAATCCGATTTGGAATAACCTATCTTTAATAACACTTGTTGGACCTGTAGGCGCCCTTAGAGGGGGTGGGGTGAATAAGGGTTTTAAAAACTTTACACTTTAATAGAAAATTTTGATATTTTGATCGTAGTAAGTTAAATCAAAAGTAAAGAGATAATGAAATTGGAAATGAAATCAATTTTATTAAACAAGAAAAGACATGATTATCATTTATAAAATTGATTATAAAATCTGATTTCAATGACGCTAGAAATAGAAGCGAATAAAATGAAAACCCTTTGTTTTCTATACCGATTTGTATCCCCACGAACCAGTTGGCTTTAGCCGATCTCTCCCCAGATACGGCATCAAGCCGCTCTAGCCAATCTATCACCAGAAAGCCTCAAGCACTCCCTAGATCTACTCCCTAGACCTAGTCGCCAACACGAGGCGAATTCCTCCTAAGTCCTACCCAGACCTAGTCGCCAACACGCGGCGAATTCACGAACCGATTACAAAGATGAAATGAAGGACAAATACAAAAGACAAATATAAAACTCCCTATGAGGTAATCTGAAGGAGACGCCGAAGAATCACTGAAGATCATTGAAGACCAAGCGTGCGTTCTTCGCATTGAGTTGGCATGTTGATCCAAGCCTCCTTTGATTCCTCCTTTTGAAATAAGAGCGGGAGATGCGTTGGTCTGGAAATACGGCCCTCACAAAGTTTCTGAAGTGCTGGAATAGGGCTCTTGGCAATCAGTACTAAGAGAGATCGAAATCATCCGATTTATAGATTTTGAGCTAACGTCGGCGTTAAGTGCTAACGCATGGCATTGACCATGTATAGCAACATATTGATGACTCGGATCTTCAGAAGAGGAAGGAGATTCTGCACTTTTGGAAATGTTTTATTTTAGGCAATATCAACGTCGGCATTAAGGCTAATGCGGGCGTTGGGCAAATCATTCATAAAGTTCCTCCTGCAATCACGGCTGCTTTCTCCTTGCCAAATTCGTCGACCGGATAGCGCCCAGCGTTAAGACTAACGCTTGGAGTTGAGTTTCTTTCTTTAATCAGCTGGCACGCAGTTTCGTCAAACAGCATCTTCGTCTAACGTCTTATTTCGTTGAACGCAGTTTCATTTCGTCGAACGCCACTCATTTCGTCGAACGCCACTCATTTCGTCGAACGGTAATTTATTTTGTCGAACGTCATTTTCGTTGAACGGCCTCTCATTTTGGCAACCTCCATTTTGTCGAACGAAAATTTCATCGAACGCATTTCGTCGAACGGCTTCTCCTTTCGTCGAACACAATTTCGTCGAACGCCATTTTCGTCTAGCGCTAACGCCCAGCGTTAAGCTTAACGTCTGGCATTAAACAACTTTCAATCCTTCAACTTGTGGTTCGTGCCAGACCATTGTTGAAGCAACCTGGTGTCATAACTGTCCAAACCTGCATGCTAAAAACACAATGGCAAACAAGGTCAAATACAAGTAGGATTTGTTATTCTCAAATCAAAGGGATGCGGAAAACCATGTTCCAACAATAATATGGTTTAGCAATCATCGTTCATACACACAAATACTAAAGGAAAATAGTACTGCAAGATGAAGGGGGTGAGATTACAACCAAAGGGCGAAGACTCATCGAGGGTTCACAACCGAAATCTAGGGTTGTCAATCCTTGTCCGAGCTCGGGCTCCAACTGCCGTCTGGGGTCTCTGAAGCTCTCACCACCTCTAGCCAGTCTTCTCCATCAATCATCTTTGATCCTAACCTCAGCATAGAACTTCACGAATGCAGCAAGAAATCTCTTGAAATGGATCTTGGGAGTGCATGAACGATGGAGGAAGCCTAGAGGATGCTCCAGCTTTAGATTTGCAAGAGAATGGCGGCCGGAGCTCCTCCCAAAGGTTGGCGGCGATGGAGCGGTGGAAATGGCGTGGAGCAGAGTTGTTGGTCGCGAAAAAGATGATCTCCCCTGTCTAGGGCGAAGTCTGCAGCTTTTATAGAAAAACAGTTAAAATTTTGTCACGCACGGTCGAACGAACGACCATGTGTGGACCGTGTGATATTAATTATGAAGAAAGCCCATGAAGACGACCCAGAGCGCCCGTGCATTTTACTCACGCACGATTGAATCCTACCGTGCGTAAAAACGCACGGGCAAATTCCGAATGCATGAAAACGGGCCAATAGAGGGGCTCATGCGATTTTACTCACGCACGGTCAAAACCGACCGTGCGTAAAAATGCATGGGCAAATCCATATCACCATTTTGCCATAGATAAGCATGCATGGCCGGAGAGATCGTGCGTCAAGAAAATGCACAACCGTGCGATTCAGGCAGAATGTAATTTGGGCAAAATGTAGATCTGCCCACCTTCACAGCACAATAAACAGCTGGGAATACACCTCCAGCAACATCCAAATATAGAATAAGTGTTGGGGAGCACCATGTGCTTACCCCCAACAACATGGAGCACAATTGCACAACAAAACAGGCCCAAAGAGTGCACTCTGTGAAGAAATGTGTTCAAGTAAAATATAAGCAATAATGAACTAAAAGTGAAGTGCATTTGCATGAAAACTAGCCCGGATGAGTCCATAAAACACTATAGATTTTGGACTCATCACACCACCATACTTAACCTTTTGCTCGTCCCGAGCAAATCACTCCTCAAGTGGACAAGAAAACAAAATGTTGGCTTAGAAACTGCAAAGGTATAATACCATGCGAAGTCGCAAGCTCACGCTCATAAAAATTCAGTAGAAGAAATATCTAATTATGCATCATAGTTTATATTTTTCTAAGAGTGTATCTATATATTATTACTACTCAAAATCTGAATCACGGTGAATCATCCGGTCATACATAGGAAGAAAGTAGACTGATCGATGAGGCGAGCATTGCCAAAGATCGGGTCTCGGGACAACCTCCAAAGAAATCCATAAATGTCAGTGACCATAAGCTCACCCGTTTGCACTCTCTCCACGACACTAGTATGGTTCAATGTGCAAATCAGTAGGATTTAGGTTAGAAATGAGGCTTGGGTTAAGGTAGGGTATACGAAGATAAATATGACGGCTTAAAGCACCTAAACCCAAATGAGCTAGCACAAAAAGCTATCCACGCAGCAACAAAAAAAGCGCAGGTGCACCACACCCACATACATGAACTTGAAAACATGGGTGTGTGCACCGCCTACTCCCAATACAAACTTACACAAAAATATTTTCAGTATAACTCTTTTTTTCACAATTTTTGCTTTTTCTTTTCGTTCATTTATCATTTTCTCATTTCATTCATTTTTTTCAACTATTTTCGGCACATTTATTCATTGTAGCACATCCACATTTCCATAATTATCATCGCCACATCAACACCCCCAAAAGAAAACTATGAAAATAGTTAAAGCTCGGCTTTGGGTATATGACTAGGATCAGCTTTTTGGCTTTGGTGAGAAAATGGTGGAGCTGAATCAAAGGAAGGGGTAGGCACAAAGGGGCTAGCGAGGATCAAACGTTAGTAACGGTACAAAAGCTCAACCTGGCCAAAATGATGGCCTACATCATGTTTACGCATTGAACTAACTTGTACTTATGCTTCAAGAGTCGCTTGGGGAAAGTTCTTAGCCACCGGGAAAGATAATCCTTCCTCCCAACTCGAATAATAAGAGCCTAGCAACCGTCTACACACATGCCTATATTACCGTCGGATTCACACCAGATTCACCATTTTTGAGTAGCATAAACAATATTTACGCAAATAGAAAAAGTACAAAACTATAAGCATACAGAAAAATTATATGTGAGACACGAGCGCTCGACTAGAAACACTATAGGAGTCGACATTTTACTCCATCTCACAATCCTAAGTCAACACAATAATTTTCCCAAGTCACAAAAAAGAAACGAATTCAACTCGCGATGCGCTATTGGTTAAGCACGCGCTCAAGTGGGTGTGGTGGTGCGCGGTGCATATGAAACGACAATTATAAAACTGAACTAAAATGTACTTCTAGTATGTAAATGATATGTGCACGTGCAGTGGGTAACACATAGCAGCTCTTCCCTAGACTTAATCTAAGAAATAGACGCAAATGATGTAACCATGAAAATTAAATAAAATACTAGGGGAAGAAAAGTTACCCATGCTCAGAAATGAGCATACCAGAAGATTGGCGTGCAAACCAAGACTAAGCCGCAGCATCCGCCATCCAGAAGAAGGACCAATAGGGGTGAGCTCCGCCAAAACAAAAGAAGATATACAAACTAAAATGAAATACAACTAACTAAATTAAACTAGATGAAATAAAAAGAATGTAGGAAATGTAAGATAACTACTGGGGTTATTGTCCTCCCAGCATGACTTATTCAAAACTTTAAGAGTTTTAGCTAATGGGGGTATGAAAAATGAAATGTACAGATAACTATTCTAATATGCGTGTCGGTAGCGGGTACCGATACGACGACAGAATAGTTACTCCCCTACCTAAGTATAAATAATACCTGCTCTTCACAGGTAGAGGGAAGAGAATGTATGATGAGGAGGAATCCTCACTCATCTCACCAAAATAATCCTTGCCCGGCAAGGTGTCATCTTCAGGGAGATGACAGTAGGAGAAGGCAATGAATGAGGCTTCTTCTATGGAGGGATTAACCTCCTCACAAGAGAGGATACACTCATCATTGACTTGAGCAAAATGCTCCAAGTCCTCCTGAAGTACCTGTGAAGAATCAACCTGCACAGGCTCAGACACAAAAGAAATGGGGTCAGGAAATAAAGGAGGAGAATGACATAAATAATCAAAAATCAGGGAGTGGTCCCGCTCTCACTGCCAGCAGGATCCAAGGATAGATCACTATCATCATCGTAAGTATCATAGCAAGGGAGGCCCGTGAACTCAAGGACCTTGGTGGTGAGTTGGACCTCCTCGTCCCGTGAAGAAGTGTAAACCTCCTCATCAGAAAGAGTATCCTCATCATCCCACCTTGGCGCACCATCGTACTCAAAGTAGTTGTTCTCCCCATCGGAGAGAACAACATCATCATCCCACTTTGGAGCAACCTCAGGCTCCGAATCATCACCCAACTCAATTACTTCGACATGATCATCTAAAATTGGTGTAGAAAAATTATGCAAAGAAGGTGGAGGAACAATGGATTCAGAGAATATCTGAGCTGGTTCCTCCACATGTGAATCATAAAAAGGTGAAGAATGTACAATATGAGACAATTCCACATTTTATGAGTATGAATCAGAAGCTATTCTGATGGGTATATCTGCAACGGTCCCACGAAGAAAGGCGGGTACTGCGAGAAACTCATCAGAAATTAAAGGAGCGTAAGAATGGGAAGAGGATGGAACAATTCGAATGTAACATCCCAGTGCGCGCTAGGCCCCTATGATGAAAATACAAATCAGTGTCAACCTGGTGTTACTTCAAAAATTGAATTTGAGCGTCGTTGATACTTTGCGGTATTTGACATATTTAAGCGGAATATGACCTTTTTCCTATATTAATTACGCTGGCAACATATATGTGTATGTTTTTGCGGTGCTTTTATTCTGTCGTTATGCTAATCGGAAGGTTTGGTTTAAGAGGTTGCCTCCTAGTTGAAGTGGGGTGCTAATAGAGGCTTTGTGTGAGTTTTTATTGCGGGCTTGGTTTAAGTTTGGGCTGCGATTAGGAATTGGCTGGCAATTTTTGAGGCGGTGGCTGTATATGGGTTATTAAATTGGGCTGGTTCTATGAGGTTATATCTTAATATGTGCCTAAAATCTAAGTTGGGCTGCTAATAGAGAAAGGCTGAATTTACTGGAGGCGGTGGAAATATTAAGATATATTGTTTTGGATGTTTATTCTTATCCGACCCTTCCATTTTTCCCCCTTTCTCGACGGTATCGCAGCTAGGGTTCCTCATTCTGCTTCTCGTCTCCTCCTCAATCTGCACGACTTGGCATCGGATTCCTGAGAGCAGGATTCCTACCCTAACTGTAAGCTATTTCTCCTCTGTTGGTGGGTTTATTTGGCCGATTGCTATGCTGATTAGTTTGGTACTGTGTGTTCTTCAGTCTTATGATGGATTTGGGAAAAAATGAAGTGAAAATTCTTGTTTCTTTGGAAACTTTTGGCCGGCTAGAGTTCACTGTGTATCTAGATGTTTTTATTTGCGTTATTTCTCTCCTATTGTTATTTCTGGTCGGTGGGCTTTTGGATTAACCTTGGGGTTTATGGTGGTTGGGTTGTGCTGAGCACTTGCTGCTTCTCTTTAATTTATGGTGATAGTACTGCTCCTCTTTTTATTTGTTGTTGGTCGGCTGCTGTCCTGCTTCAGATTTGCTGCTTCTCTTTTTAATGGCAGTGACCACCTGTTTGAGCTGTATGTTCTTTTTTTGTTAGCTGTTATGAGTTCTTTTGGGGAGATTTCTATAGTTGTTGGGGCTGTTGTTGTGCTGCTACTCCTTTATTCTGCAGCTGCTATGGTTATTATCTTTGACTTAGCTGCTATGTCTCCTCCTCTCCTTCTTGTTGGTTGGCTGCTGCAGTTCCAGTTAACTGATAGCTTAAATCGGTTGGCCAGCGGCTTGTTCTCTTGACCTATTGGATATTTTGGGTTAATATAGCACTTGTGTTGTTGCTGTTTATCTATAATGCTGCAGTCCAAATTTATTGTTGGTAGCACCTTGTACTGCTTCTATTGTTGTCCCTCTGTCCAATTAAAGATGGCTGCTAGTGAACTATGTTTTGGGATTTTAGTTAACTTGATCAGTCGGCTGTTGCATGATTCAATTCAGTTTCAATGGAACTTTATTATAAGTTTTGCCTTGTTGGATTTTAGTGCCTATTTACAGTCCAGAAAAGCTGCTAGATTGTCTTCTTTTCCTGTTTCCTGGAAGGCAACAAATTGTTGCTAACCATCAATTATTTTGGGTTCATTTGTAGTCTCTCAATTCATATATGGTCCCTCCTTAAACAAACCTTTATAAAAAGTCTACGTCGACCCTAGAAGTCAACGTCATAGTTATAATAAGATGCAACCCCGATATAAAGACCCTAACAAATTGACCCTACACAGATATCGTGAAGGATGGGAGTCTTTGGGAAGTTATTAATTTGTTAACTTTTCATGTTGTCTACTGTTTCCTTTCTTTTTAGTTTGGGTAATGTTGACTGATTTCATGTTGTATATTTTTGTGGATCGGGACTATTTAATCAGTCTTGGCTAACTGCTGTCATGCCGCGGAGGAGACAACCGCGAGCGTCATCCGTAAATCAGGTGACTTCCTCCCCTCTCCCTTGGTGCGAGCCTCTTAGATCACAATAGGAGAGATGAAGGCTCAAGAGAGCTTCTCGTGTGAGCTGTAATGGAGTTTCCTTAGGAAGACCAAGCCGGAACCTCAAAATTAGGGTATCGTTCGCCGCGAGGTTCTAGGGATCATTTCTTCTCTTCAAAGGAAGAGATGGGATTTAATTTGGGGCAAACCCATGGTCGTTGTGGGAGAGTGAGGGGAATGATATTTGGGTATTTTAAAAGGCGGTGAAATGATCTTCATGTTTGGTGAAGATGATGAATAACCCTCTGCCAAATAGGGTTTCTAATTATGTATTACGTGATGTATTCTGTTTAGTTTCCGAATTTGTACGTAGATACACGGATTGTTTAGAAGGACTTGTTTAGAAGGCAATAAATTGTTGCTGACCATCAATTATTTTGGGTTCATTTGTAGTCTCTCAATTCATATATGGCCCCTCCTTAAACAAACCATTATAAAAAGTCTACGTCGACCCTAGAAGTCAATGTCACAGTTATAATAAGATGCAACCCTGATATAAAGACCCTAACAAATTGACCCTAAACAGATATCGTGAAGGATAGGAGTCTTTGGTAAGTTATTAATTTGTTAACTTTTCATGTTGTCTGCTGTTTCCTTTCTTTTTAGTTTGGGTAATGTTGACTGATTTCATGTTGTATATTTCTGTGGATCAGGACTCTTTAATCAGTCTTGGCCAACTGTCGCCATGTCGCGGAGGAGACAACCGCGAGCATCGTCTGGAAATCAGGTGACTTCCTCCCCTCTCCCTTGGTGCTAGCCTCTTAGATCGCAATAGGAGAGATGAAGGCTCAAGAGAGCTTCTCGTGTGAGCTATAATGGAGTTTCCATAGGAAGACCAAGCCGGAACCTCAAAATTAGGGCATCGTTCGCCGCGAGGTTCTAGGGATCATTTTTTCTCTTCAAAGGAAGAGATGGGATTTGATTTGGGGCAAACCGATGGTCGTTGTAGGAGAGTGAGGGGAATGATATTTGGGGATTTTAAAAGGGGGTGAAATGATCTTCATGTTTGGTGAAGATGATGAATAACCCTCTGCCAAATAGGGTTTCTAATTATATATTACGTGATGTATTCTGTTTAGTTTCCGAATTTGTACGTAGATACACGGATTGTTTAGAAGGACTTGGTTTAGAAGTCCTGGTGTACGTAGATACACGGATTGCATAGAAGGACTTGGATTAGATGTCCTGGTGTATGTTGATACATGGATACAAATGGACCTCGCTGGGGAGGATTACTTGTGGAGGGTCTACGGGCTTACTAGTCGTGACACCGACAGAAGCCGGCAGTAGACTCTAGACCGGTTGGGTTGGACTCTTGGTGCTCACCTACCCAAGTCCCCTTCTGTGTCCTTGGAGGCTCCGCTGTGTGTTCTTAGCGTCGAGCAGTACGCAGGGTCTCCACTGTGTGTTCTTAGCGTCGAGGCGTACAGAGGCCTAGGAATGGTAGTGTTCATACCCTCCTAGTAGTGGAGGAGCTCGTTCCACTGTCTCCGTCTGGCCACGACGGGAGATTCCTGAGTGGTTAGCTACCACTCAAAAAGCGAGAACTAAAGGTCTATGTCTACATAGCAACTTTGCTTGGGTGAGTCTTCATATCATAATCATTACATTGCTTTCATCCTTCATAATCATTGCATTGCACCGCATTGGATCCTCATCATATAAACTTGTATGGGCACCTTTATATGATGAGTTACCTTCATGTTCAGATCCTTAACTTATAAGGATGCCCATACAAGCTTATAAGTTAAGGATCTGAACATGAAGGTAACTCATCATATAAAGGTGACCATACAAGTTTATATGATGAGGATCCAATGCGGTGCAATGCAATGATTATGAAGGATGAATGCAATGCAATGATTATGATATGAAGACTCACCCATGCAAAGCTACTATGTCGACATAGACCTTTAGTTCTCGCTTTTTGAGTGGTAGCTAACCGCTCAGGTATCTCCCAGCGTGGCCAGACGGAGACAGTGGAACGAGCTCCTCCACTACAAGGAGGGTACGAACACTACCAGTCCTAGGCATCTGTATGCCTCGACGCTAAGAACACACAGCTAAGACCCTACGTAATGCTCGACGCTAAGAACACACAGCGGAGCCTCCAAGGACACAGAAGGGGACTTGGGTAGGTGAGCACCAAGACTCCAACCCAACCAGTCTAGAGTCTATTGCCGGCTTCTGTCGGTGTCACGACAAGCAAGCCCATAGACCCGCCACAAGTAATCCTCCCCAGCGGGGTCCATTTTTATCCGTGTATCAACATACACCAGGACTTCTAATCCAAGTCCTTCTATGCAATCCGTGTATCTACGTACACTAGGACTTCTAAACCAAGTCCTTCTAAACAATTCGTGTATCTACGTACAAATTCGGAAACTAAACAGAAGACATCACGTAATACATAATTAGAAACCCTATTTGGCAGAGGGTTATTCATCATCTTCACCAAACATGAAGATCATTTCACCCCCTTTTAAAATCCCCAAATATCATTCCCCTCACTCTCCCACAATGACCATGGGTTTACCCCAATTCAAATCCCATCTCTTCCTTTGAAGAGAAGAAATGATCCCTAGAACCTCGCGGCAAATAATGCCCTAATTTTGAGGTTTCGGCTTGGTCTTCCTAAGGAAACTCCATTACAGCTCACACGAGAAGCTCTCTTGAGCCTTCTTCTCTCCTATTGTGAATTAAGAGGCTAGCACCAAGGGAGAGGGGAGGAAGTCACCTGATTTCCAGACGACGCTCGCGGTTGTCTCCTCCGCGGCATGGCGGCAGTTGGCCAAGACTGATTAAAGAGTCCTGATCCACAGAAATATACAACATGAAATCAGTCAACATTACCCAAACTAAAAAGAAAGGAAACAGCAGACAACATGAAAAGTTAACAAATTAATAACTTCCCAAAGACTCCCATCCTTCACGATATCTGTTTAGGGTCAATTTGTTAGGGTCTTTATATCGGGGTTGCATCTTATTATAACTTTGACGTTGACTTCTAGGGTCGACGTAGACTTTTTATAAAGGTTTGTTTAAGGAGGGGCCATATATGAATTGAGAGACTACAAATGAACCCAAAATAATTGATGGTCAACAACAATTTATTGCCTTCCAGGAAACAGGAAAAGAAGACAATCTAGCAGCTTTTCTGGACTACAAATAGGCACTAAGATTCAGCAAGGCAATACATATAATAAAGTTCCATTGAAACTGAATTGAATCATGCAACAGCCGACTGATCAAGGTAACTAAAATCCCAAAACATAGTTCACTAGCAGCCATCTTTAATTGGACAGAGGGACAACAATAGAAGCAGTACAAGGTGCTACCAACAATAAATCTGGACTGCAGCATTATAGATAAACATCAACAACACAAGTGATGTATTAACCCAAAATATCCAATAGGACAAGAGAACAAGCCGCCGGCCAACCAATTTAAGCTATCAGTTAACTGGAACTGCAGCAGCCAACCAACAAGAAGGAGAGGAGGAGACATAGCAGCTAAGACAAAGATAATAACCATAGCAGCTGTAGAATAAAGGAGTAGCAGCACAACAACAGCCCCAACAACTATAGAAATCTCCCCAAAAGAACTCATAGCAGTTAACAAAAAAAGAACATACAGCTCAAACAGGCGGTCACTGCCAGTAAAAAGAGAAGCAGCAAATCTGAAGCAGGACAGCAGCCGACCAACAACAAATAAAAAGAGGAGCAGTACTGTCACCATAAATAAAAGAGAAGGAGCAAGTGCTCAGCACAGCCCAACCACCATAAACCCCAAGATTAATCCAAAAGCCCACCGGCCAGAAATAACAATAGGAGAGAAATAACGCAAATAAAAACATCTAGATACACAGTGAACTCTAGCCAGACAAAAGTTTCCAAAGAAACAAGAATTTTCACATCAGTTTTTCCCAAATCCATCATAAGACTGAAGAACACACAGTACCAAACTAATCAGTAAAGCAATCGGCCAAATAAACCCACCAACAGAGGAGAAATAGCTTACAGTTAGGGTAGGAATCCTGCTCTCAGGAATCCGATGCCAAGTCATGCAGATTGAGGAGGAGACGAGAAGCAGAATGAGGAAACCTAGCTGCGATACCGTCGAGAAAGGGGGGAAAATGGAAGGGTCGGATAAGAATAAACATCCAAAACAATATATCTTAATATTTCCACCGCCTCCAGCAAATTCAGCCTTTCTCTATTAGCAGCCCAACTTAGATTTTAGGCACATATTAAGATATAACCTCATATAACCAGCCCAATGTAATAACCCATATACAACCACCGCCTCAAAAATTGCCAGCCAATTCCTAATCGCAGCCCAAACTTAAACCAAGCCCGCAATAAAAACTCACACAAAGCCTCTATTAGCACCCCACTTCAACTAGGAGGCAACCTCTTAAACCAAACCTTCTGATTAGCATAATGACAGAATAAAATCACCGCAAAAACATACACATATATGTTGCCAACATAATTAATATAGGAAAAAGGTAATATTCCGCTTAAATATGTCAAATACCGCAAAGTATCAACGACGCTCAAATTCAATTTTCGAAGTAACACCGAGTTGACACTGATTTGTATTTTCATCATAGGGGCCTAGCGCGCACTGGGATGTTACAAATCCAATAAACGAAGAAACAATTTCGTCCCCGAAATTTAAGTTGAGGTTAGGAGGGTCTTATGTTCCAAAATGCTGAAAGGAAGCCACAAGAATCCCACACGTACTCTTCTCGATCAACTGCTAGCCTCGCTGAGTCACCGAGAACTAGCAGGGGAAATTCCCAGGAAATTTAACCCCTAATTCCCTAAGCCATCGGGAGTTAGGAAGCGAAGTTTCCAGGGAATTTAGGGCCTAAACACCTCCAAAGCACCAAAGTTGAAGCCAACCAAAACTAACCCAACTTATTTGAAGCCGCGGTGTGGTTTAGTACAAAAATAAACAAAGAGCTCAACAGTTAAACTACTAACGAGGCTATGAATGGTTTTGAAATTTAGCCAACATTTAAACAATTGCCGAACTTGACCATCGTAATCTCTTATACCCAAGGCCGAATAACCAAGGCGTTGCACTACCACATAGCCAATATAACACTATAAGTATGAAGTTATAGGAGCCATTAGAATATAGAGCAGCCCCCAATGAATTCAAATAAAGCAGTCACTTTAAATCCATATAAAGCAGCCCCTCTAATAAAAAAATCAGCAGGCCTCTAATTCAGATTATAAGCCCGCAACCTTTATTGGACAAGGAGAAGATAGAAGCAGTCCCCAGCAAACAAACAACAGCAGGTTTCAGTACAGCAACCCCCATAACACATTAGACAACAACAAGAAGCATAGCCCCTAGTCGGATCAACATGAAAGAATGGAACCATTCAGATATTTTTGTTCACTTATCTATAGAGCGAAGCAGCCAATGACTTGAAGCGGTTATAAAGCTCGAAACCGAAGTAAATCCACATAACCACCAAGTTTAACAATTTATAACTTTGCCAAACTTCGGGAACTAACAAGAGAGATTCCCAGGAAATTTAGCACCAAATTCCCAAACCCGTCAGGAATTAGGAAACGAACGTTCCGGGGAATCTAAGGTCTAATGTTTCCCAACCCAACTAGAGATTACAAAATAAATTTCCAGAAAGATTAGTCCGCCAAACCACCAAAACCTTTAGCTAGAGAAATGCGCAAAGTTTACAAACCCTCCAAATTTTCTACTACCAAAATATGCAAGATTAGCCAAGTATAAAGGCAGAACTAACCAAGTGCTCCAACCATATAACTATCCTGAGCTAGCCAATCATAAACCCAATGTATAACCAAGATAACCCAAAATAGGATGATAGCCGGAACTAGGACCACTGCTAGCACACCCCAAAATAGATGTTAACCAAAATTTGGAGAAAAACTGCTAGCCTAATCCAACATAAATGTTAACAGGAACTTGGAGAGACCCACTAGCATATTGCGGATATTTCAAGCGTTGAATTTCATTTTACCATGGATCTAGCTATGATGCCCGTTACTGGAACAAGTAACAACCCAAAACCGAATTCCATCCACTTATCCTTCAAATTTAACAATTTGCTAGCCTCGCCAAGTCGTCGAGAACTAGCAAGGGAAATTCCCAGGGAGCTTGGCCTCTAATTCCACCGACTCGCCAGGAATTAGAAATGAAATTCCCGGGGAATTAAGATCTGGTTCCTCACACCGATAAGGATTTGCAAACAAGGCTCCATGAAACTTAGCAGCAAAACCAACCTCACCTTCTAACAAGTGTATAAATATATATTCAGAATTAAAACCAACTAGAGCTGAGCCCGGCCATAATGTGTAGAAACGGAGCTATCTAAACTTTAGTCGATCAGAATTAGTCCTTTGTTTAACTAGGATCCGACAAACTATCCGTCTTCTAATTATTGGTATGAATACCTATCCGGGACCCCGATTTCCAACAACGACAAGTGCAGAGAATAACAAGGGCAGAGTATGGCAGCACATGATTTAGCCGAGACATAATCAGAAAGGCCCAAAGTGAACCCAGCAAACAGCCCCACCAAAAGTAGGAGCCCACGGTTCTATAGCAAAAGAGGTCCAAGATTTGCTATCAACACACACACACTTATATATATAAAGATATGAGCCCTAATGAAATTATATAACAGCGGCCCCCCAATTAGAACAATACTTAAGAAGCAGCCCAAGATAATTCCAGACTGAACAACAAAGTCAGCCCCTAAATAAAGACCAACTAGAATATATATATAGCAGCCCAAATGAAATCAACACCCCCAACTGGGTACTACACGTATTTATAATGCAATTGTATGAATTTGTCGACTTAAACAAATCACGTAACAATGCCTTAGCACCACGGGTGCTACAATTTCGTATTCTTTATCTTTAATTGGACGCTTGTAAACATACCTCTTTGATCAGCAATCGATACAATTCCCACTTAACAACTTTAAGGCGTCCCCCAAAATTTGTCATGCGGTCGTCAGATCAACCTTTGATCCTTGAGAGACATTACAACGCTATGTTATAGTTTACTTCTCTGTATAGTCTTCATTTAGAGTGAAGACCTGCTCATCCTTAAGGTACTCACCTCTATTACTCTGGGAGTGAACTCACCATAAACCAAAACATGGTGTTCAATCACCCCCCTTGCTTAAGATGAACTCATTCATCAAGGAGTGCCAAATTCCAATATCAACGGCTTGTAACGACTTAAATGGGAAAAACTCATTGTAGCAAGGCTAAGTGAAGCAGGCCACAAAGATTTTCGGCTCCTGGTAGAATCCCAATTGGCCCATCTGCTAGGCCAATAAACGAAGGGACAAGCCCCCGTACATTTTTGGACTAAATTTCACCCACCGCCCATATGGTACATTCATCTCCCGTATGAGCACAAACCTTAGGGGCATATCTTCCTCGACTTAGAGTTCTTACCCTATAGATCCCCGTGACAATGCACTTATATATTAGTCGTGATGTAGAAATTTAAATTTTACGGCGACGACCAAGCTGCATTTCATTGTAATGAGAGCATGTACAAATAACATCCAATTACCCGGTACATAACTAGCCCAATAAACGAAGAGATAAGCCCCCGTATCTCTTCGACTGAGTTTCTTCCACCACCAACATAACGCATTCGCCCCATAATGAGCCTTCTCTGGATCTGAATGCTTATCATATCTTCTCCATATGAATCCTTCTACATACAAAAGAAGTGAGAGGTATCCATATCTGAGATAGAAATCTCCGGGTGTGAGTCTCTAGCATTTACACTCACGTTAAACTCTTCCCTTAATCATTTGCGGTCACTTATTGCTTGGCCACATCATCCCCGAGATCTGTATAAGGTTAGGGTATGTCACGACATATCCTGCTAAGTCGACCAAAATGGTATCCTAGTTAGGTTGGCATCAATCCTATGCCAAACCAACTCTGACTGTTGGAATGGGAATACCAATTACTGTCTCGGAATGAGCCAGCATCTATACGTAAGAGTACGAGTTTGGCTTAGGTTGGCACTTCCTATAGGAAAAAGCGGACATACTTAATTTGAATCACCCATGGGCACACCACCGCTTCCGCTGCATCAGTTTGTCCTCAAACTGATTTAGCTAGCAGGGGTGGCCTAGTGGTTTAATGGACTTCTTTATCTCAGGATCATTGCAAGCTGATACCATTTGTAAGACCCCCCTCCCGGAACACACGACATGGCCGAGGGGAGTCTTATGCTTGCGGGAGCGCCCGCACACGAGCTAGCCTCCCCCACAAGACGCCTATCCTGCCGGCCCAACCAACTGAACAGCGCCGATGAGGTGCAATGCTATGATTATATGGCTTCTTACTTTTATATTAATGATGGGTTGGAGCTGTTCAGTTGGTTTGGCCGGCAGGTTAGCCGTCTTGTGGGGGAGGCTAGCTCGTGTGATGGCGCTCCCGCAAGGCGGTTGTCCTGGGAATATGAATCCCCTCGGCCGTGTCGTGTGTTCCGGGAGGAGGATCTTACAAATGGTATCAGCTTGCAACGATCCTGAGATAAAGAAGTCCATTCCCGCATGGTGCACCCTCTCACCTCTTCAGTTTGAGGACAAACTGAATGAGCGGAAGCGGTGGTGTGCCCATATGTAATTCGCATTAAGTAGGTCTATTATCTTCTTTCAAGTAGCCAACCTAACCCAAAAAATCTACCTTGCATGAAGATCCCGGTACGTTCAGAACCAGCGACGGCCACTCCCGTGCCTCCTGCACCTACTCCTTTTCAACAATCAGAGTGGCGCAGCGGAAGCGTGGTGGGCCCATAACCCACAGGTCCTAGGATCGAAACCTAGCTCTGATACCATTTGTAAGATCCCCCTCCCGGAACACACGACACGGCCGAGGGGATTCTTATGCCCAGGACAACCGCCTTGCGGGAGCGCCAACACACGAGCTAGCCTCCCCCATAAGATGGCTATCCTGCCGGCCAAACCAACTGAACAGCGCCAACCATCAATAATATAAAAGCAAGAAGCCATATAAATAAATTCACATAAGTAAGAGTCCAAAAAGTACTAGACACAAGAAGCTCCGAGAGCTCCTGCAAAAGTATCAGAATATCAAGGTAAATGCCCCATGGGCTACATCTCAAACTGTGCTCACATCTGTCACCGACGGTAGCGAGGGTATCGTGGTCTCCGACCCTGTTGTCCTGGCCTGGCTATTCTCCTCCAGCGCCGTGCGCTGCTGCTCCAGGGGGCGCTCCTAAAAAGAAGGACGTAGCAAACGTTAGTCATAAAGACTAAGTGGCTTCACATCCGCTCCCCCGGCGACTCCAAGGCACCGGGCGATAGAAAAGGAAGACAAACTGCAATATAAACAATAATATACAAAGCAGGTGACATAATGGTTGTTCATATATGTCGGTTGTATAAGTACCCAAGTACTTTCAATAATTCTAACTAACAGGTACAAAAATAACAGTGGTTATATAAGCAAGTACGAGTAACAAGAAAACATGAGCAGAGTATCACAGAACCGAATTTGAACTTAACTTATAAGGATGCTCATACAAGCTTATAAGTTAAGGATCTGAACATGAAAATAACTCATCATATAAAGGTGCCCATACAAGTTTATATGATAAGGATCCAATGCGGTGCAATGCAATGATTATGAATGATGAATGCAATGCAATGATTATGATATGATGACTCACCCATGCATATTTTGCTATGTCGACATAGACCTTTAGTTCTCGCTTTTTGAGAGGTAGCTAACCGCTCAGGCATCTCCCGTCGTGGCCAGACGGAGACAGTGGAACGAGCTCCTCCACTACTAGGAGGGTATGAGCACTACCAGTCCTAGGCCTCTGTACGCCTCGACGCTAAGAACACACAGCGGAGACCCTGCGTACTGCTCGACGCTAAGAACACACAGCGGAGCCTTAACGGACACAGAAGGGGACTTGCGGCAGGTGAGCACCAAGAATCCAACCCAACCGGTCTAGAGTCTAACAGCCGGCTTCTGTCGGTGTCACGACCAGCAAGCGCGTAGACCCGCCACAAGTAATCCTCCCCAGCGGGGTCCAACTTACTTTATGATATCAACTTTCTATTTTTCAAGATAACACTTAGTTCTTCCAACCAACGTGGTTGTTCATTTTTTTTATTCTCTAACTGAGTTCCGCAGCATAATATTTTACGACAATATATTTAATTAAGAACCCATAACAAACCGAGCCTTGCTAAAACTTCTACCGTAGTTTCTCTAGCATGTTATGGCCATTCTTACCAAATATTAGCCCCGTCGGCATTCCCAATTATTATTTACGGAGCAATGCGGGAAAGATCTATGATTGACTAAATGACAACAAGTATCCTCCTAAAACTCATGAAACTCAACATAGGTCAGCACAATATCATCAATTTGATTTCTACCAATTATTAAGAGCATCAGACCCGTATTATAAGAGATATCCCAAAAATTATCGCAATTCAAACTACAACGACGCTGATTAACAAAACTGAGTTTTTGGGAGTTCTACTCTACCCCAAATTATGTGCCACCCCATTTTGGAAAGCCCGCACCAAGGGCTACAACATTCATGTTGAGTCCTAAACCCAAATCCAAGTGACTACCACCTAAAATCTGCTCTGAAGACCACAACAATAATCTAGACAGCAAAACAGCACACCTTAATCACAATCCAGCTTTCTGGACAGTCCACTCGACTGGACCTATAGGGAGCTACAGGTCACTTCAGAAAACGGGTAACCTATCGTCGGAAAGCTCTTTCCGAGGGCTGCAACATTCACGTTGAGCCCGAAGTCTAATTCCGGTGGGATTAAGCCTAAAAATTGACTTGAACCCAGCTGCGCACAAATTTTCCTTAATAACCAAGTGCAAAGTTATAAAATGAAAACTTCTTTAGCAAGGGGGCTATCATCACATTTATCACACAATTATATAATTAAAAATCCTAATTAATAGATGATTATTCATCATCTTCCCCAAACAATAATTAAAAATCCTTATTAACAGAGGATTATTCATCATCTTCCCCAAACAAAATTAGGTCATTTCAACTTCTAAATCCCTAAATAATCATTCCCCTCACTCTCCCTCAACGACCATGGGTTTGCCCCAAATAAAATCTCATCTCTTCCTCTTGAAGAGAAGAAATGATTACTAGAACCTCGCGGCGAACGATGCCCTAACTTTGAGGTTCCGGCTTGGTCTTCCTAAGGAAACTCCATTAAAGCTCACACGAGAAGCTCTCTTGAGCCTTCATCTCTCCTATTGTGATCTAAGACGCTAGCACCAAGGGAGAGGGGTCAGAAGTCACTTGATTTCCGGCCGACGATCGCGGTTGTCTTCTCGGCGGCATGACGGCGATTGGACGAACTGAAATCCTCCTCCATGCTTGCTCCTTCAAAACCCTAGGTCAAAACCTTGAGGGGAGGTTGGAAAATGAAGAGGAAGTAAAAGAAGAAGAAGAAGAGAGGAAGGAGAAGATGAACAATCCCATCTGATTGGGAGGGTTCAGCTCTTTAGGGAGAATGGAGTAGTGGGATTTGTTTAGGGTTGCATTAATGGTAAACTTATCCCCAAGCATAATCTTGAAACTCTACCAATAAATGTCAGCTTCATATTGGTCCTAAACTCCACCAGGAGCTTTATCCTATGCATTGTAAGCCACCACCAAACAGAAATCTCGTGACTCTTACACAGCCGCTAGCACCAGTGGTAGCACTACCCCCAGGCGCTAGCCCTTCTCAGCCATCTCGACGGCACCGCTGAGACAATTCGGTCGTCTCGACGGCCGCTGAGACGATTCGCTAGCGCCGGCGGTAGCGATACCGCCGGGCGCTAGCGACAGAGATCAAAATCTAGCAGTTTTGATTTTTAATCCTAGTGAGCTACACAGACCTCCAGAAAACGTACAACCAGTCGTTGGAAAGGTATTTTGGAGGGCTACAACATTCACGTTGAGCCCGAGGTCTGAATCCTGCTGGGTCATGCCTAAAAAGTGCCTTGAACCCAGCTGTGCGCCTTACCCAGATTCAGAATCTAATAAATTTCTAGTTCATGCAACTCTAAGTGACACCTGTCACCCGAGGGGTCTAGCCGTCTAGCGCGGACGGGGATGTTACAAATCCTATAAACAAAAAAATTAATTTCGTCCCCGAAATTTGAGTTTAGGGCTACGGTATTGAAACAAAGTATGACAAACTAGTTTAGGTCATACCTGGGGAAAATAATCCCGGGTAATGCTGTTGCATAAGGTCCATCGGCTCCCAAGTGTATTCCTCCCGTCCATGGTTGGACCACATAACTTTCACCAACGGAACCCTCTTTCTCTGCAGCACTCTGATCTCGTTGTCTACTATCCGCATAGGCTCCAGACGGACAGACCTATCAGTTTACACAGGACCAGACGTAGCTACAACATGCTGATCAAGGCGAAGCAAGGCCCTCCGAAGAGAGGACACATGGAAAATGTCATGTAAATTCTCCAACTCCGACGGTAACATCAAACGATAAGCTAAGGGGCCAATCCGCTCCAGGATGGTATAAGGCCCCATATAACGAGGGCTGAGCTTCTTCCTTCCCCGAACCCGAGACACACCGTGCATCGGCCTGATCTTCAAGAACACCTTGTCTCCCACATGGAATTCCACTGCCCTGTGCTTTTTGTCATAATATTTTGCCTGTCGGCTCTGCGCTTCAAGCATGCGATCTCGAATCAGTCTGACCATTTCATCGGTATCATCGATGAATTTCACCCCTAACGCCTTCGGGTCCTCATCTTGGACCCATGACAAAGGTGTCCTGCACCTTCTTCCATATAATGCCGCATAAGGAACCATGCCGATGCTCGCCTGATGACTGTTATTATAAGAGAACTCTACCAATGGCAGAAGTCTCTCCCACCGTTCTCCTCGATCCAAAACACAAAGGCGCAACAAATCTTCTAGGGTCTTGATCGTCCGCTCTGACTGGCCATCCGTCTGAGGGTGGAAGGCCGTGCTAAAAGTCAAATGTGAGCCCAAATAAGCTTGCACTGCTTTCCACTCCTTGGAGGTGAAGCGACCGTCACGGTCCGAAATAATAGTCTTGGGCACTCCATGATAGCGAACAAACTGCTCGACGAAGAGTCTCACCAACACGTCAACATGTGTATCCTTCCTCATCAGTATAAACCTCGCGACCTTCGTCAAACGATCCACAACCACCCATACGGAGTCATTCCCGGAGCGGGAACGAGGTAGCCCGTGAACGAAATCCATGGATATATCTTCAAAGTTCCACTCGGGAATGGACAACGGCTGCAACAACCCAGCCGGGCTTCTACACTCCGCCTTTACCTTCTGGCACGCCTCGCAGTGAGTGACAAAATAGGTGATATCCCGCTTCATCCCTGGCAAAACATCATCCTCCGCAAATCGGTATACATCTTGACAATCCCGTGATGCCTCGAATATTTAGTGCAGTGAGCCTCCTTCATTATGTCTTCTCGAATCCCTCCTCCCGCGGGTATGTATAACCTGCCACGGAAATGAACAAGATCCTCCTGCATGGTGTACTCTCCGGCGGATCCAACCTCCACTGCTCGAAGTATAGATTCTAGGGAAGCATCCTTCCTTTGCTCTGCTTGGATGCGATCTCGAATATCACAAACTATGCTCATCGCGGTCAGGTACACGGCGAAAACCTCTGGATCGGCTCTAGACACGAGCGTGATCTGCATCTCCTCGAGCATCCTTACCAACTCTATGTCCATCAATCGTGACTCTGGGTTGGATGTCCTCCTGCTCAGCGCATCGGCCACCGAATTTCCCTTCCCTGGGTGGTAGTTTAGCGTGTAATCATAGTCGCACAAAAACTCAATCCACCGCCGCTGCCTTAAATTTAGATCCTTCTGAGTGTGTATATACTTCAAGTTTTTGTGATCGGTGAATATCTCGCAGTGAACACCATATAAATAATGCCTCCAAATCTTCAAGGCAAAAATTACTGCACCCAGCTCGAGATCATGCACCGGATAGTTCACTTCATGCTTCTTAAGCTGCCTTGAAGCATAAGCAATCACGTGCCCGTGCTGCATCAGTACAACAACCATCCCCTGAAAAGATGCATCAGTGTAAACCTAAAATCCTTCCTTCCCAGACGGAAGAGCAAGGATCAGGGCTAAGGTGAGGCGATCCTTCAGCTCCTGGAATGCGGCCTCGCACTTAGGTGACCACACAAATGGCACCTCCTTCTTGGTCAGCGCAGTGAGTGGAAGAGAGATCTTTGAGAACCCCTCGACAAACTTGCGGTAGTACCCGACAAGTCCCAAAAAGCTGCGCACATCAGCTGCTTACTTCAAAGGCTGCCACTCCTTCACCGCGCGAACCTTAGCAGGGTCCACGGCCAATCCTTCCCCACTGATGACATGACCAAAGAAGGCAACCTTCCGGAGCCAGAACTCACACTTGCCGAACTTGGCGAACAACTGATGCTCCCTCAGCTTTGCTAACACCAACTCCTGATGCGTCCAATGGTCCAACATCGACTTTGAATAAACTAGGATGTCGTCGATGAATACAATCACGAAGTCATCCAGATAAGGCTCAAATACCCTATTCATCAGGCTCATAAATGTAGAGGGGCATTGGTGAGCCTAAAAGGCATAACCGTAAACTCATATAACCCGTACCTCGAGCTGAAAGCAGTCTTCTGGATGTCCTCCTCCTGAATCCTCAGCTGATAATAACCAGAGCACAAGTCGAGCTTTGAGAACCACTGAGCTCCTTCCAACTGATCGAAGAGTTCGTCGATCCACGACAGGGGATAAGTGTTCCGGACCGTCAGTCGGTTGAGCTCCCGATAATCTACACACAAGCGGATCGAACCGTCCTTCTTCTTTACGAATAGAACCGGGGCTCCCCAGGGTGACGAACTAAGGCGAACGAACCCTGAGTTCACCAACTCTTGCAATTATACTCGAAACTCCGCTAGCTCCTTAGGTTCCATTCTGTACGG
The DNA here is from genome assembly GCA_033032865.1 of Dactylorhiza incarnata. NCBI lineage: Eukaryota > Viridiplantae > Streptophyta > Magnoliopsida > Asparagales > Orchidaceae > Dactylorhiza > Dactylorhiza incarnata. Next base: position 18,806,914 of record JAWHQI010000001.1, on the reverse strand, counting down.
GGCCCGAGAAACAGGCTTAACACCCGGTGCTAGCTTAATCTGGAAGTCTAACTCCCTAGGCGGGGGTAATCCGGGTAGTTTTTCAGGGAAAACATCAGGAAAATCCCGAACTACCGGTACATCCTTCATATCATCCCCCATCTCCTTCATCTCAAAACAGATTACAAACACCTCATCGCCTTGCTCGTGAGACTTTACAACCTGTACATAGGACAACAAATTCCGAGATATGGATCTTATTCCTTGAATTACCACCTCCGAGTCGGCATGCCTCAGCGTGATCCGCTTTGCCACACAGTCGATCTTCGCGTGATTCCAATGCAACCATGTCATGCCCAAGATTAGATCAAAGCCTGGCATCCGCAACACCATTGTCGGTATCTTAAATTGCTTCCCACCGATGGATATTACCATGCTGCACTTGGCGGTAGATAGTATCTCCGAGCCATCCGGAAGGCGCACCCTCCTGGGGGCTCCCTCGAAACACTACACCGCACCCAGTTCACTCACGAACTCCTCAGATACAAACGAATGAGTGGCTCTCGTATCGAAAAGAGTAAGGGCTGGCTTACCGCAAATAAGCACGGTACCTGGGGTTTTAAATCATGCACACTTAAGCATAATAGTTATGAAAAGACGAAACCAAATGCATGATTATCTGTGATGACCTCCTGCGGGTCTCATTCCTGAGTTAGATCCAAAGCGTATACCTGCTCCTGAGTAGGCCTGGGGTTCCTACCCTGCCGACCTTGGCCTCGACCTCGACCTCTACCCCGCTGCGCCCCCAGGGGAGCCATGGGGCGATTCGGAGCATGTCCTTACAGCTGCGGGCAGTAGGCCCTAATGTGACCAGGCTGGTGACAATAGTAGCAAACTCTAGCACCTCTTTGCGGCTGAGGCGCTTGATTCTGATGCGGTGGGGGCAATGGTAGCGGCTGTGCTGGCTGCTCTATCCTGAAGTTTGGGCGAAAACGCCCACCATCTCTCCTCCGGTCTCCGCCTCTGCCCCTGGTGTTCCACCTCCTTCCGAAGCTGGGCCCTGCCTCCATCACACCCTCTGCGGGCCTCTTTCCCTTAGCCTGGACCCCCAAATGGTCCGCCTCCAACTTTTGCGCCATCTCTATAATCTGTGCGAGGCTCGAATCAGCGATAAAGAGAAGAGCCTGCCTCAGGGGATCTCACAATCCCTTGTAGAACCGCTTCGCGTACCCACGATCATCTAGATCATAAGAGTCTGCAAATCTAGCCAAGTGCTGAAATTCCCATTGATACTCCACGACTGTCTTAGATCCCTGCTTCAGCTGCAGGAACCTCTCCTCGAGTTCATCTCGGGCTGTGGAAGAGATAAAATGCTCCAGGAACACTTCTGCAAACTCGTCCCAGCTTATGTCAAGATGGTTACACCCTTCAAAGGTAGAGCCCATCAAGGACTTATAAGTTAAGTTCAATTCGGTTTATTGATACTCTGCTCATGCTTTCTTTTTACTAGTACTTGCTTACTCCTTTCGGTTACTAGTACGTTATTGATAAACTGCTTACTTCTATGCTATTTCACTACTTGCTTATACTCTGCCATTGTCATATTACTTGTTAGTTGTGCTTCTTATACCTGATGTTAGTTGTGCTTCTTATACCTGATGTTAGTGCTTGCTTTTATATGCTCTTTACTTATGAACATGCTTATGAAGCTTTTGCAAGTACTCGGGTACTTATACAACCGACATATATGAACAACCATTCCTGTCACCTATTTTGTATATTATTGCTTATATTGCAGCTTTTCTTCCTTTCCTTCCGCCCGGTGCCTTGGAGTCGCCCGGGGAGCTGATGGGAAGCCACTTAATCTTTATGACTAACGGTTGCTACTTCCCTCTTTTTAGGAGTGTTCCTTAGATCAGTAGTGCACGGTGCTGGAGGAGGCCAGACAGGTCAGGTGTGCAGGGTTGGTGACTTTGGTACCTTGGTTGTCTTTTGTGGCAGAGGCGAGCGAGTGTTTTGAGATGTAGCCCTTGGGGCATTTAGTTCGATACTCTGATACTTTTGCAAGAGCTCTCCGAGCTCTTGTCTTTGTACTTATTTGGATTCTTACTTATGTGAATATCATTTTATGGCTTCTTGCTTTTCTTTATTGATGGGTTGGTGATGTTCAGTTGGTTGGGCCGGCAGGATAGGCGTCTTGTGGGGAGGCTAGCTCGTGTGCGGGTGCTCCCGCAAGGCGGCTGTCTTGGGCATAAGACTCCCCTCGGCCATGTCGTGTGTTCCGGGATGGGGGTCTTACAACGAATATCTGGTTCATCATCCTCCTCAATCTGGCGTTGGAACGCGACGCAATCCTTCAGAACGTGATTCGTTCTCCGACAAAACAAACACTTACGATCAATCCTTGACCTCGAAAGAGGTGGGATACTATATGTGGTTGGTGTTCATGGTGGAGGAATGTGGTTATGATAATCAGGCCGATCGTATGTGGAACAAATTGATATTGATTCCCCATAAGCAGAGCCACATTTTCCCATATGGAATTGTTCACTACGATGACTGGATGCCCCGCACCATCTGCATTGCAAATATGCATACATATTGTCGCAGGGTGATTCACAAAATAAATATAATCGTTGCAAGAATTAACTACACACAAGCAACTAAATTGAGAACCCTAATTTGTAAATTTTGAAATTGAAAAGGAGTAAATAAAATCAAAAAGGGCTAACTAATGAAAACAAGAAAAATAGAAAAAAATACAAATGATGCAATATACAAATGGAAGAACTTCTTTCTCTTGTCTCTCTTTCTCAAGCAACTCACACGACTGTGTTCCCCGGCAAGGACACCAAAAACTTGATGCACGGATCTAGCACACCGCTATAGGCGGGAGCGAGACTGTGGCACGAAACGGGAGTGTCTCGATCATTCAAGTAATATAAAATGAGGAGTGAATCGCCGAGTATCGAATCTCAAAAGAACACAGTAAGGTGGAGTTATCTATCGAGGAAGGACATGAGATTGAAGTCCTTTAGGTCTGATGGATTGCGGAAGAGGGGATTTGGATTAAGAAAATAAAAAGAGAAGAAACTAAACTACTCCTATGCAGGCCGCTATGCACTGCTTCGCTATGCGGATGGAAACTATGTTGGCCGCTATGCACTGCTTACCTAGGCGGAAGGATGAGAAGGAAAGCGGATGGAATGGTTCGCACCGGTGAAGTCGAGGTGGATTATACGAGTCGTTAGCACCACTTTGCTAGGCGGATGGAAGAGTAGGCACACTGAATGGAAGAGTAGTCAAGCGGAATGGAAGAGTAGGCTTACGGAATGGAATGTACAGTGATGGTGGATCGAAGATGGAATGGGGGTGCTCCTCACTTGCATAAACTACAATGATAATTCCACATAGACTTAAAGTGCAATTGATATCAGTTGAAAGTGATTGATATAATCAACCACGCTTTGATACTAATTGAAGGTGAGTTTAGATCTTAGATTTACTCTAGAGGGGGGGTGAATAGAGTATTAAAAACTTTTCCCTTAATTTTATAGCGGAATTAAAATAGTGATATATATGTGTATAGCAGAGTGATTTATAAAATAAATATATAAAAACAAATCAGCACAGCACAACAACACAAAAATCACAAGCACAGAGACACAAGGATTTTTATATTAGTTCCCCAATAAACCTGGGTACGTCTACTCTTCTACCACACTTGGTAGGATCCACTAGGTTTTTGATCAGGTGCCCTATCACCAAGGGGTTTTTATTCAGGTGTCCACACACCAAGTGAGCTTTTGATCAGGTGCTCTAACCCAACTACAGGTTTTTGTTCAGGTGCCCTGCCACCAATGGGTTAACTTTTGAAGGGAGTTATAACCCTGTATAAGATGGGACAAGAAGGGGTTTCGATGTTCTTCTTTGTCAATAATCTGAGAGAAGACTCTAGTGGATTTGATGATGTTGTAAAGCCCCTCTGTCTGATATGAAATTGTTTGACAGTTGATTGGCTGGAGCTTTCTCTTGAATAAAATGATCTTCCTGTAGCTGATGAATCTGAGAGAAGAAATTCTTCAGATTATTGTTGCTCTTTTGGAGATCTGAACTTGCAGCAGAGACTGAGAGAATGATTTGTGTTGAAGTTGTTCTCAGTGAATGAGGGTGCTGCTTGAGGAAGATGATGAAGATCTGTAAAGCTTATGTTCTTCTTTTTCTTCCTGTAACCTTCTTCCTTCTTCTTTTTTCTGTACAGCTATTCTGTAATATTGTACTGTAATAATGCTTGTCGTGAAAACTCTGTAGTAATAATCTTCTTCCTTTTCTTTTGATAATATTTCTCTGATTTGAAAATCAAATTAATAGAATAAGGAATATAATAATCTGTAATAAATCCTTCTTGGGACTGCAAAGGTAACCATTTAGATTCTACAGAATACATAATTCCTTTTCCATGAAATGTTCCTTTTCCATTAAATGTCAATGACTATTTTCTCTCTGGAAGAGAAAGGAAAGGAATATAATAATGGAAATATATTATCCTCACTTATCTGGAAGAATAGATCCGTTGCTATAGACGATCTGAGTTCAGAGAATGATCAATATAATCTTTCTGAAATAAATTTGCTGTAGAGAAATTTTCGTCAACCTGAGAACCAAGTTCGTCGATCTCAGAGCTGAGTTCATCGTTCTGAAGATATTCGTCGAACGCAGACTGAGTTCGTCGAACTGAAGAATTCGTCAACCGCTGAGCTGCTGAATAAAATCGTCGACCGGTGAACTGAGAAAAATTCATCGACCGCTGAGACTGGATAATTTCATCGACCGCTGAGAACAAGTATGTTCGTCGACCGCTGAGAACAATTCTGTTCGTCGACCGCTGAAATGAGGTTCAACAACCGCTGAGATGCTGAGATAGAAGCAAGTCATTTGTCGAACGCAGAGAGCAAGCCGTTTGTCGAACGCAGAGAGCAAGCCGTTTGTCGAACGCAGAGAGCAAGCCGTTCGTCAAACGCAGAATGTAAGTAGTTCGTCAAACGCAAATATCAAGCCGTTCGTCGAACGCAGTATGGAGTTCGTCGAACGCAGAACTTGAATACTCTCTTGAGTTCTAACAGCCTAAACTCTTCACCCATTGACTATACATTGGGGTCAACTTGATCCTAGTCAACAGATATTGATCCTAGCCCAAATCAGTAATAGGGTTGTTCCAAAAATCTCCCCCTATTTGGGTTAGGACACTATTTGACAAAATTTGAATAACAAAACAAACAACAAAACAACAGAGCATATATATATCTTTGACTTTCTCTGAATTCTGCTTTCTGAATTCTGATTAGCTGAGCTTGTATCTGCTATATTTCAGCTTTCTGAATTTGTTGATCTAAAAAGCTTTATCTGCTATATTTTAGCTTTCTGAAATTGTTGATCTGATCTGCAGCTTTATAATTTGAATATGCTATCTGTCATAACTGAAATTGCAACATCTTTCCCTAAAACTGCAAACTACTGTTATGTATTTCAAAAACTGAAAACATGTTTCTTCATACTGCATTTCCTCTTGATAAAACAACTCCCCCTATCATAAATGAGTTTCTTCAGCTTTCTCCCCCTGCCTAGTTCATAGAACATCTCCCCCTGAGCAAAACACTGCATCATATGGAGCTTCTTCATAGAACTTCTCCCCCTGCCTAGTTTCAGGAAGGCCTGAAGCTAGGCCCCTTGAAGAAGGGACATTTGATGGAGGTAGGGAAGGATGCAATCTTTATATTACTATTGTTCCTACAAAATAAAATAGAGATCAAGTGCAGAGGAACTGGAAAGAGAAACAATTTCTGTAGGCATTCAGTAAAAATGAAAAAAGATTTGATTATGATGACAGATCAGAAATAAAAGCTTCATCAAAACTGGGTTCGACGAAAAATAGATTTTCGTCGATCTCGGTTCGATGAACTTGATGACTTCGCCGATCTCCGTTCGACGAAAAACATGATTTCGTCGATCTCAGTTTGATGAAGAGATGGGATAAGTAGAAAACTTAATTTTTATCAAATTGAATCTCCATCTATCATTCCTAGCTGATTTATAAAGAAAATATGTTTCTTTTCATCCAATGGCTTGGTGAAAATATTAGCTCTTTGTAAGTCAGTAGAAATGAATTGTAGGAAAATTGTATTTTTATGCACATTATCTCTGATAAAGTGGTGCCTAATTTCTATGTGTTTAGTCCTACTATGGAGAACTGGATTTTGTGTTATAGATATTGCACTAGTATTGTCACAAAATATAATTGAATTATTTAGATTGACACCATAGTCTAGGAGCTGATTTTGTATCCACAATATTTGTGAGCAGCAACTGCTTGTAGCTATGTATTCAGCTTCAGCTGTTGATGTGGACACAGATGTTTGTTTCTTACAAAACCAAGACACAAGCCTATTACCTAGAAACTGGCAAGTTCCTGATGTGCTTTTCCTATATACTCTGCATCCACCATAATCAGAATCTGAGAATCCAGTTAATTCAAATTCTGATGTTGTTGGATACCAGAGTCCTAGATTAGGACAACCATTTATATATCTCAAAATTCTTTTTAATAAAATTAGGTGAGATTCTTTGGGGTTTACTTGGAACCCTAGCACAAATACAAGTAGCAAACATTATATCAGGCCAACTTGCTGTTGAATAAAGTAATGAGCCAAAAATTGCTCTATCTACTTTCTGATTAACAGGTTTCCCTGATTCATCAGTATCAACAACAGCATTTGAGGGCATGGGTGTTTTCATGGTGGAAGCATCAGACATACCAAACCTTTTCACTAATTCCTTAGCATACTTGGATTGTGATATGAATATGCCATTGGGAGTTTGCTTTACTTGAAGACCAAGGAAGTATGATAATTCACCCATACTACTCATTTCAAATTTTGATTGCATTAGGTTAGAAAATCTTTTGCATAAATTTGAATCTGTAGAGCCAAAAATAATATCATCTACATATATTTGAACTAGTAAAGTTTGATTTTTATGTATCCTGAAAAATAGGGTTTTATCAACTATGCCTCTACAGAAATTGTTCTCTAAAAGAAAATTATCTAAGGTCTCATACCATGCTCTGGGAGCTTGCTTGAGACCATAGAGAGCTTTATTAAGCTTAAATACATAAGAGGAGTGAGTTGGAAAGATGAAACTTGGTGGTTGTTCCACATAAACTTCTTCTTTGATGTCTTCATTAAGAAATGCACTCTTCACATCCATTTGATATACCTTGAATTTCTTAAACGCAGCAAAGGCCAGAAAGATCCTTATAGCTTCAAGTCTTGCAAGAGGAGCAAAGGTCTAATCATAGTCAATGCCTTCTTCCTGTGAATATCCTTGGACTACCAATCTTGCTTTGTTTCTCACTATGTTTCCCTGATCATCAAGCTTGTTCCTGAAGACTCATTTGGTGCCAATAACTGGATGGCCTTTTAGTCTTGGAACCAAATCCCATACCTTGTTCCTTTTAAATTGATTGAGCTCCTCTTACATTGCAAGAATCCATTTTGGATCTTGTTCTGCATCTTTTATGGACTGAGGTTCAATCTGGGATAGGAAACAAGTGTGCATCTGATTTTGGTGTAGTTGATGCCTTGTTTGAACACCTGCTGAAATATCACCAATGACTTTAGATATTGGATGATCTCTAACTGTGATGTGATCAACAGTTGCAGTGGGCTCAACAATAGTATCCACTTGGGGAATTTGATCTGCTGTCATTTGATTTGAGCTGACAGCAAGATCTGGATGATCCTCTTCTTCACTGTCTTCAAGATTTTGTGTTGATGGAAGTAAAGACTCTTCTTTCTGTAGATCTAGTCCATTGAGCTCTTCACATAGAGCTGGTACCTGCAAAATATTTTTGGTTGAGGTGGTGTTCCTCTCCTCAATTAACATGTTAGTCTCATTAAAAGATACATGCATGGACTCTTCTATCTTAAGAGTAGATTTGTTGTAAACTCTATATGCTTTACTAGAAAGTGAATATCCAAGGAATATGCCTTCAGTAGCTTTTGCTTCAAACTTCCTTAGATACTTCTTATCATTATTATGCACATAGCATTTACATCCAAATATCTTAAAATAGTTAACCTTAGGCCTTTTATTCTTAAGTAATTCATAGGGAGTCTTGCACTTAAGTTTATGTATCAGGCTTCTATTCAACACATAATTTGTCATGCTCACTGCCTCTGCCCAAAAAGAGAGTGGCATGTTTGCATCAGCAAGAAATGTAGTTGCTGATTCAATAAGGGTTCTATTTTTCCTTTCAGCTACCCCATTTTGTTGAGAAGTTCTAGGAGCAGAGAAACATTGCCTGATCCCTTCTTTTCCACAGAATTCTCTCATCAGAAGAGATTCAAACTCAGTGCCATGATCACATCTGATCAATGCAACTACAGTAGAGTACTCAATCTTGATGGACCTGAGAAAATCTGTCAGAACACTAAAGGTGTCAGACTTGTTCCTAAGAAAGAACACCCAAGTGAATCTTGAGAAGTCATCTACAATAACTAGAGAGTAATGCATCCCTCCTAGACTTTGTATTGCAGTAGGTCCCAAAAGGTCCAAGTGCAGTAAGTACAAAATCCTAGGTGAATCACTCTTGGATAAAGATTTAAAACTACTTCTAGTTTGCTTACCTAATTGACAAGCCCTGCAGAGTCCTTCCTTCTTGTATGAACCAGAAGGCAGTCCTCTAACAAGATTGTCCTTAGAAAGCTTAGATATAGTTCTAAGGTTAATATGTCTAAGCCTTTTATGTCATAATTCATTAGTTTTACTTATAGAATTGAATAAACAAATATCAGAATTGGCAGAGTCAAAATTGACTAAATAAATATTTCCATGTCTAATACCAGATAACACATTAATGTTTTTATTATTGGTAATAAGACATAAGGAATGATTGAAAGTTACCTGATAACCTTCATCACATAACTGGCTTATGCTGATGAGGTTGTGCTTCAGACCCTTGACATAGGCTACCTCCTTGAAGGTAACTGCTCCAACTTTGATTTGTCCATAACCTTTGGTTTGTCCACAGTTGGAGTCTCCAAATATCACCTTGGGTCCAAGCTTTGCCTTATAGTTCCTTAGGTTGGACTTGTTTCCTGTCATGTGTTTTGAACAGCCACTATCCAAATACCATTGTTCATTCTTGCTTGGATAGCTGTGTACCTGCAAAACAGAAAAATAAACTAGTTGTTTTTACCCAGACTACCTTGGGTCCTTTTGTATTACCACAAAACTCTGAAATAAAAGACATTTCAGGATGGTCCTTATAACCTTGTGGATGATATCTCCTTGGAGGAATTATCCATTCAGTGAAAGGATTGAAAGTATGTGAAGAATAAAAATTCTGTATATTTTATGTTCGACAAACTGGGCTGAGTTCGTTGATCGTCGCTCGACGAATGGATGTGCTTTTGTCGAGCGCCGTTCGAATAATGACTATACAGGAAATCTATCTTCAGAGTTCGTCGATCTCCGTTCGACGAAGTGAATTCATTTCGTCGAGCTTTGTTCGACGAATTCTGCTGAATTCCCTTATTCTTGACAGCCTTGGTTGAAATGTTTTTATTTACATCTACAACCTCTTTGCTCTTGGCAGAAATGAATTTTATTGGTGTAGAAAGTATATTTTTCTTAATCAGAGGTGGCTCACTTGATGATGCACCCAAGCCCAGTTTGCCACTTAATCTGGCATTTACTGTGCTTGTAATGTCGACCAGTTTGATGCTTCTCCCATTTAGGGATTCTTCAAATTTCTTAGCCTCAGATAGTTTATTCTCAATGAGAATAATTTGTTCTCTAGAGGCAGCCAAATCTTTCTTAAGATTGGCATTTTCTTCACTTTATTTGTTCATTTCAGCAAGCTTATTTCTGAGAGTAATTATTTCCTTCTCAGATTTTACTAAGTGTAAGCAAAGAACCTTGAATTCATCTTTGAATTCAACTGAATTGAAATCAAAATTAGATATTACCTGATCACTGTCATTGTCAGCTTCTGATTCTGATTCTTCTTCATCTGAGTTGTTTGTTGAGGCATTGATAGCCATCATACAGAAGCTTATTTCTTCTTCATTATCTTCATCATCAGAAGAGCTGGATGAAGATGCAAGATTTGACTCACTGCTTGAGTCATAAATGGCCATTAGGCGTTGGTCATTCTCATTTGATTTTTCTTCATCTTCAGATGAGACGGATGAAGATTCAGAATCTGTTTCACTCAATGATTCTGCTACAAATCCTCTTCCCTTGTGTTTGTGGGAGGAAGACTTGATGGAGTGCCTTCTTTCTTCTTTGTCCTTTTTGTTTTCTTTCTTCTGATTCTCTGGACATTCTGGCAGAATATGTCCAGGTTTCCTGCAGCCATAACAAATAATTTCCTTAGTATTAGATTTGTCATACCTTGACTTTTCTCTTGATCTGGAGTCCTTCTTTCTGAAGTCCTTCTTAGCCATCTTGTAGAACCTTTTGGCTAGAAGGCTCATGAACTCCATATCTCTTGGAGCTATTTCTTCTTCTTCAGTAGCTTGGAAAGCTATATTCTTCTCCTTCTTGGATGCTGAAGATGAAGTTGATTGTTCAGCTTCTCTAGACTTGATAAGCTGCTCATAGGATTTGAGTTTGCCTAACAAGCTCTCAGTTGAGATCTCATTAAGGCTTCTGGATTCCTTGATTGGCCAGATCCTAGAGTCCCATGTGCTGGGGAAGCACATTAGGATCTTATCATTTATCTCAGTGATGGAGATCACTTTGTCCAAGGTCTTCCGCTCACTGATTATTAGGCTGAGCCTGTTGTACATATCAGCAACTGTCTCAAATTCTCCCTTTTTGAAATTATCATATTGAGAAATAAGGTGGGATCTTTTGTCCTTTCTTTCATCAGCTGATCCTTCAACCATATTGTTGAGTGAGATCCATATCTCCCTTACAGAAGTGCATTCCACCACTCTTTGGAAAATGTCATCAGACATTGTTTGTGCTAGAATATTCATAGCTTTTGCATCTGCACTTCTCTGCTTCTACTATGCCTCTGTCCACTCAGGTGGTGGAACAACATTGTTGTTAGTTGTGATTTCAGCACTAGTTATTGCTGTATGAGCTGGAGGTCCTATCAAAATAACATTAAAGATTTCCCCATCAATAGAATTCATGTACAATCTAATCCTTGCCTTCCATAGTGCAAACTTACTGAGATTGCACATAGGAGGTCTTGTGCTAGAATATTCTTTGTTCTGTTCCACGAGTTTTTAAGAAAATAAAACTCTAAAATAAATTAAGATCTAATTGATCTTTATGATTCAGGTGTTAGCCTGTAAATAAAAATCAACTACCCTCTAATACCAATTGAAAGTGCAATTGATATCAGTTGAAAGTGATTGATATAATCAACTATGCTTTGATACTAATTGAAGGAGTGTTTAGATCTTAGATTTACTCTAGAGGGGGTGAATAGAGTATTAAAAACTTTTCGCTTAATTTTATAGCGGAATTAAAATAGTTATATATATATATATGTGTGTATAGCAGAGTGATTTATAAAATAAATAAAAACAAATCAGCACAACACAACAACACAGAAAATCACAAGCACGGAGACACAAGGATTTTTATAGTAGTTCCCCAATAAACCTGGGTACGTCTACTCTTCTACCACACTTGGTAGGATCCACTAGGTTTTTGATCAGGTGCCCTATCACCAAGGGGTTTTTGTTCAGGTGTCCACACACCAAGTGAGCTTTTGATCAGGTGCTCTAACCCAACTACAGGTTTTTGTTCAGGTTCCCTACCACCAATGGGTTAACTTTTGAAGGGAGTTATAACCCTGTACAAGATGGGATAAGAAGGGGTTTAGATGTTCTTCTCTGTCAATAATCTGAGAGAAGACTCTAGTGGATTTAATGATGTTGTAAAGCTCCTCTGTCTGATATGAAATTGTTTGACAGTTGATTGGCTGGAGCTTTCTCTTGAATCAAATGATCTTCCTGTAGCTGATGAATCTGAGAGAAGAAATTCTTCAAATTATTGTTGCTCTTTTGGAGATCTGAACTTCCAGCAGAGACTGAGAGAATGATTTGTATTGAAGTTTTTCTCAGTGAATGAGGGTGCTGCTTGAGGAAGATGATGAAGATATGTAAAGCTTATGTTCTTATTTTTCTTCCTGTAACCTTCTTCCTTCTTTTTTTCTATACAACTATTCTGTAATATTGTACTGTAATAATTCTTGTCGTGAAAACTCTGTAGTAATAATCTTCTTCCTTTTCTTTTGATAATATTTCTCTGATTTGAAAATCAAATCAATAGAATAAGGAATATAATAATCTGTAATAAATCCTTCTTGGGACTGCAAAGGTAACTATTTAGATTCTGCAGAATACTTAATTCCTTTTCTGTGAAATGTTCCTTTTCCATTAAATGTCAACGACTATTTTCTCTCGGGAAGAGAAAGGAAAGGAATATAATAAAGGAAATATATTATCCTTACTTATCTGGAAGAATAGATCCGTTGCTATAGACGATCTGAGTTCAGAGAATGAATAATATAATCTATCTGAAATAAATTAGTTGTAGAGAAATTTTCGTCGACCGGAGAACCTAGTTCGTCGATCTCAGAGCTGAGTTCGTCGTTCTGAAGATATTCATCGATTGCAGACTGAGTTCGTCGAACTGAAGAATTCGTCGACCGCTGAGCCGCTGAATAAAATCTTCGACCGCTGAACTGAGCAAATTTCATCGACCGCTAAGACTGGATAATTTCGTCGACTGCTGAGAACAAGTCTGTTCGTCGACCGCTGAGAACAAGTCTGTTCGTCGACTACTGAGACGAGGTTCAACAACTGTTGAGACGCTGAGATAGAAGCAAGCCGTTCGTCGAACGCAGAGAGCAAGTCGTTCGTCGAACGCAGAGAGCAAGCCGTTCGTCGAACGCAGAGTGTAATCCATTCATCGAACGCAGATAGCAAGCCGTTCGTCGAACGCAGTATGGAGTTCATCGAACGCAGAACTTGAATAATTTCTTGAGTTCTAACAGCTTAAACTCTTGACCCATTGACAATACATTGGGATCAACTTGATCCTAGTCAACAGATAGTGATCCTAGCCCAAATCAGTAATAGGGTTGTTCCAACATAGACATGAAATAAACTTAAATGCAATAATAAGGTTTAGCAATCATCGTTCATACACACAAATGATAAAGGAAAACAGTACTACAAGATGAAGGGGGTGAGATTACAACCAAAGGGCGGAAACTCATCGGAGGTTCACGGCCAGAATCTAGGGTTGTCAATCCTTGTCCGAGCTCGGGCTCCAACTACCGTCCGGGGTCTCTGAAGCTCTCACCACCTCTAGCCCGTCTTCTCAGTCAATCTTCTTTGATCCTAACCTCACTAGAGAACTTCACGAATGCAGCAAGAAATCTCTTGAAATTGAGCTTGGGAGTGCACGAACGATGGAGGAGGCCCAGAGGATGCTCCAAGTTTTGATTTGCAAGAGAATGGCGGTCGGAGCTCCTCCCGAAGGTGGGCGGCGATGGAGCGGTGGAAATGGCGCGAAGTAGAGCTGTTGGGCACGAAAAAGATGATCTCCCCTATCACGTGCGTGGACCGTGCGATATTAATTATGAAGAAAACCCAGGAAGATGACCCAGAGCACCCGTATGTTTTACTCACGCACGGTTGAATCCGACTGTGCGTAAAAATGCACGGTCAAATTCCAAATACATGAAAATAGGCCAACAGAGGGGCTCGTGCTATTCACCATTTTGCCGTGCATAAAAATGCACGGACAAATCCAGATCACCATTTTGCCATAGATAAGTATGCACGGTCGGAGCGATCATGCATCAAGAAAATGCACGACCATGCGATTCATGCAGAAATGTAATTTGGGCAAAATGGAGATCTGCCCACCTTCACATCACAATAAACAGCTGGGAATACACCTCCAGCAATATCCAAATACAGAAAAAGGGTTGGGGAGCACCATGTGCTTCCCCCCAACAACATGGAGCGCAATTGCACACCAAAACGGGCCCAAAGAGTGCACTTTGTGAAGAAATGTGTTCAAGTGAAATATAAGCAATAATTAACTAAAGTTGAAGTGTATATACATGAAAACTAGCCCGGATGAGTCCATAAAATACTATAAATATTGGACTCATCAGAGGCCTCCTCCGGCCACCTCAGGGCAATCAAACACCACCAGTCGACGGCCAAATGTCAGCTGGTGGTGGTGGCCTAGGTGTTTTGTCGGAAGAGGCCGGTGGTGGCCGGAATCAAGGTCCAAAGTAGGCCCTGGGAGAAGCCATATGAACCCTTGGCTGGCTGGGGACGATGAGACCCAGCCGTTAGATCAAGGATGGAGGTTTAATCGCAGACCCTGTATGGTATAAATGTAGGAATTCAAATTTCTGTCACATAAAATACAGGAAATTTGAGAATTTATTTAGGGCCCTTAGAGGCCTCTACAGATAATGACCCCTGCATAAAAATTTTAGCTTATGATCTTAATTAAAATTAAGAATTTGTTTGGGGTCAGTTAGAGCACTGTAGCTCCTTGTCCAACGATTTTGGTGTAGGGTGTTCATTTTGAGCCCTAGACACCATTTTGGGTGCCCACCTCATTTGCTCAGTCCAAATGAGCTGAACATTTAAGCATGCATGAGTCATGCTCTAGTTTATTCACTTTCCCAATATTGGAATTTTTGGGTACACTTTTCCCTAAGTTTTTTAAAACATTTCATTTCCCATGTTCAAGATATTTACATGGTTCAAAGCCCCTGAAATTGCCCCAAATCTTGATGGGAGCTTTAATATGATAACTTAGGCCTATGGTAAAAATTTGGCTTCATTTTGATCAGTGCATGTTTGGTAAAATCCATCTATAGATGAAAAAAATGTGCATTTATGAATGTAACTAAAAATTCTGCCTTTAATGTGACTGTCACCTTCAGATGATTTTTCACCATACTTAGGCAATTCACCATACTTAGGAATTTGTTTGAGGTCATATGAAGCCATGTATCTCCCTGAGCACCCATTTTGGTGAGACATGTACATAAGGGCCCCTGGATCTTTAAAAATTAATTTTAGAGAAAATAACAGCTCTAAATGACCTGCAATTTGGGACATGCATGTGTATTGTCCTAATGTACTCCCTATAAAAATTTGGGAATTTGTAGGAATAATTTTTACAATATTTTCTACAACATTTCATTTTTCTTGTATAGCCTAGATCTAGAATTATAATGGTCCAAATCCACTCAAATTTTCTTTGGGTGGTAAATCAGGCCAAATATAGTCTATAGTAGAAATTTAAGGTGAAATGGACCACATCATGTTGGGTTAACCCACATGTGTGTCTTAACTTGGTTAAGGTGTGGGGTGCATATAGCCCAAAAGGGTTTTATGTGGCTCTAGCCCTTTTTACTTGGTGTTAGCCTCTGAAATTTTAGCCACAACCCCATGATGATATAACACATCATCTAACCAAAAATTGGAATTTTTGGTGCACCCTCTTCTAATGTTTGTGTAGAAATTTAATAAATCTTGTGTGGTGAATAATATAGATCACCTTGACTCACACCACACCAAATCTCCCTTGAGAGGTTGATTATGAATATATTAGTCACTGGTGAAGTGTTTGGCTCTATTGGATTCTTGCATATGAGTAGGTCCCTGTTTTAATGAGACAAAGAAGGAATTTCATTTTTGTCACACTAAATGTTGTCTTGTCCTAGTGAAATAAACATTTGTGTACACAAATTTTGAGGCCCTTGGAGGCCCTAAAATGAAAAGTAGACAGATACAACTTTTGTACTCTCTGAAGGGCAGATTTGGTAAGGCTTGTCCTAGTGAAGGACAGAACTTAAAATGTGAATATCTTCTAGATAGTAATTCATGTGAGGCTAAAAATTTAACCAGGTGTGAATGTACCCTAGATCTACTATGAGCCCAAAAATCAGATTATGGGGGCACATTTCTCTAAGGTTTTAGTAGAAATTTAATAAATCCAATAAAGTGTAAAATATGGGTGATTTGGGCTCAAATCACTCCAAATATCCTTTGGGAGGTTTGTCATGTACATAATAGGATCTGGTATAAAATTTTGGTCATTTGGACCTCTACATGTTAGGTTATTCCACATGCAAGTGTAAGGAAAATTTGGCGTGCGTATAGTACCACCATATAACACTAGAATTACATAAGTAGTTATAGGGTCAAAGCTTATTGAAATGTTGTGAAAACTTGTACATAGACTTTTCTTATCATTAGGAAGCTTTGAGAATTTTATTAGAATTAATCTTTGATTATATGACATGCTTCCTTCACAAAATAGGAATTGAGTTTATAACTTGAGAAATTCATAACAGGAAATATACTCGTTGGATTGCTTTAGAATTTCATACATAGACTTTTATTATCAGTAGGAAGCTCTGAGAATTTTATTAGAATTAATCTTTGATTATATGACATGCTTCCTTCACAAAGTAGGAATTGAGTTTATAACTTGAGAAATTCATAATAGGAAATATACTTGCTGGATTGCTTTAGAATTTCATACATAGACTATTCCTATCAGTAGAAAGCTCTGAGAATTTTATTAGAATTAATCTTTGATTATAAGAATTGCTTCCTTCACAAAGTAGGAATTGAGTTTATAACTTGAGAAATTCATAACAGGAAATTTACTAGCTGGATTGTTTTAGAATTGTATACATACACTTTTCTTATCCGTAGGAAGCTCTGAGAATTTTATTAGAATTAATCTTTGAATATATGACATGCTTCCTTCACAAAATAGGAATTAAGTTTATAACTTGAGAAATTCATAACAGGAAATATACTTGCTGGATGGTTATACAATTTTATATGTAGACTTTTCATTCCAGAAGATTTTATTGGAATAAATTATTTAGTACATGACATCCTTCCTTCACAAAGTACAATTTGAGTTCATAACTTGATAAATTCATAACCTTAAATATACTTGTTGAATTGTTATAGAATTTTATTTGTAGATTTTTCATACTTGTAGAAAGCTCTGGGAATTTTGCTAGAATTAATCTGTGAGTATATGACATGCTTCCTTCTCAAATTAGTAGTTGATTCATGACTTGAGAAATTAATTAATGAATTATAATCGCTAGAATATTATAGAAATTTTGCACATAGAAACCTTGACATCAATAAAAATCTCTGGAATTAAAATGACCTCATACATAGTTAGTACTCATATAGACCAATTTGTAGGACATGGGGTTTCACTTTAAGGCATGCTGGTCTGTGAATAGTAAAAACTGATTCATGTGATTTAGACCACTCCAAACCATCATACAAGAATTTATTAACTCCTAAGCCATCATGAAGTCATGGACTGATTAATGTATTAACCATTGGTGACCTTTATTAGATGAAAGGGATTGGGGTGCGTTTAGTAAAACATCAATTCAGGGTTTACAACGATATGATGAGAGGATTGAACCATAGAAAGTATAAGTGTGTTGATGTATGAATCAAGACCTTCAGTTGTGGTTGAGAAATAACACAAAGAAATAGACAGTCATTAGAAGAGGCAGGGTTTCGATGTTCAATTGAACACCGACGCTCGTCCGCCTGAGTCAAATGGTAATCCACTCTAGGATTTTAGTTTAATTAGAGAACAATGTGCATATAAGAATGGGTAGCTACTAATAAGAGTAAATATCCTGGAAAGGGGGATTTGGGCATCAGCCATAATCGCATTCCCTAGCACCGCTGCGAGCCCTTCACCGGGTAGTCTACGGGAAGTCCAGGATTCACCCTAAAACATATAAGTATAACTAAATGGTAGACAAGAGTAGTAAGTAGGGTAAATCTGATATCGTAAA
Organism: Dactylorhiza incarnata; assembly: GCA_033032865.1. NCBI lineage: Eukaryota > Viridiplantae > Streptophyta > Magnoliopsida > Asparagales > Orchidaceae > Dactylorhiza > Dactylorhiza incarnata. Next base: position 18,789,015 of record JAWHQI010000001.1, on the reverse strand, counting down.
CCTCGTCTCAAATTTGGGACGGAATGGTACTAGGACTAGTTAGTCTTGCGTGCGGTAGGCTCGATGTTATAAGGAAGGACTGGGATACTCCTGCGAGCAGTAGGCTCGGTGTTATAAGGAAGGACTGGATAGTTCTTTGAGCGGTAGGCTCAGTGTTATAAGGTAAGTTTGGGATAGTACTGTGAGCGGTAGGCTCGGTGTTCTAAGGAAGGACTAGATAGTCCTGCGAGCAGTAGGCTCTGTGTTATAAGAAAGGACTGGGATAGTTTGGTGAGCGGTAGGCTTGGTGTTATAAGGAAGGACTCGATAGTCCTGCGAGCGGTAGGCTCGGTATTATAAGGAAGGACTAGGATATCCCTGCAAGCAGTAGGCTTGATGTTATAATGGAGGACTCGGTTAATCATGCAAGCGGTAGACACTAGGTATAAAAAAGGATTGGTCGAGTCCTCTGAGCCAAGAGCTTGGTATTTCACTTAGAGACATTGTTGTATCAAGTAGTACGTGGATACCCTGTGTGTTCTTAGGGGCGTACGTAAGGTCTAGGTTGAGAGGTGTCATACTAGCCTAGGAGTGGAGGACCCGATCCACCTCCCTTGTTTGCCTCAACGGGGTGTACCTAAGCGGAGACTCGAAAAGAGAGATAGAGGTGGTGCTTACCAGATAGTACGCGATAACCCTGTGTGTTCTTAGGGGCGTACGTAAGGACTTGGCTGAGAGATGTGTGGCATAAGCCTAGAAGTGGATAGCCCGATCCACTACCCTGTTTTCCTCAACTGGGTACGTGAGTTGACACACTCGAATAAAGGGAACTTCCAAAAAGGTCTGTACGTACAGAGTCGGGTGGGTGAGTTGCATCATTGCATTGCACATCATAGCATAGCATCCTTGCATAAAACAGAGACCTCATCGCATAAATTAGTATGGGCTCTTTTATACGATGAGTTTACCTTAGTGCCAGATCCCTTAGCTTGTGTGCTTTGTGTGTACGCATATAAGTTAAGGTTACTTTAATAGTTGCTCTTTTATATGTTATTTCCTTTTATATACTCCGGATGTATTACTTTTTAACTGATCTTACATATTGTTGTTCTTGAATATACTCCTGAACATGTTTAGAGAAAAGGTGTTTATTGTATACATATTTACATGATAGTTAGATCCCTATCACCTGCTTGATTTCCTATTACCCTTTGTTGTCCTTTGCTTCCTCCTCCCGCACGGTGCTTAGGAGTCGTGGGTGGAGCCGGTGAGGAACATGCTGAGTTTTATAGACTGACGGTCGGTGGACCACATTATTATAGGAGCACCAAGAAGAGCAGGCCCTCAACTAGAGGGAGGTATATGACACGATGGCTAGACCATGACTCTGACTATCTGCTGCTGCTGGGAGAGCTCCGGTGAGCAAACCTCGTTCGCTACCCATTCTTCACATCTACCCTGGGCAGAGCAAGGAGTTATATATTCGCTAAGGCGTTAGTCCGTGTTAGTGTCTGTAGTGCTACATTTTTGCCAGGAGAGAGGCAAAGAAGAATCAGATAAATCGGGCTTAAGCCCTTGGCATACGTTATCTTATCTTATCTTTCGCACTCTGAATTAGTACTCTATTTTTCATGTCTTAGTTTATCTAATTATGGACAAGCATTCATTATTATCATGTGATTGTTGTGGACTAGTATTTCATTAAATAACTTATATTATTTGATATGTAGTTGGCCTAGATAAGATCATTAGCAAACAGGATCAGCGTATTGTGAAGGCGACCATTTGGAGTAACGGTGTCACCGCATGCCGGCAGTTCTGGGATGTAAGACCCGGGAAAGAATGCAAAAAAGAGGGTCTTACATCCACCAACATCACAAGATGTAACATCCCTGTTCCTTATTGACCCCCTTGTGTTAGGGTTAAGACTTTGGTAGTGACTAGGGGTCAAGACATGACCCTAGGCTAGGTTGAACCTAGGAAAATTGCATGGGTATGACCAAAGTCAACTTAAGGTCAACAAAGGTCAATTCAACCCTAATTGGCTCAATTAGGCTTCGCATGGTCAAATTAACTCTACCCTTGGCCTTATGATGTCATAGGGGACCCAATAGACCCAAAAGCCCCATCATGGGGCCACCAATTTGACCAAAGTCAAACCTAGGCCAAATTTGGTCAAACCCACTCCATTTGGATAAATTGGCCCAATTGGGGCACCACCAGGACCCAACCAACTTTAGGTGGTGTTAAGGGACCCTAGACACACCCCTTGGACTAGTCATCCCATCAGTTGACCAAGTCAACACCTCAAGTTAACCTTGGTCAAACCTAGCCAAAAGAAGGAGAATTGAGCCCAAGTTAAATTAAGTAGGCTAACGCCTTACTTAAGGCCCATCTTACAATCTATTATAATTATTAATTTAATTATTCTGAATTTTGGGGTTAATTAAATTTAATTAGAAATTAAAAAGTGAATATTCATATTTTTAATGGAGGGAAGAGAGAGGAGTTATGGAGAGAGGTCATGGGGCACACTCTTCCTCTTCTCCAAGCCCACCATTCATCTCCCCTGATGCTTGGGAGGAGATTCCCCATCAATTACATCCCACAGCCATCAATGAGGGGCCATTAATGGCATGGCCAAATTCTTTTCCTCTCAAATCCCCCTATACAACCACCCATTCTCAAATCCAACTCCACCATTAGCTTCAAAAGGTGGATGGTAGTCGAAATCATATATTGGATCGAAGGTTTTGGGGAAAATTGAGAGATCGTCAACTAGCTCAAGGAGGGTGGTCGGCCTTAGCAAATCTGAAAATCACTAAACCTCAAGCCCAAACTGTTAAATTTTTTAAGTGGAAGTGGAATGGTGCTGGGCAGTCTGCAGGTTTGAGACCACAGAGACCGCTCGGTCTGCGCTGGTGCTATGGCCAGTTCTGTCTGGGCGGTCTGATCTGAGAGATCGCTTGTTTATCCAAGCAGCTCGAACAGGTTGTTCTGGTGACTTGTTCAAGTTGGCCAGGTGTTCAAGTAGGTTTGCCTTCTTGTAGTGACCGGGCGGTCTGACGATTGTTCTAGTCGGTCTGGGTTACTAAAGAAGTTCTTTGCTTTTGCAATAAGATCCGACGGTCTGTTTTTTGTGACTGCGGTATCCGTTGGTTTGTGATAACTGTACGGTTCAATAAGGGAGTTGTTAGCTTTGTTGAGCTCGGGCGGTCTATTATGTGAGATCGCTCGCGATCTGATGGGCAGTTATTGTATCCCGGTTTGTGCGGTGATGACATCCGTCTACTCGCCTATAAATAGGGGTGCAGTGCCCGTTATTAATAACGAGAACTGTAAGAACCAAAGTTGGCTTGATTGTGCCGGTCTCAATTTGAGGTCGCGCGGTCTAAGATTTTTTCTGACTGGTTTGCTTGTTCGCAGGTTAGCGACTAGCAACTCGCGGTCAGCTTGTCACCTTTCTTCCAGCTTTGAATAAACCAGTCCGGTCGGACTGTGTTTAGGTGTTCTTAGACTGTGCAGCGAAACTCAGTTGATCAGGCGGTCTTAAGTAGCCAGGCGATCTTGTTTTGCGGTCTGTAGCAGGAAGCAGTTTCTTTGTTCAGTGTTTGCGGGTTCTTCTGTGATCAAGAAGTGTGAACTGGTTATTTTCAGCAGTGGAATAAAGCAGCAGATCGGGCGGTCTGTGGTTGCGTTCTGACAGGTGCAGCTTGTGCTCTGTTCGTGCGGTCTCAGGGTTTACTCGTCTGTCATGTCTATTCGCGCGGTCTGGCGGTCTCAAGTTGTCAGGTCGTCAGCAACTTGTATTTTGTTTTTTGTGCTTATCTCCTCCGTGATTCTTATGAATCATGTCTCGCCATGTATACCTCGAATTGTAAAGATATAGTTAATACCATTGCACTATTCGGTCTTACCATTGTCATTGCTTTGCTACACTTGTGGAAAGTTTTGTGAAGTGTTCCGCATTTTACTTCACCTCCGGACCTCAACTTTTTTAACATGGTATCAGAGGTAAGTTGTTGAGGTTGCTGAGCAGTAATTGTTGTTACTTCTCTCGGGTTCCTCAAGTGGTTAGCAATCAGTGGGATAGTAATGGAAGGAGGATATGCTAGAGGTCTTGGTATTGAGCTCCTTACACAGACTAACTTCAAGAAGTGGAAGTCTTGCATGGAGAGCTATCTTCTTTTGCGAGGATTTGTGGGAGGTTGTAGGAGGAGAAGAAAGACAAGCTGTTATTCCTGTTGAAGGGAATGCTGAGCTCGTAAAGGCTTGGAGGAGAATGAATGCTAAGGCAGAGTTCACTCTCAAGAGAGCTATCATTCCGGAGCTGTTTGATCACATCATCGGATGTAGTTCAACTGCTAAAATTTGGACAGCCTTGGATGGCTTGTTCAATAAGAAGAATGCAGCTAGGCTACAGTTCTTGGAGAATGAGTTGGCGAAAGCAACTCAGGGAGTTTTTCTATCTCAACGCTCTTCTTGAAGATGAAGAACCTTTGCACAGAGATATCGGCTTTAGACCCGGATGAGCCTATCTCAGAAGCTAAGCTGAAGAGGCACATAATCCGCGGCTTGCGGAGGGAGTATGTGGCCTTTGTTACTTCTGTTCAAGGCTAGGCCAATCAGCCTTCGTTGCTGGAGCTGGAGAACTTACTTGCTTCGCAAGAGAGTTTGGCTAAGCAAATGGCTGGGATGTCTGTCTCTGGAGGAGAAGGTGAGGTTCTCTTCTCTGGCAAGAAGAAGAGATGGGACAAGAAGAAGAAGACATCTGGAAATGATGGTCCGTCTACTTCATATCAGCAGGAGAGGAGCTATGCTCCTAAACGTGATGGGAAGAAGAAGGAAGGACCTAGATGCTTCAGGTGCAACAAGCTTGGTCATTTCAAAAGAGACTGCAAGGTCAATCTTCAGCCAGGGTATGCTGCAGGAAAGGAAGAGGCTGGTTCCAAATCTGATGGTAGTTGGGGTGGTGGAGGTGTATTCATGATGGGCACATGTGTTCAGGCTATGACTTCCATCAACTATCAGGATGATTGGATAGTGGACTCTGGGTGTGGTCATCACCTCACCGGGGATGATTCGAAGTTCTCCTCATTGCAGGCATATACAGGTAATGACGCTATCATTACGGCTGATGATACTATACATGCAGTAGAGAAGGAGGGTGTGGTTTCTTTGAACAAAGATAGACATACTCTTACGTTGAAGAGTGTCTATCATGTTTCGGGGATGAAGAAGAACCTCTTCTCAGTGACTAATGCGGTGGATGATGGCTATCACGTTCTGTTCGGTCCAACAGAAGTGAAATTTCTCTGAAATGTTTTAGCTGTGAATGCTGAGGTCACTCATGTTGGGAGACGGGTGAATGACTTGTTTGTTCTTTCAACAAGTTCTTATGTTGATAAGATGAGGGCTAACGACAACGCCGCTATCTGGCACGAAAGACTTGGGCATGTTGGGATGGATAAGTTGAAGGCTATGGCAGAAAGAGGCCTTCTGAAAGGTTTTCCTAGATTGTCATCTTTTGGGGAAGGTCTTGTTTATGCAGGTTGTCAGTTTGGTAAGGCTCAACATCTTCCATTTGACAAATCACAAAGCAGATGCAAAGCACCATTGGAGTGTATACATGGTGATCTGTTTGGACCTACCAACACTGCCAGTCTTGGTGCTAGCAGGTATATGCTGATTTTGGTTGATGACTTCACCAGATATACTTGGGTATATTTTATGAAGGAGAAGTCGGAGGTGTTCGAGAGGTTTGTGGAGTTCAAGGATCTAGTGGATGGTCGGCTCTACCTGCAGGTCAAGAGGTTCAGAACTGACAATGGAGGGGAGTTTAACTCCAAGGTGTTCTTTAACTTCTACAGGAAGCATGGCATCCAAAGGGAGCTTTTTTATGCTCACACTCTACAACAGAACAAAGTTGCAGAGTTGAAGATACGTCATCTGACGGAGACCTGAAATGTTGGCTTCATGCCAAGAGTATCTCAAAGTCCTTCTAGGCGGAGGGAATGTCTTGTGCGACCTATGCCATCAATCAGATGCCTCTCAGTCCCATCAACATGAAGACACCTCATGAGTTGATGTTCAAGGAGAAGCCAAGCGTGGAACACTTTCGAGTGTTTGGTTCTACCTGCTACGTGCATGTTCTGGATGCCCTTCGAATGAAGCTAGATGTTATGGCAAGGAAAGTAGTCTTCGTCGGTTATGATGACCGAAAGAAAGGGTGGATATTCATGGATCCTGAGACACGGAGATATGTGGTCTCTAGGGATGTGGTATTTGACGAGCTGACGTCATACCAAGGTAGCTCTTTTGTTGAGATACAAGGAAGCAGGGTAGATGGTGGACCAGAGGAAGCTGCAAGGGAAGTTCTGGTTGAGTTGCCTGTTTCTCCAGGTGCTCCAGGTATTTCTAGCTCTGAGTCAGGTGCTTCGGGTTCTGGAATCAGGGGGAGCGATGCTCCATGTCTACCTGAAAGGAGAGCTAGTCCAGAAGCTGCAGTTGAAGAGGTTGTTGGAACATGGTCTTCCGCATCTCCTAGGTTTGAGAATAACAAATCCTATGTGTATTTGATCTTGTGTGTTTAAGTGTGCAGGATTACAAAGTCCACATGACTCAAGGATTACATAAGAAGGTTGCCCCCAAAGTTGAGCCATCAAATCCAAAACTCATACTAGCGCTGGCGGTAATACTAGCGCAGACGCTAGCTATCGTTCAACGAACTGTTAGCGGCGCTCGACGAAATGCTCATAGTTGTCGTTTGATGAACTGTTAGCGGCGTTCGACGAAATGCTCATAACTGCGTTCGACAAAAATTCGTTCGACAAACTCTTAGCGGTGTTCGACGAAATCTCGTTCGACGAAATATTGGCTTAAGCGCAATTGCCGGGAGAACTTATAGAAGGAGATAGCGCCAGGCGATATCCGATAGCGCAGGCGATAGCGAGGAGCACAGTAGGAAAGAGAGAATTGTTTCCTCGGATTGAAGATTCTGCCGCGCAGAATGTGTCCTAATATGGGATAGCGCCGGCGGTAGCACTAGCGCAGGCGGTAGCACTGAGGCTATAAAAAGGACCCATTGGCTCCGTCTTGATAATCCTCTTGAGATCCAAAATTCCAGAGCTTCGTGCCACAACAGAGAGAGGAAGGTTCGGAGAGATACTCCCACAAATCCATAAAGACTAAAGGAGATCCATGGAGAATATTTCAGCACGCGTCATCATCATGACGAAAGACCGCATCGACTACGATCATACTCTGCGTCTTCATCTACTTCTCCAAGAGATCCACATAGAGGGAGTTTTATATTATTGTCTTTTTATTTCACATCCTTTCTTATAATCGTTTAGTAAACTCGCCTCGTGTTGGCGACTAGGTCTAGGTAGGACTTAGGGCAGAAATTCGCCTCGTGTTGGCGACTAGGTCTCGGGTGTAGGTCTAGGGGGTGCTCGAGGCCATATCCGGGGAAGGGTTGGCTAGAGCGGCTTGAGGACGTATCCGGGGAAGGATCGGCTAAAGCCAACCGGTTTGTTGGGATACGAGTCGGTATAGAAAACAAAAAGAGTCTTTCATATTTCGCTTTGATTTCTAGCATCATTGAAATCAAAATTTTGTAATCATTTTTATTAATAGTAATCACGTCTCTCCTTTTGTAATAAAAATGATTTGTTCTTCATTTCTCTAAATTGTTTATTGTCATCTCTTTTATTATAAAACAATTTGGATCTTTATTCAAAATCACTATTTTGATCTCTTATTATTTCAAGTATTACAAAATATAATATAAGTTTTTGATAACCCTTATTCACCCCCCCCCCCCACTCCCCCTCTAAGGGCGCCTACCGATCCAACAGAGGTGGTTCAGAGTCAATCTCTGAGGAGGTACAAGAGGACCATTATTCCACCTGATCGGTATACTGGCGGAAACTTGGTGAGCTTTGTCTCATGTTTCTTCGCAGGTCCCCTGGATGAGAGAGAGCCATCTTGTTATGAAAATTTCGCTGGAGTCAAGGAGTGGGAAGGAGCCATGGATTAAGAGATGGCTGCCCTCAGGAAGAATGAGAATTGGGACTTGGTACCTGAGGTTGAGGGAGTTACTCCAGTGACTTGCAAATGGGTTTTCAAACTGAAGACAAAAGGCTGATTGTAGTATTGAGCGGTACAAGGCTCGCCTTATAGCTCAAGGTTTCTCTCATAAGTATGGGGAGGATTATGAAGAAACGTTTAGCCCCATTGCCAAGATGACTTTGGTCCGGGTGGTGATCGCATTGGCAACTTGCCAAGGGTGGAAGATTTGGCAACTCAACGTGATGAACGCTTTCTTATATGGCGAGATTGACAAGGATATCTTCATGGATCAGCCACCTGGTTATGTATCCGAAAAGCACCCAAGACATGTTTGCAAGCTCAAGAAGGCTCTTTATGGCTTGAAGCAAGCGCCTCGGGCGTGGTATGGGAAGATCGCAGAATACTTCCAATTTTGTGGATACTTTGCTTCTGATTTTGATTCAAGCTTATTCGAAAAGAAGACGGGGGAGCTTCATGTCTTGGTGTTGCTGTACGTTGATGATATGATCATCACCGGGAATTCTAAAGTGGAGGTAGCTCGGATTCGTGCAGAGCTAGCTATCAAATTCGAGATGAAGGATTTGGGTGAGCTCCACCATTTCCTTGGGCTCGAAGTGGAGAGGAGAGAGAGAGAGGTAAGCTCCTTTCCCAAAAAGGCTATGCGGATCGAATCGTAAAGAGATTCGGCATGGAAGGGGGAAGAGCAGCTCTACTCCACTGGAGGTTGGAGTTCATCTTCGGCGAGATGAAGGGAAGGTTCTTACCGATCCTTTGGTGTTCCGGGCTTTGGTCAGAAGCTTGATATACTTGATGATCACGAGGCCAGATATTGCTTACGCAGTTGGCAGGGTGAGTCGGTTTATGGAAGAGCCTCGGAAGCCTCATCTTGTGGCGGCTAGGAGTATATTGAAGTATGTCAAATCCACCTCGGATTTGGGTCTCTTCTACGGGAGAGATTCGGGTTTTTGCTTGCACGGGTACATGGATGCTTATTATGGAAGAAATTCGGATGATCAGAGATCGATGTCTGCATATGTCTTTATGACAGGCTCTACAGTATATCATGGTGCAGCAAGATGCAGGATTCTATGTCTATCTCTACCATAGAAGCGGGAGTACAAAGCTTCGGCTTTGGCGGCTCAGGAAGCCATCTAGCTTAGGAGGCTTGTGGAGGACATTTATAGGGAGGTGCGAGGTCCTACTCTGCTACGTGGTGACAATGAAAGTGCTCTCAAATTGGTGAACAATCCAGTTTGTCACGCTGATGCGCGTTCGGCAAGTGCACCGGTCGATGTCAAGTAATAAATTTGGGAATAGCTTCCCCGAATGTCGATCTCTTGAGGAATGCCGGTTCTGGTGAACGAAATGTGTGGTGAGTCGATTGTTAAATGAGCGAATAAAATAAAATAGGGGTGTTTTGATTGGTGTCCTAAGCTATTGCGGAAATGAGAGAAATGCGGGTCGAAAAGCACCGCTTCCCAAGGTGTGGGTGAGTGCAGCGGCCGCGATGCCGCGCTTCGGTAAGTGGGTGGAATGGCCACAGAGCGAGGTTTTGTGAGGGTCATATTCACCTCGTCGCCAACATCACCACTAGCTATTGCTAGATGACTTCACACAAAAACAACTTAAAACATCATAATAACAAGGAAAGCTATTCTCACCACCAAAGCATCATTGCACATGAACAACAAGCAAGGATCTATAACATTACTCTAACGAGCATTCATTACAATAACACAAGAGAAAGAACAAGCATCAAAGTTTAGAAAGGACCAAATAGAGGATGTCACCGCGTCTTGGGTTCTCGGCCGGAATGAGAGGTTGTCGGGCTCTCTCCGGTCTCGGCCCTCATATGGTGTGCTGACTCGAAGGAGGCTGTCACCAAACCAACGATCTACAGCGTTTCTATGGCCTCCAATGGCGAAGAATGCTTGAACTAGTGGCCGAGAAGACTTGCAAATGCTCCCGGATGGAAGAATGGTGAAGGAGATCGTCGGAAATGGTCTCCTCTCGTCTCCTCCGGTGGAAGGGGCAAAAATGGCGGGATTCCTGGCTTTTCCCGTGAGGGGAATCGGGCTCTCCCGGGGCTCCCTGTTGACTGCAGCTTTTCCTGCTTTAAATACTAAATAGACAGAGTTTTGGTCACGCACGGGCGAACGCACGATCGTGCGCTGCCCAAGCGTTATTTAATGATAAAAACAAGCTTGAAGACGAAGGTGCGCCGGTCGTGCGATTTACTCACGCACGGGCAAACCCGCCTGTGCTTCAAATGCACGAGTAAATTCAGAAATGCTAAAACAACCAGAAGAAACAGACAACCGTGTGTTTTACTCACGCACGAGTAAATCCGACCGTGCGTAGAAACGCACGACTAAACTCGGATGGCCAGTTTTCTGCCCAAATGAGAACGCACGACCACAACCGTCCGTGTGTCAAGGAAACACACGACCGTGCGTTGTACATAGTCATGAATTCTGGGAGAAAACTGGAAGATTTGACCGCCTGCACACAAGACAAAATAGCTGGGAAAACACGTCCAGCACCAGATAAACACAGAAAAAGGAATGGGGAGCACCATGTGCTTACCCCCAATAATAATGAGCGCAAATGCACACCGAAACGGGCCTAAGAGTGCACCTAGCAAGGAATAACAAATATGATCGAAAACATGCCTAAAGTGTAGTGCATCGACTAGAAATACGACCCAGATGAGTCCATAAATGTGTATATAAATGGGACTCATCACACCCCCAGACTAAACCATTTGCACATCCTGGGCAAACTACTCAGCTCTCCTGTCGGAACAATTGGATGTTAGAGTGTGATTGAGCGGTGGAGACTCATGCGAAGTCGCATGCTCTCGTGCGTAAAAATACATTATAATAGAATTAAACTTAAGATTATATCTAACTATTTCTAGAACAGTAATTTGAAATCTACTTTACTTAGATGGTGACTCCCGGTGAATCTTTCGGTCGCGCACAAGGGAGAATAGCGTGACTAATGAGTAGAGTATTACTCGAATCAAAGCTCGGGACAATCGCCTAAGAAATCCATCAAAATCGGTGTCCATAGGCTTGCACGTTCACACTCTCTCTACTGCATGAGACGACTCGTATCTAAAATCAATAGGACTTATAGGTTAAGATTTGGCTTAGGTTCAGTTTAGGCTAGATAAGTAGAAGGACGATGGGAATCACACTCAACATAACCTAAGCACTCAAGCGAATAAAAATCACCAAAACAACATTTTCAAGAACTACACAACACCGGCCCCCAGACTTCAACTGAACACTAGGTGCGTGCTAAGCCAATCATACTTTGTTTTTGTCGAGAGTTCGTTTTGAACAATATATTTTTCTTCTTCTTTCCTTTTCTCTACTCGACAGAATATCATTTGTAGGCTCAATAAAAACTTCTCCTTCAGCTTTTTCAAGGCTACCATACACCACAAAGATAACACCAAAGGTGATAGATAACTAAATTCCTTTCAGCTCGTTTGTTGGTGTGAAAATAGGTTTTGCCGTATGGCTTTGGTGAGATTTTAGTGGAGTTAAACAAGGAGGCCAGGTAAGCTCAAGTGGGCTTGCAACGGTGATTACATTGGTAAGGATTTGAAAAGCACAAACAGATCAAGAAATGGCCTAAATCACACTTTACAACGAGTACTTCAACACAATTGTTTCAAGAGTCGCCTAGTGCAAGTTCTAGCCACCGAGAAAGGTTGTCCTTCCTTCCGCCCCTAGTAATAAGTTACTACTAGTCCAGCTACACTCGACCCTATGCTACCGTTGGATTCACCGGATTCACCACTAAAGTAAAATAAATTGCAGCTACTATAATAGAAATAATTAAATTACAATATTGAATTTTATTCTACTCTAATTGAATTTCTAGGCGTGACGGGAGCACTCAACTAGAGCACTACTCGATCGACATTTTTCTCTACTCCTACACTAACAATCCAATTTACGAGCGGGGGAACCTTGCAGCAATACCCAGTAAGCGCGCATGATCAAGTGTGCGTGAACTAGGTGCAAGTGTATGCAATGTGCACAATAAACTTGAAAATCCTAACTCAGCACATGTAAAGTGTGTGCACGTGCATAACCGATCTCTCCCCCAGACTTTATCAAAACCAAATAAAATATAGAATTCAAGAATAAGGAAAGTAGGGGTAGAGTGGACCTATGCTCACGAATGAGCATGCCAGAAGTGCGGTCTTTGTTATGAAGAAAAAAATCTGGGTTTGCCAAATACCTGCAAGCAAGACGACTACAAGCAAACACAATACAAAAAAACTGAACTAAACGCAAGATAGAGAAATAAAAGTCAAAAGATTTGGGTTGTCTCCCAGCAGCGCTTTTGTTTATTGTCCTTAAGCTGGACTAAATACCTGTATTATCATAGTTCATATAATGCAGAAATTTTAAAGAAGAATTCACCAGGAAAGTTCACAGAATACAAAAAATAAAATTAGCTAAAAGCACTATTGTAGTGCACATCACCAAGTGTTAACAAATGACCCTCCTTGTTTATAGCAGCGCCATCATATAACTTCAATTGATTCCCGTTGACCTTAAACTTGTCTCCATTGTCCCCTGATATTTCGATGGCACCAAAAGGAGAAACGTCAGTCACCAAGAAAGGACCGCTCCACCTAGACTTTAACTTCCCTGGAAAGAGGCGGAGCCGGGAGTTGTAAAGCAGCACTTGATCCCCAATCTTGAACTCCTTAGGAATGATGTGCCGATCATGTCATTTTTTTGTTTTCTCTTTATAGATGCGAGCATTCTCATAGGAAAAATGTCGGAGCTCTTCTAGTTCGTTAAGCTGGGAACGACGCTTATCTGCTGCAGCTCCAATGTCCATGTTCAACAGTTTAGTCGCCCAAAGTGCTTTATGCTCCAGCTCCACTGGCAAGTGGCATGCCTTGCCATAAACCAATTGAAAGGGGGTCATGCTGATAGGTGTTTTGAAGGCGGTCCTGTAAGCCCACAATGCGTCGTCAACCTTTTTGGACCACTCCTTCCTGTTTGAATGTATAGATTTTTCGATTATTCTTTTGAGCTCGCGGTTGGATACTTCCACTTGTCCGCACGTTTGGGGGTGGTAAGCTAATGAGATCTTGTGATGGAACCCAAATTTCTTCATGAGCTGCAAGAACTGCTTGTTGCAGAAATGGCTCCCTCCATCGCTGATAATAGTTCTTGGCGTTCCGAACCTGGAGAAGATATTCTTATGGATAAAATGTAGCACCGTGCTGGCGTCATTTGTGGCAACTACCTCGGCTTCCACCCATTTTGAGACATAATCAACCTCCACAATGATGTAGTGCTTACCATGAGACATTGGGAATGGGCCCATAAAGTCTATCCCCCAAACGTCAAATGGTTCGCAAACTAGCATATTATTAAGGGGCATCTCGTCACATCGGGAGATGTTTCCAGTACTCTGACACTCGTCGCACTTGGTGACGTAGACATGAGAGTCCCTGAAGAGAGTCAGCCAAAATAATCCACATTGTAAGACCTTTCGTGCTGTCCTAGCAGCTCCAAAGTGCCCACCAGCTTCTCTGTCATGACAGTGTTGCAGAATAGACTGGAACTCAGCTTCTGGAATGCAGCGCCTGATAATCCCGTCGCTGCATATGTGAAATAAGAGTGGATCTTCCCAGAAGTAGTGTTTTGAGTCAGAGGACAACTTCTGTCTCTGTTGCGGTGACTGATCGGGAGAGAAAGTTTTACACGCAAGATAATTTGCGATATCAGCGTACCATGGGGTTGTTGAAGGATGCATAGTGATTGCGAATAGCTTCTCGTCCAGAAAATAATCAGTTGTTTCCTCCTCTTTGCAGTTGGAAGCATCAGCCGTCTTGTCGTTCTCCAGACGCGACAAGTGATTGGCGATTATATTCTCCACCCCCTTCTTATCTTTGATTTCCAAATCATACTCTTGCAAAGGTATATTCCAGCGGATTAAGCGCGGTTTGGCCTCTTTCTTGCTGAATATGTACCTAAGTGCGGCATGATCCGTGTACACTATTACTTCAGAAAGCACCAAGTAGGAGTGAAATTTCACGAAGGCGAAGATCACAGCCAGCATTTCTTTCTCCGTGGTGGTGTAGTTTGCTTGAGCGTTATTGAGAGTTCGACTGGCATACGCAATGGTGTGAAAGGTTTTGTCTTTCTTTTGACCAAGCACTGCCCCCATGGCCACGTCACTTGCATCGCACATGATCACGAATGGCAAACTCTAGTCAGGTGCCACCAAGATTGGGGCAGAGATAAGTTGCCCCCGTAAGGTTTCAAAGGCTTGCATACAAGCTTTATCGAAGTCAAATGGGACATCCTTAGCTAGCAAATGAGAAAGAGGTTTAGAAATGGATGAGAAATCCTTAATAAACCTCCGATAGAATCCCACGTGTCCGAGAAAGCTGTGGACACCATTCACAGAAGTCGGCGAAGGAAGGTTCTTGATAACACTAACCTTTGCCTGATCCACCTCAAGCCCCTGGCGGGAAACCTAATGTCCCAACACGATTCCTTCACGCACCATAAAATGGCATATTTCCCAATTCAAGATGAGGTTGGTGTCCTCACACCGCTTCAAGGTCTTGTCTAGATTGGCGAGGCACGAATCAAAGTTGCTGCCGAATAAAGTGAAATCATCCATGAAGACTTCAAGGAAATCTCCCACCATGTCAGCGAAGATTGCGATCATGCATCGTTGAAAAGTTGCAGGAGTATTGCAGAGTCCAAATGGCATTCTCTTAAATGCGAAGGTACCAGAAGGGCAGGTAAATGTCGTTTTGTCCTGATCAGCAGGGTCGATTAGGATTTGATTGTACCCGGAATACCCATCCAGAAAACAATAATAGTCTTGCCCTGCCAACTTTTCTAACATCTGTTCAATGAAAGGGAGTGGAAAATGGTCCTTGCGCGTAGAGTCATTTAGTTTGCGGTAGTCCATGCACACCCTCCATCCAGTGATCATTCGGGTAGGTAGTAACTCATTTTTCTTGTTGGCGACGACGGGGATCCCTCCCTTCTTTGGCACTACCTGAACTGGGCTGACCCCCTTGCTATCGCTAATTGGGTAGATAATGCCTGCATCCAAAAGCTTTATCACTTCTGCCTTCACTACCTCTTGCATCTTCGGGTTCAGCTGCCTTTGGGGTTGAGCTGTTGGCTTGTACTGGTCTTCAAGAAGGATCTTATGCATGCAGACGGTGAGGATAATTCCCTTAATATCGGCAAGGGAACGTCCGAAGACTCTTTGGTATCTTCTTAGCACACTCACCAACGCCGCTTCGTCAGCAGCAGACAAAGTTGCAAAAATAATCACCGGGTGCGAGGTATTTTCTCCTAAGAAGACATATTTCAGAGAGTCAGGTAATTGTTTGAGAGCTGGAAAGGTGTTCGAATCAGATGACGCAAAAAATGATTCTCTAATCGGATGCAGATCCTCAGACTTGTCCGAGGGTGAACCTTCATTGCCCACGCCATCTTGCTGCCAAAGAGTCTCGCACTCCTCCGAACTCATATCAAACTGAGTATCCAATTCTTCGGTCGGCTCTGCCGGTTCACAGACTGTGATCTCAAACAGTTGTGCCAGATTGTGAACATTAAAAGATATGGCATCCTGTCCCAATCTGAGAGTGAGATCCCCCTACTCCACATTAATGATGGCACGCGCCATCGCGAGAAAGGGGCTCCCCAAGATAATAGGGACTCTAGCATCAGTCTTCATGTCGAGGATAACGAAATCAGATAGAAAAGGCGAGGTCGTTAACCACTATGGTAAGGTCTTCCACTATCCCTGTCGGTTTCTTGATCAATTTGTCAGCTAGATGTAGCATCACTTGCATCGGCTTCAAGGTCCCCGCACCTAGCTCTTGAAAGATTGACAATGACATTAGATTGATTGAGGCTCCTAGATCACAGAGTGCCTGACCGAATCGGTGGTGACTGATTCTGCAAGGAATAGTAAAGCTGCCAGGGTCCTTACACTTTGTAGGGACATCGGTGATGAGGGCGGAGCACTCCTCAGTGAGATCAATGGTCTTGAGGTCCTCCAGCACTTTCCGCTTCGAAATCAGGTTTTTCAAGAATTTAGAGTAACCTGGTATCTGGGAGATGGCCTCAATCAGCGGTATGCTTACTTGCACTCCTTTCATCATTTCCAGGAATCTGCAAAATTGCTTCTCAGACATCTCATTCCGTAACCTGTGAGGAAATTGAGGGTTAACAATACTTTTCAAGGGTTGTGCCACGCTCGCAGAATCCGGCACAATAGGGATAGGAGTCTGCTCCCCTGCCGCATCTGCATTAAGCCTGTCAGTAAGATTTGCAAGTGGTTCATGTCGTGCAGGTGTTTCCTGTCGTGGGGAGTTTTTTACACTCCTGCCACTTCTTAACTTCATGGTGTTCACAGAAGTGGGCTGCTGACCCACAATCCCAGAAACAGCATCTGCGAGAGTACTAATAGTAGAGTGGAGCTGTTGAATTGCTGCGAACTGGTCATTCATTTTGCGCAGCATATCGGCCACGAAAGTAACAAACAGCTCCGTCTTCTTTGACGGTAGACATTTTACTGCTCCATTAAGTGTTATTGTGTTAACTTCAACAGTGCTGGGAGAATGAGTAGAGTGGCTCCAATGCCGACTAGTCTGCACTATATTCGCAACTATTTCCCAGGCATCCTTCCCCGACTTATTAAATAAGGCGCCTCTAGCTGCGACATCGAATAGCAAACGGAATCTGTCCAATCCTCCAAAATAAAAAAATCTGAATTAGAAAGTCTTCTGACAGGTCCTCTCGGTAACATTCCCTGTGTAAGGATTGAAAACGCTCCCATACGTCGACTAATTTTTCTTCCATTCCCTGACCGAAGGCCATAAGTTCCTTGTACCTATCCACAACTCGCACGCGGTGTTGAAAATCATACAGGAACCTCCCTTCAAACTGCTTCCAAGAGGTTGTCTCACTCTTTCGGGTATCTCAGTACCAGCTTTAAGCTTTATCATGCAGAGAGAATGAAAATGACAAGATCTTTTGTTGGTCATTTTTGACTCCATTGAATATACATGTGTAATAGATTTCTAAGAATCCCTGCACATGGTGTACTGCATCGTCATGTTTATCCCCGCTGAATTTGCAGTTCTCAGATATAAATTCAATGATGTCAGTGGAGATCTCGGTCGCATGATTATTTGTTCGTGCCTGAATCCTGAGATCGTTCAAACTTCCCTGATAGAGATGTTGCTGGATAGAAGTCATGATAGACTTGCTTGCAAGACAATGGGTTAACGCACAACTAAAAGAATGCAAGCAACACAATGAGCATATCTGAAACACACACAAAACAAAATTTTTTGAAACTAACAGAGGCAGACGAGGAGAGATAAGATAATGTCTCTTGTAACGATTTTCACAGACACAAATTGATCACGCCTGCAATTCCCCGGCAACTGCGCCAAAAACTTGATGCGCGTTCGGCAAGTGCGCCGGTCGCTGTCAAGTAATAAATTTGGGAATAGCTTCCCCGAATGTCGATCTCTTGAGGAATGCAGGTTCTGGTGAACGAAATGTGTGGTGAGTCGATTGTTACACGAGCGAATAATATAAAACAGGGCATTGTGATTGGTATCCTAAGCTATTGCGGAAATGTTAAAAATGCGGGTCGAAAAGCACCGCTTCGCAAGGTGTGGGTGAGTGCAGGGGCCGCGATGTCACGCTTCGGTAAGTGGGAGGAATGGCCACAGAGCGAGGTTTTGTGAGGGTCGTATTCACCTCGTCGGCAACATCACCACTAGCTATTACTAGATGGTTTCACACAAAAACAACTTAAAACATCATAACAACAAGGAAATCTATTCTCAGCACCCAAGCATCATTGCACATGAACAACAAGCAAGGATCTATAACATTACTCTAACGAGCATTCATTACAATAACACAAGAGAAAGAACAAGCATCAAAGTTTAGAAAGGACCAAATAGAGGATGTCACCGCGTCAAATCCACCTCGGATTTGGGTCTCTTCTACGGGAGAGATTCGGGTTTTTGCTTGCACGGGTACATGGATGCTTATTATGGAAGAAATTCGGATGATCAGAGATCGATGTCTGCATATGTCTTTATGACAGGCTCTACAGTATATCATGGTGCAGCAAGATGCAGGATTCTATGTTTATCTCTACCATAGAAGCGGGAGTACAAAGCTTCGGCTTTGGCGGCTCAGGAAGCCATCTAGCTTAGGAGGCTTGTGGAGGACATTTATAGGGAGGTGCGAGGTCCTACTCTGCTACGTGGTGACAATGAAAGTGCTCTCAAATTGGTGAACAATCCAGTTTGTCACGCTGATGCGCGTTCGGCAAGTGCACCGGTCGATGTCAAGTAATAAATTTGGGAATAGCTTCCCCGAATGTCGATCTCTTGAGGAATGCCGGTTCTGGTGAACGAAATGTGTGGTGAGTCGATTGTTAAATGAGCGAATAAAATAAAATAGGGGTGTTTTGATTGGTGTCCTAAGCTATTGCGGAAATGAGAGAAATGCGGGTCGAAAAGCACCGCTTCCCAAGGTGTGGGTGAGTGCAGCGGCCGCGATGCCGCGCTTCGGTAAGTGGGTGGAATGGCCACAGAGCGAGGTTTTGTGAGGGTCATATTCACCTCGTCGCCAACATCACCACTAGCTATTGCTAGATGGCTTCACACAAAAACAACTTAAAACATCATAATAACAAGGAAAGCTATTCTCACCACCAAAGCATCATTGCACATGAACAACAAGCAAGGATCTATAACATTACTCTAACGAGCGTTCATTACAACAACACAAGAGAAAGAACAAGCATCAAAGTTTAGAAAGGACCAAATAGTAGATGTCACCGCGTCTTGGGTTCTAGTCCGGAATGAGAGGTTGTTGGGCTCTCTCCGGGCTCGTCCCTCAGATGGTGTGCTGACTCGAAGGAGGCTGTCACCGCTCCAATGATCTACAACGTTTCTATGGCGTCCAATGGCGAAGAATGCTTGAACTAGTTGCGGAGAATACTTGCAAATGCTCCCGGATGGAAGAATGGTGAAGGAGATCGCGGGAAATGGTCTCCTCTCGCCTCCTCCGGTGGAAGGGGTGAAAATGGCGGGATTCCTGGCTTTTCTCGCGAGGGGAATCGGGCTCTCTCGGGGCTCCCTGTTGACTGCAGCTTTTCCTGCTTTAAATACTAAACAGGCAGAGTTTTGGTCACGCACGGGCGAACGCACGATCGTGCGCTGCCCGTGTGTTATTTAATGATAAAAACAAGCTTGAAGATGAAGTTGCGCGGCCCGTGTGATTTACTCACGCACGGGCAAACCCACTCGTGCGTCAAACGCACGAGTAAATTCAAAAACGCTAAAAAAACCAGAAGAAACAGGCAACCATATGTTTTACTCACGCGCGAGTAAATCCGACCGTGCGTAGAAACGCACGACTAAACTCAGATGGCCAGTTTTCTGCCCAGATGAGAACGCACGTACACAACCATCCATGCGTCAAGGAAACGCACGACCGTGCGTTGTACACGGTCATGAATTTTGTGAGAAAACTGGAAGATCCGACCGCCTGCACACAAGACAAAACAGCTGGGAAAACACCTCCAGCACCAGATAAACACAGAAAAAGGAATTGGGAGCACCATGTGCTTACCCCCAATAACAAGGAGCGCAAATGCACACCAAAACGGGCCTAAGAGTACACCTAGCAAGGAATAACAAATATAATCGAAAACTTGCCTAAAGTGTAGTGCATCGACTAGAAATACGGCCCAGATGAGTACATAAATGTGTATATAAATGGGACTCATCACACTCGCATATGAAGCACATAGAGATTCATCACCATTTCATTCGTGAGAAGGTGTTTGAGGGATCTCTGACTGTGGAGCATGTGCAGAGCAAGGAGAATGTTGCTGACATATTTACTAAGCCACTGTCGAAGGGACCATTTGGTCGATTGTGGAGTTTGCTTGAGCTGACTTCCACTTCCCACTTCAAGGGGGGTGTTAAATTTTTGAAGTGGAAGTGGAATGGTGCTGGGCGGTCTGCAGGTTGGAGACCGCAGAGACCGCGAGGTTTGCGCATGTGCTCTGGCCGGTTCTGTCTGGGCAGTTTTATCTGAGAGATCGCTTGTTTATCCAAGCAGCTCGCGCAGGTTGTTCTGGCGACTTGTTCAAGTCGGCCAGGTGTTCAAGTAGGTCTGCCTTCTTGCAGTGACCGGGTGGTCTGACGACTGTTCTAGTTGGTCTGGGTTACTGAAGAAGTTCTTTGCTTTTGCAATAAGACCAGGCGGTCTATTTTTTGTGACCGCGGTAACCGGGCGGTTTGTCATAACCGTATCTTTCAATAAGGGAGCTGTTAGCTTTGCTGAGCTCGGGCGGTCTGTTTTGTGAGACCGCTCGCAATCTGATGGGCAGTTATTGTATTCCAATTTGTGCGGTGACGAAATCCATCTACTCGCCTATAAATAGGGGTACAGGGCCCATCATTAATAACGAGAACTGTAAGAAACGAAGTTGGCTTGATTGTGCCGGTCTCAATTTGAGGTCGCGCGGTCTGAGATTTTGTCTGACCGGTTTGTTTGTTCGCAGGTTAGTGGCTAGCAGCTCGCGATCAGCTTGTCTCCTTTCTTCCAGCTTTGAATAAACCAGTCCTGGCAGACCGTGTTTAGGTGTTCTTGGACTGTGCAGCGAACTCAGTTGATCAGGCGGTCTTATGTGGCCAGGCGATCTTGAGTTGCGGACTATAGCAGGAAGCAGTTTCTTTGTTCATTGTTCGCGGGTTCTTCTATGATCTTAAGACCGTGCAGTCTGGGCGATCAAGAAGTGCGAACTGGTTGTTTTCAGCAGTGGAATAAAGCAGCAGGCCGGGCGGTCTGTGGTTGCGGTCTGACAGGTGCGGCTTGTGCTATTTTCACGCGGTCTCAGGTGTTACTCGTCTGGCTTGTCTGTTCGCGCGGTCTGGCGGTCTCAAGTCGTCAGGTCGTCAGCAACTTGTATTTTGTGTTTTGTGCTTCTCTCCTCTGTGATTCTTATGAATCATGTCTTGCCATGTATACCTCGAATTGTACAGAGATAGTTAATGCCATATCACTATTCGGTCTTTCCATTGTCATTATTGTGCTACACTTGTGGAAAGTTTTGTGAAGTGTTCCGCATTTTACTTCACCTCTGGACCTCAACTTTTTTAACATAAATAAGGCCCGGTTTCTCCTCCTCTCCCCTGGTGCTAGAATTCTAGATCCATTAGGAGAGAAATCGGACTCAATTGAGCCCGATCCAAGGTTAGCAAAATCTTAATTTTCATGGAAAAATAGAGTTGCGGGTTCACCGGAAATGGCCTCTCTGGCGGTCGTACCGCCACCCAGCGTTAGCCACCACCTCAATGGAGGTGGTGGTGGCAGTGGAAGGCTAGGGAGGTGGCCAGATGGCCGGGATAATGGGCTTGAAGGAGCTCCAGGATGGGCTGATCTCATCCATTGGCTGGAGGAATAAGAAACTGGGATGCCGTCCATTTCCGCTTCAAGATGTGTGCTGCCAGATTTTATCATATGGATTTAATTCGCGTTTCTGTCTTTATTTATACTGAACCTTAATTTATTTATAGAAAATGCTTAGAGCTCTCTTCTGGAAAAATGTTCAACATCAAACTTGTATCCCCTGAAGTCTATTTTAATTCAAAATTGATTTCACGCAATTTGGTTCAGTGGTCTGACTACAACACTCAAAATTGTGTAGTCATCAATCCAGCAATCCAAATGCTCCAAAATTTGGACCATAAGCTAGTAATAGCAGCACCTCATTACATCCAAAAATAGGAATTTTTGGAGATGATATTCCTATAGGTTTTGTACAAATTTAATAATTCATGTATGAATTAATTAAGGGGTCTATGAACCTCAAAACCCTCCAAAACTTTGGTGGGTGATTCTAGGGGTCATCATATGACCCTGATAAAAATTTCAGCCCATTTGGAGTTGATTTGATTAGGTGACCTAGTGATTCAAATTTGGTCACATTAATGGAAAATTGGGTCAATATACCAAAAATGCTCTTGATGGATTTGAGTGGCCAACCCTCATCCAGATATGGTGAAACTTGGGTCACTGCCTTGTTATCACATATAATACCCTCAAAAGTGTTTTTGGGTGGCTTGGGGTTGTTAAGCCCTAAAATCCTAGTTCAAATACTAGGGTTGCTCTTTTGAGCATTGTGAAGGACATAGAGTCAAATGTCCTTGGAAAGACTTGAAACTTGGTAGAGAGGTTCATAGGGTGGTATCAAGCCCTAGGTAATTTATCTGGAATTTTTAGAGACATTTAGTCTCTCTGAATTAATTAAAAGTCATTTAGGCCACTTCCTTACTAGAAGGAATTACATGCTCATATAACCTAGGATGATTATGAAACTTTGTTAGTGAGTTTATATTGATGATATTATTCTCTGATATCGGTGCTATGAATTTCGGATTAATATGTATTGTACTTCATTCACAACCCCCAATATTTGCCTTAGTTGTAAGAAAATTCATTATGAGTTTAATACTCACTGAAAAATTATGAAACTTGGTCAGAGGACTTTTTAGGACAAACATATGATCTGCTAATTTTAGTATAAATTTTGGATGAACTTATACATGATTCTCTTCACGAAGTGTCATAGGATCTGTTTAATCAAATAAAGGATTTATATGATTAAATGACACTGAAAAATTATGAAACTCAATCACTGAACTTGTCTGATTACTCTAGACATCTGGTAATTTTCTTATAATTTTTTAGTGAGGATTTTTGGCACTTCTTTTGTAAATCTCTGATTTTGATAAATTAGTCAATATTTTATTTGGAGGTCAAAACCTTTCTGGAAATTTATGAATTTCATACAAGGCTGTTATTTTATTATCATATAACTGTACAAATTTTATTAAGGCCATAGTTTATCAGAAAACTATACTTGTTGTTCAAAGTCATAGGTTCCCGGATTTTGGGAAAATTATAATAAATGCCAATTAAATTATGAAAATTATGAATTTCTGGATTTAATTTAAAAATGGCATAACACACCCCCAATAATAATCTTGGGTCATTTGGATGAGCATTTGAAGTCTTTCTCTTTTTACACATCATATAGTTCAAGTGGTCTGCGTATAGTGAAAAGGCCGAATAAGGATAAGTATGTAAATTTTACAAGGGGAGTAAGATGTCTGGTTGACTAGGAGGCAAGAGTGTGCTTGGGATTGTCAAAAGATCGTCATTCCTTTGGAGTGAGGTAAAACACACTTAGCGTTAGTAAGTGTAACATTAATAGTGGTCGGGTCATAGGTAGACACCAATAAGAATAAGTGTCTACGAAAGGGTGGTTTGGGCTTTCATCCCATCGTACCTCCTAGTACCGCTGCGAGCCCCTCACAGGGTAGACCTCGGGAAGTCCAAGATTAACCCTAAAACATCTAATTTCAACTAAACAATACACAAGGATAGTTTAGTAGGAGAACTTGATAAGATAATCCTCATCCCAAACATGGGACGGATTGGTACAAGGCTGAATTACTCTAGCGAGTGGTAGACTCGGTGTTATCTAAGGAGGACTGGAGTGTACGGCAAGCTGGAGGCTCGAGAAATATAATTATGAGGTGATACACACCCAATATTATGAGGATTACCTGGTGTATTCTTCAGGGGCGTACGTAAGGTCTAGGTTGGGAGGTGTCATACTGGCCTAGGAGTGGAAGACCCGATCCACTGTCCCTGTTTGCCTCAATGGGTGTACCTGAGCTGAGACTCGAAAAGTGTAATAGAGGTGGTGCTTACCAGATAGCACATGGATACCTTGTGTGTTCTTAGGGTCGTACGTAAGGTCTAGGCTGGGACATAAGCCTAGAAGTGGACAAGCCCAATCCACTGCCCAGTTAGCCTCAACTGGGTACCTGAGGTGATACACTCGAACAGAGGGAACTAACAAAAGGTATGTACGTACATAGTCGAGTGTGTGAGTTGCATCATTGCATTGCATAGCATAGCATCATTTCATAAACAAGACCTCATCATATAAATTAGTGTGGGCTCTTTTATACGATTAGTTTACCTTAGTGCCAGATCCCTTAACTTATAAGTTTGTATGGGCATTCATATAAGTTAAAATTACTCATGTAACTGTTTTACTTTTGTAATTGATTTTTCTTTTGTAGCTGCTTTTACTTTTGTAGCTGTTTTTTACTTTGTAGTTGTAGCTGCTTCTACTGCTTGAGATATATATATATATAGAGAACTGCTAGTTAGTTCCATGTCACCTGCTCTTATTTTTACCCCTTGTTGTCCTCCACTTCATCCTCCCGCATGGTGCCTAGGAGTGGCGGGGGAAGGCAAAGACAAAACTGGCTTAGTCTTTATGATTAACGGTCGGTTGTGACCTAGGATTTTGAGGAGCTGGAGTAGTAGTACAAGTAGCAGGACATGATGACAAGACCTGAGAAACAGCTGCCACGCAGCATCACCGACCGACGACAGGTTGATGGAGTTCATTAGCTTCTACATAGATGTAAAGTGAGAGGGTATGTTTAGTTTTATTTTGGACATGTACTGGGCATAAGCCCGTTTACTCTCTTTCTTACTTGGTACTCTTTGTGCATTATTGCTCATTTATATATACTGTAATCGAGCTGTGATTGTGGACTTGTGCTAATACATATGTTCTTTTGCTGGCTACTATGATATGATCGTTTAGCCGGCAGGATCGGCGCCGTGCGGTGGCGTCTAACCTGGTAGTTAGAGTCACGGTAAGGCGACGGTTCTGGGCATAAGACTCAGTTGTGAAGCAAAAAAATGGGGTCTTACAAACTGGTATCAGAGCAACCCACGATCATAAAGTAAGTAAGTCCACAACACTAGGTCACCCCGCGCGAACATTAGTTTGGGGACAAACTAAGCAGCGGAAGCGATGGTGTGTCCATGTGTAAAGATCACATTATATTGTCCTTTAATCAATGAGTTAAGCCAACTCAACTAGGACACTTGACTTTGTTGGGAACAGTGCCCAACAGTGTTCCTGATTTGAATCAATGATAAATACAAGTTGTATTGAATGTCATATCTAGTTCATGCTTACAATGATCAGACAATATGTCCAGTACATTAATAACTTGCCCAAGTACAATATCATCGAAAAGAACTGGACATATCGTCGATAAGTATATGCATGTCGTTGAAATGATATGCAGAGCAAAGCAGAGTGATCATATCGGTTATCGTCGAGACAACATGCGTATGATAATATCGTTGTGACGTCAATGCTATATCACCTAACAACGATATAAGAAAGCCGAGATGAAGAAGAAGACACAAGTACAACACAGGACAAGATGTCGACGATATCGTCGAAAAGAAGCCTTGACGTCGATAAGGCTAAGTCAGAATGAATATCGTCGAAAAGAAGCCTTGACGTCGATAAGGCTAAGTCAGAATGAATATCGTCAAATAGAAGCCTCGACGTCGATAAGGCTAAGTCAGAATTAATGTCGTTGAAAAGGCAAAGGAAAGGTCAGTGTCGAAGATATCGTTGAAAAGAAGCTGTGTCGTCGATAAGACTGAACAAGACAGGTATCATCGTAAAGAAGCCTTATCGTTGGAAAGGCTAAGTAAGACTGATGCCGATGATATCATCGTAAAGAAGGCATGACGTTGAGAAGACTAAATAAGGCCATATGAAGACAGGCAGTTGTTGAAGAATAGTCTATCGACATGATATCAATTATGTCATCGACAAGATAAGGTGGTTACAGCGATATCGAGCAGACAAGAATATCACGCCGACATCAGTTAGATAACTTCATGATTGTCTTAAGTGCAAGTGAAGAAGGGATATCCTGTGTCGTCGAGATATCTCTATCTGAAGAAGAGGGAAGAATATTTGAAGATCAGTCCTAGTTCAAGACAACGACAAGTCCTATCGTCGAGATATTGTCTATGTCACCGTAATAATGGAAATATAATCGAGACAGATTCAAATGTTGCCGGATGCGCTGTCAGCATTTAATGCCGCCGCCTGATTGTCCAATCAGCGCGTGCGCTTGAGGGATGGGTGTCTGTCAGTAAAGGACATCATAGGTGACTGTTAAATGGCTCATCCATCCTATAAAAGGGAACAGTGATGCCCTAAAAAAAAGGAAGAACGGAGGAACGAAAAAGAATCTCGATGAGCATTTTGAATACAACAGTACAAGCTGCGGTGAAGAAGAAAGAAAGAAGGGAAGAACAAAACGATCATCCTGTGTTCTTCAAGTAGCAGTCAAGTCTTATCGACTGCTAAGAATCGTTCAAAAAAAGAAGCCGATCTCCACCAGGCAGAAAAACCTTTTGTAAATCTTTCTTTGTAAGGCTTGCGGGCCAAATCTGTGAGATCTGTTTTCAGATCTGTATGTCGAGCTTGAGGGCTTAAGATCTATGAGGCTTGAGGGCTAGGGGCGAGGGAGTTGCGGGTCCAAACGTGTCGAGCTTGCGGGCTCGGGTGCAGCGAAGGGGCTTGCGGGCTAGGCTGTAGGCAAGACTTGCGGGTCTGTGTTGTGTAGGGCTTGGGGGCCTGAGTGTCGAGCTTGTAGGCTCGGGTGCAGTGAAGGGTCTTGCGGGCCTAGACTGTAGGCAAGACTTGCTGGTCTATGCAGTGTAGGGCTTGAGGGCCTGAGTGTTGAGCGTGCGGAATTGGGTGCAGTGAAGGGGCTTGCGGGCCTAGGCTGTAGGGACTTGCGGGTCCGAGTTGTAAGGCTTGCGGGCCGGAGACATTGACGGAGTTTGCCGAGCCGAGCACACTGCTACGTAGGCGCGAAGGGAAAGAGGACTACTCAAGACACCCTATCTTGAGGAACCTCTATAAGTCTTTGTGTGTTTTATGTGATGTGCTAAATCTATTAACCAGAAAACAAGAACACCAAAAGGGGAATAAAATAATTTGAAAAACCTATTCACCCCCCCCCCCCCCCCTCTAAGTGATAAGTGTACACCCAATAACTAACAAGTGGTATCAGAGCGAGTTTGTTCAAAGAAAATCTTAACAGCTTGAACAGATCTGCCCATGGGTGTCCATTCATCATAGCTAAGGAATAAAAAAATAGCTACTTGTTCTAGGGAGAATTTTGCCCTTTGGAAAGTAAGAGCTAAAATATTCATGGAGGTTATGGACCCTAGAATGTTTCAAATTGTTCAAGAGGGGCCATATGTTGCCAAGACAGTACCCAAGAAAATGACTGAAGATGAGATCATCCTAGTCAACTTGGACAAGGAAACTAAAGATATTGTAGTTGGTGCAGTTGACATCTCAACATGTCAGAAACTGGCTCACTTTATAACAGCAAAATAGATGTGGGACTCTCTAACAGTCCTTATGAAAGGATCAAAAGAAGGAAGTGCAGAATCAGTACTGCCTTCCAAGAATCAGAAAGAAGAAAGAAGCAAGGTAGCTGAGAAGAAAGTCAGAACATTGAGTGACAGTGACTCAAGCTGTTCCGACTTAGAAGAGATTGCTGATTTTGGTCTGACTGGCTTATCTGAGTCAGAGGAGGAAACTCAGGATGATGTCTCTCCTGAACAGGTATGCATAAGATCTCCTCTATCTACCTCAGACTCAGAATCTGAGACAAGCTTATCAGGAAATGATGACTTATCCAAGCCATATGATGTCCTTCTAAAAGATCTCATAAAGTTCAAGATGCTCTGCAAGGAGCAAGCTGAAAAGATCTCAATCCTTCAAGCCAGAAATTCTGATCTCTATGAAAAGGCTGAAAAGCTACCTATACAGAATGCAGAGTTTTGCCAACTCAAAAAGTACTTCAAGACAAGCTCCAACCTTGATCTGATAAGCAAATTTGGGAAAACTCTAAAGGCATTGATTGACAGTAAGGAGTTGTGATGTTCTCTAACCAAAGAGATTGTGCTTCTAAAGAAGGATAAGGAGTAGCCTAGTACCCTGAAATCTAAGAATAATAATGTCAGAAGGGTGGAGGATAAATTCTTCATTGCAAGGAAGCCTGTAGCAAGCTCCTTCAAACCCCAGAACATGCCTAAAACCCTAAGGGTACCTCATGAGGAGATGATCACAAGAAGGCATGAAGTTACTGGGTCTAGAAAAGAGAAGAAATCACTAAACAAGACAGACCCCAAATGGAAAGTTGTGGATGGTGATGGTCAACATCACACTCACAATCAGTACAGATCTGTCTCCTTCAAATATCCTTCAGTTCATAGACAAAGGATTCATGCTCACACAGTCAGCCTGAAAGGAAGATACAACAGGTTTGAATGTTGGTGTTGTGGAAAGACTGGGCACTTTGCAATAGATTGTTGGTACAATCCAACTACTCCAAGGGTAACAAATGCTAAAGTTGCAAGTAATCTTCTTCATCATCACTATGCATATTCTGGAGCAGTTAGATCCAGTATGCATTTTAAAGCTAACAATATCCTAGGACCAAAGTCTACTTGGGTACCTAAGGGCTTATAATATCATTTTGCAGGTTGTCCAAGATCCCATCAGAAGCAAATCTGGGCCTTGGACAAGATGGCTCCTCTGGTCTATAGACGGAACAGCAAAATCAGTTTCCTAACAATCTTAGTGCAGGTCATCCTACTAAAAAGACCAAAAGAAGTCAATAGGATTACAAGTTGGAATTGACCAAAACACCCCTGGAGAACTCTCAGGGCTAGTGCCAAAAGATGTCTCCTAAGAAGGGCCTAAAGTTGTCCTAGGCTGACATGTTTAAGGAATCTGTATCGTCGATACAATAAGTTGTTACGACGACACGACAGATGTTATGAAGACTATGGATCGAGCTGGAAGGATGCGTATCCAAGGACCATTTTGACGACAATAAGCAGTATCGTCAAAATAAAATTGAACTATTTATCACTGCACTAGATCGGTCTATCGGAGCCGTTTGATCGTTTTTCACCAACACAGTCAAAGGTACGCGCCTCCTCACCTACCTACACTATAAATAAAGTGAATGCTCGAGAATAAAAATTACACTATCATTTGCCCTAAGCTATTCCGTCGACAAACCACAGCTTCGTCTCCGACGTACTGCATCCTCTCTCGCTCTAAATCAATGGATCCCAAGAGAGAAGAAGTAATCTCCGGTTGTGAACTCCAGCGTGGGGGTTTCAACTCATGCTCGGAAGAAGTTAGGTCAGTGCCAGGTGTTGTTTATTGGGGTGTCTACTTAATCACCTAGAGGGGGATGAATAGGTTTTTCTTTTTATAATATCCCCCTTTAGGTTTTTCTTACTTTCTAGTTAACAGATCTAAGAAATAAAGAACAAACCACAGAAAGCACACAATGATCTATAGAGGTTCCTCAAGACCGGTGTCTTGAGTAGTCCTCTCTCCCTCTACGCCTACCCAGCAGTGTGCAAGGATTGGCAAACGCCGCCAAAAACTTTAGGCCCTCAAGCCTTACACCTCAGACCCGCAAGTCCCAACAACCTAGGCCCGCAAGCCCCTGCTGCCCCCGAGCCCGCAAGCTCGACACTCAGGCCCTCAAGCCCTATAACACAGACCCACAAGTCCCAACAGCCTAAGCCCTCAAGCGCCTACTGCCCCTGAGCCCGCAAGCTCGACAAGACGCACCCGCAAGTGCACTGCCCTGGCCCTCAAGCCTCACAGCTCTCCAGCCCTCAAGCTAGACGGTTCAGCCCGCAAGCCTTACAAGAGAATACAGTAAAGAAAACTGTTTCTTCTGCCAGATGTTGATCGGCAACTTATCCTGATGGAGAATGACTTCTTAGCCTGATGGAGATCGGCTTATTACGGTTGAAGAGGACGCTTTAGATTTGATCTTTATGGCTCAGCACCTTCTTCACTCTTCTACTTTAGCCTGATGTTGAACGGCGACTTCTCAGTCAATGGAGATGACCGATTCTTATGAGAACTCTTGAATCTTGTTCTCTTTCTTTTCTGCTGAAAAAATACTATTATATTGAAGAGCGGCGGGATTCTTTTTCACGTTCTTTTTCTTGCACCGCAAGCCTCCTTTCCTAGGGCAACATGTTCCCTTTTAAAGGACAGATTAGCCGCATAACGGTAACATCTGTTGTCCTTTAATGTTAGACGCCCATTCCATAATAGCACGCGCTGATTGGACAATCATGCGGCGACATTAATTGCTAACATCACGTCTGCAAGATTTGAATTCTGTCTTGAAGATATTTGCATCATTATGACGGCAAGTTGTTTCTGACTTTGTCATCGCGATCTTCCTTCTTGCATCATGTCATCGTAATCATATGTTCTCTCGACGACATAAGTTCCACATGACGATGTCCTGTGGCTTCTCTGCGTTTGACGAACAGCATTTTGCGATCGACGAACTTGTCATCCTTCGTTCGGTGTCTGCCATTCTTCGTTTGACGATCTCGCCATGTCTCAGCGGTCGACGAATACTTTGCTTCTCAGCGGCTGCTGCTCGGCCAGTCATTACGACGACAAGCACGCTTTTTTGACGATGTTGCCTGTTCTTCTCGACGATATAGTACTTGGTAAAATGACTAAAGTACATGACATATTGTCGTTTCCTGCAAGCATGAACTAGATGGTATGTCAAATACAACTTGCATTTATCATTGAGCTGAGCACTTCTTCAAATCAGGAACATTGCAGGGCACTATTCCCAACAATCTCCCCCTATTTGAAGAAGTCATAACCACCACAATGATAAGTGCCATTCTCATAACAGATATTAACATTTAAGCAGATAAGCACGTTATGATGACATTTCAGCAAAATTAAGTAAACACGGAATTTTGACAAATATTTCTTCATTTATAATTAGCCCTGAATGTTCAAAAGAGTTTTGACATTTCTATATTTAACCATCTATATATCTGGTGCATTCGTATCAGTAGCTCTCTTTGCTTTCTTGGTAACGACTTCCTGCTCCTTTTTCTCCATCTCTTCCCTGTACTTTCTCTTTTTAATTTCTTCAGTCTCAATTGTTTCTTTCTCCATATTTGTACAGGGACCTACGGTAGGCTCGTCATAACACAGGTAAGGAAGATTCATTGCTTCCCTGATAGTGTTCGAGGTCCAGATGGCATGATCATAGCTGGCCTTTATCATTGATCTCTCCCCCTTTATGATTTCTTCAGATATCCCTTTTTGGAGGTTCTCTTCGGAGGCCAATATCTTGTTTTTGAGCATGTGAATTCCAGCTTCCAAGTGATTCTTGGTTTCCAGCAGATGAATATCTAAATCTTTATTTTGTTGATCTAGACTTTCTTTGATGTCAGCTTTGTGTTCAGCCATTCTCTTGGTTGATGCAACATAGGCCTTTTCTATGCTGCCGATAATCAATGACTGATTGATCCCTAGGTTAATTAGAGCTTTGTGAGAGCGGGTATTGTAATCTTGTAGGCTTTTTACATCATTTCTTAGGTTTGTTGTTTCAGCAGACAGTTCCTTTCTTAGATCATTGATGGCAGAGGTGACATGTCTTTCTAGTTTTATCCTTTGCTCTTCCAGGAGCATCTTTATTTGAGATAGAAGGGAGGGCTCTTGTTGTCTATTCTCTGTAGATGATCCCTCTTGATCCTCTTCTTCATCCCCTTCCAGTATTGGAGATAGAGATTTTCCTATTGGTGAGTGGCTTGGCTTACTCACCTTTTCAGGACCTTGATGATCACTGCTAGTTCCATCAGCAGGGATTTCTTGATTATCCTCTTGCATTGCAGACTCAGAATGTTCAGCATCCTCAGCCCCTATGATCTTTTGGATCAATGTTTCTACTTGAGCAGGGATCTCATTGGTTTTCTCCCCCTCAGTTTCAGCACTTCTTGGATCTGTGCCTGCAGATATCCTGAATCCTTGACTTAGACCAGAGGTCTGGAGGACGACATTCCTTGTTTTTGCAGCTGCCTCTGAGCCAGATGGAGGAGAGTTGTTCCCTGACTTACTCTCTTCAGATGAGTTTTCTCCCTTCCTCTTTGCATCTTCCATAGTTTATGTCTTCGTGGGAGGCTTAGCCAGAGTTTTCTCCCATCTTGCAAGGATTTTGATGTCCATTCTTTTCATGTGATGTATTTTGACTCCATACTTTTTGTTGAAGCTTTCAGGGTAGGAAAGCAGAAGATAAAGTGATAGAAATCTTCCAAGATTCAGGGCCTGAAAGCTCTCTTGGATCCTCTTAAAAATTTGCTGACCCCAATTGGTCTTCTTACTCAGAATTATCCTTGCCATTATTTCGAACATGGGCTTGGATATTCTATCATGCGACCCTACCTTACAGAGGAGGGCCTTTCCCACTATGTCCGCCATCAGCTTTCCTTGCTGATTGAAGCTCTTCCTTTCCAGAGACCCATAGGTCTTGCAGGAGTGTCCGCACCATGCCAGAGCCTTGTCAAGGTCTTCCTGGGTGATCTTTTCATCTTCCTCCCCCTTGGCAAAGATCGGCATCCGAAGAGCCGTGTTCAATCTTTTAGGGTTTACCTTGACACTTATCCCGTTGATTACGCTCTTCACAGATGTTCCCTTTGAGCCACCCTTGGCATTCGAGTAGAACTCCAGCACTTCTCTTCTTAATATTACTGTGGGCTCAGAGAGGGCGTATTCCAGGCCGATGGTCTCGAGCAGCTTAATGGTGCCCTGGATTTCTTCTGAGCCTTCTAAGAATCCATTCCTCACCACTTCACATCCTTCGAATAAAAGATCTTCCTTCTTTAGCGGCATATTTTTGATTCCAGAGGATTTCAGCTCAGTCGACTCGTTCACTCTTAGATGGCGTGGGGAACACGGCGACATTTTAGGGCTAATGTAGAGAGCGTTTTAACCTTAAGACATTTGACCTTATTTATAGTGTCCGAGTTGGAAGTTGAAGTGTCATTTGTTAAATGTCTGACTAACGCTTGTTTAGCTGTAATGATTAATCTTAGACCTAATTAAGAGTCCGTTGACGATTGGGTATCGTCGTAATGCAGGTCTTTTGACGATACTAATGACCATTCCGACGATATGTTTTTGAAAGATTACCTTTACAATATTAGATGAAGATGTGTTTATGTGATAAACATTAACATGGTTACCTTCACCTTGGCCTCTAAGTCTCCTTGAGCCAGTTGCTCCCCTTCGATGGAATGTCCACTTATCTTTACTTCCATCTCCCCCTAGATTAGTGCACCTTAGTATGTGGTGAGTTTTTCTTAGTCCAGAGTTGAGCATGGAGCACTTATTGTCCATTAGTCTTGTTTACTTTTGATTGGCTAATAGGACTATCCTGCAAAATAGATTTAATATCCCTTAGGAACCCAAGGTTACTTGGGCCCTAGGTTCTTGTTAGCATAATAGGGAATCCCACTACTCACTGCATCCAGTCCAGGAGGTCTCTCCTTTGCATTAAGCACACTAGGGTTGTGCCAACAGTCGATGGCAAAGTGTCCCACTTTGCCACAGCACCAACATTCATGGATGTTGTACCTTCTTTTCTGAACAATTTTTGAAGTCTGTTCAGTAGAGAAGGCAGCAGCATTCTTCCTATCTCTCTCAGCCAAGAGCTGACTGGCTGCTCTAGTATCATTGTTTCTTCTTGATTTTATCTGTTTGTCAGCAACATATGTCAGCTTGGTAGCTGACAGGGTGTTTATGTCGTTAGATATGTTCAAGTGAGAATTGATCATACTGGGGCTACTAGTCTGCTTCTTATTTGGAAGGGATTGAGAGAATGTTGCACCTTTATCCTTGAGAGTGGGGGCTGGGACACCAAATACAAATGGTCCATGATGGGCCATTTGAATTTCCTCATGGGAAGCCTTTAATGCACTCATCCCCATGCCCTTTCTCTTTCCATAGTCAGGAGCATTTTCATGACTAGTGGAGCTTCCATTCATCCAGTGACCATGGACACTGTCCTGATCATACCTGTTTGAGGGAAGCATTACCTTCTGAAAGGTGGTGTGAGGCTTTGCTTTAGTTTTGCCCCTTTCTCCATTCCCAGCATCTGTTGCCCCTTCCTTGTAACCTAACCCCCTCCTATTTTTATAGGATGAGAAGGTGTCAATGATGGGCAGAACAGTTTTGGGCTTAGAGAATTGAGCTACCAAGCTTCTTTCCTTAAGAAGATCACTCTCAAGTTTCTTGATAAGTTCTTCCCTTTGGCTTCTCTCAGCATAAAGTTTGTCTATGATTTTCTTGAGCTCATGTGGATTGGTGTCCTTATAGTAGGACATACCCAGTTCCCCATCTGACTCAACCCGATAAGGCTTGAGTGATTCTAGCTCCCTAGCTTGTTTCTTAACAAGCCTCTTGCTCTTCCTCAGAGCTTCCAAGAGATCACCAAACTGTTCTAATAGATTAGCATGGTTCTTATTGTTGCATGATGAGCATTCTTCTGCATCATCTTCAGAAGATAAATAATTTTCTGATGCACTCTTGGTTTTCTTAAATGAAGCAGGTAGTAAAGATGTGTGAGTGGTGCATACCTGATCATGATGCAATTCATCATGATCTTCTTCATCTGATAGAGCCATCAGTCCATGAACCTCTTCATCCTCAGAGTCACAGTCTGTAAGAGACAGGGGTGCTCTTATCCTCTCTTTTGCTCCAGAGCATTCATCATCTTCTGATTCACTGTCTGAAGTAGTCAGTGGTGCTCTGATGCATACCTCTTCATGAGAGGTCTCTTCTTCAAAATCCTCCTCTGACCCTTCCATGAGAACTTCTAAGAAGTCCCACATGTCCTTTGCTGATGAGCAACGACTCAGCTTCTGATGTGTTGCCAGATCTACTGCACCAGCTAGAATGCTTCTAGCTTCTTTGTCCAAGCTGGCAAGAAGAGTGTCATCTTTTAACATTGTCATGGAGGGACCATTTTGAACAATCAAAAACATTCTTGGATCCATCGCCTCCATGAATATTCTTGCTCTGACTTTCCAAATGGCAAAGTTTTCTCGGGAGCAGATAGCTATTCTTGACTCCATACTAATGATGCTTAGACACCCACTAGCAGATTTATTCAAGCCGTTAAGCTTTTCTTTGAACAACCTCCCTCTGATACCACTTGTCTTTTATTGGGGTGTCTACTTAATCACCTAGAGGGGGGGTGAATAGATTTTCTTTTTATAATATCCCCCTTTAGGTTTTTCTTACTTTCTGGATAACAGATCTAAGAACTAAAGAACAAACCACAGAAAGCACAAAATGATCTATAGAGGTTCCTCAAGACCGGGTGTCTTGAGTAGTCCTCTCTCCCTCTGCGCCTACCCAGCAGTGTACAAGGATCGGCAAATGCCGCCAAAAACTTTAGGCCCTCAAGCCTTACACCTCAGACCCGCAAGTCCCAACAGCCTAGGCCCGCAAGCCCCTACTGCCCCCGAGCCCGCAAGCTCGACACTCAGGCCCTCAAGCCCTATAACATGGACCCGCAAGTCCCAACAGCCTAATCCCTCAAGCCCCTACTTCCCCCGAGCCCGCAAGCTTGACAAGACGCACCCGCAAGTGCACTGCCCTGGCCCTCAAGCCTCACAACTCTCCAACCCTCAAGCTAGATGGTTCGGCCTGTAAGTCTTACAAGAGAATACAATAAAGAAAACTGTTTCTTCTGCCAGATGTTGATCGACAACTTAGCCTGATGGAGAACGACTTCTTAGCCTGATGGAGATCGGCTTCTTACGGTTGAAGAGGACGCTTTAGATTTGATCTTTACGGCTCAGCACCTTCTTCAATATTCTACTTTAGCCTGATGTTGAATGGCGACTTATCATTCAATGGAGATGACCGATTCTTATGAGAACTCATGAATCTTGTTCTCTTTCTTTTCCGCTGAAAAAATACTGTTATATTGAAGAGCGGCGGGATTCTTTTTCATGTTCTTTTTCTTGCACCGCAAGCCTCCTTTCCTAGGGCAACATTGTTCCCTTTTAAAGGACAGATTAGCCGCATAACGGTAACATCTGTTGTCCTTTAATGTCAGACGCCCATTTTATAAGAGCACGCGCTGATTGGACAATCAGGCGGCGACATTAATTGCTGACATCACGTCTGCAAGATTTGAATTCTGTCTTGAAGATATTTGCATCATTACGACGACAAGCTGTTTCTGACTTTATCGTCGCGATCTTCCTTCTTGCATCATGTCGTCGTAATCATATGTTCTCTCGATGACATAAGTTCCACACGATGATGTCATGTGGCTTCTCTGCGTTCGACGAACAACATTCTGCGATCGACGAACTTGTCATCCTTCTTTCAATGTCATCCATTCTTCGTTCGACGATCTCGCCATGTCTCAGCGGTCGACGAATACTTTGCTTCTCAGCGGCTGCTGCTCGGCCAGTCATTACGACGACAAGCACGCTTTGTCGACGATGTCGCTTGTTCTTCTCGACGATATAGTACTTGGTAAAATGACTAAAGTACATGACATATTGTCGATTCCTGCAAGCATGAACTAGATGGTATGTCAAATACAACTTGCATTTATCATTGAGCTGAGCACTTCTTCAAATCAGGAACATTGCAGGGCACTGTTCCCAACACTAGGGCTCCTCAAATACATAGGCATGGAGTATCTGCTGAGCGAGCCCTCAGTTCTTCTTCATCGAGAACTAACGGAGTTCTTCGCTGAAGCCCGACTCAACAATTCAGAATCTCAGATAAAATATGTTGTAGCTGGTAAGAATGTCAAAGTATCCACCAAGAATCTCAGAAAGACACTCCATCTGCCAAGGATTGAAGGGGGAGAGGAAGAAGAGCTGACGACGGAGGATGTCTCAGCCAGTTATTCCTGGTGCGGCCATACCGGGAAGACCTACGGGTCAATCAAGAGGAATGAGTTCAATCAGAAAGGAAAATTGCTTGCATACATCGTGGGGATGGTGATGATATGAAAACCTGGGTCGCACGACCGAATCTCTAAGAAGATGTTTGTCGTCATGGCCAGGATAATTCTGATCAAGAAGATCGACTGGAGCAGATTTCCTTTCCAGAAAATAAAGAGTACCCTGAAGACCCCCTCCTATGGAAGAATTATGTCCCTCTTCCTTCTGAACAGCATGGATGAAGTGCTACATAGAAGAATGGGAGTTCCCCTGCACTACTCCAAATGGTTGGACACAAAGATGCTTGATCGCTGGGATAGGTCGATTCCCAAAGCATCCCCTAATGCAGCACACGCCTCAAAGAAGCAAAAGAAGAAAGCCGTCCCCTCTAATGAAGAAGCGTCATCCAGCAGTTCCGATGACATCTCTGTTGGATCTTACGGCGCCCTTAGAGGGGGGGTGAATAAGGGAATAAAATTCTTTCTATAATTTTCAAGATAATTACTAAATTGTTTTATAATGAAGGAGATTGAAATAAACAATTTAGATTTAGAATTGAAAACTTAGAACACAATATAATAGAGATTACGCCAAATGATACAAATCAAGTAAACACAAAAGAGACATGATTATATATATGAAAAAGTGTTTACATAAATTTGATTTCTATATCGCTAGAAATCGGAGGCGTACAAATGTAAATTTCTTTTTGTTTACCAATCCTTCTCCCAAGGATCGGAAGGCTATCACTTGTCTCTCCCTAGACCAAGCCCAAGCCTATCCTCTAGATCTTCCCAAGATCTAGACGTAGCACACAAGGCCACGATTTCCCACCAAGCCACGCAAGGACTTGGACGCTGCGCACAAGGAAGTGATTTTCCCCTAAGCCACGCAAGGACTTAGACGCTCCGCACAAGGAAGCGATTTTCCCTACCAATACAAAGTAAAATGTATATAAATGAAAATACAAGATAAAATAAGAACTCCCTAGAAATTCAGATCTCTGAAAGGAAGGTTGAAGCCTCGAGATGATCCTTGATGTAGAAGCGCGTCCGATCTCGTCTTCAATTTCAAACCTTCTCAGCATAAATGGGAGTTCATGAGGTTCTAGAGCTCTTTGGATGGAATGCACTCAGGAAGGGACTTAGAATCTTTAGTGGTTGAAATGCATGAACACAAGGTGTCAATTTATAGAAAATCGCTTTCGGAATTCCGACAGTGACTGTCGGAATTTTCCGACAGCGCAAAACTGCCGGTCGTGGTGCTGTCGTGGGCAGTTGTTGTAACCTCCGAGCTGTCGCCTGGGCGACATCGATGTCGGATTTCCGATATCTCAAAACTGCTTTTCGTCGTGCTGCCATGGGGGAAAGTAGTTGTAACTTCTCTGTTGTCGCCTGGGCGACATTGACTGTCGCCTGGGCGACATTGACTGTCGCCTGGGCGACAGTGACTGTCGCCTGGGCGACAGTGACTGTCGCCTGGGCGACAGTGACTGTCGCCTGGGCGACAGTGACTGTCGCCTGGGCGACATCTCCTCTTCATTTTTGCCATCCGAAACTTCTCCAGACTGTAGATTTAGTCGTTCTCATCTCCGAAATGGGGTGGCACATTCCGTAACTCTTCCTGGTTTGAAAGTTATGGTCATTTTAAGATCAGCACACAAAACTCATCCAACCTGAGACTTGTCGTTCTCGGATCATGCCCATGAACGAGGACTTGTCTCCTCATTGAACCTATACAACCTGGCCACTATAAACACACAAAAGACTAGATCAAATACAACACGGTATTTGTTATTCTCAAACCAAGAGATGCGGAAAGCAAGCTCCAACAATCTCCCCCTTTTGATAATAACAAATACCCATATGAGAAATTAGTGAGTTTATAGATAAGTGCGATAAAAGATATGCATGAATAAAAGGTTTACTGCGTGACAGATTTTACTCCCCCTAAATATATATGTCACTAGATTTCTCATTTTATTCTCCCCCTTTTGTTATTACCAAAAGTGGGTTGTCATGATCGAGCAATAGACGCTTTCTATGAAAACTTTTTAATATACTCCCCCTAAATTGTATTCTCCTCCTAAATGTATGCTCCCCCTAAATGTTATAATTAATTGCAATGGTGCATTATTTAATTATTTTCCCCTTAATCTTCTAGATTTCTTGAATTAATCTCCCCCTTTTGGTATTATCAAAAGAAGGTGGGGTGAGGGTAGTAAGGAGGCATTTAAATAACAAAGCATGATCGAGCTTTTAAATATATGAAATGATAAAGAGTTGAAGCATAGTATATAAAAGAGATATCAAATAAAAAGATAAGAGTTGTAAGCAAGCGGAAGATTATAAGAAACATCATTTTTGTAAGCATGAAAAGCATAAGTAAAAATATGAGTTTTAGTTCAAAATTGAAAGATGTTTTAACCTTTTTGAAATCTCAAAGTTTTTCATAAAGATACCAAGCATGAAATGAACATATTAAAGAGAGATTATACTACAATGTTACTTAATTTTAAGTTCAAGAGATACCAAAACATTGTAGAGATCATGATAGGTTATCTAGTGCATTTTTATATAAAGAGTAGTATAGATAAAGCATTAAAATCCAATACTTATGAGAAGAAGTGTTATGAAAGATAATGATGTGCACATAAGTGTATTTTGGGCAATGTTAACAATTGATTTAAATCATCAAAATACAAGACATATGTAAAGTAAAGTGCACAATAAAACATAAGTAAATTACTTTCAC
Source organism: Dactylorhiza incarnata (assembly GCA_033032865.1). Taxonomy (NCBI): domain Eukaryota; kingdom Viridiplantae; phylum Streptophyta; class Magnoliopsida; order Asparagales; family Orchidaceae; genus Dactylorhiza; species Dactylorhiza incarnata. The sequence goes on along the minus strand of JAWHQI010000001.1, from coordinate 18,749,386 downwards.
ACACTTTTAATGCACATAATTTAATTTTTTTTTAACAAAGTGGTGTAATAACTAAGGTTTGCACAAGCCACTTTACTATTCTTTCCAAGGTGCTCAACCTCACAATGCTTATCAAGACTTATCAGGAGGTTCAAGTAGTGCTTGGTGGAGTTATATTTGTCTACATATATATATTTTTTTGTTCACATTTGTGAGACAACATTCTCCGAATACACTTGTTTTGCAAACCCAATTTTTTTTAACTTTTAACCACTTTTCTAAATTTCATAAGTGCAATTCAAATGTAGTGTAGGTAAAAAACTTATGCAAGTTTTAATTCATTGTACAAATACAATACACAAGCAAGCATTTTAGATTTAGACACACACGTTGATTACCAAAATAAGTGAGTGAAATATATCATTATCAATCATAAAACATTTACTCATACTTAGAGGCGTGCTAAGCTTGGTTCTACACATTTTTCAATACAATTGATGCACTTAAATAGATATATCAAAGCATGATAATCAAAACAATGTTCATAGAAATTTCAAGAAATAAATTTTAACATTGTAAATCATTCTAAATAATAGAATTCATACATGCTTGATATTGGCAATAAAGATCATACAGTTTTTTTTTAAGTTTAATCATTTTTTTTAAATCAAATAAAAACAGAAAATCACAAAAACATATTTTTGTAATTTTTGAATTTTGAATTTTTGTAGTAGATTTTTCATAATAAAAAAAATAACAAAAACATATTTTTGTATATTTTTTTAATTTTGAACTTTTGTAGTTGATTTTTCATAATATGATTAAAAACACAAATAGCAAAAAAAAAATTTGTATTTTTGAATTTTGATCTTTTGTAGTTGATTTTTCATAATATAAATAAAAAAAAATAACAAAAGTCAGAAACACAACAAATAAGTAGAAAATATGAACCAACATGTTTTTATGGATTTTCAGAAATTTTAAAAATCAGAAAATTCCAACACCCACGCTAGCGCCGGCGCTAGCGCTAGCGCTGGAAACAGTACTCGATTTTTTGAGAATTTTAAAAATCTGATTTTTTATTTTGATTAAGTGTCCTTAGAGTAGTTCCATGCTGAAATTTCAGAATTTTCAGAGATGTCTTGATTGCTCAAATTTGCATAAAACTTTAGCTTTTTCAAATACATGTGTTTTACAAAAACATTTAAGCTCAAAAAGATAAATTATGCAAACACATGAGGACATTTTTATTAAACAACCCAAAATATGCATGATTTAAGTGATAAGTAAATAAAATGTTCATGCAGTACGTAATATAGGTATGTCCTAAGATTAGAAACTACCCCGACTAAATGTCTACACCCTAGCCCCGTACTAAGTGACGGATGGGCATGAGGAGCTGCACGCATGCCGTAGGTTGGGGTGTTAGTCTCATATGCACACACTAGAGAACACTCAACCTAGCACTCTTTCCCCCCAGTGCCTCGCAAGGCCCCACTGGAACCCTCCCTGGTTAAGGACAAGACATGACTTAGAGGTTAGGTCTCTAATGCATACAACCCTACGCCCCCGCTATTGTGAGATATAAAGTCATAGGTGAAATAATCTTTTGGACAACCTATGCTTTTAAATCTAAGGGTTGATATAAAAACTATGGGTTTTGTTTAATGTGATGAGTTATATAAATCCGCATTGCTTTTCTACTTTTTATGAGATGACGAAATGAGATAACTAGCACAATTACTAATATTCAATAAGTGACAATGCTAGTATGATGAGTTTTGGGTTTCATGTCATGTTATAAGATTAATATTAATATTGCATGTATTTCAAAATAGAATTTCAAATTATCGATCTAGAATGGAGTGATGATTTAGTTTGATTTATACTTTCATTACAAAGTTGATTCTAGAATCTACAAATATGAGAGATACATGCAATCACTAGCAAAGCAAATCAATACATCAAATAATGTAATAAAAACATTATTCATAATTTTTATCATAAGATTCATAATTCCTATTATCGATTTGAGATATGTCTTGATAGAACATGAATTATGATTTATGATTATAGACAAATTGGCATAGAATATATCTCAGATCATCATGATGTATGTAAATTCTAATTCTTCTAGACTTGTGATATAGTGATATAGTGATCTTCTTTGAATAAGCATGTTTGATTTTTAAGCCTAGAAATGATGATCATGTAAACATATTAAAGACAAAGATCACATATAGAATGTTTTGAAATTTATAATAAAATTTGCATTCAATAATTGAATCTATTGATCTTTGGTTTTGCATGATAATATATGATTTATGATATAATATTCATATATATATATTCTAATGATTAATCCATAAACTATGTGTTTGTTGGAATTTTAATATTCTATATAATTTCAAATCACATAGTTATCATGAAAGTTGAATAACATTGTAAGTGTTCTACCTAGCATAAATATATAAGCATAGACCAAGAAGCAATGCTAGGATGATGAGTTTGAATGCAATGTTATTACATATGATTAATGGAGATTATGTTGCATGAAATATGAGAAGTTTTCAAATTTAATTTTCTTTAGACCTAGAATGAAATGATTAAACTTTTGATTTGATCTTAATGATACAAGATGATTCTAAGGTCTAAGTTACATGCAAACATAGGTGACACACATCACACACATAATATAAAATATGAAACAATTATTCTAAGGATAGCGTGTGATGAAAAAATTCATAAACACAGAAATTTCCAAATCAAGCAAACTAAGATAGCTTTTAAAAACGGAGTTGTAATTGGGAAAGTTGACAGCACCAAGAGAACTCAAATGAACAAGCCTAGATTGCCATTGGATGGAGATTTTTGTGCTCTTTCCAAAAATATATTAAACGCAAAAATCAGGCGAGCGGATCAAACGATATGGATGTTTGAAGTTTTGATCGTAAACTCGCATTTTTGAAAGATTTAAACATGCGTTTAGATGAATTTTTGTTTTCAATTTTTCTAGATAATATTCTTCATTATAAGGGCTATCATATGCAGCAAATAAAATAGAAGATTATCATAACATTGCGCATTTTAATTTTTAGCTTAAGCCATTTAATAAACCATTTAAATCCATTTAAAAAAAAAATTTCATTAGTCTTAAAAAAAAAATTCAATATTCAAATGATAATGTTAATTCAAGACATAGATGGATAAAGGATTTAAAAAGGATAAAGAACAATCAAAGATGAGATATAGATCACTTTGAAAAATATATGACTTAATGTTATATGTTAGGCTTAAAATGTAAAAGTCATATTTCATAATATATCTAAGTGACCTTAGCGTGTTGGCTCAACAATAAGAAAAACAAATAAAAGAAAAAGCAATTAAGCATATCATGAAGTAGAGTAATGATATTTCATATTTAATTTATTTCTACTTCATGCAATACGATAATTCTAATGAATAAGAGATTTAGGTATCCAAAGGGGACCAAGTGGGATGGTTCCTTTGGGTACCCAAATACATCGAGCGGGCTTTTGGAGAGAAAGTGATGAATGGGCCTTTACAAGTGGAGTTAGTGTTTCGTTTTTAATTTTGGGCCTCCATTCATACTTTGGTTGTTTTTCTTTTAAATTCATATTATGATTATATGACATCTTTACATGATTATATTTGTTTGAAAAATAATTCATTTGTGATTTATGTTTATTCAAATTATTTTTCAAAATAGATTGATGATGATAATCATAATGAATTTTATTATATGGATTCTTTGAAAGTTTATAAGAGTGATTGTCTTTCTTTAGAAGTGATTGTTGAAAGAGTGGGTTACAATATATTTTAAAAGATTGATTCTTATTTTGATGATTTTCATTTCCACTTTTTCTTATAGACATACTCTTATAATATGAAGGATTATATTTTATAGTTTGATTTTCATGAAAAGGAGTTTTTAAATTTGAGTCATGATTGAAAATATATTGAGACTTATAATAATGACTCTTAAGAATTTTGTGAGGATCATAATTCTTTTTGAAACTAAACTCCTTTTGATTTAAAGTATGAAAATGATCCTTTTTAGAAATGATTTTGTAAGTTAATTTATCCTTGTTATTCAAAATCTTATGATGAAATTCCTTACATCACATTTGAAATTTTTCAACAAAAGATTTTAATTGTATTAACTTGCAAGATAAAACATCATTTTCAATTATCAATTTTTCATTATGCCTTTTAGAAATTAAGAGCCCTTTTTCAATTTCCTTAAATTTTTCTTTCAATAAATTGCAATTAAGACAAGGAATAGGAATTTTAACTAAAGAGCGCGAAAGAGAATTTAACACATCAATATTTGATTCTACGTTATCGTTTGCTTTTAAAGATTTATTTTCTAAACGTAATTTTGAATTAGCAATTTTTAACTTTAAAATTTTGCGTTTAGCAATTTTAAGCATACGAGATGTAGAAATAGAATTTTTTACAAAAAGAGAAGATTTAGATTTTCTTACCTTGCAATAGTTTCCGTCTTCTCTTTTGCTTGATGTGTTGCCATCAACTGAGTCCAATATTGTGACGTTGTCTTCTTCATCTTCCTCTTCCAAACAAGAGTGTCCATCATCCTTTCCGCTTGATGAGCATTCTATGGATCCATCATTTGTGTAGCTTTCTTGAATATTTGCATAGGCTTGCATATTTTCCGGTTCTTGTGAATGTTTCGTACCTATAGAAGGAGAATCATAAGTTCTTTCAAGAAAACTCCAAATTTCATATGCGGTAGGTAAAGTATAAATAAGTTTGAAAATATTTTGGTCTAACGCACAAAATATATTATTCATAGAATTTGCATTTAAAATAATTTCGTTTCTAGTTAGTACGCTAGATGGCTTTTTAATAGTAATATTCCAAACTTTTTCATCTAAGGCCTTAAGAAAATTTTTCATTAATATTTTCCACCCATTATAATTTTCACCCAAAAATAATGGTGGTGATAATACTTTTTCATTTATATTAAAATTTTCCCCACTAGTAGAAGCGAGATCATGATCAAGAGGCGCCATTATTCCCGGTTGTTAAGCCGATTTGGAATAACCTTGCTCTGATACCAATTGTTGGATCTTACGGCGCCCTTAGAGGGGGGTGAATAAGGGAATAAAATTCTTTCTATAATTTCCAAAATAATTACTAAATTGTTTTATAATGAAGGAGATTGAAATAAACAATTTAGATTTAGAATTGAAAACTTAGAACACAATATAATAGAGATTACGCCAAATGATACAAATCAAGTAAACACAAAAGCGACATGATTATATATATGAAAAAGTGTTTACATAAATTTGATTTCTATATCGCTAGAAATCGGAGGCGTACAAATGTAAATTTCTTTTTGTTTACCAATCCTTCTCCCAAGGATCGGAAGGCTATCACTTGTCTCTCCCTAGACCAAGCCCAAGCCTATCCTCTAGATCTTCCCAAGATCTAGACGTAGCACACAAGGCCACGATTTCCCACCAAGCCACGCAAGGACTTGGACGCTCCGCACAAGGAAGCGATTTTCCCCTAAGCCACGCAAGGACTTAGACGCTCCGCACAAGGAAGCGATTTTCCCTACCAATATAAAGTAAAATATATATAAATGAAAATACAAGATAAAATAAGAACTCCCTAGAAATTCAGATCTCTGAAAGGAAGGTTGAAGCCTCGAGATGATCCTTGATGTAGAAGCGCGTCCGATCTCGTCTTCAATTTCAAACCTTCTCAGCATAAATTGGAGTTCATGAGGTTCTGGAGCTCTCTAGATGGAATGCACTCAGGAAGGGACTTAGAATCTTTAGTGGTTGAAATGCACGAACACAAGGTGTCAATTTATAGAAAATTGCTGTCGGAATTCCGACAGTGACTGTCGGAATTTTCCGACAGCGCAAAACTGCCGGTCGTGGTGCTGTCGTGGGCAGTTGTTGTAACCTCTGAGCTGTCTCCTGGGCGACATCGATGTCGGATTTCCGACATCTCAAAACTGCTTTTCGTCGTGCTGCCATGGGGGAAAGTAGTTGTAACTTCTTTGTTGTCGCCTGGGAGACATCTCCTCTTCATTTTTGCCATCCGAAACTTCTCCAGACTGTAGATTGAGTCGTTCTCATCTCCGAAATGGGGTGGAACATTCCGTAACTCTTCCTGGTTTGAAAGTTATGGCCATTTTAAGATCAGCACACAAAACTCATCCAACCTGAGACTTATCGTTCTCGGATCATGCCCATGAACGAGGACTTGTCTCCTCATTGAACCTATACAACCTGGCCACTATAAACACACAAAATACTAGATCAAATACAACACGGTATTTGTTATTCTCAAACCAAGAGATGCGGAAAGCAAGCTCCAACAATCTCCCCACCTCAACAAGACCTTGGTGCAACATCTGCTCAAGGAGATACTCCTGCATCAATTCCGGAACCTACTCACAAAGAGGTTGTTGAAGAAGATAGATACCCCAACTTGGGGAGTGATCCTGTTGAGGGGGAGTCCCAATTGCGGAGCTCAGCCCAAGATGACAAAATGATTGATGGGGAGCTCCCGGTAGGAGGCTCAGCCCAAGGAGATGCTCAAGTTGAGGGGGAGACCCAACTGGGGTACTCTGTCGTAGAAGATCAAGGAAATGTGCCCCACCTGCTACAGAAGTTCAAGGCAATGTGCCTGAGCCCACCCCACTCCTTCAGACTGCCGAGAGTTGATAGTAGCAAGTAAGATTGTGATTACATATCCAAGTGAGATAGTACCAGAAGATGTCAAGGGGAAAGCCAAAGTGACAGTCCACATCAGTGAAGAATCATCTGCAGATATCTCTGAAGAAGCTCCACAGGAAGGAGGAGATCAAGAAGAACAAACTGCTGAGCCATCTTCGACTCAGGCAGGATCTCTCTTTCACATGATATCAGCCCTACTGACTGCTCAAAGGAAACAACTGGAAACCTTTGTCGTAAAGACTGTGGATGGCCTAAGGAAGAAGCTGAAGACTGAGATCAAGCCGGTTAAGAGGGACATACTCAATTTCAACACCTAGTGTGCCAACTTTTACACCTTAACAGTTCCGGCAATAGACAAGATGGGTGAGGAATTCAATAAGATGGGACATCAAACCCATTCAATGCTGACAAGTCAAGTAACATTCGTTGAGAATGTGGATTATGCCTTTGAACAGATAGCAGACGCCGCTCACAGTAATAAGAAACAGGTTCTGAATAGTGTTAATGAGACTGCCCATACAATAAATCAACATCTACTGGAAGTTAGAAACAACTTAGTTATCACTAAACATCAACTGCATGAATAGTTAAACTTGGTTAAAGAAACCCTTGAAGGACGCGTAATTGAACAAGTCCAAAAGGGGGAGAATGAAATAATAAATGTTGGATCCCATCAAGCCATGTGGATAGCAAATCAAGTGAAGCAGACAATGCAAAAACCTCCATCAGTATATTAAGTTTCTAACCCATAAGAAAGCACCTACTCAACGGAGTATGGCGTAGAATTTGGAGAATTAGCAACCTCTAGGAAAAGGAAGAAAATTCAGAGTAACTAGTACAGGCAAAAGAGGAGGAGGGAAGTTGAGCTGGATCCACAATCAGGAAGGTGGAGTCGTGACTCAAGAGAAATTATAACAGAATCATGGATACAATTTGGATACCCTCAGGAGAGCTATCAAAGGGTATACCAGTCGGTTGAATGGGAGAAACATCTGAAGCAGCTGGAAATGAGGAAGAATCACAAACTAGCATTCCCACATAGTCCTCCTCCTTAGCCTAACAAGATTCCAAAGCCCATCAACTACTATCAGAGGCAAAGGAAGAAAGACAAAGGTGCAAGCAGCAGCAGACATTGAGGAGCACCAAATTAAGTTAAAAATTAGAATAGGGCAAATGAATGCTAACTTTTATTCAAGAACATTTAATCTATCTATATGATTGGTGCTTAATGTCAAGAACATTTAATCTATTTTTGTGATTGCTGCTTGATGTGATTTTATTAACTAAAATGTTAAATCTTTATGTGTGTGGCATTTATCATTGAAATGAGTTAGGACTTCTTCAAATAGGGGGAGATTGTTGGGAACAGTGCCCAGCAGTGTTCCTGATTTGAAGATGTAATGGTCCAGGCCCGCCAACACGGGACCCAGCTGGACCGTCGGCACCCTCCAGGCCCAGGCCCGCCAACACGGGACCCAACTTGCTCCGGAAGGGTTCAGCCTAACCAGATGGTCTGCAGACCATGCACCCCAACCCCTCTCTGTCCCACCACAGGGCACAGTGGGTTGTTGGAGACCGCAGTCCCCCTTTGATGAGAATTGAGCCAGTTAAGTGGCAGTGCGTGGACTTCCCAGGAGGTCACCCATCCCAGAATTGCTCCAGCCTGAGCACGCTTAACTGGCTCAATTCTCATCAAAGGGGGACTGCGGTCTCCAACTACCCACAGTGCACTATGGTGGGACAGAGAGGGGTTGGGGTGCATGGTCTGCAGACCATCTGGTTAGGCTGAACCCTTCCGGTGCCAGCTGGGTCCCGTGTTGGCGGGCCTGGGATGGGAGGGTGTCGGCGGTCCAGCTGGGTCCCGTGTTGGCGGGCCTGGACCGTAACAGAAGAAGTACTCAGCTCAATGATAAGTACAAGTTGTATTTAATGTCATATCTAGTTCATGCTTGCAGAGATCAGACAATATGTCCAGTACTTCAATAACTTGCCCAAGTACAATATCGTCGAAAAGGACTGGACATATCGTCGATAAGTATATGCATGTCGTTGAAATGATATGCAGAGCAAAGCAGAGTGATCATATCGTCTATCGTCGAGACAACATGGGTATGATAATATCGTTGTGACATCAACACTACATCACCTACCAACGATATAAGAAAGCTAAGATGAAGAAGAAGACTCAAGCATAACACAGGACAAGATGTCGACGATATCGTCGAAAAGTAGCCTTGACGTCGATAAGGCTAAGTCAGAATGAATATCGTCGAAAAGAAGCCTTGACGTAGATAAGGCTAAGTCAGAATGAATATCATCAAAAAGAAGCCTTGACGTCGATAAGGCTAAGTCAGAATGAATGTCATTGAAAAGGCAAAGGGAAGGTCAGTGTCGAAGATATCATTGAAAAGAGGTTGTGTCGTCGATAAGATTGAACAAGATCGGTATTGCCGTAAAGAAGCCTTGTCGTTAGAAAGGCTAAGTAAAACTGATGCAGATGACATCGTCGTAAAGAAGACGTGACGTCGAGAAGACTAAAGAAGGTCATATGAAGACAGGCAGTTGCTAAAGAATAGTCTATCGACATGATATAAATTATATCATCGACAAGATAAGGTGGTTACAGCGATATCGAGCAGACAAGAAGATCATGTCGACATCAGTTAGATGACTTCATGATTGTATTAAGTTTATGTGTAGAAGGGATGTCCTGTGTCGTCGAGATATCTCTATCTGAAGAAGAGGGAAGAAGATTTGAAGATCTGTCCTAGTTCAAGACAACGACAAGTCCTATCGTCGAGATATTGTCCATGTCATCGTAACAATGGAAATATCTTCGAGACAGATTCAAATGTTGTCGGACGCGCTGCCAGCATTTAATGTCGCAGCCTGATTGTCCAATCAGTGCATGCTCTTGAGGGATGGGCGTCTGTCAGTAAAGGACATCATAGGTGACTGTTAGGCGGCTCATCCGTCCTATAAAAGGGAACAGTGATGCCCTAGAAAAAGAGGAAGAATGGAGGAATGAAAAAGAATCTCATTGAGCATTTTGAATAAAACAGTACAAGCTGCGGTGAAGAAGAAAGAATGAAGGGAAGAACAAAACGATCATCATGTGTTCTTCAAGTAGCAGTCAAGTCTCATCGACTGCTAAGAATCGTTCAAGAAAAGAAACCGATCTCCACCACGCAGAAAAATCTTTTGTAAATCTTTCTTTGTAAGGCTTGCGGGCCAAATTTGTGAGATCTATTTTCAGATCTGTGTGTCGAGCTTGAGGGATTGAGATCTGTGAGGCTTGAGGACTAGGGCAGAGGGACTTGCGGGTCCAAACGTTTGGAGCTTGCGCGCTCGGGTGTAGTGAAGTGTCTTGCGGGCCTAGGCTGTATGCAATACTTGCGGGTCTGTGCTCTGTAAGGCTTGAGGGCCTGAGTGTCGAGCTTGTGGGCTCGGGTGTAGTGAAGGGGCTTACGGGCCTAGGCTGCAGGCAAGACTTACGGGTTTGTGCTGTGTAGGGCTTAAGGGCCTGAGTGTCGATCTTGCGGGCTCGGGTGTAGTGAAGGGGCTTGCGGGCCTAGGATGCAGGGACTTGCGGGCCGGATACATTGGTTGAGTTTGTCGAGCCTAGCACACTGCTATGTAGGCGTGGAGGGAAAGAGGACTACTCATGACACCCTATCTTGAGGAACCTCTATAAGTCTTTGTGTGTTTTCTGTGCTGTGTCTTTCAATCTCTAAATCTATTAACCAGAACACAAGAACACCAAAAGGGGAATAAAATAATTTGAAAAACCTATTCACCCCCCCCCCCCCCCCCCTCTAGGTGATGTTTCGACACCCAATAACTAATAGACTTACCAAGATTATTCTTAGCGTATCCTGGTCGAAATTGACCTTAGGTATAAATTTAGTTAAGGTACTAGGATACCCAGAGCGACTAAAGGAAGAGTCTAATGCGAGAGTAGCCACTTAAGGCTTAAACTCAAATATCCCTACTTCGCCTATCATGGAATTACCCAAACTAAATAGAATCACCTTAAGGAGAATAGATGCCTACAATCCTTAGTGGAATAGTAAGGGACTCGTAGACTTAACCCTCGTACCGATGACATGATTTGTTTGATACAACCATCACACTAAGCACCAAGGGTCGGATAAGAGTTCATGTTCGAAAGAGTCCCATTTGGGATTAGGTCGCATATTGATCTTGAGAAGGTTGTCGTAAATGGTAACCTGGAGAGTTCTAAGTATGGAGAATTCCGATTAGTCTCAGGATGAAACCCCAAGTCTAAGGTTGTATGCCCTAAGGAATGCATGCATACTAAGGACGAATATAACATGGTAATGTCGAAGAAACTTAGCCCAAAATAGGTAGGGGCTTATCTTTTATTTATTGGGCAAATTAGTTATTGACTTGTGATGCCGCACCACTTCCCCCACATGTGGATGACTTGGAGATGTTACAACACAAGGACTTTCGGCGCCCCGGAAGTCAACATTATAACCTCCGCCCGCGTCGCGCAAAGGATGCTTAAAGCCTTTTTATTATCTTGCTTTAGTTTTATATTTATTTCCGTCCTTTTAAAATTGTAATATTTCAATTCCGGCATGTTTCTTATTTTGGGTGTGCTAATAGACATTTTATGTGGTGTGCATTTAACCATCCGGGTTGATGAGATTTCATCTCAATTTTGGATGGTTGGATGGTGTTTGTAAACTCCTATTTAAATGAGCCTTTTATGAGAAATCAGGAGAAGAAGATTGAACCCTAAAACAAATCCCCCCAAGGAGATTTCGGCCAAGGCTTGCTCCAAGTCGCCGCCCCCTCTTTGCCTTCCCCCTCTTCTCCATTTTCGCCCCCCCCCCCCCCCCCCCCCCCCCCCCCTCTTTTGGGTGTTTCCGGCATGGTCTCTTGGTGCGATTCCAAGGAAGAAGAAAGGAAGCCCCTCGGTGTGACTCCGAAGGATCCATACGGTGTGACGCCGGTGGAAAGCGTGGAGAGAGTGATTCTCCCACATTTATCAAGTGTATTTACGTTTTCTGGGTTGGGTAATCTCTAATCCTTCAAGAGTTTCTTTCTTTAGTTTGTGGAGGAAGAACCATCGTGTTCTCCGCGATTTTGAATATCGATCGTTGGTATTTTTTCTGAACTTGAGATCGCTTTCCCGCGTTCTTCGTGTCCGGACCGTGTGGGTCTCGTTTGCTTGAACGGATCTTGGCCTATAGCCTTGGTTTTGTTCTCTAAAAGAGTAGCAATCTTTGTGTTGATTTGGGAACTATGTCGACTCTCTATTGACCGTTGTTTTAGAGTCGATCGTTCTTCTTTTAGTTTGATATTGTGATGCGAATGGCAACGTATGCGAGCGATAGAATGCTTGTGTATGTGCGGTAGTTCATCGTGTGATCGAGGCGAGTTGGAGTGTAGTCCGTGTAGATCTCTATTAGGAGACGCCGCTGCATCAATTTGGTATCAGAGCAGGTCGTTTCAACTCCCACGTTGCAAACATCCTCGCTGCGATCTTTGTTGGTCGTTCTAATCAATAGGAAAATCTGAAAATTTTCGGATTGGTCTGCGTTTAGTAAAACCTCAAAAAAAATTTTTTTTTTTTAAAACTTGTCAGAAAAATCTGAAATTTCTCCTGTAGCTTCCTGAAAGTTTTTCCAGCAACATTAAAACTGAAACTTTTTCGATTCAACCTCGTTAGGCTGGCCTGAAAATTGGAACCGTCGTAATTCTGTCCAGGTGGTGTGCGAATAGCGGTCATAAATCTGAAATTTTGTCAAAATTCAAAAAAAAAAAATTGTAGCTTCTTGAGTTTATTTCCAGCAACTTTAAAACAAAAAAAAAAATTTCGTTTCGATCTCGTTAGGTCCGTCAAAAATAATTCGTTTTTTTTTCTAGTTGTTCAAATTTGCATGCGCACGAGACTAGGCACGGAATACACCGTAGAGTTACCGTCCACCTCTAGGATGGCAGCGAACGATCAAGTAGATCCTAACACGGAGGCTATAGAAGAACTACGTGGTGAGATGACGGAGATTAGGACCATGTTGGCCCAGATTCTTCTGAATCAAAGGGGAACACCGCCCCCACCGGCTAATGATGAGCTGCCCAATCAGCAACAACGGGTTCATGAATCGGATTCGGATGAAGGATATCCTCGAGCCCCTCCTCGTGGACGTCGTCCGGATCATGGCACGGGTATCACTAGAGCCATTAAGATCGACGCCCCCACTTACGATGGTTTGGGAGACCCCCAGATTTTCCTTACCTAGGTAGTGGATATTGAATGTTATTTCGAATGACACCATCTTACGGATCCCCAAAAGGTCCAGGTTGCCAGGATGAAGCTAACGGGTCGAGCGAAAACGTATTGGCTGAATGAAGAGCGTAGGCTAGGAGCCGGGCAGGGAGCCCCACTCATTGGATGGCCGGTGATGAAGAACTTACTCACTGACCAATACGTCCCCGCCTACCACCGAACCCAAATGTTCGATGAGCTAGCCACCCTTCGGCAAGGCTCAAACTCGGTGGCCGAGTATATGGGCGAGCTGAAAGACCGTATGGTGCGTTGTGATCTTCGAGAGATCCCCGAGGTTACGCTATCTCGGTTTCGTAAGGGGCTCCACCCTGACATTCAGAGGAAGCTTTTGAGATATGGTCACACAGACCTGAATACGACATTCAATGCCGCTCTTGACATTGAGAAGCATCTGGCTTCTAAGGCCCACTCTCGTTACTCCCGTACGAAGAGTTTGACCACATTTGGGGCATCTTCATCTACCACCCACGATAAAGGAAAACCTAAGACCGCCGAGTCTAGATCGGTAGTGATCACTGCGAGGAACTCCAGGAATCCCACGAGTGAGCGTATCCCCATAGGAAAGGTTAGCAAGGCTAACACCACATGTTATGCTTGCGGGGTTCAGGGCCACTACGCCTTTGAGTGTCTTACAAAACCTCGAGCCATAGCCCTTTTGGATGCGGAGACCGACCCCGCCGACCTAGTTTATGAGGCTAGGGAGGAGGATGACCCTGAGGGAGTGCCAAGTGATTTGGAGGACGAACGCTACCTAGGAGTGATGCGATGTATCTTGACAACCCCTCGTCCCTTAGATGATTGGAAGAGGACGAGCATATTTTCCCTGATCTTTAGGAGTGGTGAGAAGTTATGTAAGCTGATTATCGATAGTGGAAGTTGTGTAAACGTCGTTTCTGAGAACGCCGTCACACGTATGGCCTTGACCACGGAGCCACACCCGACCCCGTATCAAGTAGCTTGGATCAACAAGGTCACTGTCCCAGTTACCAAGCGATGCCTAGTTCCCCTCTCGATCAGATCATACACGGATGAGATATGGTGTGACGTATTACCGATGGACGCATGCCACGTGTTATTAGGCCACCCTTGGCTCTATGACCGTGATGTGACACATTATGGCCGGGCCAACTCCTATGAGTTTAAATTTAAGGGTAAGACCGTTACCTTGAGCCCGACCGTTCCGAAGGAACCAGTTGCGTTACCTAAGGACACCACTGTCCAGGTCGAGAGGAAGACGTTGAGTCTAGTAGGCAGGAAGGAGTTTGTGAGGGACCCATTTTTAGATGGAGTGATGTATGCGTTAGTTCTTATGAGTACGAAAACTGATTCGAGCGCGTTAGATGGGTTGCCTAGAGAGTTGCGGGCCTTGCTATATGAGTATAGGGATGTTTACCCCGACGAGCTTCCGTCATCGTTACCCCCACTTAGGGATATACAACATGCTATAGATCTTATCCCTGGGTCATCCCTACCCAATCAGCCCCACTATAGACTCCCTCTCGATGCCCACAAGGAGTTACAAGTCCAGATAGAGGACTTGCTGAAGAAGGGATTCATTCGGGCTAGTTTGAGCCCATGTGCTGTTCCAGCCCTTCTTGCCCCCAAGAAGGATGGTTCGTGGAGGATGTGTGTTGATAGCCGTGCTATCAACAAAATCACCATCAAGTATAGATTTCCAATCCCACGGTTAGATGATCTCCTCGATGTCCTAGCGGGTGCCACCATCTTTTCCAAGCTAGATTTGCGGAGTGGTTACCACCAGATCAGGATCCGTGAGGGAGACGAGTGGAAGACAACGTTTAAGTCCAAGGATGGACTATATGAGTGGCTTGTGATGCCTTTTGGGTTATCCAACGCCCCAAGCACGTTCTCCAGGATGATGACTCATGTCTTCCAGCCTTATATGGGGAAGTTCGTGGTTGTCTACTTTGACGACATCCTTATCTATAGTACCACCCCCGCCGATCACGTCTCACATCTGCGTATAGTTCTTTCCACCCTTCGGAAGGAAACTCTTTATCTGAACCTTAAGAAGTGCACTTTTCAAGTCTCTGAAGTAGAATTCTTAGGTTATATTGTTGGGACCGAAGGTATACGAGTAGACCCCGGGAAGGTCCAGGTGATTAAGGATTGGCCAGAGCCGACTAGTATTCGAGAGGTGCGTAGTTTCCATGGGTTAGCTACATTTTATCGTCGTTTTATACGAGACTTTAGTAGCATCATGGCACCAATTACTGATTGTATGAAAAAGGGAGAGTTTGCGTGGTCGAAGTCTGCTACTTTTGCCTTCCTTCGGATCAAGCAACTCATGACCGAAGCACCGGTGTTACGTCTCCCTGACTTCACCAAGGTCTTTGAGGTTACTTGTGATGCGTCTGGGGTAGGGATAGGAGGAGTCCTAAGTCAAGAGGGTCACCCTATTAGTTATTTTAGTGAGAAGTTGGCGGGCACAAAGCTTAATTATTCTAACTACGACCGAGAGTTCTATGCGATTGTGAGGTGTTTGCATCATTGGAGGCACTATCTTCTGTCGAAGGAATTTGTGCTCCGTTCTGACCATGATGCGTTGAGATTCATAAACGGTAGTCATAAGATCAGCCCACGGCATGCGAAGTGGGTTGCGTTCCTTCAAGAATACACGTTTAATATTAAGCACCTTAAGGGTTCAGAGAATCGAGTCGCCGATGCGCTTAGCCGCCTCACCCTTTTACTTTCTACCATGAAGGTGCATGTCATTGGGTTCGAGCGCATTAAAGATGAGTACGCCACGTGCCCGGATTTCCAGGAGTTGTACCTATCCGCACAGGACAACTCCCCCACCACTATTTCGGCCTTCACTATTAGGGACGGTTATCTCTTTCGGCACGGGAAGCTATGCATCCCACAATCTTCCCTACGACTACACATCATTTGGGAGTTGCATAGCGGCGGTTTGAGTGGCCACTTCGGGCGTGACAAGACTATTGTGCTCGTAGAGGAGAAATTTTATTGGCCAAAACTTAAGGTCATGGTCGGACGTGTAGTGAGCAGTTGCCGAACGTGTCAAGTCTCCAAAGGCTCGAAGACCAATGTTGGCTTGTATACACCGTTACCTATTCCATCCAAACCTTGGGAAGACGTGAGCATGGATTTCGTTCTAGGCCTTCCCCCCACATTTCACCGGCACGACTCTATATTCGTTGTTGTAGATAGGTTCTCCAAGATGGCATATTTTATCCCTTGTAGCAAGACCAACGATGCATCTCATATTGCCAAGCTGTATTTTCAAAATATCGTTAGCCATCGTGGGGTGCCTAACACTATTGTGTCGGATAGGGACGTGAAATTTACAAGTTATTTTTGGAAGACGTTGTGGATTCTAATGGGCACTAAATTGCTATTCTCTGCCGCCTACCACCCACAAACGGATGGGCAAACAGAGGTGGTCAATAGAAGCTTGGGAAATCTTCTTAGGTGCCTTGTGGGTGACCATAAAGGCACATGGGACTTACTTCTTCCCCACGCTCAATTGGCTTATAATAATTCCAAGAACCGATCCACGGGTATGTCTCCCAACGAGGTTGTTCACGGGTATAATGCTCCAGTGCCCCTTGACTTGGTCCCACTACCACCGTCGTATAAGGCCAGTCAATTCGCACAATCTTTTGCCCAACACATTCATGATCTACATGCACATATTCGGGCGACCTTGACCTCTCAATATGACGCCTATCAAACACATGCAAACCAAAATAGGAGAGCATCAAACTTTAAAGTCGGCGACCAAGTTTTAGTCCGCTTAGTTCCCGAACGAATGCCATCTGGCACCGTTAAGAAATTAGCACCGAGGCGAGCCGGCCCGTTCCGGATTTTGAAGAAAATAGGAAAGAATGCTTTTGTTTTGGATTTGCCTTCTGATTGGGGTGTCTCACCCATTTTCAACGTTTCGGATTTGACGATGTTTGTTCCGCCTCCACAAGAGTTGTCTTCTATGTCGTCTTCTCCTTCCACAAATGATTCTAATGGGTTGGGGAGTGGTAGGTCGAATGATCTCTCTTCCATGCTTTCCACAGGTATACCGCCGGATGGTGAGTCACATCTTATTCCTAATGCTGACATGTTTCCAAGGTTTCCCAAAACCTTTTCTAGCCCTGACAGGATATTGGACATGGAGCCCGTTACTACTACTGATGGTGATACTCGCCGCTTCCTCATTCGATGGCGGGATCATCCACCTTCCGATGACTCTTGGGTGCTTGAGTCCGAGCTTCAAAGACTAGATGCCGCTCTTCTGCACCGTTTCCTCTTGGACCACGCATCGGTGATACGTGAAGTTGAGGGGGGGGGGGGGGGGGAGGATTGATGCCGCACCACTTCCCCCACATGTGGATGACTTGGAGATGTTACAACACAAGGACTTTCGGCGCCCCGGAAGTCAACATTATAACCTCCGCCCGCGTCGCGCAAAGGATGCTTAAAGCCTTTTTATTATCTTGCTTTAGTTTTATATTTATTTCCGTCCTTTTAAAATTGTAATATTTCAATTCCGGCATGTTTCTTATTTTGGGTGTGCTAATAGACATTTTATGTGGTGTGCATTTAACCATCCGGGTTGATGAGATTTCATCTCAATTTTGGATGGTTGGATGGTGTTTGTAAACTCCTATTTAAAGGAGCCTTTTATGAGAAATCAGGAGAAGAAGATTGAACCCTAAAACAAATCCCCCAAGGAGATTTCGGCCAAGGCTTGCTCCAAGCCGCCGCCCCCTCTTTGCCTTCCCCCTCTTCTCCATTTTCGGCCCCCCCCCCTCTTTTGGGTGTTTCCGGCATGGTCTCTTGGTGCGATTCCAAGGAAGAAGAAAGGCAGCCCCTCGGTGTGACTCCGAAGGATCCATACGGTGCGACGCCGGTGGAAAGCGTGGAGAGAGTGATTCTCCCACATTTATCAAGTGTGTTTACGTTTTCTGGGTTGGGTAATCTCTAATCCTTCAAGAGTTTCTTTCTTTAGTTTGTGGAGGAAGAACCATCGTGTTCTCCGCGATTTTGAATATCGATCGTTGGTATTTTTTCTGAACTTGAGATCGCTTTCCCGCGTTCTTCGTGTCCGGACCGTGTGGGTCTCGTTTGCTTGAACGGATCTTGGCCTATAGCCTTGGTTTTGTTCTCTAAAAGAGTAGCAATCTTTGTGTTGATTTGGGAACTATGTCGACTCTCTTTTGACCGCTGTTTTAGAGTCGATCGTTCTTCTTTTAGTTTGATATTGTGATGCGAATGGCAACGTATGTGAGCGATAGAATGCTTGTGTATGTGCGGTAGTTCATCGTGTGATCGAGGCGAGTTGGAGTGTAGTCCGTGTAGATCTCTATTAGGAGACGCCGCTGCATCAACTTGGGTTTCCTTAAACCTGATTTAGAAAATGTTGTGTCACTAACATAGTGATTTTGAAATTGTTATATTCGACGTTACTCGGGCGAGGGTGAGATTTTGTAAAAAGCATGTTTGGAGGGATGATCAACCCTCCCTAAGAAACGGGATCCTTGAAGAATTACTTCACCTTAAGCAGATATAGATTGGATTAGAGTCGAACTTGAATAAGGATGAACAGGTTCCTAATAACCTTGTATGAGCGGTAATATCATAGACTCTTAGACGATGACTTATTGGATTTATAATGTAATGCTTATGTTTTACTATTGGTTAAAATGTTTTAATCCTATCTTATTTTGATCATACAAGGGTGTCCAAGCCCGTCATGTATTAAAATGTTTGGAATTGATGAACTAAACATGAGGAGTGATTGACCACTAATATTCATGCTTACCTGACATACCCAAGTCACTAGATTGAAAACTTGTACTTTGGGATAGGGCAACGTCATGATCATAAGGAAGAGTAAGTACGAGACTAAACTATTACAAGATACCAAATGAATTAGTTGACGGGTAGTGAAATTTATGATATTTAAGCAGCTAGGACTAAGTTGTCATGTAAGTTGAGAAATTAGTAGATGACATATTGAAGATGTATACCTTAGGTATGACTATGCAACCTTCATTCGGATAACATCAAGAACCAGAATATATATACATCTGATGACATTATAATCATAGTTAGCAAGATTCATGACTATGGGAAATAGATTTTGATTATCAAGTGTGATTACGGCAAAATTGCTCGAAAAATTATGGGTATTAATGTTAATCTCCAAAGGTTCACAAGTAAACCCTTTTAAATTTTGAGGATTATGGGTCGCTTGACGACGTGATCATTCCAATTAAATTGTAAGATTGGATAAATCACAAAGATGTGTTGATCGATTACTCGGTCGTATTCGAAGGAATAAGAATCTGATCGTATAGAGGAAATTTATAATGTCGTTGTCTGTACACACCAAACGAGAACTTTAACCACCCGAAAACAATTGTGTACTTTGGAACCCGTATTTTCCCGGAATGAGGAAAGAGTCATAGACTTTGCGATGTAGGGTGAGGTCGGTCAGCTAGAGAAGGCCGAGTGCAAGAGTCATAGGGGACTACTCTACAGCCATTGGACGTGTTAGAGTGGAAGTTCGAGGATATAATTATGGATTTCGTACACACGATATAATTATGGTGACATAGGTTTTGTGACATTCGGCATAGCTTTCCACCCTCAGATGGAGGTGCATCACTCCACTGCCTTGGATCCAGGACGATGATCCAAAGGTACTCGGCTCGGAATTTGTGGAGGACAAAGATGCCCAGTTGCGACTGATTCGAGATAGGATGTTGGAGGCCTAGAGCAGATAGGCCAAGTATTCCTATGTGCGTAATCGTCAAGTAGGGTCCCAGGTTGGAGACCTGGTGTTTCTGAAGATACATCTGATGCATGGAGTCTCACAGGTATGCAGGTGGAAGAAGCTCAGTCCGAGATATATGGGGCTCTATAGGATCATAGAGCGGATCACCCATTGGCATACAGACAAGAGCTGCCGCCGGAGTTAGCAGGATTGCACGACGACTTCCATGTCTCCTCTCTAAGGTGGGCTCTACTAGTTCAGAGTAACAGATATCTACTGTAGATGGCCCGGTAGCTTCTGATCGATCAGTTCACTTGGAGCCGATCAGGATAGATGGTACGACAGTGCAAGTCTTGCGGCGCAAGAAGGTTCCGTAGGTAAAGGTCCTTTGGTAAAATCATGGATAAGAGGAGCATATCTGGGAGCCACTAGAACTAATGCAGCAGAGTTAGTTGGTGTTGTCGTGTCAGGTATAATTTCTATTCCTATGGGATGTTACGTTCAGTTACTTTCGGTAGAAACCCCGCAAGCCTAACCTGAATTTCGGGGACGAAATTATTATTTTGTTTATTGGGATTTGTAACATCCCTATTCCCTCTAGACTCCCTTGTGTTAGGGTTAAGACTTTGGTAGTGACTAGGGGTCATGAGATGACCCTAGGCTAGGTTGGACCTAGGCAAATCGCATGGGTTTGACCAAAGTCAACTTAAGGTCAACATAGGTCAATTCAACCCTAATAGGCTCAATTAGGCTTCTCATGGTCAAATTAACTCTACCCTTGTCCTTATGATGTCATAGGGGACTCAATAGACCCAAAATCCCCATCATTGGGCCACCAATTTGACCAAAGTCAAACCTAGGCCAAATTTGGTCAAACCCACTCCATTTGGATAAAATGGCCCAATTGGGGCACCACCAAGACCTATACAACTTTAGGTGGTGTTAAGGGACCCAAGACACACCCGTTGGACCAGTCAACCCATTAGTTGACTAAGTCAACACCTCAAGTCAACCTTGGTGAAACCTAGCTGAAAGAAGGAGAATTGAGCCCAAGTTAAATTAAGTAGGCTAAGGCCTTACTTAAGGCCCATCCTACATCCTATTATAATTATTAATTTAATTATAATGAATTTTGGGGTTAATTAAATTTAATTAGAAATTAAAAAGGGAATATTCCAATTTTTAATGGAGGAAAGAGAGAGGAGTTATGGAGGGAGGCCATGGGGCACACCCTTCCTCTTCCCCAAGCCCACGATTCATCACCCCTGATGCTTGGGAGGAGATTCCTCATCAATTACAGCCCACAACCATCAAAGAGGGGCCATTAATGGCATGGCCGAATTCTTTTCCCCTCAAATCCCCCCTATACAGCCCCCATTCTCAAATCCAACTCCACCATTAGCTTCAAAAGGTGGATTGGAGTCGAAATCATATATTGGATCGAAGGTTTTGGTGGAGAATTGAGAGATCGGCAGGGAGCTCAAGGAGGGTGGTCGACCATGGCAAATTCGAAAATCACCTCAACCTCAAGCCCAAACAAGGTCGCGTTTCTCCTCCTCTCCCCTAGTGCTAGCATTCTAGATCCATTAGTAGAGAAATCAGGCTCAATTGAGCCCGATCCAAGGTAAGCAAAATTTGAATTTTCATGGAAAAATGGAGTTGCTGGTTCGCCGAAAACGGCCTCTCCGGCGGCCGTGCCGCCGCCCGGCGTTAGCCACCACCTCAACAGAGGTAGTGGTGGTGGTGGCCGGCCAGGGAGGTGGCCAGATGGCCAGGAGAATGGGTCTGAAGGAGCTCCAGGATGGGCTGATCTCAACCATTGGCTGGATGAAGAAGAAAGTGGGATGCCGTTAATTTCTGCTTCAAGATGTGTGCTGCCAAATTTTCTCATATGGATTTAATTAGCGTTTCTGTCTTTTTTTATGCTGAACTTTAATATATTTATAGAAAATTCTTAGAGCCCTCTACTGGAAAAATGTTCAACATCAAACTTGTAGCCCCTGAAGTCTTCTTTAATTCAAAATTAATTTCACGCAATTTGGTTCTGTGGTCGGACCACATCACTCAAAATGGTGCAGCATATACATGGGGTTGACCAGAGTTTAATTTGATTTCCCCATCAATCCAGCCATCCAAATGCTCTGAAATTTGGACCATAGGCTAGTAATACCAGCACCCTCATTATATCCAAAAATGGGAATTTTTGAAGATGATATTCCTATAGTTTTTGTAAAGATTTAATAATTCATGTATGAATTATTTAAGGGGTCCATGAACCTCAAAACCCTCCAAACTTTGGTGGGTGATTCTAGGGGTCATCATATGACCTTGATATAAATTTTAGCCCATTTGGAGTTGATTTGATTAGGTGACCAAGTCATTCAAATTTGGTCACATAAAGGGAAAATTGGGTCAATATACCAAAAATGCTCTTGATGGATTTGAGGGTCCAACCCTCATCCAAATATGGTGAAACTTGGGCCACTGCCTTGTTATCACATATAATACCCTCAAAAGTGCCTTGGTATACTAAAAATTATACCAACAATGCTCTTTTGAGCTTTGTGAAGATCATAGGGTCAGATGTCCTTGGAAAGACTTGAAACTTGGTAGAGAGATTCATAAGGTGGTATTAAGCCTTAAGTAATTTATCTAGAATTTTTAGAGACATTTAGTCTCTCTGAATTAATTAAGACTCATTTAGGGCACTACTTACTAGAAGGAATTACAGGCTCATATAACCTCAGATGATTATGAAACTTTGTCAGTGAGTTTATATTGATAATATTATTCTCTGGTATTGTTGCAATGAATTTTGGATTGATATGTATAGTACTTCATTCACAACCCCCAATATTTGTCATAGTTGTAAGAAAATTAATTATGGGTTTAATACTCACTGAAAAATTATGAAACTTGGTCAGAGGACATTTTAGGGCAAACATATGATCTGCTAATTTTAGTATAATTTTTTGAAGAACTTATACATAATTCTCTTCACAAAGTGCCCTAGCATCTATTTAATCAAATAAAGGATTTATATGGTCAAATGACTCTGGAAAATTATGAAACTCAATCAGTGAACTTGTCTGATTACTCTAAACATCTAGTAATTTTCTTATAATTTTTGAGTGAGGATTTTTGGTACTTCCTTTGTAAAGCTCTGATTTTGATAAATTAGTCAATATTTTATTTGGAGGTCAAAACCTTTCTGGAAATTTATGAATTTCATACATGAATGTTATTTTGATATCGTACAGCTGTACAAATTTTATTAAAGCCATAGTTTATCAGAAAACCATACTTGGTGTTCAAAGTCGTAGGTTCCCAGATTTTGGGAAAATTATAATAAATGCCAATTAAATTAGGAAAATTATGAATTTCTGGATTTAGTTTAAAAATGGAATAACACACCCCTAATAATAATCTTGGGTCATTTGGAGGAGCATTTGAAGTCTTTCTCTTTTTATCCATCATATAGTTCATGTGGTTTGTGTATAGTAAAAAGGCTGAATAAGGATAAATATGTAGATTTTACATGGGGAGTAAGATGTCTGGTTGACTAGGAGGCAAAAGTGTGTTTGGGATTGTCAAAAGATCGGCATTCCCATGGAGTGAGGTAAAACACACTTAACGTTAGTAAGTGTAACATTAATAGTGGCTGGGTCAAGGGTAGACACCAATAAGAATAAGTGTCTTGGAAAGGGCGGTTTGGGCTATCATTGTACAACCCTCATTCTCCGAGGGTAGGTCCAACTCAAAGCCACGTGGGCGGAGTTCAAGGTCAAAAAGGTCAAGACCAGAAGTCAGCCGACCAAGACACAAGACAGCTCAACCAGCAGGAGCAGAAGAAGGTCTGGGCGAGTATGGGTGGACTCACGCGAGTAGCCCAGGTACTCGCCAAAAGCTGGGCGACCATAGGTGATACTCAACCCTCTTCAGGCGAGGTCGTCTTAATGTCGCCGAGCTGGGTGTGGTATAAACAGACCCCCCCCCCTCCTTTTGGTTTTCCTATAAATAGGACCCCATGGGTACTTGGATTGGCACCTGAACTTGAGCTTTTGGAACCCCCTCATTAAAATTCTCGGACCCATCATCCTTGGTAGTTACTCCCGGTACTAGCCAAGTCGGTGCCTTCCTCGTATCCTGCTCGGTCATTCTTGGTTTTGGAGGGGAAGTCTCTTCTGAGCTTCTGGGTATGTGGTGGGACCTCCCTGTCGCAGCGCCTAGGGTACTGTTGTTCTTTGTCTGAGCCCTCTCCGTCGTTTCCAGTCTAGCCTTCTTGCTGGACTGCTGGGCGAGTAGCCTCCGGCTGCATTGATCCGAATTTTGGAGCCTAGGATTTTCCTAGCTTCAACAATCATCTCATCGTACCTCCTAGTACCGCTGCGAGCCCCTCACAGGGTAGACCTCGGGAAGTCCAAGATTAACCCTAAACTTCTAAGTTCAATTAAACAATACACAAGGATAGTTAAGTAGGAGAACTTGATAAGATAATCCTCATCCCAAACATGGGACGGATTGGTACAAGGCTGAATTATCCTAGCGAGCAGTAGGCTCGATGTTATATAAGGAGGACTGGATAGTTCGGCGAGTTGGAGGCTCGAGAAATATAATTAAGAGGCGGTACTCACCCAATAGTATGTGGATACCCTGGTGTGTTCTTCAGGGGCGTGCGTAAGGTCTAGGTTGGGAGGTGTCATATTGGCTTAGGAGTGGAAGACCCGATCCACTGCCCCCGTTTGCCTCAATGGGGTGTACCTGAGTGGAGACTCGAAAAGTGGGATAGAGGTGGTGCTTACCAGATAGTACGCGGATACCCTGTGTTTTCTTAGGGGCGTACGTAAGGCCTAGGCTAGGACATAAGCCTAGAAGTGGACAAGCCTGATCCACTGCCTTGTTTGCCTCAACTAGGTACCTGAGGTGACACACTCGAACAGAGGGAACTAACAAAAGGTATGTACATACATAGTCGAGTGTGTGAGTTGCATCATTGCATTGCATATCATTGCATCATTTCATAAACAAGACCTCATCGTATAAATTAGTATGGGCTCTTTTATACGATGAGTTTACCTTAATGCCAGATCTCTTAACTTATAAGTTTATATGAGCATTCATATAAGTTAAGGTTACTTTTGTAGTTGTTTTACTTTTGTAGCTGCTTTTACTTTTGTAGCTGCTTTTACTTTTGTAGTCGCTTTTACTTTGTAGCTGTAGCTGCTTCTACTGCTTGAGATATATATAGAACTGCTAGTTAGTTCCATATCACCTGCTCTTGTTTTTACCCCTTGTTGTCCTCCACTTCGTCCTCCCGCATGGTGCCTTGGAGTCGCAGGGGGTGGCAAAGACAAAATAGGCTTAGTCTTTATGACTAACCATCGGTTGTGACCGTAGGATTCCGAGGAGATGGAGCAGTAGTACGAGCAGCAGGACGTGATGACAAGACCTGAGAAACAGCCTCCACGCAGCGTCACCGCCCGACGACAGGTTGATAAGAGTTCATTAGCTTTCGCATAGATGTAAAGTGAGAGAGTGTGTTTAGTTTTATTTTGGACATGTACTGGGCATAAGCCCATTTACTCTCTTTCTTACTTCATACTCATTGTGAACTATTTCTCATTTATATATACTGTAATCGAGCTGTGATTGTGGACTTGTTCTAATACATATGTTCTTTTGTAGGCTTCTCTGATGTGATCGTTTAGCCAGCAGGATCGGCACCGTGCAGTGGCATCTAACCTGGTAGTTGGAGTCACCGTAAGGCGGTGGTTCTGGGCATAAGTCCGGGTTGTGAATCAAAAAAAGGGTCTTACACAAGACACGTCTCCAAATTTCTTTTAACATTAAAATATGAAATCAAGCTCAAAATTTGAGTTCACAACTGGGTCGACATTTTAGCCTTGGTGGTGTAAAGGTGGGGGTCAATCAATGAATATGGTGATAGGCTCAAAAAGTGTGATTAACGATAGTGAATATATGGTCGGAAGCAAAAATACAAACTATCCAAGGGAAGGCCTAACTTATTTAAGTAGAGTTAACTAAAATATATGCACAAGCCTCAAGATCACTAGAGGCGAGTTCGAGACACCGAGAAAGGACACTCATTCGTCGTGATCCTATAATACGCCTCAAGTGACACTATACACAACTTTACACTAGCATCGTACGCGATCGCGCTCTAACTCAAAGTGGATATATACCGACGGTAATTAGCAAAAAGAAAGTGTAATTAACATATGTAAAAAAATTAACTCTAAACATATTTCTACCTAAGAACATCTGCACTTGACTAGGAGCCATGCACGAGTCTACAATACACTACCATAATCAAACTTTGATTATAAATTAATCTAACATACACACCAATACATAAATAGAGAGCTAGAAACTAATAATTATTTACGTCATATCGTGTGGGTTTAACGAAATGCGTGCAAGAGCGATGGAAAAAATTTAAAATTTTGAAATTCTTGGGCAAAAACACGCTAACGGAAATACAATAAAATGTGTGCTCGCAAGTGAGCGAGGAACGAGATGCCCCCCCCCCCCCCCCCCCCCCCCCCCCCCCCCCCCCCCCCCCTCCGACTTAATATGAGCATTGTCGTCAATGCTTGAAGAAACAAAAATGAATATGATGGATGAAATAAAAATAATGGGGTAAGAAACGCGTTACCCAACGCCTGAGAATGGGGCATTCTGGATGCGAAGAGTACATGCGGATCAAAGCTGTGTGGCGGGCCAGTTCTCCCAGAAAAGTGCCATGTCCATAAATACCAATGTTCCTGACCATGTTATCTCAACAAAAA
The DNA here is from genome assembly GCA_033032865.1 of Dactylorhiza incarnata. NCBI lineage: Eukaryota > Viridiplantae > Streptophyta > Magnoliopsida > Asparagales > Orchidaceae > Dactylorhiza > Dactylorhiza incarnata. Next base: position 18,722,779 of record JAWHQI010000001.1, on the reverse strand, counting down.
CAAAATAGAAAACATCACAGAATTAGTAACACAAAACAATGCAAATAGGCAAAAGCTAAAAAATTTAAATTCACAAGTAGATAGTCATAGGGTACCTCCCAAAAACGTTTTGTTTAACGTCCTTGAGCTAGATCAAATACCTTTATTAAGCAGTTATATAATATTGTTCATACATAAAAAGAAAATAAAAGTCTAAAAATTCTAATTATTACTAAACAAGCTCATCAAAAACATCAACTATACATTGATTTGAAGTAGTAACTAAAGATAAATGGAAATGGTCAAGAGACACAGCGGTGACGGTGGATAGGAGGATCAGTCCTCCATCCCCAAATATCATCCCTTTTTCGATCTCTTCTTCTCCTCCAATAGTACTTCATCAAAGAAAAATCTCTTGCCACTCGGCACCCAATCCTTTAGGAAAAACACAAGCAGTGGCAAAGAGGTGGAATAGAAGATCTGTTTTGTCGCTGTCATATGCTATCCCTTTAAGGATTGTACTTCAAGATTTCCCAAGAATGGGTCAATAAACTCATGTTGCAGGGGGGGGGGGGGGGGGGGGGGGTATAAGAAATAACATCAAATATAACAGGAGGGGGAGGAGTAAGAATAAACTCAAAAATTTCAGCATTAAAAGAAAGGGTTTCAGGAAATAAAATAGAAGAAAAACATAAATAATCAATAATCGGAGGAGTGGTCCCGGTCTTACTCCCATCAGGTTTCACCAACTGATAATTGTTGGATATAACAAAATTATTGCAAGAGAAAGATGAGCTGCAAGGAATTTCAGTGATGAGTTGGACTTTTTCCTCCGTTGATGAGGTAGGAACCTCCTCACTAGGAAAAATTTCCTCCCCAATGCACATTAGCAACTCTTCGAACTCCATAGGCTCGTCTTGTACATCTAGACAATCGGCAATAAGAATAAAAGACATGCATACTAATATTGGAAAAAATTGAAGGACAAACAAGGCTCAAGATGGAATCAGATAAAGGTAAGATATATCCTCAGATGCTGAATTCAAAGGTTGAGACGGCATTATACAGGAGAAAAACTCCAAAATGTCATTGTAATGATCAACAACCATGTTAGTACACATTTGTTGTGCTCCCATGAGGATATGTGGGCATAACGGATATGTCATCAACTATGGAAGGAGCAGTGAAGGAAGGAAATGGTGGGATGGTGATACGCACAGGGTTATCATCTTCCTCCATTTGCAGTTTAAATTTTTCACAATCCTAATTATTCAAAGTGTGATCAAAACTTTGACGACATAGACATCATTTCCAGGTAGGTTTCAGCCTCGAAGAAGCTAAACTACCCGATGAAGATGATAAAAATATCGCAATAAAACTATCATTATAAAGTCTATATCTTGTAGTGGAAGCACGTGTCAATCGATCAGATAGTAGCGAGTGTTCCTGAACTTGGGTAGACATATATATCAATGAACGCGTGTGTCTATATATATATATATTATACGTATATAATATAATACATATAAATATACAAAGAAAATTTAATCAACTAATCTATATATTAAACAAACTATTCTTTGTGATTGAGCATTTTATTTATTCTTGTGTTTGAATGTCTAAAATTGAATTAAAATAAATAGTAAATAAAGTAATTGTATAATATTTTGTGAAGAATTAACAAATAAAGTGACAATTTGTCACTATTGTGATATATCTTTCGTGATAGATATTTTGTCACTAAAATTACACATTTTTTTTGACCGGGGTAATTTGGTCGCTAAAACGTTTTAGTGACCGAAGTAACTTTGGTCACTAAAAGAAGTTTTAGCGACCAAATTTACTTAGTCACTAAAACTTCTTTTAGTGCCGAAATTATGTGCTCACTAAAACTTCTTTTACTGACCAATTGTATGTGGTCAGTAAACCTTCTTTTAGTGGCCGAAATTATTTGGTCACCAAAAGAAATTTTAGTGACCGATATAATTTAGTCACTAAAAGAAGGTTTAGTGGCCGAATTAATTTGGTCACTAATTATGCATATTTATTGACGAAATCTTTTTGGTCACTAAATATATTTGATGCATAGCTTTTGTGACCACTTTATGATTTGGTCACTAAACATCTTTAATGACCATAATTTAATATTTAGTGATCCAAAATGAACCAAACCCAAAAGTATGAAGCAAGGGTAATTTAGCAAGTTATGCAAAATAATCAATTAATTCTTTGTTGAGAATCCATTGCTAAATTTATCTAGGCTCGATTTAGCTATGAACTGATTTTAATTGTTCCTAAATAACTTGCTAATTTATATTAGCAAGGAACTTATTGTATAACAGAAGATTCTCATAGTTGCTATTTGATTTTTTTTCTTCTAATGCAGCCAACTTTCATTCATTTCCATTAAGCTGGCCCTTGGTCTGATCCAAATGAACCAAACCCGATAGTCCAAGGCAAGGGTAATTTAGCAAGTTATGTTAGACTTGTAGCCATGACCTATATATAGCTGATGGATTGAGTGGGTAGCCCATGTTAGATCATACCTGAGAATTGTGTTGGGTGGTTGACCCATTCTAAGGTCCTACCAGCCAGCCCAAGGCTCTAACTCTTATCCGAATCTTTAAACCTCCCTGATGAACTTATCGGATGAGCACATTAGTCTCACCAGTTAATAAACGCCCGGCCGAAGGAACAACAACAACAACACTCAAGTCTTTATCCCATCATAATGGGGTCGGCTCCGCAACTCCCATTTTTGCTCATGTACACAATTGGCAGCCCAACACTCACAACCATAGCGCATCACTGGTCTAATTGCAGTATGGTAAAACATGTCTTCAAGTTTTAACGGTACTTTACGATCACATAAGATCTCAGACGCGCCTCTCCATTTCCACCAAACTCTTTTGGATTCTATGTATCACACATTTATCTACACCGCCATCTTTTTGAATTATCAATCCTAGATATACACCCTAGGAAATCACATAAATTTTGAGTAGAAGTTCTATAAAGTAGGGAGGCTATAGAGTAAAGATAGATTGTCGTGTACTTTGCCAGCATTTGGAGGGGAGAGGGATAAAGTGTAGGCAAAGTTTGTCTTTCATATATTTTCATAAGTTATAGGTTACAAAATGATGTTATTTTTTAAAAAAGCTATTATAAGATTTTAATAATCGAGTCAACACTATCAATCCACGTCAACATGCTGTCATGATTAATACCTTGTGTGCCAACCATCGACGCCAATTAAACATAAACAAGAGGAACACCAAAGCACCAAATTAAAAGGAGAGTATATTGTACTAGAAAATGATTGTGGCCCTAGGAAAGTTGACGACTCTATACAAAAATATATTAATCGGCAATGGCCCTAAACCTAAATAAAATACAAGTGAAGCCAATCGATGTAACATTTGTGATGATGTAAAAATTAGTATTTCCCGAAATACCCTTTCAAGTTCAATAAAATAAAACAGAAGTTAAACAAAAATAATGAAGGGTAAATAAAATAGATAAACAGATGAAGTAGAAAGCATAAATAATAAATTAATAAAATTTTCGGGTTTGAAAAGAACTGAAGATATTGTAGCCACCCGATAGTGCGCAAGTAATATCTATGGCATTCATATGACTGACACCTTCCATTAGATTTGGCTCCATTTGGCACGGCGGTAGCGGTCGTCACAGTGATTATGAACCGTCGTTCTTGAAAGCCCGATCTCACCTAAGGAACTTTATTCACTTTTATGTTCAAATTTAGTTTTCTTAATTTTCTCGATGATGGTCATAATCGTCGTCATGCCAAACTTGCATTCTATGAGGATGAGTTTGTTTCCACTCACCGGAGCAAAAAAGCCGTGTCATCGGAGAAGTTGAAAAAATAACACTAGAAAAAAGGTGAGAGGCCAAGAACAAGCAAGAAGAAGAGACTCATATATATAGTCTTTAAAACATCAAATTTGAGAGGGAGACCGAGAACAAAATACTTTGTTTCTTAGATTTGGTGTTTGCAACACAGCACTCTTCTAAAACACGATATAAACCTCTTGCAGGGAAAGCTTCGTGGGATGATCATGGGTCCAGGCTGTTATGCACAGGTCTCCTTCTTCTCGCGCATGAATAATCTTCGGGCCACCACCATGGCATCGTCTCCTTGCTGCTCACATTCGGACCCCACTTTGGAGATTGTTTCTGATGTTTTTTTGCCTGGTCTGCAACCAAAATGAACTGCAACAGTACCAAACATGCCATATCTATTTAATGTAACATAGCTAAAAACAAAAGAATATTTTATCTGGTAGGTTTTGAAGATCAGCAAGTGAAGAAAAACCTACAGCAAGCAAGAGAATAATCATCCAGGCTTCCACTTTAAGCCTCCCCATAGCAGTTCTGTCACTGAGATTTCCCTGAGTCAGTTCTAACTAGGGTTTATAACAAAGAAAGAATGCCACGCGTCAAGCTTTCTCAGGTAAACACAGGTCAAAAAGAAGGTTTGCCCTAACATCAAGTTGGTCTAATGTAGTACTCCGTACTGGGTCCTAAATATTCTGATTTCACCACTCTTCCTTGAGAATGGTAGACTATTTTTTATTATTTTTGCTCTGGATCAAATTTTGGGGTCGAAGGGATCGATTTTTATCCGGTTGAATCATTGAAAGCTTGTCATGAATGAAATTTTTTTATCTGATTTTTAAAATCTAATCTGAAAAATCTGATTTGATTATTTTCAAATGAGATCAGATTTTTTGTTGTTGCGGGTCGCTTAGGGCTCTTTGTAGACCGGTTTACTTGAATCACCTTAGCTCGGGAGCGAACCAAGCGCGCAAACAGTCAATTTGAGATTCGTTGATTACACTTGGACTTTTTAGCGTGGAAAACACGAAAAGGGTAAAAAACCACGTGGTCGAAGCTGTGCCGACCAAACTTCCACTATCTTCAGGGGGGGTTACAATTAGAGACATAGAAGTCGAGCGCGACAGGCCGCTGCTCGTTACAATAATAGAGAGGAAGAGAGAGAGAGAGAGAGAAAGTTCCAAAGGCGACAGACTACCTCCAGAAAAACTAAGTCATTTCTCCTTCTGAGAAAGGTGGAGAACGAAAGTGGGAAAGCTCCGGAGAACAAAAGTGAGAAGGCTCCGGAGAACAAAAGTGAGAAGGCTCCGGAGAACAAAAGTGAGAAGCTGTGTCGCCTTTCGGGACGAAGGAAATCTTCAAGTTCACGAAAGAGATCTTCAAGCGCCGAAGGAGAATTCCGCGAAAGTCTGCGAGTAGCTCTCCCGGGTGCAGAAGGTAAGGTCCTTTGAAATGAAGCCCTGAGGCTCCTTTTATAGCTTTGGCCGGGGGTAGTCCGGTAATTTCGCCATTTGTAACTTCCATAAATATCTGGCGGACGAATCACATCTTCTGGTTCGGGGCACACAGATCGCCATTTTCCGTAAATGACCATCTTGCCCCTTGGGCAGTTCGGGCAGTTTTGTTGGGGGCGGAAAAGGCGACAAGCCGTTCCTGAAATCTGAGAAACTGGGAAGATAAAAAGTGAGCATGCTGAAAAGGCAAAATGTGAGCACGCCAAGAAGACAAAAAGTGAGAAGTCAGAAAGACAAAAAAGTGAGCTGAGCGCGCAACGAACGGAGAAGCAGTCTAGGCGACTGGGGAAGCGTTCTGAGCGCGCGCGAGCGCGGAGGTGTTCTGAGTGCGCTCAGAAGCGCCTTGGGTGCGCGTAAGCGCGGAGGCGTTATGAGCCCGTAACGAACATGGAAATGTCATGGGGTCTGAGTACCCGACAAGGAGCACGCCCGGCAGGGCTCCTCGCGAGCCCCCCTGTAAGAAAGAAGGAGGGGGGAGGAGGCGGCCGCACCCCCTTACGGGAAGGGTTGCGGATCGGCCGCACCCTTAGGGGGTGCCGCCGGGCCGCACCCCGCAAGGGTGCGGCTTGGCCGCATCCCAAGGGGGTGCATCCCGAGCCGCACCCCGCAAGGGCGCGGCTTGGCCGCACACCAAACGGGGTGCGGCCCGAGCCGCACCCCAAGGGAGTGCGGCCCGAGCCTCACCCTGCAAGGGTGCGGCCTGGCCGCACCCCGTAAGGTTGCGGCTTGGTCGCACCCCTAAGGGGGTGCGACTCGGCCGCGCCCCGTACGGGGTGCGGTTCGACCGGACCCCGAGGGGGTGCGGTCATGCGACCTCCCTTATTGACGGGAGGCGGCGGCGGCGTCGCGGTTCTGAACGACGGTTCTGGCCTCGCTCTCCCACTTTCTTTTACCAAAACAGTGGGGGAGTGGTGCATGTGAGCGACCGTCGCCCGATTTTCTTATAAATGAGAGCCTATGATACGAGCCCATATCATAAGCCCCCCAAACCTTTGAAGTCCAAACCTTGTCAAGGAGTGCGAGGGTTTTGACGAGTTAGTGGTGGGTCTGATCGTCATCTCTGCACTGCGCGTCGAACGATGCCAGAGGTAAGTCGTCTAATTTTTGAAAAAAAAAAGAGGAGGGAAAACGGTTAGCGGCGGCCGGGAGAGCGGGTGGTCGGTGCTTGGGCGGTCGGCGCTCGGGCGGCCGGCACCTTTGCGCGCGGTCGGCGGAGGGCGCGGGCGGCCAAGGGCGGCGGAGGGCGTGGGCGGCCAAGGGCGGCAGAGGGCGCGGGCGGCCGATGCCCGCGCGCCCCCGCGCGTGCGGCTAATGCCCGCGCGGAGCCGGTGTGCGCGGGACTCCGCGTGCGGCCAAGGGTGGCAAAGGGCGCGGGAAACTGGCGCCCGCGCGCACCCGTGCGCGGCCGGTGCCCGCGCGCCCCCGTGCGCGGCCGGTGCCTGCGCGCCCCCGTGCGCGGCCGGTGCCCGCGCGCCCCCGTGCGCGGCCGGTGCCCGCGCGCCCCCGTGCGCGGCCGGTGCCCGCGCGCCCCCGTGCGCGACCGGTGCCCGCGTGTTTCCTCGCGCGGTCGGCGGGTGCGGGCCCCCGCGCGCGGCCGAGGGCGGCGGAGGGCGCGGGCTACCGGCGCCCGCGCGTGCCCGTGGGACGACGGGGCCGGCGGCGGGCACGGGCGTCCGGTGCCTGTGCGTCCCCGCGCGGGGCCGTCGGCGGGCGCGGCCAAGGGCGGTGGAGGGCGCGGGGCCGTCGGTGGGCATGGGCGGCCGATGCCCGCGCGGGGTCGGCGTGCACGGGTCGTCCGCGCGCGGCCAAGGGCGGTGGAGGGCGCGGGCGACCGGCGCTCGCGCGCGGCCGGTGCCCGCGCGCTTCTGCGCGCGGTCTGCGGGTGCGGGCCCCCGCGCGCGGCCGAAGGCGGCAGAGGGTCGACGCCCGTGCGCGCCCAGGTATGCTGGGAGCGCGGGCGGCCGATGCCCGTGCGCGCTCCGTGCGTGGACGAGGCCGGCGGCGGGGGCGGGGCGTCCTGTGCCCGCGCTCATTCGATTGCCCGACGCACGACTAGCGTTGGCTGTGGGGATGGCTGCGCGGCTTGTGGAAATGACGCGTGCCTTCGTGCTTTTTCGGTCGGGAGCGCGGCTTGCTCTTATCGCACGCTATTTCAGATTTTTTGATATTATTTTTTAACGCTTGCACCAATGTACGCTTATTTTTCTTTCAGGCTTCGAAACGGGGCGGCCAGTCGAGGCCCATGCGCCTGCGCTCTTCTCTTGACGGTGCGCGAATTGAGGTATGGCGTAAGCGGTTTGGGTTGCCTCGAAATGTTGAGGTGAAAATTCCAGGGGTGGAGGAGCGTGCTCAGAATCCGCCCACCGGCTTCATGACGCTTTCTGAGAGCTGCTTGAAATCCGGGTTTCGCATTCCTCCATCTGAGGAGGTCGTTGAGATACTCCGGTTCTGCGGTGTCCCAGTTACCCAGTTCACGCCTGCCGGGATGGCGAACATCATGGGGATGGTGGTGTTTTTTCGGGAGCACAGCGCGCGCTTTTCACTCGAGCTTTTTAAGGACTGGTGCGAGGTCACTACTGACTCGGGTGGTCGTATTGAAGTTCAGAGCAACAAGAGCTAGTTTCATTTTGGTGAGAAAACCGATTACCGCCACGGGAATACTCTCTACGGGTATGTTCGGAATCGATGGGAGCTGCCGGAGCTTTGGAGAGCGCTCCCTGGACGTTGTCGCCGGCTGACTGGGCGGGAAGACGAGTTCCTTCCTATTCCTGGTTTTCCTAATCGGGAAGGGTTGTCGGAGGCTTTGTTCAGTATTTATAGTTGCGTAGAGGAGAGTCGACTGCTTTCGGTGGGGCTTTCTTGGGATGCCGAGCGAGAGGCCGCTGTTCCCTTACACCGCGGGAAAAAGAGGAGGATCGTTCTCAAGAACGGAGCTTCTGGTTCGTGTCTCATTCCACCGGAGCCTAGGAGTCACGATCACGAGGCCGGCCCGAGCCGCCGCAGGGGGGAGCCGATTCCGTCCGACCCAGAGGTTGAGATTCTGGCGTCTCCTGTTGCCGACCGGGTTGAACAGGGAGACTTGTCACCGCCTCCTCCCTTTCCGCCGACGAGGCGAGTTTCTTCTTCTCTTCAGGCGATGACCTCTGCGGTAAGTGAAATTCTTCTTTCCTAGTCCTGGCCCTTCTTTTTTATTACTGCGTATGTTTGCTGACCGTTTATCTTTTGCTTGCAGGCGGACGTTCTGACTAGCGTTGCTCTTACTTGGAACGACTGTTATGCGGGCCTCAAGGATAGCTACTTCGCTCTTCAGGAGGAGCTACGCGTGGTGAGTTGCGACGTGTCCTCTCTGCGGAGGAAGAGGGATCGCAACATGTCTCATATCAAGCAGTTGGAGTCTGACATCTCCGCCTCCCGATCTGAAGTCGAGAAGCTGCGGGAGGAGTACGGTGCTGACAAGGCGCTTGCTCAGGACGCTCTTCGTCAGCTGTCAGAAGCTCAGGGGGAGATGTTCCGCCTGGAGGGGGAGCTGGGTTTCCTGAGGAGTGAGGTGGACCGGTTGTCGTCGGTCGAGCGCAGCCTTGGGGAGGCCAAGGCGACTGGTCTGGCCGAGTACAAAGATTCTCTTGCTTTTGTCGAGGAGCGATTCCAGATGGCGGAGGAGATTCGTGCCGAGATAATGACGAAGGAGGTTGAGCCCTTGTTAGAGGACGAGTGCGAAGTCGCCTTCCAGCGAGGCATTCTGAAGACCATTCGCATGATGGGAAAGAAGTTTGGATGTGACACCACTGGTCTTGGAGCTGGGGATCTCTCGGAGGATGATTACTCGGATGTAGCCGAGGACTGATGTTGACTATCTTTCGTTTTCCTGCTTTCCGCACTGTTGTTTGTTTGTGTGCAGCGCTGAGCTGTCGTGGTTGTATCCCCTTTTCCTGCTTTCCGTACTGTTGTTTGTTTGTGTGCAGCGCTGAGCTGTCGTGGTTGTATCCATTTTTCCTGCTTTCCGTACTGTCATGTTGTTTGTTTGTGTGCAGCGCTGAGCTGTCGTGGTTGTATCCCCTTATTATGTTTATCGTTCTTATTCCCCTGTGGGCTCCTGTTTCTCTGGCTTTTGGTACCTGCGTAGCTTGATGGTATTTCCAAAATTACGGATAAGTTTGCACGAGTCTGAGCTCGCGGCTTTTATATAATAATAAAAAAATAGTTTGCGCGAGTCTGAGCTCGCGGCTTTTGGCCGGTGAATAGCGCGTGTATTCAAACCGAGGGGCGAACGTAAGGGGGCAGGCCCATACGGCGCCGAGACTCGACGGAGTAGAAGGGCGAACCTTCAATCGACGGAGGTGCAAAGTCCCAGGGGCATGGCCCAAAATGGCCGGTGAATAGCGGGTGTATTCAAACCGAGGGCGAACATAAGGGGGGGCAGGCCAGTACGACGCCGAGACTCGACGACGGAGGAGAAGGGCAAACCTTCAATCGACGGCGGTGCAAAGTCCCCGGGGCATGACCCCAAAATGGCCGGTGAATAGCGGGTGTATCCAAACCGAGGGCGAACGTAAGGGGGGAAGGCTCATACGACGCCGAGACTCGACGGCGGAGGAGAAGGGCGAACCTTCAATCGACGGCGGTGCAAAGTCCCCGGGGCATGGCCCCAAAATGGCCGGTGAATAGCGGGTGTATTCAAACCGAGGGGCGAACGTAAGGGGGGCAGGCCCATACGACGCCGAGACTCGACGGCGGAGGAGAAGGGCGAACCTTCAATCGACGGCGGTGCAAAGTCCCCGAGGCATGGACCCAAAGTGTGTTCTTGCAGCAGAATAGTTTTGGACAGGTAAGACATAATCACGAAATGAACATTGATACATGCGCACGTGCAATCTTGCGGCTTTTGAGCTGATAAGTTTCTTGGTACAAGTTTGACGAGAGAGGAAAGGTAACATTGCGCTCCCTTAGCGGTGTGCTGGCTCGAGATTTTCCGGTCGTTCAGCATGGCGCACGGCGGTGACCCGGCGGCCGACTCTCGGTGGCATCCTTCTGTGCTTCTTCGCCGAAAGTCTCAAGGTGTCCTAACTGGACAAGGCATTCAATTTCTTCTTTCAACTTGGCACAGTGCTCCGTGCGGTGTCCTCGACCTTTGTGGAAATTGCAAAACTGAGATTGATCCCCGCTATGCTGGGAGAGTGTTCTGGGCCAGTTGATGATTTTTCTGTTGTAGATTACAGACAGTATATGCTCGCGGGGGGCATTTAACGGGGTGTAGATCTTGGAGCTTTGATTTGCTAGCCCTCGGGAGCGGTCTGCTCGGTTCTGTATGGGTGGTACAGCTCTCTCGAACTGTTGCTGCTGCCCCTTTCTCTTGCGACACGTATCCCCAAGTTGTAGTGGGTTTGTCGGTGCCAGAAGATTAGCTTTTTCCACCAATGCGAGGGTTATGCGGTACTCTCGCACGCCTTGCTTCTCAGGGTTTGGTTTTGGTGACGGGTCATGGTTGATCCAAGGGAGCTCGGTTGCGGCCATGTTGAAACCACGAATTGCATCCCTAAGGATTCTCCCTTTGTTGGCCATGCGTCCGGACATGGAAACGTCGTGGACTAGGGCGTCGAGTAGGAGGCTCCCAAATATTGCGTCGCAGGGGGAGTCGGCTTCTGCGACGATGAATTGAACATCGTACTGAACTGGTTCCGAGTGCATCCCTACTTGGACGGGGAGGGTGACGACTCCTATGGTGGGAACCATAGTTCCGTCTGGGAGCTCTGCGTCGCTGGCCCTGAGCTTGAGGTTCCCACTTAGGAGTTTGAGCCGCACCACGGCTGCCACGAACAGGATATTGAACGAGATGTGATGGGTTATCAACGCCCTCCTTAGATCACAGGCTGGATTGCCTATGCTTGCGCCTAAGGCGAAGTCCATCCATCCACGGGAATGCTCCGGGTGAAAGCTTGTGAAGATCTTCTCTTGATGCTTGACTCGTCCCGCTTCCCCTAGGTGGGGCAACTCATTCGTCTCGGGCTCTTCTCGTTCTTGTTCTGGGATCCCCGGTGCACGCGCTTCGTGCCATTCGACTAACAGTTGGGACAACTCTGTGAAGTTGTGAATTGCTCCATTTGGCAGGGATTGATACCAGCGGAGGGCGTCTCCGCGTAGCGTCTTGGTGAAGATTTTGCAGCTGATTTGGTCGGGAAGTCCGAACGTTCGCATCGTTATCAAGAAGTTATTAACGTGCACGTACGGGTCTTCTGCTCCGTGGAACTCCTTGAAGTGCGGGAGCTTTAGCCATGACGGTACTGGGTATGCCAAAATTGACTTTGACTGGGGGGATCGCCTTTGCTGATGTGTGATATCGTTCGGATCCTGTCCCGCTTCGAGGGGGGCCGACTCGCTAGTTGATCCAATCCACTGAGGCTGGATGGGTGCAGTGATGAGCGCTCTTTTCGCCGGGCCTCCAGGGATTGAGGAACTGCATGCGTCGGATAGTTCGGGGGATGTGTCCACTCTTGCTGGTTCCGTGAACCTAGGCGAAGCGGGCACTGCGTTTGGAAATCCTTTGCTTGGTAGTTGGGAATCCATTCCCACAGACGGCGCCAAACTGTTGCGGGTCGCTTAGGGATCTTGGTAGACCGGATTACTTAAACCACCTTAGCTCGGGAGCGAACCAAGCGCGCAAACAGTCAATTTGAGATTCGTTGATTACACTTGGACTTTTTAGCGTGGAAAACCCGGAAAGGGTAAAAAACCACGTGGTCGGAGCTGTGCCGACCGAACTTCCACTATCTTCAGGGGGGGTAACAATTAGAGACTTAGAATTCGAGCGCGACAGGCCGCTGCTCGTTACAATAATAGAGAGGAAGAGAGAGAGAGAAAGTTCCGAAGGCGACAGACCACCCCCAGAAAAGCTAAGTCATTTATCCTTCTGAGAAAGGTGGAGAACGAAAGTGGGAAAGCTCCGGAGAACAAAAGTGAGAAGGCTCCGGAGAACAAAAGTGAGAAGGCTCCGGAGAACAAAAGTGAGAAGCTGTGTCGCCTTTCGGGACGAAGGAATTTTTCAAGTCCACGAAGGAGATCTTCAAGCTCCGAAGGAGAATTCCGCGAAAGTCTGTGAGGAGCTCTCCCGGGTGCAGAAGGCAAGGTCCTTTGAAATGAAGCTCTGAGGCTCCTTTTATAGCTTTGGTCGGGGGTAGTCCGGTAATTTCGCCGTTTGTAACTTCCATAAATATCTGGCGGACGAATCACATCTTCTGGTTCGGGGCACACGGATCGCCATTTTCCGTAAATGACCATCTTGCCCCTTGGGCAGTTCGGGCAGTTTTGTTGGAGGCGGAAAAGGCGACAAGCCGTTTATGAAATCTGAGAAACTGGGAAGATAAAATGTGAGCATGCTGAAAAGGCAAAATGTGAGCACGCCAAGAAGACAAAAAGTGAGAAGTCAGAAAGACAAAAAAGTGAGCTGAGCGCGCTCAGAAGCGTTCTGAGCGTGCAACGAACGGAGAAGCAGTCTAGGCGACTGGAGAAGCGTTCTGAGCGCGCGTGAGCGCGAATGTGTTCTGAGTGCGCTCAGAAGCCCCTTGGGTGCGCGGAAGCGCGGAGGCGTTCTGAGCCCGTAACGAACATGGAAATGTCATGGGGTCCGAGTACCCGACAAGGAGCGTGCCCGGCAGGGCTCCTCGCAAGCCCCCCTGTAAGAAAGAAGGAGGGGGGAGGAGGCGGCCGCACCCCCTTACGGGAAGGGGTGCGGATCGGCAACACCCTTAGGGGCTGCCGCCCGGCCGCACCCCGCAAGGGTGCGGCCCGAGCCGCACCCCGCAAGGGGGTGCGGCTCGGCCGCGCCCCGTACGGGGTGCGGTTCGACCGTACCCCGAGGGGGTGCGGTCATGCGACCTCCCTTATTGACGGGAGGCGGCGGCGTCGTCGCGGTTCTGAACGGCGGTTCTGGCCTCGCTCTCCCACTTTCTTTTACCAAAACAGTGGGGGAGTGGTGCATGTGAAAGACCGTCGCCCGGTTTTCTTATAAATGAAAACCTATGATACGGAGCCCCTATCATTTGTAAACACAGAGTGAATTTTAACAAAAATTATATGTTTTAGCTATGGCAAAAATTTTTATAAATGATGTCAGATCATCCTCAAATTCGGAGTCAAGGACCATCCTTAAAGTCTAGGACATTGACCAAACCTTGGCAGACTTAACATAGCACGTGACAAGTTAATAATTTAATATGAAAATGTCATGGGAGAAGAGATCGAGATTTTCTATGCGAGTATTGAAAAGGGGTGTTGAAGACGCGCGCATCGACACATTTTTTATTTTTTATTGAAAAAAGATATAAGATATATAGATACATGACTAACATAAGTGAGCTAGTGATGCTCGTGAACGACTAGTAGCTTAGTAGGGAAGAGTAATATAACATAACAACAATAAAAGATAAGATGACTCAAAAAACCTCCAATTATAAGCTGGAGAGCTCCATATATTTTTCTCTATTCTTGAAGACTGATTCATTCACCAGCACAATCATCATATTTACCACATTCATGCTCAGTTGTGTGAGCACAGAGATCGTTACCAACATTTTCATTTCCCACATTCTTATCATTCATGTTCACCGATAGTCCACATTTTCCATGGAAAAGCGCCGCTGAAGATATGACGGCGTTTTAAATGTGCCGCTGAAAGTCTTAATTAAAAACGCCGCGGCGGTAGGTTGAATTTGTTGTAGTGTCACTTGGTAAGGCGACCACATCTAGGAGTATTCATGAATATATACTCATCTACTCTTTTAAGTTTTCAGCAAAGTGACGTGCATGAGCTAAAGCAAGGAGTTAAAGCAAGTTGCTGCTATTGGATCACAAGAAGCTCATCTGTAATATGGATCACAAGAAGCATCTGCAATATGGATAAAGCCCACGTGTATACGAATAATATTGTATTAAAGTTAAAAATTGAAACAGTAAGACTTATCTTAGTTCAGCCGATATTCTCTATCTGAGGTTACCTTGTAAGGTGACTGTTCACATGGACCTATTTAAAGCCCTTTGCTGTAAAAAGATATGTATAGTATTGAAATAAAAGTAACACCTTGTTATAGTTAGACATATTTTTGTTTGTGTATGATATCAAACTGGTGAGTTACATATATTTCCCCTCAGTTCTTAGGTTTAAATATCAGTGGTATCAGAGCTAGATTTGCTGAATTGGGAACTCATCATCGGAGGATGGCATCTTCTAGCATTTTCTCGCTCTCGCAAACATCTATTCCTGCGTTTAATGGTGAGGAGTATGACTATTGGAGTATACACATGTGAGCAGTGTTTATTTCCCTAGGATTATGGGAAGGAGTATCCAATGGACCGGCTCCTCTTGTGACAGGTAAATCTACTGAAACCCTCAATGATTTACAATGTACAAATGAAGAGAAACAAAAAGATGTGCGTGCATTTTGTATGATTTATCAAGGCGTCTCCGAAAAGGTATTCCCATGCATTATGAGTGTTGTATCAGCTAAAGTAGCTTGGGATACGCTACGTGTGGAATACAAAGGCGACGAGAAAGTGTCTGAATTAAAACTACAAAATGCCTGGAGGGATTTTGAAACGTTAGTGATGAAACCTGGGGAGAAAGTAGAGAATCTGCTGGCACAAACATTACATATAATGAACCAAATTAGGAGTCGTGGAGATACAATTGAAGACAAAAAAATTGTCCCTAAACTACTGCGCAGTCTTCCACCCAGTTTTTATCCTATTGTCACTACCATAGAAGAGTCAAAGGACTTACAAAATGCTTCCTCTTACAGCTCTCATGGGGTCATTGAAAATCCATGAAGAGAGACTGGGGTCTATAACCCAGCCTCTGGATCAAATACTGCAAGCCAAGTTGCAGTTGTATAAGCCAAATACCAAACTAATTAACACAAAAAACTAGTTTATTGAAACTGGCTATGTACATAAACCAAATGCCTGGAACAAACAGAACACATGGAAGCAACAAAATAACTGGAATAATGAAGGCATGAGAGGAAAACTACCTGGTAAAAATCAACAAATGGGGAATCTGGTTGAGCTATATCGCATAATATGCAAGAAAACAAATCATAACTCCAAGAATTGTTTCTTTCGTTGCAAACACTGTTGAATTCCCAATCACTCGACGCAAGTTTTGGCATAATACACCTCCTTAAGATGCCAAACCAATAACTGAGATTCGAGGAAATCAGTTAGAAACAAATGTTTTACTCCTCATTGTAGAAGGCAGATATGGATCCTGGTTTATGGTATCTTGATAGTGGGTGTTCATCCCACATGACTAACAGTAAAACAAACTTCATCCAGTTAGATGAAATTATATCTGATGTGTGCTATGTGCCTACTTTAATGCAAAATTAATTAAGTGTAGGACAATTGATAGATAAAGGTTACAACATCACTTTTGATACAAATGGAGCACATATCACTTCAGCAGCCTCAAGAAACCCAATTGCCTCAGTTGTCATGACCTCCAACATCTGTTTATCGTGCGTATTGCTCGAGTTAATCCTTTTGCCCTCTCATGTCGACAAAAGAGTTGCACATCCCTCATCAATCTTTGGCATCATAGGCTTGGGCACCTTCATTGGCAAACAATTAAAACATTAAAAGACAAAGCTTTAGTCTTAGGACTCCCTTCATTCGGAGGTCAAGAACAATTTTTCTGTGAAGAATGTGCCTACAGTATGGCACACATGACACCCTTTCCAAAAGAGTCAATGTTGAAGTCTCATATGCCCTTACAATTAATCCATGCAGATCTTTGGGGCCCCTCGACTCATCCACATCCTCATTTGGATGTAACAGGTATTATCTCCTTCTTGTTGACGACTATTCCCGATATATGTGGATATATCATCTTACATATATAAGTGTGGCCTTTCAAACTTTTGTAAGATTTAAGAAATAAATAGAGCTGCAGTTGTTGGGAACCATGCCCATAATGTTCTAGATTTGGAGAAGTCCCTAAGTTAATGATAAGTACATCTTGTATTTGATATCTATTTGATGTGACATGAAAAGGTAGGGACATAATAAATCTCATATATAATGTGCAAAATGACTAAGTTAAATATCTCTGTGTATTTAACACTCACACGGCGATATCATCTTGATCACTCGTAGAAGGCAGCAGAAGAAGTCAGTCAAGAATCGATCTGACAATAAGAGAACACGATGATATCGTCGTGTCAAGGTACACCCGACGATATCGTTGCGAGAACTCAAAGAAAGTATGCTAAGACCAATACCGTCGTGTCTACAAGGTACACACGACGATATCGTTGTGAGAACTCAAAGAAAGTATGCTAAGGCAAATATTGTTGTGTCAACAAGGCACACACGACGCTATCGTTGTGTGAACTCAAAGAAATCTACTAAGGAATATATCATCATGTCAACAAGGTACACACGATGATATTGTAACGCCACTGATTTTCCAATCATTATTTTAATCTCGTTGATATCATATTATTGTCGTTAGGGCATTAGGTTTGCGCGGAGTTTTCCGGTGCGCTGTAATTCGTGCAATTTTGCGTCCGTTCGGTCAATTTGATCGTGTTTTGAAACTACCAAGAATTGAGATTTTTAGACTTTAAAAAAATTAAATTAATTAATTTTAAACATGTTGGTGAAGTTTCGTTGCGTTACGAGCATTTTTGAGAGCCAGGTAATTTTTAAAGATTTTCAATTATAACTACTTATATATATTGATCCTCTTATAAAAGCCATAGGATTAGGTTTTATTTCTTCCCCTCTTCTTTCTTCTTCCTACCCGAACTAAACTAGAGTCGTGTCAGAGAGGAGATCGACGTGCTTTCGGGAACCTTTTGATCGCCGCCTTGGGAGCTCTAATGCACAAAATCTTCGCCGGAGTATAGATTCAGAAAGCTCTCGTTGAGTTCTTCACGTGTGTGGTGAGCATTTTCTGATTTCGTGGATTTTCGGAGTTTGAGTGTGTAGCCATAACCTTCCTTTTTGCCCAAAAAGTTTTAAAAATTCCTTCTTGTGTCCTTCTATCGTCCGATCCTTGGCGTGGAGTGCTTTGGTAGCCAATCTTTGGAAGATCTGAGGCAAGTGGTGGTTTCTACCTTGTCTCCCTGCTTCTTTTTAATTTCTTTAGGCATATGAATATGGTACATTTATTTCTTGGACTTACACCTTGTAGTTTTTCGGTTCAATCAAGTGATCAAGGTATCACTACACCATATCATGCATATGGTAACACTTAATTTGTAGCGGTTAAGTAAATGCTACTAAAAGATATTTATGGTAACGTTTATAACCGCAACTGAAGATAAATAAACGATACTATAACAGATCATACTGAAGATAAATAACTGAAGATTAATACTACTACTACTTAAAAAGATCTATGAGAGGGCTACAAAAATATGGAATTAGCTATTGCACAAATCCCGTCTGTTCATTAAGCCTTCAAAAAAATTCGACCGTCCGATTGGGGATGCCCAAATGTGTTTTTATGCAATTCACGCATGTAGCCCTAATATTCTGCGTATTTGCTCGCTGCCTTGCCCTGATTCCTTTCGCTTTCGCATCCGCTTCCGCTTCCGCTTCGAGGAGACGAGGTATCGAGGACGACGACTCGACGAGTAGGCTGCAGGTCTCAGGCGACATCACTGCATATTTGCTCGCTACCCTGCCTCGATTCCTTTCGCTTCAACGACCATGTTGCAGGTCTCAGGCGACATCACGCCGTTCACCAACTAGGGCGACGACACCATTAACCAACCATTATAACCTCCTCTTCCATGGACTCCCACAATTTCTCATTCAAGGATCTAGGGCACGGACATCTCAGCCACCCCCATCACCTGCTGCCCCTCTTGTAAGAAATCCAACTTCCACACCCTTCTATTTCTTCTGCCTCCTTCACAGATTTCACTCTCTTTGTAGGTTCTTCTCACCATCACACACCAGTGGGATCAGCATCCCCACTCCACCCCCACTCATTGTATATTCGTCTCCATTCTCAACTTATGTGTTTTCGCTTATATTTTCTTCCTGAAGCCATTTCTCATTTTGGCAGGTGTGGATTTACTGATGCAATAATGAAGTGTGCAGAGTAATCGGTCAAGTCTGTCTTCGAACCGCAACCGCATTTGAAACAGTAAGAAAGCATCCTCCTATACCTCTTTGATTTTGTTCTTCGTATTATAATGGATGTGGAGCTTCAATGATATAGAGGTTATTCTTACCCAACCCTACACAAACAATATCTCTGCTTTTAAGTCCTTTACAGTAAAAGTCATCATAACAAAATTTCATTAGATGTTCTCTTTTATTTATAGAGAAAATAGACTATTGGTTTTGGATCGAAGATGCACATACAAAGAATATTGTTGAGTGAGAACATGGCCTTAACCGAGTTTAAGTGTGTTGGAACCAAGTATAAGTGATTGAAATGTCATCTCCATTGCCAACTATATCATCTTAATTTCCCAGCGAAAGCTCATTGAGAAGCTGCATATATGCACAAGAGATCAGCTCAAAAACAAGCAGACAATAAGAAGTGCTGCGAAGGATCTCAAGATTTCTTGCACCCCTAAAGATTTTGATATGTTCCATGTATGGACCATTTTTGGGCATTTTAATATCCTCTCCTAGGCAGCTTCTCTGAATAACCAGATAAAAGTAATCCAATAGGTTATTCTTACGGTTAGTCTCATTATGAAGCAGTGGCCCTTCACATTACAAATTCAAAGTTAGAGTTGAGGCTTGCGATGAGGATGGCCATTAGAGCGCTTCATGCTATCATATAACAACTTCTCATTCAAAATTTTCATGATTGGAGCTTGGCAAACAAGCAAGGAATTCATTACAAAAACTTTATATATGTCACATCCAGTCATTGTATGTTTTGACGGAATTGGAGGGGATGCAAATGCTATTTATTTCAAAATGTATTCTCTGTTGTTTGTAGAAAAAGTAATATGTGATTATGTATGAACGTGCTATCATGTGTAGATGCAGAAAAAATACCTCAAATAGTACATCTAGAATAATGCCCCATGCCATGGGAATAAGGGGCTCTTGAGTTGTTGTCCACCATCGTACCAGTGATTGGGTTTTCGCAAAGATATCCCTAAAACAGATTCTAATATAAAAAATTGAAGAACTCTAATTTTAATCATATATTATATAAAATCTAATTATTCATGCATGCAAGATTCTGTTAATGGATATTTTTGGTTTTATTTGAATCCTTGATAGCTGTAGTTGATTCTATGCACACGGAGGAGGTTTTCTGGGTGCATGGGGGTGAGGAGAAGAGAAGCTGGGCAGTTGTTTCGGAGGGCTGCCGACAACTTTGCCTCTCCTGGATGGTATTTTAGGTGGTGGACAGGGGGCTGGTGGGTTGTTGGAGGCTTGTCCAGCAGTTTTTATGATTTTGGTTGGCTTGCATTTTTTATTGCCATTTTGGTGTAATTTATGATTTTAGTTCTAATGATTTTAGTCCTAATAGTTTTATTTTTGAATTTGTCCCATAGAAATGTTGTAAATTATGTTTCATGTTGATGCATTCTGTGGCATCAATGAAAAAAACTATTTTTATTTTGTTTTAGGATTCTTGCTTCTAATTTATACGTCATTTATTTTGTTTTAGGTATGAGAGAATGATGCACCAAAGGAGGCTTCGAAGAAGGAAGAAGGCAAGAAGGATGAGCCCGTGAAAAAGAAAGAGAATAATTTTCTTGAGCAAATTATTTATTAATTATATATATTTTTTCATGTACTGAGTTTAATAAAGATAATTAAGTGATCTATATATTGATTGTATTGAAGGGTTTGGGCTATCTCCCACCTTCTTTTTACAATTACTAAAAAAATTATTTGATGGAGTATCATATGTTTTTTCATAAATGTTGCCAAATACAAGAATAAACGTCTTGCGATAGAGTATCGTAGTCGTTGGTGTAGAATGGTAGCGCACAATAACCGCTACCTTTGAAAACCATAAATGATGCAATAGATGTAACTATAGTAACAGTTTCAAGGACGCCAGAATAAATTGTTTAACCACTACCCTACCCTACGACCACGGCGACAGATGCAACACACGTGCAACCGCTACCGTTGCTCTACAGTAGCGGTTTTTTCATATACTGTAGCGGTTTTTGAGCGCTACCATATGCATGAAATGGTGTAGTGGTAAATTTCTCGAGTGGTTGCGAGAAGTCAAGTCGAATTCGTCGAGTAGTCAAGTCGAATTCATCGAGTGAGTAACTTATTCGTCGAGGGATTATGGTAAATTCGTCGGGTAGTCGATTCCGTCGAGTAGTTGTGTGAGATTAAATATAATTCGTCGAGTTGGCTCGTCGAATTCGTCGAGTATGTCAGTCAATTCCGTTGACTAGCTTACACGATTTCGTCGAGTAATCTAGTCATTTTCATCGAGTAATTTATACAATTCTGAAAGTGCAATTGATATCAGTTGAAAGTGATTGATACAATCAACCATGCTTTGATACCAATTGAAGGAGAGTTTAGATCTTAGATTTACTCTAGGGGGTGAATAGAGAGTTAAAAGGTTTTAGATTATTTAAAATAGTGATGTATAAATATGTGTAGTGCTGAGTGAGTTATAAAATAAAATTAGAAAGCACAGCAACACAAAACAGCAAAATAATCACACCACAGACGACACAAGAAATTTATAGTAGTTCCCCACTAAACCTGGGTACATCTACTCTTCTACCACACTTGGTAGGATTCCACTACAGGTTGTTGATCAGGTGCCCTGCCACCAAGGGAGTTTTGATCAGGTGTCCACACACCAAGTGAGCTTTTGATCAGGTGCTCTAACCCAACTACAGGTTTTTGATCAGGTGCTCTTCCACCAATGGCTGTAACTTTTGAAGGGAGTTATAACCCTTTATACAGGTAAAAAGAAAACAGAAAATATATTGTTCTTCTCTTTGCTTGAGAAGACTCTAGAGATCTAGATGGTGTTGTTGAGAGTGGATCTTGATGATGTTGAAGAGCTCCCCCTGATTTGATTAGTGTTGAGGAAGCTTCTTCACTTGATTATAATAACTCTTTTTCTTCTTCTGCAGTTCTGATCCCGAGCAAGTGATCTTGATTGGTGTCTCAGGATGAAGATTTTCTGCAGAGAAGAGTTAGCAAAAAGAAGATAAATAATATATATTGTTCTTATTAAGAACTCTGTAGATCTGCTTCTTCTTTTTGCTTCCCTGTTATTTCTGTTTCTCTCTTCCTGTATCTGTATAATCCTTCTCTTATTTTCTTCTCTGCTCTTCTCTCTGTATATATAATCTGGAGAAGGCTTTCAGGCTATTTTGAATTCTTGCCTGACAAGAGAGGAAAGAGATAATGTCTCTTTAATTTCCTATATTCCTCGAGAAGATAAATTGCCGCCTTTAGCTTTTCTGCAACGACTATAATATTTATTGTCTGCAACGGCTATAATATTAATTTATAAAGAAAAGACGGGCAGCAATATATAAATAGAATTAAATCAGAATATTGCTGAGAATATTAGTCGAGCACAGAATCTCTAAATTATAAAGCTGATAGAAATTCGTCGAGCTCAGCTTCAAGTTCGTTGATCTGAGAATTGAATTCGTCGTTCTGAGCTTCTATTGAAGATTCATCAAACGCGGACTTGAGATCGTCGAACGCAGCTTTTCATCAACCGCTGAGACGGGCTGGATTTCGTCGACCGCTGAGACGGGCTGAATTTCGTCGACCGCTGAGATGGGCTGGATTTCGTCGACCGCGGAATGAATATAATTCGTCGACCATAGAGTGAATATAATTCGTCGACCGCAGAGAGCCGTTCGTCAAACGCAGAGAGCAGTTCGTCGAACGTAGAGAACTTGTATTATTTATATATATATATATATATTAATTTCTCCTGTATATTATTTATATATTTTTCTCAGCCTTCTACCTTAATGGGATTTGATCGATCACAGAATGAATGTAAATATGGATCACGACTCAAATCAAAAACTAAGGTTCCAACAATCTCCCCCTATTTGAGTTGGGATCTTAATCCAAATTAAAACTGGGTGTTCTAATAATCTCCCCCTATTTGGTTTAGGATACCTAAACATAAAAAGGATATTGATTAACTTAAAGCATTAGGGTCAGAGATTATAGAAGAATTTATTGTTCTTTTTGAAAATATTTAACCATAAATTATATTATTCTTCTTCTTTTAAAATACATTTAAGCAATTCTGATTCCTAGATTTTGATTTAAATAGGATTTTAATATTATGATGAATTGCTACAGTTGTTAATGGATTCTAAAGAATTTTATAATCAGAAAAACATTGCCTGATACCTTCCTTCTATAGAATCCCCTTATCAGAAGAGACTCACACTCAGTGCTCTGATCATTTCCGATCTATGCAATCTGAGTAGAATGCTCAATATGATTTTGGAGAAAGTCTGTAAGAACATTGAAGTTATATGACTTTGTTTTTAAGATAGAAAAATTCAAATGAATCTTTTAACTGCTTGATTAATTATTATTTAAGTAAAAAGATTTAAAAAGGTTAAGCATTTGAAATATATTAGCCTTTTTACTTCATTAAAATATAAATTTGAAAACTTTTTCTGATTTTGTTGAACATAAATAATTTCTTTTTCCTTAAAAGATTGTTTAAACTTTTCAGCCTTAATTAACTTAATTTTTAAAGAAATAATTTGTTCTTCTACGTTTTTCAAATTTTCTTTAAGCTTATTATTTTCAGGAGTTAAATTATTTATTTTTGTTAACTCCTTTATTTCTTTGACAGATTTTATTAAATCTGTACATGTTAATTTAAAATCTGATTTGTATTGTTCTGAAGTAAAATTTAGATTTGAAGTTACCTCAGTTACCTCATCTTCATCATATTCAGATTTTGCATCTGAGTGGTGGTTTGAGCCATATATGGCCAACATGCAGAATCTTATGGCCTTTTGTTCACATGGAGTAGATGATGGTTCTGCATCAAAAATACAGTCAGTGGAAGAAGGTTCAATCACCATCCTTGTGAGGGAGTTCCAGATGCCTCTTGCTGAAGTGCAGTCATTAACTCTTTGAAGAATGTCATTTGACATTGATTGAGCTAATATGTCCATAGCCTTGGCATCAACACTTTTCATCTTCTCTTGAGCATCTGTTGATGTTTATGAAGATGGAGGTCCTGTCAAAATAGAGTTATAAATTTCTTCATCTATGGCATTCATGAATAATCCAATTCTAGCTTGCCATAAAGAGTATCTATTTAGATTACAGATTGGTGGATTTGTGATTGAAAATTCTACTTGTGTCATTAGATTTTAGAAAAACCTTTTAAAAAAAACTTAAGAACTAATTGATCTTTATGATTCAGGTGTTAGCCTGTATAAATAATCAACTACCCTCTGATACCAATTGAAAGTTTAATTGATATCAGTTGAAAGTGATTGATATAATCAACCATGCTTTGATACCAATTGAAGAAGAGTTTAGATCTTAGATTTACTCTAGAGGGGGGGGGGGGGGGGGGGGGGTGAATAGAGAGTTAAAAGGTTTTAGCTTATTTAAAATAGTGATGTATAAATATGTGTAGTGCTGATTGAGTTATAAAATAAAATAAGAAAGCACAGCAACACAGCACAGCAAAATAATCACACCACAGATGACACAAGAATTTTATAGTAGTTCCTCACTAAACCTGAGTACATCTACACTTCTACCACACTTGGTAGGATTCGACTACAGGTTGTTGATCAGGTGCCCTGCCACCAAGGGAGTTTTGATTAGGTGTCCACACACCAAGTGAGCTTTTGATCAGGTGCTCTAACCCAACTATAGGTTTTTGATCAGGTGCCCTGCCACCAATGGCTGTAACTTTTGAAGGGAGTTATAACCCTTTATATAGGTAAAAAGGAAACAGAAAATATATTGTTCTTCTCTTTGCTTGAGAAGACTCTAGAGATCCAGATGGTGTTGTTGAGAGTTGATCTTGATGATGTTGAAGAGCTCCCCCTTATTTGATTAGTGTTGAGGAAGCTTCTTCACTTGATTGTAATAACTCTTTTTCTTCATCTGCAGTTTTGATCTTGAGCAAGTGATCTTGATTGGTGTCTCAGGATGAAGATGTTTTGCAGAGAAGAGTTAGCAAAAAGAAGATAAATAATGTATTGTACAACCCTGTATTCGGCGAGTGGGCCCCCAGATCCCACGAGGTATTTTGACATCATTTTTAGAAAATTCAAGGGCAGGGAGAGAGGAGGGCGAGCGGTGGAGGTAGAGGCCTCCCGCTCGCCCAGCACATGTAGGAGGCGAGCAAGGAGGGGGCGAGCTTCTCTCGCCCCGCTCCCAACAAAGGGGGGCGAGAGGAGGTGGGGCGAGCCCCCCTCTCGCCCCCGCCCCCAGCTTAGGGGGGCGAGAGGAGGTGGGGCGAGCCCCCCTCTCGCCCCCGCCCCCAGCATAGGGGGCAAGAGGAGGTGGGGCGAGCCCCCCTCTCGCCCTCGCCCCCAGCATAGGGGGGTGAGAGGAGGTGGGGCGAGCCCCCCTCTCGCCCCCGCCCCCAACATAGGGGGCGAGAGGAGGTGGGGCGAGCCCACCTCTCGCCCCCGCCCCCAGCTTAGGGGGGAGAGAGGAGGTGGGGCGAGCCCCCCTCTCGCCCCATCCCCTGCAGGGGGCGAGAGAGGAGGAGGGAAGAGCCCTCCCTCTCGCCCCATCCCCAGCAGGAGGGAGAGACAGGAGGGGGCCGAGCCCTCCCTCTCGCCCCCATCCCCAGCAGGGGGGAGAGAGAGAGGAGGTGGGACGAGCCCCCCTCTCGCCCCCATCCCCAGCAGGGGGCGAGACAGGGAGGAGGTCAGCCCCCTCTCGCCCGGCCCCGGGAGGGTGTTCTGGTCTGCATTTAGCGCCTCAGAACAGCAGGATTTGGCTATTCGCGGGCCAAATCCGGCGGCTTTTTGGTAACTTCGCAGGCAGTTTTTTGTTATTCGCAGCCCAAATCCAGAAATCCTATAAATAGGACCAAGGGGGCACCATTTGGAGGAGGCTTGTTCGAGACTAGTTCTCTCTCTCTTTTTCCCTCTCCCTCCCAAATCTCCCTTGTGGGGCGAGGAGAGTCTCCAATGGTGCCCAAGCCCGGCATTGGCTTGGGAGGGGAAGCGCTCTAAAGATCTTCCGGGTATGTCGTGGGACCTCCTCGCCGAGCCCTTGGTCCAGTTCATAGTTCCAACACCTTCAACCTAGAGCTCTCCCTTGGGAGGAGTAAGTGTTGGCCACCCCTCAACTTGTTGGGGGTTTAGAACTCCACAGAGACCGAGAAATCAATTTTAACATTATGGTGCGGTGAGCATGGAGTGTGACTAACTCAAGAAACTCTTAAGATGAGTTCCATGGACGGAGGTGGAGGAAGATCCAACACAGGTCACTCGCAACCCCCGGTGGTTGGAGTGATGTTGGAGATGTTCGAAAATCTCAAGCGGGAGGTCATGCAGACCTTGTAGGTAGCTTTCGCCTCGATAGGCGGAGGCAGGAGAGAAAGTGGTCCGGAGGCCTCGCCTTAGCAGTTTGGCGAGATCACCCTCGGCCCGCCATCCAGGAAGGAGGTACCAGCGGGGGGGAGTGGGGAGGCATTCAGCCCCCACTCGCCCGGTCCCTTAGGAGGGGGCGAGTGGGGAGGTGCCAGGCCCCCACTCGCCCAGCCCCAAGGGGGCGAGTGGGAAGGCACTAGGCCCACACTCACCCAGACCCAAGGGGGCGAGTGGGGAGGCGCCAGGCCCCCACT
This sequence comes from Dactylorhiza incarnata, assembly GCA_033032865.1. Classification (NCBI taxonomy): domain Eukaryota; kingdom Viridiplantae; phylum Streptophyta; class Magnoliopsida; order Asparagales; family Orchidaceae; genus Dactylorhiza; species Dactylorhiza incarnata. The sequence goes on along the minus strand of JAWHQI010000001.1, from coordinate 18,696,643 downwards.
CGCCCAGCCCCAAGGGGGCGAGTGGTGAGACAGCCAGCACCCACTCTCCAGCCCCAAAGGGGGGAAAGCATAGGAAGTCCTTTGTGTGAGCTGATTCTCTCGGCCTCGGTTCCAGAAGGGTTCGGAAGGTTGGAGATGTCTCACTACTCCGGCAAGGATGATCCAGTCATGCACTTACATTGGTTTGAGGATATGGTCTCCATCAAGCCCATGACAGACGCTTTCAAGTTTCGACTCTTCGCGACAACTTTGATGGAGAAGGCTAGAGATTGGTTCCGCCAGCTCTCTACGGGATCCATCTATGCCTTCGAAGACTTGCGCTGAGTTTTCCTGCTATGGTTCTCGACATCAAGGAAGAGAAAGAAACATGCCGAAGTACTTTTCAAGATCAAGCAAGAGCCAGGGGAGTCGCTGGCTCACTATCTGGACCGGTTCAGGGAGGAGGTTCTCCTCGTCCAAGAAGTGCCCGGGTACACCCTCAAACTTGCCTTCACGTTGGGGCTGCGGGAGGGCTTCTTCAAGATGGACCTCAAGAGGAGAACTCCTTTGTCCTTTGAGGAGTTGATGGAAAGGGTGGCAGAAGAAGTTGAGAGTGAGGAGGCTAACCCGGAGTTCGCAAGAAGGTTGGCCAAGCTGAGTGAACCGGAGGCAAGTCATCAGGGGGAAGGGTAGGGGCCCCCAAGGGGAAGTTCGACCAGGAGGAGGCTAACTTCCAGGGAGAAGGGGTCGACCTCCCATGGTGGAGGCAGGGACCGAAGGCATCGTCTCCACCACCCCAACAAGCCATGGTGATCGGCCACAGTAGAAGAAGAAATCGTACAGGAGGAAGAGGGCGCGTCCGGGTGGAGATACCTTACTATGAATTCCATGATGAGGAGGGTCACGCGACATTCACCTGCTCCGAGTTCTTGGAAATGAAGGAGTCGAGGGGTACAAAGCCGCAACGTCAGCAACCAGAGGAGGTCGAGGAGGACCATGCCTAGGAGTTGAAGTCCGAGTCCTGGCCTCCATGCTTGGTTTTTTCTTTAAGTCCATGTAGTATGACGGTGTGTTTCCATCCTTTGTTTTTCTTGTGTGTAACCGGATGACTAATGTAATAAAAGTTTTTTCAAGTGTTCTTCACCCCTCGGATGGTTTCGCTGACCGGGCTCTCACTAGCCGGCAGGTGCAGGTTGACCTCCCAGGGAGACTAAGTTCTTCACCCCTCGGATAGTTCCGCTGACCGGGCTCTCACTAGCCGGCAGGTGCAGGTTGACCTCCCAGGGAGGCTATGTTCTTCACCCCTCGGATGGTTCCACTGACCGGTCTCTCACTAGCCGGCAGGTGCAGGTTGACCTCCCAGGGAGGCTATGTTCTTCACCCCTCAGATGGTTCCGCTGACCGGGCTCTCACTAGCCGGCAGGTGCAGGTTGACCTCCCAGGGAGGCTAAGTTCTTCACCCCTCGGATGGTTTCGCTGACCGGGCTCTCACTAGCCGGCAGGTGCAGGTTGACCTCCCAGGGAGGCTAAGTTCTTCACCCCTTGGATGGTTCCGCTGACCGGGCTCTCACTAGCCGGCAGGTGCAGGTTGAACTCCCAGGGAGGCTATGTTCTTCACCCCTCTGATGCTTCCGCTGACCGAGCTCTCACTAGTCGGCAGGTGCAGGTTGACCTCCCAGGGAGGCTATGTTCTTCACCCCTCGGATGGTTCCGCTGATCGGGCTCTCACTAGCCGGCAGGTGCAGGTTGACCTCCCAGGGAGGCTATGTTCTTCACCCCTCAGATGGTTCCGCGGACCGGGCTCTCACTAGCCGGCAGGTGCAGGTTGACCTCCCAGCGAGGCTAAGTTCTTCACCCCTCGGATTGTTTCGCTGATCGGGATTTCACTAGCCGGTAGGTGCAGGTTGACCTCCCAGGGAGGCTAAGTTCTTCACCCCTCGGATGGTTCCGCTGGCCGGGCTCTCACTAGCCGGCAGGTGCAGGTTGACGTCCCAGAGAGGCTATGTTCTTTACCCCTCGGATGGTTCCGCTGACCGGGCTCTCACTAGCCGGCAGGTGCAGGTTCACCTCCCAGGGAGGCTATGTTCTTCACCCCTCGGATGGTTTCACTGACCGGGCTCTCACTAGCCGGCAGGTGCAGGTTGACCTCCTAGGGAGGCTAAGTTCTTCACCCCTCAGATGGTTCCCCTGACCGGGTTCTCAAAAGCCGGCAGGTGCAAGTTGACCTCCCAGGGAGGCTATGTTCTTCACCCCTCGGATGGTTCCGCTGACCGGGCTCTCACTAGCCGGCAGGTGCAGGTTGACCTCCCAGGGAGGCTATGTTCTTCACCCCTCAGATGGTTCCGCTGACCGGGCTCTCACTAGCCGTCTGGTGTAGGTTGACCTCCCAGGGAGGCTAAGTTCTTCACCCCTCGGATGGTTCCGCTGACTAGGCTCTCACTAGCCGGCAGGTGCAGGTTGACCTCCCAGGGAGGCTATGTTCTTACCCCTCGAATGGTTCCGCTGACCGATCTCTCACTAGACGGCAGGTGCAGGTTGACCTCCCAGGGAGGCTTAGTTCTTCACCCCTCGAATGGTTCCGCTGACCGGGCTCTCACTAGCCGACAGGTGCAGGTTGACCTCCAGGGAGGCTATGTTCTTCACCCCTCGGATGGCCCCGCTAGCCGGGCTCTCACTAGTTGGCGGGATGGCCCTCCCAGGGGACCCTTAGTAAATTTTCACCAGGATAAAGGGGAGTTTTCCCAATTTCTTTCAGCGCCACTCGCCGAATGTGCAGGGTTGGACTTTTCTTTCCGAGCATGTACCTCGCTCAAAAAGAGCGGGGATTGTGTACAACCCTGTATTCACCGAGTGGGCCCCCAGATCCCACGAGGTATTTTTGACATCGTTTTTAGCAAATTCCAGGGCAGGGAGAGAGGAGGGAGAGCAGTGGAGGTAGAGGCCTCCCGCTCGCCCAACACGTGTAGGAGGCGAGCAAGGAGGGGGCAAGCTTCTCTCGCCCCGCTCCCAAAAAAGGGGGGCGAGAGGAGGTAGGGCGAGCCCCCCTCTCTCCCCCGCCCCCAGCTTAGGGGGGCGAGAGGAGGTGGGGCGAGCCCTCCTCTCGCCCCCGCCCCCAGCATAGGGGAGCGAGAGGAGGTGGGGCGATCCCCACTCTCTCCCCCGCCCCCAGCATAGGGGGGAGAGAGGAGGTGGGGCGAGCCCTCCTCTCGCCCCCCCCCCCCCCCCCCCCCCCACGCATAGGGGGGCGAGAGGAGGTGGGGCGATCCCCCCTCTCGCCCCCGCCCCAGCTTAGGGGGGCGAGAGGAGGTGGGGCGAGCCCCCCTCTCGCCCCCATCCCCAGCAGGGGGAGAGAGAGGAGGAGGGATGAGCCCTCCCTCTCGCCCCCATCCCCATCAGGGGGGGCGAAACAGGAGGGGGTCGAGCCCTCCCTCTCGCCCCCATCCCCAGCAGGGGGGGCGAGAGAGAAGGTGGGACGAGCCCCCCTCTCGCCCCCATCCCCAGCAGGGGGCGAGACAGGGAGGATGTCAGCCCCCTCTCGCCCGGCCCCGAGAGGGTGTTCTGGTCTGCATTTAGCGCCGCAGAACAACGAGATTTGGCTATTCGCAGGCCAAATCGCGGGGCATTTTGGTAACTTCACAGGCAATTTTTGGTTATTCGCAGCCCAAATCCAGAAATCCTATAAATAGGACCAAGGGGGCACCATTTGGAGGAGGCTTGTTCGAGGCTAGTTCTCTCTCTCTCTTTCCCTCTCCCTCCCCAAATCTCCCTTGTGGGGTGAGGAGAGTCTCCAATGGTGCCTAAGCCCGGCAATGGCTTGGGAGGGGAAGCGCTCTAAAGATCTTCTGGGTATGTGGTTGGACCTCCTCGCCGAGCCCTTGGTCTAGTTCATAGTTCCAACACCTTCAACCTAGAGCTCTCCCTTGGGAGGAGTAAGAGTTGGCCACCCCTCAACTTGTTGGGGGCCCCGAACTCCACAGAGACCAAGAAATCGGTTTCAACATATATGTTGTTCTTATTAAGAACTCTGTAGATCTGCTTCTTCTTTTTGTTTCTCTGTTATTTCTGTTTCTCTCTTCCTGTATCTGTATAATCCTTCTCTTATTTTCTTCTCTGCTCTTCTCTCTATATATATAATCTGGAGAAGGCTTTCAGGCTATTTTGAATTCTTGCCCGACAAGAGAGGAAAGAGATAATGTCTCTTTAATTTCCTATATTCCTCGGGAAGATAAATTGCCGCCTTTAGCTTTTCTGCAACGACTATAATATTTATTGTCTGCAACGGCTATAATATTAATTTATAAAGAAAAGACGGGCAACAATATATAAATAGAATTAAATCAGAATATTGCTGAGAATATTAGTCGAGCTGAGAATCTCTAAATTATAAAGCTAATAGAAATTCGTCGAGCTCAGCTTCAAATTCGTCGATCTGAGAATTGAATTCGTCGTTCTGAGCTTCTGTTGAAGATTCGTCGAACGCGGACTTGAGATCATCGAACGCAGCTTTTCGTCGACCGCTGAGACGGGCTGGATTTTGTCGACCGCTGAGACGGGCTTGATTTTATCGACCGCTGAGACGGGCTGGATTTCGTTGACCATAGAATGAATATAATTCGTCGACCGCAGAGTGAATATATTTCGTCGACCGCAGAGCGCCGTTCGTCGAACGCAGAGAGTCGTTCGTCGAACGCAGAGAACTTGTATTATTTATATATATATTATTTCTCCTGTATATTATTTATATATTTTCTCAGCCTTCTATCTTAATGGGATTTGATCGATCACAGAATGAATGTAAATATGGATCACGACTCAAATCAAAAACTAAGGTTCCAACAAATTCGTTGAGTGTTTCCTCCAAATGCAAGGTGCAGTTTCGACGAATTCATCGTGTAAGGTTGTTTTACTTGGAATTTTATGAGTTTTGTTCTTTTCATTATAATAAGTTGTTTTTTTGGGCTGTTGGTTGGGTTGGAATGGATGACCACCACCATAGTGCCTGTTGGTGAATCATTGTATCTGGTGAATTTGTGGCGGACTGTAGGTTGGGTTGCAAATGGTTGAGTCCCACATCAGTGCCATTTTATGTCCGATATTAATGATTCATTCTTCTTTTAGAGCTGAACAGTCTCTCATATATATATGTGTGTATATATGATTAACCTATGAATATATCTCGCATTTAGTGCAAGAGTTTCTCATTTTTATAGTCAATAATTCTAAATTGTTTTTACTTATTGTTCATATGACTTATTTGTTGTTGATCTGCAGTTACTCTCGTTGGGTCGGTAACCCTCTAAACTTAATCCTTTAATCTTTATGTTTGAGCCGCCTCTTGCGCCTTTGAGCTGAGGCATTCTTTTCTTTTGAATGCCTCAGGTTTGGATAAGTAGCAGTTAGAGTTGACCAGGATGTCCATCCAGACTACATTAGTTGTTTTCTTTTCCTCGTTGGTGAGGCTTTGTTAGTTGTATTTAACTTTGACTTAGCAGTTTACTTCAGTTACATTCCAGATAGTTCCATGGATTCGTGTCAGATTGTTGACGCCCATAGCTTATTTCTTTGGTGTAGACACTTTACTTGTTGTTCCTACTATTACTACTTACTCTTGTTAATGCATTGCTCTTTGGGAAGGTTTTATGTTAGTATGCATAGTAATTATCTTACGTATATAGAAATCTGCACATTTACTCATGTTTATAACATGGTTTCAATCAAATATCACCCTACGTTAAAGATCGTAAAAGCTCTTTTCCTACTTATAATAAATTTAGAGACATGCATATCATTTGCGGGTTATTAGTCTCTCATGCTCATGTAGGATAAAATGAATCAAACCATATATTTTCCACTGTGTAAATACTTATATTTTTACCTATGGACTAGCTGATCCACTGAACCGAAGGACACGCTCTATGAAGCTTTAAACTTGAATTATGCTCTATGTAAAAATACATAAGTCTTTTATGAAAAAGAATATAAGAATGTTTGCCTGAGCGTCTGCAGTTGTCCCCTGCACGACGTGGCATTACTGCGCATATTTTCTCTCACTCTGATAATATATTTATATATTGGGGAAAATGCGAGTTGTGGCAGTTGGTATCAAAGATAAGTTTATTTGGTTGCTAGACAAGTTAGGCGAACAACCAGCTCTTGTAGAATCTTATTACCTTACATACACATATCGATGGGTCATCAGTATGTCTTGGCTGAAGCATGAACACTACACTCATAAGCATCACAGAAGTATACGAGGCATATTATGTAGTATTGAATGAATAATATGTGTTTGTATATGGATTCTCATAAGTATAAAAACATGTGACTGTTAAGTTGAAATGGGCGACTTAACATTATCACATGAGTGCCCATTAGATTTTACTTTTACATTATATGCGATATTTTGTAGAATTGGATGTATAATATTTCATATGTATGCCACTCATGACATGCATTAAGGCATTTACATAGAATGCATAACACATCATGCATAACATAACATATCATTAGCACACATGCTAAGTTAAGATTTACATGATAATACTCGTACACACATGATTTTAAATAAATATTTTAAGCATTCATGCATTCGTCTTATATGCACCAGAGTCAAGGGATAATGGTATATCATCCTAAGTCTTGCATAATATCATTCATGGAAAATCCCAAAGCAAGGTAGTAGCAAGAGCGAGTATCTACACTTTTTTCTTTTTGAGTCCGATTTAAGATGAGTAATTTTAGCGTTTAGCTAAGTCATGATAGGATGCTCATTCGTATTTGTAGACTATGGCTGTGAAGAGTCAATCATTGAGATCGACTCCCAAGACTGAGGGTGAGTCTTCGGGTGCGCATAGTGAGGCGATTGTTAAATTTTTGAAGTGGAAGTGGAATAGTGTTGGGCGGTCTACAGATTGGAGACCGCAGAGACCGCGCGGTATGCGTTGGTGTGATGAGTCCAGTTTATATAGTGATTTCTGGACTCATCTGGGCTAGTTTTCATGCACTTGCACTTCACTTTAGGCCTATTTTCAATTCTATTTGATCACATTGCCCATTTCATTGCTTAGTGCAAATTTATGCCCCATCTTGGTGTGATTTCATGAATTTCTGTGGTCTAGTATATTTTCATGCAGGTCCAAGGGTTGTGCGACACTCGGGATGGGTCCTGGGGGATTTTCGGTCGAAAAAGCCTCTGATCGTGCATTTTCCTTCTCGCACGACCAGGCGCACGACCACTGGTTGTGCGTTAATTCCCTTCCCTGATCGAGCGACGACGCACGATCAGTGGCCTTCTTCGCGCACGACCACTGGTCGTGCGCCGCTGACCGTGCGCTTTTGTGCAGATTTGGATCGAGCTACAGGTTCTTCGCGCACGATCAGAGGCATTCCTTCGTGCACGACCATTGGTCGTGCGCCTGATCGTGCGCGTTGTTTAATTCTGCTCCGTCTATAAATAGACATGCACGATTTTAGGTCGGGATCGACCATCCGACTCCGCCCAGCTCCGCCGTTTTCCACATTTTCTGCAGGGTTTCGCCTCCTTCTTCACCGCCCACCTTAGGGAGGATCTCCGGGCAAGCTTTCAATGCCAAATCTTCGCCGGAGCTTCCTCTCGGCCATCTCCTTCATCCAAGAGCTTCAAGAAAGGAGTCAACCTAGCCTTCTTCTTCAAGATCTGAGCAGCTTGTGTGATCATTCCTCCGGTTCGTGACACGAAGAAGACGGGTCCACTGGAAGGTAGTGACAACCTTCTCTACCCCGGACGCAGTTGAGGACCGAGCTTGGACGCGGATTGACAACCCGACGATTCCTTCCGTAAATCCTCAACAAGACTTCGGAGTCGGTCAATTTTGCACACTCATCTCCTCTTGTAGTTGATAGTTTAGTTGGATTTCTTATATGTTTGATGAAGTATACTTTTATTTGTTAACATTAGTATGAAATCATGTCTATGTGATTGAGTAATCTTGTTATATTATCATTTGAGGTGTGCCTTGTGGTGTGGATTGTTTGTTGTGTTGTGCCGCCCTAACAATTGTTAGTGGTGTGCTTTGCGAAGAGGTGCTTGCGACCCTCATTCCGCCGCTCTCTCCACTCCATCCGCTAGCCTACTCGTCCATCCGCCTAGCGATTCGGTGCATTGCGGCCCGTGTAGTCTTCCATCCCGCCTGGAGAAGCAGTGCGCTCAAGGCCTGCATAGGAGTAGTCGTAGCTATTTTATTTTGTTTTCCGCAATCCAAACCAAGCCTCCCGCAATCCATCCGACCTTAAGGACTTCAATCTCAAGTCCTCCTCAATAGTCAACTCCACCTTACTGTGTTCCTTCCGAGATCGATACTCGGGGATTTACTCCTCGTTATATATTACTTGAACGATCGGTACACTGCCGTTTCGTGCCGCAGTCTCGCCACAGCCTATAGCGGTGTATGAGATTTGCGCCATCAAGTTTTTGGCGCCGTTGCCGGGGAACACAGACGTGTGAGTTTTCTGGAGTGGGAGAATCTGAGAGAGAAGCCCTTCCATTTGTAAATTGCGTCGTTTATTTTTATTTCAGTTCTTTTTATTCTATTTTCTTGTTTTTAAATAGGTTGTTTAGTAAATTACTGTTAGGAGTAACAGTTTGCACGATAGTGTCTTTATTTTGAATCTTGCTATCTCCATATAATGTGGGTTGCATTTAATATTCGTTGCCGTTTATGTGGAGATATTTCTCACGCTAGTGATAGATGCCCTACGGAAGATGGTGGGCATAATTCTCGTGGCCCGGTGTACGGAGCACCATTTTCCTATGGTTATTCATGCCCTGTGCCCAAGTCTTATGGCCACTCGTCCTCGCCGCATACACCATTTTTATGTTCCTCCACGGCCCCTCAAGGACCAAGGAGTAATATAAAACGGTGCTTGTTCTGTCAAAGCATGGATCACGCCCTGAAGGACTGTGCCGAGTATCTTCGCCAATTGGACGAGGATGATGAGCCGGATATCCGAATCATCCCGAGTCCTACTTCCGGCAGCACACCTTCAACATCCGGTTATGTGTCTGTGTCACCTTCATCTTGTGAAGGGTATGATGTGGACACAGTCACCAGATGCGTGGCTGATCTAGGCTCTGACATGGCCGAGCCTATCTCCCCTGTGCATCCATCACCTAGCGTAGATTTGATTCTTTGTGAGGAATCAGTGCTTGACTTTTATCCAAGCACCATTCCTTCCCCTGTTGTGCATTCTACTACGCTCATCTCCGACGACATTGTTGATGATGTGTCGCAAGATGAAGCTGGCGATCTATGTATTGTGCCTACTCCTATGGAGGAGGACAACCTTCTAGGTGAAGAGGAGCTTTCCTCAGCACCGGTGGAGGAAGTCCAAATCCTAGGCATGGCCCTTGTTGATCCCGCCGAACCTTGTAGCATTGATGACAATGCAAACATTATTTTACTTTCCTAACCTTTTGGGAGTGAGTCCGGGACCACTCTCCCGCTTGATTTTTATTTATGTTCTTCTTCTCTTTTATTTCTTGACCCCCCTTCTGCTATATCTGAGCCTGTGCAGGTTGAGTCTTCGCAGGTACTTCAGGAGGACTTGGAGCATTCTGCTCAAGTCAATGATGAGTGTATCCTCTCATGTGAGGAGGTTGATCCCCCCTCCATAGAGGAAGCCTCATTCATTGCCTTCTCCTCCTGCGGACCTGCTGTGGATGACACCTTGCTTGGCAAGGATTTTTTGTGTGAGATGAGTGAGGCTTATTCCCCCTCCTCCTCTTACATTCTGTTTCCTCTACCTGTGCGTTGCAGGTATTATTATACAGGTAGAGGGGTGACTGTTTTATCGCCGTATCGGTACCGGCCACCGAAACGGATAATGGAACAGCTACCTGTGCATTTTCTATTCCATAGGCCCATTAGCTAGAACTCGTACAGTTTTGAATAAGTCGTGCTGGGAAGACAATAACCCCAGTATTTATCTTCTTTTTCTTGCATTGTATTTTTCGTTAAGTAGAATAGTTAGTTAAATTTCAATTTAGTTTTAGTTTTTCTATTTCTTTTTGTTTTTGCGGAGCTCACCCCTGCAGGTCATTCCTATGGAAGGCGGTGGTCGCGATTCTTTGTATGGCGGAGGTGCGACTTGGTCTTGTTCTACACGCGTCTTCTGGTATGCTCACTTGCTGAGCATTGGGTACCCTCTTCCCCCAACTTTGTTTTAGAATATCTTAATGCATAGTTTAAGTCTGGGGGAGAGCTAGTATCTGTTACCCAATGCACGTGCACACTGCATATGCATCTTAGAAGCTTTTATTGATTTATTTTGTTTAGATCATTGCATCACACACCACTTGCACTGACTTGAGCGTGTGCTTAGCTGTTTGCGTGCCGCGAGTTAAACTCATTTCTTGAGCAAGGTTCGGGCAAATCATTGTGCTGGCTTTTAAATTATATAGTGGAGTAATATGTTGACTCCGGTGTTCCTAGTCTAATGTTTTGTGAGCATAGAGATTTGTGTAGATTAGATTCCTTTTTATACTATTAGTCTTATACATTTCTATTAGTGTAAATAATGTTTGCTCTACTCAAATGGTGAATCCGGTTTGAATCAAAAGGTGGCATATGGGTGTGTGTAAATTATCGCTAGACGTGTATTGCTTGTGTCGGGAGGAAGGATAACCTTTCTCGGTGACTAAGAACTTGCCCCAAGCGATTCTTGAAGCATTGGCATAGGATAATTCTGTTGCGCAAGAATGACGTAGGCCATCATTTTGGCCCGGTTGAGCCTTTGTGCAAATCTTGATATCTTATCCTCGTTAGCCCATTTGTGCCTACCCCATCCCTTTGATTCAACTCCACATTTTATTCCACCAAAACCAAAAAGCCGATCCTAGTCACATACCCAAAGCTGAGCTTTAGCTGTTTTCACATTTGTATTTTGGAATGTTGATGTGGTGATGTTAAATTTGGAGATGTGGGTGTAATCCCTTGAACATTTGCTGAATTTACAAAAAATATATATAATTAGAAAAAGAAATGAAATGAGAAGAAAAGAAAAGAAAAATGAGAATGAGTTTAATTGAAAATCTATTTGAGATATGTATTTTGGAGTAGGCGGTGCACATACCCATGCGTTCAGGTCCAAGTCTGGGGGTGTGGTGCATCCGCGTGTTTTTGTAGCTGCGCGGATAGAGTTATTGTTTAAGCTCATTTGGGTTGGGTGCTTTAAGCCGTCCTGTTTATCATTGTTTACCTCACCGTAACCCAAGCCTCATGAAAAACCTTAAGTCCTACCGACTCACGCTATGAACTAATCTAGTGTTGCGGAGAGAATGTGACCGGGCGAGCTTATGGTCTCCGATACCGATGGATTTCGGTGGAGTTTGTCCCAAACCCTAGCCTGGGCAATGCTCATCTCAGCGTGTATTTTACTTTCCCCGTATGCGTGACCGATTGATTCACCGTGATTCACATTTATGAGTAGTAGTAATATTTATTTACTCCATTAGAAGCATATAAACTATGTGTATAATTAGAAACCTTATCCACTATTTCTCTATGCACTTGGGTATGCGACTTCGCATGGTACTCCTCGGTGTAATTTTAAGCTAGCTATTTATTTTTCCCCGCCTTCTTAGGATGTGTTTGCTCGGGACGTGCAAACAGGTAAGTCTGGGGGTGTGATGAGTCCAGTTTATATAGTGATTTCCGGACTCATCTGGGCTAGTTTTCATGCACTTGCACTTCACTTTAGGCATATTTCAATTCTATTTGATCACATTGCCCATTTCATTGCTTAGTGCACATTTATGCCCCATCTTGGTGTGATTTCATGTATTTCTGTGGTCTAGTATATTTTCATGCAGGTCCAAGGGTTGTGCGACACTCGGGATGGGTCCTGGGGGATTTTAGGTCGAAAAAGCCTCTGATCGTGCGTTTTCCTTCTCGCACGACCAGGCGCACGACCAGTGGTCGTGCGTTAATTCCCTTCCCTGATCGAGCGACGGCGCACGATCATTGGCCTTCTTCGCGCACGACCACTGGTCGTGCGCCGCTGACCGTGCGCTTTTTTGCAGATTTGGATCGAGATACAGGTTCTTCACGCACGATCAGAGGCATTCCTTTGCGCACGACCATTGGTCGTGCGCCTGATCGTGCGCGTTGTTTAATTATGCTCCGTCTATAAATAGACATGCGCGATTTTAGGTCGGGATCGACCATCCGACTCCGCCCAGCTCCGCCGTTTTCCACATTTTCTGCAGGGTTTCGCCTCCTTCTTCACCGCCCACCTTAGGGAGGATCTCCGGGCAAGCTTTCAACGCCAAATCTTCGCCGGAGCTTCCTCTCGGCCATCTCCTTCATCCAAGAGCTTCAAGAAAGGAGTCAACCTAGCCTTCTTCTTCAAGATCTGAGCAGCTTGTGTGATCATTCCTCCGGTTCATGACACGAAGAAGACGGGTCCACTGGAAGGTAGTGACAACCTTCTCTACCCCGGACGCAGTTGAGGACCGAGCTTGGACGCGGATTGACAACCCGGCGATTCCTTCCGTGAATCCTCAACAAGACTTCGGAGTCGGTCGATTTCACACACTCATCTCCTCTTGTAGTTGATAGTTTAGTTGGATTTATTATATGTTTGATGAAGTATACTTTTATTTGTTAACATTAGTATGAAATCATGTCTATGTGATTGAGTAATCTTGTTATATTTTCATTTGAGGTGTGCCTTATGGTGTGGATTGTTTGTTGTGTTGTGCCGCCCTAACAATTGTTAGTGGTGTGCTTTGCGAAGAGGTGCTTGTGACCCTCATTCCGCCGCTCTCTCCACTCCATCCGCTAGCCTACTCGTCCATTCGCCTAGCGATTCTATGCATTGCGGCCCGTGTAGTCTTCCATCCCGCCTGGCGAAGCAGTGTGCTCAAGGCCTGCATAGAAGTAGTCGTAGCTATTTTATTTTGTTTTCCGCAATCCAAACCAAGCCTCCCGCAATCCATCCGACCTTAAGGACTTCAATCTCAAGTCCTCCTCAATATTCAACTCCACCTTACTGTGTTCCTTCCGAGATCGATACTCGGGGATTTACTCCTCATTTTATATTACTTGAACGATCGGTACACTGCCGTTTCGTGCCGCAGTCTCGCCACAGCCTATAGCGGTGTGTGAGATTTGCGCCATCATGGTGCTCTGGCCGGTTTTTATCTCAGGCGATTTGTTCTGGGCAGTCTGATGTGGGAGACCGCTAACTGTCCGGGCAGCTTGCGCAGGTTGTTCTAGCGACTTGTTCAAGTCGGCCAGATGTTCAAATAGGTCTGCCTTCTTGCAGTGACCGGGCGGTCTGACGTGTTGTTCTAGTTGGTCTGGGTTACTGAAGGAGTTATTTGCTTTTGCAATAAGGCCGGGCGATTTGTTTTGATGACCGCGGTCACCGAGCGATTTGTGAATAACTATATGGTTCAATAAGGGAGTTGTTAGCCTTGCTGAGCTCGGGCGGTCTGTCTTATAAGACCGCTGGCGATCTAATGGGCGGTTATTGTATCTCAGTTTATGCGGTGACGACATCCGTCTGCTCGCCTATAAATAGGGGTGCAGGGCCCGTCATTAATAACGAGAACTGTAAGAACCAAAGTTGGCTTGATTGTGTCGGTCTCAATTTGAGATCGCGTGGTTTGAGTTTTGTCTGACCGGTTTGTGTGTTCACAGGTTAGCGACTTCAGTTACTCGGTCAGCATTCTCACTTCTTCCAGCTTTGAATAAACCAGTCCGGGCGGACTGTGTTTAGGTGTTCTTGGACTGTGCAGCGAACTCAGTTGATCAGGCGTTCTTAAGTGGCTAGGCGATCTTGAGTTACTGTCTGTATCAGGAAGCAGTTTTCGTTGGCAAGTGTTCGCGGGTTCTTCTGTGATCTTTAGACCGGGCGGTCTGGGCGATCAAGGAGTGCGAACTGGTTGTTTTTCAGCAGTTGAATAAAGCAGCAAGTCGGGCGGTCTGTGGTTGCGGTCTAACAGGTGCAGCTTGTGCTTTGTTCGCGCGGTCTCAGGGGTTATCCATCTGACTTGTCTGTTCGCGCGGTCTAGCAGTCTCAAGGTGTCAAGTCTCCAGCAGCTTGTAGTCTTTGTGTTTGTGCTTCTCTCCTCCGTGATTCTTATGAATCACGTCTCGCCATGTATACATCGAATTGTAAAGAGATAGTTAATACCATAGCACTATTCGGTCTTCCCATTGTCAGTGTGTTGTTACACTGGTGGAAAGTTTTGTGAAGTGTTTCGCATTTTACTTCATCTCCGGACCTCAAGTTTTTTTAACATGGTATCAGAGCGAGGTTGCTGAGCAGTAGTTACTGATACTTCTCTCAGGTTCCTCAAGTTGGTTAGCAATCAGTGGGATAGCAATGGAAGGAGGATATGCTAGAGGTCTTTGTATTGAGCTCCTTACGCAGACTAATTTCAAGAAGTGGAAGTCTTGCATGAAGAGCTTTCTTCTTGGCGAGGATTTTTGGATGGTTGTAGGAGGAGAAGCAAGATAAGCTGTTATTCCTGCTGAAGGGAATGTTGAGCTCATGAAGGTTGGAGGAGAATGAATGCTAAGGCGGAGTTCACTCTCAAGAGAGCATTCCGGAGCTGTTTGATCACATCATCGGATGGAGATCAGCCGCTGAAATTTGTACAGCCTTGGATGGCTTGTTCAATAAGAAGAATGTAGCTAGGCTACAGTTCTTGGAGAATGAGTTGGCGAAAGCAACTCAGGGAGATTTGTCTATCTCAACGTTCTTCTTAAAGATGAAGAACCTTTGCTCATAGATATCGGCTTTGGACCCGGATGAGCCTATCTGAGAAGCTAAGCTGAAGAGGCACATAATCTGCGGCTTGAGGAGGGAGTATGTGGCCTTTGTTACTTTTGTTCAAGGCTGGTCCAATTTTCCGTCGTTGCTGGAGCTGGAGAACTTACTAGCTTCGCAAGAAAGTTTGGCTAAGCACATGGCTGGGATGTCTTTCTCTGGGGGAGAAGGTGAGGTTCTCTTCTTTAGCAAGAAGAAGAAGACATCTGGAGATGAAGGTCCGTCTACTTCATATCAGCAGGAGAGGAGCTATGCTCCTAAGCGTGATGGGAAGAAGAAGGAAGGACCTAGATGCTTTAGGTAGAACAAGCTTGGTCACTTCAAGAGAGACTGTCAAGGCAATCTTTAGCCAGGGCATGCTGTAGGAAAGTAGGAGGCTGT
This sequence comes from Dactylorhiza incarnata, assembly GCA_033032865.1. NCBI lineage: Eukaryota > Viridiplantae > Streptophyta > Magnoliopsida > Asparagales > Orchidaceae > Dactylorhiza > Dactylorhiza incarnata. The sequence continues at coordinate 18,681,466 of JAWHQI010000001.1, read as the reverse complement.
TTCTAATTTTGAAGGTAGTTGGGGTGGTGGAGGTGCATTCATGACGGGTACGTGTGTTCGGGCTATGACTTCCATCAACTATCAGGATGATTGGATAGTGGACTCTGGGTGTGGTCATCACCTCACCGGGGATGAGTCGAAGTTCTCCTTATTGCAGGCATATACAGGTAATGACGCTATCATTACGGCTGATGATACTATACATGCAGTAGAGAAGGAGGGTGTGGTTTCTTTGAACGATGATAAAGGTACTCTTACGTTGAAGAGTGTCTATCATGTTCCGGGGATGAAGAAGAACCTCTTCTCTATGACCAATGCGGTGGATGTTGGCTATCACGTTCTGTTCGGTCCAACAGAAGTGAAATTTCTCCGAAATGTTTCAGCTGTGAAAGCTGAGGTCACTCATGTAGGGAGACGGGTGAAATACTTATTTGTTCTTTCAACAAGTTCTTATGTTGATAAGATGAGGGCTAACGACAGCGCTGCTATCTGGCACGAAAGACTTGGGCATGTTGAGATGGATAAGTTGAAAGCTATGGCGGGAAGAGGCCTGGTGAAAGGTCTGCCTAGCTTGTCATAATTTGGGGATGGTCATGTTTGTGCAGGTTGTCAGTTTGGTAAGGCTCAACGTCTTCCATTTGACAAATCACAAAGCAGATGCAAAAGACCATTGTAATGTATACATGGTGATCTGTTTGGACCTACCAACACTGCAAGTCTTGTAGGTAGCAGGTATATGCTGATTTTGGCTGATGACTTCACCAGATATACTTGGGCATATTTTTTGAAGGAGATTCGGAGGCGTTCGAGAGGTTTGTGGAGTTCAAGGAGCTGGTGGAAGGTCGGCTTAACCTGCGGGTCAAGAGGTTCAGAACTGACAATGGAGGGGAGTTTACCTCCAAGGCATTCTTTAACTTCTGCAGGAAGCATGACATCCAAAGGGAGCTTTTTTGTGCTCACACTCCACAACAGAATGAAGTTGTAGAGAAGAAGATCCGTCATCTAACGGAGACCTGCAAGTGTTGGCTTCATGCCAAGAGTATCCCAAAGTCCTTCTGGGCAGAGGGAATGTCTTGTGCGGCATATGTTATCAATCAGATGCCTCTTAATCCCATCAACATGAAGACCCCTCATGAGTTGATGTTCAAGGAGAAGCCAAGCGTGGAACACTTTCGAGTGTTTGGTTCTACCTGCTACGTTCATGTTCCGGATGCCCTTCGAACGAAGCTAGATGCAAAGGCAAGGAAACTAGTCTTCGTTGGTTATGATGACCGGAAGAAAGGGTGGAGATGCATGGATCTCGAGACACGGAGATATGTGGTCTCCAGGGATGTGGTATTTGATGAGCTGACGTCATACCAAGGTAGCTCTTCTATTGAGTTACAAGGAAGCAGGGTGGATGGTAGACCAGAGGAAGCTGCAAAGGAAGTTCTGGTGGAGTTGCCTATTTCTCCAGGTGCTCCAGGAATCTCTAGCACTGGGTCAGATGCTTCAAGTTCTGGAAGTAGGGGGAGCGATGCTCCATGTTTACCTGAAAGGAGAGCTAGTCCATAAATTGCAGTGGAAGAGGTGGTTCAGAGTCAAGCTCTGAGGAGGTCCAAAAGGATCATTATTCCACCAGATCGATATACGGGCGAAAACATGGTGAGCTTTGTCTCATGTTTCATCGCAGGTCCCCTAGATGAGAGAGAGCCATCTTGTTATGAAAATATCATTGGAGTCAAGGAGTGGGAAGGATCAATGGCTGAAGAGATGGCTACCCTCATGAAAAATAAGATTTGGGACTTGGTGCCTAAGGTTGAGGGTGTTACTCCGGTGACATACAAGTGGGTTTTCAAACTGAAGAAGAAGGCTGATGGAAGTATTGAGCGGTACAAGGCTCGCCTTGTAGCTCGAGGTTTCTCTCAGAAGTATGGGGAAGATTATGAAGAAACATTTAGCCCCGTTTCCAAGATGACTTCGGTCCAGGTCGTGATCGCATTGGCAGCTTGCCAAGGGTGGAAGATTTGGCAACTCGACGTGAAGAATGCTTTCTTATATTGAGAGATTGACAAGGAAATCTTCATGGATCAACCACCTGGTTATGTATCCGAAGAGCACCCAAGATATGTTTGCAAGCTCAAGAAGGCTCTTTACGGCTTGAAGCAAGCGCCTCGGGCGTGGTACAGGAAGATCGCAGAATACCTCCAGTTCTGCGGATACTTTGCTTCTGATTCAGATTTAAGCTTATTCATAAAGAAGACGGGGGAGCTTCAGGTCTTGGTGCTGCTGTACGTTGACGATATGATCGTCACGGGGAATTCTGAAATGGAGGTAGCTAGGTTTCGTGGTGAGCTAGCTATCAGATTTGAGATGAAGGATTTGGGTGAGCTCCACCATTTCCTTGGGCTCGAAGTGGAGAGGAAGAGAGTGGTATGCTTGTTTCCCAAAAAAGGCTATGCGGATCAAGTCGTGAAGAGGTTCAGCATGAAATGGGGGAAGAGCAGCTCTACTCCACTGGAGTTTGGAGTTCATCTTCGACGAGATGAAGGGAAGGTTCTTACCGATCTTTTGGTGTTCCGGTCTTTGGTTGGAAGTCTGATATACTTGACGATCACGAGGCCAGATATTGCTTATTCAGTTGGCAGGGTGAGTCGGTTTATGGCAGAGCCTCGAATACCTCATCTTGTGGCGGCTAGGAGTATCTTGAAGAATGTCAATTCCACCTCGGATTTGGGTCTCTTCTATGTGAGAGATTTGGGCTTTTGCTTGCACGGTTACATGGATGCTGATTATGGAGGAGATTCGGATGATCAAGGATCGATGTCTGGATATGACTTTATGATAGGCTCTACAGCTATATCATGGTGCAGCAAGAAGCAGGATTCTGTTTCTGTCTCTACCACAGAAGCGGAGTACAAAGCTTCGTCTTTGGCGGCTCAGGAAGCCATCTAGCTTAGGAGGCTTGTGGAGCACATTCATTGGGAGGTGCGAGGTCCTACTCTGCTATGTGGTGACAATGATAGTGCTCTCAAACTGGTGAACAATACAGTTTGTCAAGCACGTACGAAGCACATAGAGATTCATCACCATTTCATTCGTGAAAAGGTGTTGGAGGGATCTCTGGCTGTGGAGCATGTGCAGAGCAAGGAGAATATTGCTGATATATTTACTAAGCCGCTGTCAAAGGGACCATTTGGTCGGTTGTGGAGTTTTCTTGGGATGACTTCCACTTCCCACTTCAAGGGGGAGTGTTAAATTTTTGAAGTGAAAGTGGAATGGTGCTGGGCGGTCTGCAGATTGGAGACCGCAGAGACCGTGTTGTCTGCGTTGGTGCTCTGGCCAGTTTTGTCTCAGGAGATCTGTTCTGGGCGGTCTGATTTGGGAGACCGCTAATTGTCCGGGCGGCTTGTGCGGGTTGTTCTGGCGACTTGTTCAAGTCGGCCAGATGTTCCAGTAGGTCTGCCTTCTTGTAGTGATCGGGCGGTCTAACTTGTTGTTCTAGTCGGTCTTGTTTAATGACCGCGGTGACCGGGCAGTTTGTGAATAACTGTATGGTTCAATAAGGGAGCTGTCAGCCTTGCTGAGCTCGTGCGGTCTGTCTTATGAGACTGTTGGCGATCTGATGGGCGGTTATTGTATCTCGGTTTGTGAGGTGACGACATCCGTCTGGTCGCCCATAAATAGGGGTGCAGGGCCCGTCATTAATAACGAGAACTGTAAGAACCAAAGTTGGCTTGATTGTGTCGGTCTCAATTTGAGGTCGCGCGGTTTGATTTTTGTCTGAGCGGTTTGTGTGTTCGCAGGTTAGCGGCTTCAGTTCACGGTCAGCATTCTCTCTTCTTCCAACTTTGAATAAACTAGTCCAGGCGCACTGTGTTTAGGTGTTCTTGGACTGTGCAGCGAACTCAGTTGATCATGCGGTCTTAAGTGGCCAACCGATCTTGAGTTGCGGTCTGTATCAGGAAGCAGTTTTCGTTGGCAAGTGTTTGCGGGTTCCTCTGTGATCTTTAGACCGGGCGGTCTGGGCGATCAAGGAGTGCGAACTGGTTGTCTTTCAGCAGTTGAAAAAAGCAGCAAGTCGGGCGGTCTATGGTTGCGGTCTGACAGGTGCAGCTTATGCTCTGTTCGCGCGGTCTCAGGGGTTATCCGTCTGACTTGTCTGTTCACGCGGTCTGGCGGTCTCAAGGTATCAAGTCGCAAGCAGCTTGTAGTCATTATGTTTGTGCTTCTCTCCTCCTTGATTCTTATGAATCATGTCTCGCCACATATACCACGAATTGTAAAGAGATAGTTAATTCCATAGCACTAATCGGTCTTCCCATTGTCATTGTGTTGTTACACTTGTGGAAAGTTTTGTGAAGTGTTCCGCATTTTACTTCATCTCCGGACCTCAAGTTTTTTTAACAGCGATGATTGAGGAGCTACATCAGAGCAATGAGACTCAATCGAGGCAGATGGTTGCAATACAAGCACAGATGTAGGTGTTGTTGACTATCGCCTTATGTAACATGCCCCTCCTCTATACCGGAGAGTTCCCAGATCGTATGCCCAAAACCACTGTCTTACGGTGACCCCAACTCACGGGTTAGCTGTCACCGCTCAACGTCGATCCTGCCGGCTAGTTTGATCATATCATAGACCAATTTTTGCAAGAATGAATGTTAACAAATATGACAATTCCCTAACCACAGGCACATATGTATAAATATATGAAGAGTGAAAATAGTCCACAATGAGAACAAAACTAAAAGAGTGCAAGGGCTTAAGCCCGATACAAATCCAAAAAGGAAACTAATACTAGTAATACATTCTCTCACTCTAAACTATATGGAAGTAACACAAAATACTCTCCAACATTTCGACGCGTGGTAGTAGTGATGCGTGACATCTGCTCCTCAGGGTCTGCCGTCACATCCTTCCTGACGTACTCCGGCTCCTGGTCCTCGATCTCCTGGTGTTACGGACACATCTGACCATTAGTCAAAAAGACTAAGCCAATTTTGTCCTAACCCCCCCCCCCCCCCCCCCCCCCCCCCCCCCCCCCCCCCCCCCCCCCCCCATGACTCCTAGATACCAAATGGGAGAATGAAGTGAAGGACAACAAGGGGTAAAAGAAAGAGCAGGTGACATGGATTATACTAGCAATATATATGAATAAATGAGCAGTATATATAACATCAATAAGTATTAATTGAGCAGTAAGTAAGTAAATGCAGCGCAAGTAATGGTAACTACTTTGCTATCAACTAGCGCATCTTAACTTATATGAATGCCCATACAAACTTATAAGTTGAGATTTTCGGAATTGTAACTTATCATATAAAAGAGCTCATACTAATTTATATGACAAGGGTATGCAAATGTATATGTCTAAAGTATGTATGAATGTTATGCTATGTTCATACAGTGCAACTTACTCACACGACTCTGTGCGCACAGACCTTTAGTTCCCGTTTTCGGAGGTAGCAAGCCTCTCAGGTACTTCCGTCGTGGCTACAAAAACAGTGGATCTGGCACTCCACTTCTAGGTGGGTATACACACTACCAAACCAAGACCTTACATACACTGCTATACACGTGCTAGGTGCACTTCCGTAAGCTCTTGCCCACTCTTACTGGCATCTCGCCAGTCTTTTATTGCCAGGGTGGTTTACTAGAGATTGTCTGCCAGACCATAGTAAAGTAACTTACTGGCCCTCTAACCCACCACACCCCGCCAAAGTTAACATAATGCCATTGGTGTGACAAATGGACCCGGACCAAAAATCCGTCACTAGTTTATGCACATGCAAAGTTTAACACATCACTCGAGCTTCCAGCCCGCAAGACTAACTACTCCTAAACCATTATATCCCGTAAATTGGGACAAGTTTTACCTTTCTCAACTTTAATTATTTAAGGTTACTCTTGCTTACTATTTAAGTGATCATAGTGACTTAAGATGAATTCTAGACTTACCGAGGTCTACCCGGTGAAGGGCTCGCAGAGGTACTAGAAGGTGTTCTGGGGTGACTTCCTAGTCCTTCCTTTCTCAGAATATTTACTTTTATTGGTAGTTACCCATTATTAAGATTATCCCCATGGTTGTTGTAAATTACTTAAGGGCGACTTAGAACTCCTTTAGACAACTTGACGACCTATTTACGGTGCGTAGTACAAACTCTTAGATATTTATCTAGGTGTCCAACTCTGCCCATGAAATGCACCATGGTCATATTATCATTCTAAATATTACTATAAATGCCTAGGGTAGAAAACTCCCAAAATGCTTTCAACTATTCATTGTGACATACTTCTATTTTACTATTCTCTATAGGGCAGGAGTCCTCCAGTAAGACAACTTATAGGGGCAGATGTTATGTATGCGCAACTTTTGTGTTTTAAGTTTCATTTCATTTCCATGTGTTCTGGCTAGTCTAAACATTACCACAAATTTTTATTATTCACAGACAAGCCCTAGAATTGAACTAGATTGATCTCTAAGATGTGAACTTCACTATTACTTGACCAAATGCCCTAAATTTTTTACTATAGGTTCATCATGACTAAATTAAGAAATGACCAAAAATTCATAATTTTTCTAATTATTTTGGTCGTGAATAAACATTCTTTAAAGATACACACCTCTCTTATACATGAAGTACTAATTTCAGAAGTCCAAGTACTGCCAATATTTTGTAAATGGAATATAATGGTAAACTATCTTTGCTTACTGAACTTAATAATTTTCCAAAGCATTTATGACCACTATTTTAATATTTGAATATTTGGGTCAATTGGCCACATTACACAGTAAGTACAACAATAACTCAATAAAAAATTCTAGAAAAACTACCATAGACTTATAATGATCTAAAAACAGTGTAGCAAAATATTCAAAAAAATTTAGGTGATATCAACCATATAAATTTCATTAATACATAAGTGTGACAAAGGATATTTTTGGTAATTTACAATGTGAATGACTTTCAAAAATCCTACCAAAATTTCCAAAGGTATATTTCAATATAAAATACCATATGGCAGAAAATAGGATTTTTCTCCAGATATTAGATAATGTTTATTTCAATTATACATTTATGTGTCAAAGTAAATTATGCTCAAATAATTAGGGAAATCAACTCCAAAAATTCCAATAAAATTTTTAGAGTTGTATGTTACTCTAAACCATCATGTGGCAGGAAATCAGGTTTATCCTAACTAATTTGATCACCTTTATTTGACTAATACACTTATGTGACACTAATGTCATTACATTACTTAGGATTTTTCATTCCAAAAATACTAATTTTTCTAGAGGTAGTACCCTAGATCATAATAAGTGTATTGCCCAAATATCATGAGCATACAACAAGCCATTTGTGATAAATTCACTAAATACCCAAATGTGCTATATGCACACCACCCTTCCACACATCTCATTCATATGTATGTGGAATACAATGTCCTACAGAGGTTCAAATGACCCTAACTTTTTACATGTGACTAATTATTACCTAACAATTAGGTCACCCAAGATTTGGATCATTTGCTTTTATCTAACTATATTTATTTCAATAATATGAAAAATCATATTTACCACAAAACCTTAGAAAAATATTGCCCAAAAATTATAATTTTGGGGCAGGGAATATATCTATGCTATATAAACTTATGTCCAAAATATTAGACCAATAAAAGCATCTATGTGAGCTAGATCTACAAAATAAGTGATGATCACCCATTAGGACACTCCTCAGTAGAATGCCCTGAAGGAGCTGTAGGCCACCAAATCTGATGATTCAAAGCCCTATGGCTAGCTAGTAGACCTTAAGGGCTACAAAACTTGTCTCAGACACTTTTGTCTAAAAAGGCATCTAAGTAGCCTAAATAATTAATCTAAACTTAAGTATATAATGTGACAAAATGATTTCATTACATTAACATGGTCTGCGGGTAACCATCAGCCCAAATCAGACGGTTAGGGTTCATCGCCCCCGATAGGCTGAAGACCAGGATTTAAACTTCTTGAAGCTTTTCCTTTTGCAATTGTCAGCCACATGAGGGCCACCACTGCCATCCACCACAACCATCACCTCCGTTGAGGTGGTGGCTATCATTGGCGACGACACGACCACAGGAGGAGGTGTCTCTGGCGAACCCGATCGGGGTGAAAAGCTCGGAAAAATCTCACCTATCTCACATGGATCATTGCTCAATTGAGCCTGATTTCTCAGTCTAGTGAGCTAGAAAGCTAGCATAGAGGGAGAGGAGGAGAAACCTACCTCAATTCTGGATCAGCGGCGGGTGCTCTGATGGGTGGCCATGGATTTCTCCATCTCCGGTGAGCTTGCTTGATCTGTTGATTCTCCACCAAAAACTCTGATCTAAGAGGCTGTCTCAACTCCTAAGGACCCTTTGAAGGTGATGGAATGGTCAAATGAAGGTGGTGATGACTGTATAGAGATGATGGAGCATGTAGTGTTTCGGACATGGATTGTACAACCCTCATTTAGCTGCTGAGCGACTTCCATGCTCTGAAAGGACTGCTCATAGTCTGAGGGGGCCTGTTATAGCCTTGGGCAAGGTGGTATGGGCCATGGAAGCTCCCTTACTTAAAGGTGCTTTTCACCTTAAGGGAAAAATGACATTTTGCCCCCTAGCCCATTCTCTCTCTCCAATTTTAAATGTGGGGTGCCAAAAGACTTGTGGCATGCTGGTTAGCCATGGGGTGGGGCCTTGGTGTACTTGGATTCCATTTGTTCTTTCAATTTCTTTCTTAAGGATTTATGTTGACCATGGTTGACTTTTAGGTTGACTTGGTCAAATTGTTGGGTGGGTTAGCCCCACTTGTTGATGATGAGCCACATGACCTTACCCAAAGTCCATCAGACCATGTTGTGGCTCCAATTTGGTTAATTGATCCATATGGTATGAGTTTGATCCAAATTAGCCTATGTTTGACTTTGGTCAAATTGGATGGATTGGTTGAGCACTTAATGGGGCTTTTGAGTCCACTAGATCCCTAATGAGGTTAGAAGGTTAGGGGGAAGTCAATTTTACCAATTGAAAGCCAATTGTTCCTTAATTGGGTTGATTTGGGTTATGTTGACTAAAAGTTGACTTTTGGCAATACCTTGAAATTGTGTGAAATCAATTGGTGCTAATTGACATAATGGCCTTCCTTAATGGTTAGGGGAGCATATGTAAGGTCAATTTGAGGTATTGAAGGTCAATTGAGTCTAATCATGTTAAATATGCCTATATTGACCTAAGGTTGACTTTGGTCAATTTGACCTATTTGGTTGACCAATTGTTGGGGTTCTTGTTCAAGTGAGTCTCTATTAGGGTTAGGAATATAGTGGTGAGGTCAATTAGTGTTTGTGAGTTCAATTTTCCTAATTTGACCTAAGTTGTCTTGTTCTCACTTGTGAGCACAATGTGAGTTCACCCCAACTTAGTGAACACTAAGGTCGTCTCCTTGCCTCCACTCACCCTTCTCTCCTCATGTTATGCCCTAACACCTCCATGGGATCTAGTAGTATTATGGATGTTACACCTTAGGGCAGCAACCTGTGGTGCACATTTCTGCGGTGGGTCGGACTGTTCTTGTCCCTCCTTCTCCCCAGTGCTTCCTATTCTGTTGCCACCTGAGATGAATTTCATCTCGCATTTTCAGTGTTTAGGACCCCCGACCTACGATGGGAGGGCAGATTTCATGGCGTTTGATGACTGGATCATAGCTATTAAGGAGATGTTTACAAATTTGGGAATTTCAGCGTACCAAAATGTTATGGTCGTTGCTTATCAGTTGAAGGGCCTCGCTAAAGGTTGGAGGATCAGGGAAAAGGAAGGTCTTACAGATGGGTGCTCATGGGAGTAGTTCAAGGGGATTCTATTTAAGAAGTTCTTGCCATTGGTCAAGCAAGACAAGCTGATGAACAATTTTCTTCATTTGAACCAAAGGCTACTCACGGTTGATGAGTATGAGATCGAGTTCAGCAAGTTAAGCAGGTTTGCTCCGGAGTTAGTAACCATAGAGGAAGGCAGAGTTAAGAATTTTTTGGGTGGTCTCCGAAGTGACATCCAGCAGTTAGTCAGCACTTACTGATTCAAGAGTTATGCGGAAGCGGTGGAAGCTACCTTGAAGGTTGAGGCTATCGATAATGCCAGGAATTGAGGCATGTTGCTAGGGAAGGAAAAGAGGAAGGCTGAGGATAGTGGAATCCCGTGGGCATCAAGCCCTGTTCCAAATAAATGGGGCAAGGAGGCGTGTAGTTTTTGTGGTCGTCTAGGCCACCCTTTCGAAAAATGTTTTAAGAGGTTGGGTGCTCAGAAGCAGCCTCAGGTGCTTGCGATTCAGTGTGCATCCAAGAGTGAGCTTACCTGTGCTTTGTGTAAGCGGAAAGGGCACGATGTTGCCCATTATTGGTCAAAAGATAAGACGTTCTTTCAGTGTGTACAGAAGGGGCATACAAAGTCTAGGTGTCCGCAGTCCCATCCCTTGATGCAGCTGGTTCCTCTTCAGACTCTGGCGCTGCCACAACTGCTGCAATTGGAAAGAGGGAAGGGTAGACTGAATGCAGTGACCAAAGAAGAAGCTCAGTCTTCTGCCCAGGTGATATCAGGTTAAATTCTGATCTAGTTGTTATCTTGTAATTGTGAATTTAATTTCGATCGTATAAGTTATGCGTGCAATTTTATAGGCGAGTTTAAGGTAAAGAATCATTGGGAGCGCGTTCTTTTTTATTCGAGTGCCACTCATTCTTTTGTGGCTAAGAAGTTCGTAGACAGACATCGTTGGGTTATCGATCGAGTCGGCGATCCAATTTGCGTTAAGTATCTATCCGGTGTTTTAGTGGTGTCGAATCTGAGTATCCAGAATTGTTCTATTATTTTTGGAGGATTTCTAGCGTATGTTGATATGAAGGTGCTAAATTTGGAAGACTTCAATGTGATCTTGGGTATGGAATGGTTGTCTAGATATGATGTTGTCATCCAGTGCAAGGTCAAGCGCTTGGATTTCATGATGGGCAATGGCCAACCCAAGAGCGTGTATGGTTTTCCGCGTCAGGACTCACCAATCATATCTGCGGTATGTGCTCGGATTTTTTTAGAATCTTGTGGTATTGCTTATCTTGTTTTTATTTTGGAAGATTCCCGTGAATCACCGCGTGTTGAGTATATTTCTGTGGTGCGAGAGATTCCCAATGTTTTCCCCATTAGTCTTCCTGTGCTCCCTCCTGAGAGATATCTAGAGTTCATTATAAACCTTGAGCCTGGTACTCACCCTATTGCGAAGGCACCTTATCGCATGGATCTGCGTGAGTTGGAAGAGCTGCATACCTAATTAGATGAATTGTTACAGTATGGTATTTCAGGCCTAATTCTTCGCCTTGGGGTGCCCCAGTTCTCTTTCTAAAGAAGAAGGATGGTTCGATGAGATTGTGTATAGATTATAGAGAGCTGAATAAGGTAAATATCAAGAACAGATATCCGTTTCCTTGGATTGATGATTTGTTTGACCAATTGCATGGTAGTTCTGTGTTCTCGAATATTGACCTTGGTTCAGGCTACCATCAGTTGAAGATCCGTGAGTCGGACATCTCCCAAACTGCTTTTCGTTCCCGTTATGGGCATTTTGAGTTCTTGGTGATATATTTTGGATTGACAAATGCACCCTCTGCTTTTATGGACATGATGAATAGGGTATTTAAGGACTTTCTAGACCAGTATGTGGTTATTTTCATAGATGACGTTCTAGTGTATTCTAGAAGTGCTGAAGAGCATGCTTTGCATCTGTGCTTGGTGCTGTCGACTTTGAGGGAGTACAAGTTGTATGCAAAGTTGAGAAAGTGTCAGTTTTAGCTTTCTCATGTGTCCTTGGGTCACATTATGTTTAAGGATGGTATTTCTGTGGACCTAGCAAAGATAGCTGCTGTTTTGGATTGGAAGTGGCCTTCAACGCCTAAAGATATAAGGTGTTTATTATGGTTGGAAGATTAGTACAGGAGATTAATGTAAGCATTTTCAGTGTTGTCTGCGCATTTGACTAAGATTACACAGAAAGCGCAGCTTTCATTTGGAACAATGATTGCGAGGAAGCTTTTCAAGAATTGAAGAAGTGTTTGTGCACCGCTCCTATTTTGTCTTTGCCTATTGATAGAGTGGAGTATGATGTTTATGTTGATGCTTCGCATGTTGGACTCAGATGCGTCCTGATGCAAGAAGGAAAAGTGATCGCGTACGGATCAAGACAATTGAAAGTTCATCAAAGGAATTACCCTACGCATGAATTGGAGTTCATAGCAGTCATTTATGTGTTGAAGCTGTGGAGACACCTTTTGTATGGAGTGTCATGCAAGATTTATACGGATCATAAGAGTTTTAAGTATGTCTTCACTTAGAAGGAGCTCAATTTGCGCCTGCATAGATGGATGGAGTATGTTGCGGACTATAAGGTTGATATCCTTTATCATCCATGCAAGGCTAACATGGTGGCCGATGTCTTGAGAAGAAAGACCGCGCATATCTTCAACCTCTTTGTGCAGTCCTTGGTAGAGGAGTTTTTGTTAATGAATATATCTGTTGGAAATAGTGTCGTGCCGACTAGCTTAGAAGTTGAAGAGCCTTCATGGACTACCCTTATGAGGTTACATCAGAAAGATGATCCGGATTTGCAGCACATTCGATATAGAACCGAAAAGGGAGAATTGCTAGATTTTTCAATTGATGTGGTTGGTACCTTGAAGTACCAGGATAGATATTGCATTCCCACTATTAAGGACATTTGGGCAAAGATTTGTGATGAAGTGATGCGCAAATCCTACACACCACTATAGATGGTGGCTAGACTGCGGCACGACACGGCAGTGTACCGATCGTTCAAGTAATATAAAACGAGGAGTAAATCCCCAAGTATCGATCTCGGAAGGAACACAGTAAGGTGGAGTTGACTATTGAGGAGGACTTGAGATTGAAGTCCTTAAGTCGGATGGATGCGAAAGGCTAGGGTTGGTTTGATTTGCGGAAAACAAAATAAAACAACTAAATCACTACTCCTATGCAGGCCGCTATGCGCTGCTTCGCCGGGCAGATGGAAACTATGCAGGCCGCGATGCACTGCTTCGGTAGGCGGATGGGCGAGTAGGCAAGCGGATGAGGTGGTTCGCACTAGCGGAAATGAAGTGGATTACACGGGCCGTTAGCACCGCTTAGCTTGGCGAATGGAAGAGTAGGCTCACGTAGTGGAAGAGAAGTTAAGCGGAATGGAATGGAGGGTAATGGAGGATGGAAGATTAATGACAATAGCGCACCTCATACACTTGAATAAATCAAAAGTAATTTCATAAACATGAAATAAAAGTTACATATATGGATTTATCAAGCTCTTCATCCAAAAAATAAAGAGTTTAGCATTCAAACATCATTTCAAAAGAATAAAGAGTAAGAGATTCGACCGACTCCGAAGCCTTGCTGGGATTCACGGTTGGAATCGCTGGGTTGTCAATCCGCGTCCAAGCTCGGTCCTCAACTGCGTCCGGGGTAAAGGAGGGCTGTCACTTCCTCCCAATGGCCCGTCTTCTTCGTGTCACGACCCGGCGATGTTCAAATGCTCTTTAAACCTTCCTTGATGATGAAAGTAAGATTCAATCTCTTCCTTGAAGTCCCTAGATGAATAGAGGAGGCTTAGAACGAAAAAACGCAAAAAACGGCGCTCAAAAAGACCTAGAAACGAAGGAGTTACGGCTGTTTTCGCGGAGCAGCTATTTATAGACAGGTGCAGGTTTTCAATGCGCACGATCAGTGGCGCACGATCAGTGGTCGTGCGCACTATGTCCAGTGGTCGTGCGATAAGCCAGTCAGGCCACTTTTTAGGTTGGAATTAATGCACGATCACTAGCGCACGACCAGTGGTCGTGCGCACTATGTCCAGTGGTCGTGCTCAGTGTTCCTGTGCAGTTTTTGCGCCCCGGAACACTCGCACAACCCCCGTATCAACATTAAAGATCGTCAGGCCACGTAAATGGGCATTCCACACATTCTCAAATATAGAAATTGAATTGCAACATAAAGCATGAGTAAGATAAACAAGAAAATACATCGAAACGGGCCTAAAAGTGCACTTAGCTTGGAATAACAGGTAGAGAACAAATATGAGTGATTATGGATCTAAAATGTAGTACATTGACTCAAATACCGGCCTAGATGAGTCCATAAATGTGTATATAAATGGGACTCATCACACCCCCCAGACTTACCTGTTTGCGCGTCCCGAGCAAACATATCCGGCGGAGTAGGAAAAGCATAGCTAACCAAAAAAATTGCAAACATGGAATAGAATGCGAAGTTTCCTACTAGTGTGCATAGAAGTTCATTAGAAGAAGTTTTTACATATGCTAGCTACTTTATAAAAGTGTAAATGCATAAAAAGGAATTTATTTTTACTCAAAAATGGAATGTTGGTGAATCTCGTGGTCTCACGTAGTACGAAAGTAAGCTAGACGCGCAGGTGAATGTTACCCAAGACCGGAACTCGGAATTATCTCCGTTGAAATCCATCAACGTCGAGAACCATATGCTCGCCTGGTCACACTCTCTCCACGGCGCTAGTGAACTCACAAGACGAATCGATAGGACTTTAGGTATACATGAGGCTTGGGTTACGGTTTGGAATGCAAAGATAAACGTGAAGGCTAATCGCAACCCAAATGAGCACACAAAAGTGCTAAATCATAGCAGCCCCAATAATACACGTGTAACACACCCCCAGACATGACTTTGAAACCGGGTGTGCACACGGCCTACAACAATCAATACCAAAATATGCTTCAATTAAAGCGCTAGGGATATATATATATATATATATATATTTTTTTTTTTTTTCTTTTTCTTTTTCTTTTTCTTTTCTTTTTATCCCCAAATTAATTAGCACAATTCTCAGCACAATGACATTTTTTTTTAAAACTTCCACATCAACACTGAAGTTACGCATCACCGCACCGCATTGAAAAATTACAATTCATAAATGCTCTTAGCTTAATTTTTGGTTGCGATAATAGGATTTGCTTTTAGGCCTTGGTGAAGTATGGTGGGGCTGAATCAAAAGATCGGGTAGGCACAAAATAGGCTAGCAACGGTTAGTGTATAGGAGTGGTAGAACAAAGCTCAAGCTTGCCAAATAGATGGCCTATGTCACGCTCAACTTGCAAGTCATTCGCACCCATGCTTCGAGAGTCGCTTGGGGCAAGTTCTTAACCCCCGAGAAAGGTAATCCTTCCTCCCGACTCGAGCAACACGAACCTCACATTCGCCTACACACAATACCACGCTACCGCAAGATTCAACCACATTCACCATTTTGAGTAAAATAAATTAAAATCTACGCAAATCTACAAATTATAAATTAGAAGCATAAACAAAAACTAATTCTACTCAAATCCCTATGCAAACACGAGTATTCAACTAGAGCACTACAAGGGTCAACATTCCACTCCATCTAGCAATTATTTTGGCTAATACAACACTTCCTACATCACATCCAAGAATTGAATATACGGAAGCATACAAACAAGCGAGTGCGCGCTAAAGTGGGTGCAGTGGTGTACAGTGAAGATGAACAATACTAAATAACTGAAATTAAAATACTTCTAGTATGCAAATGAGATGTGCACGTGCAGTGGGTAACATATAACGGCTCTCCCCCAGACTTAATCTAAACAATACAACATAATGATATGACAGTGAAAATCAAAATCGAAAGCTAGGGAAGAAGTTACCCAATGCTCAGCAAGTGAGCATACCAGAAGGTGCGTGGAAATCTGAAGCAAACCCGCCATTCAGAATTTGCAATGAGTACCTGCAGGGGTGAGCTCCACAAAAACAAAAGAAAAAGACAAACTAAAATAAACTACAGCTAACTAAACATGATTAGAAGAAATAAAAATACAGGAAAAGTAAGATAACTACTGGGGTTATTGTCCTCCCAGCACGACTTATTCAAATTGAAAACAGTTCTAGCTAATGGGTCTATGAAAAGAGAAGTGCACAGGTAACTGTTCTAATATGCGTGTCGGTAGCAGGTACCGATACGGCAACAGAACAGTCACGCCTCTACCCGAATATAAATAATACCTGCTCGTCACAGGTAGAGGGAATAAAAAATAAGAAGAGGAGGAATCCTCACTCAACTCACCAAAACTATCCTTGCCCAGCAAGGTATCATCTCCAGGGAGGCAGCAGGAGGAGAAGGAAATGAGTGGAGCTTCCTCTACGAAGGGGGTATCAACCTCCTCACATATGAGGATACACTCATCATTGACTTGAGCATCATGCTCCAAGTCCTCCTGAGGTACCTATGAAGACTCAACCTGCACAGGCTCAGATAGAGAAAGGGGATCAAGAAATAAAAGAGAAGACGAACAAAAATAATCAGAAATCGGGGGAGTGGTCCCGGTCTCACTCCCAGCAGGATGGGGAAGTAAAATAATGTTGGCATTGTCATCAATGCCGCAAGGTTCAGCGGGATCGATAGTGGCCATGCCCAAGGTTTGGACTTCCTCCACCGGTGTTGAGGAAAGCTCCTCTTCACCTAGTAGGTTGTCCTCCTCCATAGGGGCAGGCATAACACATAAATCGCCAGCCTCATCCCGCGACACATCCTCAACAATGTCGTCAGAGACGAAAGTAGTATGCACAACAGGGGGAGGAATAGTGCTCGGATAAAAGTCGAGCACCGATTCCTCACAAAGAATCGAATCCACTAGGGGTGGTGGATGCACTGGGAGAATAGGCTCAGCAATGTCGGTGCCCAGATCAGCCGCACATCCGGTGACCGTGTCCATGCCATACCCTTCAAGATGTGAAGGTGACAAAGACACATAACCGGATGTTGAAGGTGTGCCGCCAGAGTTAGGAGTTGGGACGATCCGGATATCCGGCTTGTCATCCTCGTCCAATTGGCGAAGATAATCGGCACAGTCCTTCAAGACATGATCAATGCTCCGACAAAACCGGCACTGCCTTGCGGGCTTCTTTGGCACAGCGGGGGCTGAAGCCGAAAAGAAGTAAGACGGTAAAGGCTCAGCAGAGTAGCCATAAGACTTACGCGCACCATATGGAGTATCAGACGAAGTCGGTGCTCCATATGCTGGGCTATAAGAATTATGCATACTATTCTCCGTAGGGCATTCATAACTAGAGTGGGAGGTAGCTCCACACCAACGGCAACGGAAATTAAGATGTGCCTACATAGTGCGAAGATAAAATGATTCAAAAATAAAAATGCTATTGTGCAAAATACTACACCTAACAAAAATTACTAAAGCAACCTAATTAAAACAGGAAAATGGAATAAAAAAGAAATAAAACAAAGAAATGCAATTTACAAATGGAAGGGCTTCTCTCTCAGGTTCTCCCTCTCCAGAAAACTCACACGACTGTGCTCCCCGGCAACGGCGCCAAAAACTTGATGCGCAAATCCTACACACCACTATAGATGGTGGCTAGACTGCGACACGACACGGCAGTGTACCGATCGTTCAAGTAATATAAAACGAGGAGTAAATCCCCAAGTATCGATCTCGGAAGGAACACAGTAAGGTGGAGTTGACTATTGAGGAGGACTTGAGATTGAAGTCCTTAAGTCGGATGGATGCGAAAGGCTAGGGTTGGTTTGATTTGCGGAAAACAAAATAAAACAACTAAATCACTACTCCTATGCAGGCCGCTATGCGCTGCTTCGCCGGGCGGATGGAAACTATGCAGGCCGCGATGCAATGCTTCGGTAGGCGGATGGGCGAGTAGGCAAGCGGATGAGGTGGTTCGCACTAGCGGAAATGAAGTGGATTACACGGGCCGTTAGCACCGCTTAGCTTGGCGAATGGAAGAGTAGGCTCACGTAGTGGAAGAGAAGTTAAGCGGAATGGAATGGAGGGTAATGGAGGATGGAAGATTAATGACAATAGCGCACCTCATACACTTGAATAAATCAAAAGTAATTTCATAAACATGAAATAAAAGTTACATATATGGATTTATCAAGCTCTTCATCCAAAAAATAGAGAGTTTAGCATACAAACATCATTTCAAAAGAATAAAGAGTAAGAGATTCGACCGACTCTGAAGCCTTGCTGGGATTCACGGTTGGAATCGCTGGGTTGTCAATCCGCGTCCAAGCTCGGTCCTCAACTGCGTCCGGGGTAAAGGAGGGCTGTCACTTCCTCCCAATGGCCCGTCTTCTTCGTGTCACGACCCGGCGATGTCCAAATGCTCTTTAAACCTTCCTTGATGATGAAAGTAAGATCCAATCTCTTCCTTGAAGTCCCTAGATGAATAGAGGAGGCTTAGAATGAAAAAACGCAAAAAATGGTGCTCAAAAAGACCTAGAAACGAAGGAGTTACGGCTGTTTTCGCGGAGCAGCTATTTATAGACAGGTGCAGGTTTTCAATGCGCACGATCAGTGGCGCACGATCAGTGGTCGTGCGCACTATGTCCAGTGGTCGTGCGATAAGCCAGTCAGGCCACTTTTTAGGTGGGAATTAATGCACGATCACTAGCGCACGACCAGTGGTCGTGCGCACTATGTCCAGTGGTCGTGCGCAGTGTTCCTGTGCAGTTTTTGCGCCCCGGAACACTCGCACAACCCCCGTATCAACATTAAAGATCGTCAGGCCACGTAAATGGGCATTCCACACATTCTCAAATATAGAAATTGAATTGCAACATAAAGCATGAGTAAGATAAACAAGAAAATACATCGAAACGGGCCTAAAAGTGCACGTAGCTTGGAATAACAGGTAGAGAACAAATATGAGTGATTATGGATCTAAAATGTAGTGCATTGACTCAAATACCGGCCCAGATGAGTCCATAAATGTGTATATAAATGGGACTCATCATGAAGCGCAAGGTTCCAGCCTTGCATATCACTCATGTTCTACAAATTTGTACCGAGATCTAAAGCAGATTATTTGGTGGTCTGGTGTGAAGAATGATATAGCAAAGTTCATATCAGAATGTTATACCTATCAGCGTGTCAAGGCAGATCATAAGAGGCCTGGAGGTAAGTTGACACCAATGGATATTCCAAGTTGGAAGTGGGAGAGTATCTCTATGGATTTCATTACCGATTTGCCGAGGTCTCCCCCAGGGCATGATGCTGTGTGGGTTATTGTCAACAGATTGACAAAGTGTGCTCACTTCGTGCCTTTTAAGATTGGCTATTCCATGGAGAAAATAGCAGAGCTTTATTTAGATGAGGCCATCAGATTGCTTGGTGTGCTTGTGAGTATTGTGTCAGATTTGGATTTTAGGAATATGTTTTGTTTCTGGCAGAGCTTGCAGAGAGCTTTGGGCACTGACCTCAGGTGTTCTACCACTTACCATCCACAGACTAATGGTCAAACTGAAAGAGTAAATCAAATTTTTGATAACATGATTAAATGATATATCCTGGACCATCATGGAGCCTGGGACAAGCGTCTTGGATGTATGGAGTTTGCTTTCAACAACATTTATCAGGAGCCCCCTTTGAAGCTTTGTATGGGAGGCATTGTCGAACTCCCCTGCTTTGGGTTGAGATTGGTGAGCGATCGTTGTTAGGCCCAGATGCCTTGGAAGAGATGAGCATTGTCGTGTCGCATATTCGTGAGAAGCATCACGTGGCTCAAAAGAATTATGAAATGTATACAAATTGGTGAAGGGTTGATCTAGAGTTCACAGTTGGGGACATGGTTTTCTTGAATGTCTCTCCGATGCTTGGTGTTAAGAGAGCCAACACGAGTTGGAAGATACCCAACACTTTGTGGAAGAGACCCAACACGGGTTGAAAGAATTGAAGCAGGGATTGAGTTCCAATTTCTACTCAATATAATTGGTAGTTTGGTTATGGCACATAAGACAACAAGATTTTTATGTGGAAAATCCGGAAAGGGAAAAAACCACGGGGTTAGGACCAGTTCTGACAAAATCCACTAGTTGTAGCTAAGTTCAAGAGTTATAGTTTTGGGAGGGTGACATGTCACCTCTCCTTTACAAGTCTTTTGAGAAAAACTAAGTCCTAGGCTCACATGTGGGAGCAGTTTCCCGAGCAGAAAAGGTAGAAGTGGAGCGCACACAGAGCAGGAGGACGAACAGTGAGCCAAGTCTTCACCGGAAAACCTCAAAGTTCTGTTTTCTCATATTTTCTCTATCCCTGCAAATAAAGATCTAGGGCCCCTTTTATAGTTTTTCATGGGGGTGCAATGATAATTGCGCCCTCCTAAAAATTAAACGGGCAAATATGAACGCAATGATTCTGCCAATTTTCAGAATATGATGGTTCTACCCCCGGGCGGTCAGGACAACTCGGGCGGCTTGGGTAGGCTCGCTGGAAGACGACGGTGGCAGTGGTTGCAGAGGCAATGGTGTGTTTCTCTGTGTGCATGCCAAGTCGTGTGAGGGAGCACGTAGTCATGTGCACAAGGGCAGTCACGGGGCTGCGAGCAAAGTTGGGGTGTGGAGGCGTTGACGTGCAATCCGAGAGGTAGGGAAAGTGCACCCATTTTCATTGTCAAGTAATAATGAAATGGGGGGTAACTCCCAAGTATTGAATCACTAGCGAAGCACAGAAAGGTGGATTCATTGACTAGGAAAGACTTGAGATTGAAGTCTTTTAAAGTTAGATTTTTGGAGGGGGGCTGTTTGAGTTTCCTTTGTCTAATGCATGAAAATAAAATAAACACTAATGTGTGTCGCAAGCACCGCTTCGCACCTCTGCGGGTCGCCGATCTCCTCTTCACTTTGCTACGGGTCACCGACCTCCGCTTCGCAAGAACCCTTGTGCCTAAACTAGGCAACAAAGCCACCACTTTCTTCTTCACAACAACGACAATCACAAATCCAGGGGAAATAACAAAAACAATCAACTAGGCCTCCTAGGCTACTCCAATGAAATGGAAAACACCATATATTACTTTCATAGAAAATAATAGTAGTTCAAGTATAAAACTATTCCACCATCATCAAATATTAGATGAGAAATCACACCCAATTGACCTATATTGCAGGAGAGGAATAGAGAGATACAAACAGTGCATGAGATTATTCCGTAGAGGCAAGGTGAACTCCAGATAGTGACTCTGTTAATGCCTCGCTCATCCGCTACCTTCTGGGATAGAAGAACTGTTGTTATGAGCTCCCAATGGACCCGTCTTCTTAATGGTCCGCACTGTCCATGTCTTCTTATCATGCTCCCTAGTTTACAGTGAGAGAAGGGCTTCTTCTTCTTCCTTGAGCTTCCAGATAATGGGGAGACCCCAGGGGATGAACCCTAGCTCTTGAAAACCTAAGACGACAAAAAATGGCGAAGAAAGGTGAAAAATTGCGGACCACCCGCTGAAACGACGAGGCGGACTATTTATAGGCATAGCATAAATTTAGCCAGCACACGAGCAGGCACAAGACTAGTGGCCATGAGCAAAGGAAAAGGCCACTGCTCGTGCAGGAAGGAACCTGGGCTGGAGGGAAAAACTGAGGTTTTGGGGGGAAAAGGTTTAGCCTGACCAGTCATCATGCTATTATCTGCGTGCATACATTTGTGCATTTTCAAGGGGTCTCACGGGTCGATATTTTCAAATAGTCGCGCACGACCAGTAGTCGTGCACCGAGGTGCCACAACTCGCGAGCAAAGGAAGAAGGCACATGTAGTGGACACATCAAGATGATCGAGGGGGGATCAAGCCAATATGAGCAAAAGAATATGCACGAATAAAGGTCGTACATAGAGGGGGCCACTGCTCATATGTGAAGAAAAATGCATGAGTATTGGCCTTCTCCTTGAAAAAGAACCGAGACACGCGAGGACAACACCACAACCACCGGTACCTGCATGAAACACATCCAGAACCATCAGGGATTACATCCACACAGCCATAACTATAACATCTACAAATATGAATGAATAGAGAGGGAGGAAAGTTCTCCCTCATGCATGATGTGAGAACTTGTAAATACCTTAACCGCAATTAACAATAACTCATAGGATATTGAAAATAATAAAATTATATATTTCCAAAAAATCTAAATATTACATAGGTATGGCCTCCTTTATATTGAATAGAGGAGGTGAGAGAGATTACTAATTGGAGATTTGGGACTAATATTATATAAAAATACAAATGCGGTCAGGGAGGTCATATATGTCCTGACCGCAGAAGATGGGCAGTTATACAAGCTAGCCGATTTGACCGCAAGTTGAGGTCATAGGTTTAGACAGCTTGATCACATTTTGCTGGTCTTCATCACATAACAGGCGGTCAGTCATGGCTAATCGATTAGACCGCAAGGTGCAGTCACAGGATTAGACCGCGCGATGATATTCATATTCTAACTCTCCCCTCAAGCTGGAGCATATATGTCGATCATGCTCTACTTGTAATAGATGTCAAAAAATGAGGGCGATAGTGGTTTGGTAAAGACATCTGCTAGCTCATTAAAGGAGGGGATGAATGGAGTGCAGATTTGTTCCTTCAATATTTCTTCTCTAATGAAGTGACAGTCAACTTCAATGTGTTTTGTCCTCTCATGAAATACTGGATTTAATTATATGTATATGGCTGCTTTGTTGTCATAGAATATAGTAACAGAAAGTTATAGACTTCTCTCAAGTCATGCATAAGTGCTCATAACCACTTAAATTCACAGGTAGTTGAAGCCATAATTTTGTATTAAGCTTCAGCACTTGATCTGGATACAACAGCTTGTTTCTTACATTTCCAGCTAAATAGATTCCCTCCTACAAATGTTCAAAAACCAAATATGGAATTTCAATCTTCTTTGTCATCAACATAGCTGGCATTTAGAGTAGGCATCAATCCTCAAATGGTTATTCTTTTAAACATTAATCACTTTCCGGAGATCTTTTCATGTATTCCAGGATTTTTAGAACTGATTGGAGATGACACTCCTTGGGGTTTTGCATGAACTGACTTCCCCTGCCTATAGCAAAACAGATGTTTGGTCTTGTTACGGTCAGATAGATAAGCTTTCCCACTAGTCATCTGTACCTAGTGATGTCGAAAAGAAGTGGCGATTCCTCATTCCAAAATTCACCAACAACCATCGGACATCGAGCCGGTTTAGCTCCAAGCAGACTTGTTTCTTTTAAAAGATCGGTGACATATTTTCATTGTGAGAGCACCACTGAGTTGTGTCTTCATAAGATTTCTATTTCCAGAAAGAACTTAGGAGGTCCCATATCTTTTGTGATGAAGTTTTGTTGAAGATGTTTCTTTGTCAGAGCCATTCCATCAGTATCATCTCCAGTAAGGTGGATATCATCTACATTGATAGCAAGAACTACCAACCCATGAGAATTCTTCCATATAAAGAGAGAGTGAACTGCAGAACTTTGAGCAAAACTATTGATGGATACAACTTGGCTGTATCGAACCATGCTCTGTTGGGTTTTTCTAGAAGCATACATCACATGTAGGTGCAGCGGAAATAAAGAGAAACAACCCAAAAGACTTTGATCGGGCCATGAATATTGAATCAAGAAGTTAACAAAAATGCTAGGTATGAAATTAACTTTGCGGGGTTCGATCAAATCCAACCTAGATGCTCCAAGAAGAAGATTCCTGTCGGCGGCAAAGAGAGTTCTCACGTAGAATAATGTCTACGTCTCTACAACAGTCCACACGAGCCGGGAGAACACCAAGTCACGTCGCACGCAACTCGGAAGGGAGAACAACTGCACCTTGCACTTCCACGAACTGCTAGGTTTGCTCCAGGAAGAACAATCACGACGACGATCGCCGGAGAGGAGGTCGGCGGAGGCGAACTGGGCGGCGGAACTATTTCCGTCTAGGGTTCGGGCGAGAGCGGAACTCGTCCGTCGGTTGGATTCCTTCGTATGTCAAGAACCCTAAAGAAGATCTATTTATACCCAAAGCATAAATAGGCTTCTAGAAGAATCGCTATCCGCAGACCACACAGCAGAATTGGGGTTTCTATTACAATTCGTCGGGATTCCACGAAACAGCATTCGTTGAGTTTTCACGGGACAATTCGACGAATTCCGACGAATCACATTAGACGGCAACATTTGCCGAGTTAAGGATCTCTGTAACAATTCGTCGGGATTCCACGGAACAGTCCGACGAATCCGACGAATTCCGACGAATCATGTCAGACGGCAACATTTGCCGAGTTAAGGATCTCTGTAACAATTCGTCGGGATTCCACAGAACAATCCGACGAATCCGACGAATTCTATCCGTGTAAACCCGACGAATTCAGACAGCAACATTTGCTGTACTTTCCAAATTATATATGGTGATTGGTAACCTTTACCAACACAGTCAATCTTCCAACTTCTCCACATGCTCTTATGTGCGACCCTGCAGGCTCATATCGCGTTGGCAGTGACATTACATGTTTGACCACTTCTAGATCACAATGGTAACTCCAACAGTCTCCCACTTGATCTTGAAAGTATCAAACAAAAACCTCACAAACAATGAGCGGCATCTAGCAATGCATCATTGCTCCCCAAGCAATAAGAGTTCATAACTCATAAGCCTTTATGACCAATGTTCCAGCGTTGTCTTTGTCCCTTTGTCCCTTACATCCGGAAAGAACTAGAGGCATGGACCGTGTCACCCTCATAATAGCTCAATCCAAGTTTCTTGATCTAGAACGGACTTCTAGAGAATGGTGAGCTCAATATCACATATTGACTCAACCAAGCATGGCCATGCATTTCTCAGTCCAATTCCATCAAGGGGCCCATGGATGCAACTCCTGTTATATAGGAGGACAAATCCCATATCTGCTCACACCCAAACACCCAAATGATTCGTAACGTACCCAACGACCACCCTTATCATCAACCTTCTTCAAGGAAGACTTTAGATGACATCAAAGCACGCTCTTCCTCACTCGATGAATGTTGTGACTTCAGGTCAAAGGACCACAACACCATTGTCAAATGAGACCTACTTGTGACACTTTTAAGTAACAATCCACAAAGTAGTCTCAGGTTGGGTCTGTGCAGTACAACTTGTTCACTAACAAGTACCCACGTGATGACTTGATATCACAATATCATGACCTGTGAGAACCGGTCATCAGTCAACACACATGCTAGTCTTAACGTATCATCATCACCCTTAGCTTCTATGATGATACCTCGACCAGGGACCTTTTAAGAATGAAGCTTCGAAATCATAGGCTCTCACATTCAAGTCACATACTTGATGTCCTATGGAAGCGAACATTCTGAGGGTATTTATCACGAATTTTATTCTATCATATAGAAACAGTATATCGTAATAAAAGAACTTGCCATTAATTGTAAAAGGAAATAATTGGTACACAATTCATCATATGAATAAATATTAAACAGCCAACAGAATATTTATTTTACATGCAACCCACAAGACTCCCACTAGAGTTGATCACTCAGGTATCGTATACCCATTGATCTAGTATGACCATCATGCTTTCTCTGTGCGAGAGGCTTTGTTAGTGGACCTGCAATATTCTCCTCAGTCGGCACTCTGCAAATGTTCACATCTCCTCGTTTGACAATCTCACGAATAAGATGGAACCGCTGAAGTATGTGCTTGGAGCGCTGATGTGATCTAGGTTCCTTAGATTGTGCAATTGCACCATTGTTATCACAGTAGAGAACTACGGGACCAATAATGCTAGGAACTACATCTAGCTCGCCGATGAATTTCCTAATCCATACAGCCTCCTTCGCTGCATTTGCCGCAGCGATATATTCGGCCTCAGTTGTAGAATCAGCAACTGTCTCTTACTTGGAACTCTTCCAGCTCACAGCTCCTCCATTCAGGCAAAACACAAACCCTGACTGAGACTTCGAATCATCCCTATCAGTTTGGAAGCTAGCATCCGTGTAACCACTTACAACGAGCTCTTCCTCTCCACCATACACCAAGAATACATCCTTAGTCCTTCTCATGTACTTCAGGATATTCTTTACGGCTATCCAATGACATTCACCAGGATCAGACTGATACCTGCTAGTCATGCTCAAAGCAAAATAGACATCGGGTCGAGTACATAACATTGCATACATGATTGACCCAATTGCCGAAGCATATGGAATCAACTTCATGCGGTCCTTATCTTCACAAGATTTTGGACACTGGTCCTTAGAGAGATTTACACCATGAGACATGGGCAAAAATCCTTTCTTGGACTCAAGCATGTTGAACCGCTTCAACACCTTCTCAATGTACGTACTTTGGGTCAAACCCAGCAACTTCTTCGATCTATCTCTATAGATCTTAATACCGAGTATGTAAGTCGCTTCACCCAAGTCCTTCATAGAAAAGCAGTTCCCTAGGTTGTTCTTAACAACTTTCAGGGTAGGTATGTCATTCCCGATCAGTAGTATGTCATCTACATACAATATCAGGAAGACAACAATGCTCCCACTAATTCGCTTGTAAACACACGGTTCATCCTCGTTCTTGACAAAACCAAACTCTTTGATCTTCTCATCAAAACGAAGATTCCAACTTCTAGAGGCCTGTTTCAATCCATAGATGGACCTATTCAGCTTGCATATTTTAGTGGCTTCATTTGGGGATACAAAACCCTCGGGCTGTGTCATGTACACTTCCTCAAGGAGGTTTCCATTTAGGAAAGCCGTTTTGACATCCATCTGCCAGATCTCGTAGTCATAATACGCAGCAATAGCAAGCAATATCCTAATGGACTTTACCATGACAACAGGGGAAAAGGTCTCATCATAGTCAACACCATGAATTTGCTTGAAACCCTTAGCCACCAGTCGCCCTTTGAATGTCTGTACATTCCCATCCATGTCGGTCTTCTTCTTGAAGACCCACTTGCACCCTATGGGTCGTACCCCTTCAGGTGGTTCCACCAAGTTCCAAACTTGGTTTGTATACATGGAGTCCATTTCGGATTTCATAGCCTCAAGCCATTTGTCGGAGTCCGGTCCATTCATAGCCTCTTGGTAGGTCGCTGGTTCATCATCATGATCCATAAGCAACACATTACCTATTTGAGACACGAGAAATCCATATCTCTCAGGTTCAAATATTGGTCTACCAGATCTATGTAGGACTTGTGTCTCTTGAGCAGGTTCTCTAGCTACAACATCTTGTAGTCCTGGCTCAGAATCCAATTCTGGTTCATTCACTACTTGTGGTTCTTGAACTTCTTCAAGTTCTACCTTTTGCGTCTTTCTTGATAAGAACTCTTTCTCCAAGAAGACACCCGTCCTTGCGACAAACACTTTGCCCTCAGACGGTAGGTAAAAGTAATATCCTTTCGTTTCCTTAGGATATCCCACTAGATAACACTTATCTGATTTGGGTTCCAGCTTGTCAGGCATTTGATGTCGTACGTATGTCGCACAGCCCCAAATTTTAATGAATGACATACTAGGACGCTTCCCAGTCCATATCTCATATGGTGTCTTTAGAACCGTTTTCGTTGGAGCGCGATTAAGTGTCATTGCAGCAGTCTCTAAAGCAAAACCCCAAAAGGAAACAGGCAAGTCTGCATGACTCATCATCGACCGTACCATGTCTAACAGAGTACGATTTCTCCTCTCAGACACACCATTATGCTGCGGTGTCCTAGGTGGAGTGAGCTGTGATACAATACCACACTCTTTCAGATGATCACGGAACTCATGACTCAGGTATTCGCCACCTCGATCAGATCGGAGTGCTTTAACCTTTTTACCCAATTGGTTCTCCACTTCATTCTTAAACTCTTTGAACTTTTCAAAGGTTTCGGATTTGCACTTCATAAGATACACGTATCCGTATCTACTGAAATCATCAGTAAATGTTACGAAGTAGAAATACCCACCTCTAGCCATAGAACTCATGGGTCCGCATACATCACTATGTATTATACCCAAAAGATCCTCAGCCCTCTCAGTATAACCAGTGAAAGGGGCTTTAGTCATCTTGCCTAATAAACAAGACTCGCATCGCTCAAATGATTCATAATCAAATGGTCCAATAGTCCATCTTTATG
The DNA here is from genome assembly GCA_033032865.1 of Dactylorhiza incarnata. NCBI lineage: Eukaryota > Viridiplantae > Streptophyta > Magnoliopsida > Asparagales > Orchidaceae > Dactylorhiza > Dactylorhiza incarnata. The sequence continues at coordinate 18,653,472 of JAWHQI010000001.1, read as the reverse complement.
GAGCTTGGATATGCGCTTCTCGTTTATATGGCCTAAACGACAATGCCAGAGATATGTAGGATTTGAGTCATTTGTTCTTAGTCTTTTATTATTATCTACATTATAGATCGGATGGTCCAGGTTCAAAACATAAAGACCATTAAACAATTGAGCTACAGCATAACAAACATCATTCTTAAATATAGAACAACAATTGTTCTTAATTATAAAAGAAAATCCAATCATGTCTAAGCATGAAATGGATATAATGTTTCTAGTTATGGCCGGAACATAATAACAATTATTAAGTTCTATTACAAGCCCACTGGGCAAAGAAAGACGGTAAACCCCTACGGCTACAGCAGCAACTCTTGCTCCATTGCCGACGCGCAGGTCCACCTCTCCTTTACTCAGCAATCTCCTCCTTCCTAGTTCCTGCACATTTGTACAAATGCGAGAACCACATCCGGTATCCAATACCCAAGATGAAGGAGCAGAAAGGTTTATCTCTATAACGTAAATATTCGAAGCGGAAGTCATACCTCCCTTCATTTTCTGCAGACCCTCAATGTAAGAAGGACAATTCCTCCTCCAATGACCAGCCTTGCCACAGTGGTGGAATTTTCCTTCCTTCACGGTGCTCTTCCTTTTCAGCGCAGAAGATTTGTGCTCAAGATGTGACTTAGGTCCCACCTTCGTCTTCTTGAATCCCTTGGCCTTACCCTTGCCTTTATGTACCATCAATATGGGACTAGCAGGCTTGGCCTTCTTCATGTTTATCTCGGCAGTTCGCAACATGCCTAGGAGCTCGGGTAGTGTCTTGTCTATTTTATTCATGTTGTAGTTCAAGACGAACTGCTCATAACTATTCGGCAACGATTGCAGGATAAGATCTGTGGCCAACTCTTGACCCAGAGGAAAACCCAGTCTCTCCAGGTTCTCTATATACCCAATCATCTTGAGTACGTGAGTACCAACCGAGTCTCGAGCTCCCATTTTGCACTGAAATAATGCCTTCGTGACATCGAACCTCTCTTGACGAGCTTGCACTTGAAACATTTTCTTTAGGTGCTCGTCAATCTCCTTGCACCCCATATTCTCGTGTTGCTTCTGAAGCTCAGAGTTCATGGTGGCAAGCATAAGGCACTCGACGTCTAAGGCGTCATCGGTATACTTCTTATAAGCATCCTTATCAAGACGGGACGAGTTCCCGGTCGGCACCTCGGGGGCTTCTTCTTCCAAGACGTAGAGCTTTCGCTCTTGCCTGAGAACAATTCTCAGGTTCCTATACCAGTCCATATAGTTCGTCCCACTAAGCTTGTCCTTCTCAAGGATAGCTCTCAGGGACAAGGTGGAATGTGAACCACTTGCCATGGAATTCTACAAGAATTTATGCAGAATTTAATCAGTACCTTAATTTCAAAATACAATTTATTTTAATTTGGACTTCAATTAAATACTCCCACTATTTTATTCAAATTGATAGCCCTCACTATCAATTCGGAGAGTCCATGCGAGCTACTCTCTTAGTGGACAAGATCCGTATTTCACCAACACCACGAGTCCGCTTTGGCGTTCCTCTCATAATGCGGTTATTTAGGTAGGCAAGGCTTGCCAATTGCATCCTCATGCAACTCTTGTATGGCTGGTGAATAACTCCTTATTCGCATCCATCATGTGGTGCATGCCAACCCTATGCCTCTAGGCACTCAACCTTTGAGGTCACCTAGTTAAGTTAGACCCGATGTCGACAGTGGGATATCACAATTATCTGCTCGCACCCTTACCAAGATAGATTAATGCACCTTGCTTTGGCAAGCCCACACTTCATCGATCGAGGCAGGAAGAGTGTCATCCATCGGAAGGCATCCGAACACTTAATATTTGATGAAGGGATTTTAATAGCAAGTTAACACTTAACCATGATCAACATTTGATCAATGTGCACATCCACAGAAAAACAAGCTTTCTAAAATCCACATGCATCCCTTATGTGCACAACATAAGACTATCAACCTTTGATAGACGAAAGGGCTAAATCTGGACATTTAGAACTCTTCCAAATCTTCAGATTTATATGCATTGGACAAAGGCAAAGACAACTCGACTTAAAGCAGTAGACAAGCTCGTCTCTCATTGTTGGATTCAAAATCCAAAACAATACAAGGGTTCATTAACCACTTGAGGGACGGTTACTGCTAAGGAGACAACAATTTCTAACAATTAGAAATTACCACGAAATCCCAGACGTTCCTGGCGGGGTTCCAAGGGGTCGCGCCCCTGGCGGGGTCTTCGGGGCAGAGCCCCTAGCGGTGGTCTCGCTGACCGATCAGCGAGCGGGGTCAAGGGGCAGAGCCCTTGCGGGGTGCGGGGCAGAGCCCCGACCAAAATTTTGAAATCCCACCACCAGAAACCACACAAAATCACATCAAATGTGATATTCCAAGAAGAAATCTTTACATTTAGAACGCTTCCAAATACCTAGATTTGCACGTACTGGAATAACCTAACTTATGAAACAACATTTATGACCGCAACCTCCCTCTGATACCACTGTTTGGTTTTTCTAGAACCATACATCACATGTAGGTGCAGCGGAAATAAAGAGAAACAACCCAAAAGACTTTGATCGGGCCATGAATATTGAATCAAGAAGTTAACAAAAATGCTAGGTATGAAATTACCCTTGCGGGGTTGGATCAAATCCAACCTAGATGCTCCAAGATGAAGATTCCTGTTGGCGGCAAAGAGAGTTCTCACGTAGAATAATGTCTACGTCTCTACAACAGTCCACACGAGCCGGGAGAACACCAAGTCACGTCGCACGCAACTCGGAAGGGAGAACAACTGCACCTTGCACTTCCACGAACTGCTAGGTTTGCTCCGGGAAGAACAATCATGACGACGATCGCCGGAGAGGAGGTCGGCGGAGGCGAACTGGGCGGCAGAACTATTTCCGTCTAGGGTCCGGGCGAGAGCGGAACTCTTCCGTCGGCTGGATTCCTTCGTATGTCAAGAACCCTAAATAAGATCTATTTATACCCAAAGCATAAACAGGCTTCTAGAAGAATCGCTATCCGCAGACCACACAGCAGAATTGGGGTTTCTTTTACAATTCGTCGGGATTCCACGGAACAACATTCGTCGAGTTTTCACGGGACAATTCGACGAATTCCGACAAATCACATTAGACGGCAACATTTGCCGAGTTAAGGATCTCTGTAACAATTCGTCGGGATTCCACGGAACAGTCCGACGAATCCGACGAATTCCGACGAATCATGTCAGACGGCAACATTTGCCGAGTTAAGGATCTCTGTAACAATTCGTCGGGATTCCACGGAACAATCCGACGAATCTGACGAATCCGACGAATTCTATCCGTGTAAACCCGACGAATTCAGACAGCAACATTTGCTGGACTTTCCCCATTCTATATGGTGATTGGTAACCTTTACCAACACAGTCAATCTTCCAACTTCTCCACATGCTCTTATGTGCGACCCTGCAGGCTCATATCGCGTTGGCAGTGACATTACATGTTTGACCACTTCTAGATCACAATGGTAACTCCAACATGCTCAAGGGCTTTTCTTGATGCCATAGATTGCCTTCTGCAACTTGCATACCTGAGACTCCCCCTGAGCAACATATCCAGGAGGTTGCTTCATATATACCTTTACTTGGAGGTCTTCATAGAGGAAGGAATTCCTTACATCTAACTAGGACATTTTCCAATCTTTGTTGATAGCTACATAAAAGAGAACATGAATTGTACTGAGGCAAGAAACTAAGGAGAAAGTGTCAAAGAAATCCACACCATATGCCTGAGTGAAGCCTCTAGAAACCAATCGGGTCTTATATCGATCCACAGTGCCATCAGGATGAAACATAACCATAAAAAGCCATCGACATCCGACAACATCTGTTGTAGGAGGAGTATGGACAAGAATCCATATACCCCTTTAAGTCAAGATAGTCATTTCTTCATCCATGGTAGCTTTCCAGTGTGGTATAGTAAGAGCTTCTTGGTAAGTGGTGGAAATGATAGTGGTCGAGAGAGATAGAGCAAAATCCCTGCAATAAGGAGTCAGCCGAGCATTCGAGACTACATTGAATGGAATGTTGAGTACACATTTGAACTCACTTGAGAAGAATGTGAAGATCAAGGTTCGAACTGTCATATGTATCAGATCCGTCCGATGAAGAGAGTGTTGGCTCGGGAACTAGAAAAGATGGCTTGGAGGTGGAGAAGAGGTGGCGGGAGATGGAGAGGAAGAGGTTGGTGTGTTAAGATAAGGTTGAGCAAGTTTGGGTGGACTGGCAGAAACAATAGGTAGAGTGGGGTTATTATCAGTTGGTGAGGGTGTAGAGTCTTGCGAGAAGTAAGGAGTATTTTTAAAGAATGCGACGTCAGTGGAGACATACTATTTCTAAAGAAGAGGGTCATAACATGAATATCGTTTATGAGTGGGAGAGTAGCAAAGAAAGATGCATTTAATGGATTGAGGGGAGAGTTTATCTCAACCAGCTGAAGGTGAGTGGACAAATGTCGTGCAGCCGAAGACTTGAGGTGGTGGGGTGGGGGGGGGGGGGGGGGGGTTACAGAAAATGGTGTGGCACCTGGGTATAGGATGGAGAAGGGGGTCTGGCCTTGTAGGAATGAAAAGGGAATATGGTTGATGAGATAACAAGAGACAAGGATGGCATGACCCCAGTATGAGCAAGGGACATTCCTTTGAGTGAGAAAAGTATGGGCAACATCAAGGAGATGCTTATTCTTGCATTCTTCCACCCCATTTTGTTGGGAAGTATACAGACAACTTGTTTGATGGATAATGCCATAATGCATACATAAAGTTGAAAATAGATTACTAAGATACTCTTTAGAATTATCTGTACGAAGAACTTTAATAAAGCCACCACACTGTGTGTTAATTTCAGTATAGAAAGAGGTGAATACATAGAATAGATCATAATGTTCTTTTAAAAGAAACCTCTAGGTACATCGAGAGAAGTCATTAATAAAAGTAACAAAATGCATACTAAACCTACCAACCGATTTGGTAGTAGAGTAACCCCATATGTCTGAGTGAATAAGTTCAAAGGGACAAGAAGAGCCACATCCTTGTTTTGATGTATAAGAGGAGAGATGGTGTTTTTTGAGTTGGCGTGCTTCACAGTTGAGAGAGGCGAGGAGGAGGATGAACAAGGAGAAGATGTCATTGTAGAAGAGATGTGGATGCAGAAAGGGCAGATACATTATCTAGGAAGAAAAATATCACCTCTTTCAGTTCTAGTAGCAATCATCTCCTTGGAGTGTGGATCCTGAAAAGAGCAAGTAGTATAAGTAAATATCACTAAGCAATGTAGTTGTTTGCATAGAGAGGTAACCGAGAGCAAGTTGCATGGAAAAGTTGGCACGTAGAGAGTGTCTTCTAGTTGAAGAGACAGAGTGACTTGGACTATACCAGTCCCACACACAGGAGATGGAGAACCATCCGCAATCAAAACCGGAGGTGATCGTCTATGTTTGTCTAAATGAGAGAAAAGAAGATCATATCATGTCGTATGATTAGTAGTGTAACACCCCAAAACTTCATGTGCGGCGAGCTAGCCGAAATTCGTCCATTTCTATGAAAATTAGTCTAAAGGCTTTAGCGTCATTAGTCTAATGGATATAGCAGAATTAGTCTAATGGATATAGAAGAATTAGTCCAATGGATATAGCAGAATTAGTCTAATGGATATAGCAGAATTAGTCTAATGTATAGCCGAATTAGTCTAATGCATATAGACGAATTAGTCTAACATATAGCCGAATTAGTCTAATGTATATAGCCGAATAAGTCTAATGTATAGCCGAATTAGTCTAATGCATATAGCCGAATTAGTCTAATGCATATAGCCGGATTAGTCTAATGCATATAGTCGAATTAGTCTAATGTATAGTCGAATTCGTCTAATGGGTATAGCAGAATTAGTTTAATGGATATAGCAGAATTAGTCTAATGGATATAGCAGAATTAGTCTAACATATAGCTGAATTAGTCTAATGCATATAGCCGAATTAGTCTAATGTATAGCCGAATTCGTCTAATGGGTATAGCCAAATTCGTCTAATGCATATAGCCGAATTAGTCTAATGGGTATAGCTGAATTCGTCTAATGGATATAGCCGAATTTGCCATTTCGTTGAATACAGACAGAAAGCTGTATTTTCGCCTGTTTCGATTTTTACGAGTTTTTGACGGAAATTTCTAAGTCCGTGTGCCTACGATCTTGATGAAAACCAAATCGGACGGCTAGGATTAATTCGATACCCTTTAAGGAGGCTTGGGAGATAAGTTTTAGGTCATTCTTACCGATACTTTCTCTCTCCAAGCAGAGAAAAACTGCGAGCAGCGAGGAAGAAGAAGAAGGCATCTTCCACCACTGCCGGAGCTTCAGAGCTCTGAATCGCGAGCCATTTTCAGATCTGGAAAGAGCAGCCCATTGCGGTTCTTTCTATCCGAGTGAAATCTCAAATCTATGGCAAAGAACAAAGCTCCAAGGGTAACGATCTTTCCTCCCGGTCTTAGGACGTGCTTTGTCTTCTCATTCCTTTTCTATGATTGCATGAGGAATCCCTTTCACCAAATGGCTAAAGTGTAGGATTTACTCTAGTTCTTTGGAACTCCGGGTCGATTGTGCCCATCCCCGGCATATTGCATTTAGAAATCCGGTAGTCGTGCGGATTTAAGCATTTTGTGTGAAGCCTATTCGTGGCCCTATGCCCGGATCGGTGATGCTTGGATTGCGACGTTGCATTTAGGTTAAGCCTAGAATGCGTGCCAGAGAATGTCTCCGTGAGATTTTCTATCGTGTTGCAGGACTTGAGTTTTAGGTGCCTTTTGAGAGCCTAATGGAAGCCCCTTGCTTGGGTGGTTGAATGCAAACCTTCACCACTAGATTTGAAGAGGAGTGGTCTTGTACCTCCTTTTTGGATGTTGTTTGCGAAGTCTAAGTCTGCATGAAAGGATTGGATGCGTAGCTTAATTATGTGAGCACTTGTTGTGCTAAACTTTTACGGGCCGAGGTGAAGCCGTACCCGCGTCGTGCGATAGATCGCGATGGATAGAGCACAAGCAAAGCTGAACCGAACCTGTTTCCATGCAGATCGATAAGAGGTCCCTACCTCATGTAAGCCGTGTGATCATGGGAGAGGTCGTGGAAGGTGTTTTACCTAGACCGACCAAAAGCTCTTTTTTCCCACCTAAGGCTACGTCCTTAGGGTGGAGTGTTTGTGATGAATTGATGTTATGTTATCCTCATGCGGTTGCTTAGGCGGTTGTGGGGAACCTTCGGGTGAACCCAACCAATATCATGTGCATACCTATGTTCCCTTTTACTTGATGCTTAACCTAGAAGATTGATTGTGCTTGAAACCTCACCTTGTGTAGTGTAGTTTGCACTTTCTTTATATTACTGCATGTTGCATGTACGGCTTGCTTATAGGTTAGCGGTGACACGCCCCTGAGCCGGCTAGATGGCCGGGGGGTGGGATCGTTACGCGGTTTGTGGTCAGCTCATAGCTGACCCTCATTTACCTCTTATTGGATATTGGTTGTAGGTGCAGGTGAGCCCAGCGGGAAATAGCAGGCGGTGGCCCTTTTGCTGTGTTGGCCCTCGAAGGCCAGCCTCTTTTCTGCTTTTCATATATTGCCGGCCTACGTGTCGATGTATGTTTTGAGTTTCTAAGCATTTGATTAATGTAAGGCCTTAAGGCAGTAACTTTATTTGTTTCATTCCAAGGATAGTGGACAATTCTAACAGATGTTTAATCCAAATGCTTCCGCTTACATTTTTTTTATACTCTCGTGTAGTTGTTGTTATTTTCTGTTTATCACCTTATAATGCCTAGCTAGTGTGTATAGTATGGCGTGGGGTCCCGGCCGGACCTACTGTTATATTATTTGTACTGGTAGGGTGTTACAATTTGGTATCGGACTTAGGGCGTCGATCCGTACTTTAGCGAATTCGGGATGAATTCCTTTTAAGGGGTGGTGTGCACGGGATGTGCACTCACCTAAAATGATAAAAACTAATAAGAATGTCCACTTAGGAATGGAAAGACATACTTGTTTGCGGAACCTAAGCGTTCCATGATTGTTGTTAGCTATGTTTCCGGTCACTAAATGGTGTCTTGCACGATTATAGGTGACTAGGAGTGCTGCGGGGCAGTCTCGACCACGTAACACCGCTGAAAGTAGTACGTCGGCTGAGGTGCCATCGACCACTCCTCCTGCTGAGATGATCAGGTTAATCACTGAAGCGGTCTTCGCAATGATCAACACTCAACCTCAAAGGCTTGCACAGCCTGCTATGCCTACTCCGGATATGGCCCCGGTGGCAGCTGCCGCAGTGGAACCTGCAGTGGAACCGAGGGTGTAGATCCCTGTACTAATGGCTGTAGTGGAACCTGCGGTGGAGCCAAGGGTGGAATGTCGAGTAGAGCGAGTAGCTGTTGCGCAAGCGTATGATCAACAACTTCAACACTTTCTAAGTTTCCATCCTCCAACCTTTTCGGGGACTGGATCCCCAACGGAGGCGGAGGACTGGCTGTCAACAGTTAGAAAAACTCTAAAGGCGACAGCAACGGAAGAAGCTATGATGGTCATCCTAGCCACCTTCTTCCTTAGCGGAGAAGCAGAGCTTTGGTGGGCCTAACAGGAATCACATAAGTTTGGAGGTAAGGATATTACCGAGATCACTTTGGCGGAGTTCTCAAAGTCGTTTCTTCAGAGATATATTCCCTCTGCCCAACGCATTGCGTTGTAGAACCAGTTCTTGAAGTTAACTCGAGGCGATAGCTCGGTGGACGAGTACTTGCATGAGTTCACTAGACTGGGCCGCTATGCGGGGTCTTTGGTGGAAGATGAGGAAATGAAGACGAACAAGTTTTATTGAGGTCTTCGAGATGAGTTGAAGCTGGTCCTTGCAGGCCCAATGACTTTTGGTTTCCATGTGATGGTGCAAAACGCCAAATATCTAGAGTTGGACATGAAGAGAGTGCAAGCAAAAGGCAAGAAACCTGAATTCCATGCGCTGGCCTCTCAGTCCAAATCTGAGTTCAGGAGGAACAAAAGAAAGTTCAAGCCTGCGGAAGCAACTCGCTCAAATGTGTCGGGAGCTACGACTGCACACAGTCCAATTACATGTTTCACTTGTGGAAAGGTGGGACACAAAGCACGTGTGTGTCGCAGTGGTACCCCGAGACCAGAAAACCTAGCGATGGACTATGCTCGTGCTGCGGGTCATACAGAAAAGGGCAAAGTTGCAGAGTCTTCTGCTTCCCAGCACATTCCGACCCAGCCGAGAGTTTACTCGCTTGTCCAGCAAGAAGCCATACGACAAACTGATGTCGTCACATGTATGGATTAGAAGTTAGCTTATACAGCTATTTATATAATTCATACTGTTGTGCGACTATATACTTTACATGTGTACAATTAGGTTTCGTCCTAATTTTCAACTATCCGGCGAGAGTTCTATTCGATACGGGCGCATCGCCCTCTTTTCTGTCTGAGGACTTCGTGGTGCAAATCAGAGTGTCGTCTACCTTAGTAGAGGATAGATTGGAAGTAGTGCTACCCAATGGATCTCGCATGAGTGCGGATAGGAAGAGTCGTGTGAAGGTGCGGATTGGAAATCAAAACTTCGACTTGGAAGCATCATTATTACCGTTAGCTGAATTTGACGTAATCTTCGGCATGGACTGGCTCTCGGAGCAGTGAGCATGCATTGATTGCAATTCAAAAGAGATCACTCTGAGAAAGAACACTGGGGACGAAACCACATTCGCGGGCATGTGAGGAGCGAGAAAGACACTGATGTCTGCTCTCCGGGTGGTTAAGGTGGTGAGAAAGGGCGCGGAGTTGCTCTTCACTTTGTTGGAGGCTTCGGAGCCAAAGCGCAGTTTAAGTGATGTCCCAGTTGTAGCAGAGTATGCCGATGTGTTTCCTAACGAACTCCCTGGGGATCCGCCTCAGTGAGAGATTGATTTCTGTATTGAGCTTCTGCCAGGTGCCAAGCCTGTAGCACGCTCACTGTACCGAGTAGCGCCAAAGGAATTTGCAGATCTGAAGGTTCAGTTGCAAGAGCTACTAGAGCAAGGCTATGTACGTCCAAGTTCTTCACCTTGGAGTGCACAGGTCCTCTTTGCGAAAAAGAAGGACGGGAGCTTGCGTCTATGTATTGATTATCGAGAGCTGAATAAGCTGACCGAGAAGAACCGTTATCCAATTCCAAGAATCGACGAGTTATTCAACCAATTGGTTGGGTCGACGGTATACTCTAAGCTAGACTTAAGGTCCGGCTATTATCAGCTTCGTATTCGGGATTGTGACATCCCAAAGACAGCATTCAGTACCCGCTTTGGGCACTATGAGTTCACGGTTATGCCGTTCGGTCTGCCTAATGCACCGTCGGTATTCATGGACTTAATGAATAGAACGTTCCGAGAGTATTTGGATCAATTTGTGATCGTCTTCATCGACGACATTTTGGTATACTCTCAGTCGGGAGAGGAGCATGCAGAGCATCTGCACGCAGTTTTGATCACCCTGAGGAGGAATCAACTATATGCCAAGTTCTCCAAGTGCGAATTTTGGCTATCGTCAGTAGCATTCCTGGGTCATGTTGTTAGTGGGGATGGAGTTGCGGTTGATCCATCAAAAATTGAAGTGATCCAAGCGTGGCCTGTGTTGAAAAATGTAGCAGAAGTCTGAAGTTTCTTAGGACTTGCCGTCTATTATAGGCGCTTTGCGGAAAACTTCTCGAGGATTGCACTTCCTCTAACTAAACTGACTAGGAAAGATCATAAGTTCGTTTGTTCGCCCGAGTGCGCACTAGCTTTTGAGGAGCTGAAGAGCCGTCTGACCACGGCGCCCATTCTATGCTCGCCATATGGAACGGAAGGCTACGAGATATACAACGACACCTCAGGGAGTGGCTTGGATTGCGCCTTAGTGCAATCTGGTTAGGTAATTGCCTATGACTCCCGTCAGTTAAAGGTACATGAGAAGAACTACCCGGTCCATGATTTGGAGCTAGCGGTCGTGGTATTTGCTCTTAAACTTTGGAGGCACTACATGTATGGCGTGAAGATCGACATCTTTTCAGACCACAAAAGCCTCAAGTACCTGCTTGATCAGAAGGAGTTGAATATGCGACAAAGGAGGTGGATGGAGTTCCTTGGGGACTACACCTTCGACATTCGATACACTCCTGGGAAAGGAAATGTAGTCGCGGACGCGTTGAGTCGTCGGGCTCCTACACAAGCAAATTGGATTCTGATGCACGATGAGCGTCTAATCCGCGAGCTAGAGGCCATGGAGATCATTTGTGTCGATAGGAGAGTGTCTCCTTCAGCATGCTTGAACTGGATGGAGGTTCAATATGACCTTGCCGACCGAGTTTGACAAGCATTGGAACTGGATACGAGCATGAAGCGATATAAAGCGGAGACCGTGGATGAGTCAAACGCTGATTTCTCCTTCGAAGATGATCTTTATGTGGAAAAATGGCAGATTGTGCGTCCCAAATGTTGGTACATTGCGGGCGGAATTGATGTACGAGGCTCACTTTACCAAGTACTCGATCCACCCTGGGAGCACAAAGATGTACATGGAGATGAACTGTTCAGTCTCCTAGCAAGAAGATTTAGGAATGGGTCAAGACAGAAGACTCAAGAAGAAGAGAGAGGAACTTAAAGCCCAGATATGATAAGACTCCAAGGAAGGAGATTATCTGCTTCACCTGCAACAAACCAGGACACATAGCTCCTGAGTGCCCACAAGAACAAAGGTACAAGAGCAGTAACAATGATGAAAAGAAGAAGAAGAAGTCTTTCAAAGGGAAGGACAAGAAGAAAGCCAAGGGTTTCATTGCTGAAACCTAGATTGACTCTGAAGCAGAGTTAAGTTCCTCATCATCTGAAAGTGATGATGAAGCAGAAGCAGAAGCAGCTTTCATGAAGGCACCGGGGATGTCATCAGATGATGAAGAAGAACAGGTATCCCTGTTTGATGATTTTGACTTTAGTTCTGATGATTTTAAAACTTGCTTCAAAGATTTCTGTAATGACTTTATTAAAATTCAAAAAGAATTAGAAGCAGATAGGAAAGAATTATAAAACTTTAAGAAGGATGATCTGTATGTAAGAAATCAAGACCTAGTAGAAGAAATGGATAATAAAGAATTAGAATTAATTGAAATTAAAAAAAAAAAATCTAAAGTTAAAGGAAGAGCTAGCAATGGAAAAAGCCTTTGAGGACTCACTCAATGGGAGGAGTCAAAAGCTCAGAGACATCACAGAAAATCTCTCCATGAGATTTAATCACCCGGGGTTAGGAGCAGAGCCATCTATTAGCACAGAAATCCCTAGGAAACCTGCCTGGAAAAATCCAGTTAGCTTCATTAGATCTAGTGACTATGAATCCTGTGAGGATAGTGCAAAACTAAGGATTATGAAGCTAATAAACCAAAGAAAATAACTAGAAGCAATAAAACAAATCTTAAAAAAGAAAAGAAAACTCTAGGCAAGAGTAATGTAGAAAAATTAAACAGTCAAAAGGGTAAACCAAAAAATAAGATAATAAGACACTTTGTTGATCTTCTTTATCTAGATTCATTCTATGCCCATTTTCAGTACCAAGGTAATAAACATTGTTTTGGGAAACCCATTCCTTATCATCCAAAAGGGTATCATGAAAGACCCTTCTATTCTTTCATTGAACCCTACAATGGTAAAAGCAAAGGGCCCAAGGTAACCTGGGTTCCTTCTAATATTTGAATTGTTGTGCAGGATTAGGTAGGGTCCCACTCAAGAGAGAATGGAGTGGGAAGAAGGATGTGGGTCATGAAGAAAGAACTAAATGAAACTAAGGGGGTGATTTCTTCTTTAAAAACTTCTTTGATTGCCCTTGTAGTTCATAAAATTAATATCATAAACTTTATTTTCAATAAACATAATTTCTGGGAAAAATAACAAGAATTTTCTAAGAAAATAGATCTGGTCATTTAGAGGTACGTACGTCGAATAAAAGTCGACGTACCATCAACTCTTACTCGATGTCAGTGTCAAGAAGCACTCAGAGTGGATAATTTGAATAGAATTCGACATAGAGTCAAGTTCATATCAACGTATGCATCAACTTAAATGGTCTCTGATCTAAGTCGAGGTCGCATCGATTAGAAATCGATGTAACGTTGACATGATTGGGTCGACTTTGCTGAACAATATCATAGTTACGTCGAATACTAATTGATGCAACGTCGATATAGCAGCACGTGCAAAACTGCTTCTAGAAGCAGCCTCAACATACTTTTGCGCGCCAAATATTAATTATATATCGATGATACATTGACTTAAACCCTAAGTTGTGGCGATTCATCTCCTTTTAAGCGATTTCAGCATCGAATCATTTACGCTTTCTAATTTTCCTCTCCCAGCTCTCTTGCTCCCTTCTACTCCCCCTCCTCTGCATCCTTCTCTTTTTCGTTATGTCTCTCTCTCTCTCTCTCTCTCAATCTTCTTTGCAAGTACCTCGAAATCAATGGCTCCTCCAAAGATCAATTCATTCTTTGATGTGGATATTGATTCATTTAATGCTTCTGCAGAAAGCTTCAAGGCCATGCTTGGCCTATTTCACAAAGTAGGCCTAACAAAGGTGATTTCCACAAGGAGCAAGATACTTGATATAGAGCTGACAGAATTCAAGGAGACTATGCAGATAGGAGATGATGATTCCCTTAATGGGAAAATTTCTGAAACAGATATACACATCACAGAGACACTGCTCAATCAGACATTTGATCTTACAAATGGAAATGACTCAGATGAACTAACCGGGGAAGTGATCAAAAGGGTTCTAGAGATAATGCAGTTCAAGAAAGATAGGGCCATCAACTTAAAGAAGATGGATCTTGGTGAGGACTACAGGTTCCTGGGTGATATTATAGGAAAGGTGCTCATGTGCAAAATCTCAGCCCATGATGCTATTCCCAAGCAGCAGCTGTAGATTATGGGCATTCTGGTCCTTCAGAAGAAGATAAATTGGGGGAGATGCCTCCTAAGAATGATTGGGCACAAATATGCCCACAAAGAAAATGCCTACATCAGAATCATGAGCCAAGTGCTCTTCCACCACTATCCTAGTGTGTGCAAATCCAAGGGAGTGCCCATTCATCTAGGAAAAAGGCTAAATATAGGAATTTTCTCTAAGTGGACTAGGCAGATCCTTAATCCTGGTCAAGTCATTTCTTCTCCTCCTCCATCTCCAACTCCATAGGATACAGTTCCAGATCTCCCTCAGGATGCTATTCCAGCACAACATTCTCCTCAACAACAACAGCAAAACCTCCAATCCATACCATCTACTACAGTCCCAGAGCCAACACCCCAATCTCCTATCCACCAACAACCACAACAACAACCATCCACACCACTTCCAAGCAATCAATCTGTTCCTCCTCCACCACCACCATCATATCATATCCCTCTAGAAACCTACCAAGCCCTTTCTCCACCTCCACCTCCATCTCCACCTGCCTTTACCTCCCATCCCAGACCTCCAGTTAACATTGAGCAAGCAATATCTAAGGCTGTAGGGATGGCTTCAAGCACCTTTGCAGACCTCCTGGCCAGCTAAGACAGAAGATTTGAGAAGAAATACTCCCAAATAGAGTCTGAACTCCTAGACTCCGAAAGAATTCTACAGGGAATCAAAGACTTCATGTCTTCCTCTCTAGTGACAAAGGAGTTCTTAACCTTTTTGGCCAGCAAGGTTAAGAAGGGGGGAGTATTCAAGGGGAGGAAGGGCCAGTCCTAGATTTGAGTGGAATCAATAAAGAGAATGATGATACACCTCCTGATAAAGTGACCATCTTCCAAGTTCCAAATATCCAGGGGGAGACAACTCCAGAGAATCAGGGGGAGATCCCAGGTCAAGAACCTGCTGGGGATGTGAATGTTAAAGACACAGCAGTCAACCAGGGGGAGTTGGTTCCCTCTATTCAAGGGGAGCACCATGCAGATGCCTTGCTGGATGAGGTTGCCAAGATTGTCAAGGAAGCTGTGCACAATTCTGAGCTGAATGCACGGACTTAGGGGGAGCTTCTCAATGACAATGTTGCTGAAGAAGTAGTAATGTTTTCTGAAGATGATGAGCATATGAAGATTTCCCTAAGGAAGATACCTCCAAAAGTATTTTCAGGGAAAAGAAAAACTCCTGAGAAGGATCATTGACATTCAGGTATATCTGTTTCTATACTCTAAGGAAAGTCAAACAGAATGTGGTATTGTGGACAATATAACTTATTTGACAATGCATGAAATATTCTATGATTTCATGCCATCATACTTTTACTGCTTATGTTGTCTTGTATGTAATTATGTTTATGTAAAAGATTGTGTAAAATCACTTTTACCAGGACTGTAAAATTTGTTAAGATAAATAGGGGGAGATTGTTGGAAAAAACTCCCTGGATTTAACTTAACAAATTATCTAAAAGTGATTTTAACTCCTAGGTTTTAATTACCCATTGTATAGTGAGGGTAATTTGGTCATTAGATGTCTTAGGGTATCGCACACAACTTAGAGTGTAAAGACCAGAGCAAGACAAGCACAAATTGGGTTGAGTTAACAATTGCGTCGAATGGTATTCAACGTAACTTCAACTTCATGTCGACGTAACTTAGACTAGAAGTCCAAGCAACTCAACCTATCTGTTAAAGTAGATCAAGTCAATGCTACGTCGAAAGGATATCGACGTAGATTAAATGAGCATTTCAAAGTATCATTAGAAGACGACGCATCTTCGACTTCAACACAACGCAGAAGGAAGAATTTGTCGAAGCCATCTGAAGTCGACGCAATTCCAACTACTATTCAATGCAAATAATGAAGTTTAGAGTGAAGTCCTCAACTTGATGGCTACATTGATAAATAATCGACGTAACATCAATATCTGAGTTCAACCAGAGCTTGAAGGAATTTGAAGCTGCTTTTACAAGAACTCAGAGGTGCGTTGATAAGAGAGAAAGAGAAATCGACGCAACGTCGAATACAGTCTTAAAAAGGAAACCTTTTTCAACTGTCATTTTGGAACTCTCTCTCAAGGACCACAGTACTGAAGACCGTTCTACAACGGCTCATTTATTGCCTAGAATAAAGAGGAGCAATAAAGAAGACAACAAAGGCTTTCTTGGAAAGGATGAATACAACTGGAGAATGGGTCGTGAACAAATGAGGAAAGGAAGAGAAATTGTCGATGTAACACCCCAGGCTTCACTCCAGCTACTTCTCGAGAAACAGCTATTTTACGAGAAAGGCATGCCAGGCTACTTCTCGAGAAACAGCTATTTCTTGAGAAGTGAAGGTTGTACCTGCTTCTCGAGAAACAGCTATTTCTCGAGAAGTGAAGGCAGTGAGTTCGTCGAACGTAGTTCGACGAACAGACAGCGCTAGAGTTCTCGAGAAGTGAAGGCGCTAGAGTTCTCGAGATGTGAATGCGCTAGAGTTCGTCGAACTGAGTTCGACTAACCACTGGCGCTGGAGTCCGCCAAAGCGAGTTCGTCGAACTGAGTTCGACGAACCACTGGCGCTGGAGTTCGCTGAGGCGAGTTCGTCGAACTGAGTTCAATGAACCGCTGGCACTAGAGTCCGTTCGATGAACAGTTCATGCTGAGTTCGACGAAGCGCGGGATAGGCGTTAGCAGCAGTCCTGGACGTCCATTATGATTGAATCTTGATCCTACGGTCTAGATAAGTGCATCATAAGGTCTTCTTTAGGGCAGAGAAGTTTTTTTCTCTTGTCGGGAAATCCTTTGTGTTGTTGAAGGCGTAGAAGAGAGGAAGGGCTTGGAGGTAGAAGAAGGCTAGATCCGCCATTGTTGGAGCACCGGAGCTCCGTTCGCCGATCCGAGACCAGATCCGTGGAGAGGACTAGAAGGCAATTCTTTCTATCCGTGTCGTTCAACCGATCCATGGCGAGGAAGAGAACTCTTAGGGTAATGACATCTCTCCTCCCGGTTTAAGGATGCGTGCATGGCATCTATACTTTTACTTTCCTTTCTCTGAAAATTATGGCACCAGATCTCTCAAATGAGAGGGGTTTGGGTCGCCTTGGTTCAAGAAGAACCATCGGGTCGATTGAGTCCGTCCCCGACATGATTTTCACTAGAGATTCGCTCCGTTATTGGATTAGGCATTCTGTGTGAAGCCGAGATCGTGGTCGGTGGTCTGATTCAGTGATGTTGCTTAACGTGCATCTTAGGGATTTTGCTAGAAATCCGATGACGGCCAAAACGTCGTTTGTGTTGCCCTTATGTTCGTGTGAGAATGAACGTTGGTTTGGAAAGGGTATTGGTGATGTGTATGTGATGGCGTGGTTTGTCTTTGTGGTTGGCTGGCTAGCCCGTGAATGCCTGGATTCATGTGGGGAGAGTGTCCCGGCAAGACAAGTCCCCTTCTGGGCTGTGGCGGGAACAAGTATGCTGGTGCGCCCGTTGGCAAGATGAGACATGTAAGTGGTGAGGTCCTAGTGGAGTTCTTGGCTTTTGGCTTTGTGATTGTGGCGAGAACAAGTATGTTGGTGCGCCCGTTGGAAAGATGAGTCATGTAAGTGGTGAGGTTCCAGTGGAGTTTTTGGCCTTGGGGTTGTACGCCCGTGTGGGAATTGATGAGTACCCTTTTGTTTGTTATGAAATGTTGATGTGTGATGTTTTGTTAGAAGCATACACGCCATAGGGTGCCTTGGGTGAAACCCAGGTTTGCATACATGCTGCATTGCTAGATCCCCTTACTTTTATTGCTCAACATCAAAACGTGGATGATGCTTGTGACACTCATGCCTGTCATGTTTATGTTATTACTGTTTAATACGTTTGCATACGAAGTGCTGACTTGCAGGGTGATGTTGTTCACCGTGGTCCGCTAGGACAGCCGGGAGGAGGGGTGTTGTTACACCTTTGTAGGTCAGCCAAAAGCTGACACTCGTTTACCGCTCTTTGTGATTTGGATGCAGAACAAGGATCGCAGGCTGGACCTAGCTCGCCGGCCAGAAAGGCCTAAGCTTCATGAAGTACTCTTTCCATGTTTCCTTATTTGATTTGATGTCTTTACATGTTCCGGCTTGCATGACGAGGTAGCTTAGGATTGTGATGATCTGATGGACATTTATATGCCCTGTTTTGACTTGAGTAGGAGTTTTGTAAGGCCTTAAGGCCGTAGTACTCTTATGTAGATGTGGGCAGCTTCCGTGGTTTGTTTTATTGTTTCCGATGTGTTAGTTCTGAGTTTTGAGTTGGTTAGATCTATATCACTTTTTAATGCTAAAGCTGTGGCGATTATATGTTGTGGGGTCCCGGTCGGACCTATATTATATAGTCATTACATGGGAGGTGTTACAATTTGGTATCAGAGCTAGGTTAGCGTTCTTGTTGAGGTTTAGCGTGTTCAGATAGCGTTAATAGGTTGTCCACATAGGAGTACTTTGCGGGACCATGAGTGTACTTACGTTCGAGTCTTGCGAATAGAGTTTGATTTGTTTTTTTCCTTGCTTATGCTAGGATGGTGGCGACGATGCGGGGACATCGAGGAGTCAAGAGGAGTCGTCGGCAAGCAGTGCAACGACCCCAGCCCTTGTGAATATGGGTGTCTCCCCGGCAGACCTTTGTCGTATGCTAGCAGAGGCGATGGTGGCGGCTCAAGCTGCGGCGATGCCACACATTGTGATGCCTGTTGTGCAGGCTGCAACTCCTGTTACTCCGGTCACAATGACGCCGGAAGTGGGAGTAAGGCAGGTAGAGACGTTGGCCGAGAGAACGGTTGGGCAAGGACATCGTCAGATCGATGAAGTACTATCTGAGTTTCCATCCTCCGACATTCAAAGGAGTTGGCACTCCGACAGACGCTGAGGATTGGTTGGCGAGAATTCAGGAACTCCTGAAAGCGGCAGAGACCCCAGAGGACAAGCAGTCCAAGTTCACAGCGTTTATGTTAGAAGGCGACGCCAAGCTGTGGTGGGTGAATCATAGCGGTCGTCATTTCCTGGACGTGCCCCGTCCATGGAAGAGTTCGGTAATGCCTTCCTGAAGCGCTATATCCCCTCTTCGACGAGGTTAGCCCTTCAGCGGCAGTTCTTGCACTTGGTGCAGCGCGAGAAGATGGTAGACGAGTACTTGCAGGAGTTTACTGGTTGGGTCGTTACGCAGGAACGACCATGGCAGCCAATGAAGAGAGGGATAATCTCTTCTATCAGGGTCTGAGAGAGAACATAAGGTAACCTCTGATAGCCTTAAAGAGTTCGGGTATTAATGATCTAGTTGAAGCTGCTCAAACTTTGCAGAGCGATATGGAGTGAACCCAGCGCCGTAAGGGCTTGGCGGCAAAGCAGGTAGAAAGTAAGCCATCTCAGTCTCAGGGGAAGTCTGAGAAATGGTGGTGGAAGAAAAGGCCCCATCCTTCTAGGACTGGCGAGAGGAGCAGTGCAGCTTCTGGAGAGTTCCGTTCCAAGGGGCCATTGACATGCTACAAGTGTGGCAAAGTGGGTCACATAGCTTGGGTCTGTTTCGAGAATGGAGTTGAGCCAGAGCAGAGGCAGGAGCAGTCGGTGCATTCCTGCCCTAGTGTTGGGGAGAAAGGGAAGGCGGCAAAGTCTAGTGCTTCCCGTTTCCCTCCTGTGCAACCTAGAGCGTACAACCTCGGGCAGCAGGAAGCGATTCGTCAACCTGACGTGGTGACAGGTACGAAAGTTCTAAGTTTCATTTAATTATTTTAACTTGTTTGCGACCTTTCATATTCGTTATATGTGTGATAGGCTTTGTGTTAGTGTCTGGCTTCCCCTCTAGAGTGTTGTTCGACACGGGAGCATCACACTCTTTCCTCGTGGAAAGCTTTATCCGGAGGATTGGTGTTGAGAATGTTGAGGCAGAGGCGGAGCTTAGTGTGCGCATGCCGAATGGGTCTTTCATGACCACTGGAAGGAAAGGACGCATTGTGTTGAGGATTTGCGAGTGTGATTTCGAGTTGGTAGCAACAATTCTACCGCTAGGCGAATTTGACATCATCCTAGGTATGGACTGGCTTGCAGAGCAGCGAGCTAGTATTGACTGCAAGTTGAAGGTGGTGACCTTAAGGAGTGAAGGAAGAGCATAGGTCAAGTTTGAGGGCCTATGCGGAGTGGCCTGCTCCCTGATT
Source organism: Dactylorhiza incarnata (assembly GCA_033032865.1). Lineage (NCBI taxonomy): Eukaryota > Viridiplantae > Streptophyta > Magnoliopsida > Asparagales > Orchidaceae > Dactylorhiza > Dactylorhiza incarnata. The sequence continues at coordinate 18,633,250 of JAWHQI010000001.1, read as the reverse complement.
TCGACTGTGCAAATGGTGCGTGCGGTGAATCAAGGAGGTGAGCATTTGTCTCTTTGTTGGAGACTCACCCCACAAAGTTGGCAATCAGAGAAGTGCTAGTGGTAGAGGAATTCGAGGATGTGTTCCCTGAGGAGCTTCCGGGAGTGCCTCCTCAGCGTGAAATCGACTTTTCAATTGAGTTGGTGTCGGATGCGAGGCCGGTGTCGCGTCCTCCGTTTAGGATGGCACCGAAGGAACTGGCTGAGTTAAAGGTGCAGTTGCAAGTGTTGCTCGAGCAGGGGTACATTAGGCCCAGCTCCTAACCTTGGAGCGCGTCGGTGTAGTTCGTTAAGAAGAAGGACGGTATTATGCAGCTGTGCATAGACTATCGCGAGTTGAATAAGTTGACCATCAAAAATAAGTACCCGATTCTGTGAAGCGATGATTTGTTTGATCAGCTGGTGGGGTCGACGGTGTTCTCCAAGTTGGACTTGAAGTTGGGTTACTATCAGTTAAGTATCGAAGAAGAGGACATTCCCAAGACGGCGTTTGGGACGAGATATGGTCACTTTGAGTTTTCGGTGATGTCGTTCGGTTTGACGAACGTGCCATCAGTGTTCATGGATTTAATGAACCGACTGTTTCGACAATACCTGGATTTGTTCGTGGTGGTGTTCATTGACGACATCTTAGTGTATTCGAAGTCGAAGGCGGAGCACGAGTCTCATCTGAGATTAGTGTTGCAGACATTGAGGGAGAACCAGCTTTATGCAAAGTTCTCAAAGTGTGAGTTCTGGATCGAGAAAGTGGCATTCTTGGGCCACGTGATTAGTGGAGATGGGGTGGCGGTGGATCCTGTGAAGATTGAAGACATTGGAGATTGGCCTGTTCTGAGAACCGTGGCGGAAGTCCGGAGTTTCCTTGGACTAGCTGGTTATTACAGAAGGTTCGTTGAGAACTTTTCGCGGGTGGCTTTGCCCCTCACCACTCTTACCCGAAAGGACCAAAAGTTTATGTGGATGCCGGAGTGTGCCCGTGCGTTCGAGACATTGAAGGAAAGATTGATGTCTGCTCCAATACTAAGTCTTCCTAGTGGGACTGAGGGATTCCAAATTTTCAGCGACGCATCAGGGTGCGGTTTGGGTTGCGTGCTTGTGCAGCATGGCAACGTGATAACTTATGGGTCGAGGCAGCTAAAGACTCATGAGAGAAATTACCCCGTCCACGACTTGGAGTTGGCGGCGGTAATTTTTGCATTGAAGTTGTGGCGGCACTACGTGTATGGTGCGAAGGTTGAAATCTTCACGGACCACAAGAGCTTGAGGTATCTGTTAGATCAGAAGGATCTTAATATAAGGCAGCGTGGGTGGGTCGAGTTCCTTGGGGACTACGACGTAGCGATTCAGTATACGCCAGGCAAGGCCAATGTGGTGGCTGACGCCTTGAGTAGGAAGTACTCTGGGCAGGGGAATTGGATTAAAGCGCATGACGAGCGTTTTGTGCGAGAGTTCGACTCTCTTGGCATTATGTGTGTGGCTAGGGGTGAGTCCAGCGCAGCTCGGCTGAACTGGATCGAGATGCAGTTTGATCTAGTAGATGGAATTCGGGAGGCAACCAGTGCAGATGATGAGTGTCAGCAATTGGCAGTGGAAGCTCAGCAAAGCGAAGGCAGTACATTGGAGATGGTCAGTGGACTTTTAAAGAGAAATGGAAGGGTGGTTGTCCCTCGTTTTGGCAAGCTCCGTGAGGAGTTGATGTTCGAGGCTCACTTCACGAAGTACTCCATTCATCCAGGAAGTACGAAGATGTACTTAGATTTGAAGAAATCCTTTTGGCGCCCTGGGATGAAGCGGGATGTACCTTTGTATGTAAGCCAGTGTCAGACGTGCGCCTTGGTGAAGGCGGAATGCCAAAGGCCGGGTGGATTCTTGAAACCCCTTCCTATCCCCGAGTGGAAATTCGACGACATCTCCATGGATTTTGTGCATGGTTTACCTCGATCGCGGCAATGTAACGATGCGATTTGGGTGATTGTGGATCGCCTGACCAAGGTTGCCCACTTCATTCCAAATCGGAAGGACGATAGCGTGGAGCAGTTTATGGAGCTTTATGTTCGAAACATTGTGCGGTTGCATGGAATTCCAAAGGGCATCATTAGTGATCACGATGGACGATTTACGTCCAAAGACTGGAGGTTAGTGCAGCGAAGTTTGGCCACAAAACTGAAGTTTAGTGCCGCGTTCCATCCGTAGACCGATGGCAAAACGGAGAGAACGAATCGTACGATGGAGGACATGTTGAGAATGTGTGCTCTCGATTTCGGTAAAAGTTGGGAATACCACCTCTTCATGGTGTAGTTTGCCTACAACAATATTTTTCAGGCAAGTATCAAAATGGCGCCATACGAGGCTTTGTGTGGAAGGCGTTGTCGAACGTCGATGTCTTGGATAGAGGCGGGAGACACCCAGTTGTTAGGAAAAGAAGTGGTAGCAGACGCTTGTGAGATGGTGCGAACGATCCAGGAGCGCATAAAGGTTGCTCAGGATCGGCAGGCAAAGTATTTTAATGCGCGCCACAGAAATATGGAGTTTGCGGTGGGCGATATGGTCTACTTGAAGATCAAGCCGTTCAAAGGCGTTTCGTGGATCCGACGACTCAAGAAATTGAGTCCGAGATATTTGGGTTCGTTTAAGGTTACAGAGCGCATAGGCGAAGCAGCCTATCAGTTGGCGTTGTTCCATATGCGTCGACTAGAAATCAGAGTAGCGTCGACAACACATACGTCGAAATCTTCCTAAAGTTACTTCGACTCAAACTGAAGGAAACGTCGACTACATTTCGACGTTGCGTCGAATACTATTCGACGCATATTTTCTTAACCTTGTTTTTCTTTCTTAGAATTCATATTCAACGTTGCGGGGACATCGAGGAGTCAAGAGGAGTCGTCGGCAAGCAGTGCAACGACCCCAGCCCTTGTGAATATGGGTGTCTCCCCGGCAGACCTTTGTCGTATGCTAGCAGAGGCGATGGTGGCGGCTCAAGCTGCGGCGATGCCACACATTGTGATGCCTGTTGTGCAGGCTGTAACTCCTGTTACTCCGGTCACAATGACGCCGGAAGTGGGAGTAAGGCAGGTAGAGCCGTTGGCCGAGAGAACGGTTGGGCAAGGACATCGTCAGATCGATGAAGTACTATCTGAGTTTCCATCCTCCGACATTCAAAGGAGTTGGCACTCCGACAGACGCTGAGGATTGGTTGGCGAGAATTCAGGAACTCCTGAAAGCGGCAGAGACCCCAGAGGACAAGAAGTCCCAGTTCACAGCGTTTATGTTAGAAGGCGACGCCAAGCTGTGGTGGGTGAATCATAGCGGTCGTCATTTCCCTGGACGTGCCCCGTCCATGGAAGAGTTCGGTAATGCCTTCCTGAAGCGCTATATCCCCTCTTCGACGAGGTTAGCCCTTCAGCGGCAGTTCTTGCACTTGGTGCAGCGTGAGAAGATGGTAGACGAGTACTTGCAGGAGTTTACTGGTTGGGTCGTTACGCAGGAACGACCATGGCAGCCAATGAAGAGAGGGATAATCTCTTCTATCAGGGTCTGAGAGAGAACATAAGGCAACCTCTGATAGCCTTAAAGAGTTCGGGTATTAATGATCTAGTTGAAGCTGGTCAAACTTTGCAGAGCGATATGGAGTGAACCCAGCGCCGTAAGGGCTTGGCGGCAAAGCAGGTAGAAAGTAAGCCATCTCAGTCTCAGGGGAAGTCTGAGAAATGGTGGTGGAAGAAAAGGCCCCATCCTTCTAGGACTGGCGAGAGGAGCAGTGCAGCTTCTGGAGAGTTCCGTTCCAAGGGGCCATTGACATGCTACAAGTGTGGCAAAGTGGGTCAAATAGCTTGGGTCTGTTTCGAGAATGGAGTTGAGCCAGAGCAGAGGCAGGAGCAGTCGGTGCATTCCTGCCCTAGTGTTGGGGAGAAAGGGAAGGCGGCAAAGTCTAGTGCTTCCCGTTTCCCTCCTGTGCAACCTAGAGCGCCAACCTCGGGCAGCAGGAAGCGATTCGTCAACCTGACGTGGTGACAGGTACGAAAGTTCTAAGTTTCATTTAATTATTTTAACTTGTTTGCGACCTTTCATATTCGTTATATGTGTGATAGGCTTTGTGTTAGTGTCTGGCTTCCCCTCTAGAGTGTTGTTCGACACGGGAGCATCACACTCTTTCCTCGTGGAAAGCTTTATCCGGAGGATTGGTGTTGAGAATGTTGAGGCAGAGGCGGAGCTTAGTGTGCGCATGCCGAATGGGTCTTTCATGACCACTGGAAGGAAAGGACGCATTGTGTTGAGGATTTGCGAGTGTGATTTCGAGTTGGTAGCAACAATTCTACCGCTAGGCGAATTTGACATCATCCTAGGTATGGACTGGCTTGCAGAGCAGCGAGCTAGTATTGACTGCAAGTTGAAGGTGGTGACCTTAAGGAGTGAAGGAAGAGCATAGGTCAAGTTTGAGGGCCTATGCGGAGTGGCCTGCTCCCTGATTTCGACTGTGCAAATGGTGCGTGCGGTGAATCAAGGAGGTGAGCATTTGTCTCTTTGTTGGAGACTCACCCCACAAAGTTGGCAATCAGAGAAGTGCTAGTGGTAGAGGAATTCGAGGATGTGTTCCCTGAGGAGCTTCCGGGAGTGCCTCCTCAGCGTGAAATCGACTTTTCAATTGAGTTGGTGTCGGATGCGAGGCCGGTGTCGCGTCCTCCGTTTAGGATGGCACCGAAGGAACTGGCTGAGTTAAAGGTGCAGTTGCAAGTGTTGCTCGAGCAGGGGTACATTAGGCCCAGCTCCTAACCTTGGAGCGCGTCGGTGTAGTTCGTTAAGAAGAAGGACGGTATTATGCAGCTGTGCATAGACTATCGCGAGTTGAATAAGTTGACCATCACAAATAAGTACCCGATTCTGTGAAGCGATGATTTGTTTGATCAGCTGGTGGGGTCGACGGTGTTCTCCAAGTTGGACTTGAAGTTGGGTTACTATCAGTTAAGTATCGAAGAAGAGGACATTCCCAAGACGGCGTTTGGGACGAGATATGGTCACTTTGAGTTTTCGGTGATGTCGTTCGGTTTGACGAACGTGCCATCAGTGTTCATGGATTTAATGAACCGACTGTTTCGACAATACCTGGATTTGTTCGTGGTGGTGTTCATTGACGACATCTTAGTGTATTCGAAGTCGAAGGCGGAGTACGAGTCTCATCTGAGATTAGTGTTGCAGACATTGAGGGAGAACCAGCTTTATGCAAAGTTCTCAAAGTGTGAGTTCTGGATCGAGAAAGTGGCATTCTTGGGCCACGTGATTAGTGGAGATGGGGTGGCGGTGGATCCTGTGAAGATTGAAGCCATTGGAGATTGGCCTGTTCTGAGAACCGTGGCGGAAGTCCAGAGTTTCCTTGGACTAGCTGGTTATTACAGAAGGTTCGTTGAGAACTTTTCGCGGGTGGCTTTGCCCCTCACCACTCTTACCCGAAAGGACCAAAAGTTTGTGTGGATGCCGGAGTGTGCCCGTGCGTTCGAGACATTGAAGGAAAGATTGATGTCTGCTCCAATACTAAGTCTTCCTAGTGGGACTGAGGGATTCCAAATTTTCAGCGACGCATCAGGGTGCGGTTTGGGTTGCGTGCTTGTGCAGCATGGCAACGTGATAACTTATGGGTCGAGGCAGCTAAAGACTCATGAGAGAAATTACCCCGTCCACGACTTGGAGTTGGCGGCGGTAATTTTTGCATTGAAGTTGTGGCGGCACTACGTGTATGGTGCGAAGGTTGAAATCTTCACGGACCACAAGAGCTTGAGGTATCCGTTAGATCAGAAGGATCTTAATATAAGGCAGCGTGGGTGGGTCGAGTTCCTTGGGGACTACGACGTAGCGATTCAGTATACGCCAGGCAAGGCCAATGTGGTGGCTGACGCCTTGAGTAGGAAGTACTCTGGGCAGGGGAATTGGATTAAAGCGCATGACGAGCGTTTGGTGCGAGAGTTCACTCTCTTGGCATTGTGTGTGTGGCTAGGGGTGAGTCCAGCGCAGCTCGGCTGAACTGGATCGAGATGCAGTTTGATCTAGTAGATGGAATTCGGGAGGCAACCAGTGCAGATGATGAGTGTCAGCAATTGGCAGTGGAAGCTCAGCAAAGCGAAGGCAGTACATTGGAGATGGTCAGTGGACTTTTAAAGAGAAATGGAAGGGTGGTTGTCCCTCGTTTTGGCAAGCTCCGTGAGGAGTTGATGTTCGAGGCTCACTTCACGAAGTACTCCATTCATCCAGGAAGTACGAAGATGTACTTAGATTTGAAGAAATCCTTTTGGCGCGCTGGGATGAAGCGGGATGTACCTTTGTATGTAAGCCAGTGTCAGACGTGCGCCTTGGTGAAGGCGGAATGCCAAAGGCCGGGTGGATTCTTGAAACCCCTTCCTATCCCCGAGTGGAAATTCGACGACATCTCCATGGATTTTGTGCATGGTTTACCTCGATCACGGCAATGTAACGATGCGATTTGGGTGATTGTGGATCGCCTGACCAAGGTTGCCCACTTCATTCCAAATCGGAAGGACGATAGCGTGGAGCAGTTTATGGAGCTTTATGTTCGAAACATTGTGCGGTTGCATGGAATTCCAAAGAGCATCATTAGTGATCACGATGGACGATTTACGTCCAAAGACTGGAGGTTAGTGCAGCGAAGTTTGGCCACAAAACTGAAGTTTAGTGTCGCGTTCCATCCGTAGACCGATGGCAAAACGGAGAGAACGAATCGTACGATGGAGGACATGTTGAGAATGTGTGCTCTCGATTTCGGTAAAAGTTGGGAATACCACCTCTTCATGGTGTAGTTTGCCTACAACAATATTTTTCAGGCAAGTATCAAAATGGCGCCATACGAGGCTTTGTGTGGAAGGCGTTGTCGAACGTCGATGTCTTGGATAGAGGCGGGAGACACCCAGTTGTTAGGAAAAGAAGTGGTAGCAGACGCTTGTGCGAACGATCCAGGAGCGCATAAAGGTTGCTCAGGATCGGCAGGCAAAGTATTTTAATGCGCGCCACAGAAATGTGGAGTTTGCGGTGGGCGATATGGTCTACTTGAAGATCAAGCCGTTCAAAGGCGTTTCGTGGATCCGACGACTCAAGAAATTGAGTCCGAGATATTTGGGTTCGTTTAAGGTTACAGAGCGCATAGGCGAAGCAGCCTATCAGTTGGCGTTGTCCGTAGAGCTAAGCGGATTACATGATGTGTTTCATGTTTCAGTGCTGAGGAAAGCTTTGGTGGAGCCGGAGGATGTGGTTGAGTCTTCGACAGTTCCTGTAACCGAAGATCTGAGGATGATAGTTAGTCCGGTTTGTGTGGAGGATTCTGAAGTCCGGCGGTTGCGGAACAAAGAGGTTAAGCTGGTGAAAGTGCGTTGGAATAATTGCGGACGAGACGAGTTCTCGTGGGAGCAAGAGCAAACAATGCGGGATAACTTTCCAGAACTGTTCGTTTCAGGTATGTGTGTTAGTTATGCTTTCGTTAACGTTTTTTAAATTTCAAGGACGAAATTCTTTTAAGGGGGTTGGATTTTTAACACCCCAGGCTTCACTCCAGCTACTTCTCAAGAAACAGCTATTTCTCGTGAAAGGCAGGGTCAGGCTACTTCTCGAGAAATAGCTATTTCTCGAGAAGTGAAGGCAGTAGCTGCTTCTCGAGAAACAACTATTTCTCAAGAAGTGAAGGCAGTGAGTTTGTCGAACGTAGTTCGACGAACAGACAGCGCTAGAGTTCTCGAGAAGTGAAGGTGCTAAGGTTCGTCAAACTGAGTTCGACGAACCGCTGGCGCTGGAGTTCGCGGAAGCGAGTTCGTCGAACTGAGTTCGATGATCTGCTGGCGCTGGAGTTCGCTGAGGCGAGTTCGTCGAACTGAGTTCGACAAACTGCTGGCGCTGGAGTCCGTTCGACGAACAGTTCATGCTGAGTTTGACGAAGCGCGGGAACGGGCGTAAGCAGCGTTCCTGGACGTCCGTTATGATTGAATCTTGATCCTACGGTCTAGATAAGTGAATCCTAAGGTCTTCTTTAGGGCAGAGAAGTTCTTTTCTCTTGTCGGTAAATCCTTTATGTTGTTGGATGCGTAGAAGAGAGGAAGGTTTTGGAGGAAGAAGAAGGCTAGATCCGCCATTGTTGGAGCACCGGAGCTCCGTTTGCCGATCCGAGACCAGATCCGTGGAGAGGACTAGAAGGCGTTTCTTTCTATCCGTGACGTTCAACTGATCCATGGCGAGGAAGAGAACTCTTAGGGTAACGACATCTCTCCTCCCAGTTTTAGGATGCGTTCATGGCATCTATGCTTTTACTTTCCTCTCTCTGAAGTTTATGGCACCAGATATCACAAATGAGAGGGGTTTGGGTCGCCTTGGTTCAAGAAGAACCATCGGGTCGATTGAGTCCGTCCCTGACAGGATTTGCACTAGAGATCCGCTCCGTTAGTGGATTAGGCATTTTGTGTGAAGCTGAGATCGTGACCGGTGGTCCGATTCGGTGATGTTGCTTAACGTGCATCTTAGGGATTTTGCTAGAAATCCGATGACGGCGAAAACGACGTTTGTGTTGCCCATATGTTTGTGTGAGAATGAACGTTGGTTTGGAAAGGGTTTTGGTGATGTGTATGTGAAAGCTTGGTTTGTCTTTGTGGCCGGCTGGCTAGCCCGTGAATACTTGGATTCATGTGGGGAGAGTGTCCCGGCAAGACAAGTCCCCTTCTGGGCTGTGGCGGGAACAAGTATGCTGGTGCGCCCGTTGGCAACATGAGCCATGTAAGTAGTGAGGTCCCAGTGGATTTATTGGCTTTTGGCTTTGTGATTGTGGAGAGAACAAGTATGCTGGTGCGCCCATTGGCAAGATGAGCCATATAAGTGGTGAGGTCCCAGTGGAGTTCTTGGCCTTGGGCTTGTACGCCCGTGGGGGAATTGATGAGTACCCTTTTGCTTGTTATGAAATGTTGATGTGTGATGTTTTGTTAGAAGCATACACGCTATAGGGTGTCTTGGGTGAAACCCAGGTTTGCATACATGCTGCATTGCTAGATCCCCTTACTTTTATTGCTCAACATTGAAACGTGGATGATGCTTGTGACACTAATGCCTATCATGTTTATATTATTACTGTTTAATACATTTGCATACGAAGTGCTGACTTGCAGGGTGATGTAGTTCCCCGGGGTCAGCTAGGACGGTCGGGAGGAGGGGTGTTGTTACACCGTTGTTGGTCAGCCAAAGCTGACCCTCGTTTACCGCTCTTTGTGATTTGGATGCAGGGCAAGGATCGCAGGCTGGACCTAGCTCGCCGGCCAGAAAGGCCTAAGCTTCATGAAGTGATCTTTCCATGTTTCCTTGTTTTATTTGATGTCTTTACCTGTTCTAGCTTACATGCCGAGTTAGCTTAGGATTGTGATGATCTGATGGACATTTATATGCCCTGTTTTGACTTGAGTAGGAGTTTTGTAAGGCCTTAAGGCCGTAGTACTCTTATGTATATGTGGACAACTTCTATGGTTTGTTTTCTTGTTTTCGATGTGTTTGTTCTGAGTTTTGAGTTGGTTAGATCTATATCACTTCTTAATGCTAAAGCTGTGGTGATTATATGTTGTGGGGTCCCGATCGGGCCTATATTATATAGTCATTACAGGATAGGTTTTACAGTCGAGGCCAATACCTTTTCAGCACACTCTAAAACAGGAAATGGATTCAAATTAAATCATGGACAATAAATAAGAATATTATAGAGAAGAAAGGTAGAGAATCAATCACCATCTTCTGCACTCTGTCGATTAGGGCTTCCTCCTTCTTCCTCTCCCTCTTGGAACCCCAAAAATAGAAAAACAAGAACTGCTCTTTCTCTCAGAACAGAACAACTGAAGCTCTTCATCAATATCTTATAGCAGCCATATTTCAATCAGGAACAAGTAGAAAGGATCTGAAGCTCATAACCCTTACAAATCAGCACTATCTAAAGTAATGGTTCATCATTTGCAGATCCAGAAAAGAGAAAGATTGAAGCAGAAGGCTTCATCAGAATTCTGAGAGCAGTATTCTCCTCCTTACTTCTTCCTCCTCCTACACCTTCTTTTCAACTATAAAAGAGTTTTTAGAATCCCTCTTTCAAAGGATTCAGTGGTTCAAGATCTCCTTATCAAAAGATATGTGGTTCAAGATCTCCTTATCAAAAGATCTACGGTTCAAGATCTCCTTATCAAAAGATCTGTGGTTCAAGATCTCCTTATCAAAAGATCTATGGTCCAATATCTCCTTATCAAAAGATTTGTGGTTCAAGATCTCCTTATCAAAAGATCTTTGGTTCTAAGAGTCTCCTTTTCAAAAGACTCAGGCCTAGGTGGTGCATTCCTACCAGGTGGTAGAAGAGAGGAGTACCCACATTTTGGGGAACCTCTATAAAATACTTGGTGTCTATGCTGTGATTTTCTGTGCTGTCCATTTATCTTTTCTGCACTTTATTTTCAGCAATATTTATTCTACCTATGGTGTTGTTTGTGAGCATAATACCTTAGTTAGTTTTATATACTGCACTGGTAGGATAGAAATATTTTCAAATCTCTATTCACCCCCCCCCCCCCCCCCCCCCGCCCTCCTCTAGAGGATTCTCAGAGGCACACTGTGCACTTTCAGGATCGGCGTTGAACGGTGATAGCTAACCCATGAATTGGGGTCATCGTAAGATGGCGGTTCTAGGCATAAGATCTGGGAAACTCTCTGGTAAGGAGGGGGGATCTTACAACTGGTATCACTTAACAACGATCATAACAGAAAGAAGTCCACAAAATACTGGGTCGCCCCGCTCGAGCATTAGTTTGCGGACAAACTATGCAGCGGAAGCAATGTTGTGCTCATGTGTGAAATCACATATATAGTCCATCTAAACAATGAGTTACGCAGATTCTAATAATTTCCTTACAATTGTGTAGCCCCCGAGGAGCACCGACCCTTGAAATACTGCTCCTTTACCTCCGACTGCCACTCCCTTCCAACAGTCGGAGCTCGGTTAGACGTTGACAGCCATTCTAGAGGCCTTTAAGGCACAGCAGTTTCCGGCCTCTCAGCCGAAACATGGATCTAACGGTTGAGTGCATTCAAGAGCTTGTCCCCTCCGATGTACCACGGGATAGAGAATGCAGTCAGGACAGAGGAATGGCTGGACACTATACAAGAGATACTCGCAGGCATTAACTGCCCGGTCAGTATGGCAGTCTCTTTGGTGACCACTACTTTGGATGCCCATGCCAAGAGATGGTTGAAGACCTTGATGGATTCCACTTACGCGGACCGGGATTACTCAGAGAATACTTGGGAGGAGTTCAGTGCCACCTTTCTGGAGCACTTTGTGACAGTGACGAACAGGGACGAGTTGGAGGAGAGGTTTTTGAACCTCATACAGGGGAGCTGATCGGTGATAGAGTACCAGAGGGAGTTCTCTCATCTTGATAGATTTGTGGGGATGCACTCACTCGATGGCAGAGGTTATGCCAAGAGGTTCTACCGGGGACTTAGAGATCCACTGAGGCAGGCACTATTGTTCATGGTTGAGGATAGTTTGGCCAAGATCATAGAGATGGCGAAGAAGTTGGAGGCAGATCATCTGATGGTGCAAAGTAGGGGAAGAGACTAGTGGATGGGACACACTCTGGAGAGGGTAGCAGGGGACCACAACGGGGCAGGATTATGCGGCATAGGAGAGGCGGAGGACACCCTCGTCCTAACTTCAGCCCAGATCAGCAGCAGCCTCTTGTAGTGCCAGTTCCTCCACCAGTGCGGATTCAGGAGCCATCGAGACACGATGATAGAGGATTCTTCCCCGTGATATGCTTCGGATGCCACCAGCCATGACGCATCAGGGCCAATTTCCCCCAGCTATTTTGTCCACATCCTCCTACTCCCCCTCCACTAGACCCTCCAGCACCAGCACACCAGGGACGGGGCAGGCGACGTGGTTGTGGTCGGAGACATCACAGAAGAGGTCCAAGGCCGGAGCAAGTGCATGTTCTGGATTTAGCCCAGGAGAGGAACCCCGAGGAAGTCATCACAGCTACTTTAATGTTTTCTTTACAACTACATAGTACCCTGCAAAACATTTGTTTTATTAGACTTATAACCCCAAACAACAAAACCACCCCAGGCATAGTGTTTGTCTACAGCAAACCTACATACACTTTGTTTGACATGGGTGCTTCACACTCGTTCATCTCGAAGGAGTTCGTACACGATCTGGATCAAGTTTAGCACTTCGAGAGCATCCACCGGAAGGTGCGACTACCAGACGGGGCAGATATATAGACGTGCACCAAGTGCAACATGGTGGTGGAGATTGGAGGGAAGCCATTTGAGGCACCGACGACACGCCTGAAGATTCCAGACTTTGATTTGATCCTATGCATGAATTGGCTACACGGGAATCATGCCAGGATCGATTTCCTGACAAAGAAGATCGTAATGAAGCATGATGACTCTGAGGTGGTAGTAGAAGGTATTAGACCTGTCTCCCATATTTTATTATCCTCTGTTTAGGCTGTTAAAGCCCATCATCAGGGAGACGAGGTGTATATGGTCTGCTTTGAGATGGTAGAGGCTGAGGCCTCCATGGTCGACATCCTCGTCGTTCGGGACTTTTCCGATGTATTCCCAGAAAAGTTTCCCAGACTACCTCCATGATGAGATGTGGACTTCCAGATCCAGCTAGTGCCCGGAGCCAGGCCTATGTCTCGGGCACCATATCGGATGGCACCCAAGGAGCTGGTTGAATTCCGCACTCAGCTCTAGGAGCTAATGGAGTCAGGATTTGTTAGGCCGAGCTCATCTCCATGGGGAGATCCAGTGCTATTTGTGAAGAAGAAGGATGGGTCGCTTCGACTCTGCATAGACTGCCGAGAGCTGAATGACTGACGGTGCGGAATACTTATCTGTTACCGAGGATCGACGAGTTATTTGATCAGCTTCGGGGAGCCCACTAGTTCTCCAAACTTGATCTGAGATCAGGATATCATCAGGTGGGGATCCAGGAAGAGGATATACCAATGATGGCATTCAACTCGATCTATGGCTTATATGAGTTCACGGTGATGCCTTTCGGGATCACGAATGCGCTAATTGCATTCATGAGTCTGATGAACTGTGTGTTCGAAGACATCTTGATCCACTCTAGGACCAAGGAGGACCATACCCAGCATTTGACATTGGTGTTGGGGAAGCTGGGGGAGCATCAGATGTATGCCATGTTTTTGAAGTGCCAGTTCTGGCTGCAAGAGGTACCATTTTTGGGGGAGACCATCAGCAGAGCCAGGTTGGAGGTAGACCCGGCCAAGGTGAAAGCAGTTATGGAGTGGTCGCTGCTGAGGTTGGCATCAGACGTTCATAACTTTCTTGGATTAGTGGGAAATTATTGCAAGTTCGTACAGGGCTTCTCGAAGGTCGCCCTCCCGCCTACATCTTTGACGAAGAAGGATGCTACATTCACTTGGACAGCGCAGTGTGAGGCAGCATTCCAGGAGCTGAAGGACCGACACACCTCAGCCCTGATCCTTGCCCTTCCATCTGGGAAGGAAGGATTTCAGATCAACACGGACACATCCTAACACGGGATGGGTGCAGTATTGATGCAGCATAGGCACATCATAGCATATACATTGAGGCAGCTGAAGAAGCATAAGCAGAACTACCCAGTACATGATTTAGAGCTCGGGGCTGTGATCTTCGCCTAGAAGATTTGGAGGCACTATCTTTATGGGGTTCATTGTGAGATCTTTTCTGATCACAAGAACCTCAAGTATATAAATACTCAGAAGGATCTGAACCTACGTCAGTGGAGCTGGCTAGAGTTCCTTTGCGATTATAACAACACCATGTACTATCATCTGGGGAAGCAAAACACTGTGGTGGATGCCTTTAGGAGGAGAGTCCTTACATCTGGAACGGAGCCCGGAGTGATGGCTATGGAGATGGTGAAGATGTTGGAGGATATGGAGATCACCTTGGTATCGAGGGCCGATCCTGAGGCCTACAGGGAGTACCTAGCTACCTTGAGCATTACTTGTGACATCCGAGGCCGCATCAGGGCATAGTAAAGATAGGATGCAACACTAGAGCCGGTATTCAGAGCCCTAGAAGGGGGCAGCTCAGGAGACTACTCATTACGGGATGATCTTGTTCATTTCTAGGGCTTATATACATACCCACAGGAGGCGAGATCCGGGAGGACATACTCAGGGAGGCACACTACACTCGGTACTCAGTGCACCCCAGGATCACAAAGATGATGGCGGACCTGCGGAAGACTATGTACTGGCCTGGGATGAAGAGGGAGATCATATCTTGGGTGCTGCATTGCGAGACCTATCAGCGGGTGAAGGCCGAGTGCAAGAGCCTCGGGGGTTGCTACAGCCGTTACCAGTCCCAGAGGGGAAGTTCAAGGATGTAGCCATGGATTTCATGCATGGGCTACCACAGTCCCATTCTTGGCACGATTCTATCTGGGTCATCGTGGACAGATTGACCAAGGTTGCTAGATTCATTCCAGTCCAGAAGTACGCTTCAGTGACTGTATTGGTGAGATTATTTGTGGAGCAGTACGTCAGGTACCATGGTGTGCCCAAGGCAATTTTCACAGATAGGGATGGTCGTTTTACCTCAAGAGAGTGAAGGGCAGTGCAGGCATATCTAGGTTCACGACTCACCTTTAGCACTGCTTTTCATCCACAGACTGACAGCCAGGTAGAGCGCACCAACATGATGATGGAGGATTTACTATGTTTATGCATTCTAGATATAGGGAAACCCTGGGGGAGGCTGTTACCACTGATAGAGTTTTCATACAATAACAACCACCAGGCAAGCATTGGGATGGCACCATATGAGGCTATTTAAGGAAGGAAGTGTCGAACGCCATGGTCTTGGGTCCAGGATGAGGATCCAAAGGCACTTGGATCAGAGTACATAGACTATACGAATGCTTTGGTATGAATGATCCGTGACCGGATGTTGGAGGATCAGAGCTGGCAGGACAAGTATTACGATGCGAGGCATCGGAAGGTGGAGTTCCAAGTAGGGGACAGAGTTTTCTTGAAGATACGACCGGTGCATGGTATCTCGTGGGTGCGAGGACAGAAGAAGCTCAGCCCACGATATATGGGGCCTTATGTGATCCTGGAGCGGATCAGCCCATTGGCTTATAGGCTGGAGCTGTCACAGGAGTTGGAAAACCTGCACAATGTCTTCCACATCTCCTCACTTTATAGAGCCTTACTTCAGCCAGAGTAGCATGTTATGACTACAGCAGGCCTGATAGCGTCCGACAGATTTGTCCACCTGGAGCCCATCTGCATCGACGATACAGCCGTCCGAGTTCTGCGGAGGAAGAAGGTCCCCCTCGTCAAGGTGTTATGGTCCAATCATGGAGGGGAGGAGCACACAAGGGAACCAAGGGACCTCATGCAACAATAATATCCTGAATTATTCAACTCAGGTACACCTTAAAACATAAGCTTATATTTTTTATTCTCACCTTGCGTAGAATCACGTAGACCCGAACATAAATTTCGAGGACGAAATTATTTCTTTTTTATTAAGATTTGTAGCATCTATAATCCTACTAGACCCCATGGAGGTGTTAGGGCATTACATGAGGAGAGAAGGGTGAGTGGAGGCAAGAGATGACATTGGAGTTCACTAAATTGGGGTGAACTCACATAGTGCTCACCAGTGAGCACAAGATAACTTAGGTTAGGTTAACCAAATTGAACTCACAAACATTAATGGACCTCACCACTATGTTCCTAACCCTAAGGGAGACTCATTTGACCAAGAACCCCAACAATTGGTCAACCAAATAGGCCAAATTGACCAAAGTCAAACCTACGTTAATATAGCCCTATTCAACACAATTAGACTCAATTGACCTTCAATACCTCAAATTGACCTTACCTAGGTTACCCTAACCACTAAGGAAGATCATTAGGTCAATAATAACTAATTGGTCTCACCCAATTTCAAGGTATTGACCAAAGTCAACTTTTAGTCAACATAACCAAAAATCAACCCAATCAAGGACCAATTGGCCTTCAATTTATCAAATTGACTTAACACCTAACCTTATAAACCCATTAGGAATCTAATGGACCCAAAAGCCTCATCAAGAGATCAACCAATCCCTTCAATTTGACCAAAGTCAACCTTAGGCTAAATTAGGTCAAACTCACACCATAGTGATCAATTAACCAAATTGAAGCCACAACATGAACCAATAGACTTTGGGTAAGGTCATAGGACTCATGACCACCAAGTGGGGCTAACCCACCCATCAATTTGTTCAAGTCAACCCAAAAGTCAACCATGGTCAACATAAGGCCTTAAGGGAGAAAGTGAAAGACCAGGTGAAATCCATGTGAACCAAGACCCCACCTCATGTATAACCAACATGACACAAGCCTATTAGAACCCCACATTTGAATTTGGAGAGAGAAGGTGAGCATGGGGGCATAAATGGCATTTTCCCCAAAAAGCTTAAAGGGAAAGAAGCTTTTGGAGTAAAGGAGCTTCCATGGCCCCACCACCTCTGCCCAAGCCCCCCAGCCAACTTCCTCAGGCCATGAACAGTTATTTCAGGAATGGAAGCCTCTCAAACAGTAGGGTGGAGGCTGTACAAGCCATGGCCAAACACCCCACTCCCCATTCTCTCTATAAAACCATTCTCTCCCTCATTTGACCCTTCCATCCTCTTCAGAAGGTCCTAAGGAGTCTAGCTAGCCTCCTGGAGCAAAGATTTTGGTGGAGAATTAATGGATAAAGCAAGCTCGCCAGAGACGGAGACATCCACGGCCGCTGGTCGGAGCACCCGCCGCTGAGCCACAATTGAGTTTCGTTTCTCCTCCCTCCCTCTATGCTAGCTCTCTAGCTCACTAGGATGAGAAATCGGGCTCAATTGAGCCCCGATCCATGTGAGATGTGTGAGATTTTTCTGAGCTCTTCACCCCACTCAGGATCGCCAGAGACACCTCCTTCGGTAGCCGTGTCACCGCCAATCGACAGCCACCACCTCAACAGAGGTGGTGGTGGCTGTGGCCGGCAGTGGTGGCCCTCGGGTGGCCGGGAATTGCCAAGAGAAAATCTACAGGACTGTGGAATCTTGGTCGTCAGCCTATCATGGATGATGAGCCAGAGTCGTCCGATCTGGCTGAGATCTCTACCGGCATACCACTCTAATATAAATGAAATTATTTGTCACACTATATTCAATTATAGAATAAATATTTAGGCTACTTAGAGGTTATTTCATGAAAAATGGCCAGAGACAACTTTTGTAGATCCATATGTCTAGTTTAATTAGGAACTTAAATCAACTCATTTGGATCATTGTAACCCACTTAGCATCAATTTTAGTGAGACTGGTCCTGGTGTAAATCAGAAATTAGATTGTGAATATCTTTCGAAAGGTAAGTCCAATGGAGCTAAAACTTGGGCCATTCATGCATGTGCCCTAGTACTAGCTTATGCCCAAAAATTAGATTTTTGGGAAAACATTTCTCCATGGTTTTGGCCATCATTTGATTTATTAGGTCACTACCTGACCCTAGTTAAAATATGAGAGTAATTGGACCACTGCATATTGGGGTATTCCACTTGCATGTCTTTGCATGATATGTGTCATGGGGTGCAAATAACCAAAGGGGGAAATTTGTGTATTTAACATATATGGATTGATACTAGCCTCTGGTATTTTGGACACATCTTTATTTTGGCATAATGCATCACCTTAGTGGAAATTAGGATTTTTGGGATTAAAAATCCTAATTAATTGATTTAATTGAAATATGTCACCTTCAAGTATTAATGAAATGTTTGTGGTTAAAATATTTTGGAAATTTTTAAAATCTGAGGAATCTCTAAAATGTTTTGTAGAAATTTTATGTAACATCTAAAAATTTTTATGTAACTTCTAGAAATTTTATGTAACATCAATGGGAACCTCTAAAAATTTTTGTATAAATTTTTAGAGCTTAATTTCTTAAATATTATCGAAATCATCATTTGTCACATTTCAAAATAATTGAAAATTTATTAATGCAAAAGAGTTGAAAATCTTTGAAACTCTGGAAAAACATTTGGGATTTAGTTATAAACCTCTAGAAATATTGGTAGAATTTTTGGATGTCATTCACACTGAAAATTAGCAAAAATGCTCTTTGTCACACTTATGTATTAATGGAATTTGTATGACCAATATTATCTGGAAAATTCTGAAATTTTGGCTAGACTGTATGTTGATCATTATAAGTTTATGGTAATTTTTGTAGAATTTTTAAATCAATTATTTGGGTACTTACTGTGTAATGTCTCCAATTGACATAAATGTTCAAATATTTAAATGGTCATATTCATTATGCAAAATTTAGAAATTCAGTCAGTCATTATTATTATATATTACATGTCACTAATAATTTATTTGGAGTATTTCGACTTGTGAAAGTTGTACATCATGTGTAAAGGGAGGGGTACATTGTCATTAAAGTATTTGTATAAATGGCAAAAATAAATGGGAAAATTATGAATTTTTGACCATCTTATAATTAGGTCATGATTAACATATGGAAAAAAATTTAGGGCATTTGGACAAGTTTTAGTTAAGTTCACATCATAGAGATCAATCTAGTTCAATGTTTAGTTGGTCTACGGATAGCAGAAACTTTGGGTAGTGTTTAGGCTAGCCAGAACATGTAAGAATAGAATGAAATTTGGAACACAATATTAGGGCATATATAACTACAGTCCACACAAGTTGTTGTCTAATTGGAGGACTTCTACCCTATAGAGAATAGTAAACGAGAAGCACGTCTCGGTGAACAATTGAAGTATCATTGGGAGTTTCCTATCCGTGGCACTTATAGTGACACTTAGAGTGTTAAGGTGATCATGATGCGCTCAAGGTTAGTGATGACCATATTGGTGAGCATCTAAGAATTTGCACCACTCATCGTCAAGAGATCGTCAGGTTACCTAATAGAAGTCTAAGTCACACTTAAGTAATCTAGAGCAACCCTGAGGGTAGCCTTAAGAAGGGTAGTTACCAATAAAAGTAAATATTCTGAAAAAGGAAGGTCTGGGATGTCACCCCAGAATACCATCTAGTACCGTTGCGAGCCCTTCACCGTGTAGAACTCGGGAAGTCCAAAATTCACCTTAAATTGTTATGGTCGCCTAAATAACAAACAAGAGTAACCCTAAATGAGACAAGTTGAGAAAAGTAAACCTCCTCCTATTAGAGAGGACGGAACAATTCAAGAGTAGTTAGTCCTACGAGCTAAAGGCTCGGGTGATGTGATAAATCTTGCATGTGCATAAACTAGTGGCAGGTCGTCGGTATGAGTCCATTTGTCACACCAATGGTGGTACGTTGACCTTGACAGGGTGTGGTGAGTTAGAGGGCCAGTAGGTTACTTTACTGCGGTCTAACAGACAATCCCTAGTAACCCACCTCTGACCATAAAAGTTTGGCGGGATGCCAGTAAGAGTATGCAAAAGCTCACGGAAGTGCACCTAGGACGTGTACAGCTGCGTACGTAAGGTCTAGGTCTGGTAGTGTGTATACCCACCTAAAAGTGGAGTGCCTAATCCACTGATTCCATTGCCACGGCGGAAGTACCTGAGAGGCTTGCTACCTCCAAAAAGCGGGAACTAAAGGTCTGTGCGCGCAGAGTCGTATGAGTGAGTTGCACTGTATGAACATAACATAGCATATCATAACATTCATACCTTATAATGACATATACATTTGCATACCTTTATCATATAAACTAGTATGGTCACTTTTATATGATAAGTTATAATTCCGGAAATCTTAACTTATAAGTTTGTATGGGTATTCATATAAGTTAAGGTACTCTAGATGATAGTGTGGTAGTCTTCCTTATTACTTCACTAGCGTTGTTCTTACTTACTTACTGCTCGTGATTTACCTACTATTGTTGTTCTATTTACTGCTATTATTACTACTCGCTTATTCATTTTACTGCTAGTATAATCCATGTCACATGTACCTTCTTTTTCCCCTTGTTGTCCTCCCGCTCAGTACCTAGGATTCGTGGGGGAGGCGAGGACAAAATGGCTTAGTCTTTTAGACTAATGGTCGGTTGTTGCTGTAACAACAGGAGATCGAGGAGCAGGAGCCGCAGTACGCCAGGAAGGACATGATGGCAGACCCTGAGGAGCAGATGTCGTGCATTACTACTTCCACACGATGATAGGTTGGAGAGTATTTTGTGTTGCTTACGCATAGTGTAGAGTGAGAGTGTGATTTACTCTTATTAGTTACTTTTTGGATCTGTATCGGGCTTAAGCCCTTGCACTCTCTTTAGTTTGTTTCCATTGTGGACAATTTGCACTCTCTTACATATATACATATATGCATGATGTGGCTATGGATTGGTCTTATTTATACTTATTACTTCTTGCAATTGTCCCGTGATATGATCGATTTAGCCGGCAGGATCGGCGTTGAATGGTAACAGCTAACTCATGTGTTGGTGTCACCGTAAGACGGCGGTTCTGGGCAGAATATCCGGGAAACTCTCCGGTAAGGAGTAGGGGGATCTTACACTATGATGGGCTGAATCCCAAAGTTCCCTTTCCATGACACTTACTATAATTGATAACTACCCTTGCCCAAAATCCTCTTGTCATTACCTTTAGCTAACTCTAAGTTTATTTTATAACGCTCCAGGGAAACAGACAATCTGTTGTCGATCCCAAGCACAACTTTGCCCCTTAACCACCGGGCACTCACTACCTTGACTC
Source organism: Dactylorhiza incarnata (assembly GCA_033032865.1). Taxonomy (NCBI): domain Eukaryota; kingdom Viridiplantae; phylum Streptophyta; class Magnoliopsida; order Asparagales; family Orchidaceae; genus Dactylorhiza; species Dactylorhiza incarnata. Next base: position 18,612,416 of record JAWHQI010000001.1, on the reverse strand, counting down.
CTATTGGTGACCTCAACTAGACTAGGTACACCAACTACCTCCCATTTCCATTTAGCGGTCCACTAGTTACCTTAACTCTACAGTCTTACTACGTGTAGACCTAGTGAACAATATGAGGTGCATGAGCGGAGGTACTCCAAATGTCCCAAGATTATTATTGAGTGTGTGTTATGACATTTTTGACTAAATCCAGAAATTCATAATTTTCCCAATCTAATTGGCATTTATTATAATTTCCCCAAAACCCGGGAACCTATTACTTGAACACAAAGTATGGTTTTCTGATAAGTTATGGCCTTAATAAAATTTGTACAACTATGCAATATAAAAATAACAGCCATGTATGAAATTCATAAATTTCCAGCACGATTTTGACTTCCAAATAAACTCTTGATTAACTTATTAAAATCAGGGACTAACATAGGAAGTACCCAAAATACTCATTCAAAAATTACAAGATAATTAACAGATGTCCAAGGTGATCAAAAAAATTCACTGCTTGAGTTTCATAAGTTTCCAGATTCATTTGACCATATGAATCCTTTATTTAATTAAACAAAGCCTAGGGCACTTTGTGAAGAGAATTATATGTATAAGTTCTTCCAAAAATTATACTAAAATTTACCAATCATATACTTGCCCTAAAAATTCCTCTGACCAAGTTTCATGATTTTCCAGTGAATATCAAACCCTTATTTAAATTCCTTTATAAATAGGGCCAACAATGGACTTGTGAATGAAGCAGCACATATATCAATCTAAACTTCAAGGAAAAATTATCAGAGAACAATATCAATATTAAAAGCTCACTGCCAAAGTTTCATGATCACCCAAAGTATATAATCATGTAATTTCGCATTAAAGGAAAGTGCCCTAATAGATTCTTAATTAACTCAGAGAGGATATGTGTTCCTAAAAATCCTAACAAAATTACATAGGGCATATTACCACCCTAGGGACAACTCTACCAATTTCCAAGTCAATCCAAGGACATATGGACCCATCTCCTTTAATAAGTTCAATTTGCAACCCTAGGGTTCACACTATGGTTTATAGGCAAATCAACCCTAAACTACTTAAAATCCCTTGTGGGTGTATTCTATGTGACATCAAGTCAGTGGTCAAAATTTCACAATATTTGGAGGAGGTTTGACCCCTCAAATCCAACATGTTCACTTTTGGCCTAATTTCCCCGAGCTTAACCAAATTTGAGTTACTTAATTACCCTACCAATTCAATCCCAAATAGGATGAAATTTTTACCAGAGTCATGTCATAACCTTAAGGACCACCCACCAAAATTTGGAATGGTTTGGAAGTTTCTAGACCCTAAAATTAAATCAGATATGGTTTATTAAATTTCTACAAAAACTATAGAACAAGTTCCTCTAAAAATTCCCATTTTTGGATATGTTAAGGGTACGGGTATATCAAGCATATGGTCCAAATTTCAAATCATTTGAATGTGTAGTTTAGTGGCGGCACCCATTTTAATTTATGGTTATTCTTATGACACCTTGCACCAAACTGAGTGCTGCAGTCAAACCAGTAGGCCAAAATGGCTCCAGTAAATTTTAAAATAAACTAGACACAAAGATCTAAAACTATTGTCTCTGTCTATTTTCCTGAAACAGCCTCTAAGGAGTTCAATTTTCAATTTCAAAAACGTGCATTCCTAGGAGAAATTATAACATTAAATAATCATAATATTTTATAATATGTACAAACAAATAGAGGGCATCGATTCATCTTCTCCAATCAGCCAACGACCATGATCGGCCCGACCTATACTAACTTGGGAGGTGATTTCTCGGCTACCTGGACCCTCTCCCGGCCAGCCAATGCCACCACCGCCTCCGTTGAGGTGCTGGCTGGCGATGGATGGTTGTTGGCCGGCCGGAGGTGGCCGGAATCTGGGATTAAGGTAAGAAAATTAAATCTTGAACCCAAGCTTTTGGCCATGTCGATCCAAGGCCAATTGGCCCCAAACCTTGCGGCCAACATGATGAGATCTACCCACTGAGAGAGAGATGAGGGAGGACCTAAGTGGTGGCATGTAGCCGCGCAGATCGCTGGTACACCATTATTTGTCGTGGAGCTTTCGGTGCCATGCCGATATTAGAGGGCTCAACTTCTTATGGAAAGTGGGGGAAACTCCTTTCCTTCACCCATTGAGGCTTTTTAAGGAGCCAATTTGGGGAGGGGAAGAGGCAAAGCTTGGGATTCCACCATTAACACCATTAATGGTGGATTTCGGCCACCACTAAAAACCACCAAATTCAGCCACCATGTGAGCTGGAAAACCTCTTAAGCTTCCCTTAATTGATAGATGGAATGAATCCCCATCAATTGGGAAGGCCTTTGACCTCCCTTGGCCATGATTTACTCTACTAAATCTGATCCCGGCCGCATTCCATCAGTTTAGCTACCGCCGGCGTTAGCGCTAATGCGTGAAGTTTGCGCTAACGCGCAGCATTTGCATCTCGACGGCATAGAGCTTATCTCAATGGTTTGTCTAAGCAACCACTACCGTTAGCGTTAGCGTCTTGATGGCATAGAGCTCGTCTCAGTGGTTCGTCTAGACAACCATGAAAGTGGAGGTTAGATCTTAAGTTACTCTAGAGGGGGGGTGAATAGAGTATTAAAACTTTTCCTTAGTTTTTATAGCGGAATTAAAATAGTATTATATATAAGTGTAAGCAGTGTGAGAATTATATTAACAGAAAAATTAAGTAAATGAAATCACACAACAAACAGCACAAGCACGGAAAATAACCAAACACAGAAGACACAAGGAGTTATAGTAGTTCCCCAATAAATCTGGGTACGTCTACTCTTCTACCACCCTTGGTAGGAATCCACTAGGATTTTTGATCAGGTGCCCTCACACCAAGGGATTTTTGTTCAGGTGTCCACACACCACAGAGCTTTTGTTCAGGTGCTCAAAACCAACTAGATTTTTTTATCAGGTGTCTTGCCACCAAGGAGGTAAACTTTTGAAGGGAGTATTAACCCTGCACAAGAGAGGTAAGAAAGAGTTTATAGTGTTCTTCTCTGTCAAGATGCTGAGAGAAGACTCTAGTGGATGTTGTTGTAAAGCTCCCCCTGTTCCCAATCATGGTCCTTGCGGATCGGATCATCCGTATAGGATAAAAAAATAAACTCCAGATATTTGCTATCTTTCTCTTTGAATAAGATCTCAATTCCAGCTACGGTTTCATTCAATATCTGACAACTAGAATACCTCTTTTTTCCGATCCGGTTCCTCCACCACCGCGAACCCCGGTTAGATTCAGGCATGATACACTTTTTCTTTATTGGGAGAACCCAAGTACTCTCCTGCGGATCCATGAAACAATGCTGTCCATAGCGTAGCGTTCTTTTCCGATAGATTGAGCCGAAGAAAGCAGGGATAGGTGCAGTCGCATTCGATCGAGAGCCGGATACACCAACCAGTAGAAAAGACAGAGTGCCTAGAACAGACTTACCGAGACAAGAGTTGAGCGAAAAGCCAAACCGAGGAAAGTTTCTAACCATTCACCCGCTTGAAACAAAGTCAAGTTTGGGTAGAGCTCCTTACTCTGCCGATTTCATCTCTGATCCCGCTGTGTTCTAGTTTCATTCCGCTGGGAGAAATCCCCCTCAGGTCGAGCTGCTGCACTCTGAGACCTCTGCCGAGACAGGTCTGAACTACTACTCCAATTCATAGGAAGTAGACTTTCTCTACCCCTATACTTTATGAACAAAGGCCTTTTTTTCCGCTGAACAGCTCTTTCTCTTCCCTTTGGACAGCTTTCAATGGGCTTTCCTCTGCGGGAGCCAGCGTGTCTGATTGAAGTATTTGACAGAAGATGGAGAAGCTTTCTCTTGAAAACTAAGATCTCCTGTAGCAGATTGATCTGGAAGAACAGTTTCTTCAGATTGCTTGTTGCTCTTTTAGAAGATCTGAATTTGCAGCAGATTCTGAGAGAATGCTCTTGAGGAAGATGTTCTCAGAAGAAATTTTGTACTGCTTGTAGAAGAAGAAGAAGAAGAAGAAGAAAAAAATACTTGCTGAGAGATCTTGTGTTGTTATTTCTTTCTTCTTTTTCTGCTGTATATATTCTTTGTATTCTGTAGTAGAATGATGTTTGAATTCTGTCGACTGATTCATATATTTCCAAAAACAAAAACTGTCTTTAATGTATTCTATATTTGTGAATAGAATAATCAGTCTTTAAGATATTCTTGGAATAACAACAAAACTCAAACGACTCTGGCAGGTCCTTTAATTCCTTGGCCGTGAAAAGATTCCTTTTCATTAAATGTCAACGGCTATTGCTGTCTTGGAAAAAGGAAAGAAGGGAATATATTAACTGAGTTTAATATTCTTCCTTATCTGTCAGAATACGTCCAAAGATATTAAATAGATCCGTTATAGTCGTCGTTTTGATGTTAGGATAAATAGAATGTAGCTGATAACAAATCTGGGCTTCAATAAATGATCTGTCGAACGCTGGCTATAATCTGTCGAGCGTCGTCCAGAAGATGTTGAACGCTGGCTGGAAACTGTCGAGCGTTGTCCAGAAGATGTTGAACGCTGGCTGGAAACTGTCGAGCGCTGGAAACAAAAACTGTCGAACGCTGGGAGCCATCTGTCGAGCACTGCTAGCCATTTGTTGACCGCTGGGAACTTTAGATTTTATCTTAAGTTCTAGCTAATTTATCAGCCTAAAGACTTGACCCTTAAACTATACAATGGGGTCAACTGATCCTAATCAGTACATAGTGATCCTAGCCCAAAACAGTAAAAGGGTTGCTCCAACAATCTCCCCCTATTTGGGTTAGGATACTATTTGACAAATAAATCAAATAATAAATAACACAAAGATAAACAACAGAGCAGAAATATATCTGACAGAATTGAAATGCTTCAGCAGATAATATTGAAATAAAATGCTCTGAGTTTAGAAACATTTATACTGAATTCAAGTAGTTCAAAGACAGAAGGAATTTGAAACTGTACTTTTTCACTGTGAGGAAGGCTTGAAAATGATTTCCCTGTTGGGATCTTCAGCTTGCTTCTTGCTCATGTAGCAATTTTTTGGACTTATGATTGTTTGTGATGTAGTAGGAAGAACTACTGCTGCTGAATACTTCTTTAAAAATCTTTCAGCATTAAAAAATTTTCTGGAATTGTACTTTTCAAGCTCTTTCTTTCTGAATTCAGACAATGTAGAAAATTGAGAATGGTCCTCACCTTCAGCCTTAGCTTTATTGATCTGAGCAATAGCTACTGATTCTCTGAATCTAGCCATGTGAGTTATTTCATCTGTTTCTTGAATTTCTGGAGAAGGAGACCTTTCAACAGAATCATTTGCCTGCTCTGAGGTTTTATTATCTTGAAGATTCATTCTGCTGTGAAATAAGCCATTTGAAAAAGTATATCTGTAATCTGAAATTGGTCTGGAAGAACTTGAGGGAGGAGCTCTGGCTGGTGTAGAACTTTGAGAGCCACTGGAGCTTTTATGAGTTCCTTCATATCTCCTGGACTGCTGGGGGGCAGATCTAGAGAAGGAGGAAGACATCCCTGCTGATCCTGCTGCTGGAGGAGGAGGAGGAGGAGGGTGATTGAACTTAGCTAGATTATCGGGAATATAACCAGTTTTCTTGAACTTCTTTCTTCTTTTCTGCTCATTTCCGGAGAGTGTCATCCAATGATGTGAGACTTTGTCAAGAGAGATATTGTGGAGAATATAATATGGGATATCATTATCTGGATTAGGAGGCTTGGGGATAGCTTTAGACTTAGCCTTTGTTTTCTTTCTTTTCCTTGACAGTGTATCATCAGAATCACTATCATTATCTTCTTCATCAGAATCAGAAGAAGAGATTGGTGTATCATATAAATCTACTATCAATTTAAGAGCTTTGATCCTTTGCTCTTCAGCTTCATAAGCTTCATCTTCTGCTTTCCAGATCTCATCAAAGTCTGGAATTGGAGTTTCATCAAAGATAAAAGTTGGAAAGTCAGAATTTGTGATTGCTTCTTCTGACATTACAACTAGTTTTTCTTCTTGACTGAGAGCTTGATCTTGAATGAAAACAATATCTGTAATCTTAACTTCAAAACTTCTAATTATCTTATTTAACAGAGCTTCATTAACTGGAGCAGTGTATGGGACAATTGCTCTAGAATAATTATGCTGTTGAGGTAAAACTGGTAGAACTGTACTAAACTGAGAAAGCAAATAAATAATATCTATATAGGGATTAATAGAAACATTATTTATTTCTTCTGGACCTGGTAGAACTGATTCTTCTGAAATTGGAAGAACTGAATTTCCAAGTGCTTGAGCATCTAGAGCATCTGGAGCTTCTTCATCAGACATCTCCCCCTGCCTAGCTTCAGGGAAACCTGAATCTAGGCCCCTAGAAGAAGGGACAGATCGAAAGGAGGGGAAGGAAGAAATCTTTTCAGATAAAGCAGAAATAGATTGAACAATTGGAGCAAGTTTTGCATCCAATAACTGGTCTATTTTGGGAATGATGAGACCAAGTATCTGATCAGCTACAGAGAAGAGATTTAAATAAGTGAATTCGTGAGAATGAGAGAAGGATGGCTCAGAAGAGGGAGGAATAGAGATTGTCACAAAGATGTTTGAGACATCTGCACCTTGTTGAGAGGGTTCTTGATGAGTAGAAGAAGAATGATGGATAGGGCATTGGGAATCATTATGAGTAGGAGATGGAGGTGGAGAAGAGTGATGAGGGAGGAGATCAAAAGAAGGAGGGGGGATGTCATCAATATGTGTAGAAGAATTGTAAGGTGGAGATTGTGCAGGGGAAAAACTTTGAGTAGTAGGAGGTGGGAGAGGAAGGGAGGAGACCAAAGGAGGAACTTCTGGAAGGGTTAGGGAAGAGACTGAATCAGTCCTTGTGTCTTCAAAAGCTTGCTTGACTGACTTTGGATTCTTCTTTGGAAATACCCTTTCCCACTTAGCAAAGAGAGCTGAGGTCAGCTTCTTGCTAGCATTGATTGTTACCTTTGGGGAGACCAGAAGGTCTGGATGCCTTTCCTGCAGAATAATTCCTAAAATTCTTGCAAAGCTAACATTCTCCTTGGAAATCTTTTTCTTAATCAAATTAAACAGAAGTGATCCCCAGTTCACTTTCTTTTTCTCCATCAAGGCCACCATCAACAGAAATTGGTGCCTTTTAACATAGTCATGTCCTGTTGTTTTTACTAACAACACTTTGCCAACTATATCTGATAAGAATTTATATTCCAAAGACAGAATTTTCTTAAGCAGATGATTAGGGTTTCCAGAGGAGTGACCCATTTTGACTAAGGCTGCTTCAAATTCATCAGAACTAATTTCTATATCTTCATCACCATTCACAAGCCCAAAAACTTCAGTTAGAATGGTAGGGGTAAGAGAAACCTGGTGTCCTGAGATTGTGCCCGTCAGACATTCATCTTCCTGCTTAACTGTGAAACACCATTCTTTGATTTCAGCTGTGTGAAGCTTTATCCTCTAGCTCATTAACTTCCTCAACTGTTGTTTTTCAAAGAGTTGAAGGATGTCTTTGAAGATTTGATCAGATGTTGCGAAGGATTCCATATCTATGTCGAACCCAGCATTGAACTTCATGGAATAGAGCGAGGCTTGAGAAATCGCCATTGAGTCCTGCAAAAGAAGAGAAAGATCAAGTGCAAAAGGGGAACTGGAGGGAAACGATTTCTGTAGGTGCGCTCTTAAGAAATTCAAGTAGTAAATATATATATGAGAGAAAGAGGCGCATTTGTGGAGCGGCGTTCAGCAACTAACCCTGATAAAGACAGAAGCCGAAATGACTTTAAGTTTTTGTCAGACAGCGTTCGACAAAAAATATCCTTTTCGTCGGCCGCTGTTCGACAGGTAACATTTCTTTATCGATTCTGAAAATATAAGGTTTTGTCGACCACCGTTCGACAAATGATATAAATTTGTCGTTCTCCGTTCGACAAATTTTTGAGGTAAATAGAGAACTTAATTTACTAGCAGATTGAGTCTCCATCTATCATTCCAAGTTGATTTATAAAGAATATATGCTTCTTTTCATCCAATGGCTTGGTGAAAATGTCAGCTCTTTGTAAATCAGTAGGAATAAATTGTAGGCAAATTTTATTTTTATCCACATTATCCCTAAGGAAGTGGTGCCTAATTTCTATGTGTTTTGTCCTACTATGGAGAACTGGATTTTGTGCTATAGATATTGCACTAGTATTGTCACAAAATATAGTTGAATTATTTAAGTTGACTCCATAGTCTAGAAGTTGATTTTGTATCCACAATATCTGTGAGCAACAACTGCCAGCAGCTATATATTCAGCTTCAGCTGTTGATGTTGACACAGATGTTTGTTTCTTACAAAACCAAGACACAAGCCTATCACCAAGGAACTGGCAAGTCCCTGATGTGCTTTTCCTGTCTACTCTGCATCCAGCATAATCTGAATCTGAGAATCCAATTAATTCAAATTCAGATGCTGTTGGATACCAAAGTCCTAGATTAGGGCAACCCTTTATATATCTCAAAATCCTTTTTAGCAAAATTAAGTGAGATTCCTTGGGGTTAACTTGAAACCTAGCACAAATACAAGTAGCAAACATTATGTCAGGCCTACTTGATGTTAAATAGAGTAATGAGCCAACAATTGCTCTATATACTTTTGAATCAACAGGTTTCCCTGATTCATCATTATCAACAACAACATTTGAGGGCATGGGTGTTTTCATGGTGGAAGAATCTGACATACCAAATCTTTTCACTAATTCCTTAGCATACTTAGATTGGGATATGAAGATTCCATTTGAAGTTTGCTTCACTTGGAGACCAAGGAAATATGATAACTCACCCATACTACTCATTTCAAATTTAGATTGCATTAGATTTGAAAATCTTTTGCACAAATTCGAATCAGTAGATCCAAAAATAATATCATCTACATATATTTGAACTAGCAGAGTTTTATTTTTATGTATCCTGAAAAATAAGGTTTTATCTATTAAACCCCTACAGAAATTGTTTTCCAAAAGAAAACTAGCTAAAGTTTCATACCATGCTCTGGGAGCTTGTTTGAGACCATAGAGAGCTTTCTTAAGCTTAAATACAAAAGAGGGTTGAGTTGGAGAGAGGAAACCTAGGGGTTGTTCCACATATACTTCTTCTTTGATTTCCCCATTCAAGAAAGCACTCTTTACATCCATTTGATATACCTTGAACTTTTTGTATGCAACAAATGCAAGAAATATTCTGATTGCTTCAAGTCTTGCAACAGGAGCAAAAGTTTGATCATAATCAATACCTTCTTCATGTGAATATCCTTGGGCTACCAGTCTTGCTTTATTTCTTACAATGTTGCCTTGTTCATCTAGTTTGTTCCTGAAGACCCATTTGGTGCCAATCACTGGATGGTCTTTTAGTCTAGGAACCAAATCCCATACTTTGTTTGTCTCAAGCTGATTGAGTTCCTCTTGCATAGCAATGATCCAGTTGGGATCTTGTTCTGCATCTTTTATAGTTTGAGGTTCAATCTGGGAGAGAAAGCATGTGTGCATCAAGTTCTGATGTACTTGATTCCTTGTTTGCACACCTGCTGAAATATCACCAATTACTTGTGATATTGGATGATCTCTAACTGTGATGTGGTCAACAGTTGGAGTTGGTTCAGCAATAATTTCCATTTGGGGAATTTGTTCAGCTGCTATATTCTGTGGAGGATTATCTGTTGTTATCTGTTCTGAACTTTCAGCAAAATCTGGGAGATTTTCTTCTTCACTCTCCTCAGCATTCTGCTGTTCAGGATTCAGAATTCCTTCTTTATGTAGAGCTAATTGATCTAGCTGCTCACATAATATAGGTACCTGCAGATTTTCTATGGTAGAAGAAATCTTCTCCTTGTAAAACATGTTAGTCTCATCAAAAGTAACATGCATAGATTCTTCTATCTTGAGGGTAGATTTATTATAAATCATATATGCTTTGCTGGTTATTGAATATCCTAAGAAAATTCCTTCATCTGATTTTGGGTCAAATTTTCTAAGGTATTTCTTATCATTATTGTGAATGAAACATCTACACCCAAATGATCTAATATAGCTAACCTTAGGTTTCTTCCCTTTAAGTAATTCATAAGGAGTCTTTCCCTTAAGCTTGTGTATCAAACTTCTATTCAGAACATAATTTGTTGTGCTGACAGCCTCTGCCCAAAAGGATAGGGGCAAATTAGCATCTGCAAGCAATGTTCTTGCTGATTCAATTAGAGTTCTTTTTTTCCTTTCAACTACCCCATTTTGTTGAGGAGTTCTAGGAGCTGAGAAACAATGCCTGATACCTTCCATCTCACAGAATTCTTGCATAAGAAGAGACTCAAACTCACTGCCATGATCACTTCTGATCAATGCAACTTCAGTAGAGTACTCAATCTTTATGCTCTTAATAAAGTCTGTAAGAACTTTAAAGTTATCTGACTTTTCTCTCAAAAAGAACACCCAAGTTAATCTAGAGAAGTCATCCACAATAACTAGAGAGTAAGACTTCCCCCCTAAACTCTTTGTTGCTATAGGTCCAAAAAGGTCCATATGTAGCAAATATAAGATTCTAGGTGAATCACTTTTAGATAATGATTTAAAGTTGTTTTTAGTTTGCTTGCCTAGTTGACATGCCCTACATAAACCTTCTTTCTTATATGATCCCAAGGGTAAACCTCTAACAAGTTTGTCCTTAGATAGTTTAGCAATGGTCCTAAGGCTTACATGTCCTAGTCTCTTATGCCAAAGATCACTAGATTTACTTGTATCACTAAATAAACAGACTTCTGTAGTGGATGAATTGAAATTTACTAAGTATATATTACCTTGTCTAATGCCTGATAAAATAATAATACCATCAGTAGATTTAATAAGGCATTTCAATTTATTAAAGGTTACCTGATACCCTTCATCACATAATTGACTTATGCTGATAAGGTTATGCTTCAGTCCCTTTACATAGGCTACCTCTTTGAAGGTGACTTCTCCAACTTTGACTTTTCCATAGCCTTTGGTCTGTCCACAGTTGGAGTCTCCAAATATAACTTTTGGTCCAAGCTTTGCCTTGAAGCTGTTCAGGTTTGACTTATTCCCTGTCATATGTTTTGAACAGCCACTGTCCAAATACCATTTTTCACTTGTTCTTGGACAGCTGTGTACCTGCAAAAACAAAGACAAAACAAATCTATTTGTTCCTGACCCAGATTACCTTGGGTCTTTTTGTATCTCCACAGAAATCTGAAATAAACGACATTTTAGGCTGATCCTTATAGCCTTTGGGATGATATCTCCTTGGAGGTATTGTCCACTCAGTAAAAGGATTTTTAGTGTGTTTAGAATTAGAATTCCTGAAATTCTGTGTATAGTGTTTGTTCGACAGATTTGAGTAAATTTGTCGATTGTCGTTCGACGAATGTGCTTGATTTCGTCGAACAGTGTCTATGTAATTACTATACTGAACATCTGTTTTCAGTTTTCGTCGATCGCCGTTCAACAGATTGAAATCTTTTTGTCGAGCTTCGTTCGACGAATTCTTCTGAATTCTTTTATTCTCTACAAACTTGCTTGAAACATCTTTATTCACTTCTACAGCCTCTTTGCTCTTAGTATAATTGAATATCACTGGAGTAGAGAGGATGTTTTTCTTAAGAAGGTATGGATCACTTGATGATGCACCCAAACCCAGCTTGCTATTAAATCTAGCATTCACTGTTTTTGTGATGTCCATCAGCTTAACACTACTGCCATTGAGGAATTCTTCATATTCCTTAGCTTTAGACAACTTGTTCTCAATGAGAATAATGTGTTCTCTAGAGACAGTTAAATCTTTCTTAAGATTAACATTTTCTGCAACCAGTTGATTCATTTCAGCCAACTGATTTCTGAGAGAGATTATCTCTTTCTCAGATTTGATTAAATCTAAGCAAAGACCTTTGAATTCATCTTTGAATTCACTAGAATTGAAATCAAAACTAGATATTACCTGGTCTGCATTATCTTCTGCTTCTGATTCTGATTCTTCTTTATCAGAATTGTTTGCTGAGGCATTGATTGCCATCATGCAGAAGTTCTAATCTTCTTCATAGCATTCATCATCACTGGATGAAGAAGCATTTCCTGACTCACTGTCTGAGTCATAAATGGCCATTAGACATTGGTCATTTTCCTTTGAATTTTCTTCATCATCATCAGATGAGCTGGATGATGATTCAGATTCAGTGTCACTCCAGGATTCTGCTATAAATCCTCTTCCCTTCTTTTTGTGCTTGTGGGAGGAAGACATGCTGGAGCTTCTCTTTTCTTCTTTATCCTTTTTCTTATCTTTCTTTTGCTTCTCTGGACATTCTGTCAAGTAGTGTCCAGATTTCCTGCAACCAAAACAAATAACTTCTTTAGGAGTTGATTTGTCATACCTTTGCTTATCTCTTGATCTGGATTCTTTCCTTCTGAAATCATTCTTAGCCATTTTGTAGAATCTTCTGGCTATGAGGCTCATGAGTTCATCATCTTTTGGAGCCTTTTCTTGTTCTGCATCAGCTGCCTTGAAAGCTATGCTCTTCTCTTTCTTTGGTGCTGGAGATGAAGTGGATGCTTCAGCTTCCCTGGACTTGATGAGCTGCTCATAAGATTTGAGCTTGCCCAACAAAGTTTCAGTGGTGATCTCATTGAGACTTCTGGCTTCCTTGATTGGCCAGATCCTTGAATCCCAAGTGCTAGGGAAGCACATTAGGATCTTGTCATTAATCTCTGTTAATGAGATTTCCTTGTCCAGAGTCCTGAGTTCACTTATAATAACACTTAACCTAGTGTACATGTCTGCAACTGATTCTTCATCACCTTTCTTGAAGTTCTCATACAGAGAGATCATGTGTGATCTTCTATCTTTCCTTTCATCAGCAGAACCTGCAACAATTGCAGTTAGGGTATTCCATATATCTCTTGCTGAAGTGCACTCAGCAACTTTTTGGAATATATCATCTGACATGGTTTGTGCCAATATATTCATTGCTTTGGCATCTGCATTCTTGTATTTCTTCAATGGATCTATGTGTCCTGGAGGAGGTACAGCATTGGTTGATGATTGTTCTTGTGCTGGTGGAGGTCCTGTCAAAATAGAATTATATATATCCTCATCAATAGAATTCATGTAAAGCCTAATCCTTGCTTTCCACAGTGCAAACTTACTAAGATTGCACATAGGAGGTCTTGTGCTTGAGTATTCTTTGTTTTGTGCCATGAGTTTTAAACAGAAAATAGATAAAGAGAAACTCTAAATTAAATTAAGGTCTAATTGATCTTTGTGATCCAGATGTTAGTCTGTAAGTGAGATCAACCTGTCCCTGATACCAATTAAAAGTGGAGGTTAGATCTTAAGTTACTCTAGAGGGGGGGTGAATAGAGTATTAAAACTTTTCCTTAGTTTTTATAGCGGAATTAAAATAGTATTATATATAAGTGTAAGCAGTGTGAGAATTATATTAACAGAAAAATTAAGTAAATGAAATCACACAACAAACAGCACAAGCACAGAAAATAACCAAACACAGAAGACACAAGGAGCTATAGTAGTTTCCCAATAAATCTGGGTACGTCTACTCTTCTACCACCCTTGGTAGGAATCCACTAGGATTTTTGACCAGGTGCCCTCACACCAAGGGATTTTTGTTCAGGTGTCCGCACACCACAGAGCTTTTGTTCAGGTGCTCAAAACCAACTAGATTTTTTGATCAGCTGTCTTGCCACCAAGGAGGTACACTTTTGAAGGGAGTATTAACCCTGTACAAGAGAGGTAAGAAAGAGTTTATAGTGTTCTTCTCTGTCAAGATGCTGAGAGAAGACTCTAGTGGATGTTGTTGTAAAGCTCCCCCTGTCTGATTGAAGTATTTGACAGAAGATGGAGAAGCTTTCTCTTGAAAACTAAGATCTCCTGTAGCAGATTGATCTGGAAGAACAGTTTCTTCAGATTGCTCGTTGCTCTTTTAGAAGATCTGAATTTGCAGCAGATTCTGAGAGAATGCTCTTGAGGAAGATGTTCTCAGAAGAAATTTTGTACTGCTTGTAGAAGAAGAAGAAGAAGAAGAAGAAGAAGAAAAAAATACTTGCTGAGAGATCTTGTGTTGTTATTTCTTTCTTATTTTTCTGTTGTATATATTCTTTGTATTCGGTAGTAGAATGATGTTTGAATTCTGTCGACTGATTCATATATTTCCAAAAACAAAAACTGTCTTTAATGTATTCTATATTTGTGAATAGAATAATCAGTCTTTAAGATATTCTTGGAATAACAACAAAACTCAAACGACTCTGGCAGGTCCTTTAATTCCTTGGCCGTGAAAAGATTCCTTTTTATTAAATGTCAACGGCTATTGCTGTCTTGGAAAAAGGAAAGAAGGGAATATATTAACTGAGTTTAATATCCTTCCTTATATGTCAGAATACGTCCAAAGATATTAAATAGATCCGTTATAGTCATCGTTTTGCTGTTAGGATAAATAGAATATAGCTGATAACAAATCTGGGCTTCAGTAAATGATCTGTCGAACGCTGGCTATAATCTGTTGAGCGCCGTCCAGAAGATGTTGAACGCTGGCTAGAAACTGTTGAGCGCTGTCCAGAAGATGTTGAACGCTGGCTGGAAATTGTCTAGCGCTGGCAACAAAAACTGTCGAATGCTGGGAGCCATCTGTCGAGCACTGCTAGCCATTTGTTGACCGCTAGGAACTTTAGATTTTATCTTAAGTTCTAGCTAATTTATCAGCCTAAAGATTTGACCCTTAAACTATACAATGGGGTCAACTGATCCTAATCAGTACATAGTGATCCTAGCCCAAAATAGTAAAAGGGTTGCTCCAACAAACCACTACCGCCAGCATTAGCACCTTCCGCCGGCATTAGCTCTAAACTCAGATTACTTTTCTTTCTACGATTGGACAATTGGGGTGTTACAAAGGGACCCCTTAATGGATTAGGCATGTTATGATGGGGTCAAGGTGAAGCCCTAAAGTCCAACCCTAGGTTGGATAATTGGGATGCACTATTTGCAGACCAATGTGGTCTTCACCTACTTGCCAAGGTCTTATGATCTCTTTGTGCTTCCTAGGGTTTTGTTATGACCTAGTCATGACAAAACCATCATGGGGGTCTAGTTGTTTGAGGGATGTTACACGTTCCTCCTACTATTTTCTTTTCTTTTATTTTACCTCTTTTTCATGCTTTGTATATATATTTATGTTCCTCATACTTAATTTCAACATTGAGGACAATGTTGACTTTTAAGTATGGGGGTGTTTTCTCCTCTTTTGTAATTTTTCTCCCTCTCGTTTATTGATGAGTAGTATTTTTGCCTAATATTATTATAGTTTTTAGGCTAATAATAATTTGAATTTATAAATAATATGTTTATTTTTTAACTAAATAATCATTTCTATTTATAATTGTTCACTAACTTAAGTTTGTTTTATGTTTTTCAGGATTTTTGGAGTTTTTGCCGAAAAATGCAAGTACACGCCCTAAGTCACGCCCGTGACCAAGGGTGTGTCAACATAAAACTCATTCCAGACCTGTTGCCGCCAACCTGGACTCATCCTAAGAAGAACTTCAATGTCACGCTCGTGACTTTCCAAGTCACGCCCGTGACTTTCCAATGTCACGCCCGTGAACCCTGCCTCCAGCTCAGTCGGCCGTGTCCTGAATCCATGACGCGATTTCGCCAAGTACATGCCCATGACTTCCAATGTCATGCCCGTGTAACCTCCCTGTCAGCAGATCACGCCCCAGATCACGCCCCAAGGATGCTTCACCAATGTCACGCCCGTGTAGCTCCAATGACACGGGCGGGTAACTCTTTTGCCGCCAGAGTCACGCCCTTCCCGCCAAAGATTTCCCGCGCCAGCATCTGTTTTAAGATTACACGCCCTTGTTCATAGGCGTGACCAAGGGCGTGACGTGCTTGTAACGCCTGCAGTAACTCCAGAACGCACCTCTCCCGCTCCAGCTTCGATCACGCCCATTGCACACCCTTGGTCACGGGCGTGACCAAGGGCGTGTAACCCCAACTTTTACCTATAAAAAGGCAGCTCTTCCAGATCTCAAAGGATCCCTTTTTCCACCCTCCTTGGGTCGAAACTTCTTTCCTTCTGCCCCCTTTTGGGGCAGAATTGTTCTTTTCAATTCATGTATTAGTTTAGATTTCAATTTTATGTAATTTCAATTTATGCAATGTAGTATTACTTTTCATTTCATGCAAAGTTTCAATTCTTATGTAATTCAATTTCTTTTTAATAAAAATGTCTTTTCCATCATTTACTCCTTTTATTTTCATGTCAATTAGATTACTATTGGAATCTTGAAATTTGCAAACCTTGGATGAAATATTCTCTTATTCATTTTTATCTCTTTTCCTCCTTCGATTTATTCTTGAATATTAACGTATCGTGTTCATATTTTGGTTATGAATTGCGATATTTGTTTTCAAACTCTAGTTAGCCGAACCAGCTCGTGAGTATGAATCGATCGCTCAAGGATAAAAAGAGTAGAACGCAATCCTTGAATGAGGACGACGTTACCCTTTCAGATTGGAGTAAAAGCCAATAGTGGGATTCACCTTGTAAAGCGAGTCTTAGGTTATCAATTATAGAATGGAAATTCAATTGATATTTCCTAAACTTAGTTGGGCGTAGTCCTCGAAGGAGGTACGTTCATAGTCCGAGAATCTCCACGGTCAAGGATTGGATTAGAATTTATCTCTTTTGATTCTCATTCCAAGTGCGCTTTGATCAAGATTTGTTTTCTTTTCTTTATTTCTTTATTTTAATTTTAATTATAAATTATCACTAATAAAATATTATTCGATAAAATAATAGTTTTGTTTTCCCGAAGTAAAAGTACTCGACAGCCCCGAGTCTAATACGACCTTGGTTTTTATATCATATACTACATTCGATATGGTACACTTGCCGTTGTCGTTTGCGGATATAGTTTTGCGCATCAAGTTTTTGGCGTCGTTGCCGAGGAATTTTTTTTCGATATTTCAAAAAGGGGAAACGGTATTAATTTTATCTTTCTTTTTCTTTTTATTTTATAAAAAAAATTGTAAAAATGAAAAAAATAATGCTATAATTAAATTCTTGGAAAGGACGCTTTGGGCTTGAATTCCCATCACAGGCTCTAGTACCTTGCGAGAGCCCTTCACCGGGTTGACCTTGGAAAGTCCAAGACTAATTAAAGCATATCAAAAAAATCTACCTTCCTTTTTTTTCTTTTTCATACTTAGTTTTTAACATTGGGGACAATGTTGAATTTTAAGTATGGGGTATATTTCCTAATTTTTAAAAATTTTAAAAATTAATTCCAAAAATATATATATATATATTTCAAAACTTAAAAAATTAATGATAATTAAGTAACCCCTTACATAGGTTTTTGTTATTTCTAAAATCAAACATTTGAGAGTTTATTTATAAGCATTTTTAACTATTTTTAATTCGTTAATCTTCTATTTTATCATGGTTAGTAAAAATTTAATATTTAGTTGATTTAGTTTTAAGGAATTTATTATGATCTTAATTTGATTAGAGTAATTTATTTAGCATTTTTTCTCTTTTATTTTAATTAGTCTCAATTTTGTCGTAGTTGTGCTAAACAACTTTAGATTTTAATTATTTTTACCACATGCTTTTAGATCCTTAGGAAATTTCAATTTACTATAGTTGCTCTCAAAATATTTCAATTTAATCTAAAATTTATTTTAGCCCTTGTTGGAACAACCCTTTTACTGTTTTAGGCTAGGATCACTATGTACTGATTAGGATCAGTTGACCCCATTGTATAGTTTAAAGGGTCAAGTCTTTAGGCTGATAAACTAGCTAGAACTTAAGATTAATCTAAGGTTTTCAGCATTCGACGAATGACTAGCAGCACTCGACATTCACTTTTCAGCGTTCGACAGTTTTTTATGGACAGCGCTCGACAGATGGCTCCCAGCATTCGACAGTTTTTTATTAAACAGCGCTCGACAGTTTTCTAGCCAGTGTTCGACATATTCTGGACAGCGCTCGACAGATGGCTCCCAGCGTTCGACAGATCATTTATTGAATTCCAAATTTATTATCAGTCACATTCTATTCTGTCCTAACAGCAAAACGACGACTATAACGGATCTATTCAATATCTTTGGATATATTCTGACAGATAAGGAAGGATATTTAAACTCAATTAATATATTCCTTTCCTTCCTTTTTCCCAGACAGGAATAGCCGTTGACATTTAATGAAAAGGAATCTTTTCACGACCAAGGAACAAAAGGACCTGGCAGAGTCGTTTAAGCCTTGTTGTTATTTCCAAGAATGTCAACAGAATTCAAATAAAAAGGATATATATATATATACAAAAAGAAGAAGAAAGAGATATATACAAGTAGTAAGTTTTTTTTGACAAGCAGCACAAAAACCTCTGAGAACATCATCCCCAAGAGCATTCACTCAGAATCTGCTGCAAAGATAGATCTCTTAAAAAGAGCAACAAACAATCTGAAGAACCTATTCTTCCAGATCAATCTGCTACAGGAGATCTTGGTTTTTCAAGAGAAAGCTTCTCCATCTTCTGTCAACTAATTCAATCAGACAGGGGGAGCTTTACAACAACATCTACTAGAATCTTCTCTCAGCTTCTTGACAGAGAAGAACACTACAAACTCTTTCTTACCTCTCTTGTACAGGGTTATAACTCCCTTCAAAAGTTAATCTCGGTGACAGGGCACCTTAGCAAAAACCTGCACCTTGGTTAGAGCACCTTATCAACAGCTCACCTGGTGTGTGGACACCTTATCAAAATCACCTGGTGTGAGGGCACCTTATCAACAACCTCCTAGTGGATTCCTACCAAGGGTGGTAGAAGAGTAGACGTACCCAGATTTTTGGGGAACTACTATAGCTCCTTGTGTCTTCTGTGGTTAATTATTCATTGTGCTTGTACTGTTTGATTTCTTTCATTCTCACTCTAATTACACGTATATATATAACACTATTTTAATTCCGCTATAAAACTAAAGAAAAATTTTAATACTCTATTCACCCCCCCCCCCTCTAGAGTAATTTGAGATCTGACCTCCACTTTCAATTGGTATCAGAGGTAGGTTGATTCTTTACAGACTAACATCTGAATCACAAAGATCAACCAGATCTTAATTTGTCTAGAGCTCCTTTAACCAAGAATTTTTTATCATTCAAAACTCATGGCACAAAACAAGGAATATTCTAGCACAAGACCTCCCATGTGCAATCTCAATAAGTTTGCACTATGGAAAGCAAGGATTAGGCTTTATATGAACTCTATTGATGAGGAGATTTTCAATGTTATTCTTACAGGACCTCCAGCACCTACAGCAACAACCAGCACTACTGCAGCAACAGACAACACTGTTGTTCCACCTCCTGAGTGGACTGAGGCTCAGAAGAAGCAAAGAAATGCAGATGCAAAAGCCATGAACATTCTAGCCTTAACTATGTCAGATGACATATTCCAGAAAGTAGTTGAGTGCAACTCAGCAAAAGAAATCTGGGAATCACTCAACAACATGGTGGCAGGCTCAGCAGATGAAAGGAAAGATAGAAGATCCCACCTGATCTCTCAATATGAGAACTTCAAGAAGGGAGAATCAGAAAATGTTGCTGATATGTACAATTGGCTCAGCCTCATAATAAATGAGCTGAAGTCTCTGGACAAAGTGATCTCACTCACAGAGATCAATGACAAAATTCTCATGTGCTTTCCCAGCACATGGGACTCCAGAATCTGGCCAATCAAAGAAGCCAGAAGCCTAAATGAGATCACCACTGAAGCCTTGTTGGGCAAGCTCAAATCTTATGAGCAGCTTGTCAAGAGTAGGGAAGTTGAAGAATCTACCTCATCCCCAGCACTCAAGAAGGAGAAAAGCATATCCTTCAAAGCTGCAGAAGAAGAAGGACTGACTCCTAACAAAGAGGAGTTGATGAGCTTCATAGCCAAAAGATTCTATAATATGGATAAGAAAGATTTCAAGAAGAAGTCATCCAGAAGCCAGGACAAGCCAAGGTATGACAAAAATCATTCTAATGAAATTATATGTTTTGGTTGCAGGAAGCCAGGACATATTGCTCCTGAATGTCCAGAAAATCAAAACAAAAAGGACAGAAAGGAGAGAAAAAGAGAAAAGGAAGAAAAGAAAAGATCCAGCAAATCTTCCTCCCACTCACACAAAAAGAAGGGAAGAGGATTTGTAGCAACATCCTGGAGTGAAACAGAATCTGAATCAGAATCCTCATCTGGTTCTTCTGATGAAGAAGAAACAAAAGAAAATAGCCAATGTCTAATGGCAACTTATGACTCAGACTGTGAGTCACAATCTGAATCTTCATCAAGCTCCAATGATGATGAAGAAGAAAAGAACTTCTGCATGATGGCAATCAATGCCTCAGCCAGCAAATCTGATGAAGAAAATTCAGAATCAGAAGAAGAAAATGATGCAGATCAGGTAATGTCTGATTTTGATTTTACTTCAGATGAATTCAAAGCTGAATTCAAAGTCCTTTGCTCAGATCTACTCAACTCTGAGAAAGAAATAATCTCACTCAGATGTAAGTTAGCTGAAATGAAAAAGATGGGTGAAGAAAATGCAAATCTTAAGAAAGAATTGGCTGCCTCCAGAGAACACATTATTCTCATTGAGAATAAACTTTCTGAGGCCAAGAAATTTGAAGAATCCCTAAATGGGAGAAGTATCAAACTGATGGACATCACAAGCACAGTCAATGCTAGACTTAATAATAGCAAGCTGGGCTTGGGTGCCTCATCAAGTGAACCATCTCTGATTAAGAGAAATATCCTCTCCTCACCTATAAAATTTATTTCTGCTCAAGGCAAAGAAGGTGTAAAAAGAGATAAAGATATTTCAAGCAAGTCTGTTAAGGATAAAAGAATTCAAAAGAATTCATCGAACGGAGATCGACAAAAAGGTTCAAATTTGTCGAACGGAGCTCGACGAAATCTGAAAACAGATTTTCAGTATAGTTATCAGATGAACAATAGTCGACCAATTTATCCAAATTTGTCGAACAGATACTATACAGAAAATACTAGAAATCTCACTTCCAAACAAACTAAAAATCCTTTCACTGAATGGATAATACCTCCAAGGAGATATCATCCACAAGGCTATAAGAGCCAGCCTGAAATGCCATTTATCTCTGAATTTTGTGGTAACACAAAAGGACCCAAGGTAGTCTGGGTCAAAAACAACTAGTTTATGTTTTTGTCTTTGCAGGTACTTGGCCATCCAAGATTAAATCAAAAATGGTACTTGGATAGTGGCTGCTCAAAGCACATGACAGGAAACAAGGCCAATCTAAAAAATTACAAGGCACAGCTTGGACCCAAAGTGATCTTTGGAGACTACAACTATGGTCAAACCAAAGGCTTTGGTCAAATCAAGGTTGGAGCAGTAACATTCAAAGAAGTCACCTATGTGAAGGGTCTGAAGCATAACCTCATCAGCATAAGTCAGTTATGTGATGAAGGTTATCAGGTAACCTTTAATAAATCAGAATGCATTATCAAGTCATTTGATAATGTCATTGTTTTATCAGGTATTAGACAGGGTAATATATATTTAGTAAATTTCAATTCCTCTAAATCAGAAATTTGCCTGTTTAATGAGCTAAGCAAACCTAGTGAACTATGGCATAAAAGATTAGGACATGTAAATCTAAGAACAATTGCCAAGCTATCTAAAGATAATCTAGTTAGAGGTTTACCATCAGGATCATATAAGAAAGAAGGTTTATGCAGGGCATGCCAGCTAGGAAAGCAAACCAAAAACAGTTTTAAATCCTTATCTAAAAGTGATTCACCTAGAATTTTTTTTTTCTTGCTACATATGGACCTTTTTGGACCTATAGCAATAAAGAGTTTAGGAGGGAAGTCTTACACTCTAGTTATTGTAGATGACTTCTCTAGATTCACTTGGGTATTCTTTTTGAGAGAAAAGTCAGATAACTTTAAAGTTCTTACAGACTTTCTTAAGAGCATACAGATTGAATACTCTACTGTAGTTGCATTGATCAGAAGTGATCATGGCACTGAGTTTGAGTCTCTTCTTATGCAAGAATTCTATGAGAAGGAAGGTATCAGGCATTGCTTCTCAGCTCCTAGAACTCCTCAACAGAATGTGGTAGTTGAAAGGAAAAATAGAACCCTAATTGAATCAGCAAGAACATTGCTTGCAGATGCTAATTTGCCACTATCTTTTTGGGCAGAAGTTGTTAGCACAGCAAACTATGTTCTGAATAGAAGTTTGATACACAAACTTAAGGGTAAAACTCCCTATGAATTACTTAAAGGGAAGAAACCTAAAGTTGACTATTTCAGAACTTTTGGTTGCAGGTGTTTTGTTCATAACAATGATAAGAAATATCTTAGAAAATTTGAACCAAAATCTGAAGAAGGAATTTTCTTAGGATATTCAATAGTTAGCAAACCATATAGGGTATTTAACAAGTCCTCTCTTAAGATAGAAGAGTCCATGCATATTTCCTTTGATGAAACTAACATGTTTTACAAGGAGAAGAACTCTTCTACCAAGAATGCTTTGCAGGTACCAGCTCTATGTGAAGAGCTTGATGGGCTAAATCTACAGTCAGGAGATTCAATGCAACCATTAGCTCAAAGTCTTGAAGATAGTGAAGAAGAACATCATTCAGATCTTATTGATTATCAGAATCAAGCAACAACAGAACATCCTCCACAGGATACAGTTACTGAACAAAATTCCCAAATAAATATCACTGCAGAATTAACTCCAACTGTTGACCACATCACAGTTAGAGATCACCCAATTTCACATGTGATTGGTGATATTTCTGCAGGTGTTCAGACAAGACATCAACTGTATCAAAATCAGATGCATACTTGCTTTCTATCACAAGTTGAACCTCAAACCATAAAAGATGCAGAACAAGATCCAAATTGGATTCTTGCAATGCAAGAGGAACTTAACCAATTTGAAAGAAACAAAGTTTGGGATTTGGTTCCAAGACCAAGAGGCCATCCAGTCATTGGCACCAAGTGGGTCTTCAGGAACAAACTTGATGATCAAGGAAATATTGTGAGAAATAAAGCAAGACTTGTAGCTCAAGGATACTCACAGGAAGAAGGCATAGACTATGATCAAACATTTGCACCTGTGGCAAGACTTGAAGCCATCAGAATATTTTTAGCATTTGCTGCATACAAACAATTTAAGGTATATCAAATGGATGTAAAAAGTGCATTCCTAAATGGAGATATCAAAGAAGAAGTTTATGTGGAACAACCACCAGGTTTTATCTCTCCAACTCACTCTTCTTATGTATTCAAGCTTAATAAAGCTCTCTATGGTCTCAAACAAGCTCCCAGGGCATGGTATGAGACCTTAGCAAATTTTCTATTGGAAAACAAGTTCTGTAGAGGCTTAGTACATAAAACCTTATTTTTCAGAATACATGAAAATCAAACACTGCTAGTTCAAATATATGTAGATGATGTTATTTTTGGATCTACTGATTCAAATTTATGCAAAAAGTTCTCTAAACTTATGCAATCTAAATTTGAAATGAGTAGCATGGGTGAATTATCATACTTCCTTGGTCTTCAAGTGAAGCAAACCACATCAGGAATTTTCATTTCCCAATCCAAGTATGCTAAGGAATTAGTAAAAAGGTTTGGAATGTCTGATTCCTCTCCCATGAAAACACCCATGGCCTCTAATGCTGTCATTAATGCTGATGAATCAGGGAAACCTGTTGATTAGAAAATGTATAGAGCAATTGTTGGCTCATTACTGTATTTAACGGCTATTAGGCCTGATATAATGTTTGCTACCTGTATTTGTGCTAGGTTTCAAGTTAACCCTAAAGAATCTCATCTATCTTTATTAAAAAGAATTTTAAGATATATAAAGGGTTGTCCTAATCTAGGTCTCTGGTATCCAACAGCATCTGAATTTGAATTAACTGGATTCTCAGACTCAGATTATGCTGGATGCAGAGTAGACAGAAAAATCACATCAGGAACTTGTCAGTTTCTTGGTGATAGGCTTGTGTCTTGGTTTTGTAAGAAGCAAACAAATGTGTCCACATCAACAGCTGAGGCAGAATATATTGCTGCAGGCAGTTGCTGCTCACGGATTCTGTGGATACAAAATCAACTTCTAGACTATGGCATCAACTTAAATCAATCAATCATATTTTGTGACAATACTAGTGCAATAGCTATAGCACAAAATCCAGTTCTCCATAGTAGGACTAAACACATAGAAATAAGGCATCACTTTATCAGAGATAATGTGGATAAAAATAAAATTTGCCTACAGTTCATCTCCACTGATTTACAAAGAGTAGATATTTTCACCAAACCTCTGGATGAAAAGAAACACATCTTCTTTATGAATCAACTGGGAATGATAGATGGAGACTCAATCTGTTGAAAATTATATGTTCTATCTAACTCAATTTTCGTCGAACGAAGAACGACAATTTTTTTGTCGAACGATGGTCGACGAAAACCTACATCTTCAGAGTCAGTGAAGAAAATCCCGTTTGTCGAACGGCGCTCGACGAAAAAGATATTTTTTCTCTGTCCGACAAAAACTTTAAAGTCGGTTCGACTTCAGAATTAATTAGGTTTTGCCGAACAGCGCTCCTCGAATTCTCCTCCCTATTTCCTCGACTATATAACACCTATTTTACTTCATTCTAAGTTCGCGCCTACAGAAATCATTTTACTTCAGTTCCCTATTGCACTTGATCTTTCTCTTCTCTTGCAGGAACAATGGCGATTCCTCAGGCCTCTCTGCACCCAATGAAGTTTGACGCAGGTTTTGACATTGACATGGACTCGTTTGCACAGTCAGACCAAATCATCAAGGATATTCTTCAAATACTGGATGAACAACAACTAAGGAAATTTCTAAGCACCAGGCAGAAGATAGCTGTTGTAGAGATAAAAGAATGGGTTTTCACTACAAAACCAGTCGATGAAAGCTTGTCGGGAACAATCGCAGGTCATCATGACTCTTTCTCTCCCACCATCCTTACTGAAATCTTTGGTCTTGCAAACGGTGAAGATGAATTAGACATAAGCTCAAATGAATTTGATGAAGCTTTAGTCAAAATGGGCCATTTGACTGGAAACCCTAGCCACATTCTGAAAAAGAATATGTCTCAGAACTACAAGTTCTTAGCAGATATTGTTGGGAAAGTCCTGCTGGGCAAGACTTCTGGACATGACTATATCAGCAGGCACCAATTTCTATTAATGGTGGCCTTAATGGAGAAGAAGAAAGTCAACTGGGGATCAATCCTTTATGACCAAATTAAAAGAAAAAATTCTACAGAGAATGTATGTTTTGGAAGAATCTTAGGAATCTTCTTGCAGGAAAGGCATCCAAAACTTTTGGTGTCACCAAAAGTAACAATATATGCCAGCAAGAGGCTGACCTCAGCACTCTTTGCTAAATGGGATAGAATAATTCCCAAGAAGAATACAGGAGCTGAGGCCTCCAGAAAAAGGAAAGCTTCTGAGAACATAAGGACTGATCAAGTCACTCCCTCTACACCTCTAGAAGATCCTTCCTCAGTTCCTCCTCACTCTCATATCCTCTCTCCTCCTGCTCAACAATCTCCTGCTCATTCTTCATCCCCTCCTTCAACTGCAATATCACTCATCAATGATATTCAAATCATAACCAACCACATCAGTGATGCTCCTCCTCCACCACTATCTTCAGAACCACTACCTACCACACCTCCCTCTCCAATACAAAATGAATATCACTCACATATCCATTCTCCTAGTCCAATCCATCCAGACATTCATACACATACCACCAACATCAGTAATATTATTCCTTCAATATCCTCTCCATCCACATCACAACCATTCACTTGCCATCCACCGGATTATTCATCCCTCAACCTCTCCTCTATTGCTGATCAAGTCTTTGATCTTATCCTTCCTAAAATAAGCCAGCTCCTGGATGCAAAACTTGCTCCAGTTATTCAGGCACTTTCTTCTTTATCTTTTAGGATAGCCTCTCTTCCCTCCTCCAATGTTGTCCCTTCTACTAGGGGCCTAGATTCAGGCTATCCTGAAGCTAGGCAGGGGGAGATGTTCTATGAAGAAGCTCCAGCAACAGAAGAAATTCCAGAAGATGATACAATAGTTACAATTTTTGATACAGATACACAAGTTATAGAAGTAATAAATACTATATGCATTCATCCATCCTGTGATCTATATAGCTTATTATCAAAATTTGATGTCACATATACTTCAAGAGTATCACCAAAGGTATACATAGAGGATCTATCAAAGGCTCTGATTTACCTTCCTCAGAAAACTCATTCTGACATCATACAAAATTATATATCCTCTATTCCTTCATCCACTATTCAAGACAGTCCAATACAGGATCATTCTGCAGAATTTGAAGATGATCTTGAAGAATTCCTTGATGATTCACCAGCCCCACAAATTACTTCTTCACCTCCAATTCCTGTATGGAATGAAGAACCAATGCCAAGCTTTGATGATATCTGGAGAGAAGCAGATGCAGAGTTTGACAAAGCTGAAGAAGAAAGATTAAAGGCTCGTGAAGCAATCAAGAGAATTGATGACTTATACAATAAGCCAATCTCATCTTCTGACTCTGAAGATGATGATGACACCAATAATTCTGATGATACATTCTCAAAGAAAAGAAAGAAAAGAACAGCTAAGTCAAAGGCTGCTCCCAAGCCCCCAAATCCAAATAATGACATTCCTTTGTACGTTTTGTATAATGTTCCTCTTGATGAGAAAACTCCCCACTGGATGAAGTACTCCAGAAATGAGAACAATAGGAGGAAGAAATTCAAGAAGACTGGCTACATTTCTGACAAATCAGTCAAGTACAATCATCCTCCTCCTCCTCCTCCTCCAGCAGCTGGTGCAACAGGATCAGCGGGTGTATCATCCTCCTCTCAGAAGCCAAGCTCTCAACATTCAAGGAGACCTGGTAGTTATAGTGGTTCTCAAATATCTAGATCAACCAGTGCTCCTTCCTCTAAGAAATCAGCTTCAATCTATCAAGAAAGTCAAACCTTCTCTTTCTCTCAAATATCTTCAGAATACAAATTTCACATTTCTGATGGATCTTTTCATAGAGATAGAGTACCTCAAAAGATCACTCAAGACAAAAATGATTCAGAAGATATTTATTACTTTCCAGATCCAGAAGAAGAGAAAATGTGTCAGATGGCAAGACTGAAAGAAACAATTGCATTTGCATAGATTAAAAAGGCTAAAGCAGAAGGCAAAGACTTCTCAAGTTTCTCAACCATGTCAGAATACAGAAGAAAAGAACTTGAAAAATACAAACAGTTACAGCATTCAATACTGAGGAATATATTGATATGCATCCAGAAGCATTTATCCCTCATGTCAAAGAACAGAAAATCATTGGTGCTCAAGATTTGTTTATCAGCAAAAAGAAATCAGAAGACCCCAACAGGAAAATCATATTCAAGCCAGCTTCTCAGGACAAAAAGCCTTAAATAAATTGCTTGGTTATGAATGTAAAGTTTCTGAACTCAGAGCACTTATTTTTATCTGATGATCTATTTTTTTTTTCATCATTGCTCTGTTTTGCTGCATCTATTTGATTTCTTGTTAAAAAGTATCCTAACCCAAATAGGGGGAGATTGTTGGAACAACCCTTTTACTGTTTTGGGCTAGGATCACTATGTACTGATTAGGATCAGTTGACCCCATTGTATAGTTTAAAGGGTCAAGTCTTTAGGCTGATAAACTAGCTAGAACTTAAGATTAATCTAAGGTTTTCAGCGTTCGACGAATGACTAGCAGCACTCGACATTCACTTTTCAGCGTTCGATAGTTTTTTATGGACAGCGCTCGACAGATGGCTCCCAGCATTCAACAGGTTTTTATTAAACAGCGCTCGATAGTTTTCTAGCCAGTGTTCGACATATTCTGGACAGCGCTCGACAGATGGCTCCCATCGTTCGACAGATCATTTATTGAATTCCAGATTTATTATCAGTCACATTCTATTCTGTCCTAACAGCAAAATGACGACTATAACGGATCTATTCAATATCTTTGGATATATTCTGACAGATAAGGAAGGATATTTAAACTCAATTAATATATTCCTTTCCTTCCTTTTTCCCAGACAGGAATAGCCGTTGACATTTAATGAAAAGGAATCTTTTCACGACCAAGGAACAAAAGGACCTGGCAGAGTCGTTTAAGCCTTGTTGTTATTTCCAAGAATGTCAACAGAATTCAAATAAAAAGGATATATATATATAGACAAAAAGAAGAAGAAAGAGATATATACAAGTAATAAGATTTTTTTTGACAAGCAGCACAAAAACCTCTGAGAACATCATCCCCAAGAGCATTCACTCAGAATCTGCTGCAAAGATAGATCTTCTAAAAAGAGCAACAAACAATCTGAAGAACCTATTCTTCCAGATCAATCTGCTACAGGAGATCTTGGTTTTTCAAGAGAAAGCTTCTCCATCTTCTGTCAACTAATTCAATCAGACAGGGGGAGCTTTACAACAACATCTACTAGAATCTTCTCTCAGCTTCTTGACAGAGAAGAACACTACAAACTCTTTCTTACCTCTCTTGTACAGGGTTATAATTCCCTTCAGAAGTTAATCTCTGTGACAGGGCACCTTAGCAAAAACCTGCACCTTGGTTAGAGCACCTTATCAACAGCTCACCTGGTGTGTGGACACCTTATCAAATTCACCTGGTGTGAGGGCACCTTATCAACAACCTCCTAGTGGATTCCTACCAAGGGTGGTAGAAGAGTAGACGTACCCAGATTTTTTGGGGAACTACTATAGCTCCTTGTGTCTTCTGTGGCTAATTATTCATTGTGCTTGTGCTGTTTGATTTCTTTCATTCTCACTCTAATTACACGTATATATATATATAACACTATTTTAATTCCGCTATAAAACTAAAGAAAAATTTTAATACTCTATTCACCCCCCCCCCCCTCTAGAGTAATTTGAGATCTGACCTCCACTTTCAACCCTGATGAGTCCTATATATATATATATATATATTTGGACTCATTTGGGCTGATATTCTAGTCTTTGCACCACATTTTAGGCATGTTTTCATTCATATGTATTATTCCATGCTAGGTGCACTATTAAGCACATTTCGGTGTGCAATTGCATTCCTTGTCGTTGGGGGTAAGCACATGGTGCTCCCCTTCCCTTCTTTTATGTTTTTCTGATGCTAGACGTGTATTCCCAGCTATAATATCTTGTATGCAGGTGACCTAATCGTCCCGTTTTCCCCAGAAGTAATTTCTGTGCATATTGCACGGTTGGCTGCGGTCGTGCGTTTGTGTCTGGGCAGAAAATGGAGCATCGGAGTTTACTCATGCATTTTGATGCACAGGCGGATTCTCCCATGCGTGAGTAAAACGCACGGTCGACCTGTGTCTTTGTGATTTCAGAGCGTCGGAGTTTACCCGTGCGTTTGAATGCACGGGCGGTATTGGTCGTGCGTGAGCAAATCGCACGGGCGGCGCAGCTTCTTCCCCAAGCCATATTCTATCCGTTAATATCGCACGGTCTGCGCACGGTCGTGCGTTCGACCGTGCGTGACCATTTTTCAGCATGTTTGCTATAAAAAGCAGGAATCGAGGCAGTCAACGGGCAGAGCAATTGGAGGCGGACTGGAGCGATTCAGAGAGCAGGAAATCACTTCCTTCCCGCTGCTCTTGAGGGCTGAAGGCTTCCCCTTCATCTCCACCACCATAGAGGCTATTTCCGGTGATTTCCACCTCCATCCTTCCATCTGGGAGCACTAAGAAGCTTTCTCCACCATTAGCTCAAGCATTCCTTGCCGAGAGATCAGAGAAGCGCTGAA
Source organism: Dactylorhiza incarnata (assembly GCA_033032865.1). Taxonomy (NCBI): domain Eukaryota; kingdom Viridiplantae; phylum Streptophyta; class Magnoliopsida; order Asparagales; family Orchidaceae; genus Dactylorhiza; species Dactylorhiza incarnata. The sequence goes on along the minus strand of JAWHQI010000001.1, from coordinate 18,582,389 downwards.
GATCGTAGGAGCGGTGACAGCCTCCTTCGAGCCAAGCTCACCATCTGAGGGCCGAGTCCGGAGAGAGCCCGACAACCTCTCATTCCGACCGTGAACCCAAGACGTGACTTCTTCTTTGTGGTCCTCTCTAACCTTTGATGCTTGAACTTCTTTTTGTTGTTTTATGAATGCTTGTTAAGTTAATCTTAAGGATTATTGCTTGTGTTCATATGCAATGTTGTTGTGATGGCATGAATAGCCCTTTTTCCTAGTAATTTTTGAGATTCGTTGTGTGTGAAGCCACTAGCAATTGCTAATGGTGATGTTTAGAGAAGAGGTGTGTGCGACCCTCAACCGTCATAGTTATATTCCGTCCACGCGCCTGCCGAAGCACGACATCGCGGCCGTTGCATCCATCTCGCCTTGCGAAGCGGAGTTTTGACTCGCATCTCTCTTTATTCTGCAGTAGCATAGGATCCCAAACCAACCTCCCGTTGTTACTTATTAACCCTTGTAACTGATTTCCTAGTTTGAGCAAATCGTACTACCCAACTTGCAGTCCTTTGAGAACGATATTCGGGGAGTTCCTCCCTATTTTATTACTTGAGCGACCGGTGCTACCATCATATCGCATTTCGTGTCTGCTAATTAGCAGTGCCGAATTAGCGCATCAAGTTTTTGGCACCGTTGTCGGGGACTGCAAGCGTGTTTGATTTGTTTTTATTTGGAAATTCATTTTAAGATATTTTGTTTTTCTTCAGTATGCTATTTTCTTCTTCTGTATCATGTGGGCGCATTTGAATATTCGATGTCGTTGGTGTGGAGACATATCCCACGCTAGTGATAGGTGTCCCAAAGAATATGGTGTTGTTCAGAAATCGTACGGAATCCATAAGTCTTTTGTCTACTCTACTGCAACTCCGTTGACGCACTCTCAAGCGGTTGCTGCACCTTGGGTGTCGGCTAAGCCGGTGAGACAGTGTTTATTTTGCAAAAGTAGAGAGCATGCCTTGAAGGACTATGCGGATTACCTTCGCCAATTGGAGGATGACGATGAGCCGGATATCCGGATCGTCCCATCCTCAAATTCGGTGAACACAGCTCCTTCCTCTGGTTACGTGTCACTTCCACCTTCACTTTTTGAAGGCTCTAGAATAGACACGTGCATCAGTGTCCCTCATGACCCTGTTTCTGATGCAACCCCCCATACCTCTTCGGTTCACATACCACTTTGTGTGGATCTGTGCCCTTGTGTGGAGAGTGAGCCTGAACTCTTATGAAGCACATCTTCTCCCACTACACACGAAACCACATCTTTTTCTGATGTTATCATTGAGGCAAACTTGCAGGATGCGACAGACCTGCGCAGTGTCGTGCCAACTCTCATGGAGGAGGACAGTCTCGATTGTGCTGAAGCAACCATTTCGGTCCAGCGCGAGAAAGTCCAAGTTTTAGAGGAGGTCATTGCGTGCGTTGTTGAGTCTAATAAAGTCGTCGATGATCTCATCAGTTTATCATTGCCGCACCCTATGGGGGATGAAGCCTGGATTATCCCCTCAGATGAGATTTCTTTTAGTTTTTCTTCCAATTTATTTCCTGACCCCCTTTCTTTATGTACAAGAATGCAGGATGCCCCTCCTCCGGTTGATCAGACCTTATGCATGGAGGAGCCGAAAGCCTGGCGGGGTGAGGAAGGTATAGTGAAGGACCATCTTGTTTCCTCATCATCGTTGGTGCTTCCCTTGGAGGATTGGTTACAAGGGGGCAAGCGGTTCTTCTTTGAAGACATAATACTGGAGGAGAAGAAGAGAGTGAAAAAGGAGGAGATCTGGGGTTGGAGGCTGAGCATCCTACTTAATTTCCACCCCTACTACCAGGTCCCCGGACCTTTTTCTTTCATCAGTTGTTACTATTTCAAATCAGCCAATAGCTGATCTGTTTTGAGCATGTAATAGTAATTAAGATTTGTTAACTTTTGCTTAGTCCTAGACTTTATAACTGCTTTAATACAGGTATTTGGTCCATCTTTAAGGACATTAAACAAAAGGGCTTCTTGGGAGACAACCCATGGGGACCACCCGGTTCCGTCTAGCTTTTTAATTCCTTTTGTGCACTGTTATTTCTGTTTTGCTAACATTGTAGGAGGATGCTCTCTTGTGGACGATGATGAAGGGGAAATATTTTTAAAAAAAATGGGATTACCGCACTTCTGGCATGCTCTTTTATGAGCATAGGTCAACTCTACCCCTCTCTTACTTATGTTTGAATTGTTTATTCTAGTTAGTTTTAATCAAGTCTGGGGGAGAGAGCGAGCTGTGCACATGCACACACTTTGCATGGCATGCTAGAATGTGCTGAGTTAGGATTTATATTTTGTTGCGCACATTGCATACACTTGCACCTAATTCACGCGCACTTGATCACGCGTGCTTTTTGGGTATCGCTGCGAGGTTTTCCCACTCGTAAGAATTGAATTGTTAGCATGTGAGTGAGGAGTGGAGAAAAATGTTGACTCAAGTAGTGCTCTAGTCAAGTGCTCCCGTCACGCCTAGAAATTCAATTAGAGTAGAATGAAATTCAGAATTATAATTTAGTTATTTCTTTTATAGTAGATGAAATTTATTTTACTTTAGTGGTGAATCCGGTGAATCCAACGGTAGCATAAGGTCGAGTGTAGCAGACTAGTAGTAGCTTATTACTAGGGTCGGAGGAAGGACAACCTTTCTCGGTGGCTAGAACTTGCACTAGGCGACTCTCGACACGATTGTGTTGAAGTACTCGTCATAAAATGTGATATAGGCCATTTCTTGATCCGGTTGAGCTTTGGAAATCCTTACCTACGTAATCACCGTTGCAAGCCCACTTGAGCCTACCTTTCCTCCTTGTTTAGCTCCATTAAAAATTTAACCAAAGCCATACGGCCAAACCTATTTGCGCACCAACCGATGAGCTGAAAGAAATTTCTATTTCGATCACATTTGGTGTCATCTGTGTTATGTATGGCAGCTTTGATTTAGCTAAAGAAGTCGTTTTATTGTTCTTAAAAAATGTTATTTTGTCGAAAAGAGAAAAGAAAAAAATAAAAAGGTTGTGTAAAAATAATTTTCTCTCGGCAAATTCTATTTATATTTGGCTCAGCACGCACCTAGTGTTCAGTTGAAGTCTGGGGGTGTCGTGTAATTACTGAAAATATTGTATTGGTGATTGTTATTATCTTGAGTGCTCAGGTTGTGTTAAGTGCGATTCCCATCGTCCTTCTACTTACCTAGCCTATACTCAACCTAAGCCCAATAATTGCCTATCAGTCCTATTGATTTTAGACACGAGTCGTCTCATGCAGTAGAGAGAGTGCGGACGTGCAAGCCTATGGACACCGACTTTGATGGATTTCTTAGGAGTTTGTCCCTAGCTTCGATTCGAGTAATACTCTACTCATTAGTCACGCTATTTTCCCTTTTGCGCGACCGAAAGATTCACCCAGATTCACCATCCAAGTGAATTAAATTTCAATTTACTGTTTTAGAAATAATTAGATACAATCTTGAGTTTAATTCTGTTCTAATGCATGCGCGAGAGCATGCGACTTCACATTGTTCTCTACCGCCCAAACTCATGCTAACATTCAATTGTTCTGACAGGAGAGCTGAGTAGTTTGCCCGAGACGTGCAAATGGTTAAGTCTGGGGGTGTGATGAGTCCCATATATATATATATATATATATATATATATATATATATATATTTGGACTCATTTGGGCTGATATTCTAGTCTTTGCACCACATTTTAGGCACATTTTCATTCATATGTATTATTCCATGCTAGGTGCACTATTAAGCTCATTTCGGTGTGCAATTGCATTCCTTGTTGTTGGGGGTAAGCACATGGTGCTCCCCTTCCCTTCTTTTATGTTTTTCTGATGCTGGACGTGTATTCCCGGTTGTTATATCTTGTATGCAGGTGACCTGATCGTCCCGTTTTCCCCAGAAGTAATTTCTGTGCATATTGCACGGTCGTGCGTTTCCTTGACGCACGGTTGGCTGCGGTCGTGCGTTTGTGTCTGGGCAGAAAATGGAGCGTCGTAGTTTACTCGTGCGTTTTGACGCACGGGCGGATTCGCCCGTGCGTGAGTAAAATGCACGATCGACCTGTGTCTTTGTGATTTCAGAACGTCGGAGTTTACCCGTGCATTTGAACGCACGGGCGGTATTGGTCGTGCGTGAGCAAATCGCACGGGCGGCACAGCTTCTTCCCCAAGCCATATTTTATTCGTTAATATCGCACGGTCTGCGCACGGTCGTGCGTTCGACCGTGCGTGACCATTTTTCAGCCTGTTTGCTATAAAAAGCAGGAATCGAGGCAGTCAACGGGGAGAGCGATTGGAGGCGGACTGGAGCGATTCATAGAGCGGGAAATCACTTCCTTCCTGCTGCTCTTGAGGGCTGAAGGCTTCCCCTTCATCTCCATCACCATAGAGGCTATCTCCGGTGATTTCCACCTCCGTCCTTCCATCCGGGAGCACTAGGAAGCTTTCTCCACCATTATCTCAAGCATTCCTCGCCGAGAGATCAGAGAAGCGCTGAAGATTGTAGGAGCGGTGAAAGCCTCCTTCGATCCAAGCTCACCATCTGAGGGCCGAGTCCGGAGAGAGCCCGACAACCTCTCATTCCGGCCGTGAACCCAAGACGTGACTTCTTCTTTGTGGTCCTCTCTAACCTTTAATGCTTGAACTTCTTTGTTGTTGTTTTATGAATGCTTGTTAAGTTAATCTTAAGGATTATTGCTTGTGTTCATATGCAATGTTGTTGTGATGGCATGAATAGCCCTTTTTCCTAGTGATTTCTGAGATTCGTTGTGTGTGAATCCACTAGCAATTGCTAGTGGTAATGTTTAGAGAAGAGGTGTGTGCGGCCCTCAACCGTCATAGTTACATTCCGTCCACGCGCCTGCCGAAGCACGGCATCGCGGCCGTTGCATCCATCTTGCCTTGCGAAGCAGAGTTTTGACCCGCATCTCTCTTTATTCTGCAATAGCATAGGATCCCAAACCAAACCCCCCGTTGCTACTTATTAACCCTTTTAACTGATTTCCTGGTTTGAGCAAATCGTACTACCCAACTTGCGGTCCTTTGAGAATGATATTCGGGGAGCTCCTCCCTATTTTATTACTTGAGCGACCGGTGCACTACCGTCGTATCGCATTTCGTGCCTGCTAATTAGCAGTGCCGAATTAGCGCATCAAGCCCTACCCAAAGAAAAAAAGTTATTAAAAGATCATATGTCATGGAAATAAGAGGATAAAATTCATTATTTCCTAAACATATGCACTTCCCTTTTATGAAGTTTATTATGAAAAGATTATATGTCATGGAAAATGAGGATAAAATTCATCATTTTCCTAAACATGTACAAGTAGGGAAAAAAATTGGGGTGAGAGGATAAAATTCATCACCTCCAATCAAAGCTAGCTTCATGTTTACCCAAACCCCTTTAGCCAATATAATTGATTTTAGACTCAAATTAAAATATTGGGAGAGCATAAGTAGTAGTTTGAATTTTTCTGTAAGCTTCTTCAAAATTGGAGTTTTTATAATTCTAATCTAATTTTGATTCGCAAATTACTTTATTTTGTCTGCTAGTTAAATAATTTGAGAATTCTTGGCTAAACATTTCTCTCTTTTTATCTTATTTTCATAATTTAGGGCTTATCTCTTAAATCCCTAAATTTTATTTTAAGCTTTCTTTTGATTCAAGAAAATTTTAGTTTAATTAGAAATATTATTAATGTCTTATGAATATATATCATACTTTTGCTCTGGAATAGCAAAAACTTAAGTATGGGGGTATTTGATGAGTAGTATTTTTGCCTAATATTATTATAGTTTTTAGGCTAATAATAATTTGAATTTATAAATAATATGTCTATTGTTTAACTAAATAATCATTTCTATTTATAATTGTTCACTAACTTAAGTTTGTTTTATGTTTTTCAGGATTTCTGGAGTTTTTGCCGAAAAATGCAAGTACATGCCCTAAGTCACGCCCGTGACCAAGGGCGTGCCAACATAAAACTCATTCTAGACCTGTTGCCGCCAACCTGGACTCATCCTGAGAAGAACTTCAATGTCACGCCCGTGACTTTCCAAGTCACGCCCGTGACTTTCCAATGTCACGCTCGTGAACCCTGCCTCTAGCTCAGCCGGCCGTGTCCTGAAGCCATGACGCGATTTCGCCAAGTACACGCTCGTGTAACCTCCCTGCCAGCAGATCACGCCCCAGATCACGCCCCAAGGATGCTTCGCCAATGTCACGCCCGTGTAGCTCCAATGACACGGGCGTGTAACTCCTTTGCCGCCAGAATCACGCCCTTCCCGCCAAAGATTTCCCGCGCCAGCGTCTGTTTTAAGATTACACGCCCTTCGTCACGGGCGTGACCAAGGGCGTGACGCGCTTGTAATGCCTGCAGTAACTCCAGAATGCACCTCTCCCGCTCCAGCTTCGATCACGCCCATTACACGCACTTGGTCACGGGCGTGACCAAGGGAGTGTAACACAACTTTTACCTATAAAAACGCATCTCTTCCAGATCTCAAAGGTTCCCTTTCTCCACCCTCCTTGGGTCAAAACTTCTTTCCTTCTGCCCCCTTTTGGGGTAGAATTGTTCTTTTCAATTCCTGTATTAGTTTAGATTTCAATTTTATGTAATTTCAATTTATGCAATGTAGTCTTACTTCTCATTTCATGCAATGTTTTAATTCTTATGTAATTCAATTTCTTTTTAATAAAAATGTCTTTTTCATTCATTTACTCCTTTTATTTTTATTTCAATTAGATTAATATTTGAATCTTGAAATTTGCAAACCTTGGATGAAATATTCTCTTATTCGTTTTTGTCTCTTTTCCTCCTTCGATTTATTCTTGAATATTAACGTATCGTGTTCATATTTCGGTTATGAATTGCGATATTTGTTTTCAAACTCTAGTTAGCCGAACCAGCTCGTGAGTATGAATCGATCGCTCAAGGATAAAAAGAGTAGAACGCAATCCTTGAATGAGGACGACGTTACCCTTCCAGATTGGAGTAAAAGCCAATAATGGGATTCACCTCGTAAAGCGAGTCTTAGGTTATCAATTATAGAATGGAAATTCAATTGATATTTCCTAAACTTAGTTGGGCGTAGTCCTCGAAGGAGGTACGTTCATAGTCTGAGAATCTCCACGGTCAAGGATCAGATTAGAATTTATCTCTTTCGATTCTCATTCCAAGTGCGCTTTGATCAAGATTTGTTTTCTTTTCTTTATTTCTATATTTTAATTTTAATTATAAATTATCACTAATAAAATATTATTCGATAAAATAATAGTTTTGTTTTCCCGAAGTAAAAGTACTCGACAGCCCCGATTCTAATACGACCTTGGTTTTTATAGCCTATACTACATTCGATACGGTACACTTGACGTTGTCGTTTGCGGATATAGTTTTGCGCATCAAGTTTTTGAAAGTACTCATCATTTATTTTAGGAAAAAAACAAAAAAAATCAAAAATTAAAAAAATCCAAAAAATAGATGTTTTTTTGTAATCTTGTTTTACTCTTCTTTGCTTTTATCTTAAGTTTCTCCTTTTTTTTTCTTAAGTTTTGATATGTATATATTTATGCAAATTTGAAACAAAAATTATATATGTATCTTTTCTTTTTTGTAATTTTGTTTTTTTTTTTCTTCTAGTTTTTTTATCTACTTTATCTTAAGTTTCTTTTACTTTTATTTTTATTAAGTATTAACATGTAAATATTTAGCAAATTTCAGAAAAATCCAAAAAGTTTTGATGAGAAAAAAATCATATTTTTATTTTTATTTTTCTTCTTTCTTTCTTTTTTATTTAGTACTAATGTGTGTGTATATATATATAACATAATAAAAAAATAAAAGATCATAAGTAAAACCCCAAAAAAAGGTTTTGAAGAAAAAAAACTTAGCTAAAAATCTAAAAATAGAATAAAACCCTTAGTTAGCTTTTTGTTATTTTCAAAGCTAGGTTAAGTTTATTTATAAGCATTTTCATTGTTTTTGATTTGCTACATCTTTTATTTTATCATAGTTTGTAGATTTAATTTTTTAAAATTTTAGTTGTAAAGAACAATGTTATGATTTTAAATTAATTTGAGAACAAAATTTTTATCACCACTTCAAGTTTATCCTAAATAACTTCGTTTTGTATTATATTTGCAAACCATCCATAGATTTTAATTATTCCTACTTCAAACTTGTGAAACTTTAGGAATATTATAAGCTACAAAATTTGCTCTCAAAATTTTCTTAATTTATAAACTCTAGAAATTTCTTGCTTACCCCTTATCCAATTTACTTTGTATTTTTTTTAAGATTTTATGTCAATGGGAATAAGATTTCATTCTGTAAACATAGGCACCCAATTTTATTAAAAGATTATATGTCATGGGAATAAGATTTTCGTTCCCTAAACATAAACTTTTGGGGTTAACTATTGAAGAGAAAAAAAAATTATGGGAATAAGACTTTCATTCCCTAATCATAATCAAAAGAAAGAAATTGAGTGGGGTGAGGGGATAAAATTCATCACCCCAAATCAAAAATCTCTTCTCTTACCAAGTTTTCCCCTATCCTTTAGCCAATAAAATTGAAACCTAGATATAAATTAAAAATTTTGGGAGAGCATAATTAGTAGGTTTTATTTATTGTTAAATATTTCTTTAAAAAGTTAAAGTTTTTATAATTCTATTCTAATCATGGTGCTAGTAATTGCAATTATTAGGTGGTTATTTAGCAAGCTTTAGAAGTTTTGTTGGCTAAAATTTTTTTGCTGTTTTTAAATCATTATCATAATACAGGACTTACCTTTTTAATTCCCTAAAATTTATTTCAAACTTACTTTTGATTAAATAAAATTTTAGTAAATTAGAAATTTAATTAATTTCTTATAGGTATCTCTTACTTTTGCTCTAGAATAGCAAAAGCTTAAGTATGTGGGTATCTGATGAATAGTAAAATATACGTATTTTCTATATAGTTTTTTGTATAGTTTTATTCAAAATTTGTAATATTTCATGTAAATTATTGAATAAATGATTTGTTTTAACATATATATATATACGAGTGGCGACATTTGTCATGGGGGCGACATTGATCGTGGGCGGTGACATTGGTCATGGGCGGCAACATTGGTCGGGGGCGGCGACATTGGTCGTGGGCAGCGACATTAGTCCTGAGCGGAGACATTAGTCATGGGCGGCAACATTTGGCAGAGGCGGCGACATTGGTCGTGGGTGGCAACAATGGTCGTAGGCAGCAACATTTGTCAGAGGCGGGAACATTCGACCGGGGTGGGAACATTCAGCGGGGGCGGGAACATTCGGTGGGCAGGAACATTTGGGGAACATCGTGCTAAATCATGTGCTTAATGCATCAAGGGCTACAGAAATGAATTGAGACAAATTGCTCTTTGCAAACAAAATAGTTGAATAGAGAAATAATCTGATAAAAAATAGAAACAAATATAAAAGATGAACATTGCTAGAGGATCTGCTGAGGGCAAAGTTGCCCTTCAACGTATACTCATTCATAATCATGTTCCTTAGAAAATGAGGAAAATGATACAGTTTTTATTGCCGGTTGTAAGCAGGAAGAGGGTGAAAAACTTGATTTAAAAAAATCTAAAACCATAAATCCAGAAGAACCATGAGGATCGTCTGTCAGATCTTATAGCATGAGTTCTTGGTGTTTTTGGTGAAGTTAAGGATGAAGCCTGAAGAAGATGAGGATCGAAAAGAGGAGGTTTATTTGCAAATATATGGGGTAAAATAACTTGATTTAATAAAATCAAAAACCACAGATGCAACTGACCTTCCTATCGTCAAAGAAGAACCGTGAGGGCAGTCTGTCAGCTATTTTTTGATGTTTCTTTTGAGGTCGATGCACTGGTTAAGGGTAGCGGGAGGAGTTCTTTCAGACCGCTGGAGGAAGGATTGTATCGCATGATGAGATCAGTGAGGCTGCCGGAGGAGATCTACGTTCGCCGAAGGATGGATGCTTGCCTAGATTTGGGAGTTCCCCGTGGAGGGGAGCAGGAGTTAGGGTGAAGCGGAGGCGCATATGGGGGATCGCGTGAGAGTTCAGGGGAGAATGCGGAATAGGTAAGGGTGTTAGAATAGTTTTTTTAAATGGCGTGAGAAAGGCTTTACCGTGGATCATAATAATGAAGGGCCAGGATTTCTGTGATGGTTTTAAAATGCATGGATTTTAAAAGCCATTCGATATTTCTTTTTAGATAGTATATGTTAGTTATTGGGTGTCAACTTATCACCTAGAGTGGGGGGGAATAGGTTTTTCAAATTATTTTATCCCCTTTATGTGCTCTTGTTTTCTGGTCAATAGATTTATAGATTAGTAAAGCACAGCACAGAAAACACACAAGAACTTATAGAGGTTCCTCAAGACAGGGTGTCTTGAGTAGTCCTCTTTCCCTCTGCGCCTACCTAGCAGTGTGCTAGGCTCGGCAAACTCCGCCAATGTCTCCGACCCGCAAGCCTTACACCTCGAACCTGCAAGTCCCTGCAGCCTAGGCCCGCAAGCCCCTTCACTGCACCCGAGCCCGCAAGCTCGACACGTTCGGACCCGCAAGTCTCTGCAGTCTAGGCCCTCATGCCCCTTCACTGCACCCGAGCCCGCAAGCTCGACACTCAGGCCCTCAAGCCCTACACAACACAGACCCGCAAGTCTTGCCTACAGCCTAGGCCCGCAAGCCCCTTCACTGCACCCGAGCCCACAAGCTCGACTAGTTTGGACCCGCAAGTCCCTCTGCCCTAGCCCTCAAGCCTCACAGATCTCAAGCCCTCAAGCTTGACACTCTGATCTGAAAACAGATCTTACAACTTTGGCCCTCAAGCCTTACAATGAAAGATTTACAGTAATGAAAACTATTTCTTCTGCCTGATGGAGATCGACTTCTTATCTTGAAGAAGATGCTTCTGATTTTGAGTCTGAACGGCACAAGTCTTCTTCAAGCTTTCTAACTATGTTGTATATTGATTGGCTAACTTTCTTGAACGATTCTTAGCAGACGATTAAACTTGACTGCAACTTGAAGAACACAGCATGATCGTTTTGTTCTTCCTTACTTTCTTTCTCCACCGCCACTTGTACTGTTGTATTGCTAGGCGGGATACTTTTTCGTTCCTTTTGCTCCTTTTTCTAGGGCATCACTGTTCCCTTTTTATAGGACGGATGAGCTGCTTAACGGTCACATATGATGTCCTATTCTGACAACTGCCCATGCCTTAAGAGCAGGCACTGATTGGACAATCAGGTGGCGGTATTAAATGCTGACAGTGCATCTGGCAATATTTGAATCTGTCTTGATGATATTTCCATTGTTACGACGACAAGGACAATATCTCGACGACAGGACTTGTTGTTGTCTTGGACTTGGACAGATCTTCAAGTCTGCTTCCTTCCTCTTCAGATAGAGATGTCTATACGACACGGAACATCCCTTCTGCATTTGTACTTAAGATAACATGAAGTCATCTAACTGATGTCGGCGTAATCTTCATGATTGCTTGATATTGTTGTAATCACTTTGTCTTCTCGACGACATGATCGATATCATGTCGATAGGCCGTTCTTCACCAACTGCCTATCTTTAGTGTTCTCGACGTCACGTCTTCTTTTCAACTGTATAGTTGTCATCAATCTTACTTAGCCTCTTCAGTGACAAGGCTTCTTTACGACGATACATGTCCTGTTCAGTCTTATCGACGACACAGTTTCTTTTCAACGATATCTTCGACACTGATCTTCTCTTTGCCTTTTTAACGACATTCATTCTGACTTAGCCTTAACCACGTTAAGGCTTCTTGTCGACCACATCTTTGAGTCTTCTTCTTCATCTTTGACCTTCTGATATCATCGTGTAGATGTTACAACGATATCACCATTCTGCCTTGCTCTGCATATTGTTGACAATATGCCTAATGTTGTCAATGATACGCTTGATCCTTTTCGACGACACAGACACAATCATTCTTCTTTGCTTTGCCCATCATCTCAACGATGTGCCTGTACTTATAGACGATATGTCCAGCCATTTTCGATTATATTATACTTAGGCAGGTTATTGAAGTACTGGACATATTGTCTCATCTCTGCAAGCATGAACTAGATATGACATTAAATACAACTTGCACTTATCATTGAGCTGAGCACTTCTTCAAATCAAGAACACTGCTGGGCACTGTTCCCAACAATTTCCTCCTATTTGAAGAAGTCCTAACTTACCTCAGTGATAAATGCCACACATATAAAGATTTAACATTTCAGATAATAGCATCACATTAAGCAGTAATCACAAAAATAGAATAAATGTTTTTGAAACAAAACACCAAGCACATAAATAGATTAATTGTTCATGAATGAAAGTTAGCATTCATTTGCCCCATTCTAATTTAGATTTTAATTAAGTGCTCTTCAGTGTCTGCTGCTGCTCGCCCCTTTGGCTTTCTATTTTTGCCTCTGATAATAGTTGATGGGCATTGGAATCTTCTTAGGAGAGGGAGGAGGACCCTGTGGGAATGCTTGTTTATGATTCTTCCTCCTTTCCAGCTGTTTCAGATGCTTGTCCCATTCAACTGACTGATAAACCCTATGATAGTTCTTCTGAGGGTATCCAAACTGTATCCACGATTCTGCTATGATTTCTCTTGAGACTGGACTCCACCTTCCTGATTGTGGATCCAGCTCAACTTCCCTCAGTCTCTTCTGCGTATACTTGTTACTTTGAATTCTCTTTCTTTTCTTGAAGGATGCGGATTCTCTGAATTATATGCCGTATTCTGCAGAGTCAGTGCTTTCAGAAGGGTTGGCAGACTCATATACTGATGGGGGTTTTTGCATTGTCTGCTTTACTTGATTTGTGATCCACATCGCTTGATGGGATCCGACATTTATTATCTCATTCTCCCCCTTTAGGACTTGTTCAAGCACCCGTTACTCAAGAGCTTCTCTTACCAGAGTTAGCTGTTCATGTAGATGATGTTCAGTCATATCCAAATTGTTTCTTACTTCAAGCAGATGGGTATCTAATGTATGAGCATTCGCATTGACCCTATTCCGAATTTGATTCCTGTTATTGGTGGCACCTGTTTCTATCTGCCCAAAGGCATAATCCACATTGTCCGAGAATGTTACTTGATTAGTCAGGATCTTGTGGGTTTGATGTCCCACTTTGTTGACTTCCTCACCCATTTAATCTATTACCGGAGCTGCCAGAGTGTAGAAGTGAGCGCACTGGGTGTTGAGGTGGAGTATGTCGCTTTTTACTTTCTGGATCTCTCCCTTCACCTCTTTCCTTAGATTATCCACAGTCTTTACTATAAATTGTTCTTGTTGTTTCCGCTGAGAAGTTAGTAGAGCTGACATCATGTGAAAGAGAGAACCTGACTGAGCTGAAGATGGCTCAGCAGCTTGTTCGTCTTCATCTTCTCTTTCATGTGGAGCTTCTTTAGAGATATCTGCAGATGATTCTTCACTATGTGGACTGTCATTTTGTCTTTCCCTTTGACATCTTCTGGTATTGTCTCACTTGGATATGTAAGCACAATCTTACTTGCTACTATTAACTCTCGGCAGTCTGAAGGAGTGGGGTCTTTCATGGGCTCCGGCACATTGCCTTGATCTTCTGGAGGAGGTGGCACATTTTCTTGATCTTTCAGGGCAGAGTACCCCAGTTAGGTCTCCCCCTCAACTTGAGCATATATCCTTGGGCTAAGCCTCCTGTCGGGAGCCCCCTATCAATAATCTCGTCATCTTTGGCTGAGCTCCCGAATTGGAACTCCTCCTCAACAACCTCTTTGGGAGCAGGTTCAGGAGTTGATACAGGAGCATTTCCTCGAGTAGATGTTTCACCTTCTGATGGAGCAGGATTGTGTGGGGGTGAGGGACTGTCGTCAGAACTACTTGATGAATCTTCTTTTTCGGAGGGATCTGTTGGGACTGCTTGTTTCTTTTGTTTCTTTGGAGCAGGCACGACATCAGATGATAGTTTAGGGATAGACCTATCACATCGATCAAGCATCTTTGCATCCATTCATTTAGAGTAGTGCAGGGGCACTCCCATACTTCTGTGTAACACTTCATCCAGGTTGTGCAGAATGAAGAGGGACAGAATTCTTCCATAGGAGGGGGTATTCAAGGTACACTTTAATCTTTGGAAAACAAATCCGCTCCAGTCGGTCTTCTTGGTTATAATTATCCTTGCCATGATGAAAAATATCTCCTTAGAGATTGGTCATGCGACCCAAGTTTGCATAGCAGCACCTTTCCCACGATGACTGCTAGCAATTTTCCTTTCTGGTTGAACTCATTCCTCTTGATTGACCCGTAGGTCTTCCCGGTATGGCCGCACCAGGAGTAGCTGGCCGAGATATCCTCATGTGTCAGCTCTTCTTCCTCTCCCCCTTTAATTTTTGGCAGATGGAGTGCCTTTCTGAGGTTCTTGACTGATACTTTGATCTTCTTCCCGGCTACAATGGATTTTATCTGAGTTTCAGAATTGTTGAGTTGAGTTTCAGCGAAGAATTCCGTCAGTTCTCGGTGAAGAAGAACTGAGGGTTCGCACAACAAATATTCTAGGTCGGCGGATTCTAGAAGCCCTGGTACTGACCTTATTTCTTCCGAGCACGAGTTGAAACCCCCACGTTGGAATTCACAACCAGAAATTACTTCTTCCTTCTTGGGAGCCATTGATCTAGAGCGAGAGAGAAGGCAGCACGACGGAGATGAGGCGGTGGTTTGTCGACAAAGTAGTTTGAGGCAAACGAAAGCGTGATTTTTATTCTTGAGCATTCACTCTATTTATAGTGTAAGTAGGTGAAGAGGCGCATAGCTTTGACACCGTTGATGAAAGATGATCAGACGGCTCCGATGGACCGATCCTAGTACCGTGATAAAAGGCTCGTCTTTATTTAGGCAATACTGCTTATTGTCATCGAAGAGATCCTAGGAAGCGCATCCGTCCAGCTCAATCCATTATCGTCGTAACGTCTATTGTGTCGTCGTAACAACTTTTTGTATCGACGATTATAGATTCCAAGACTTATTAGCTAACGTCAGCTTTTTAGGCCCCTTTTAGTAGGATGACCTGCACTAAGTTTGTTAGTAAACAGACTTTGTTGTTCTGCCTATGGGTCAGAACAGCCACCTTGTCCAAGGCCTAGATTTATATGGGCACTTGGACTACCTGCAAATTGAGATTACAAACCCTTAGGAACCCAAGTAGTTTTGGATCCTAGGACATTGTTAGCTTTAAAGAGCATACTGGATTTAACTACTCCAGGATATGCATAGTGATAATGAATAAGGCGATTTGTAGGTTTAGCATTTGTTACCCTTGGAGCAGTTGGATTGTACCAACAATCAATTGCAAAGTGCCCGGTCTTTCCACAGCACCAACATTCAAACTTGTTGTATCTTCCCTTCTGACTGACTGTGTGAGCAAGAGTTCTTTGTGTGTGAACCAATGAATGAAGCAAAGAAGGTGAACTGTGTTGATGGTGGATGTGATGTTTGCTGTCACCATTCACAGTTTTCTTATAGAGTCAGTCTTCTTTAAGGATTTCTTCTCTTCTTTGAGCTCAGCAAGTTCCTCCCTCCTCATAACTTTTTGAGGTACCTTTGAGATTTTAGGCATGATCTTGGGTTTGGAGGAGCTTTCCACAGGCTTCACTACAAAGGGGAGTTTATCCTCCACCCTTCTGGTGTTGTCATTCTAAGATTTCAGGGCATTTGGCTGAATTTTGTCCTTCTTCAGAAGAATCACTTCTCTGGTTAGAGAGCAGCACAGCTCCTTGCTCTCAATCAATGCCTTCAGAGTTTTCCCAAATTTTCTTATCAAGTCATGGTTGGAGCTTGCCTTGAAGTCCTTTTTGAGATGACAAAACTCTGCATTCTCTAGAGTTAGTTTTTCTGCTTTCTCTGAGAGATCAAGATTTCTTGCTTGAAGAGAGGAGATCTTTGCATCCTACTCCTTGCAC
Organism: Dactylorhiza incarnata; assembly: GCA_033032865.1. Classification (NCBI taxonomy): domain Eukaryota; kingdom Viridiplantae; phylum Streptophyta; class Magnoliopsida; order Asparagales; family Orchidaceae; genus Dactylorhiza; species Dactylorhiza incarnata. The sequence continues at coordinate 18,566,349 of JAWHQI010000001.1, read as the reverse complement.
AGCATCTTGACGTCTTCTAGAAGATCATTGTATGACTTGGACCAGTCATCATTTCTAGATGAGCTTATCTCCGATTCTGAGTCTGGGGTAGATAAAGGAGCCCTTATGCATACCTGTTCAGGACAGACATCATCCTGACTTTCTTCCTCACTCAGATAAGGCAGTCAGTCCAAAATCAACATTCTCTTCTGAGTCTGAACAGCTTGAGTCACTGTCGCTCAATGCTCTGACTTTCTTCTCAGCTACCCTGCTTCTATCTTCTTTTGATCCTTCCATAAGGACAGTTAGAGAGTTCCACATCTCTTTTGTTGTTGTGCAGTGAGTCAGTTCCTGAAGTGTTGAGATGTCAACTGCACCAGCTATAATATCTTTGGCTTCCTTGTCCAAGCTGACTAGGATGATCTCATCTACAGTCATTTTCTTGAGCACTGGCTTGGGGACATATGGCCCTTCTTGAACGATTTGAAACATTCTAGGATCCACTGCATCCATGAATACTCTAGCTCTTACTTTCCAAAGGGCAAAGTTCTCCCTGGAGCAAACAGATATCCTTGATTCCATGGCTATGATGAATGGACACCCACGGGCAGATCTGTTCAAGCTGTTAAGATTTTCATTGAACAACCTACCTCTGATACCACTTGTTAGTTATTGGGTGTCAACTTATCACCTAGAGGGTGGGTGAATAGGTTTTTCAATTTATTTTATCCCCTTTAGGTGTTCTTGTTTTCTGGTTAATAGATCTATAGATTAATAAAGTACAGCATAGAAAACACACAAGAACTTATAGAGGTTCCACAAAATAGGGTGTCTTGAGTAGTCCTCTTTCCCTCTGCGCCTACCTAGCAGTGTGCTAGGCTCGGCAAACTCCGCCAATGTCTCCGGCCCGTAAGCCATACACCTCAGACCCGCAAGTCCCTGTAGCCTAGGCCTGCAAGCCCCTTCACTGCACCCGAGCCCGCAAGCTAGACACGTTCAGACCCGCAAGTCCCTGCAGCCTAGGCCCTCAAGCCCCTTCACTACACCCGAGCCCGCAAGCTTGACACTCAAGCCCTCAAGCCCTACACAGCACAGACCCGCAAGTCTTGCATACAGCCTAGGCCCGCAAGCCCCTTCACTGCACCCGAGCCCACAAGCTCGACAAGTTTGGACCCGCAAGTCCCTCTTCCCTTGACCTCAAGCCTCACAGATCTCAAGCCCTCAAGCTTGACACTCTGATCTGAAAACAGATCTTACAACTTTGGCCCTCAAGGATTACAATGAAAGATTTACAGTAATGAAAACTGTTTCTTCTGCCTGATGGAGATCGGTTTCTTATCTTGAAGAAGATGCTTCTGATTTTGAGTCTGAACGGCACAAGTCTTCTTCTAGCTTTCTAACTATGCCAGAGGTTGACTGGCTGCCATTCTTGAAGGATTGTTAGCAGACGATGAAACTTGACTGCAACTTGAAGAACACAGAATGATCATTTTGTTCTTCCCTACTTTCTTTCTCCACCACCGCTTGTACTGTTGTATTGCTAGGAGGGATACTTTTTTGTTCCTTTCTCTCCTTTTTCTAGGGCATCACTGTTCCCTTTTTATAGGGCGGATGAGCTGCTTAACGGTCAAATATGATGTCCTATTCTGACAACTGCCCTTGCCTTAAGAGCACGCGTTGATTGGACAATCAGGCGGCGGCATTAAATGCTTACAGCGCGTCTGGCAATATTTGAATCTATCTTGATGATATTTCCATTGTTACGACGACAAGGACAATATCTCGATGACAGGACTTGTCGTTGTCTTGGACTTGGATAGATCTTTAATTCTGCTTCCTTCCTCTTCAGATAGATATGTCTATACGACACGGAACATCCCTTCTGCATTTGTACTTAAGACGACATGAAGTCATCTAACTGATGTCGGTGTAATCTTCATGATTGCTTGATATCATTGTGATCACTTTGTCTTCTCGACGACATGATCGATATCATGTCGACAGACCGTTCTTCACCACTGCCCGTCTTTAGTGTTCTCGACATCACGTCTTCTTTTCGACAGTATAGTTGTCATCAATCTTACTTAGCCTCTTCAGCGACAAGGCTTCTTTACGACGATACATGTCCTGTTCAGTCTTATCGACGACACAGTTTCTTTTCAACGATATCTTCGACACTGATCTTCTCTTTGCCTTTTCAACGGCATTCATTCTGACTTAGCCTTAACCACGTCAAGGCTTCTTGTCAACCACATCTTTGAGTCCTCTTCTTCATCTTCGACTTTCTGATATCATCGTGTAGATGTCACAACGATATCACCATTCTGCCTTGCTCTGCATGTTGTTGACAATATGCCTGCTATTGTCGACGATACGCTTGATCCTTTTCGATGACATAGACACAATCATTCTTCTTTGCTTTGCCCATCATCTCAGTGATGTGCATGTACTTGTCGACGATATGTCCAGCCTTTTACGACAATATTATACTTAGGCAGGTTATTGAAGTACTGGACATATTGTCTCATCTCTGCAAGCATGAACTAGATATGACATTAAATACAACTTGCACTTATCATTGAGCTGAGCACTTCCTTAAATCAGGAACACTGCTGTGCACTGTTCCCAATAGTATATAAACCCAAAAATCAAACTGCCAGCAAAGCCCCTTTTCAATTCATTCATTATGCTTCTCGCTCCCCTTCCAACCGATGAAACTCTTTCGACTCCTTCCATTTCCTCGCCGCCCTGCTCCCACATCCCTGTTCTCAGGAATCCATTTTTGCGGAGGCCTCCATTTTGCCGGCCAAGGATGGCGACACCAAGGGAAATTTCTACTACACGGCCATGGATGCCGACACCGAGGGCGGGATACGTCAATCGCTGCTTTTTCGAAGGTGTGCCATGAACACCACCTCACAGATCGCCGTCGGCGGCGCCAATGTCAGTTTTGTTAAATGATTCCTAATCATTATTCCATTATGTTTGGTTTCGATGTTGATTTTGTGTAGATGGTGTGCCATTTGCTTTCAGTACTGTGGAGAATGATTTATTCAAGGAGGACTGGAGATCGAGGAAGAAGGTTCAGATCTTTCAGTACATCATTTTCAAGTGAACGCTTGCTTTGGTGGGCTGGCCACTGGAATGGTTGGTTTCTTCAACAATCTCACGGTTGAGAACATTGTGGGGTTTAAATTGTTGCTAACCAGTAATCTCATGCTTGAGCTTAGGTAAGCCATGGATGCTTTGCTATTTTTTTTTTATTTTTTAAATTTATGGGGACTGGCACTAGAAAGTTTCTAAATCACAACTCTAATATCATTGGTTCTATTTTAACTAGGATATTTTTTTGTTATTTTTTCACTTTGTTGTTATCCTAATAAGAGATAATCAAAACAATTTTTTGGGACATGAAGTATATGATTACACTTGAATCTATATTTATTATATTTATGATGTGCTAATTCTACTTATTTTTTGCTTCCTAAATGTTTTGTTATATGGTCGCTTTTTATTATTTTTGACGATTTTTATCTGTCCAAATGTTTTTTTTTCCTGTCAATAAACAACGTGAGTGGGATGCCTTGAGTAATGAGTTAGATGCCACCATTGCCAGTTGTAATAAATGAGGATCTTCTTACAACGATCCTCCCAAACACAAATCAGGTAAGCGTTTGTGTGTATAGATGGTGCGTTGTATGTGCGTATTTTAATGTATGTGTGTGTGGATGGTGTGTTGTATGTGTGTACATGTTTATGGTGTGTATAAGAGTGTATGTATATGTAAGTGTGTGTGTATGGATGTTTAAGTGTGTGTGGTTGTATGGATGTATTTTATGGCGTGTGTGTGGTTGTATGCATGTATTTTATGGCGCGCGCGCGCGTGTGTGTGTGTGTGTGTGTTTTTATGGTGTGTGCATGGATGTGTGTGTGGTTGTATGTGTGTGTTTTTTGTGGTGTGTGCATGGATGTGTGTGTGGTTGTATGCATGTATTTTTGTGGTGTGTATGTGTGTGTGGTTGTATGCATGTATTTTTGTGGTGAAAGTGTGTTTGTGTTTATGAATTATTTGTGTTTTTTGGTTCATATGTGGAAGAAATTGTATGTATGTGTGCATATGTGCAGGTTTCAAGGCTCTCCATCGTGGGCTTAGTTGTTGGCTATCCATTTATTATACATGGTCAACATATATAGTGTAGAGGTACATTTCTCATTGTTTCCATTTAATATTTCTTTTGTTATTAACTTTAACTTTTCTTCTCAAGCATGCAGTTCAAGTAAAACTTTTCATGGAGGAATTAAGCAACACGAGGGACTAAGTGGGCAATAACTCGCAGGGAATGTCAAGGATATGATCGCGTTTGATGTGGACTAAGTAGTTAGCATTGTAAAAATGCACTAAAATTATCAATTGCATAGTATATTATCATCATTGTTGATTGGTTGTGTAGGCTCTGGACTACAATTGATGGGGATCGTGATTGATGATTACATTCTTAACCCCAAGCACAGTGCATATCAGGTAGCATTTGCTTTGAGCTTATTGATTTCATCATAACTTAGTGGTTAATATCTTTTCTAGAGATTTTTCTTGCCTCTCTCTTTACTTTGTCAAGGATATGATTCAAAACTATTATGGTGGATTAGTCTAAAATGGGAGAAATTAATCTGTGAATATATATATCAACAATACTATATAGAAATATGCTCACAATAATTTAGTGGTATCCGTGCATAATTCTTTATGAAAAAAATCCAAAACATGCATGCTTTGGCTCGACTTCACCTCACATCTTCTCCCCGACCCCTCAAAAAATCGTTGAGCAATCTGATTGACTCTTTCTATCTCCCGCTCGCACCCTTGAAGACAAACAAAATGGCCTACTTCACACTCTCATGGATTTTTCGTCGAGACCTACTTTGGCTCGACTTTCAGTTCCTATACCAGTGCTTACAATTCTTTTTAATTTGGTGAAGTTATCAAACTCGCTGAAACATTATGAATTATTAGGCTCATATCCTCTTTTGTTGGAAGGTCACTGATCTGTTGTATGAAATATTTTGTGATCCATTCTAGCTGATTCTTAAAAGGAAGGTGCTTATGGCAAATGCACAAAGAAATTTTGTTCATTCTGCTTACGAATGGAAATAAAATAGAGAAGGAAAATATCAATAGATATTAGAAATGAAGAAAGTTGAGGAACAAATATATTATTAAAATTTCATTGTTACAAGGTAGTCTAGCATTTTATATTAACTATCCCAAATTGTGTTATATTTGTTATATTAATTTATTACATGAAAACCAATGTCCTGCCTATATTTAAAAAGGTTATTGGCTAAAATGTGGGTTGAATTAATCCAACTGAAATGAACATGTTCTTATGTTCATTCTAACTGCTGAATAATAATTATAGTAACTTCAGAGATGGTATAGATTGTTTTGGTTGATTATAATTATAGTAATTCTGGCTTCATTAAGTTTGACTACAATAATTTTTTATAGTTTTCTTTGCTTCTCCTCTTTTCAGGAGCTAAATCGCTTAGCTGGATTGGTCAATTCCTGCAATTTCATAAAGGTGCATTTTAATCATTTACTTGTTTCTTCGTTTTAGATTAGTGAAGAAATTGTCTGCATGTTCAATATTTTTCTAGATTGTGTGACCTTATTATGTTTATCTAATTAATATCTGGGTGAAAATATATGCCTCTTTGGATTGTCTCTAATTTCTTTCTCAGCCTCTAAATTTTTGCTAATTATTTAGCCAAGATTTTTCGTTACTTTCTGAGTGTCTTTTCTTAACTTATGCAGGCTGACTTTATGAAAATGCCTTTCCCTGACAATACATTTGATGATATATTTGCTATCGAAGCAACCTGCCATGCCCCTGATGATGTATGTCACTACAAAGCTTTTACTATATATTCATTTCATCCTTCAAACCTAGGACAAGTTACCTTTTTTCCCGCTGGTTTTATAGCTGGAGTAAAATCTTGACCTAATTTCGGATAATTTTGAACAAACTATCAGAGTAATGATTGCTACCCTGTAAACTGGAGACTGATACTTTCTTTCTATTTTTTTGCTTGAACTAGCTTGGATGCTATAAAGAAATCTATAGGGTATTAAAGCCAGGGCAGTGCTTTGCTGCTTATGAATGGTGCATGACTGATAATTACAATCCCAATAATGAGAGTCATAAAAAGATAAAAGCTGAAATTGAGATTGGCGATGGGCTTCCTGACATAAGATCAACACACCAATGTCTTGATGCCGTAAAGCAAGTTGGATGTTTGGTAAAACACTGATGGTTAAAAAAGCAATAGATATGGCAACTAATGGATATTTAAATAAGTAATTTGTTTTTGAAGGTAATTTGGGAGAAGGATCTTGCAGTTGATTCACCTGTATCATGGTATTTGCCTTTGGATACACGACATTTCTCCCTAAGTAGCTTCCGTTTGACAGCTATAGGCCATTTCCTCACGAGTACAATGGTGAGAAATTACATTTGTTGACAATGAAGAATTATATTTTTCGCATTCAAATTATTCTGACGGTGGACTTTATTTTATATATTTTGTTTTATAGGTTAAGACTCTAGAATATGTACCGCTTGGAACGAAAAGTGACGGAAGAAGATACATCTGTCGGAAAGTGTAGAAGTTGATGTGTTTTGTAAAACATTTTGATCTTTATTGTTGATATGTAATGTTGTTTTATTATAGATGAGATGACACTTGTACTTTATCTAGCTACTACATGAATTTCAAATTTAATATTTGTAATGTGTTTTCCTTTTATTAATTTGGCATATTTTTTTCTTCCCGTACTTTATTTGAATTTTATATATGAAAAGTATATTAGTTCTTTAAACCTATAAAGATTTCTATTTTTAAATATTTTAATTACAAATTATGAATGAATATAAAATATTATTACATAATATAAAACTATATTATACTTTAAATAATAATTCATATTTATAATAAAATCATCCGTACCCATCTAAATTAGGAATTGAAAATTTAAAAATTTAAATGAATTTTTTTAGTAACGAAAGTATATAACAATTGTAACAAAATAATTATTGTTATGTTACAACTTATTGTAACGGAGTAATGTTTATTATAATTATTTGTAATGATAAATTAATTTCAATATATTTGCTATATATATAAATATAATTTTTTAGTGAGGAAGAAATCAAACATTTGTAACGAAATATTCATATATTTGATATATAAATATAATTTCTTTAGTGGGAAGAAGTCAAACATTTGTAACGAAATATTCTTTACTATAACTCATCTTATTGTGAGGAGGTAATGTTTGTCACGAATAAATTATTTGTAACGACAAACAAAAAATCGTTACGAGAACAATTAGCGTCGAGCCTTAGGTAACGGTTGTCACATAAAGTAAATGTCGTTACAAAAACTTTGCGTAACGGTATTAGTTACCTTTTGTAACATTTTAAGTCCTTACTAAAAGTATAATTTGTTGTAGTGTGTTTACACCACTTATTCTTAAGTGCACCAGATCACAAAAAATCAATATTCGAAAATAAAGTGTGTGGTCCCCCAAGCACTACTTTGCACCATGTTAAGTCTTAATAAGCATTGTGTGTGCAGAGCACCTTGGTAGTTGTACATTTTCTTTGTGCATTGAAGTGTGTGGAAGTAAAATTATTTGTGTTTTATTGTGCACTTTACTCTACCTATGTCTTGTATTTTTGATTAAATCATTTGTTTACTCTCTTCAAAATACACTTATGTACACATCATATCTCCCATAACACTTCTTCTCATGAGTATTGGAACCTAATGCTAGTTCTATACTCTCTTTATATATAAAATGCACTAGATAACCCTAGCATGCTCTCTACAATGTTTGGTATGTCTTGAATTTGTAAATTATAATAACATTGTAGTAGTTTCTTCTGATATCCTTCTTTTATGATTGGTTACTTTATCGTCAAACTTAAAGATTTTAAATGAATAATGATTTACAAAAACAACTTGCTTTTTTGAACTTAAACTCATATTTTATTCTTATGATTTTCATGGTTACAAAAAGATATTTCTTGTATGTCTATAAGTCTTCCGCATCATTACCATATGATTTTTTACCTTGCTCTTTCATGCTTATTTAAAGTCTTTTCTTTTGTGTGTATCATCACTTAAATCTCAAAATTCTTTTCCTTCAACAAGTGATAGAATTGCTTGGTAAAATCTATAGTGGTTGTTCTAACACGCATATCATTTTTATGCTAAAAACTCTGATTTATTTCTATGAAAATTTTTATGCTAAAAACTCCTTATAATTTTATTTCCTCTATAAGCTTGATCATGCCTTATCTTTTTATCAAAATCCTCTTTTTATATTTATTGCTTCCATAGCCCACTTTTGCTAATAACAAAAGAGAGAGAACTAACATGATAAATAATAATCGCTATCAAAAGGGAAAACTAACATGATTAAAGATTAAGAAGATAGCTTACATATAAGGGGAGCATTCACATACTAGGAGCATGTATTTATGGGGAGCAATTCTAAATACGTAAAACAACAATAATCCTAAATCATCACTCACACACACACACAAGTAGGTTTCATCATGCTTTATATATTAATGCTCTGATGTATCATTAATGAATTTGTTATTATCAAAAGGGGGAGTTTGTTGGAACATGGTCTTCCGCATCTCCTAGGTTTGAGAATAACAAATCTTATGTGTATTTGATCTTGTGTGTATAAGTGTGCAGGAAACAATGTCACATGACTCAAGGATAACATATGAAGGTTGCCCCCAAATTTGATGCCAGAATTCCAACATGCCCACTAGCGTCGGTGGTAGCACCTAGTGCAGGCGCTAGCTCTGACTAGAGCAATTTCAAGAGCTATTTTAGAAGGCGCTAGCGCCAGGCTGTAGCGGCTAGCGCAGGTGCTATCTCGACGCACATGAGGAATATCAGGAGGGTTTTCTTGCAATGAAGATACGCACACACAGAATAATGGACCCCTTGGCTCAGGTGCTAGCTCCAAGGCTATATAATGGACCCCTTGGCTCCATCTTTCTCATCCTCTCTACTCCTAAATTCTAGAGCTTCCTGCCACATCATATAGAGGAAGGTTTAGCTCCCACAAATCCATGAAGTCTTAAGGAGATCCATGGAGAAGATTTCAACACGCTTCATCATCGTGACAAAAGACCGCATCGACTACGATCATACTCTGCGGGTCTTCGTCTACTTCTTCAAGGGATCCACATAGAGGGAGTTTTTCGTATTTTTGTCTCTTTATTATTGTAATTGCGTTGAAATTTGCCTCGTGTTGGCGACTAGGTCTGGGTAGGACTTAGGGCAGAAATTCACCTCGTGTTTGCGACTAGGTCTAGGATGTAGATCTAGGGGATGCTCGAGGCCATATATGGGGGAGGATTGGCTTGAGCGGTGATGGCGCAAATCTTAGCACACCGCTATAGGCGGTAGTAAGACTGTGGCAGGAAACGGCAGTGTACCGATCGTTCAAGTAATATAAAATGGGAATGAATTCCCAAGTATCGATCTCAAAGGAGCACAGTAAGGTGGAGTTTATTATCGAGGAAGGACTTGAGATTGAAGTCCTTTAATCGGATGGATCGCGGAGGGGGGTTGATTTGGTTGTGGAAAATAAAGGAAAATATTACAACTACTCCTATGCAATGTCGCTATGCAATGCTTCGCTTGGCGGGATGGAGACTAGGCAGGCCTTGAGCGCGCTGCGTCGCAAGGGCGGATGGACGAGTAGGCTAACGGAATGAGGGTCGCAAACACCTCGTCGACAAGCACGCCACTAGCAATTGCTAGTGCGGCACCGGACACGGTGGTGGAGTGGAAAATGGATGGCGGCGCACCTCATTAACACATATGAACTAAATATAACTTCACATAAACATGAAATTAAGATTACAAGCACGATTCATAGTGTTCATCATCAATACTTGAGAGATCTAGCTACAAACACATCAATAAGAGAAGAACAAGGTAAGAAATCGACTGAATCCGAAGTCTCGTTGTAGATTCACGGTTGGAATCGCCGGGTTGTCAATCCGCGTCCAAGATCGGTCCGCAACTACGTCCGGGGTAGAGAGAGCTGTCACTACTCTCCAATGAGCCCGTCTTCTTCCTGTCACGATCCGGTAGAGGTTGCAAACTTCCTCTTGCTTGATGGCGATGGCGGCTAAACCTTCCTTGAAACTCTAGGATGAAGGAGGAGGCCGAGAGGAAGCTCCGGCTCAAGAATGGCGTGAAGAACAAGCCCGGAGCACCTCCCGATGGTGGGTGGCGATGGAGGGGCGAAATTGTGCGTTCTGGAGCAGGAAACGGCGGACTGGCGGAAGAAAATGCGGAGGTCCCGACCTAAATCGCGAGCAGGAATATTTATAAGCGCTGGAATAAACAGTGCGCACGGTCATTGGCGCATGACCAGTGGTCGTGCGTGCTGGAATCCTGTGATCGTGTGCCTGCCTGGGTGGAGCCTGCAATGTATGAAATTTATAAAATACCATGTTCGCACGACCAGTGGTGCACGACCGGTGGTCGTGCGCACTATCGTAGGTTGTCGTGCGCACTGGTCGAAACAGAACTCATAAAATTGATGTTAAGTGCGCACGCACAGTGGCGCACGACCGGTGGTCGTGCGCACTATCGTAGGTGGTCGTGCGCACTGTCCGAGACAGAACTCAAAAAATAGGGTTAAGTGCACACGATCAGCGGCGCACGACCAGTGGTCGTGCGCAATAGAAACAGCGATCGTGCGCAGTGTTCCTGTACAGAATTGTACCGGGAACACCTGCACGACTCCTGTTCCAGCACAACCACGAATCCAGCCACTGAAAGTGGCACTTAACAATGCATGAAAACTACTAAAGAAGAAGAACATGAAATAACACCAAAAATGGGCCTAGAGGTGCACTTAGCATGGAGTATCAAATATGAGTGAAAACATGTCTAAAGTGAAGTGCATAGACTAGAAAATCGGCCCAGATGAGTCCATAAATGTGTATATATTTGGGACTCATCACACCCCCAGACTTAACTGTTTGCGCGTCCCGAGCAAACCATCTCTCGCGGACAGGAAAAACATAAGCTGGCGAAGAAATTATCAAGCGGAGTACCATGCGAAGTCGCATGCTCATGTGCGTAGATGTACAGTAGACAAAATTTCTAATTATACATATTAGTTTATACTTTTCTTAGGGGCATATTTATATATTACATTTACTCAAAAAGTGAATCACGGTGAATCATAAGGTCGTACATAGGAAGAAAGTAAACTGAACGCTGAGGCGAGCATTGCCAAAGATCGGGGCTCGGGACAACTCCATTGAAATCCATCAATGTCGGTGACCATAAGCTTGCCCGTTCGCACTCTCTCCACGGCACTGGTTTGACTCAAATGCTTGAATCAATAGGACTTAAGGTTTTAGATGAGGCTTGGGTTTAGGTGAGGTAAGCAAATATAAACATGAAGGCTTAGAACACAAAAACCCAAATGAGCAAAGGCATAACACTATCCAAGTATCCAAAAAAACACGCGGATGCACCACACCCCCAGACTTAGACTTAAAAACATGGGTGTGTGCACCGCCTACTCCCAAACATATATTTTTACACAGATTTTTCATTAAAGCTCATATCTTTTTCTTTTCTTTTCACTTCTTTTCTTTCTCTCATTTCCTTCTTTTCTTTTCTTATCATTTTCAGCAGTTAAACAATAAAACACATCCACATCTTCACAAACATATCACCAAATCAACAACCCAACTCATGAAAATAATAAACATCTAAAGCTCAGATTTGGGTGTGCGACTAGGATTGGCATTTAGGCTTTGGTGAGACAACAGTGGGGCTGAATCAAAGAAACGGGTAGGCACAACTGGGCTGACAAGGATAAAGCGATAGGAGTGGGCACAAAGGCTCAACCGGGCCAAAATGATGGCCTATATCACATTCACGCAATTGACTAACCGTATACCCATGCTTCAAGAATCGCTTGGGGCAAGTTCTAGCCATCGAGAAAGATAATCCTTTCTCCCGACTCAGGCAATACGAGGCTAACGAACGTCTACACACATCCCTATGCTACCGTTTGATTCACACCGGATTCACCAATTTTTGAGTGTAGTAAACAATATTTACGCTAATAGAAAAAAAAATATAAACTAAAAGCATAAAAAGAAATTGAATCTACACGAATTTCTAAACGAGACATGAGCACTCGACTAGGAGCACTACAGGAGTCAACAATTTACTCCGCCTCATAATCCTAAGCCAGCACAATGATTTTCCAAATCACACAAAAAGAAATGAGTTCAGCTCAAGACGTGCCAACAACTAAGTGCACGCTCGAGTGGGTGTAGTGGTGTGCAATGCAATTGAACATAACTAAATATCTGAAATTAAAATACTTCTAGTATGCAAATGAGATGTGCACGTGCAGTGGGTAACATATAGCGGCTCTCCCCCAGACTAAATCTAAGCAATAGACATAAATGATGTAACCATGAAAATTGAAAATGAAGTCTAGGGAAAGAGATTACCCAATGCTCAGAAGTGAGCATACCAGAAGACGCGTGTAAGCTAAAATGAGCCGCAGCATCCGCCCTCCAGAAAAGATACCTGCAGGGGTCAGCTCCGCAGAAATAGAAGAAAATAGAAAACTGAAAAAAGAATACTACTAACTAAACTAAACAAGAAGAAATAAGAAATGCAGGAAAAGGTAAGATAACTACTGGGGTTATTGTCATCCCAGCACGACTTATTCAAATTTTATACAGTTCTAGCTTATAGGCCTATGAAAAGAAAAGTGGACAGGTAACTATTCTAATATGCGTGTAGGTAGCGGGTACCTATACGGAGAAAGAACAGTCACACCTCTACCCAAATATAAATACCTGCTCTTCACAGGTAGAGGGAAAAGAAAGTAAGAAGAGGAGGAGGCCTGGTCCTCACTCATCTCACCAAAAACATCCTTGCCTAGCAAGGTGTCGTCAACAGGGAGGTGGCGGGAGGAAAAGGCAATGAGTGGAGCTTCCTCTACGGAGGGGGAATCAACCTCCTCACATAAGAGGATGCTCTCATCATTGACTTGGGCAATATGCACCAAATCCTCCTGGGGTACCTGTGAAGACTCAACCTGCACAGGCTCGGATGAAGAGGGGGGATCGAGAAATAAACAAGACGAAGAACATAAATAATCAAAAATCGGGGGAGTGGTCCCGGTCTCACTCCCATCAGGTTGGGGAAGTAAAATAATGTTTGCATTATCATCAATGCTACAAGATTCGGCGGGATCAACAGTGGCCAAGCTAGAGATTTGGACTTCCTCCACCGGTGCTGAGGAAAACTCCTCTTCACATGGAAGGTTGTCCTCCTCCAGAGGAACAGGCATGACACTAAAGTCACCAGCCTCCTCTTGCGACACATCATCAACAATGTCGTCAGAGACGAGTGTAGTATGCACAACAGGGAGAGGAATAGTGCTCGGATAAAAGTCGAGCACCGATTCCTCACAAAGAATCGAATCCACTAGGGGTGGTGGATGCACTGGGAGAATAGGCTCAGCAATGTCGGTGCCCAGATCAACCACACATCTGGTGACTGTGTCAACGCCATACCCTTCAAGATGTGAAGGTGGCAAAGACACAAAACCGGATGTTGAAGGTGTGCCGCCAGAGTTAGGATTCAGGACGATCCGGATATCCGGCTCGTCATCCTCATCCAATTGGCGACGAAAAGCAGTACAATCCTTCAGGGCATGATCTGTGCTCCGACAAAACTGGCACTGCTTAGCGGGCTTCTTTGGCACAGCGGGTGCTGAAGCCGAAAAGAAGTAAGACGGTAAAGGCTCAGCAGAGTAGCCATAAGACTTACGCACACCATATGGAGTATCAGACGAAGTCGATGCTCTATATGCTGGGCGAGAAGAATTATGCCCACCATTCTCCGTAGGGCATTCATCACTAGAGTGGGAGGTAGCTCCACACCAACGGCAACGGATATTAAGATGTGCCCACATAGTGCGAAGATAAAACGATTCAAATAGAAAAACACTATTGTGCGAAATACCACACCTAACAAAAATTACTAAAGCAACCTAATTAAAACAGGAAAATGGAATAAAAAGAAATAAAACAAAGAAATGCAATTACAAATTGAAGGGCTTCTCTCTCAGGTTTTCCCTCTCCCGAAAACTCACACGACTGTGTTCCCCGGCAACGGCGCCAAAAACTTGATGGCGCAAATCTTAGCACACCGCTATAGGCGGTAGTAAGACTGCGGCACGAAACGGCAGTGTACCGATCGTTCAAGTAATATAAAATGGGAATGAATTCCCAAGTATCGATCTCAAAGGAACACAGTAAGGTGGAGTTTATTATCGAGGAAGGACTTGAGATTGAAGTCCTTTAATCGGATGGATCGCGGAGGGGGGTTGATTTGGTTGTGGAAAATAAAGGAAAATATTACAACTACTCCTATGCAATGCCGCTATGCAATGCTTCGCTTGGCGGGATGGAGACTAGGCAGGCCTTGAGCGCGCTGCGTCGCAAGGGCAGATGGACGAGTAGGCTAACGGAATGAGGGTCGCAAACACCTCGTCGACAAGCACGCCACTAGCAATTGCTAGTGCGGCACCGGACACGGTGGTGGATTGGAAAATGGATGGCGGCGCACCTCATTAACACATATGAACTAAATATAACTTCACATAAACATGAAATTAAGATTACAAGCATGATTCATAGTGTTCATCATCAATACTTGAGAGATCTAGCTACAAACACATCAATAAGAGAAGAACAAGGCAAGAAATCGACCGAATCCGAAGTCTCGTTGTAGATTCACAGTTGGAATCGTCGGGTTGATAATCCGCGTCCAAGCTCGGTCCGCAACTACGTCCGGGGTAGAGAGAGCTGTCACTACTCTCCAATGAGCCCGTCTTCTTCGTGCCACGATCCGGTAGAGGTTGCAAACTTCCTCTTGCTTGATGGCGATGGCGGCTAAACCTTCCTTGAAACTCTAGGATGAAGGAGGAGGCCGAGAGGAAGCTCCGGCTCAAGAATGGCGTGAAGAACAAGCCCGGAGCACCTCCCGATGGTGGGCGGCGATGGAGGGGCGAAATCAGGCGCTCTGGAGCAGGAAACGGCGGACTGGCGGAAGAAAATACGGAGGTCCCGACCTAAATCGCGAGCAGGAATATTTATAGGCGCTGGAATAAACAGTGCGCACGGTCATTGGCGCACGACCAGTGGTCGTGCGCGCTGGAATCCTGTGATCGTGCGCCTGCCTGGGTGGAGCCTACAATGTAAGAAATTTATAAAATACCATGTTTGCACGACCAGTGGTGCACGACCGGTGGTCGTGCGCACTATCGTAGGTGGTCGTGCGCACTGGTCGAAACAGAACTCATAAAATTGATGTTAAGTGCGCACGCACAGTGGCGCACGATCGGTGGTCGTGCGCACTATCGTAGGTGGTCGTGCGCACTGTCCGAGACAGAACTCAAAAAATAGGGTTAAGTGCACACGATCAGCGGCGCACGACTAGTGGTCGTGCGCAATAGAAACAGCGATCGTGCGCAGTGTTTCTGTACAGAATTGTACCGGGAACACCTGCACGACTCCTGTTCCAGCACAACCACGAATCCAGCCACTGAAAGTGGCACTTAACAATGCATGAAAACTACTAAAGAAGAAGAACATGAAATAACACCAAAAACGGGCCTAGAGGTGCACTTAGCATGGAGTATCAAATATGAGTGAAAATATGTCTAAAGTGAAGTGCATAGACTAGAAAATCGTCCCAGATGAGTTCATAAATGTGTATATATTTGGGACTCATCAAGCGGCTTGAGGTCGTGTCCGGGGGAGGATAAGCTAAAGCCACCAGTTTGTGGGGATATGAGTCGGGATAGAAAATGAAAAAGTCTTTTTAATATTCACATTCGATTTCTAGCGTTATAAGAAATCAAGTTTTGTAATCCTTCATTTCATATTAATAAATTCATGTCTCTATTTGATTTCAATGATTTACTTGTTTTCTTACTACTTTAATGTACTTAGTTTTCAAATTTTATAAAATATGATAAAAGTTTTAAAACCCGTATTCACCCCCACCCCCCCCCCCCCCCCCCCCCCCCCCCCCCCCCCCCCCCCCCCCCGCCCTCCCCTCTAAGGGCGCCTACAGATCCAACATGCTTGAGCCTTAAAAAATCTAAGGTTTCTGCATGGATGCGTTTGTAGCATTTGAAAGAGGTTGAGAAGACACAATCTCCACGTAAGTGGGAAGAAGTTCTTAAATTGATCCTCATAGAATGGTAAACTGTAGCTAGAATTGTGCATCAATAATGAATGGTAAACTGCATCTAATGATCCTTGTAGATGATGCGGGATGTTTCTGCTCTGCCATCAATCATTCACCATGGAATGGAATAACCATTGTTGATTTTGTTATGCCATTCTTCTTGTTTATTGTTGGTGTTTCACTGGGACTTACTTGTAAGGTACTACTTCCATACTATTAATTTATCTATTTTTATTAAAATTTTGTTGACACACACATACTATGAATTTATCTATTTTATACTTCTAGAGAACTATGCAGCTTTTCAGAACAGGTCATAGAGGCTCTTTATGCTATATGTATATGTGTGCTTGGAGAGAATGTTGATAATTTGCATCATATAATTGTTCTAGCCTTAAACATTGTTCTTTCATTTTGACAGCTTTGTTCAGCCTTGAAGGTAGACAAAAGAAGTGTAGGCAGGGACCTTGATATTTACGACAACATACTGTCGAAGTTGGTCCAGGCCAAAGAGCTTCTCAAGGAATATATTGATAGGTAAGAAAACTCTATCTTCTAGCATAGTAAAAAAGACAAATAAGGGAACTTATTTTGATCTTAAGGCTAGATTTAAATTTACGGTAAGAGCAAGGAGATTGTTATATTGTTATGTAAATCTAGTTATAACAATCAGCAAGGAGATTTATATAACAATCAGCAAGGAGAATTTAACTAAATCATGATTGGTGTGAATACACATAATTTGATTTAACTACGAATAACTGATAAATAACTTAAATTATGCTCTCACCTTTTTATATGAGAAGAGAGCACCAAAAACCTAAAGCTAGCCCCGTGTTTTTCAACTGCGTAACAACAATTACTGCAAGTCTGATCAAAGAATGTCATAATAGATGAATAGCCATACACTTATGCTAGCAAATATGAATTCTTCAAAATTGATTTTTTTTTTCAGGTTTGGTTAGTTGGGGATGGCATGGCCGATGCAGGGCAAAGGAAGGCACCAAAGGGAACAATCTTTATTCCATTTTCACATTTTACTCCAAAGAAAGTCAGGAAGGACTGCCTATATTATAGTACTCCGACAATGAGGATTCCGAATGAATTACATAACCTGCACTCATGTGGGGTAATAAAATCATTAAGGACTACTTAATAGATGCATTATGAGGATATGACTATTTCTATAATGAAGAAGTTTCAACTCAGTCTGACTACTACGTGCCAATTGACACTACAGAATTGGCTGCCAAGAAGGGTAATGAGTGCATGGCAAATTGCTGGAATAATTCATGGTTTAGAGGGATGGAATGAACACGAATGTGGAGATAATGTGCTTGATGTTGACAAAATTTGGTCAGCTGCGCTCAAACATGGGTTCCTTCCACTATTTCATTAGTAATAAATTATGTAATCAAGAATTTGAGCTATAATATATATGTATATATATATATGTGTGTGTGTGTGTGTGTATTAAAACATGTTGGCAAATTTAGAGTTTAATAGTCCACAAAGGCCGAACATTTGCATGATCAGTTTTCAACCTTTCTATAAACACTTATAACATAACAAATGTGGATCGGTATCATTATTGAACAGATGCTGTCAATTAAGTAATTCTATTGTTAGGACATTACTGAGAGTTTTTTTAGTCATGAAATGTTGTAGAGCAGTAGCGACTTCCTCTCCAAAGTTTTCAAGATGCAGAATTGAAGAATTTTGGTTTGATTTCCTCGAAGCAATTGCAAGGAACTCGCAAGTTCTAGTCATGGCTGATAAGACCTGCGACACCCTCTTTTTCCACAGGGTCTAGCTCAAGATTCCAGCTGAAAATTAGGTGATCACTATTCTACTCGAGGTGCAGTATAGTAACTATACTTCATATAACAAAAGAACAATTCTAAATTTATAAAATGAGAACTACTCGAACAGGGCTTCAGAAAGTAGTGATATAATGCAAAAATTTTATAATATTATACTCTATTCAACATGTATACAAGTTGAATTGAATTCACTTGTCCATCGGTCAAGTAGCTAAATCATCCACACCATGTCAAAACTGCATAGATCCTTTATCTGAAGGTAAAGACAGTTCCAAATGCAACTTTACAAGTTACAGGTGTTGTTGGATGGAGGCGTGAGGGTCTTGCATATAAGAAGAATGAGGTATTTTTTTTCTTTATCATCTTCTACCACTTAAAAAATTCTTAACTTTTTTTCTTTACACTTCATGAATGTTGATATACTAATCCTAGTTCTTTTCAAGGTTTTTTGATATTGTGGAAAGTGTCAACCTCCTTATGTCTTCCAAAGGTGTATACCACTTTGTTTGGCTTGTTAAAAATGATACTCATAAAAAACATATTCTGGTCAAAAAATTATATGGTATACACAATGTTTTAATGTTATATATCTCTTTATTTGTCTAGGTGGTGTACTACATTGCGATGTGACAAATAATATTTTTGTCAAATCCGCCTACAGAAAGCTTGCTCTCAAGTAAACCCTTTTGAGTTGGATTTGGATTTTAATAGAATAGTAATAATATTGTATTTGCAAACCTACTTCCATTTTCTTGAAAAAGTTCAAAAATATTCTCTATTTTCCATATGATGCAGGAAAGGTTCTAGATGCTTCCATTTTCCCCTCTACAGATGATGATGAGGAAGGGGTGTGAGTTGTGTTGACTGAAAAAGTTGGAGCGTCGGCTATACCAGGGAAGGTAGATTTGCTTCGTGGAGTTGAACCTCCAGACCGAAGTTTATCGCGCAAAGGGAGCTGCAAAGATGGAATCACGCAAGAAGAGAAAAGGATTAAGGCTTTTGGAGGAAATATAGTTCCTAGAAGAGCTAGTTCAAAAGAATGGATTTCTGAAGATATACATGTACAACCCCGGTGTCCGCCATGTGGAAAGAAGGGACAACAAAACCAGCGAGAGAAAGAAGAGGACGAGCGAGCCAGGCGGCCGGGTGAGTCGGGCCCTCTCTGGTTACTCGCGAGAGGGCGAGAGGGCTAAGCCCACATCCGTCTCTCGCGGGCGAGCGAGCGAGCCGGGCCTCTCAGTTCACGAGAAGAGGTACTTACAGGTGGCTCGCCACAAAAGGCTTCGGGATCGTTCTTACCAAGAAACCACTGGTGGTCTGCAGTTAGCCCCTCCAAACAGCGGAGTTTGGCTGTTGGCAGGCCATTTTGGGTTGCGTATAGAGGAAGTGTAAGGCGGGATCATGCTATTAGCAGACCAGACTTAAGAAACTATAAATAGACCTTGAAGGACACCTTGGGAAGAGGTCCAATCTCAGTACTCTGAGCTTCCTCCTCCCTAGGTTACTTTGGTTCAGCTCTCAGGCTCTCCAAGGTGCCCAGTCTCAGCTTTGGCTTGGGAGGGGAAGCGCTCAAAGATCTTCTGGGTGTGTGGTGGGACCTCCTCGCTGTGACCAAGGGTCTGATCTTAGTTCCGAGTCTCCGGTAGGTTCCTTCTGAGGAATTAGTAAGTTCTAGCTGCCCCTCTTCATTGAGGGACCGAGCTCCCCCAAGAAGCCAAGCCCTGGTTTCAACATTTTTGGTGCGGTGAGCGTGGAGCGCAGCTAGTTCAAGAAAAATCAAAGGAAGAGATGGCAGGAAACAACGAGCGAGAGGAGGAGTTCGACGACTCGCCGCCACCCGGCACGCCAGCAACTGTGGAGATGCTGGTCGATCTGAGGAGAGATTTGCTAGGGGCCTTTCAGTGCTCCCTCACCTCGGCACTTGGGGGCTCGCGACTCCTGCGCCTCAGGTGGTCCCTCCCATGGGAGTAAGTGAGCGCGCTCCGGATCAATGGCCCAGAAAGGAGGCGATGTACCAGGCGCCGGACTGAGATCTCGCGTTGCGGGAGCTTTTCCCCAGTCAGGCGCAAGAAAGTGGGGTGCAGGCGAATGCCCTCCAAGCGAGCGTGGCCCCGACCAGCGGGGTCCTGGCGAGTTGCCCTTCGGCGAGCGCAAGGCCGGTCGGAGCCGTGTCGCCGGGGGAACTCGTGGGACTGGTGGAGCAGGGTAGGAGTGTGAAGGGGGGAAATCCCTTCTGTGAGTTGGTGATCTCGGCACCACTCCCCGAGGGGTTCAGAGAGCCGGCTATGATGCTCTATACTGGCAAGGATGACACCACCCAACACCTGCAGTGGTTCGAAGATATGGTCTCGATCAGGCCTATGTCGGACGCCTTCAAGTGTTGACTCTTCGCCACCACCCTGAAGGACAAAGCAAGGGAATGGTTCCACCAGTTACCTTCTGGATCGATCTATGTCTTTGAGGACCTGCGGCGCGGCTTCTTACTGTGCTTCTCGACCTCGAAGAAAAGGAAGAAGGACCCTGAGGCGCTCTTCAACATCAAGCAGAGGCAAGGGGAGTCTTTGGCTCAGTACGTGGATCGGTTCCAGGAGGAGGTCTTCCTCACCCAAGAGGTGCCAGGCTACACCCTCCAGCTCACTTTCATCGTGGGGCTCCGGGGGTGGTGTCTTCAAGATGGACCTCAAAAGGAGGGCTCCTTTGTCTTTTGAAGAGTTAATGGAGAGGGCAGCGGAAGAGATAGATGGGGAGGAAGCAAGCCCCGAGTTCACGAAGAGGTTGGCGCAGCTAAACGAGCCGGAGGTCAGGCATCAGGAAGCGAGGAGAAGAGAAGAACAAGGGCCCCGGAGGTGGGGTGGAGGCAGCAGGAAGGGTGGAGGCAAGGCCCGGCAAGGGGTTTCCATCAGGGAGGGGGCAACTTCCAATGAGGCCATAGAAGAACCCATCAGCTGGGATGGAGGCAGGGCCCGAGGCCACATCACCCTCATCTTCCTCAGCAAGTGATGGCGGTTGGTCGAAGGAGACTAGGTAGGGGAAGAGGATCAGGAGCTGGGGAAGCTGGCCCAAGGAGGATGAATAGGGGGCAGAGGCCGAGAGGAGGGAGGCGGTGTTGCCTTACTGTGACTTCCACGATAAGGAAGGGCACGCAACGGTCACCTGCCTGGAATTTCTGGAGATGAAGGGAGGAAGGGCACCGGCGCCACAGAAGTAGCGGGAGGTGAGGATCGAAGAGGTCCTGCCTCAGGACGGGGAGGATGGGAGGTGCGAAGACTGGGCTGATGTGGGGGCACGAGGAGGGATCAGGGTGATCCATGAGGGGTGGGAATTTAAGCTACCCAGAAGGCAAGCCTCCATGCAATGTACCGTCGTAGCATAACTTCGATGTACCTAGACCCACCCCCGGTGGAGAAGATTTCATTCACCCAGAAGGACATGCCGCGTCATGAGGACCCGTTCTGCGATGCGCTAGTCATTCAGACCATGATCGAGAACTTCACCGTTTCCTGGATCCTGGTCGATAATGGGAGTCCGGTCAACGTCATCTTCAAGAAGGCATTTGACGGGATGGGGGTGGATGTGCAAAGGGTGCTGGCCTCAGACGGCCCATTATTTGGGTTCTCCAGGGAGAAGAATGAGGTAGAAGGAGGAGTGGGACTCCACGTTGTCTTGGGGGGGCAATCCAGGTATTTCCATTTTGTCATAGTGGATGCCCCCAGCAGCTACAGCGCCATCTTCAGACGGACACTCATCAGCACGTTCCACTGTTTCCCCTCCACCTTCCACCAATGCCTCAAGTTCAATGATGGAGGAGTCCAAGTCCGGATCAGGGGAGATCCTAAGGTGGCCCGGCAGTGCTATGTGACTGCCGTGAACACTATCTCCTGGATGGCCGAGGCAGAAGAATGGGACTGAGAGGTGGGAGAGCCGATGGGGCTCGAAGAAGAAGGAGAGGAGGAAGAGAAGGCCCGGAAGGAAGGGGCAGAGGAAGTGATGGAGGTTCGTGAAGGAAGAGAAGAGGAGGCCGGACCGCTGGCTCGTGGTGAGGAAAAGGAGGGAGATTGGGGGGAGCAATCTCGGCTAGAGGTCATGGATGAAGTCATGGAGCTCGAGATCACCAACCGAGCAGGGGAGGTGAAAAAAGTCAAGATGAGCGGCGAGCTCTGCCCAGAGGAACATAAGCAGATCCTGGCCTGCATACAGGAGAACGTGGATGTCTTCGCCTGGAGAGCGACAAAGATGCACGGGATCGACGCGGACGTGGCTTGCCATCGTCTCAACCTTGACCCCGGCACCCGACCCATCCGACAAAAGAAAAGGTCCATATCGGACAAGCTTGAAGGGCCCATCCGCGAGGAGGTGGGCAATCTTCTCCAGGCAGGTTTTGTATCGGAGATCCAGTATGCAGGTCGGGTCTCCAACGTGGTTTTGGTAAAAAAAGGCGGAGGTAGGTGGAGGATGTGTATCGATTTTTCACTGCTTAATAAATCATGCCCCAAGGTTTGTTACCCCTTGCCCCGAATCGACGCGCTGGTTGACTCAGCCGTCCGTTTTTCTGTAATGTCTTTTTTAGATGCTTTTTCAGGTTATCACCAAATCCGCATGCACCCTCCCGACATCAAGGATGTCTCTTTCATCACGGGGAATGGGTGCTATTATTATAAAATGATGCCTTTCGGGATCAAGAATGCAGGGGAGACCTACCAGCGGGTGATGGACCGGGTCTTCCGGGAACAAAAGGGTAGAAATCTGGATGTCTATGTGGATGATCTCATGGTGAAGAGTCGAGACCTTGAGTCCCGCCTCCGCGACCTCAGGGAAACCTTCGGGACGTTGAGAAAATTCAAGATGAAATTCAACCCCCTGATGTGTGTCTTTGGGGCTAGCCGGGGGAAATTCCTAGGCCATTTGCTCACTCCAGCAGGAGTGGGGCCGAATCCATACAAAGTCAAGGCTATCATGGAGTTGGGGTCTCCCAAGAATGCGAAAGAGGTTCAGCGCCTCACGGGGAAGCTGGCCAGGCTTAGCAGGTTCCTCTCCAGGGCGGGAGAGAAGTGTGTACCTTTCTTCAAAGTACTACGGGGAAACCAAAAATTTGAGTGAACCCCCGAACGCGAAAGAGCCTTTCAAGCGCCGAAAGAGCAGTTGACCCAAGCTCCTTTGCTGCAAGGGCCAAGACAAGAAGATGAGCTATCCCTGTACCTAGGAGTAGGACCTGAGGCAGTGAGTTCAGTACTAGTCCGGGAAGAAGGCAGAAGGCAACTCCCAGTTTACTATGTAAGCCGAGTACTGAGGAAGGCGGAGCTCCGATATCCAATCCTAGAAAAGCTGGCCTTTGCCTTGGTGGTGTCGGTTCGGAAGCTCTGGCCCTATTTCCAAGCACACCTGATCAAGGTGGTGACCGACCACCCCCTTCGCAACATCATGGAAGTGGTGGAGCACTCAGGGAGGTTGGCTAAATGGTCGGTGGAACTAAGCGAATTTGATATATCATATATGCCAAGACTATCCATAAAGGCCCAGGAGGTCGCGGACTTTTTGGCGGACTACATGACTGAGGTATAAGAGTCTGAGCTGCTCAACTCGGTGGCTTGGAAGATGTTGGTGGACGGGGCCTTATGAAAGCATTCCTTTGGAGGAGGTGTGGTTTTGGTGAGCCCCCAAGGGACGAGGATCGAGCAGGCAATCAACTTTCATTTTCCCCTCACCAACAACCAGGCCGAATATGAAGCAGTGATAGCAGGCCTCCACCTAGCCCTGGAGTTAGGAGTGCAAGATGTGGAGATCTCGACAGACTCCATGGTGGTGGCTTGCCAGGTTGGTGGAGAGTTCGAAGTGAAGGAATCGAATCTTCAGCGGTACTTGGAAAAGGTCAAGGGGCTTGTAGGTCAGTTCCGAACCTTCTCAATCTGTCATGTGTCGAGGGAAGAGAGCGTCGCGGCGGACCTACTGGCCAAGTTTGGTCCCAAAGCAGGGGGGACGGTGTCAGACCTTTTCTGACCATCCATCAAAGAGGGGGAGCTGATGGAGGTGGACCAGCGGGCATCATGGATGGACCCCTTCATCACCGTCCTGGCATCTGGAAAGTTCCCCGAAGGGGACGTAGATAAGAGGTGCTTCAGGTATAAATTGGCCTATTATTCCTTACATGCAGGAGGATTGTACAGGAAAACACTCTTGGGGATCGTAGCCCGGTGTGTGGTAGAAGAATAGGTCCTGAGGATTCTGGAGGAGATCCACTTTGGGGAGTGTGGCAGCCACTCAGGAAGCCGAACCTTGGAACGGAGGGTACTGAGGCAGGGCTACTTTTGGCCTACCCTTAGCAAAGATGCGGCGGAGTTCGCAAGGAAACATTCAAAGTGCCAGTTGTTCGCCCTCCTCCAGCTCCTACCAGCCCAAAGGCTTCGGTCTATAACGGTGCCCTGGCCCTTCGCAATATGGGAATTAGACTTAGTGGTCCTTTCCCGCAAGCGAGCGGCCAAAGAAGGTTCCTGTTGGTGATGATCGATTATTTCTCCAAGTGGCTAGAGGTGAAGGCGCTGGCCAAGGTAGCCTCTCAAGTAGTTAGAAATTTTGTATGGGGAGAGATAATTTGTAGGCATGGACTCCCACTGGCCAAAGTCACGGACAATGGGCCGCAGTTCGCCAGTGACGAGTTCGTCAGCTTTTGCACCCGGCTGGGCATAGACCTTCGGTTCACGCTAGTCCACCACCCGAGGAGTAATGGGCAAGTGGAGGCAGCAAACAAGATTATCGTGAACTTGTTGAAGAAGATGGTCGAGAACCTCCGGGGGAATTGGGTCGAGCAGTTACCCTCGGTCCTCTGGGCCCTGAGAACCACTCCAAACACGGCCACGGGGGAGACCCCATTCAAGCTCTCCCACGGGTCAGAGGTCGTCCTCCCCATAGAGTTTGAAGTAAAGTCCCCCAGGGTGGCCGCCGCGGGCGAATGGGGTGAAGAATGGCTGGTGGAGAACAGAGCAGAACAAAGGCTATCTCTGGATCTGGTGGAAGAGCTCCGAGACTTAGCCACCGTCCGGCAAGAGGAGGTCAAGCGGCGGATGGCTCGGTATTTTGACAAGCATATCTGAATAATACAATTCGAGAAAGGAGACCTAGTACTGAAAAAGGTTGACGCGGCCGGGAGGGGAGCCGCGGTAGGAAAACTTAGCCCCAACTGGGAGGGGCCATACATTGTCGATGAGGTGCTCGGGTCAGGGGGATACCACCTCCGAGATGTGGACGTGGTACTCCTTGGCCTAGCCAGGAGTGGGGATGACTTAAAGTGATTTTATCCTTGATGTTTTTGTAATTGATCCATAATATGCTCTATTCTTCAAATGCTAGTCTTGAAACTCTTTCTAAGCAGGGATTCTTAGGTGATTTGTGCTAGATTGCCCCGCAATCCCGCTATCGGGCTCTCACTAGCCAGTGGGTCAGGTAGATCTCGCGGAGAGGCTGGCAAAGTAACAAGTCTTTGAGCTGGATTGCCCCGGACGATCCCGCTGTCAGGCTCTCACTAGCCGGTGGGTCAGGTAGATCTCGCGGAGAGGCTGGCAAAGTTATAAGTCTTTGAGCTGGATTACCCCGGACGATCCTGTTGCCGGGCTCTAACTAGACGGTGGGTCAGGTAGATCTCGCAGAGAGGCTGGCAAAGTAAAAAGTCTTTGAGCTGGATTGCCCAGACGATCCCGCTATCGGGCTCTCACTAGCCGGTGGGTCAGGTAGATCTCGCAGAGAGGCTGGCAAAGTAACATGCATGTCTTTGAGCTGGATTTCCCCGGACGATCCCGCTGTTGGGCTCTCACTAGCCGGTGGGTCAGGTAGATCTTGCGGAGAGGCTGGCAAAGTAACAAGTCTTTGAGCTGGATTGCCCCGGACGATCCCGCTTCCGGGCTCTCACTAGCTGGTAGGTCAGGTAGATCTCGCGGAGAGGCTGGCAAAGTAACAAGTCTTTGAGCTGGATTGCCTCGGACGATCCCACTATCGGGCTCTCACTAGCCGGTGGGTCAGGTAGATCTCACGGAGAAGCGGGCAAAGTAATAAATCTTTGAGTTGGATTGTCCCGCACGATCCTGCTGCAGGGCTCTCACTAGCAGGTGGGTCAGGTAGATCTCGCGGAGAGGCTGGCAAAGTAACAAGTCTTTTGAGTTGGATTGCCCCGGACGAGCGCGCAGCCAGGCTCTCACAAGCCAGTAAGTTAGGTAGATCTCGTGGAGAGGCTAGCAATTGGTTCAAGACGAGGGACCCGACTCGCAAAACACACAAGACAAGGTCTGTGGGGAGGCAAGCCCCTCAGTTCGCTTGCAGGAAATGTAGAAAGTGAACGAGTGAAAAATAGTAGCAGCGAGATGGCCGGATGCAGAGGTCGCAAGGCAACATCGACCTCCCTTGTGGAGGCCCCTGCGAGGCGAGCCAGGGGCACGGAGTGAGCCGAGTCCTATCCAGTGCAAGCGTAGGGAAATACTTCTCACAGACAACCAGGTAAGAACAGCTACGTGAACGCCTCTATGGATGTGCACAAGGTGAGGTAGAGAGATAGAATGAAAGGGCGATAACATGAGCTTTATCTTCATCGCCAGTAAGAAAGGCGTGAATGCGGGCATGAATAAACGTCGAAGAGGCGAGCGCGGTTCAGCATATGAGCACGAAATATCACTAAGTACGTCACTGCGAGCCAAAGTAAATGCGAGCGCGAGCTATGACCTGCGAGAGAGCTGGGAAGGGAAGAGAAAATCTGGAGAATAGTAAATACGGTGGTTAGAAAATTAAAGTAAAAGTCTATTTATAGAAATAAAGAGAATGTGGAGAAGTCGAACCGCCGGAGGGTGCGAATAGCGGAACCGCGCGGTAAATTTCCAACCTATTGGAGCCTTATCCGCTTCCAGTGAGTTAGCATCCTGGCGAGGTCGCCTAGCGCGCTGTTCGCGAGCCAAAAACTGTACAAAAAAAATGAACAAATCGTGAGGGCAGGGCGGTGGCCCGCAAGCCAGACATGGCAAGCACAAAGCGGGCAACAAGCGAGCACAACTAGCATACTAGTAGAAATGATATAAAGTAAATGCATGGGCTCGCAAGCGAGCAAAGTATTGATTATTACAAATCAAGTTGTTCATAACCATCAATGGGGGGGCATATGACAGCAAGCAGCGAAAAACGACTGTTCAGTAATTAAGCCACTTCCAGCGACCGCGTCCTCGCACACCTGAGCGTGGAGGGAATCGCGGGTAATGATACTCGCGAACGGATTGGACCTCGCGCTGCAGCATCCATGTGCAATCCTTAATTTGCGCGAGGTGCACCCCAGGGGAGGTGACCTCTTTGCGAGCGACCTGCCGTATCTCGGCAAGGACGCGCGCGTTTGCGTCCTCCATAGCGGCGAACCTTTTTTCATATGCGGCCTGGTTCATCCGATCTTGATCATACAGCTCTCACAGCATCAGGGTGTGCTTCTGAAAAATCTCAGCAACCCGCCTCTTCATTTGATCCAGATTGTCGGGCCCACCTAGGAAATCTGCGACCTAGATCGGCGAGGGGGGTGGTGACATCTCCACCTCTCCGTGCTCTGACTCAGTGGGTGGGGTTGGAGGAACACCTGCGAAAAAAGTAATCAGCGATAATGATGGGAAGGCACTCGGCAGGAATGGTTTAATCAGACAAGATAAGAAGTGTACTGGGTTGCTGGCGAGAAGAGCTCGGCTGGCCCTTGAAGGCTTCAGCAAAAGCGGGGGTGAAGGCCTTCCCCAAGCCGGGCAAAGTGGTACTTCGGCAGCGAGTCCAGGCTCGTCAAATAGCATCCCTCCAGGGCTCCTTTGGCCCAGGGTGCCAAAACTCGGAGTGACGATGGTCTGGATCGGCGCGGCTGGCGAGCCCACTGGAGTAGGGATTCACCCCTCTCGGTTCGCAAGAGGAGACACTGCCCAAGGAATAAAAAGCAGGTTTAGAGAATGAAGAAATGATGGAGAGGGCGAGGCAAACAACTCACCCGGACGCGAGGGTGGGTCCCGCAGGTCGGCGGCCCTCACATCAGGGGGGAGTGCCAGTCCCCCCGGGGGTTGAAGTGCGAGTCTCCGTCGGTGATTTCCCCAGGATGTCTTCTCCTGGGAGAGGGTTCTGTGAGCAAGGACGTAAAGATAGATGAAGAAAGTGTTAAATTGAACTTGACAGTAGTACCTGTGAGGCAAGCTTGTCGAGGGGGGATGGAGATGAAGGAGATGAGCCATCCTCGTCGGGCGAGCGTCGGATGGTCTTCGCTTTTTTGGTTTGAGTCAAAGGCAGAGCAGGATGCGGGGAGACCCAGGGAGCGAGCGCGGTTGCTTTTACCTTCTGGGCTGCCTGCGAAGCCTTAAGGCGAGCCAACTTCTCTTCCTTTGTTGGCAACGCGCCAGGTCCAACGGCGAGCAATAAAGGAAAGAAGAGGAGAGAAAAGTTTATGCCCAGGCCAAGAGGAGGGGTATTTATAGTTGTGGGCATAGGGCCCACCAAAAGATTCTTACCACGTCATCGAGGGGATGGCGAACACCAGGGGTTGGACGTTTCTTCGCGAGCCTAAGATAGACCCACGAAGAGCGGGGATTGTGTACAACCCCGGTGTCCGCCACGTGGAAAGCAGGGACAACAAAACCAACGAGAGAAAGAATAGGGCGAGCGAGTCGGGCCCTCTCTGGTCACTCGCGGGAGGGAGAGCGGGCTAAGCCCCCATCGGTCACTCGCGGGTGAGTGAGCGAGCCGAGCCTCCTAGTTTGCGAGAAGAGGTACTTACAAGTGGCTCGCCCCAAAAGGCTTCGGGATCGTTTTTACCAAGAAACCTCTGGTGGTCTGCAGTTAGCCCCTCCAAACAGCGGAGTTTGGCTGTTGGCAGGCCATTTTGGGCTACGTATAGTGGAAGTGAAAGGCGGGGTCATGCTATTAGCAGACCAGACTTAAGAAACTATAAATAGACCTTGAAGGGCACCTTGGGAAGAGGTCTTATCTAAGTACTCTGAGCTTCCTCCTCCCTAGGTTACTTTGGTTTAGCTCTCAAGCTCTCCAAGGTGCCCAGTCTCATCTTTGGCTTGGGAGGGGAAGCGCTCAAAGATCTTTCGGGTGTGTGGTGGGACCTCCTCGCTACAACCAAGGGTCTGTTCTTAGTTTCGAGTCTTCGGTCGGTTCCTTCTGAAGAATCAGTAAGTGCTAGCTGCCCCTCTTCATTGAGGGCTCGAGCTCCACAAAGAAGCCAAGTCCTGGTTTCAACAATACCAAGAGCTGTTATAACTGGTATTATGCGGAGGACTGCCAAGACGAAGAAGTTTTACTATGCCATTATTTTTGTGTGTTTTTTGGTATGTAATGAGGTTGAAGGCGCTTTTGAGAAGCTTAGTGTAAAGGAGAATTTGAAATATTTTATTGTAGATATTAATTTGAAATATTGTATTGTAAATATTAATTCGAATATTGAATTAAAGATTATCCCTTGTTACTATTTATGTTTTTTTTTCCTTTGGACAATATAGTTGTTGCATGTGCTGCAGCTTTTTAGCATTGTAGTTACTGTATTGTAGTTTTTTTTTAAATTGCTTCAATTTTTTGGCAACATTTCTTGAAGTGTTGTCTTTGTACCTTTTGACAACAGTTTTTAACTGTAATGGTACAAGCAATATTTTTAAAATATTGCAATAGGTAAACCGAAAAATTGTTGCCTATTCTAAGGGTATAGGCAACAGTTTTTTTATAGTGTTACCTAAAAGTATGAAAACTGTTGCCTTAGACCTTTGGTAACACGTGTATAAACAACACCTTTATGGCAACAGTTTTCACTGTTTTGGCAACACTTGTCAGTTTTAGGCAACAGTTTTCAAGTGTTGCCAAAGATCAAAAATATTGTAGTGGTGCATTCTTCGCCTTGGGTTAACGTTGATCTGATCCTCCTTTTGACAACAGTTTTTAACTATAATGGTACACGCAACATTTTTAAAATGTTGCAATAGGTAAACCAAAAAACTTTTGCATATTCTAAGGGTATAGGCAACAATTTTTTTATAGTGTTGCCTAAAATTATGAAAATTGTTGCCTTAGACCTTTGGTAACATGTGTATAAACAACACCTTTATGGCAACAACTTTCACTGTTTTGGCAACACTTGGCAGTTTTAGGCAACAATTTTTTTATAGTGTTGCCTAAGAGTATGAAAATCATTGTCTTAGACCTTTGGTAACAAGTGTATAGACAACACCTTTCTGGCAACAGTTTTCACTATTTTGGCAACACTTGGCAGTTTTAGGCAACAGTTTTCAAGTGTTGACAAAGGTCAAAAATGTTGTAGTGGTGTGTTCTTCTCCTTGGGTTAGCATTGATCTGATCCTCCTTCGAATTCTTCTCTTAAATTTTTGTGGGAGATCGTGGTCTGAAAATATGACCCTCGCGGATTTTCTTAAGTGAAGGAATAGGGCTCCTTGGAATCAATAGTTGAAGAGAATGAATGCTACCAATTTATAGGATAACAAGCTAACGTTGGCGTTAAGGCTAACGTTAGGCGTTAACTCTGTATAGAAATAACTTGATGGCTCGGATCTTCAAAACAGGAAGATGATGAAGTTCCTTGCCACCTCCCGCGCAATTATCGACATAAGTAACAGAAAGCTCCTCCTATGGTTTAGAGATGATGAAGTTACTTTTAGCAGAAATCCCTCGATGCGAAACACCTTAGAGAATGATGATTCATGTTTTTACCTAGAAGAATATTTTAAGAATGAGTTGTATTCACTTCCCGAGTTAGTCTCCTTATCAAGTAACGATTCCGAGTTCGCCGATCTCTTTTGTCTAGAAGAAGTTTCTTGCTCCACACCTCCCGAGGCGCTACATTTAGAAGAATTAAAAATTAAAACTTTATATGAAGAACCGCCTGTTTTAGAATTCAAGCAACTCCCCCTCACCTTAAATATATATTTTTTGAAAAAACTTACAGGCTACCCGTTATCATATCATCCGTGCTGAGCGATTCAGAAATTTTTGAATTGACTCTAGTCTTAAGCAATCACCGCCATGCAATTATGTGGCAAATATCTGATATCAAAGGGATCAACCCTTCCTTTTGCACTCACAAAATTTTCCTCGAAGATAATTCCCGCAACACAGTCCAGCCTCAACGACGATTAAACTTGAATATGAAAGAAGTTGTTAAGGCTTAGGTTATCAAACTTTTAGATGTGGGAATCATCTACCCGATCTCGGATAGTACTTGGGTTAGCCCAGTACAAGTCATTCCGAAGAAAGGCGGCATAACGCTAGTAGCAAATGAAAACAATGAATTGATCCCAACCCGTACTGTTACGGGTGAGCGGATGTGCATAGAATATCAAAAACTAAATGATGCCACCCGTAAGGAGCACTTCACATTTCCTTTTATCGATCAAATCTTAGAACGCCTTTCAGGTCACTCCTGCTATTGTTTCCTTGATGGTTTGTCGGGATACTTTAAACTCCCTATTTCGCCCGATGACCAAGAGAAAACAACATTCACTTGTCCCTTTGGACCTTAGCTTATCAAAGGATGCCATTTGGCCTTTATAATGCATTGGCTATATTCCAAAGATGTATGATTGCGATCTTCGATTAGTTAGTAGATGAGGTGATGGAATTTTTCATGGACGACTTCTCCATCTTCGAAAATTCTTTTCAAAGTTGTTTAAAAAATCTCGAGCATGTGCTTCAGCGTTGTGAGGAAATGAATTTAGCTCTCAATTGAGAGAAATGTCATTTTATGGTTAAGGAAGGATTAGTCCTTGGCCATAAAATATCAGGCAAAGATATTGAGGTCAATAGGGCCAAGATCGAAGTTATCAAAAAACTCCCCCTCGAACGATTGTAAAAGCAATTAGAAGCTTCCTAGGTCACGCAGGGTTTTATCGGCGTTTTATACAAACTTTTGCCAAAATCACAAAGTCGTTAACCCATCTTCTCGAAAAAGAGTCTTCTTTCCATTTTAATAATGAATGTATTTTGGCCTTTAAACTTATAAAAGAAAAGCTTATAAATTCTCTGATTCTAGTTGCACCAGATTGGTCACTCCCTTTGAAATTATGTTCGACACGAGTGATATTGCAGTAAAGGTCGTATTAGGCTAACGGGTAAACAAGTACTTCCACCCAATTTATTATGCAAGCAAGAAACTCACATCAACACAAGCGAATTACACCACTACTGAGAAGGAGCTTCTAGCTATCGTATTTGCTTTTGATAAGTTTAGGTCGTACATCACTCTCTCCAAAGTAATCTCCTTCATAGATCACTCTACTCTTAGATATCTTTTAAGTAAATCGGACGTCAAGCCCGGTCTATTGCGATGGATCCTCCTCTTACAGGAGTTTGATTTAGAGATCCGGGACAAGATGGGAGCTGAAAACTTAGCGGTCGATCATCTTTCTCACTTAGAAAATCCCGCTACGGAAGCGTTAATGGAGGTCGATATAAACGATAAATTCCCTGAAGAGCGCCTCCTTGCTCTCGAAAATATAATGACATCTTCCACCCCCTGGATCGTAGATTTAGCTAATTATCTAGTAGCCCAGGTCCTGCCAAAAGAAATCTCGAGTCAACAAAAGAACAAATTCTTCTCTGATTTAAAGAATTATTTTTGGGAGGACCCCTTTCTTTTCTGTGTCTGCGCAGACCAGGTAGTGAGAAGATGTGTCTCGAGTGAGGAAGGTATAAAAATATTGCGGCATTGCTATGAAGGACCAACTGGTGGTCATTATCAAGTGAACTGAACCGCGAGAAAGGCGGTGGAGGCGGGCTTTTATTCGCCCACACTCTTTAAAGATGATCACACCCTTGTGAGTACTTGCGACAGCTGCCAGTGGTCGGGCAACATCTCCTACCGGGATTAGATGCCTCAAAATATTGTCTTAGAATGCGAAATTTTTGACCTTTGGGGTATCGATTTTGTTGGTCCTCTCCATCCCTTTTTTCAAACAAATACATTCTCGTTGCAGTTGACTATGTGTCGAGGTGGGCAGAAGTGCAAGCTCTCCCAACCAATGATGCGAGAGTTGTCGTAAATTTCATAAATAAATTATTCTCTCTTTTTGGCACGCCATGCGCTATAGTTAGTAATAGAGGCACCAATTTTTGCAATAGACAATTCGCTAAAATTTTAGCAAAATATGGTTTCATGCATAAGATCGCCACTGCTTATCACCCACAAACGAGCGGCGTAGTTGAAGTTGTGAATCGAGAATTAAAATGAATATTAGAAAAAACTGTTTCTATTAATAGGAAGGATTGGGCGCTTAAGCTCAATGGTGCGTTATGGGCCTATCGAACGGCGTACAAGACCGCCATCGATTGTACACCATATCGATTGGTTTATGGAACAGCTTGCCACCTTCCGGTAGAATTAGAACACCGTGCATTTTGGGCTATTAAATTGTTAAATCTCGATTCTATCTTAGCAGTCGAGCAAAGAAAGTTTCAAATAAATGAACTCGATGAGTGGCTCGCAAACGTGTACGAAAGTAATAAATTTTATAGAGAGCGAACAAAGTTTTACCACGATAAAAATATTAAAATTCCAAAAAAAATTTCGTCCGGCCATCTCGTCCTCCTTTATAACTCTCGTCTTCGCCTTTTCCCGGGAAAGCTAAAATCTCGATGGTCCGGCCCTTTTATCGTTAAATAGGCTTGGTCATATGGACAGTTCTCATATCCCACACGGAAAAAGGCTCCTTCAAAGTAAATGGACATCGTCTTAAGTCGTATCTTCTAGAAGATTTATCTAACGAGGAGAGTGAATCAATATTACTTCCACCGATAACGTGAGCGCCAAATGGGTCAAGCTACGTGACATTAAACAAAGCGCTTTTGGGAGGCACTCCAAAGTTATCTTTTTGTTATTTTTGTTTTTGTTTTAACGTATTTTGCAGGATCCCATCCAATCCCACACAAAAATATCATAATCAGGGAAGCCTTTTTTCCCCTGTCCTTCCTTCTTTTTTATCTTGCATTCCTTTTTGTTTTAGCTTGCACTTTATTTCTTTGTTCTTTTTTATTAGTGCTTTATACTTAGTTGTAAACATTCGGGACAATGTTTAACATTAAGTATGGGGTGTAAATAGTACTTATAAAATATAGTTCTTAATTTAGAAAATCTTCAACAAAAATGTGTATATATTTTATTATGTTTTCTTTTATAAGCACTTTAAAAAACCAAAAATTCAAAAAAAAAAGATAATTGAAAATCTAAAATCATGGAATGTGGCGTTTAGGCTATCATCCCAGCATACCTCCTAGTACTTGTGAGAACCCTTCATGGAGTATACCTCAAAAAGTCCAGGAGTTTCAACAACAACACTCAAGCCTTTATCCCACCATAGTGGGGTCAGCTATATGGATCATTTGTCCCCATTGCGCCCTATCTTTAATCATAGCCTCACTAATACTTAAGTACATCATATCTTTCCTTATTATTTCATTCCAAGTCTTTTTTGGTCTACCCCTCCACCCATTTAACATGTCTAGTGATTAAACTCTCACAATGCCTAACAGGGGCCTCTAATGGTCTCCTATGTACATGTCTGAACCATCTTAAACGAGCTTCTCATGTATTCTCTACAATTGGCACCACTCCTGTCCTATCCCTGATACATTCATTCCTAATTTTATCCAGTCTTGTGTGACCACACATCCACCTAAGCATTCTCATCTCCACAGCTCCCATTTTTGCTCATGTACACCATTCACTGCCCAACACTCAGAACCGTAGAGCATTGCTGGCCTAATTACAGTACGAGAAGTCCATGAGTTAACAAAAAATGGATTAAAATTAATTTTGTGTGGATTAGGAAATTCATCGGCGAGCTAGATGTTGTTCCTAGCATTGTTGATTCTGTAGTTCTCTACTGTGACAACAATGGTGCAATTGCCCAAGCTAAGGAACCTAGATCTCATCAGCGCTCCAAGCACATACTTCGGCGGTTCCATCTTATTTGAGAGATTGCCGATCGAGGAGATGTGAACATTTGCAGAGTACCGACTGAAGAAAACACAGCGGCTCCACTGACAAAGCCTCTTGCTCAAAAGAAGCATGATGGTCATGTTAGATCAATGGGTATTAGATACCTGAATGATCGTCTTTAGTGGGAGCCTTGTGGATTGTATGTTTGTCGGTTGTTTATTCATTTGATGAATTGTGTTAGGTACTGTATATTTCATTTTACATTTATGGCAAGTTCTTTTATTATGTCAACCGTTTCTATTTGATAGACTAATTAACATAATGAATGCCCCTAGAATGTTTGCTTCCATAGGAATTCAAGTACGTGACTTGAATGTGAGGATCTATGTTTAAATGAAGCTTCATTCTTAAATGGTCCCTGGTCGAGGTATCATCCTAGAAATTTAGTGCGAGGATGAGACCATAAGACTAGCATGTGTGTTGACTGATGACCGGTTCTCACAGGTCATGATATTGTGATATCAAGTCATCACATGGGTACTTGTTAAGAACAAGTTGTACTGGACAGACCCCTCGTGAGACTACTTTGTGGATTGTTATATGAACGTGTCACAAGTAGGTCTCAAGTGACAATGGTGTTTGTGGTCCTTTGACCTGAAGCCATAGCATTCATTAGGTGAGGAAGAGCGTACTTTGATGCCATCTAAAGTCTTCTCTTAAGAAAGGTTGACGATATGGGTGGTTGTTGGGTATGTTACGAATCATTTGGATGTTTGTGTCTGAGTAGAAATGTGATTTGTCCTCCTGTATGGCAGGAGATACATCCATGGGCCCCTTGATGGAATGAGACTGACAAAGCCTCTTGCTCAAAAGAAGCATGATGGTCATGTTAGATCAATGGGTATTAGATACCTGAATGATCGTCTTTAGTGGGAGCCTTGTGGATTGTATGTTTGTCGGTTGTTTATTCATTTGATGAATTGTGTTAGGTACTGTATATTTCATTTTACATTTATGGCAAGTTCTTTTATTATGTCAACCGTTTCTATTTGATAGACTAATTAACATAATGAATGCCCCTAGAATGTTTGCTTCCATAGGAATTCAAGTACGTGACTTGAATGTGAGGATCTATGTTTAAATGAAGCTTCATTCTTAAATGGTCCCTGGTCGAGGTATCATCCTAGAAATTTAGTGCGAGGATGAGACCATAAGACTAGCATGTGTGTTGACTGATGACCGGTTCTCACAGGTCATGATATTGTGATATCAAGTCATCACATGGGTACTTGTTAAGAACAAGTTGTACTGGACAGACCCCTCGTGAGACTACTTTGTGGATTGTTATATGAACGTGTCACAAGTAGGTCTCAAGTGACAATGGTGTTTGTGGTCCTTTGACCTGAAGCCATAGCATTCATTAGGTGAGGAAGAGCGTACTTTGATGCCATCTAAAGTCTTCTCTTAAGAAAGGTTGACGATATGGGTGGTTGTTGGGTATGTTACGAATCATTTGGATGTTTGTGTCTGAGTAGAAATGTGATTTGTCCTCCTGTATGGCAGGAGATACATCCATGGGCCCCTTGATGGAATGAGACTGAGAAATAAATGGCCATGCTTGGTTGAGTCAATATATGATATTGAGCTCACCAATTTCAGACAGTCTATTCTAGATCAGGAAATTGGGATTGAACAATTATGAGGGTGACACAGTCCATGCCTCTAGTTCTATCCGGATGTAAAGGACAAAGGGACATGACAACACTGATACATTGGTTAAGATAGGCTTATTGAGTTATGAACTCTTATTGCTTGGGTAGCAATGATGTATTGCTAGATGCCGCTCATTGTTTGTGAGACTTTTTTTCATACTTTGTGATCAAGTGGGAGACTGTTGGAGTTTCTGAGGTGATCTCAAAGCAATCAACAGTTAGTCTTACTGCCAACGCAATATGAGCCTATAGGGTCGCACATAAAAGCGTTTGGAGAAGTTGGAGAAAGGATTGTGTTGGCCTTACTCACATTGGATATGAGTGAAGGACCAATCCTGTGACTGCTTGGAATCAAGTTGAGAATGTTTCAAAAGGAAATTAGTTTAAGGTGTTTAAACGAATGGATTTATACTAGATAATTTAGCTAAAGGATTTTGACGAATTCGGCTAAAGGGTTTGGAAGAATTCGGATAAAGGGTTTAGACAATTTCGGCTAAAGGGTTTAGACGAATTCGGCTAAGTCAAATTCGACTAAAGTGTTTAGTTGAATAAATGACAAATTCGGCTAAAGGGTTTCGCCGAATTTATATAGATGAAATTGTTTCGTTGAAATCATATAACCGAATTTATATAGCCGAATTTATATAGACGAATTCGTCGAAATGGTTTCGCCGAATCTGAGTCGAATTCGGTTATATTGTTTAGTCGAATTGTCGAATTCGGCGAATGTGTAAATCTGGACAGAAATGTTCTGTTTTTCCTCTGGTCTGCGGATAGCCTATTTTATACCTTGCGTATAAAAGGAACGCGATTAGGTCTTCGAATGAGACGGAATAGATCGAACCTTTTTGTGATTGAAGAAGAGAACGGTCGTCCGGAAAGGTTACGCAAGAGGAGTTCTCTTTCTTCCCGTCCGTCGAGATCCGCCGTCGACGGTCGCCGCCTCCCCTGGATCGGACCTAGCAGTCTGTGGGGACGTTGAGAGCTTCCTTCTCCAACCCTAGTTCTTGTACGATAAGAAGCTAGTGTTCTCCTTTCGTTTGTGTGGTCTTCTATAGAGGGATCGATCCATTTCGATTCTTGAAGAACTCAAAGGCAGATTTTTGGATTTCTCTTTGGCTGCTGGAGGCACCCGATCTCTTGCGAGAGGACGGCGGAGGCAGGGTGAGGGTATCGCAGCAGGCCTCTGCTCCCATTGTCACGATAGCGAGGGTGGAGGAAGGTTTCCTGCTGCTCGAGTAAGGGGGGTTGTTTGGTAGATCTCGCTCCCCTGGAATTAAGAAAGATAAGACAGATGGCAAAAAGTTGAAAGGATGCAAGTTAGCGAGCAGGGTTATTACCTTCCCCAGGAAGAACTGGAAGCAACGAGTTGAGGTTCCGGCGAAGTGAACCACCTCGAAGTTCTTCTTGCAGAAGATTTGGTACAAAGCAGCATTGTGGCCGCCGAGAGTCTGCGGCCGGTAAGTGGTCTTGCCGTGCTGAATCGGCGAGAAGGGGGCATTGTCGAAGTTCCCCTTCACGAAAAGGAACTTGTGGGCCCAGTAGTGGGCCTTGTTCACGGTCTCGAGGACCTTGGGACCCGAGCCAACAAAGTAGACGGTGCCATCTTTGTAGGCTCGGAAGGAGAACAGCTTCCGGAAAACCGGCAGGATGAACTCAATGCGCTCCTCGCGCATATAGCAGGCGAAGGCTATGATGACCGCCATGGCGTTAGGGGTGAGCTGGCCTGGAATGACGCCACAGTGCTTGAACACCTGGTGAGCAATAAAAAGCGAGGTCAATACACCACAAGCGGGATTAGCTCAGCAGAAGTGTTGGAACAACCCTATTACTAATTTGGGCTAGGATCACTATATGTTGATTAGGATCTGTATTGACCCTAATGTATAGCCATAGGGTCAAGTTTTAGGCTGATTAGATTAGCATAACTTAGGAAAATTCAAGCTCAACACATGGCAAGTGGTGCTCGACAAATGACCAGATTTGCTCGACAAATGACTAGCAGCGGTCGACAAATTCTAAGCCAGCGCTCGACAAATGACTAGCAACGGTCGATAAATTCTAAGCCAGCGCTCGACAAATGACTAACGGCGGTCGACAAATTCTAGACAGCGCTAGACAAATTGCTTTCTGATGTTCAGACTTATATTCTCAGTGGATGTCAGTTCTCTGAACTCAAATCAGCAGAATAACGGATATATTTATTTCTCCTTGGAGGTATTCAGGCAGCCAAGTAAGGATATCTTTCTTATTTATTATATCCTTATATTCCTTCTATTCCAAGAAGAAGAATAGCCGTTGACATTTAATGCCAAAGGCATCTTTCTCGACAAAAGGAATTAAAAGGACCTGCCAAATTCATTTTTGGGTGGCTACCTAGTTCCAAGAAGGATTTAAGTCAGAAAAATATATTCCTTAAATAGACAGAAGATTTTGAATTTCAAAAACAACAAGCTGTCGAAAAAGATATAGAGATCAAGTATTCTTTGAAAAGAAAACAATAGAGAACAGAAGCAGTTTAAGAAGAAGAAGAAAAATATATTTTTGAAAAGCATTCTTCCTCAAAAAAAGCAGCATCCTCTTTATTCTGAGAACAACTTTCAATCCCTCAGATCTGCTGTAAAACAAAGTCTTTCAAGAGCAACAACAATCTGAAGATTAACCTCTTCCAGATAATCAGCTACAAAGATTTCTGTTTGTGAAAGCTCTGTCCTAAAGGCTGTCATCAACTCTCATTAGACAGGGTGAGCTTTCTGCTTCAAAATCTTTTGTCTTCTCTCAGATCATTGACAGAGAAGAACACTCTATACCTTTTATCTCATCCTGTACAGGTTTAATACTCCCTTTAAAAGTTTACCCAGTGGTGGCAAGACACCTTATCAAAAAATCCCTGTGTGGTTTTTAAGCACCTTATCAAAAGCTTATTGGTGTGTGGACACCTTATCAAAAACCCCTTGGTGCCTGGGCACCTTATCAACCCTCCTAGTGGATTCCTACCAAGGGTGGTAGAAGGGTAGACGTACCCAGATTTATTGGGGAACTACTATAGCTCCTTGTGTCTTCTGTGCTTGTTTATTTTCTGTGTGCTTGTGTTGTGTGCTTTTCATTACTTCTGTCTCTATCTTTCACTCTCACTGATTACATATATATATTTACTCAGTATTTTAAATTCCGCTATAAAACTAAGCAAAAAGTTTTAATACTCTATTCACCCCCCCCCCCCTCTAGAGTAATTTAAGATCTGACCTCCACTTTCAATTGGTATCAGAGGGGTGTTGATTCTTTACAGGCTAACACCTGAATCACAAAGATCAACCAGATCTTAATTTTTCTAAGAGTTTCCTTCTCTAGAATTTTATCTTATTTAAAACTCATGGCACAAAACAAGGAGTATTCCAGCACAAGACCTCCTATGTGCAATCTCAATAAGTTTGCACTATGGAAAGCAAGGATTAGGCTTTATATGAACTCCATTGATGAGGAGATTTTTAATGTTATTCTTACAGGACCTCCAGCACCTACAGCATCAGCTAGTACTGCTGCAACAACAGACAACACTACTGTTCCACCTCCTGAGTGGACTGAGGCTCAGAAGAAGCAGAGAAATGCAGATGCAAAGGCCATGAACATTCTGGCCCTAACTATGTCAGATGACATATTCCAGAAAGTAGTTGAGTGCACCTCAGCAAAAGAAATCTGGGAATCTCTCAACAACATGGTGGCAGGCTCAGCAGATGAAAGAAAAGATAGAAGATCTCACCTGATCTCTCAATATGAGAACTTCAAGAAGGGAGAATCAGAAAATGTTGCTGACATGTACAATAGGCTCAGCCTCATAATAAATGAGCTGAATTCTCTGGACAAAGTGATCTCACTCACAGAGATTAATGACAAAATTCTTATGTGCTTTCCCAGCACATGGGACTCCAGAATCTGGCCAATCAAAGAAGCCAGAAGTCTCAATGAGATCACCACTGAAGC
The DNA here is from genome assembly GCA_033032865.1 of Dactylorhiza incarnata. Classification (NCBI taxonomy): domain Eukaryota; kingdom Viridiplantae; phylum Streptophyta; class Magnoliopsida; order Asparagales; family Orchidaceae; genus Dactylorhiza; species Dactylorhiza incarnata. The sequence continues at coordinate 18,525,580 of JAWHQI010000001.1, read as the reverse complement.
TCTGTTGGGCAAGCTCAAGTCTTATGAGCAGCTCATCAAAACTAAGGAAACTGAAGAATCCACTTCATCCCCAGCACCCAAGAAGGAAAGAAGCATAGCCTTCAAGGCTGTAGAAGATAAAGGAAAAGCTCCTGACAAAGAGGAGTTTATGAGTCTGTTAGCCAAAAGATTCTATAAGATGGCTAAGAAAGACATCAGAAAACAGCTATCCAGAAGTCATGACAAGCCAAGGTATGACAAAAATCATTCTAATGAAATCATATGTTTTGGCTGCAGGAAACCAGGACACATTGCTCCTGAATGTCCAGAGATTCAACACAAGAAGGACAAGAAGGAAAGAAGAAAAGAAAAGGAAGAAAAGAAGGGCTCCAGCAAATCTTCCTCCCACTCTCACAAGAAGAAGGGAAGAGGATTTGTAGCAACATCCTGGAGTGAAACAGAATCTGAATCTAAATCTTCATCTGGTTCTTCTGATGAAGAAGAAACAAAAGAAAACAGCCAATGTTTAATGGCTATTTATGACTCAGACAACGAGTCACAATCAGCATCATCATCCAGCTCCAGTGATGATGAAGACGAAAAACAGAAACAGAAGATGATATTGATCAGGTATTATCTGACTTTGATTTCACTTCTATTGAATTCAAAGATGATTTCAAAACTCTTTGCCAAGACTTAATAAAATCTGAGAAAGAAATAATCTCTCTCAGAACTAAGTTAGTTGAAATGAACAATATAAGTGAAGAGAATGCAAATCTTAAGAAAGATTTGGCTGCCTCCAGAGAACACATTACTACTCTTGAGAATGAGTTATCTGAAGCCAAAAAGTTTGAAGAATCCCTCAACGGGAGAAGTATCAAGCTGATGGACATCACAAGCACTGTCAATGCTAGATTTAATAATAGCAAACTGGGCTTGGGTGCTTCATCAAGTGAGCCATCTCTGATTAAGAGAAACATCCTCTCCACACCCATAAAATTCATTTCTGCTAAAAGCAAAGAGGCTGCAGAAAGAAATAAAGACATTTCAAGCAAGTTTGTTAAGGATAAAAGAATTCAGAAGAATTCGTCGAACGAAGCTCGACAAAAGGATTCAAATCTGTGGAACGAGGCTCGACCAAAACTGAGAACAGATTTTCAGTATAGTAATAAAATGAACAGTAGTCGACGAATTTATACAAATTCCTCGAACATGCACTATACAGAAAATTCTAAGAATTCTAATCCTAAATATGCTAAAAATCCTTTTACTGAGTGGATTATACCTCCAAGGAGATATCATCCACAAGGCTACAAGGATCAGCCTGAAATGACATTTATCTCTGAATTTTGTGGTAACATAAAAGGACCCAAGGTAGTCTGGGTCAAAAACAACTAGTTTATGTTTTTGTCTTTGCAGGTACACAGCTATCCAAGATTAAATCAAAAATGGTACTTGGATAGTGGATGCTCAAAGCTTATGACAGGGAACAAGGCCAACCTAAATAACTACAAGGCAAAACTTGGACCCAAGGTGATCTTTGGAGACTCCAACTGTGGACAAACCAAAGGCTATGGTCAAATTAAAGTTGGAACATTGACATTTAAGGAAGTAACCTACGTCAAGGGTCTAAAGCACAACCTCATCAGCATAAGTCAGTTATGTGATGAAGGTTATCAGGTAACATTTAATAAATCAGAATGCATCATTAAATCATCTGATAATGTTATTGTTCTATCAGGAACTAGACAAGGAAACATATATTTAGTAAATTTCAACTCATCTAAATCAGAAATTTGTTTATTTAATGAGTTAAGCAAATCTAGTGAATTATGGCATAAAAGATTAGGACATGTAAACCTTAGGACCATTGCTAATTAGCTAAGGATAATCTTGTTAGAGGCTTACCATCAGGATCATATAAGAAAGAAGGTCTTTGTAGAGCATGTCAATTAGGTAAGCAAGCCAAAAACAGCTTTAAATCATTATCTAAAAGTGATTCACCTAGAAGCTTATACTTGCTACATATGGACCTTTTTGGACCCATTGCAATAAAGAGCTTAGGGGGGAAGTCTTACACTCTAGTTATTGTGGATGACTTCTCTAGATTCACTTGGGTGTTCTTTTTGAGAGAAAAGTCAGATAACTTTAAAGTTCTTACAGACTTTCTTAAGAGCATACAGATTGAGTACTCTACTGTAGTTGCATTGATCAGAAGTGATCATGGCACTGAGTTTGAGTCTCTTCTTATGCAAGAATTCTGTGAGATGGAAGGTATCAGGCATTGCTTCTCAGCTCCTAGAACTCCTCAACAAAATGGGGTAGTTGAAAGGAAGAATAGAACTCTAATTGAATCAGCAAGAACATTGCTTGCAGATGCTAACTTGCCCCTATCCTTTTGGGCTGAGGCTGTCAGCACAGCAAATTATGTTCTGAATAGAAGTTTGATACACAAACTTAAGGGTAAAACTCCCTATGAATTGCTTAAAGGGAAGAAACCCAAAGTTGATTATTTTAGAACTTTTGGATGTAGATGTTTTGTTCATAACAATGATAAGAAATATCTTAGGAAATTTGAACCAAAATCTGAAGAAGGAATCTTCTTAGGATATTCAATAGTTAGTAAAGCATATAGGGCATTTAACAAATCCTCTCTTAAAATAGAAGAGTCTATGCATGTTTCCTTTGATGAAACTAACATGTTTTACAAGGAGAAGAACTCTTCTACCAAGGACACTTTGCAGGTACCAGCTCTATGTGAAGAGCTTAAAGGGCTAAATCTACAGACAGGAGATTCACTGCATCCATTACCTCAAACTCTTGAAGATAGTGAAGAAGAAGATCATCCAAATCTTGTTGATTATCTGAATCAAACAACATCAGAACATCCTCCACAGGATATAATAGCTGAACAAATTCCCAATGTGGATACTACTGCTGAATCATCTCCAACTGCTGACCACATCACAGTCAGAGATCATCCAATTTCACAAGTGATTGGTGATATCACAGCAGGTGTTCAAACAAGGCATCAACTACACCAAAATCAGATGCATACTTGCTTTCTATCACAAGTTGAACCTCAAACCATAAAAGATGCAGAACAAGATCCAAATTGGATCCTTGCAATGCAAGAGGAACTCAACCAGTTTGAAAGAAACAAGGTTTGGGATTTGGTTCCAAGACCAAAAGGACATCCAGTTATTGGCACCAAGTGGGTCTTTAGGAACAAGCTTGATGAGCAAGGAAATATTGTGAGAAATAAAGCAAGATTGGTAGCTCAAGGATATTCACAGGAAGAAGGCATAGATTATGATCAGACATTTGCCCCTGTTGCAAGGCTTGAAGCTATAAGGATTTTCTTGGCCTTTGCTGCATTCAAGAAGTTCAAGGTATATCAAATGGATGTGAAAAGTGCTTTTCTCAATGGAGACATCAAAGAAGAAGTCTATGTGGAACAACCACCAGGTTTCATCTCTCCAACTCATTCCTCCTATGTATTTAAACTTAATAAAGCTCTTTATGGTCTCAAACAAGCTCCCAGAGCATGGTATGAGAGTTTAGCTAACTTTCTCTTGGAAAACAATTTATGTAGAGGCATGGTAGACAAAACATTATTTTAAAAAGTACATAAAAATCAAACTCTACTAGTTCAAATATATGTAGATGACATTATATTTGGATCTACTGATTCAAATTTGTGCAAAAGATTTTCCAATCTAATGCAATCAAGATTTGAAATGAGTAGCATGGGTGAATTATCATACTTCCTTGGTCTTCAAGTGAAGCAAACCCCATCAGGAATCTTCATCTCTCAATCTAAGTATGCTAAGGAATTAGTGAAGAGATTTGGAATGTCTGATTCTTCTACTATGAAGACACCCATGGCCTCTAATGCTGTTATTAATACTGATGAATCAGGGAAACCTGTTGATCAGAAACTGTATAGGGCAATTGTTGGCTCTCTACTCTATTTAACATCTAGTAGGCCAGACATAATGTTTGCTACATGCATTTGTGCTAGGTTTCAAGTTAATCCTAAAGAATCTCATCTTACTTTTCTAAAAAGAATTTTAAGATATCTAAAGGGTTGCCCTAATCTAGGACTTTGGTATCCAACAACATCTGAATTTGAATTAATTGGATTCTCAGACTCAGATTATGTTGGATGCAGGGTAGATAGGAAAAGCACATCAGGAACTTATCAGTTTCTTGGTGATAGGCTTGTGTCTTGGTTTTGTAAGAAACAAACATCTGTGTCTACATCAACAGCTGAAGCTGAATACTTAGCTGCTGGCAGTTGCTGCTCACAGATATTGTGGATACAAAATCCGCTCCTAGACTATGGTGTCAACTTACATAATTCAGTTATATTTTGTGACAACACTAGTGCAATATCTATAGCACAAAATCCAGTTCTCCATAGTAGGACTAAACACATAGAAATTAGGCACCACTTCCTCAGGGACAATGTGGATAAATACAAAATTTGCCTACAATTCATTTCTACTGATTTGCAAAGAGCTGATATTTTCACCAAGCCCCTGGATGAAAAGAAGCACATTTTCTTTATAAATCAACTAGGAATGATAGATGGAGATTCAATCTGCTAAAAATCAAGTATTTCTATTTATCTCACAAATTCGTCGAACGAAGAACGACAAATTTGAATCATTTGTCGAACGGTGGTCTCTAAAACCTCTTAAACTCAGAGTCAGTTAAGGCAATTTCATTTGTCGAACCACGGTCGACGAAAAAGATGTTCTCGTCGAACGCTTTCAGACAAAGAAATAAAAGCCTTCCGACTTCTAACTTTATTAGGTTTTGTCGAACAGTGGTTTACGAATGCGCCCTCATTCTTCGACCCTTCTATATAAGCCTTATTTTATCTTATTCTAAGCTTTGCGCCTACAGAAATCATCTTTCCCTCCAGTTCCCCTCTGCACTTGATCTTCAACTTTCTTTGCAGGAACAATGGCGATTCCTCAGTCCTCTCTGCACCTAATGAAGTTTGACGCAGGTTTTGACATTGACATGGACTCGTTTGCACAGTCAGACCAAATCTTCAAGGATATTCTTCAAACACTGGATGAACAACATCTAAGGAAGCTTCTAAGCACCAGGCAGAAGATAGCTGTTGCAGAGATAAAAGAATGGGTTTTCACTGCAAAACCAGGCGATGAAAGCTTGTCGGGAACAATCTCAGGTCGTCATGTCTCTCTCTCTCCCATCATCCTTTCTGAAATCTTTGGTCTTGAAAATGGTGAATTAGACATAAGCTCAAATGAATTTGATGAAGCTTTAGTCAAAATTGGCCATTTGACTGGAAACCCTAGCCACCTTCTGAAAAAGAACCTGTCTCAGGACTACAAGTTCTTAGCGGATATTGTTGGAAAAGTCTTGCTGAGCAAGACTTCTGGGCATGACTATATCAGTAGGCACCAATTTCTGTTAATGGTGGCCTTAATGGAGAAGAAGAAAGTCAACTGGGGATCAATTCTCTTTGACCTAATTAAAAAGAAAAACTCTAAAGATAATGTATGCTTTGGAAGAATTTTAGGGATTTTTCTGCAGGAAAGGCATCCAGAGCTTCTGGTGTCACTAAAAGTAATAATAAATGCCAGCAAGAGGCTGGCCTCAGCACTCTTTGCTAAATGGGATAGAGTAATTCCCAAGAAGAATACAGGAGCTGAGGCCTACAGAAAAAGGAAAGCTTCTGAGGACACAAGGACTGATCAGGTCACACCCTCAACCCTTCTAGAAGATCCTTCCTCAGTTCCTCCTTCCTCTCATATCCTCTCTCCACCTGCTCAACAATCTCCTGCATATTCTCATTCTTCATCCCCTCCTTCAACTGCAATATCACCCATCAATGATATTCCACTTTCAACTGCCCACATCAGTGATGTTCCACCTCCACCTCTATCTTCAGAACCACTACCTACCACACCTCCCTCTCCAATACACAATGAATATCATTCACCTATTCATTCTCCTAGTCCAATCCATCTAGAAATTCCCACAAATACCACCAACATCAGCAATATCATTCCTCCAATATCATCTCCATCCACTTCACAACCATCCTCTAGCCATCCACCAGATTATCCATCCCTCAACCTCTCCTCCATTGCTGATCAAGTTTTTGATCTTATCCTTCCTAAAATAAGCCAGCTCCTGGATGCAAAACTTGTTCCAGTTCTTCAGGCACTTTCTACTTTATCTGCTAAGATAGCTTCTCTTCCCTCCTCCACTGCTGTCCCTTCTACTAGGGGCCTAGATTCAGGCTATCCTGAAGCTATGCAGGGGGAGATGTCCTATGAAGAAGCTCCAGAAACAGAAGAAACTCCAGAAGAAGATATAGAAGTTACAATTTTTGATACAGATATAATTGATTCAGATACACAAGTTATAGAAGAAATAAATAATATATGCATTCATCCATCCTGTGATCTATATAGCTTATTATCAAAATTTGATGTCACATATACTTCAAGGGTATCACCAAAGGTATACATAGAGGATCTATCAAAGGCTCTGATTTGCCTTCCTCAGAAGACTCATTCTGATATCATACAAAATTACATATCCTCTATTCCTTCATCCACTGTTCAAGACATTCAAATAAAGGATCATTCTGCAGAATATGAAGATGATCTTGCAGAATTCCTTGATGATACAACAGCCCCACAAATTACTTCTTCACCTCCAATTCCTGTATGGAGTGAAGAACCAATGCCGAATGAAATTCTTTGATGAAATCTGGAGAGAAGCAGATGCAGAGTTTGACAAAGCTGAAGAAGAAAGATTAAAGGCTCGTGAAGCAATCAAGAGAATTGATGATCTATACAATAAGCCAATCTCATCTTCTGACTCTGATGATGATGATGACAACAGTGATTCTGATTATACACTTTCAAAGAAAAGAAAGAAAAGAACAGCTAAGTCAAAGGCTGCTCCCAAGCCCCCAAATCCAAATAATGACATTCCTCTGTACATTTTGTATAATGTTCCTCTTAATGAGAAAACGCCTCACTGGATGAAGCTCTCCAGAAATGAGAACAATAGGAGGAAGAAATTCAAGAAGACTGGCTACATCCCTGACAAACCAGTCAAGCACAATCATCCTCCTCTTCCTCCTCCTCCATCAGCTGGTGCAACAGGATCAGCAGGTGTATCATCTTCCTCTCAGAAGCCAAGCTCTCAACATTCAGGGAGACCTGGTAGTTCTAGTGGTTCTCAAGCCTTTGGATCAGCCAGTGCTCCTTCCTCTAAGAAATCAGCACCTATCTTTCAAGAAAGTCAAACCTTTTCTTCTTCTCAAATATCTTCAGAATACAAACTTCACATTTCTGATGGATCTCTTCACAGAGATAGAGTACCTCAAAAGGTCACTCAAGACAAAAATGATTCAGAAGATATTTATTACTTTCCAGATCCAGAAGAAGAGAAAATCTGTCAGATGGCAAGACTGAGAGAAACAATTGCATATGCACAGATTAAAAAGGCTAAAGCAGAAGGCAAAGACTTCTCAAATTTCTCAACCATGTCAGAATACAGAAGAAAAGAACTTGAAAAATACAAAATAGTTAAAGCATTCAATACTGAGGAATATATTGATATGCACCCAGAAGCATTTATCCCTCATGTCAAAGAACAGAAAATCATTGGTGCTCAAGATTTGTTTATCAGCAAAAAGAAATCAGAAGACCCCAGCAGGAAAATCATATTCAAGCCACCTTCTCAGGACAAAAAGCCTTAAATAAATTGCTTGGTTATGAATGTAAAGTTTCTAAACTCAGAGCATTTATTTTTATCTTATCTGATGATCTATTTTAATCTATCAGATATATTTCATCTCATTGTTGCTCTGTTGATTATACTTTCTGCTGTATCTATTTAATTATTTGTCAAATAGTATCCTAACCCAAATAGGGGGAGATTGTTGGAACAACCCTATTACTAATTTGGGCTAGGATCACTATATGTTGATTAGGATATGTATTGACCCCAATGTATAGCCTTAGGGTCAAGTTTTAGGCTGATTAGATTAGCAGAACTTAGGAAAATTCAAGCTCAATACATGGCAAGTGGTGTTCGACGAATGACCAGATTCGCTCGACAAATGACTAGCAGCGGTCGACAAATTCTAAGCCAGCGCTCGACAAATGACTAGCAGCGGTCGACAAATTCTAAGCCAGCGCTCGACAAATGACTATCGGCGGTCGACAAATTCTAGCAAGCGCTCGACAAATTGCTTTCTGATGTTCAGACTTATATTCTCAGTGGATGTCAGTTCTCTGAACTCAAATCAGCAGAATAACGGATATATTTATTTCTCCTTGGAGGTATTCTGGCAGCCAAGTAAGGATATCTTTCTTATTTATTATATCCTTATATTCCTTCTATTCCAAGAAGAAGAATAGTCGTTGACATTTAATGCCAAAGGCATCTTTCTCGACAAAAGGAATTAAAAGGACCTGCCAAAGTCGTTTTTGGGTGGCTACCCAGTTCCAAGAAGGATTTAAGTCAGGAAAACATATTTCTTAAATAGACAGAAGATTTTGAATTTCAAAAACAACAAGCTGTCGAAAAAGATATAGAGATCAAGTATTCTTTGAAAAGAAAACAATAGAGAACAGAAGCAGTTTAAGAAGAAGAAGAAAAATATATTTTCGAAAAGCATTCTTCCTCAAAAAAAGCAGCATCCTCTTTATTCTGAGAACAACATTCAATCCCTCAGATCTGCTGTAAAACAAAGTCTTTCAAGAGCAACAATAATCTGAAGATTAACCTCTTCTACATAATCAGCTACAAAGATTTCGGTTTGTGAAAGCTCTGTCCTAAAGGTTGTCATCAACTCTCATTAGACAGGGGGAGCTTTCTGCTTCAACATCTTTTGTCTTCTCTCAGATCATTGACAGAGATGAACACTCTATACCTTTTATCTCATCCTGTACAGGGTTAATACTCCCTTTAAAAGTTTACCCAGTGGTGGCAAGACACCTTATCAAAAAATCCCTGTGTGGTTTTTAAGCACCTTATCAAAAGCTTATTGGTGTGTGGATACCTTATCAAAAACCCCTTGGTGCCTGGGCACCTTATCAACCCTCCTAGTGGATTCCTACCAAGGGTGGTAGAAGAGTAGACGTACCCAGATTTATTGGGGAACTACTATAGCTCCTTGTGTCTTCTATGCTTGTTTATTTTCTATGTGCTTGTGCTGTGTGCTTTTCATTACTTCTGTCTCTATCTTTCACTCTCACTGATTACATATATATATTTACTCAGTATTTTAAATTCCGCTATAAAACTAAGCAAAAACTTTTAATACTCTATTCACACCCCCCCCCCCCCCCCCTCTAGAGTAATTTAAGATCTGACCTCCACTTTCAAGAAGGGAAAAGTAAGCGAGATTAATCGGTACCTGGCGGCCTTCAGGCCATAGGGGCAGGCGCAGGCCAACCGCAAAGTGGGCCGTCGGGATGGCTAACCCGTCGGCGAGGAGGGTGTTGATCACGTCGTCCTTGCAAGTGCGATGAGTCGAGAACGCAGGGGGGATGAAGTCGGCGACCGCAGTGAAGTACTCTTCCTCGGTCAGGTTGAAGTTGAAGAAAGAGTGGTCAGAGAAAGCCTAGGCACACTTCCGCCGACCCTCGGCCTCGACAGCATCAACGACCATTTTGAAAACCTGCAAAAAGAAGAAAGGAGCAAGATGGAGAGACGGCGAGATCTTTGAAGCAAGGAAAGAAGGAGGGTTGACGATGAATGCGGTAGGTGGCTCTCAATTATGAGACCCTATTTATAGCAAAACAAAAAAGGCAGGAAGAAGTTTAAGCGCCGATGGGTGTGGTTAGCAAAGCGTCACCGCATGATCGCGTGCGAGAAACACAAATCATTTTCAAAAATAATATGCGGGCGAGATCTTCCTGCGAGGTCAGCATGAGCAAATCTTTCGCGAGAACAGTATGAGTAAGCACAATAGCATAGCGAGAACCCATAAATAATTATCAATAGCTACTACCAAGCGAGAACTCATAAATATAAGCAGCGAATAGTCGCGGGGTTGTCCATTATAAGAATAAATGGTAATAAACAGGAAGAGTTCGCAGAAGGGAGGCGGGTTCACGAGTCTAATGGGGCAACCATTTCCATCTGCCGCCACCTCGCGATCCGGACCGCGGCGGTACCCTGGAGTTATAATAATCCTGGGCCGCCCGGCCCTCCCAATCCATCAGGAAGGTATAATCCCTCATCCTCGCGATATGCACCTCCGGCGGCATGACAGTCTCGTCAGGATCGCAAGGCAACGCGGCTCGGAGTCTCGCACACTCATCCGTCAGGGCGGCATGCCTCTCCTCGGCAGCCTCTCTATCTCGTCTCGCTTGAAGGTTGAGTTCCAGCAGCATCCGACCTTGCTTCTGAAATAATTTGGCGGTTCGTCGCTTCATCACCTCGAGATCTCGCGGATCACCCAAGAAGTCCTCCATCGGCTTTGGGAGGGGGGACATCCCTTTGTCCCCGAAGTCAGAGTCGGTGTGTGGGGTCTCGGAGTGCTCTACGAGAGGGAATAGGTAGTTTTAGCAAGTGGGGGGAATCCTCATACACCGCAAGGGTCCAGAAATCCTTACCCGGAGGAGGGCGAGAAGGCCCAGGGCGAGAAGATCCGGGCCGACCCTCAAATACATTGCCATAGTGGGGCAAAAGAGATTTGCCTAAGCTGGGAGGGTATGTCGCGTTGTTGATTGGGGGAATCTTTGGCGGTCTGGAGCCGTCAGAGTCCTCGCTCGCCAGGACGTTGAACCCCGGCATTTGTATGATCGTGTAAGGGAGGACCGGTGACAGAGGTCGCGAGTCTTGATGAGGCGGAGTCTTTTGTGGCGACACTGCGAAGAGCAAGAAACCAGGAGCCATTAGTCAACAAAATGAGTGTGAGCGAGCGAGAATAGCGGCGTACCTGCAGCCTTCTTGCCAGCGGGATCTGTGCTCGCCGACGGAACGTTGCGAGACCCAGTTTCGGGCTCGCCATTGCTATTGTTGGTGGTGTGATCCTGCGATCAAGTGAGATTCAGAGGAATTCATTTATCGGCTTGGCTAGAGTTATGACTCATACCTTCTCGGGGGAGCGGTTGTCTGGGGAAGATTCCAGTAGTACTGACTCATCCCCGGTTCGGCGAACCGTTTTCGCCTTCTTAGTTGTCAGCACCGGGGCGGGAGGCGGACAATTCGCCCATGCAGGGATTTTGGCCATGGAAGACTGCTCGCCGGTCTTGGAGGCCTGTAGGAGAGTCTCCATTTCCTTGGAGAGAGGTATCTTTCGACGGCTACAGTAAGGGGAAAAGGAGAAAAGAAGAAGGAAATAATGGTGCGTGTCATGGTGGCACAGGGCGATATTTATAGACCTCGGGTGGGTCCTACCAAAGATTCCTGACAGATCATCAAGAACCTGGCGAATACTAGTGGTTGGACGTTTCTTTGTGAGCCTAGATAGCCTCACGAAGAGCAGGGATTATGTACAACCCCGATATTCGCCAGGCAAGGGTGGGCGTTTCGAGAGGTCAACATTGTGAAGAGAGAAATAAGGGGAACAAGCCAGACAAGTCTTCGCAAGAGTCGGGCGGGCGAGACAAGCCCTCGCCAACTGTTTGTTGGTAGGCTGGCGAGATGGGTACTTGTCGTGCATACGTGAGAAGGGCTGGCGAGCCAACCGCTCGCGGGCCGCTTACAGCAGTTCTGGGTTCGACGAAAGGCGTCCGACGAAATCAAGCACGCTCGGCGAAATCTGTTCTGCGTTCGACGAACTCGCTTCTCAGTTTGATGAACGTCAAGTTCAACCAGATAAGTTTATCTCAGCGGTTGGGCTGGGAGGGTCTATCGCCTCGGCGGCCCAGCCTCATCCCATCGGATCCGCTGAGGAAGGCAATCATCTCGGGGGGACCGGGGCGAGCTCACAGGAAGGTGCGCGAGACCAGGTCTCAGATGATATCGCCAGAAGGGTCCCAGGCGAGGTCTTAACGACGCGCCCGCCAGGGGGATGTCGCGGAAGAGATCCGCGAGAAGGCAGCAAGAGCTCTCGCGAGTAATGTTCTCGCAAACCCCTTGCTCGTAGGTTGACAGGGAAGGATTACTTTTTTACCCCCGGTGGTCTGCCATTAGCCTCTTCAAACAGCAGAGTTTGGCTGTTAGCAGACCAATTTTGGGGTGTGTATAGTAAAATCAAGAGGAGGAATCCTTCTATTTACAGGCCAGTCCAGAAAATCTATAAATAAGACCCAAATGGCACCTTTGGAGAGGACTTCTCTTTCTTGAGCTTCTCTCTCCTCAGGTTTTCCTTGGTTTGCATTTCCAGAGCTCTGCAAGGTGCCCGGGCTTCAGCATTGGCTTGGGAGGGGAAGCGCTCTAAAGATCTTCCGGGTGTGTGGTGGGTCCTCCCTGCTGAGTCTAAAGGTCTGTGTCTAGTTCCGAGCCTTCGGTCTGTCCCTTCGAGGGATTAGTAAGTTCCAGCTACCCCCCAACTCGTTGGGGGCCCCGAACTCCACCGAGACAATTTACTGGTTTCAAAATCTACCCATATGCCTAAGCCTCTTATCTTTTCACTTGTATTAACCCTAGGTGGTTTATGACATGCTAGGGGAAAGACGATCTTTCGTCATTCCCAAGCACGACCTTACCCTTAGCTCACCTAGCACTCTTATCTCCTAAACTCCTTTTGGTGACCTCATCCTTTTCATCCTGACCATTCACACAAACTACATGCCACTTCCACTTGGTAGACCCCTAAACACCCAAGTTTCATATTTTTACTATATGCAGACCAATCTAACTATATGAATCTTATAAGTAGAGGTACTCCAAATATTCACCCACATGACACAAGATTTTTACTGGAGGACTACCATGGTATTTTAAGACTGAATCCAGAGAATCATATTTTTCCTCAACATTTTAGCATTTATTTAAATTTCCTCAATATTTGCCAATTATAAATATGAACATGAAGTGTAAGGTATTCTTATGACATGACTCTCATAAAATTAGGATAAATCTATCATGCCAAAATAACAGCAAATACAGAGTGTCACAATTTTACAATCAAGAATCTTCCTCTAATTAAAATATTGAACAATTAAGCAAAATTAGAAATTAAGCAACCGCCAACAATATTTGTCCAAAAATTATGGGAATATTACCAGACATTTATATTGATCAGAAAAGTTCTCAGGACAAATCTTGGAATTTATAAAGGCATATTATCCACTCAAATAAATATTCCAAAGAAATCCTAATATGAGCATGTTGTGAAGTAGCCTACTGATAACAATCTCCAAAAATTATATGAAAACTCACAGAGCTTCCTAGTGCTCGGAAATGTCCTATCACTAAGTTGCACATTTTTCCAGAGTTTTGGACCCTTAATTATATTTCTTAAGATTAAGGAAAAATAAGTGCCTTGTAAATGAAGTGTTGGTTAAATCACCTAATTAATTTCACAAAAATTATGAGAGGTCCATCATATGAATATAAAGGCACTACCAAGGTTTCATCACCATCCAAGGCCATTTGAACATGTAAATATCTCTTATAAGGAATTTCTCTAAAGGGCTTATGACCTAATTTAGGAGAAATAAGTACTCCTAAAATTCTCTCAAAATTCCCTAGAGCATAATCACACCCCATGAGCATATATCCTAAGTTCCATGGCCATTCTAGGGCTTTTGACCACATGGCCTTCACAAGGTTCTATATGCACCCCAAGGGGTAAAACTAGGGTCCTAGGGCATATCCACCTCTACACCACCCCATCTTACTCATGAAGGTGTTTAGGTGATCCTAAACCAGTGGCCAAGATTTCAACTCATGGTGATGAGGTTTGACCACCATACCCCAAGATAAATACCATGCCCTAACCTTGACCCAATTTGACCTAACTTGGGTTGACAAATTACCCAACCAAATCAGTCTCAATTGGGCTGAGATTTTTACCAAGGTCATAAAATAACCCCAAGGAGCACCCACCAAAATTTGGAGGGCATTGGTGGTCATTTGACCCACTATTTAATTAGTATTTGATTTATGAAATTATTACCAAAACCCTTAGAAAAAGGTTCTCCTAAAATTCTCATCTTTGGGTATGATCAGTGGGTAGGTGTAAATAGCCTAGGTTTTAAATTTCAAGGACATACCATTTACCAATAGAAAGATATTCAAGAATTTGTGACTGTCCTACCCTAGGAACCAGTCCTAGAAAAATGACTCCACAGGGAGCTATAGTGCCCCTATTGACTTGAAACAAATTTTCACTTAATCTAGACACCAAGGGCTACAACATTCATGTTTGCACTTTTCCATTTGAGGGGTCCTAGTATTTTTAATAATTAAAATAAAATACAAGTCTCTGCGTTCGACGAAATCCAATCTGCGTTCAACGAATTCTGTTCTGTGTTCGACGAACGTCGTGCTTCAGTTCGACGAAATCCGATCTGCGTTCGACAAAATCTGTTCTACGTTCGGCGAACGTCGTGCTTCAGTTCAACGAAATCAGTTCTCCAACCAGTTCAGCAGATTATCTCTCAGTTCGATGAACTCCTGAAATTGAATGTCCAATTCAGTAGCATCCAACCCCATTAGGTGGTGGACCACCTCAATTGGGTCTAGCCCAAGTGAATTGGGCTTGATTAGGTCAAAATTGGTCATTTGACCTAAATATAGCATAATGTTGACTTTGATCAATTTGACCATTTGGGTTGACCCCAATGGGTGGCTAGTCACCCATTGGTCTCCATTAAGGGTAAGGAAGGTCTAGGTAGGGTCAATTTGACAAGGTGAGGGTCAATTGACCCTTAATAGGCCACTTTGACCAAAATAGGGCTAGGGTTGACTTTGGTCAAAATGGCCAAATTGGTGGACCCATGATGGGGATATTTGGTCCAATGGGTCCCTAGTGACCCCATAAAGCTAGGGGCAGGGTCAATTTGGCATGGTGGAGGCCAATTGGCCCTAATTGAGCTAGTTTGGCCAATTTAGGGTTAGGGTTGACTTTGGTCAATTTGGCCCCTTTTGTTGACGCCAATGGGTCCCTGGTGCTCCAAGGAGGCCCCTAGTGGGTTAGGGACACTATGGTGGGGTCAAGGTTCAAGGTGAGGCCCCTAAGTACAAACCTAGGTTTGGTATCTGAAATTTGCTATTTGCAGACCACTTGGGTTTTCTCCTTCTCACCTAAGTTCTTATGGTCTTGAGCTCTTCCTATGGTTTTGTCATGACCTAGTCATGACAAAACCAACTTAGGGGTCTAGTTGTTTGGGGGATGTTACAAATCTCAATACATAAAAATAAAAATTTCGTCCTCAAAATTTAAGTTAAGCATGTGGGGTTTTTACTACAAGCAAGAAAATGTAACATCCCAGAAAAATTAAATTATATCTGTTATAAAGAGCTCCGGGTACTTTTGTTGCATCAGGTCCAGTGGTTCCCAGGTGTGCTCCTCTTGTCCATGGTTCCTCCATAGGACCTTGACTAGCGGGACCTTCTTGCGCCGCAAGACTCGCAACTCTGTGTCGTCTATCCGAACCGGCTCCAGGCGAACCGAGCGATCAGTAGCTATCGGCCCTTCTGCAGTAGATATATACTGCTCTGGCCATAGTAGAGCCCTCCTAAGCGATGAGATGTGGAAAACGTTGTGCAGTCCCTCCAACTCCGGCGGTAGCTCCAATATGTAAGCCATGGGACCGATCCGCTCCAGGATCCTGTAAGGCCCCATATATCTCGGACTGAGCTTCTTCCGCCCGCGAACCCGCGAGACTTGATGAGTACTTTTTGTACTCATCTTTTAATATAATTTTAATGTAGTTTTAATATGAATTTATATAATTTATATGTATTTTCTTATTTAATATGATCCCTTTTTTATTTTATAAACTAACTTAAGCCATTTCTGTGTTTTTCAGGTTTTCTGGGCACTTTGAGCAAAAATGTCAAGTACATGCCCAACTTCATGGGCGTGACCAAGGTTGTGAAAGCCTAAGATGTGTTCCAGACCTGCTGCCGCCACTTCGGGCCCATTCCGTGAAGATTCGCCAAGTACACGCCCCAGGTCACGGGCATGACCAAGGGCGTGACATCCAAGTCACGACCCCGAAATGCTGCGTTCGATGAAATGGCTGCTGAGTTCGACGAAATGGCTGCTGCGTTCGACGAAATGGCTGTTGCATTCAATGAAAGCGCTGAGATCGACGAAATGGCTGAGTTCGACGAATGTTCAAAATTGTCAAGTTCACGCCTCAGGTCACGGGCGTGACCAGGGGGCGTGACTTCCAGATCACGGGCGTGACTCATCCCGCGCCACTTCACGCTTCTTCCCGCCGGAGATTCCCGCCAGCAGCACATTTAAAGATTACACGCCCCAGGTCACGGGAGTGACCTAGGGCGTGACATGCAAATTTCTCCTACATTAAAGACAACCGGCGTCCTTTCCGCACCGAGAAGATCACGCGCCTTAGACGCCCTTGGTCACCGGTGTGACCGAGGGCGTGTAACCTCAATTTTTCAGCTATAAAAAGCCAGCTCCAGCAGATATTTGTAGAGGAATTGTGGGGACGAATATTTTAGGACTTAGACTCTTCTTTCATGTTTTATTTTCATGTTTTAGTAGTTCTTATGCTCCTCCCTTATTTCTTGCAAATGTACTTTCAATTCAATAGTTGTAATTTCTTTTCATTTTGCAGATAATAAAATAGATCTTTTGTTTTCTCATTCTCTTCTTTCTTCTTCATGAACCTTTTTTTAATTTCTTTTGATACCAACTCCAAAGTTTTAATTGATAGAATAATAGAGATTTTCTTGAAGTAAGAGTACTCAACCGCCCCGAGTCTAATACAACCTTGGTTTTTATAACCTATACTACATACGACACGGTACACTTGTCGTTGTTGTTTGCGGATATAGTTTTGCGCATCAAGACTCCATGCATCGGACGTATCTTCAAGAACACCCAATCTCCCACCTGGAACTCTACCATACGATGTCGCGCATCGTAATACTTGGCCTGCCTATTCTGGGCCTCCAGCATCCTGTCTTGAATCAGCCTCACCTGAGCCTCCATGTCTTCCACGAACTCCGAGCCAAGTGCCTTGGGATCCTCATCCTGGATCCAAGACAAAGGCGTCCTGCACCTCCATCACTATAATGCCTCGTAGGGTGGCCTGCCTATGCTAGCCTGGTGACTGTTGTTGTATGAGAACTCAACTAATGGCAAAAGTCTCTCCCATGGCTCCCCGCGGTCTAGAATGCAAAGGTGTAGGAGATCCTCTAGGGTCCGGTTGGTGCGCTCCATTTTCCTATCTGTCTGGGGGTGGAAAGTTGTACTACAAGTTAACCGGGTGCCTAGGTAGGCATGCACTGCTCTCCACTCCCTCGACGTAAACCGTCCATCTCGATTCGACACGATCGTCCTAGGCACACCATGATATCGAACAAACTGCTCTACGAACCTCCGTACCAAAACACTGACCGGATCGTCCTTCCTGACTGGAATGAACCTGGCCACCTTCATCAATCTGTCGACGATCACCCAGATCGAGTCATTTCCCGCACGAGATCGGGGAAGACCGTGTATAAAGTCCATAGTGATGTCGTCGAACTTCCACTCCGGTACCGGGAGTGGCTGTAATAACCCGGCTGGGTTCCGACATTCCGCCTTCACAAGTTGGCAAGACTCGCAGTGGGTCACAAAATAGGTGATGTCCTTCTTCATACCCGGCCAGTACATAGTCCTATTTAGATCCGTTGTCATCTTAGTGATACCAGGGTGCACGGAATATCTACTATAATGACCCTCTGTCATAATATCCTCCCGGATCTGACTCCCTGCTGGTATATACACTCGACTTTAAAACTCAACAGGCCGTCCTTCAATGAATAGTCTCCAGCTGAGCCTGCCTCCAAGGCTCTGAAAACCGGCTCTAGCTTGGCATCCTGCCTCTGCCCATCCCTGATGCGGTCTCGAATGTCATATGTGGTACCCATCGCCGCTAATACTCCTCGTATAGCTCTGGATCGTCCTCGGATACTAAGGAGATTTGCATGTCTTCGAACATCCATACTAGCTCCATGGCCATCAACTTGGGCTCTGCTCCTGACGTGGTAGCTCTCCAGCTCAGTGCGTCTGCTACCACATTCGCCTTCCCTGGGTGGTAATGCAACGTGTACTGATAATCTGATAAGAACTCCACACATCGCCTCTGCCAGATGTTCAGCTCTTTCTGTGTATCTACGTACTTCAGATTCTTGTGATCTGAGAATATGTCATAGTGGACACCGTAGAGATAGTGTCGCCAGATCTTGAGAGCGAACACAACTGCTCTCATCTCTAAGTCATGCACCGGGTAATTTCGTTCATGATTCTTCAACTGGTGGGAGGCATATGCTATCACGTGCACATTCTGCATCAGAATGGCACCCATCCTCTGATATGACACATCCATGTACACCTAAAATCCTTCCTCCCTGACGGAAGGGCAAGGATGGGGGCCGTAGTAAGTCGACCTTTCAGCTCATAGAAGGCTTCCTCACACTGCGGCGTCCATGTAAAGGCAGCATCCTTGTTTGTCAGGGATGTGAGCGGGAGGGCTATCTGTGAAAACCACTGCACGAACTTCCGATAGTAGCCGTCAAGTCCAAAGAAACTCCTCACGTCGGTGACCATCTTCAACGGCAGCCAATCCCGTACTGCCTGGATCTTTGCTGGGTCCACTGCTAGACCAGCTCCACTGATAATGTGGCCAAGGAAGGCCACCTCCTTTAGCCAAAACTGGCACTTGCTGAACTTCTCATACAGACGATGCTCCCGAAGCTTCTCCAAGGTTCGTGCCAAATGTCGTGCATGCTCCTCCTCCATCCTTGGATAGATGAGGATGTCGTCGATGAACACGATGACGAAAATGTTGAGATAAGGCTCGAACACCCGGTTCATCAGGCTCATAAATGCTGAAGGTGCATTTGTGAGTCCGAAAGGCATCACCGTGAACTCATGTAATCCGTATGGGTTTCTGAAAGCCGTCTTCGGGATATCTTCCTCCTGGATCCGTAGCTGATAATACCCTGATCTCAAATTGAGCTTCGAGAAGCAGTTGGCTCCCTCTAGCTGGTCAAAAAGCTCATTGATCCTTGGTAATGAGTACGTATTCCTAACCGTCAGCCGGTTCAGGGCTCTGTAGTCGATGCACAATCTGAGCGTCCCTTCCTTCTTCTTCACGAACAACACCGGAGCTCCCCAAGGTGAGGAACTCGGCCTAACAAACCCTGCTTTCACCAGCTCCTGTAGCTGGCTCCGAAACTCTACTAGCTCCTTCGGGGCCATCCGGTAGGGGGCCCTAGATACCGGCTTTTCCCCTGGCACCAGTTGGATTTGGAAATCCTTCTCACGGTGTGGAGGTAGTCCAGGTAGCTTCTCCGGAAATACGTCAGCAAAATATCGCACGACCGGGATATTTGACACTGAGTCTTTGACTTCCGTCGCCTCGAAGAGCACCTGATATACCTCGTCTCCCTGCAGGTGGGCCTTGACGGCTTGAACTAATGATAAAAAGATATGAGAGGTGGATTTAGTACCTTCGATCACTACTTCACCATCTTCATGCTTTAGAACGATCCTCCTTGCCGGACAGTCAATCTTTGCATGGTTCCATTGCAGCCAGGTCATGCCTAAGATCAGATCGAAGTCCTTCATCTTCAAGCGTGTTGCCGGCGCTTCGAACAGTTTCCCTCCAATCTCCACATTCATGTTGCACTTTGGATTTGTTAAAACTTCTGATCCATCCAGGAATTGCACTCTCCTGTAGATGTCTTCGAAGTGTTGTACTTGGCACAGATCATCTACGAACTATTCCGAGACAAACGAGTGAGAGGCACCTGTATCGAATAAAGTGTATGTGGGCTTGCCGCAGACGAGTTCTATATCTGGGTGGTTTTTTTGTTTGGTTTATTGCTAAGGTAAATCTAAGGTTTACTATGTACTAATGAATCATAAAACAAAAGGCATCAAAAGTACCTGTAATGACCCTCGGGGTCCCGGCGCTGTGCTAGGTCCAGGACATACATCTGCTCCCTGTTCTGCCTCCGATCTCTGCCCTAAAATCCATGTCCTCGTCCATGTCCCCGGCCCCCAAAATGCTGGGCCTGAGGGGCAGCTTGTAGTGCTGGTGGTGCATTCCTCTGGGGGCAGTTCCTCCGGATGTGGCCAGTCTGGCGGCAGTGGTAACACTCCAGAGGTGGCCCACCTCCTCCAATCCTCGATATCTCCCACATATGAAGAGGCTGAGGAGCCAACGCTACTGGCTCCCTCTGCTCCTGGTGGGGTCGGACCTCCATCCTTCCTTCCCCAGCATCTAGGCCTCTCGGCTGGTCCCTTCTGCCTCCCCGTCCCTGGTCTTCTGTCGGCCTCTTCCTTCCTCGAACAAGGTGCTGGTCGGCTTCTAGTTTCTTGGCCATCTCCAGGATCTTAGTCATACTGCCGTCGGAGACGAAGAGGAGGGCCTGCCTCAGTTCATCACAAAGGCCCTTGTAGAACCTCTTTGCGTATCCTGCATCATCCAACTGATACGAAACTGCAAATCAGGATAGATGGGTAAACTTCGGGTGATACTCTAAAACTATCTTGCTCCCCTGCCTCAACTGCAGGAAACTGTCTTCCAGCTCGTCTCTTGCAGACTGCGACACAAAATGCTCCAGCAGTGCTGCCTTAAACTCATCCCAAGAAACATCCGCAGCCTCTAGTCCTGCAAATGTTGTGTCCAGGAACCTCTTCCACCATCTCTTTGCATGGGACTCTAAGCATGAGACCACCAATGGCACCTCCATATCTGCTGGGCACTGAATCCCTGTCAGCATCTCTTCCATGATGTCCACCCATTCCCCAGTCCTCACAACCGCCTCCGTCCTGAGATATGATGGGGGCAAAGGCCTCGGAAGATGCTCAGCCAGTTGGCCCCAGGGTTTTGCAAAGGAGCTGGTGTGTGATGTGCCCTGAATGTCTCCAGAGTGGCTGTCAGTGTTTGTCCCATCTCCGTCTGCTAGAACGGAGTAGGAGCCGGTGGTGGTGGAACGATGTTTGGAGTCGGTGGAACTCCATGCTGCGGTGTAGGGTTCGTCGCGGTCTACACAAGAAATTACACTCGTAAGGGACTTAGCTAAAGAATATTCAGTTAGACGTGGACTTTTCATGTGATTTCCCTTATGGGCACACCATTGCTTCTGCTGCTAGTGTGTCCTCAAACTAAGCTCGCGCAGGGTGGCCCAGGGTTTTTGGACTTCTTTTCTTTTCTCCGGATCGTGGTTTGCTTTGATACCACTTTGTAAGACCCCTTTTTTTCTTGCAAACCCGGGTCTTATGCCCAGAACCGCCGCTTTGCGGTGACACCCTCACTCGAGAAGGTAGCCACTAAAAAATTCCGATCCTGCCGGCCTTATCGATCACAGAAAAAGTAAGTGTAACAACATTAGAGAAGACAAGTCCACACCACATAAATAGTAAATCATCATAAAGAGATGTCCACATAAACATAACTGAAATAAAAGAAAGTAATAACAAGGGCTCCTGCCCGATACATCAAATCCTCACTACATAGACACTCGCGGAAGCATAAAAATACTAGAACTAAACGATGCTCACAGATCCTGCCAACGGTGCTCCCATGCTAGACTGCCCCGTCTCCATCTGCACCGGCCTCTGGTGCTGCAGCATCTCCTCGGTCCCCTAAAATGATAAGGTCCACCGGCCATTAATCAAAAGACTAAGCAAATCTCCCACCCCTCCCCCGGTGACTCCTAGGCACAATGTAGGAGGAATGAAGCGGAGGACAACAAGGGGTGTAAACAAGAGTAGGTGACAGGGGTATAGGGAAGGTTTCTACGCTACACATGTGCATATAAATAATTGAAGTAGTAAATAAAGTAAAGTACAAACAGGTAAAGTAAACAAGTAGAGCAAGCATATAAGGATAAGTAAGGAAAAGTAACCGTTGATTTATAGGAATGCCCACACAAACTTATAGACCAAGGGGTCGTTTAGCAAGGCCTATCATATAAGAAGTCATATAACTGACTTATACGATAGGGGTAGGGGTTGAAATGCAATGTTAATGCTATGTAATTCAAGGTATGCAGTTAAATGTTATGTTCACACAAGTGCAATACACACACTGCGACTCTATGCGCACAGACCTTTAGTTCCCCCTTTTTGGAGCTAGCAAAACACCCAAGATACTTCCGTAGTGGCAAACGGAAGCGGTGGGTTGGGCCTCGCCTACCTCTAGGTTGGTATTTGCACTACCTAACCTAGACCTAATGCACGCATCAACGCTAAGAACACAACAGCGGAGCTCCTGCGTACTCTTGCTGGTTAGACCACCAGACTTGTCTTCGTAAAAGGGTTATCCACACTTACCGAGCCCAAGTATTAATGTCGGTGCAATGACCATCAACACTAAGGACCCACCACCTTATGCACATGCAAACATGTTTACATCTACCTCCGATCCATAAGCTCCCCGGGCTAACCCGTCCGACACAACAAATATGGTTGAGTCACGACTCACCAAACTAATAAGTCTACTACTACAACCACTGAGCCTACCGCTCGTAAGACCAAACCGACTAAGCTCCCGTGACAATGGAGTGTGAGTAAGTCTATTACTTAGTTAATCTTGTATAACAACTTAGCTCTATAGTTTATGGTTAATCTTGGACTTCCCGAGGATTACCCTATGAGGGGCTCGCTACGGTACTAGGAAATATATTGGGATGACACCCCAGAGCTCCCTTTCTCAAGGCATTTAATATTATAGGTATCTACCCATATGCTTAAGCCTCTTATCTTTTCACTTGTATTAACCCTAAGAGGTTTATGACACGCTAGGGGAAAGACGATCTTTTGTCATTCCCAAGCACGACCTTACCCTTAGCCCACCTAGCACTCTTATCTCCTAAACTCCTTTCAGTGACCTCATCCTTTTCATCATGACCATTCACACAAACTGCATGCCACTTCCACTTGGTAGACCCCTAAACACCCAAGTTTCATATTTTTACTGTACGCAGACCAATCTAACTATATGAAGCTTATAAGTAGAGGTACTCCAAATATTCACCCACATGACCCAAGATTTTTACTGGAGGACTACCATGGTATTTTAAGACTGAATCCAGAGAATCATATTTTTCCTCAACATATTAGCATTTATTTAAATTTCCCTAATATTTGTCAAGTATGAATATGAACATGAAGTGTAAGGTATTCTTATGACATGACACTCATAAAATTAGGATAAATTTATCATGCCAAAATAACAGCAAATACAGAGTGTCACAATTTTCCAATCAAGAATTGTCCTCTAATTAAAATATTGAACATTTAACCAAAATTAGAAATTAACGAAGCAACCACCAACAATATTTGTCCAAAAATTATGGGAATATTACCAGACATTTATATTGATCAGAAAAGTTCTCAGGCCAAATCTTAGAATTTATAAAGGCACATTATCCACTCAAATAAATATTCCAAAGAAATCCTAATATGAGCATGTTGTGAAGTAGCCTACTGATAACAATCTCCAAAAATTATATGAAAACTCACAGAGCTTCCTAGTGCTCTAAGATGTCATATCACCAAGTTGCACATTTTTTCAGTGAGTTTTGGACCCTTAATTATATTTCTTAAGATTAAGGTAAAATAAGTGCCTTGTAAATGAAGTGCTAGTTAAATCACCTAATTAATTTCACAAAAATTACCAGAGGTCCATCATATGAATATAAAGGCACTACCAAGATTTTATCACCATCCAAGGCCATTTGAACATGTAAATATCTCTTATAAGGAATTCCTCTAAAGGGGTTATGACTTAATTTAGGGGAAATAAATACTCCTAAAATTCTCTCAAAATTTCCTAGAGCATAATCACACCCCATGAGCATATATCCTAAGTTCCATGGCCATTCTAGGGCTTTTGACCACATGGCCTTCACAAGGTTCTATATGCACCCCAAGGGGTAAAACTAGGGTCCTAGGGCATATCCACCTCTACACCACCCCATCTTACTCATGAAGGTGTTTTAGGTGATCCTAAACAAGTGGCCAAGGTTTCAACTCATGGTGATGAGTTGTGACCACCATACCCCAAGATAAACACCATGCCCTAACCTTGACCCAATTTGACCTAACTTGGGTTGACAAATTACCCAACCAAATCACTCCCAATTGGGCTGAGATTTTTACCAAGGTCATACAATAACCTCAAGGAGCACCCACCAAAATTTGGAGGGCATTGGAGGTCATTTGACCCACCAATTAATTAGTATTTGATTAAAGAAATTATTACCAAAAAACCTTAGAAAAAGGTTCTCCAAAAATTCCCATCTTTGGGTATGATGAGTGGGTATGTGTAAATAGCCTAGGTTTTAAATTTCAAGGCTATACCATTTACCAATAGAAAGATATTCAAAAATTTGTGACTGTCCTACCCTAGGGACCAGTCCTAGAAAAATGACTCCACAGGGAGCTATAGTGCCCCTATTGACCTGGAAAAAAATTTCACTTAATCTAGACACAAGGGCTACAACATTCATGTTGGGCACTTTTACATTTGAAGGGTCCTAGTATTTTTAATAATTAAAATAAAATACAAGTCTCTGCGTTCGACGAAATCTGATCTGCGTTCGACGAATTCTGTTCTGCGTTCGATGAACGTCGTGCTTCAGTTCAACAAAATCTGATCTGCGTTCGACGAAATCTATTCTGCGTCCGACGAATGTCATGCTTCTGTTCGACGAAATCAGTTCTCCAACCAGTTCAGCAGATTATCTCTCAGTTCGACGAACTCCAAATTTAGTTCGACGAATTAATTCAGTTCGACGAATTAATTTCGTTCGACGAACTCCAGACTCAGTTCAACGAACTCAACTATCAGTTCGATGAACTCCAGAGTGCGTTCGATGAATGAATTTTGTTCGATGAACTCCGGATTCAGTTCGACGAACTCAGCCTACAGCTCGACAAAATTCTTCTACTCAGATCGACGAATTAATGAAATAACGTTATAACATAATCATTTAAATCTGTGAATAGCTGATCACGGCAGATCCGACGGCTCATAGTCATCATCCCCGAGGGATGGACGGCGCGCGACAGCACGTCCTGGGCTTCTTTGTGGGATGATTTCCCGGCCACCTGTGCCTCTTCCCGGCCAGCCAATGCCACCACCACCTCCGTTGAGGTGGTTGTCGATGATAGGGGGTGGTTGGTCGGCCAGAGGTGGTCGGAATCGGGGCTTAGAGGAGGGGAAAGAGAGCTCGAACCCTTTCAGAAGCACGATCTGAGCCCAATTGAGCTTAGATCAAGCCCCAAATTATCATAAGATCTAGCCTTAAGGGAGAGGAGGCGGATCGGACCTGTGTGGGGGCTTGGTTGGGCATATTCCGGCGAGTTGCCATGGCCGGAGGTGGAGCTTTCAGCGCCATGTCGATCCTAGCTTCTGGTGCTCGATTTCTTCAGGGAGGAGGGGGGTTTCACTCCTCTTTGATCCCTGAGGGTGTTAAGGAGATCAATTGGGGGAGGGGAGGAGGTTACAACCTTGAATGACATTAATGGCCATGAAGGTGATTTCGGTTTTGGCTTGGGGGACATGAATAGGGGCTCAATCCAGTCGGTAGAAGGCTGGAAACTTCTCCTCTCCCCAAGAGGAGATGAATGGTGCCATTATTGGAGGAGATGGAAGGTTTCCTCTTCCTCTCCATTAACCCCCCCCCCCCCCCCCCCCCCCCCACCTTCTCTCTCTTTCAAATTAGGGCTTTCTCTCTCCTGGCTGAATTTCCTGAAATTGAATATCCAATTAAGTAGCACAAAACCTCATTAGGTGGTGGACCACCTCAATTGGGTCTAGCCCAAGTGAATTGGGCTTGATTAGGTCAAAATAGGTCATTTTGACCTAAATATAGCATAATGTTGACTTTGGTCAATTTGACCATTTGGGTTGACCCCGATGGGTGGCTAGTCACCCATTGGCCTCCCTTAAGGGTTATGAAGGTCTAGGTAGGTTCAATTTGACAAGGTGAGGGTCAATTGACCCTTAATAGGCCACTTTGACCAAAATAGGGGTAGGGTTGACTTTGGTCAAAATAGCCAAATTGGTGGACCCATGATGGAGTGCTTTGGTCCAACGGGTCCCTAGTGACCCTATGAGGGTAGGGGCAGGGTCAATTTGGCATGGTGGAGGCCAATTGGCCCTAATTGAGCTAGTTTGACCAATTTAGGGTTAGGGTTGACTTTGGTCAATTTGGCCCCTTTTGTTGACCCCTATGGGTCCCTGGTGCTCCAAGGAGGCCCCTAGTGGGTTAGGGACACTATGGTGGGGTCAAGGTTCAAGGTGAGGCCCCTAAGTCCAACCCTAGGTTTGGTATTTGAAAATTGCTATTTGCAGACCACTTGGGTTTTCTCCTTCTCACCTAAGTTCTCATGGTCTTGAGCTCTTCCTATGTTTTTGTCATGACCTAGTCATGACAAAAACAACTTAGGGGTCTAGTTGTTTGTGGGATGTTACACTTAGTGCATCAGTTATTTTAAGACATATGGTTGTTATGAAAAGATTTTACCACAGAGTTTAATCAATCCATTAGTAAGATTTGATAAACATAACAATGCAACATAGATTGAATTAACCAATCATAAAGCTGAGTTCGATGAACACAAACTGAGTTCGTCGAACACAAAGCTGAGTTTGTCGAACTCAAAGCTGAGTTCGTCGAATTCAAAGCTGAGTTCGGCGAACTCAAACTGGAGTTCGTCGAACGCAAAACTGATTAACAATCCATCAATTTTAATCCAGATAGAATAGCAATTCAAAGCTCAGTTTGCATTCATATAATCATAAGTCATTATAGTTCAATATTAATTGAATACATAAACTATTTCAATAGTCATTCAAAGCTTTCTTTTCTTATTAGAAGAACATTCAGGAAAATCAGCAGCTGCTTCTTTTCCTTTAGCTGAGGCCAGTTGGTCTGCTGCAGCATCCATGTTTTCAGCAACCATTTCTTCTTGGTCTAGAGGCTCCTTATCTTCAGCAGGTACAACCATGTCTTCAGGCAGATTTGTGGTTGTGTCCTTTTCAGCATTTGTTGCTTCAATCTCAGCTATCTTCCTCTTGTTCTCTTGCCTTTTAAAATATATGAATGGCTTTGGGATGTATTTAGATGGCATCCTTCTTGGGTTATCTTTTCTTACAAGGTTTGCTTTGAATACTTTATCTCTTTTTGTGTTCCTCTCTAAATGCTTTATCCATTCCTCAGATGGATATAGCTTATCAATGTCTTTGCTTATTTGGCCATAGCTTAGCCAGGCATTTAGGATTATCTCTTTGGAGTCATCACTCTAATATTCAAAATCAGGGTCTCTACTATTTTCATCCCTTTCTTTGGCCATGAATTCCTCAATGAGCAACACATGCTCTCTTTCTCTTTTCTTTTTCAATCTCTCATTTTGTGTTATTTCCTCTTTATGAGGGAAATCCCAATCTTCTGCCCTATTAACATCTAATATAGGAATATTCCGAGCTATCCTTGTACCTTGTAGGACTTTCAGTGTGAGGTCATAATTGATTACTGCATTTGTATCCTCCCCCTTTCTGGCTTCTTCAAAGATTTGTTGATGGAGGTCTTGCTTAGCTGGTTTTATAGTGCCAGAGAGAGTTTGGAATACATTCTCAAGGTCAGCTTGAAGTATAACTTGCCAATTTCTTCATTCAGCTGGGAAGAGGTGGCTCTTACAGCAATGGATTGAGAGACAGTTGCAAGTTCTGCTCTCAGCTCTTCCTTGTTACCTGTCAGCTTCTTCATTTAACTGCATAGCAGTTGAATAGACATGCTCTTGAAGATGATTGGTTGACTTCTCTATCACCTCATCTGTCTTCCTTACATAATTTATGACATATCCCATGTCCTGTTCAGACAGCTGGAGATGTTTGTCCATGGATCTTAGAATGGTATTCTGAGAAATTACTGAGTTTTCAGCAAGGTCAAACCACCTGGTCATCTGTTTGGTGAGCATGTCAGTATTTTCTTTTATATCTTTGACCTCAATCGTGATCTCAGCATTCACATTCAAGATGGACTGATCAATGTATCCCCTGACAGATGTAATTGATTGATCTACATGTGACTGCATGGTGGTGAGATGGGACTGTAGTAGCAGGTTTATGGCACTGAGAAGAGCCTCATTGGGTGAGGTGGAGGAAGAGGCTTGCTGAATGTTGATAACAGTAGCTGGGGTGTCATCCTGTTCATCTTCAGTGTCAGCATCTTGATGATCACTCAGATTGACATCACCATTATTATCACCATCCTCCCCCTCAGAGAGAGCATTCTATTGTTGGAGTTAGATTGAACTACTTAGAGGTTCTAATGATAATAATGTTCTATTTACCTAGAACTTCATCTTTCTCTGCAGGAGGAGCATTCTGCATCTCCTCCTCAGATAAGTCAACTTGAATGGATGAATCTAGGAATTATAGAACAAGAATCGTAAAGTTAGATTTTATGATTCTGAATGTTTAGGCTGGGTTAATAGGGCTTACCTATAACCTGATCTTTATAAGTTGATGGATCTTGTGGCTGCTCCCCATCAGATGGGGCATCAGATGAACCTTGTGAAGGTAATGACCACATGGCTGGTGAATTGTCAAGAATGTTTCTTATTCTTTCTTCAAGATTGAAGATAATTGTGTCAATCTGACCTTATAAATTTTTAGGTGATGGTCTTGTGTTCACAACATCATCATTGATTTTTGTAATATAAATGGGTGATGGTTCTTGTTGATACTCCCCCTCAGATGAAGCACATGCCAGTTCTTGAGGATCTGGGGTCCACATTAATTAAATGTCAGATTTGACTAACTATTATTATTAGCTATGATTAATGAGTTAGGAGGAGTTGAATTAGTTACCAGAAGGTATGACTTTGTCCAGCTGTTGTGGATGGATAGGTTCAGTTGGTAGGTTATTTGGGGTAGCCTCTTTGTCAAGAATGATGTGTGACCCAATGTCAGCACCAGCATTTTCATCTTTGTCTGAATGATCAGACTCAGAATTGGACATGATCAGCCTTGTTTTCTTAGAAGATGAGGGAGTTGTCTTCTCTTTTCCTCTAGTTTCAGAGGGCTGACTCAGAAGTAATACCCTGGTGAATCTTTCTAAGGTCTTGATGTCCATTCTCTTGAGATAGTGAGGATTTGCTCCTTTGGATGTGTTGAACTTGTCAGGGTGGGTTTGCATGAGGTATAAGGAGAGAATTCTTCCCATATTGGGTGCCTGAAGGCATTCCTTTATTCTTTGAAAGATGACCTCTCCCCAAGAGGTTTTCTTTTTCAAAATTATTCTTGTCATGAGGTCAAACATGTACTTTGA
Organism: Dactylorhiza incarnata; assembly: GCA_033032865.1. NCBI lineage: Eukaryota > Viridiplantae > Streptophyta > Magnoliopsida > Asparagales > Orchidaceae > Dactylorhiza > Dactylorhiza incarnata. Next base: position 18,496,153 of record JAWHQI010000001.1, on the reverse strand, counting down.
GATTGTATCATGGGACCCTGGTTTACAAAGAATGGCTTTTCCCACAATATCTGATAGAAGTTTTCCCTTTTGGTTGAAAATTTTCCTCTTCAATGAGCCAATTTTGGCATCATTGTACTCAGTCCATTTTAGAGCCTTTTTCTTGTCTTTTTAGAGATGTCAACCTCCTCACTTGGACTGCAGGATGGAAGATTTAATGCTTTTTGTAGTTTTGTTGGGGTTATCTTGATTCTATCTTCTCCAATCTTTGACTTGAGGGAGTGTTTGGAGGTGGACAACTTGATATTACCAAACCAGTCCAGAACTTCAGTTCTGAGAATGACACAGGGTTCAGATAGTAGAAATTCCAGGCCTTGGTCTTCTAGGAGTTGAATCACTCCCTTAATTTCTTCTGGAGCATGGGCAAGCCCATGCCTTACTATCTCATATCCTTCAAGAAGATCTTTAGAGCTTTTGGGAGCCATTGCAGTGGTGGAGGATTGCGCTGGGACGGAAGAGTAGGTTTTTCATCTCGGTGGATGGAAGAGAAAGGTCGTGTGCTTTTCACTAATCAAATTTGCTATTTATATGGCTTAAGACTTAGGTAAAATTAAACCTAGTAATTGGATTTGATTGCCCTTATAATTGTAAGTGTAAATGAAACGACATCATAAGTTGAGTTCGTCGAACACAAAGCTGAGTTCGTCGAACACAAAGATGAGTTCGTCGAACTCAAACTGGAGTTCATCGAACACAAAGTTGTTCATCTGAAACTACATCATAGAGTTGAGTTCGTCGAACTCAAAGCTGAGTTCATCTGAAACTACATCATAAAGCTGAGTTTGTCGAACACAAACTGAGTTCGTCGAACACAAAGCTGAGTTCGTTGAACTCAAAGCTGAGTTCATCTGAAACTACATCATAAAGCTGAGTTCGCCGAACACAAAGCTGAGTTTGTCGAGCACAAACTGAGTTCGTCGAACTCAAATTGGAGTTCGTCGAACTGAAGAAAAAATCTGCTGAACTGGCTGGAAGACTGATTTCATCGAGTTGAGGAGCAATTTCGTCGAACTGAGACACGACGTTCGTCGAACCCAGGAAAGAGTTCGTCGAACTGAGACTTTTCCCAGCTGACTAATTGCAACCTTAAGCTCAGCTAAAACAGATTGTTCTGGTTAAATTATATCAAATCAAGATTTGAAGAATGAAATGTTTTACACTATTCTACATTTAACATTCCTAGTTCAATCTTGAAGGCATTAAACTTGGCCTCATCCAATGGCTTAGTGAAGATATCAGCCACTTGACTGTCAGTGGGGACAAATTCAAGGCAGATATCTTGAGATTCTACATGTTCTTTTATAAAATGATATATTATTTCTATATGCTTAGTCCTACTGTGAGAGACAGGATTCTTAGCAATAGAGATATCACTGGATGAGTCACAATAAAGAGAAGAGTTACTTACCTTGAGGTTGTAGTCCTCTAGCTGGTGTTGAATCCATAATAGTTGTGCACAACAGCTCCCTACAACAATGTATTCGGACTCAGCAGTGGAGATAGCCACACTTGTCTGCTTTTTGCTGCTCAATGAAATCAACCTTCTTCCTAGGAATTGACAAGTGCCACTTGTGCTTTTTCTGTCTTCTTTGCAGCCTGCAAAATTTGCATCTAAAAATCCAGTTAGTTCAAAATCATTGTTCTTAGGGTACCAAAGGCCAAGATGTAGGCTGCCTTTAAGGTATCTCAGAATCCTCTTTGCAGCTGTGTTGTGAGATTCCTTAGGACATGCCTGGTTCTTAACACACACACATGTAGCATACATAATATATGATCTACTAGCAGTTAAATATAATAGAGATCCAATGATGTACCTGTACATGGATTCATCAAAGGCCTTGCCCTTCTCATCCTTGCTCAGGGAAATGTTGGACCCCATGGGAGTTTTCATGGTGGAAGCTGATTCCATCCCAAACTTCTTGGTAAGCTCACTAGTATACTTGGTCTGAGAAATGAATATACCTTCATCAGACTATTTTACTTGGAGGCCTAAAAAGTACTTGAGCTCTCCCATACTGCTCATCTCAAACTCCCCCTGCATTAGGTTGGCAAACCTTTTTCAGAGGTTGTCATCAGTAGACCCAAATATTATGCCATCAACATATATTTGGACTAGGAGACACTTGCCCCTTGTTTCCCTAAGAAACAATGTGCTATCTATCTTTCCCCTCAAGAACTTGTTCTTGATGAGAAAGCTAGACAATGTCTCATACCAAGCCCTAGGGCTTGCTTAAGGCCATAAAGAGCTTTCCTAAGTAAGTAAACATGACTAGAGAGGGTAGGATGTACAAAACCTGATGGATGCTCAACATATACCTCTTCCTTCAAGTCACCATTGAGGAAGGCTGATTTGACATCCATTTGATACACTTTGAACCCCTTGTGTGCAGCATAGGCATGGAATAGCCTAATTGCTTCCAACCTTGCAACAGGGGAAAAATTTTGATCAAAGTCCATCCCTTCTTCCTGTCTATACCCCTTGGCTACCAGCCTTGCCTTGTTCTTTATGATTGTGCCATTTTCATCTAACTTGTTCCTATAAATCCATTTGGTACTTATGATATTGTGTCCTTGAGGTTTTGGCACCAATTTCCATACCTTGCATCTCTTGAATTGTAGAAGTTCTTCTTGCATAGCTTGAATCCAAAAGGTGTCTTGGTTGGCTTCTTCAAACTTCTTGGGCTCCATATATGATAGGAAGCTCAAGAATTTGGCTTCATTATGAGCTCTGCTTCTGGTTAATACACCTTGATTCTGATCTCCAATTATTTGTTCTCTTGGATGATCCCTTAGATGTCTTACAGCTATAGGCAGTCTGTTCTTAGCTTGCTGTGCTGTTTCTGCTGGTTGAGCAGTGTCTTCATCAGCATTGACTTCTTCCTCTTCAGGGATGGCAGCATCAGAATAAGCTTTGTTGCTGCTGGGTGTGTCTTGTATAGACATCCTTTCCAAATCCTATTCATTTCCTGTCAAGACAGAAGATCTAGACCAGCCCTTATATATTAGGCTGGTCTCATCAAATACTACATGCATAGACTCCTCTACAACATGAGTTTTCTTATTATACACTCTATAAGCTCTACTATGTGAGCTATAGCCAACAAGAACACCCACATTGCATTTCTCTACAAACTTTGTTAATTGAGATTTTCCATTATTTAAAATGTAGCATTTGGAGACAAAGATTCTAAAGTATGAAATTGTAGGTTGTTTTCCTTTCAGAATCTCATAGGGAGTTATTCCATGAACCTTATTGATGGAAGCTCTATTGAGAACATGATATGCAGTATTGACTGCCTCAGCCCAGAAGTATTCTGGGAGTGAGGAGTCACTAAGCAGTGTTCTCCCAGCTTCTATCAAGGTCCTATTCCTCCTCTCAGCCACACCATCTTGTTATGGAGTCCTTGGGGAGGAGAACTCTTGGGTGATACCATATTCTTGACAAAACCTTGTCATAGCTTCAGATTAAAATTCTGTGTTATGGTTAGTTCTAGTCCTGACCACGGCACATTGCAAGTCATTCTGAATTGCTTTGACATGAGTTATAAAGATATTTAGAGTATCAGACTTCTTCTTTAGGAAGAATACCCATGTATATTTTAAGTGACAAGGTTTTTAGAGAATAATCTATAAATTATCTTGTAATTATTATGAGCAAGTCTTTTATGTCATTGAACACAAAAGGACTCATTCTCATTAGCTACTAGACAAACAGATGTAAGATAATTACTACAAATAAAGTCTAAGAAAATAACATTCCCACTCCTAGTGCCTGAGAGAATGGTCTCTAAGTCTTTAGACTTTTTAATCAAGCACTTTTCATTGTGGAATACAATGACATATCCTAGATCACATAGTTGACTTATGCTTACTAGGTTGTGTTGCAACCCTTCAACATAAGCTACCCTTGTAATTGAGACTATGTCATTGGAGATCATACCATATCCTTTGGTGATTCCCTTTTCTAACCCCCCCCCCCCCAAAGATAACTTTGGGTCCATTCTTCACAGCCTTGTAGTCCTGTAGAAGATTTCTTGTTCCTGTCATGTGCCTTGAGCACACACTGTCCAAGTACCAAATTTGGTTGAGGCTGGTACTTGAACTAACCTGCAAGAAGAAGTTTAGTTATCCTTAGGAGCCCAAATAGCTTTGGGTCCTAGGTTCTTGTTAGCATGATGAATTGACCTTACACTAGCTGCACCCTTTGCAGGAAGGCTCATCTTTGCACATGGCACATTAGGATTGTGCCAACAGTCTATGGCAAAGTGTCCTACTTTACCACATCACCAACATTCATGAATGTTGTATCTCCTCTTCTGAACATTTCTTGAGGGGTGTGCAGTACAGTCCACATGTTCAGGAGGAGAGACAGCAGCTTGTATCTTGATTCTTTCAGCAAGGATTTGGCTGAAAGTCAATTTGTGGACAGCCTTAGTGGTCTTTGTATTAATGGCATCAGCTTTCTTTGGCTTTTGGGCAATGCAAGTTTTGATGGAATTAGACACTGAGCAATTAGACATGTCCACTGATTTGACAACAGTCATGTTCTTGGCTGAATCAACCTTAAAAGGGCTTGCTTTCTTATTCTTGATTGAAGGGGCTGATGTACCAAATACAAATGGTCCAGGTTAGGCCATTTGAATTTCCTCATGGGGAGCCTTCATAGCACTCAATCCCGTACCCTTTCTTCCACTATGGGAAGGAGTGTTTTCCTTCCTATAGATACTCTCATTCTTCCAGTGACCATACATGCTTTCATGGTCATACCTGTTGGAAGGGAGTAATACCTTTTGAAAGGTGGATTGAGGCTTAGCCTTACCCCTGCTCTTTTCTCCACTCCCTTCTCCTACTTCCATTTTATTGAATCCTAGTCCTCTCTTATTGGATTGAGAAGAGAAGGAGTGAATAAGAGGGAGCCCGGATTTTGGCTTGGAAAATTGAGCCACTAGGCTTCTTTCTTTCACAAGCTTCTCCTCAAGATCCTTGATGACCTTGTTCTTCAGGGATATGGTGCTCAGATGGGTGATAGTTATCCCCTTCAGATGGCTAATTTCCCTATACATCTGACTCATCTTTGTAAAAGATTCAGTGCATTCTTATTTTTCCATCTTAAGGGAATCTATCTCTTGGGTTTGCCTCTTGGCTAGCTTTTTGCTCATTTTCAGAGCTTCCAAGAGAGCATCATACTTGTCAATTAATTGATTGACATCTACCTCAGCTTCTAAATCACTTCCACCAATTGATTAAGGTGCTCCAGATTATGGGTCAGTCTCATAATCAGAAGAGGATATGGAATGAATTAATACCTGTCCATTTTCTGAGATGTTCTGACTGTCCTCCTCATCAGTGATGGCCATGAGGCCTAGCTGAACATTGTCCTCTTCATCCTCCTCTATATCATTATCTGAGTGTGATAGAGGGGCCATGACTCCAACCTTGGCAGCAGGATAATCTTCATCTTCTTCTGCTGCAAACATCCCTATGTAGGCTTCTTCTTCATTCTCTGAATCTGAAGATGAGGATTCAGATTCACTCCAGCTTTTTTCCTTTCTTTGCTAGGAAGGATTTTTCACCCTTCCTATCCTTTTGGTGATGGTGCTTCTTATCACCTTTCTCCTTTCTTTTGGATGGACAGTCAGCTATGACATGTCCAGGTTTGCTGCAGCAATAGCAAATAATGTTATTTGAAATATGTTTAATAGATTTGGAATCATACCTGTAACCCTTTGGGTGATGTCTTTCAGGTTTCCTGTGGTCTTTCTTGTAGTGTAATGAGGAGGAGGGCTTGTTCTTCCATTGCTTCCTCATCATCATCTTCTTGAACTGTCTTGAGAAGGCAGCAAACTCTTCATCAGAGGAAGAGCTATCTGAGGTGCTGATTTCAGATTTTCCAGATTCAGCACCTCTCCTTGGAGGAGACACCATCCTGCCTTTGCTTTTCTTGGAGTTGTAAGCTTTGAGAGCTACAGATTTCTCCCTTGCCTAAGCCCTTATTGAGGTGTCCTCTTCCTTTCTTGCAGACAGCTGCATCTCATAAGAGAGCAGCTTTTCAAACAGTGTATGAGTGGGGGTCTCACCATGCATAACCACTTCCCTGATAGCACATATTTTGTGTCCCAATCCCTTGTTAGAGATCTAAGCAACTTATCATTCAGCTCATAATCAGTGAACACTCTCTCATAGGTTCTCAGCTCATTGACTATTCTGAAGAACCTTTCATAGCACATAGAGATGCTCTCCTGGCTGAGCTGCCTGAAAGCTTAATACTCTTTGTTAAAGAGTGACTTTATACCATCCCTTACTTCAGCTGTCCCTTCCATATATACTACTAATATGTCCCACATTTCCTTGGCAGTAGTGTAGTGTACCAAGTTTTGAAATGTGGAATCATCAATAGCATTAACAATGATGTTCTGGGCCCTTTTGTCCATGTTGAACAATGCAAGTTCATCCTTGGTCAAGTCATTGAAGGTCTTGGGCACTCTTCTTGTTGGATCTATGGTGGAGGCAGTTTGAAAGGTGAAAGACCCTTGCTTTACAGTTATGTAGAACCTTGGGTCAGATGCTTCCATAAACAATCTAACCCTTTGCTTTCATATGCCAAAGTTTTCTTTGTTGCATATGGGCAACTTCATGGATCCCATCTCCTTCTGCAATCCAGAGGAAGCCATTGGATTGATAAGATTATTCCTTTATAGGATCTGGTCAGACAGTTATGTCCTTCTTGACCAACCTCGCTCTGATACCACATGATAGTTTATGTAGGATGTAGTCTTAACTACCTAGAGGTGGGGGTGAATAGGTTTCTTTTGTTTTAGGCTTGTTGTTTTCTGATTTTAGGTTAGTAAAGTATCAAGCACAGAAAACACACAAAGATTTATAGAGGTTCCTCAAAACAGGGTGTCTTGAGTAGTCCTCTTTCCCCCTTCACCTTTCTAACAATGAGTTAGACAAGGCCAACTTCTCCAAACTCAGCTCCAAGAGCCTACAACACAGATCTCACAGGATCTCTCAGGTTTTCCCAAACCCTACCTCAGGCACAGCAGCCCTACCTCAGAGGAATCCACCTCCTACAACTCAGACCATCTCTTGGTACTACCTCAAGCTGACCTCTCAGCTCTACAACTCAGGCCAATCAGCCTTACACACTCAGGCAATAAAGCCCTACAAACTCAGAACCCAAAGGCTCCTACAAATGATACAATAAGGTTTACAGATTGAAGGAGGAAGAGATCAAGCCTGTTCTTCTTCTTCTATAACAGCTGTTATTGCAAACTTGAACCAGGGAGGAGAAGTACAGCTCCAACTTGATTCTACTTGATCAGCCCTTCAGATGATGGACTTGATCTACTTGCTCTATCTTGAGATGAATCAAGACAAGCAATCTCTTTTCTCCTTGCAGCCTTGTGTGAACTCAATTCTTGGCTGTCGACAATGGAATAGTATGCTTCTGCTTCTTTGTGTGCTGGAGAGAAAGATCAATAGCAAAAGTTCATTGCAAAACCCTAACTTATTCCTTTTATACATCACTGACTCCCAACGGCTCTTAGCTGTCCTCCTGACTGGTATGGGAGTGATTGGTGGTCCCTAATATGCATTTCTACCTCTTGCGCCAAAAGCAGAACCCGTCAGATCACGTTTGAAATGTCTCAGCGGTTGGGCTGAGATGGTCATCCGTCTCAGCGTTTGCTTCTGTCCCGTCTCAGCGGATCCGCTAAGACAGAAAGTTATCTCAGCGGTTTCTTCTATCTGCAGCTCAGCTTGCTCAGATGCCTTCTCAGCGGCTCCTGGTCTTGTCTCAGCGGTTCAGCTGATACAGAGAGCTTGTCTCAGCTGATCATACATTACACCATGGTGTGCCCTTGTCCTGAATACTTATGAGATAGAAATAGGGTTTATCAAATACAACTTGTACTTAGCATTGAGTGTGAGGTCTCTTCAAATCAAGGGAACATTGAGGGTCATTTTCCCAACATGTGTAACTTCCAACTTTCGCCGCGCCATCACGCAATCCCCATGCCGCTGTGCCAGCTGAGCAGAACAGTTGTTGTGCGCCCTTGGTTACGGGCGTGACTGAGGGCGTGTAACTTGAAATTTTTTCCTATAAATTCCAGAGGTCCTCTTGAGTCCAGGGTTAATAATTTTGGAGAGGGGGAGGTGCTGCTAGAGCTGTTAGTGTCCATTTTCATGCTTTTTCCCTTATGATCTCTCTCTCTCTCTCTCTCTCTCTCTCTCTCTCTCTCTCTCTCTCTCTCTCTCTCTCTCTCTCTCTCTCTCTCTCTTCTTTTTAAGTAAATTTCCTTTAGCTTTCATGCAATAGTTTCTAGTGATCTTGTAAAATTTTCTTGCTAATATTGTAATCTTTTTTTAAGCTTGTAATCCCTTTAGTTTTAATAAAATTTTACCCTTGCTTTTCTTAATTTTCTCTCTCTACTTTAGTTAATTTTTCCTTTCATGCAATTTTATTTTTCTCTCTTTTTCCCCTCCACCATGATTATTAACTAAACTCTTATTAGTGCTCGATCAAAATGATCCGAGGATGAGATAATCAAGTTATGATCTTCTAGCTCTTTTTTTCATTTATGTAAGCACTTGATTTACCCTTGATTTTTAATTAGTGAGACTATATTTTCGATATATGATTTTCACTTAGGTTTTCATACTTAGCTAGCCGAGAGGCTCAAAGTATGAATCGATCACTCAAGGGTAAAGAGTGTTGCACGCACCCCTCGAGAGAGGATGACATAAATCTCCCGTATTGGAGTCAAATCCAATAGCGGGGTTCACAACATAAAGTAAGTTTTAGGTAATTGATTATAGAACGAGAGTTCGGTCAATTTTTCCTAAACTTAGTTGGGCATTTCCCTCGAGAGAGGCATGTTAATGCTTCGGAAATCTCCACGGTCAAGTAGTTTATTTAAAAGGAATTAGAATTATTTTTATCTTCTCTTGATTATTCTTATGCCGAGGTGATTTTAGATTGAGCACTAATCCTTTTAACTATCATCTAAACTTTACTTTAATTTGCAGTTGTCTTTCTTTTTAGTTAAGTAAAACTCCTCAAAAAAAATCACTAAATAAGATAATAGTTCCTCCTCAAAAGTAGAAGTACTCAACTCGCCCTGAGGAATACGACCTTGGTAATTATAAAATATCTTATACTATAGACGATAAGGTACACTTGCCTTCATCAGATATATGTTTGGAGAATATCATCACTTAAGCGCTTACCTCGCTTTTCCAAAAATCACAACTCCAAATATTTTTCATTAACAAGAAGTCCTCACGTCAAAGGTAAATACACTTTGTATTTGATGCATTTGTTTAGAATATTGTTTTCAGGTACTAGATAGTGCAAGTCTAACATAGAGCTAGACTTAGTGTTATCAGACATAGTTTTGCCAATGTAATCCTTCATTGTGTAAAACGCCATGTCGACATATGATCTAGACTAATTAGACTTATCACTAACTTATTGACATCAAGAATAAAGGTCTGATAAGTCATAAAGAGCAAATGATCTGAATTAAGAATGTTTAGAAATTGATTAAGTAATATCGTCTTGGAAGATCCAAATATCATCGAGTAAAGGTTTCGATATCGGCATGAAGATCTTAAGCTTCATGACGATATCGTCTTGTTGACTCTCAGCAGAAGTCAAATATCATCTTGGTAATACACTATCTAAGACGATATCGTCTTGTTGACACTCATCTGAAGTTTATTGTCGTCTTGTTTAGCAGAAGCAGCTCAAACTCCAAATATCGTCTTGGTTATATACTATCTAATTAGATGATATCGTCTTGACAAGGTTCAGCTATTCTCATAGCATCTTGGAGATGATCAACATATGTTTGGAAGCTCTTCATAAAGGAAGAAAATATCATCTTGATGATTTGACTACCCTAAACTTACAACTCACATAATCTAGTAAGCTTTAAATAATATGGATCTAAGTGCGATTTGTTTTCAATTTTTGCGAAAGGTTGCAATTGCTTACATATAATGAAAAGCAAATACTGTGTCGTGAATATTCACATAATCTGGTAAACAATATATGACTCCTTAATGAGCTCATTTAACAATTATCAAATTACATATGGTGATTAGTTAATGCATGAGCTTTAGTATCGGGGTTCAAATAGTGTCGTGGCGACAATAGATCATTTCAAGGAGATTTTGGGCCCCTTCTCTCACAAACACAGTCCTCATTGTGATTGGAATCTTCTCCAACAAGTTAGCTATAGGTAATGCCTTAACAAGTTAAGGGAAAACATACAAGCAGGCTCACCGGGTGGGGTATTCTAATACCTGTGAGTCTGGGAGGCAACCAGAAGTCTAAGAAATGGAGGATCGAAGAAGGAGAGATGGCGACGCGCTTAGAAACAATGTTTAGTATGGAGATACCATTTCTATCTTATCTTACTGGCAAAATTGTGATCAATAATATGATTGGAGAGGACGATACAAGTCAATGGGATGGATATTTTAAAGATATGCAAAGAGTTCAAGAAGTGATGTGGATGTAAATATTGTCCGTGATTAGTTGTATGACAATAAATATAGTGTGGTTGAGTCCTTCTCAAACGAAGGCTACCGATGCTTGAATTATGACTACTAATCCCCATAGTTTTAACCGGGCACCATAAAAATCAAGAGAATTCTAACTCAGTACTCGATAATTATCTAAAGTTCAATTGCCAGTTTAATGATAGAGATGTAAGATTTGTATTATATATTCTTTGTGAAAATAAAATGAAGACGATCCTTATCGCTCTTATCTTATTAAATTATCTCCCTAATCTTATTAAATTGAGTGAAGAGATAGGAACAAACAAATTATCAGAGCTCATTAAACAATTAATTGTCCTATGTGTTGTTTTTTTATCATTCTATCTAATTAACTTTCCTTCGAATAATAACTATGTACGGGTCGCTCGGGTGCTCTGGTAGACCGGTCGAATTGAATCACCTTAGCTCGTAAGCGAACCGAGCGCGCAAACAGTCAATTAGAGATTCGTTGAGTACACTGAGACTTTTTAACGTGGAAAACCCGGAAAGGGTAAAAAACCACGCGGCTGGAGCTGTGCCGACCAAACTTCCACTATCTTCTGGGGGGATACAATTAGAGACTTAGAACTCGAGCGCGACAGGCCGCTGCTCGTTACAATAATAGAGAGAGAGAGAGAGAGAGAGAGAGAGAGAGAGAGAGAGAGAGAGAGAGAGAGAGAGAGTTCCGAAGGTGACAGGCCACCTCCAGAAAAACTAAGTCTTTTTCCTTCTGAGAATATTGGAGAACAAAAGTGAGAATGCTGAGTCGCCTTCCGGGAGAACAAAAGTGAGATGCTCCGGAGAACAAAAGTGAGATGCTCCGGAGAACAAAAGTGAGAATGTTGAGTCACCTTTCGGGACGAAGGAAATCTTCAAGTCCCGAAGGAGAATTCCGCGAAAGTCTGCAAGAAGCTCTCCCGGGTCCAGAAGGCAAGGTCCTTTGAAATGAAGTCCTGGGGCTCCTTTTATAGCTTTGGCCGGGGGTAGCCCGGTAATTTCGCCGTTGTATCCACCGTAACCACCTGGCGGACGAATCATATTTTCCGGTTCAGAGTACATGGATCGTCATTTTTCGTAATTGACTATCTTGCCCCTCGGGCAGTTCGGGCAGTTTTGTTGGAGGCAAAAAAGGGGACAAGTTGTTCCTGAAATCTGAGAAACTGGAAAGACAAAAAGTGAGCATGCTAGAAAGACAAAATGTGAGCATGCTAGAAAGACAAAAAGTGAGCGTGCCCGAAATGTGAAAGTGCTCTGAGCGCGCTCAAGAGTGTTTTGAGCGCGTAACGAACGGGGAATTGCTCCGAACGAAGTCTGTAGCCCGAAAGCGGGCGGCGAGCCAGAAGAGGGGGGACTCACCCCAACCTTGCTACGGGGGAGAGCGGTTCGACCGCACCTAAAGACGGGCGCGGCGCGGCCGCACCCGAGGGAGGGGAGCGGATTTGCTTGGCCGCACCCCAAGGGGGTGCGGCTTGGCCGTCATGGGGGTGAGGCTTGGCCGCACCCTAGGGGGTGCTGCTTGGCCGCACCCCACATGGGGTGCGGTTTGGCCGCACCCCCCACTATGGGGGGTGCGGTTTGGTCGCACCCCCCACTATGGGGGGTGCGGCTATTCGCACCCCACTAGTGGGGTGCGGGCTAATCGCACCCCACTAGTGGGGTTCGGTCATGGCGGGGCGTGACGTGCGTTTCGTGCGTGTTTGCGTGTTGGTGGTTGGAAGCGGAAATGGCTGCTTCGGTTTCTCCAACTTGGGCGACCATGCGTTGACCGTTGACCCCACCTCCCGTAAGTGGAGTTTTTCCTAGACGCACCTCTACGGATATGTAACATAAGCCCCCCAAACCTTCGGAGTCCGGACTTCTGCGCGGAGGAGTTCGGAGGTTTTGATTTTTCTGTGGCGGCTTTGATCATTGCTTTCTTTGCGGTGCCTTGGGTAGGAATTGCTGTCGGAGGATGAGCGTGCGATTGCTTTTGACTTCTTGTTCTGTTTAGGCGTATCTCATTCTGCGCTGCGTTGTGATAGCGTTCTCGTGGCCCCGCTGCCCTGGTTGTTGTCGAAGTGTCGATTTGACGGAAGATGCTTCTAGTTGGCCGGCGAAGGGTGTTCGTACTTTGAGATTGTTGTTGGCTTGCTGTTTAGCGCTGATACCCGAACCACTTGATGGCCTTTTACAAGATAACGGATGAGTCTGCGCGGGTTCGAGCCTGCGGGTTTTTCATAATAATAATAAGAAATTAGTTTGCGCGAGTCTGAGCTCGCGACTTTTACATAATATAGGCTTGGCCGGTGAATAGAGGGTGTATTCAAACCGGGGCAAACGTAAGGGGGGCAGGCCCCTACGACGCCGGGACTTGACGGCGGAAGAGAAGGTCGAACCTTCAATCGACGGCGGTGCAAAATCCCCGGGGCAGGGCCCCAAAGTGGCCGGTGAATAGCTGGTGTATTCAAACCGGGGGCGAACGTAAGGGCGACAGGCCCCTACGACGCCGGGACTCTACGGCGGAGGAGAAGGGCGAACCTTCAATCGACAGCGGTGCGAAGTCTCCAGGGCAGGGCCCCGAGATGGCCGGTGAATAGTTGGTGTATTCAAACCGGGGGCGAACGTAAGGGGGGCAGGCCCCTACGACGTCGGGACTCTACGGCGGAGGAGAAGGGCGAACCTTCAATCGACGGCGGTGCGAAGTCCCCGGGGCAGGGCCCCGAAATAAAGATCGTTCTTAATTGAATATAGGTGCCAAAGCATATATATTTTTTATAGTAAAAAATCATTCTTCGCATAGTTTTTGCAATACAAGATAAGTTCGCACGAGTCTGAGCTCGTGGCTTTGCATACAACACATAATATAAGATAAGTTTTCAAGAGTCTGAGCTCGCGGCTTTGCGTACAATACATAATATAAGATAAGTTTGCACGAGTCTGAGCTCGCGGCTTTCTACTTGATAGAAGACTTGATGTTTCTTATAGAAGCGGCGCAGGTTCTGGGCGTTCCAAGTGCGTGGTAAAGTCTTTCCTTCCGCTGTTCTGAGCCTGTATGTTCCGGGTTTTACGACCGCAGTAACAACGTACGGACCTTTCCAAGTGGGTGAGAGTTTATCTCCTCGGGGGCCCTTTCCAGCCGCCTCGATGCAGCGTAGGACGAGATCTCCTACGTTGATTGGTCTAGGCTTCACCCTTCTGTCATAGATTCGGGATACACGCCTTTGGTAAGAGGCGGCACGCTGGGCGGCGGCGTCCCGGACTTCGGGGATTAGGTCGAGGTTTTCCCGAAGCAGCCCGTCATTCTTGCTGGGATCGAAGGTTAGCACACGAGTGCTCGGAATGCCGATGTCGATGGGGATGACAGCTTCAGTACCGTAGCAGAGGTTATATGGCGTCTCTCCTGTGGGAGTCCTCTCTGTTGTTCGATATTCCCATAGTACGTTTGGGAGTGCGTCCACCCATTGTACCCCAGCTTCTTCTAGGCGCGTCTTCAACCCTCTGGTGCTGTTCGTAACTTCTACTTCCCCGTTGGTTTGCGGATGTGCTACGGCAGTATGACAAAGTTTGATCTTCAGGTCCTCGCACATCTTAGTGAAGGACTTCCCGATGAACTGAGTGTCGTTGTCGGCAATGATTGTTGCTCGGATACCGAAGCGGCAGACGATATTCTTCCAGACAAATTGTTTAGCGCTCTCTTCTGTGATTTTGGCTAGGGGCTCCTCTTCTATCCACCTGGTGAAGTAATCGATGGCTAGGATGATGAATTTCCTCTGCCCGGAAGCTAGAGTAGGGGGCCGAGGAGGTCGATTCCCCATTGCGCGAACGGCCACGCACTTTGGAGTGTGGAGAGCGCGACCGGGGGCTGATGAGGCACGTTGGCATGCAGCTGACAACTCCTGCACTTTTGGACCAGCTCGGCTGCGTCCCTCTTCATTGTTGGCCAATAGAAGCCTTGGCGTAGAATCTTTTGTGCCAACGCCTTTCCGCCTAGATGTTCTCTGCAGACTCCCCCGTGCACTTCTCTGAGGGCGTAGTCTGACTCGCCCGCCGATAGGCACTTTAGATATGGTCCTGAGAACGCCCGCTTGTAGAGCTCCCCATCCACAATAGTAAATCATGCCGCCCGCATCCGTAATCTTCGTGCTTCTAGGCGGTCTTCAGGGAGGTGTTCGTGCTCGAGGTAAGCTCGTAAGGGGGTCATCCAGGATGACTCTTCCTGGTGGATGGTTGCGATCTCCCACGGCCCTTGAATACTCGGAATCACGATCTCTTCTATTCGGCGTCTTCGAGACTGGTAGCTGGAGGGTGAAGTGGCGAGCTTGGATAGAGCATCTGCCCTAGAATTTTGCTCCCGGGGAATGTGTAGAATTTGATATGACGGGATCTTCTGGAGGAGCAGTTTTGCGAATGCGAGGTATTTCGCCATCTGGTCGCTCTTGGCCTCGTAGTCTCCTTTGACTTGTGAGACTACGAGTTGAGAGTCTGCATAGATCGTTAGGTTCTCTGCTTTGCAATCGATGGTGAGTCGGAGACCGGCGATCAGCTCCTCGTACTCTGTAATATTGTTTGTCGCGGGGAATTTTAACCGGAGGCCGTAATCCAAGGTGATCTCATCGGGACTTATGAGGAGCAGTCCCGCTCCGGCCCCTTCAGCTCCTGAGGCACTGTCATAGAGAGTCCAACGGGGGCTAGTGGTGTCTTCGACAGGAGCTGCTTCTGGTGGGATGGTGTACTCTACAACAAAGTCGGCGAGTACTTGTTACTTGATGTCTGGTCGGGGCAGGAATTGGATGTCAAACTCGCCGAGTTCTACGGCCTACTTCACTAGTCTTCCCGAGACTTCTGGTTTCTGGAGGATTGCTCGTAACGGGAGGTGAGTCAACACTTTCACTGTATGAGCCTGGAAAGGGCCGAAGCTTTCTGGCGGAGAAGACGAGGGCCAAGGCCGTCTTGTCCGCTGTCGGGTATCTGGTTTCGGTGTCGGTGAGAAACCTTGTTGAGGTAGTAGACTGGTCGTTGCACTCCTCCTTCGTCTTTCATGAGTACCGGGCTGAGAGTCGTAGGTGAGACTGCTAGGTACAAGAACAGAGTTTCTTCGGGGACGGGTTTGGACAGAAGCGATGGCGAAGCCAGGTACTGTTTGAGAAGTTTGAAGGCCGCCTGGCACTCGTCAGTCCATTGGAACCCAGAGTGGCGTGCTCCCCGAAGAATTTTGAAGAAAGGGAGGTACTTGTCTCCTGTCCGCGACAAGAAACGAGATAACGCGGCGATCCTCCCGTTCAGACGTTGCACTTCCGTAATTGAACGAGGTGGTGACATATCCTCCAACGCCTTGATCTTCTCGGGGTTGGCCTCAATCCCCCGATGGGTTACCATGAAACCCAAGAACTTTCCCGTCGTCACACCAAATGCGCATTTGCTGGGGTTTAGCACTTTCCCAAGTCTCTCAAGTGGTCGCACCGGTGGACGCTTTTGACTAACATGTAGTCCACGTATACCTCCATCGTTTCTCCAATGAGGTTCTTGAAGACCTTTTTCATCAGTCTCTGATAGGTGGCTCCGGCGTTCTTAAGGCCGAACGACATCACTTTGTAGCAGTTGACTCCTCTGTCGGTGCGGAAGGCGGTATGTTCCTCATCTGCGGGATTCATCCTTATCTGGTTGTAGCCGGAATAAGCATCCATGAAGCTAAGTAGCTCGTGGCCGGCCGTCGCGTCGACGAGCTGGTCAATCCTTGGGAGGGGGAAGCTATCTTTTGGGCACGCCTGGCTCAGGTTGTTGTAGTCGATGCACATTCTCCACTTCCCCGAGGCCTTTTTTACCATGACCAAGTTGGCGAGCCACGTGGGGTATTCTGCTTCGCGTATGAATCGTGCCTCCAAGAGTTTAGCTACTTACTCTTCGATCGCCTTCAACCGCTCGGGGGCAAAGTTCCTCTTCTTTTGAATTACAGGCCTGCAGGCCGGGTTGATGTTTAGAGAGTGATAAATGACTTTGGGATCTACCCCGGGCATGTCTTCTGGGCTCCAAGCGAAAATGTCTTCGTTCTCCTGTAGGAAGGTTGTGAACTCTTCCCTCTCTTCTTGTGACAAGAGCGACCCGACCTGAACAGTCCGAGTTGAGTCTTGTTGGGAGAGCGGTACTTCTACTAGTCCTTCGACGGGCGCTCCTCGCTGCAGAGTAGCTTCGTCTCGCAGAACGAAGTTATTGATGTTGAGAGCGGTTGACTTTGCTGGTTGAGCTTGCTTCAGATAGCAGGTTCTGACTGCCTCCTGGTTCCCTCTTACGACCCTTATGCCAGCGGCGGTCGGGAACTTCATAGTCAGATGCGGAATAGATGGGACTGCTCCAAAGATAGACTGGAGCGGTCTCCCGAAGATGTCATTATAGGAGGAAGTGGATTCCACCACCACGAACTTGATGTTGTATGTTGTCTGTCTCGGAAAATCGCCCAATGTGACTGGGAGAGTGATCATGCCTTGAACAGGGACAGGTCGGTTATCGAAGCCGTAGACGGGCCCGGCTGCAGGGCTGAGCTGATCCTTTGTGAGCTTCATACTTTGCAAAGGTGAAAGGAACAGAACATCAACTGAGCTTCCGTTATCGACCAATATCCTCTTCACGTTAAAGCAGGGGTCCCCGATCCCTGCGCTGATTACGAGGGGATCCTAGTGCGGTAGTCGTAATCCTTGCAGGTCTTCCTCTCCGAAAGCGATCGTAATGTCCTGTTTGAGCTTCTTGTCTTCGTGGTCTCTCGGGGGTTTGGCAATCGAGAGGATTTGCGCCGCTAGGACGGGAGGTCCAGCGATCGTTTCGATTTCTCCCACCATCGGCCTTCCTCCTTCCGCGCCCCGGGGAGTGGGAGGCTGCTCCCTTGCATCCCTAGGCTGCTGAGGCTGATTGGGAACCTGGCCTTGTAGGAATCTCCCTAGGAGTCCCTGACGGACTAAACGTTCGATTTCGTCTTTAAGTCTGGTACACTCTTCAGTGGTATGCTAGGTCCCCCGATGGAACTCGCAGTACCTGGATTGATCGCCCCTTGGGTTTGGGGCTAATGCCCGAGGTGCGCGGAGCTCTGGGTTGTTCTGAATGGCATAGAGTACATTTGTTATGGTGGTATTCAGCGGAGTGTAGACCCTGGGAGGCTGTGGACCCAGGTCTCTTCGGGGGTCGCGACGACGTTCATCATTACGGCGTCCCTCATCACGCCGCTCTTCTCGTCCACGAGGGGCTTGATCTGATCCCCTCTTTCTTCCTTGGCTACCTTCGAACTGTCGACGATGCGCTTCGATGGCCTCGTCGGCAGCTATCTGAGCTTCAACCCGATGAACGAGGTCAGGGTAACTTGGCACGGTTTCTCTCATTAGGGCTGAGTAGAAACCACTTGGGCGGAGGCCTCCGAGGAAAACTCCTCGCAGGAGTTCGGGGTCGACTCCCAGAATCTGTCGAGCCTCAGAGGTGAAGCGTCGGAAAAAGTCCTTCAAAGTTTCCCCGTCGTTTTGGCGGATTCCCGAGAGATGGGAGAGATCTCGGACAATCCTACGATTGGCTATGAACTGGTCCACGAACTGCTACGCCATTTCTGCGAAGTTGTTGATGGCCCCATCTCGCAGGGAGTGGAACCAAGTGCGTGCTTGTCCCTTCAAGGTTGTTGGGAACACTTGACAAATGAGTTGATCGGGAACGCTGTAAATCCTCATGATGGTGGTAAAGTGATTGACATATTCCAGGGGGTCGTCCGTCCCATCGAACGTTTCGATGTTGGGAAGCTTGAAACCGTTCGGAATTGGATGAGCCAAGACTTGAGGCGATAGGGGGGAGCCGTGATGCGCGGGGCGGCGAGCGAGGGCTGCGCGTCGCCCTGTCTGACCGTACTCTTCCGCTATCATGTCACGTATCTCCTCTCGCGTAGTTCTTTCTACTACTCGGTCAAGAGCAGCTCTTCCTTGACGATGGTGATGGGGGTCAGCCTCCGGTCCTCTGACCGGCGGAGCAGGATGTGCGGAGCTTGCAGCGTCGGAGAAATCTTCAGAGACTTCATCTTCCCAAATGGCTCCCTCGACCGAAGCATGATTCGGAACTGGGGGTGGCGGAGCGTTTGATGCTGGAGGCTGAATGAGAACTTGAGGTGCCCCCAGGTTTCTCACGAGAGTCAGCATCTCGGCTTGTTGCTCTTCCATTTGCCGAATGCGCCCTTCCAGCACCGTCGCAGGCGTAAGCACTGCCTCTTCTGCGAGAGGCACATTGATGAGTGAGTGGGAGGAAGCTGGGTCGACGCGCCCCTCCGGGATTGAACCTTCAGTGGTGCGAGCACTTCTTCTGGCCATTGCGGTTGGCGATAAGTGTCACTTTCAGTAAACTTTGCTGAACTTTTGGGAATTGTTTCCCACAGACGGCGCCAAACTGTTGCGGGTCGCTCGGGTGCTCTGGTAGACCGGTCGAATTGAACCACCTTAGCTAGGAAGCGAACCGAGCGCGCAAACAGTCAATTAGAGATTCGTTGAGTACACTGAGACTTTTTAACGTGGAAAACCCGGAAAGGGTAAAAAACCACGCGGCCGGAGCTATGCCGACCAAACTTTCACTATCTTCTAGGGGGATACAATTAGAGACTTAGAACTCGAGCGCGACAGGCCGTTGCTTGTTACAATAATAGAGAGAGAGAGGGGAGAGAGAGTTCCGAAAATGATAGGCCACCTCCAGAAA
The DNA here is from genome assembly GCA_033032865.1 of Dactylorhiza incarnata. Lineage (NCBI taxonomy): Eukaryota > Viridiplantae > Streptophyta > Magnoliopsida > Asparagales > Orchidaceae > Dactylorhiza > Dactylorhiza incarnata. Next base: position 18,476,878 of record JAWHQI010000001.1, on the reverse strand, counting down.
AACTAAGTCTTTTTCATTCTAAGAATATTAGAGATTTAGTCTGTCCGATATTAGATCGGACCACAATCAAAAATTTGCGATCCAATCCAATGGCTGTCAACCGATTAAACGGCTGTCAGCCAACAGCCCTCACCATCATTTTCGCTGTATATTTTCTTATTTCTAGTACGGGGAACAATAAAATTTATAATACTTATTTTCTGTATGATCTCACCGCATACAAGTTCTTTCTATATTAAATTCGACATGACATGATTATATATTATGAAAAGCCGAACGCTGATGATGATGGCCGTGGGTAGTGAGGTCCATTACTAGCATAAAAAAGAAAAGTTTTGGGTTAAATACTCGTTACAGCAGTAGAATTTATTTAAAAATTAAAGTAAAAATCAATTATAATATAAATTTTATTTTGAACTCTCAATAAATTCTATAAATTCATAAGAAAATAAATAAATCTCCTTTTTAATTAGTTCAACAGTATATCATGGCAAAATAATAAAATTTAATGTTATTGTTATGATTTAAAATGAAATTATAGGTTTTCTATTCCTCCACTTGGAACAAATTAACCTTAATTTGTTAATATATTTTTGGAACAACTACCATGTTAATTATCTCAAGGGTTGCTATAATCTTACCTTATTCCACCTTGATTTTAAGCAAATTCTGAGGTTGAGTCTAGAGCGTTAGGCCAACAAATGAAATAGATCATTTTTTATTACATCTTGGGGGCATTATCATTTATGATATTGTTTAGATGGAGCCTTTCAATACTCCTTGAGAGCCTTATCATTTATGATATTATTTTATTCCATGTTTCTTGCAGGGGACAAATGAAATAGATCATTTTTTGCTGCTTCTCCTCTCAGACCCAATTCGAAGTGTGAGCTATCTGTTTTGTGAGTGACCTTAACAATTTGCAATTTTTTGTCTTCATCTCAAATATCATGTACATGATGCTTGATTGTGGTCGCGAGGCACGGTACATGGAGGGCCAGAAAGAGAAATTTGTAAGGTGTGACCAGTGGTCTACAGTTTAACTGATTTCTAACTGTACCATATAATGTTTATTACCCATATTTGGGTCTCTATTGCCATGGAAAATACTAATTTTTGATTTAGGCATGCCCATTTCTATGATATTGGGAAAATTGATTACAAAAAATTTATATATAATGCATTTTTTTTTTCTTGCGGATAACACGCACTAATTTTTTTCGAGTGACAGTGGATAGCGGGCACCCCCGTGCCCCACACAAACTAATTTTATTTGCATTTGATTTTTCCTTCCAGTTAGAAAGTACATGTTAATATAAGTAACTCAAACTTATTGTGGTTTTTTCCTTCCCGTTTGAAATTTATTACACATTAGTTTATTAGATCTAGCTCAGATGAAGGATTATTTCATTTTTCTCCTTCTTTTTCACATAAATTATTATATGGCTATGTATATCTATATATATAGATACGAGCATCTTCGCACGGGCAACCGTTCGTGCTCGATGCTCTCCGCAGCGACAGTGCCCCAGCAACGACGGCACCTCCGCCTAAAGTCGCCCTCTCTCGGACACTCGGTCAACTGACAGTGCACAAGAAGCCCCCGGTGCCCCGCGCAACAGTACCCCCTCCTCGGCAGTATCCCGACACGACGACGCTCCTGCAGCTCGCAAACCCCCGTGCGTGACTGCACCCCGACCGCAATAGTACCCTGACTACGACAGTCACACACGGGGGTTTGCGACCTGCAGGAGCGCCGTCGCGCCGGGACATTGCGGAGGCGGGGGTACTGTCGTGCGGGGCACGGGGGGGCTCCATGTGCACTGTCAGTTAACCGAGTGTCCGAGAGAGGGCGACTTTAGGTGATGGTAACGTCGTTGCTGGGGTACTTTCGCTGCGGAAAGCATCGAGCACGAGAGATAGCCCCGTGTGAAGATGCTCGTTTAAATATATAGTTTACGTAAGTTATATAAGTTAGGGCGTGTACCACGAGATACAGAAATCTACAGTTTATCCAGAAATCTTTTCTATGGATTCTACGAATGCCAGAAGATATTTTAGCCAGAATATTATTAAACAAGCGCCGAGGCCCATCTTCTTCAACCTCGAGTTAAAAAAAAACAAATAATAAAAAATCATTATCAGTTGATTCCATCGAGTTATTTTATGCATTCCGACAGTACGTTTGTCGCCGTAGAAGATGGCCCCGCCGGCATATTTTCTTTTCCGTCAATAGAATCACAATTCTCTAATCTATCACCGTTTTATTTTTTCCTGTCCGTACTGTGACAGCTTTGGAATTCGAAGCATTTTGACTATTGTTCTTCGTTCTAGCTGGCGGCAACGAGTGAGTGAGGTCACCATTAACTGTTTGTTTAATTGCCACGACAACTAATTATTAATTAACAAAAGCGTAATGGCCCAGATGCTTCGCAAATTAATTACGAAGTTTTGAACAATTGAACAAACGGTGCGGATCGAATGGTTGAGTACTGCCGCAGTCGGTGCTGATTGAATGGTTGAGTGCTGCCGCTATTAAGTGCTGAACGCAGTGCAAAATGAAGAGGACATGAATGTAGCGATTGGAGTTCATAGTAGAATGCAGATCAAGTGAGACTTTTTGTTTGTGTCGGTGGGGCGATTAAAGATGAAGCGGTTGGAGATGAAGATAGAATAATATTTTGAATAAAACTTCTTTTGTGATTGAAATTAGACAAAATAACGTTTTTTTTTTATGAATTGGTAGTTCCAAATGTGGATCAAAAAAATATGTTTGTTTTTCTGCAAAATGTAACGAAGAGAAAAAGGTGCTAACAAATAGAGCATTTGTTACTGGTGAGCAAACGGGGAGCTAAATGAGGCTTAAGAATACAATTTCACAATTTTATTTTTTTATAAGGTTTGTTGGATCGATCAACGGTCACTAAGTTCGGTAGATTAAGTTTGTCTTAGTTTGAGAGTCAATCAAATGCATACACAATCAAATTAGAGTCCACAACAAAATTTTTTAATGAAAAACCTGGAAGAGAAAAAATCACGGAGCCGGACCCAATTATGCAAAATCCACTAACAATAGCGTTAGCTGTTTTAGCACGGTGACAGACCAACACTCATTTTACAAAGTTAACAAAGAGTCTTCTGATTTGTTGCATGTGTCACACACTACAACAAATCCGACATACCGCTGCGTTTTTTAATACCTTTCGCGGCGCTTTTAAGACGCCGCGGTAGATACAGCGGCGCTTCTTAAAGCGCCGCTAAATCACCGCGGTTGGAAGCGCCGCGGAAAACCTGGAATCGTACCCTGCAGAGTTTTCAATAACATACTAAAGTGTACATTACTCCAATTTCCAAGTGTTTTAATATGCAGAAGCTTTAACAAAAAAGATAAATTTGTGTACTCCAAACATCCTTTCCCACGACTTATTTTCCTCCAAGGGAGACATATATAAACTAATTTCATTTGCACTGATGGGAGCTTCAGGATAGTCAAATGTCTTATCTTCGCCGTATTGATCATTCTCAGATTCTCCTTCATCTGCATTCTCATTGTGTGTCAAGTTAGGGATGACTGCATGCAACAGTTCATCAATAAGACTAGTAGAACTATTATTGGTGTTAAGAAGGTTTGTCGTAGAGGAAAAGATGAGGTTGGCTCCCTTTTTTAGATAATCGTCCATCATGATATATCTAATCTGTGTAGTTTTCCATAATACCATTCCATACTAGATGCCCCTTGTAACACCCCCATCCGTTCGGGAGCATATAACAGAAGGTCCGGCCGGGGCCCCACGCCATATACTACAAAACAAACGGGAACGTCACTTAATTAAAATATCGAATGACGCTATACAACGAAGCCTAACTCAAAGCATTCTATGCGAAAGCTGAAAAGAGACAAGATAAACCCCAAAACCCGAACCCGGGTATGTCCACTTCTATTACTTGGAATGAAATGTTTTATACAACAAAATTTAGGCACGACGGCCTTACAAATTACCAACATCGCCGCGCAGGCCGGCCATACATGGAAAACAAGAGGACATCAAAAGGGCCTTCAAGGGCCGCAGCAGCGCAGGAGCTTCAGCCCGCTATGAGCCCGCTATGTTCCCGCTCGGTCCAGCACCTGCACAACAAGCCCACCAAAAACGGTGGCAAAACAAGGCAACGGTCAGCTACGGCTGACCAAATTATAACGACTCCACCCCTTCGAGAGGGTGACAGTTTCCTGTCCCTGCAAGAGCATCACAACATATATATAACAGAATGAAGTGGCTGACACGGACCACAACAACTCATACATATGCATCAATCACAAACGTGGGAATGGCCTCCACGTCTCGTGCTCTCAGGCACTCTTTGGTGTACTCCGCCTTCCACCACCATCCACTCTTGATGGCTTTGCCCTTCGAGGCTAAAGTCGGTGGCCCGAATACTAGGGCTCTCCCGTGCTTTAATTGTGAACATCCCGTAGTCCGAAGACTCTTCCCCATTGCTTCCCGACATGCTGTACGAGACTCACTAATCAGATGCTGCAATGGTGCGGTTTCAGGTTCGCCAAATGCCCGTTGTTCACAGCTCTCGTTGTACAACACGAAAAGCGGGTATGGCGTCCCCTCAGCCCAGGTATTCTCAATTAGCCGGCTCTACGGGCCGCTAAGTCATCCACCAGGACACCCTCACAGGTCGGGCACACAGGCCTCAGGTCCTCTCAACAGGTGGGCACAACAACATCACCAAAACTCAGTCTGGGAGCTGTCGCCGGCGTTAACGCTAACGCCTGGCGATAGTGCACAGAAACCCCATTTTGGCTTCTAGCTGTGGGTGCTTCCAGGGGCACACCCCCAGGCATTGCTGCACCTGCAGTAGCACTCCCACTGCCTCAGAACGCACAAAATCACCAGAACCAAGTCTGGGAGCTACCGCCCGGCGATAATGCTAACGCCAGACGACAGTGAATAGAACCTCCATTTCTGCTTCTAACTTCGGGTGCTCCCCGGGGCACACCCCCAGGCGTTGCTGCGCATGCAGTAGCACCCTCTAGTCCTACGAAGCAGGATATCAACACGGAGTCTTCCCCAGCACGCATAATATCAAAAAGCATCACCAACCCGGACGAACCGTCTCGGATGGGCTTTACACAGCGCGCCTACGTCCATTCCACGCATGGACTCTACATGTATGCAAGATTTGACGGGGATAACACGAATCAACCCGTCGGAGGTCACGACCTCACCCTTTTCGGTAGGGACCTCAAATATGCACGGAAAGGGACTAACACATGTCCAAAAGAGGGTAGAAAAGATCGTTACCCTTAGACGTCGCTTCGAGGCCATGGCTTGACTTTTGGCACTGATGGAAAGGAGCGTCTTGCCCTCCTCTACGCGTAGCCACCAACGGATCGGGATTCGGTGTAGGAAACCTCCACCAAAGATGAGCTCTAGGGTTGGAAAACCCTATTCATCACCACTACCAAGCTCCTCCTTCTCACCAAAACAAAACCCTTAGTGAATAAGGAAGAGAAGAGGGGTTTCGGCCTTTTCACGCCACCTCCCGAGCTAACCAACCCAAATCCAGCCCCAAAAGTCCAAGTGCCATCAATGCCCACGATTTTGGCCGCAAAGTACAATTTGGCGCTGTCGCCGGGCGGTAGCGCTATCGCCTGGCGATAGCTCTAAAGAACCGACTCCGACCAGTCAACGTCACTGCTTTGAACAGTGCATGACACGTGTCACAGTGTCGCCGACGTTAGACTTACCGTCGTGCGACAGCCTCTCAACAGAAAACTTCTCAACAGAACGCTATCGCCGGGCGATAGCCGCTATTGCCGGGCGATAGCCGCTATCGCCGGCGATAGCGCTGGATTCTAGAAATCCAACTTTCTTATTTGAGGTCTTACAACCCTCCCCTCCTTATAAAAATTTCGTCCCGAAATTGGTAAAAACAGGCACATATATATATCCAAAAAGGTCTTTACATAAAGGGGAAGAAGAGAGATAAACGTCACCGAAACAGCTCGGGGAACTCCTCCATCATGGTCTGCTCACGCTCCCATGAGAGTTCCTCGCGACCGCAGTTGTCCCAACGGACCTTTACCATACGGATCGCCCTGTTCTGCAACTGACGCACCTCAGCATCCTCGATGCTAATGGGCCTGACCGCCGTTTTAAGCCCACTATCCACGGGCACCTGATCCGCCGCGACCACCTGCGTAGGCTCTTGCACTGCCTTCCGCAACACGGAGATGTGGAATACATTGTGTAGCCCGCTCAGTTCTGCCGATAGTGCAAGCCTATAAGCCGCCTCGCCGACGCGCTCGATGATCTCAAACGGTCCAAGGTATCTCGGACTCAGCTTTTTCAAGCGTCGAATCCTGGATACACCCTTGAACGGCCTGATCTTCAAGTAAACCCAATCGCCAACGGCGAACTGGACGTCGCGGTGCTTCGCATTATAGTACTTCGCCTGCCTATCCCGCGCAACCAAAAGCCTCTCCCGGATCATACGTACCGTCGAAGTCGCCTCTTCGACGTCTTTCCTCTTGAAGAGCTTCGTCTCGCCTATTTTCGCCCAAGCTAAGGGAGTGCGGCACTTCCTGTTTTCGCCCAAACTGGACGTCTCGCCTGTTTTCGCCCATGCACGAAATCCATGGAAACGTCATCGAATTTCCACTCCGGAACCGGTAATGACTTCAAAAAGCCATCGGGCTTCTGACATTCCACCTTCACTAGCGCACAAGTGTGGCACTTGGCCACGTAATGAGCGATGTCCCTCTTCATACCCGGCCACCAGAAAAGGACCTTCATGTCCTTGTACATCTTTGTGCTCCCCGGATGAACTGAATACCTGGTTCGATGCGCCTCGTACATCAACTCATCGCGCAGCTCACCCACATTGGGGACGCACAAACGGTCGCCTCTCCACATCAACCCGTCACGCACCTGAAACTGGGCATCCGGCCCACCACCAGCCTCCTCCGCATAGCGCTTTAACTCGGATCGAGTTCTAAAGCCTGGCGGACTCTATCTGCGAGGTCGTACTGCACCTCAGTCCAACTCAAACAGGCACCGACACTGCTCCTCTTCTCCACGCAAGAAATATCCAAGGCCTCCAGGTCACGTATCAGGTGCTCATCGTGCATCTGAATCCAGATGGCCTGTGCTGGAGCCCTGCGACTGAGTGCATCCGCGAAAACATTCCCCTTCCCGGGAGTGTAATGAATTTCGAAGGTGTAGTCCCCAAGGAACTCCATCCACCTCTGCTGTCGCATATTCAGCCCCTTCTGCGTCAGAAGGTACTTCAGGCTCTTATGGTCCCTGAAGATGTCGATCTTCACGCCATACACATAATGCCGCCAAAGCTTCAGGGCAAATATCACGGCCGCCAACTCTAAGTCGTGGACCGGATAATTCCGCTCGTGCACCTTCAGCTTGCGAGAGCCGTACGCTACTACCTTGCCATGCTGCTGCAGAACACAGCCAAGGCCGCTCCCAGAAGCGTCGGTGTAGATCTCATAGCCCTCCGTGCCGCAAGGCAAACATAAGATCGGAGCCGTGGTAAGCCGCCACTTCAACTCCTCGAAAGCCTGCGCACATGCGGGCGTCCAAATAAACTCCTGCATCTTCCGTGTCAGCGTCGTAAGAGGCAGCGCAATCTGTGAGAAGTTCTCCACGAAGCGCCTGTAATAGCCGGCCAGCCCGAGAAAGCTACGGACCTCCGCTACAGTAGAAAGAACAGGCCACTCCCTGATGGCCGCAACCTTCACCGGATCTACCGCCACACCCGCACCACTAACCATATGGCCTAAGAACGCCACAGAAGGTAGCCAGAACTCGCACTTCGAGAACTTGGCATACAGCTGGTTCCTCCTTAGAACCTCCAAGACTACTCGCAGGTGATCACCGTGCTCCTCCTCAGACTGAGAGTAGACCAGTATGTCGTCAAGGAAGATGATCACAAACCGGACTCTCGGAAAGTCCGGTGCATCAAGTCCATGAACACCGAAGGCGCATTAGACAGCCCAAACGGCATTACGGTGAACTCATACTGCCCATACCTTGTACTGAAGGCAGTCTTCGGGATGTCACACTCCCTGATCTGCACCTGATAGTAGCCGGACTTCTAGTCCAGCTTTGAGTATACTGTCGAACCAACGAGCTGGTCGAATAAGTTGTCTATCCTCGAAAGAGGATACTTTTCTTCTTGGTCAGCTTGTTCAGCTCTCGATAATCGATGCAAAGCCGCAAGCTGCCGTCCTTCTTTTTGACAAAGAGAACCGGTGCACTCCAAGGTGAGGAACTCGGACGCATGTAGCCCTGCTCAAACAGCTCCTGCAACTACAGCTTCAACTCCGCCAACTCCTTCGGAGCCATACGATATGGCGAGCGTGCCACAGGCTTAGCGCCTTGCACCAACTCAATCGTGAAATATATCTCCCGCTGCGGTGGAGCACCGGGGAGATCGCTCGGGAACACATCGGGGAACTCTGAAACTACCGGAACATCCACTAGGCTGGGCCTCGGCATTGAAGCCTCCACTAGAGCAAAGAATAACTCTGCTCCCTGACGCACTGCCTTGGACACCTGGAGAGCAGACATCAACATCTTGCTCGATCCACGCATGCCCACAAAGACCGTCTCACGATCGGCACACTGCCCAAACCTCACCTCCTTGGTGGTGCAATCGATGCACGCACGCTGCTCCGACAGCCAGTCCATGCCGAAGATTACATCGAACTCAACCAGGGGGAGTAACGATGCTTTCAGGTCATACTCCTGGCTTCCAACTAGAACCTTCACGCATCAACTCCTCTCCACACGCATCAAATATCCATTCGGCAGTAGGACCTCCAGTCCATCTGCAGAAGCAATAAACGGCGCACCAATACGTTGGACGAAGTCCGACGATAAGAAGGAGTGCGAAGCTCCAGTATCGAAAAGCGCTCTCGCAGGAACGCCTAAAACATTTACAAATCCTACGCCGCCAAACAAGGTTAGCATGAACACTAAAACAGGTATATAAAACAGTAAGGACTGTATCTTAAATTATACCTGTCACAACGTCCTTGGCTTTGATAGCCTCCTGCTGACCAAGATTGAAGACTCTAGGCTGCGGGGGAGCCATACGGGAGGCAGTGGACTCAACCGCCTTCCCCTTCTCAGAATAAGATGGCCCCGTCTTCTTCTCTGACCTTGGAAGCCCACTGCGGCAATCCCGAGAGAAATGGCCAGGCTTTCCACAAGTAAAACAAATAAGAGGGACACGTCCAGACGACGCGCCCGAAGCAGAGGGAGCTGGCCTAGATAATCGAGCCTTCTTCCAGCGATTCAACCTCCGCAACTTTGCCGCACTCGGCGCCTTGCCCTCCGGCACTGCCTCGACCACAGCCACCTTGCCCTTCTCCCTGAGCATGTCCTGCTCAAGCGCTCGGGCTGAACTAACGAGGGTCGTGAAACCTTGCGTCAACGACCCTGTCAGAAGGTACCGCAACTCACTACGCAAGCCTCCGTAGAACCTGTTCACCCTTCTCCCCTCATCATCGAAAGAAGTTCCAGCGTAACGCCCGAGGCGGGTGAACTCATACAGGTAGTCATCAACTAGTCTATCACCCTGCGTCAGAGCCAGGAACTGGTTCTCCATCGCGATCTGCTGCGACGGAGGCACATACCTTGCCAGGAAGATTCTCGAGAACTCTTCCATCGGCACATCAACCAGTCGCCTTCCCGCAAACTGGCGCTTCTCTACCTCATCCCACCACCGCCTGGCTTCTTCCAACAAGAAAGTAGCGAAGGTCACTTTCTGCGCTTCATCCGACTGTGTCACTTTCAGAATTCGCTCCATATGCGACAGCCAGTCCTCGGCCTCAGCTAGGGATTCAACCCCGGTAAACGGAGGAGGTCGAAATCCCAGGAAGTGCTTCAGCTGTTGCTCAGCAGCACGCCTCATGGGGACTTGCTCCACTCTTAGTGGCTCTGGGGCCACTTCCTGCACCGGCGGTTGACCTTGCCCTCCAGGCTGGCCATTCAACGCAGCTAGAACGGCTTCTGTAACTCGCCGAACCATCTCAGCAGACCCGCTACTCTCAACCACGTCACGGGGACGCGACGGTCCCGCTGCACTTCGAGTGCCCTACACGAGTGCATCACACAGTTAGGCGACAGCACAGTCGCAACTAACAACAAAAGGAACACTCAGGTTCTAAAATCATGCAATAATTGTTGGTTTGTTGTTACATTTCATTCCTAAGTGGACATTTTTGGGTTTATTTTACGTCTCGACGGTAGCGCACACACGTGCTCACCACCCCTTAAAAGAATTCGTCCACGAATTCCTTAGAAGGACACGGAATCCTAGAAGCTGATACCAATTTGTAACACCCCAATCCGTTCGGGAGCATATAACAGAAGGTCCGGCCGGGGCCCCACGCCATATACTCCAAAACAAACGGGAACGTCACTTAATTGAAATATCGAACGACGCTATACAACGAAGCCTAACTCAGAGCATTCTAAGTGGAAGCTGAAAAGAGACAAGATAAACCCCAAAACCCGAACCCGGGTATGTCCACTTCTATTACTTTGAATGAAATGTTTTATACAACAAAATTTAGGCACGACGGCCTTACAAATTACCAACATCGGTGCGCAGGCCGGCCATACATGGAAAATAAGAGGACATCAAAAGGGCCTTCAAGGGCCGCAGCAGCGCAGGGGATTCAGCCCGCTATGAGCCCGCTATGTTCCCGCTCGGTCCAGCACCTGTACAACAAGCCCACCAAAAATGGTGGCAAAACAGGGCAACGGTCAGCTACGGCTGACCAAATTATAACGACTCCACCCCTTCGAGGGGGTGGCAGTTTCCTGTCCCTGCAAGAGCATCACAACATATATATAACAGAATGAAGCGGCTGACACGGACCACAACAACTCATACATATGCATCAATCACAAACGTGGGAATGGCCTCCACGTCTCGTGCTCTCAGGCACTCTTTGGTGTACTCCGCCTTCCACCACCATCCACTCTTGATGGCTTTGCCCTTCGAGGCTAAAGTCGGTGGCCCGAATACCAGGGCTCTCCCGTGCTTTAATTGTGAACATCCCGTAGTCCGAAGACTCTTCCCCATTGCTTCCGGACATGCTGTACGAGACTCACTAATCAGGTGCTGCAATGGTGCGGTTTAAGGTTCGCCAAATGCCCGTTGTTCACAGCTCTCGTTGTACAACACGAAAAGCGGGTATGGCGTCCCCTCAGCCCAGGTATTCTCAATTAGCCGGCTCTACGGGCCGCTAAGTCATCCACCAGGACACCCTCACAGGTCGGGCACACAGGCCTCAGGTCCTCTCAACAGGTGGGCACAACAACATCATCAGAACTCAGTCTGGGAGCTGTCGCCGGCGTTAACGCTAACGCCTGGCGACAGTGCACAAAAACCCCATTTTGGCTTCTAGCTGTGGGTGCTTCCCGGGGTACACCCCCAGGCATTGCTGCACCTGCAATAGCACTCCCACTGCCTCAGAACGCACAAAATCACCAGAACCAAGTCTGGGAGCTACCGTCCGGCGATAACGCTAACGCCAGGCGACAGTGAACAGAACCTCCATTTCTGCTTCTAACTTTGGGTGCTCCCCGGGGCACACCCCCAGGCGTTGTTGCGCATGCAGTAGCACCTTCTAGTCCTACGAAGCAGGATATCAACACGGAGTCTTCCCCGACACGCATAATATCAAAAAGCATCACCAACCCGGACGAACCGTCTCGAATGGGCTTCACACAGCGCGCCTACGTCCATTCCACGCATGAACTCTACATGTATGCAAGATTTGACGGGGATAACACGAATCCACCCGTCGGAGGTCACGACCTCACCCTTTTGGGTAGGGACCTCAAACATGCACGGAAAGGGACTAACACATGTCCAAAAGAGGGTAGAAAAGATCGTTACCCTTAGACGTCGCTTCGAGGCCATGGCTTGACTTTTGGCACTGATGGAAAGGAGCGTCTTGCCCTCCTCCACGCGTAGCCACCAACAGATCCGGATTCGGTGTAGGCAACCTCCACCAAAGATGAGCTCTAGGGTTGGAAAACCCTATTCATCACCACTACCAAGCTCCTCCTTCTCACCAAAACAAAACCCTTAGTGAATAAGGAAGAGAAGAGGGGTTTCGGCCTTTTCACGCCACCTCCCGAGCTAACCAACCCAAATCCATCCCCAAAAGTCCAAGTGCCATCAATGCCCACGATTTCGGCCGCAAAGTACAATTTGGCGCTGTCGCCGGGCGGTAGCGCTATCGCCTGGCGATAGCTCTAAAGAACCGACTCCGACCAGTCAACGCCACTGCTTTGAACAGTGCATGACACGTGTCACGGTGTCGCCGGCGTTAGACTTACCGCCGTGCGACAGCCTCTCAACAGAAACCTTCTCAACAGAACGCTATCGTCGGGCGATAGCCGCTATCGCCGGCGATAGCGTTGGATTCCAGAAATCCAACTTTCTGATTTGAGGTCTTACACCCCTCAACCTCTTCTTGATACCACATCTTCATGTTTACACGCTTTCTACCAGGGCATGGACATTTTTCACAAACTGGTGTATATGCATAGAATAAATCTAACAAACATTTTATGCCTTCTACATAATTTTTTGAATGACGTGGCTCTTTCATCCATTTTCTGTCCATTGCCGATAATATTATTTTTGTACCTATATAGAAATAAAAAATAATTAAATTACTAATTTATTTCATGGCTTCTACATAATTTTTTAAATATCAAACCTAAACAACAAGACCATCAAGAAATATATATATATATATATATATATATATATATATATATATATCATTACCGCAAAAATGAGACAAGAGTTTTCTTAACTGGTTGAAATTAAACTTACAAGCAATACTGAGAATATGTTTACATGTAAGGAAACCAACAATGAGCACAATAACCAACTTACTAAGTTTTCATTGAGGAAAACTTACAAATAAATAAGCTCTTGAGCCTATGTCAGGTCCTACATGTGGGTAGAATCAACTTAACCATTTAATCTCCCCAATAACTATTTGACGGTTGGATAGATTAGCATGTGTAAGAGTCCCATGATGTTTGGAAAACTTGTTTTAGAAAGATTAATTTAGCGTATTCTATCATTTTATTAGATTTATTTAAGAAATTGATAGGGTTTTAAGTTCTACCCCACTTTCAAAAGCTCTTTCAACTGATTTTACTATACGAAAAATTTCACAAAAACATTCACGAAAACTATCACTTTTGTAAACCGTACTTTTTATCTATGTGAGCAATCAAATGAGTTATAGATCAGTACATGGCTACAAAGACAAACAAAAAATGAACAAGACAAGCCCACAAACTGGAGTTAAATGTAATCTCCTTACAGCCAATCGATCACAAGTTGACCTTTTTATATCTGCACATACTTAGAGAATCAAAATTAGTGCATGTAAATAATAAAATCAAGTTTATGGGAAAAATACGATGTGAATGTATGCCTAAAAGTCAGTTAATATAGGCTTTATCACAATTTTTTAATTCATATAATCAAACATCAAAATCTGAAATAAATTGTATGTTGGACTAGATCCAATATAAAGATGATAAATATCTACATATAAAGTGATCTAAAACATACACTTGAAACGAGATCTATCACATATTTTGTAATGTAAATCAATCGCATGAAATGATGAATTCACGTACCTTTTATGCTACTGAAAATAGCCGAATAAAATTGAGTATGCGAGATCTTTGTAAATCCAAAACAACTATATTTTTTCAGATCTAATAACCTTGAATTCCAAGAAAAAATTCTCATACAAAAAAATGGGGGATGAGGAAGATCGGGCGAAGGAATATCAAGAAAAAAAAATGAATGAGGAGGGAGAGGAAGTGGAAGAGGATGAACAGGAAGAAGAAGAAGAGGTGGAGGTGGAAGATGAAACCTGGAGATCTTGAAAAAAAAAACGGTGGGGGAGGAAGATCGGGCATTAGGCGGAAGAGGCAGATCGGGATTCAGAAAAACAAATTAAGAAGGTGGATGGAGAGGAAGAGGAAGAAGAACAGGAGGTGAAGGAGGATCAATCCTAGGGCAGAGATTGTGGGGGAGTTCGATCGAGCGGGCTGGAGATCGATCAAGCGGGCTTCCCTTCCTTCGGCGGAGGAATAGCGCGAGTGCACAACAGGCGATCGCGCACAGCAGAGCCCTAGGCGACGGCGTTTGTAAAGCTTAGATTTAGGTTTTTATATATATTTAGGTAAAATATTTTAGGTTCTGATTTCGCGGCGCTTTATTCAGAAAACGTTGCCATAGCCTATATTATTAGCAGCGTTTTACAAAAAAAAAACGCCGCCAAATCTATTATATACTATTCCCCACGCTTTTGTAACAAAACGCCACGAAATCAAAATCTATGGCGGCGTTTTTAAAAACGCCGCAGTAGGTGTTATTTGTTGTAGTGACAGATACCGTTTAGAGAGCTACGTGCGGAGGCTCATTCAAGTTGTCACCCTGCGGTGATGCATTCTGTAGAGCGGCACGAGCCTTGTCTTGGAGAGTGGGCATTTTCTGGAGCACGGATTGCCTTCTGCATGACGAAGCGCGTTCTGGAGAGTAGCGTGCTTCCGGTAAAGAGGAGCGTGTTCGGGAGCGCCAAGAACAGGGGTGCGCACCGAAGACTAGAGCACGAGGGTGGGCACAAAAGAGCGGAGACATGGGGTGTGCACTAGAGAGTGGAGCGTTCATTGGAGCAAACTAGAGAGCGGAGCACGAGGGAGCACATTGGAAAACAAAGTGTTCTTTGGAGGGAACTAGAGAGCGGATCTCGGGAGCACACACTGGATTGAACTGAAGAGCAGAATGTGGGGCGCACACTAGAAAGCAGAGCGTTCACTGGAGAAAAATGTAGAGTAGAGCAAGGGTGTTGGGGAAATGATTTCTCTTAACCCCTAGAAATAAGTTGAATATGAATTCTAAGAAAGAAAAACAAGGTTAAGTAAATATGCGTCGAATACTATTCGACGTAACGTCGAAATGAAGTCGACGTTTCCTTCAGATTGAGTCGAAGTAACTTTAGGAAGATTTCGACGTATGTGTTGTCGACGCTACTCTGATTTCTAGTCGACGCATATGGAGAAGTCGACGCACCTTAGTCGACGCACCTTCCTTATTCTCTTCTCGACGTCTAGCCAAGAAGAACTCGACGTTTACGTCGAGTGGTAATCGACGCATGTCGATTTATATGACAGATTTAAATATGCGCCAGATCTCTTTCCTTCTTTCAGTAGATCTGATTTGTATGGAATAAATGTCAATATTTTATAGCCGTTCTGAATCATTCTTTCCTTATATCTGATTCTTGGCTAATTTGATTAAACTTATTTGGACATTATTTGAAATCAGAATTAGTTCTTTCCTTCTACAGAAATAAATATTATGGAAACATTTTCATCTTTCTATTTCTCTGACTGCTAATTGATTATCCTCCTATAGTATTATTTTGAATCAACAGAGCTATAAATAAAGAGGAGGTCGGCAAAAAAAGTAGAACAAGTAATTCACCATTTTTACATTTGAAAAAGAGGAAGAGCTCCCAAGTATAGAGAGAAAATTGAGAAATTGTCTTGCAGCAATATTCAAGCACTTCTTCTTCTCCTGCTTCTGAAGTCATTCTGCTGCAAGTTCTGATAGCTCTCACAAAGAGAGAAAAGCTACAAATCTTCTTCTCTCTATAGAAGAAAGATTTAATTCACTTCTTGTGCTTCCAATCTTCTTGCTAGGAAGAAGATTCATTCTTGTTCTTATTTCTTTTTTCTTTCTTCTTCTTACTTAAATATTGTAAAAGAGTTTTTAGAATCTCTCTTCAAAAAATTCAGTGTACTGGTTCTAAGAGTCTCCTTGTCAAAAGACTCAGGGTGGTTCTAAGAGTCTCCTTGTCAAAAGACTCAGGGTGGTTCTAAGAGTCTCCTGAAGTATCTAGTTGCCTACCTAAATCACCTAGAGGGGGGTGAATAGGTGATCTCTACGTCTTTTGCGGAATTAAAAATTAAACGTAAAGCACAGCACACAAAATTAATCACAGCCACAGAAAACACCAGGAATATATAGTGGTTCCCCGTACTTGGGTACTCCACTGCCGGCCTCGCCAATCTAGCACCACAGCTAGACTTGACTACTCACTAAATCTCGGATCAAGAACGATCCTACAGTCTCGGAGTCAAACTCCTACAAACTCAGAGAGAACCTCTCTTACAACTCGGAGAAAACTTCTCCTACAACTCGGAGAACAACCTCTCCTACAACTCGTAGATAACAACTCCTACAACAGATTGAAAAGGGTTTGAACAAAACTAAACCAGATCTGAATAACAGAGGCGTTTTCTTCCTTCTTCTTGAATGGCTTTTGAGAACGATGAGGAAGAACAACGATCCTTCAAATCTGTCTTTGGCAATCCGAAACGATCCAATAGAGATTGTAGAACCTGAGCATGGATCAATCGAATCCTTCTTGATAGAAATCGGCAACTCCAAAGAGTAGAACGATCTCCAATCGTAGACGACGGCGAGCGGCGTTTTTCACGTTTTTTTGATCGGGAGAGAGAGATTAGGGTTAGAACGATTCTTGAACTTCTCTTAAAACAATCCTATATATATGGAGAGGAGCAATTAAAGGATTAATTAGCCTTAAAAGCGCTCCATATAGCCGTTAGAAATGAGAAAGGGGCGATCACGATCCGTCCAGAACAGAGAATACGAAACAGAAAAATTACGGACAGAAGTCTCGAGACATAAGGGATCTCTCGAGACATAAGGGATCTCTCGAGACATGAAACGGAGAGAGCAGGAAAGGGATGTCTCGAGACATTGCAAAGAATTCAGACTTAAGATCTCTCGATACAAACACGATCTCTCGAGACATGTCTGATCTCTCGAGACATATCCTTAGGAAAAATTTGTTTCACAAAAATTTCTTTTCTTCTCTTGAACACATGCTGCAGCCGCACTCCAAAGTCTTCAATAGTCTTGAAAAAGAAGTGTACCCCAATAGTGAGATCACACATGAGTCATCACCATGTTTCATATAATGAGGGATTACATTTTATGAAACTGTGTTTGCAGACCCATTGTGACCTGACATTGGCTTACACTTAGCCATGATAATCTGCAATACAATACTAGAAGAGCATATCAAATACAAAAGCAATTCAATCTTAGTTTAAGGGTGACTTCTCACAAATCAAGGTAATTGTGAATGCAATTTCCAACAATCTCCCCCTATTTGTAGAAGTCAGAACCCTGTACACTAAGTTGAATTACAGCAGTTAAATTATAAATATGCTACACTACACAAAGATATAGAAATGAAAAAGTAAAGAACATCAAAACATCAAATATATATATATCTAAATTGAATTGTTCAGAAGACTTGATGTTCACTAAATCAGAATGAAAACAAAATATGTCTTGTCAGCATCGTCATCATTATCCTTCAAGACCACCTTTTCCTCTTTTCTTCTTGTCTGGAGAAATAAGCATGAGGCTTGGGATGGTAAAACGGAGGAGGTTCCGGAGCATCAGCATTATTATAACCAAAAGCTCTGAAATGAATCCTTCGCTTCCTTTGAGCTGTCTCATGTTTTTCCCATTCTTGAGAGCTGTAGCATTCAGATCTGTTCATTTTACCTTCATGAACTAACTTATAGGTTTCAAGAATAATGTCTTTTGAGACTGGGCTCCAGATTTCTGGAAAACTTTTCTCAGCCTTAGCTTTGCACTGACCTGTAGAGCTAGAACTAGGAACTGATCGACTGGCAGAAGAACCTTCACCAAATTTTCTTTTTCTTTTGGTCCCAGCCCTATCTGATTGATCTTCAACTATAGGAGCCTTCCCAAGTAGTTCTTCTGGCCTGGGAGAAAACTGAGGAACAGGAACATTTGGATCAATTGCCAACTCAGGATAAATCTGATTATGAAGCCACGTTGCTGTTTTGAATGAATAAGCATTAATATCAGCAACTTGCTTCAACATCCTGGAAGAGAACTGGTCAAACTGAGAATTCCATGAGCTTTGAAGAGCAGAAACGGAGCTTTCAATCAAATCTGTCATTTTAGCTACTATATTTTCCTCCCCCTTTCTGACTTCTACAGATAGGGTTTGGAGAGTATCATCTTTGAACTTACCGACTTCATCAACAATTCTGAACGTATTGGCTTCAGCCTTGTCAGACACTGATTCTTGAAGCTTTGTCAGTACAACTGTCTGAGTCAACACTGTGCCTACACCTTCAGTTTCATGATCAATTTGCTTGCTCCCTAGGCTCATCAAATCAGAGAGATTTTCATAATTAGATTTTATCTTAGCTAACTCTCTGCCTAGTTCACTTTCAACTGAGGCAATCTTCCTGTGAACAGTTGTCAAAGAATTTTCAAACTGTGCACTCTGCTTCTTGAGCAGTGCTTCAATCTTTCCTAGAAGAGAATCTTCTGCACAACCTAGCTCATCTGGAGCATTCTTGGTTGTATCATGCTCTGACTCCCCCTCAACATGTACTAGGGGAGGTGACAACTCATGAACTGACATAACATCATCATCATCTATGTTAAAAACAAAATCAGCACCAGACCCTGCCTGTTGGCCACTGGGACTGTGCTCTTCAGATACTGGAATGGATTCTGTTGGAGCTGATGAGGATTGACCTTTGGCTTTAGAACGGATTGAAAGCTTGGCACGACTTGAAGCTTTAGAGCGAGTCCGAGAAGAAAGTGGGAGTGATGTTACCAAGGGTGCTAGATCTTCAGAAGAAGGAGCTGGAGTTTCTGCTTCTCTTGCAACTGCAGATTTAAGAGTCTCCCCCTCAGAAGGAGCACCAGCCATTTCTGGCTTCTTGATACGAATGTCCCATCTCTACAAGGAGCTGACATCGATCTTCTTAAGGTGATGGATAACTGTACCTTTGGACATGTTGAAAATAGCAGGGTTAAACTGATTTAGAAACAGTGAGATGATCCGGGCAAAGTTAGGAGTGTTTATGCAAGCTTTGATATTTGAGAATAAGATTGAGGCCCAATCTCTCTTCTTTCCAGTAACAATGCCAATCATCAACAGAAACATCTCTTCAGACACATGTCCTTGAGAGCCTGTCTTGCAGAAAAGTGCCTTAGAGATAATGTCCAGCAGGAGCTTCCCCACAGCATTCAACTTATTCCTTTTAACTGTAGAAAAATCTGAATCAAGACCACAGAACCTAGTTGTAGTCAACCAATCAATGTCAACTAGCTCTTCTTCAGCTTCCACTTCAGACAACTGCAAATACTTAGCGAGAGTCTCTGGAGAAACTTTGATTTTGATACCCTTAACGAAGGAGATCAACATACTTCCTTCCTTGATTGGCTTCACATTGATGAAGAATTCTTCAACCTCATCAAACAAAATCTGGCAAGGATGCTCAAGAACGAAAGTGAGACCGGCGGCATCAAGTAAGTGAAACAGAGACTTGAAATCATCGGATAAACTCGCAAGACCTGACCGAATAACCTCGTTGCCGACTCCAATTTTCGGATGGGGAGAGGGAGCCATAGCAGCAAGAGGGAGGGAGAGATGCCGACGGAGAGAGATGAAGCACGAGGAGCCACCGAGAACCACCGACAACCGCCGAACCGCAGAGTCGAGTCGCGGACGATCACTGCTCGAGAGGGAGACGAAAGGTCGAGGAGGTCTCAGGAGATGACTCGCGTGAACATCAAGTTTCCAATTTCGTGTTTATATATATATATATTTTGATTTTACGAAAAGTAGAAAATTAGAAATAGGAATTAGCGCGTACCTGTCGTTCGGGATTCCCTTTAAAAAAAACTTATGTCTCGAGACATCGGCTATGTCTCGAGAGCTCAGGAGATATTTTCTTCATTGATGTCTCGAGAGATTACCCGTGTCTCGAGACATCACCTTATTTCGAAATTTTCTTCTTGTCTCGAGAAATCCTGCCAGGTCCCGAGACATGACTTGTCATTAGAAAACTTCCTGTCGCCAAGGTTTTGATTGACTTGACCATTACTCCATGTTGAGCATTCCAAGTTCCGTCTTGAAGAAAGAGAACTTGGTCTCATCCAGTGGCTTCGTGAAGATGTCTGCAACTTGCTTATCCGTGGGGACATAACTTAGATTTATATCACCCTTCTCCACATGCTCCCGGATAAAGTGATATCGTAGCTCGATGTGCTTTGTCCGACTGTGAGAGACTGGATTATTTGCGATAGCAATTGCACTGGAAGAGTCGCAAAACATAGGAATGTCTTTGAGCTTCATGTTGTAGTCTTGAAGTTGATTTCTTATCCAGAGAAGTTATGCGCAACAACTGCCAGCAGAAATGTATTCCGACTCGGCGGTTGATATTGCAACACAATTCTGCTTCTTGCTACTCCAGGAAATAAGTCTCCTTCCGAGGAATTGACACGTCCCAGAGGTGCTTTTCCTGTCGTCTTTGCTACCTGCAAAGTCTGCATCTGAAAAACCAATTAGTTCACTATCATTACTTCTTGGGTACCATAAGCCAAGATTTGGTGTGCCTTTAAGGCATCTCAAGATTCGCTTTGCAGCAGTATAGTGTGATTCCTTAGAGTTCACCTGATATCTAGCACAAACACATGTAGAGAACATTATATCAGGTCTACTGGCAGTAAGGTAGAGCAAAGAGCCAATTATGCTTCTGTACTTGGTTTCATCAAAAGGTTTCCCTTTCTCATCCTTGTCCAGAGACGTAGCTGAGCTCATTGGAGTCCTCATAGAGGTTGCACTCTCCATTCCAAATTTCTTAATTAACTCCTTAGTGAACTTTGTCTGAGAAATGAAGATTCCATCTTCAGACTGTTTCACTTGAAGTCCTAAGAAATATTTCAGCTCACCCATACTGCTCATTTCAAATTTCCCTTGCATAAGTTTAGAAAACTTTTTGCAGAGGTTATCATCCGTAGAGCCAAATATGATGTCATCGATATAGATTTGCACTAGCAAAATCTTGCCTTTTACTTCCCTAAGAAATAATGTCTTATCTATCTTTCCTCTTGTGAACTTGTTCACAAGAAGAAAGTTAGACAGCGTCTCATACCAAGCTCGAGGAGCTTGTTTCAAACCATATAAAGCTTTCTGTAATAAATAAACATGATTGGGATGATCAGGATTAACAAAACCTGGGGGTTGTTCAACGTATACTTCCTCTTTAATGTCTCCGTTTAGGAAAGCGGATTTGACATCCATTTGATATACGGTGAAACCCTTGAAAGCAGCATAAGCAAGGAAGAGTCTGATCGCTTCGAGCCTTGCTACAGGAGCGTACGTCTGATCGAAGTCGATGCCTTCCTCTTGTCTGTACCCTTTAGCTACAAGTCTGGCTTTGTTCTTTATGATTGTTCCTTCTTCATCCAGCTTGTTTCTAAACACCCACTTTGTTCCAATGACATTTTTGTCCTTGGGTTTTGGAACTAGTGTCCATACTTTACATCGTTTGAACTGATTTAATTTTTCTTCCATAACAATTATCCAGGATGGATCTTCATTTGCCTCTTGGAATTTCTTTGGTTCGACCTGCGAAAGAAAA
This sequence comes from Dactylorhiza incarnata, assembly GCA_033032865.1. NCBI lineage: Eukaryota > Viridiplantae > Streptophyta > Magnoliopsida > Asparagales > Orchidaceae > Dactylorhiza > Dactylorhiza incarnata. The sequence continues at coordinate 18,455,270 of JAWHQI010000001.1, read as the reverse complement.
CTTAAATGCATATTTTCGTTAATGGTACCTCGTCTTGTTCTTATTCCTTCATGAGGATCTCCTATGATTTGATCAACTGGATGATCCCTCATGTGTCGTAGCCCGAGGTTTCTTGCATGATTTAGACCAATAGGAGTTTCTTCTACTGTTGGAGTATCTTCCTCCACTTGGAGTGGCTCTTCATCAGGATGATCTTCTTCATAGGTAGTTATTGGGGGAATCTTGATGAAGTGTTGAGAATTTTCTTCAACTGGCTGATCCAAGCTTAAGTCCTGTAGCTTTGAACCTGTGTCTGCAGAAGAAATGCTAGAGGAGCTGCTTTGTAGCATGCTCGTCTCATCAAATACAACATTAATAGATTCTTCTACCACCAGGGTTTTCTTATTAAAAACTCTATATGCCCTACTATGACTACTATAACCTACAAAAATACCTTCAAAGCTCTTTTCACTAAACTTAGTTTTGTAATGCTTTCCATTGTTTTGCACAAAGCATTTACTGCCAAAGATTCGAAAATAAGAAATGGTCGGTTTCTTGCCTTTTAGAAGTTCATAAGGAGTCTTTTCATGGTTTTTGTTTATGAGTGCTCTGTTTTGCACATGACATGCAGTATTGACAGCTTCAACCCAGAAATATTCAGGTAGTGAAGAGTCACTCAACATGGTTCTGCAAGCCTCAATAAGTGTTCTATTCTTTCTCTCAGCTACTCCATTTTGTTGTGGAGTTCGAGGAGAGGAAAACTCATGAAAGATACCGAGGCTTTCACAGAATTCTGTCATTGCTCCAGATTCAAATTCTGTACCATGGTCACTTCTGATTTTGACCACCGAACAGTTAAATTCATTCTGGACTTGCCTGACAAAACTAGTGAAAGTGTCGAAGGTATCTGACTTATGTTTCAGAAAGAATACCCAGGCAAAACGAGAGTAATCATCTACAATAACCAATGTGTAGGATTTTCCTCCTAGACTTCTAATTTGCAAAGGACCAAACAAATCCATATGGAGTAGGTATAGACACCTGGTTGAATCTTTGCCAATAATGCTCTTAAAGGTAGCTCTTGTTTGCTTGCCTTTTACACATGCATGACAAGGTCTATCTTTAATGCACTTAACATCTGGTGCATCGCGCACTAAGTTTTGAGAAAACAATTTATTAATAGTTTTGAGATTTATATGTGCTAATCTCTTGTGCCATTGGTCAACAAGAGATGCACTATCTTTTGCCAAAAGACATACTGGTGTAGAAGATGATATGCAAAGAAAATTTAAACAAAATATGTTTCTACAGCGAATGCCTGATAAAATCGTTTCATGATTTTCAGCCGACTTTATCAAACACTTATCTTTATGAAAATCAATAGTGTATCCTTTATCACAAAGTTGACTTATGCTTATCAGATTATGTTGTAATCCTTCCACATAAGCTACATCGGAAAACGATACATTTCCATTAGAAATCATACCATAGCCTTTAGTTATTCCTCTGTCTGAACCGCCAAAAATAACTTTTGGACCGTTCGCAACTGGAATGTAGTTTTGCAAAAGGCTTCTTGTCCCGGTCATATGCCGAGAGCATCCACTGTCCAAGTACCAGATTGGATTTTTATTGGCCTTTGGACATACCTGCAAAAACAAATCATTTCGCCTTAGGAGCCCAAACAGATTTGGGTCCTTGGTCCCGTGTCAGTTGAGCACCACGAAGAATGTTAACATTGCGAGTGGTCTGCCTTGCAACGTTCACTTGTGGTCTCTTAGTATACGTTGTATTAAACCAATAATCAACGGCAAAGTGACCAATTTTACCGCAGCACCAACAGTCGAATCTGTTGTACCTTCTCTTTACACTCTCCTGCTTAACTTTTTGAGCGTTAGCTCTTGCAGGAGCAGCCCTTTTAGATGAGGATGCCTCATGGGGGCAACACACACAAGGTGGTACTGTCCTCTTCGGCTTTGGTGCAACAGCCTTCACTTTTGGTGCTTTCTTAGCACTCGGACCATGAACAAATGGACCGTACCCTTTCCGATTAATCTCTTGATAGGGTGCTTGAAAAGCACTATCACCAAAGTTTCGGGGAGGAGCCCATTCCTTATGATCATTCACAGGTGAAAAAGGAATTGGTCGTGTGAAATGACCATATGAACTCTCCAAATCATAAGCATTCGTAGGGAATATGACTCTCTTGAATGCTACAGGCTCTTGATGAGCTTTCCCTTTTTCTTTGGTAGTAGCTTTCTTAGCAACCAGACCATTCTTCTTAGCAATTGTATTTTTTGAAGAATTGCTAGTACTAGCTTCATGCCCTATACCGCTTCCTTTTGCCTTAGTGGTAAAAGTACCAATAATTGGCAGAACAGTTTTAGGTTGAGAGAATGCTTCAACCAACTTCTTCTCAGCCGCAAGCTGTTCCTCCAAGACTTTTATCGAATTATCTCTCAAGGCAAGAGTCTCTTCCGAGCTTTTGATCTTGTCTTTCAAGGCTATACTTCCTCTTTGAGAGAAGACAGTTCTTCAACTTCTTTTCTCAAGTTAGATTCCACCTCTTTGAGAGCCATGATCTCCTTACCCTGAGTTTTGACAACCTTTAGGCACTTGTCAAAGCTTTGGAGCATTTTGGTATATTGAGACATGAGCTCAGATTCATCGTCTGAGAGGTTATCCTTTTGTTCAGCCGAAGCATAATCAGAATCAGATAGGATAGTGTGATCATTTACCTTTCCGGTGTACGGGGGTGCTTCTTCATCATCAGACATAGCCATCAGACCGAAGTAAGCTTCTTCTTCATCACTCGACTCATCAGAGTCACTGTCGCTCAGAGTTTTGGCTTTCTTAGCGACGAAGCTTCTATCTGATTTCTTCTTTCCATGAGTGGATTTCTTGTCTTCTTTTCTTCCACCTTCTTTCTTTTTGTAGGGACACTCAGCAATTATGTGCCCTGGCTTATTACAACAGTAGCAAATAATGTCAGAAGAAATGTGTTTGTTCTGTTTGGATTTATACCTGTCATTATTGCTTGAGCCCTTCCTGTGATATTCGCCATCACGACGAGAATATTTATGATCCGAGGAAGACGGCTTGTTGTTCATGTGCCTTCGCTTGTTCAGCAGTTTCTTAAACTGACGGGAGATTAAAGAGAACTCCCCATCAGACAGTTCGGAACAGGAAGAGCTGGCTTCCGATTCTTCTTCAATATCAGATTCCTTTTCTCTGATCGGTATCACTGCTTTGCTCTTCTTTGAATTCTCTGCCTTCAAAGCTAAGGTTCTTTCTTTGCTTGAAGCTCGATTTACATCCTCTTCAGACTTTCGGATGTTCATTTGTAATTCATGAGACAACAGCTTCCCGAACAGATTTTGAGGTTCTAGACTTGACAGCTTTCCAAACTCTCTAATAGCAACAATCTTGCTATCCCAGTCTTTCGTCAGAGAGCGCAAGAATTTGTCATTTAGTTCACCGTTTGTGAACTCCCTGTCGTAGTTCCTCAAACCATTGACTATCTTGAAGAATCTTTCGTACGCATCAGCAATGCACTCCTTCTTATTCTGCTTAAACGCCTCGTACTCTTGATTAAGTAGAGACCTTCTATCTTCTCTTACCTCGTCAGTACCTTCCATTAGAACAATTAAGGATGTCCACATCTCTTTGGCTGATTTGCAGTGAATTAAGTTTTGCAACATGGAATCGTCCACTGCACTTGCAATTATGTTTTTAGCCTTCTTGTCAAGAGCAACAAGAGCTATCTCATCCTTAGTCAAATCCATCATTTTCTTAGGTATCTGAACAGTAGGATTTGTTGACGAAGCGGTCATTGGCACATGGGGACCTTCTTCCACGACTTGGAAGATTCTGGGATCTGCAGCTTCCATATAAAAATGGACTCTTTCCTTCCACATAGGAAAGTTGGCCTTGGTGCAGATGGGCAATTTCAGAGAGGATTCCTTGACTCTATCCATGGCTTGCTAGCAACTAGAAGGATGGATCCTGTTCAAGGTGTTAACCTAGCAACGAACAGCGACCCTCTGATACCAATTGAAGTATCTAGTTGCCTACCTAAATCACCTAGAGGGGGGTGAATAGGTGATCTCTACGTCTTTTGCGGAATTAAAAATTAAACGTAAAGCACATCACACAAAATTAATCACAGCCACAGAAAACACCAGGAATTTATAGTGGTTCCCCGTACTTGGGTACTCCACTGCCGGCCTCGCCAATCTAGCACCACAGCTAGACTTGACTACTCACTAAATCTCGGATCAAGAACGATCCTACAGTCTCGGAGTCAAACTCCTACAAACTCAGAGAGAACCTCTCTTACAACTCGGAGAAAACTTCTCCTACAACTCGGAGAACAACCTCTCCTACAACTCGGAGATAACAACTCCTACAACAGATTGAAAAGGGTTTGAACAAAACTAAACCAGATCTGAATAACAGAGGCGTTTTCTTCCTTCTTCTTGAATGGCTTTTGAGAACGATGAGGAAGAACAACGATCCTTCAAATCTGTCTTTGGCAATCCGAAACGATCCAATAGAGATTGTAGAACCTGAGCATGGATCAATCGAATCCTTCTTGATAGAAATGGCAACTCCAAAGAGTAGAACGATCTCCAATCGTAGACGACGGCGAGCGGTGTTTTTCACGTTCTTTTTGATCGGGAGAGAGAGATTAGGGTTAGAACGATTCTTGAACTTCTCTTAAAACAATCCTATATATATGGAGAGGAGCAATTAAAGGATTAATTAGCCTTAAAAGCACTCCATATAGCCGTTAGAAACGAGAAAGGGGCGATCACGATCCGTCCAGAACAGAGAAAACGAAACAGAAAAATTACGGACAGAAGTCTCGAGACATAAGGGATCTCTCGAGACATAAGGGATCTCTCGAGACATGAAACGGAGAGAGCAGGAAAGGGATGTCTCGAGAACTCGATGATCTCTCGAGACATTGCAAAGAATTCAGACTTAAGATCTCTCGAGACAAACACGATCTCTCGAGACATGTCTGATCTCTCGAGACATATCCTTAGGAAAAATTTGTTTCACAAAAATTTCTTTTCTTCTCTTGAACACATGCTGCAGCCGCACTCCAAAGTCTTCAATAGTCTTGAAAAAGAAGTGTACCCCAATAATGAGATCACACATGAGTCATCACCATGTTTCATATAATGAGGGATTACATTTTATGAAACTGTGTTTGCAGACCCATTGTGACCTGACATTGGCTTACACTTAGCCATGATAATCTGCAAGACAATACTAGAAGAGCATATCAAATACAAAAGCAATTCAATCTTAGTTTAAGGGTGACTTCTCACAAATCAAGGTAATTGTGAATGCAATTTCCAACATCTCCTTATCAAAAGACTCAGTGCAAGATAGTGAATTCCTACCAAGGGGGTAGAAGAGTGGACTACCCAAAGTTTGGGGAACCACTATATTTTCTTGTGTTGTGCTGTGATTTCTTTTCTTGCATTTACTTCATTTGTTTAATTCTTGTTGATGTGTGGGAAGCTCTAATCTGTGATCATTCACATATATATATATTAACTTTGCACAAAATATTTTTAATCTTTATTCACCCCCCCTCTAGAAAATTCTATTGAGGTTAACTGTGCACTTTCAATTGGTATCAGAGGGAGGTTGATCTACAAAGGGTTAACTCCTTGATCAAAAAGATCCTACCTCTTGTTTTCATATATATATTTTTCTACAAAATTATTTTCATGGCACAAATCAAAGATTATGCTTCCACCAGACCACCAATTTGCAAACTTGAAAAGTTTGCACTTTGGAAAACAAGAATTAGAATCTATTTAAACTCTATTGATGATGAATTACTTAATGTTGTTATGACAGGTCCCCCCAAGCCATTCAAAAAGGATTCAAGTGGAAAAGCAACTGAAACACCTGCTCCAAAGGCTGAATGGACAGAAGAGGAAAAGAAAGCCCAAGCATATGATGCCAAGGCTATGAATATCCTAGTTTCAACTCTCTCAGATGAAATCTTCCAAAAGATTGCTGAGTGTGAGTCAGCTAAGGAAGTATGGGAAGCTCTCACTAAAATGGTTGAGGGAAGTGCTGATGAGAAAAAGGACAGAAAGGCACTACTCATCTCCCAATATGAAAACTTCCAAAAGAAAGAGAGCGAAAGTGTTGCTGACATGTATTCAAGATTCAGCCTCATAGTCAATGAATTGAGAACACTTGAGAAGGACATATCTCTTACTGAGAAAAATGACAAATTGCTGACTTGCTTCCCCAGCTCTTGGGATTCAAGAATCTGGCCAATCAAAGACTCTAGAAGTCCAAAAGAAATCTCAACAGATGTCCTATTGGGTAAATTAAAATCCTATGAACAACTGTTGAAAACAAGGGCTGAGAAAGAAGAAAAAGAAAAGGCTTCTCCACTCCCAAAAGAAAAGAGTATTGCTTTGAAGGCTGTTGAAGGAGTACCCTCTACAAGTGATGAGGAGCTGATCAGCCTACTGGCCAGAAGGTTCAAGAAGTGGATCAAAACAGAAGGATCCAGAGGAAGAGATTCAAAAACTAGGTATAATAAAACACCTACTAAAGAAATTATATGCTACTCTTGCAGGAAACCTGGACAAATTGCACCTGATTGTCCTAAAGAGATCAACAATAAGAAGGATCTAAAAAGAATAGATCTAAAGAAGAAGAAGAAGAAAGAAAAAGGATTCATTGCTCAATCTTGGAGTGATTCAGAATCTGAAGAAAGTACCTCATCAGATGATGATCAGCAAGAGGTCAAGCAAGAGGAAACCTGTCTGATGGCCACTGAGAAGCCTGATGATACATCTATGGTAAATATACTTGATAATATAGATTTCTCTTCTACTGATTTCAAACAAAGTTTCAAAGAATTCTGTTTAGATCTAATCAAATCTGAAAAAGAAGTAAAAGAATTAAGAACTGAATTAAAAAATCTCAAACAGGAAAATACACATCATAAAAATTATAAGCTCAATCTAGAACTCTCAGAAGAGGAATTAGACAAAATCTATTCAGAAAATCTAACACTAAGAAAGGAGCTTGCAAAGGCTAAAGTCTTTGAAGACTCTCTAAATGGGAAAGGTCAGAAGCTCAAAAACATTTCTGAGAATCTCACTAATAAATTTAGACAGCTAAATCAGAATACTAATGAAGCATCTAAACCTCAAACTTCCAGCAAATCTGTCTGGAAACATCCAATTCACTTCACTAGGGAGAATTATCTAACAGGAGAAAGATTACAAGAAAGTCCTGAAATAACCACTATTTTTAATAAACCTAATCCCATTACAGATAAAGGAATCTTAGGAAAATATCCTCAGAAAAAATTTGAACATTCATCGAATTCTTACCAACGTGCGTCGAGTACTAATCGACGCTTATACCAAAATGCGTCGACTTCTACTCAACGCAACCTCTCTCATGCTTCGACTGAAAGTAGACTCAGAATGAAGAAAGCGTCGACTCCAAAACGACGCAACCAGAAACCTACGTCGAATTCATATCGACGCAACCATAAGTCTACGTCAAATCCCTATCGACGCAATAATTCAGACAGAAAATTTTCTGTTTCCAAACAGGTCTCTCAATCCATGTCCTTCTATTATGAACATTATTTCTGTGATATCATCCAAGAAGATTGGTATGATAAGCCAGTACCCCATAAGAAGGAAGGATACCCTGAAAAACCCACTTATTCTTTTATTAAATCATTTACTAATGAGAGGAAGGGACCCCAGCTCAGCAGTGTCCAAACTAATGTTTAAAATTCTATGTGCAGATGTATCACATCTCCAGGATGGTGTGGTACTTGGACAGTGGATGCTTCATTCACATGACAGGATGCAAAAACCTATTAATCAACTTTGAGGATAGACTTGGACCATCAGTAACCTTTGGAGATTCTAGCTGTGGCCAAACCAAGGGCTTTGGAGATTTCAAAGAAGGGAAAGTCACCTTCAAGAATGTGGCAGTAGTCAAAGGACTAAAGCACAATCTGATAAGTATAAGTCAGATATGTGAAAATGGTAGGTATGAGGTAAAATTCACCACACTATTCTGCCATATTATTGATATCAAGACTGGTGCTACAGTACTAAATGGAACTAGAAAAGGAAAAGTATATGTAGTGGACTTTAGCTCTTCATCCACAGAAGTTTGCTTATTCAACAATATCATAGATAAAAATGAACTATGGCATAGGAGACTAGGTCATCTAAACTACAAAACCATTAGTAAACTAGCAAAGAATAACCTAGTCAGAGGTTTACCAAAGGGTAGGTACTCTAAGGACTCTCCATGCAGACCTTGCCAACTGGGAAAACAGACCAAATCATCTTTCAAACCCATTGGTAAGGATGACTCTCCCAGGGCCCTATACTTACTACACATGGATCTCTTTGGTCCCATATCCACTCAGAGCTTAGGTGGAAAATCCTATACCTTGGTTATTGTTGATGATTATTCTAGGTTTAGCTGGGTATTCTTTCTAAGGGTTAAATCTGAAACCCATAAAATTCTCTAAAAATTCATAAAACAAATTCAATCTGAGTTCAACTCCAATGTTTCAATTATAAGAAGTGATCATGGGACTGAATTTGAGAATCAGCTGATTTGTAGTCTCTGTGAGGAAAAAGGTATTAAACAAAACTTCTCAGCACCTAGAACTCCTCAACAAAATGGAGTTGCTGAGAGGAAGAATAGAACCTTAATAGAATCAGGAAGGATCCTGCTTGCAGAATCATGATTACCAAAATCCTTTTGGGCTGAAGCAGTCAACACTGCAAACTATGTTCTAAATAGAAGCCTCATACACAAAACTAAATCAAAGACTCCATATGAGCTCCTGAAAAATAAAACACCCACTGTTAAATATTTTAAAATTTTTGGATGTGCTTGCTATATTCTAAACAATGGGAAAGGTCATCTTGCCAAATTTGACAAGAAGTCTGATGATGGAATATTTCTGGGATACTCATCATCTAGTAAAGCCTATAGGTGCTACAATAGAAGAACTCTTAAAATTGAAGAATCTATGCACATTGTATTTGATGAAACTAACATGCTACTTAAGGGGGAGGAGACTCCCACCAGTTCCTTTCCACAAGAAAACAACAGCATAGAAACCTAGCTTGAGCAACTAGCTCTAGAGAACACAGAAAATGGAAAGGAATACCAGTTAGAGGAACCAAGTGAGGAGTCTGAACAAGAAACCTCAGAAAAGAGCATTCCAGACCCATTTCCACAAGAGAACATGGTTCAGGAAGAACAATTGAAAAATGATCTCATTGAGAATGAAGAAGAAGAACAACTGACAAGTTCAAGCAGGACAGGGATCAATTTGAAGGATCATCCACAAACTCAAGTAATTGGAGATCCCAATATAGGGGTAAGAACAAGACACCAGGTCTCCACTGGGATGGTGCTCCAATGCTTCCTATCACAAGTTGAACCAAAGAAGTTTGAGGAAGCAAATTTTGATCCTCACTGGATTATGGCCATGCAAGAAGAACTAGGCCAATTTGAGAGAAACAAAGTATGGAACCTAGTTGAAAGACCAAGAAACTACCCTGTAATTGGTACAAAATGGGTATACAGGAACAAACTAGATTCCACTGGAGTAATTGTGAGGAACAAGGCAAGACTTGTAGCACAAGGATATAGACAAGAAGAAGGGATAGACTACAACCAGACCTTTGCTCCAGTAGCCAGATTAGAGGCAATCAGGCTCTTTCTTGCCTATACAGCCTTCATGAAGATGAAAGTCTACCAAATGGATGTCAAGAGTGCTTTTCTAAATGGTGATCTTCAAGAAGAAGTATATGTGGAGCAACCACCAGGTTTTGTTAATCCCTCTTCTCCTAACTTTGTTTATAGACTTAACAAAGCTCTATATGGTCTTAAGCAAGCACCTAGAGCTTGGTATGAAACTCTCTCAAATTTTCTTCTAGAAAATTCCTTTGAAAGAGGAAAAGTAGACAAGACACTCTTTACTAGAACCCATAGAAACCAACTCCTCCTTGTTCAAATATATGTAGATGACATTATCTTTAGCTCAACTCATCCTAAACTGTGTAAAACATTTGCTAATCTAATGCAATCTAAATTTGAAATGAGTGGTATGGGAGAACTCTCATACTTCCTAGGGCTACAAGTAAAACAAAGTAGTGAAGGAATCTTTATCTCACAATCAAAATATACTAAAGAGCTAATCAAAAAGTTTGGTATGGAATCAGCATCTACCATGAAAACACCCATGGCAACCAATGCCATTATAGAAAAAGATGATAAAGGAAAATCAGTAGATCAAAAGACTTATAGGGCCATCATAGGATCCCTTCTATATCTTACAGCTAGCAGACCTGATATCATGTTTGCCACTTGCATATGTGCTAGATTTTATGTTGACCCAAAGGAATCCCATCTCACCTCTGTAAAAAGGATTCTTAGATACCTAAAGGGAACCCCTGAACTAGGGCTATGGTACTCAGCAGAAACCAACTTTGAATTAATAGGTTTCTCAGATGCAGATTATGCTGGATGTAGGGTTGATAGAAAAAGCACATCTGGTACCTGCCAATTCCTAGGTGACAGATTGATCTCATGGTTTAGTAAGAAACAAACCTCAGTCTCAACCTCAACAGCTGAAGCTGAATACATAGCTGCTGGGAGCTGTTGTTCACAAATCCTGTGGATGCAAAATCAGCTTCTTGACTACAAATTGGAAATACATACTCTATGATATATTGTGATAGATCTAGTGCTATATCCATAACATCCAACCCAGTCCTTCATAGTAGGACCAAACATATAGAGATCAGACATCACTTCCTTAGAGACAATGTTGAGAAGGGTAAAATAACCTTAGAATATATTCCCACAGACAATCAAAGAGCAGACATCTTCACAAAACCTTTAGATGAAACTAAGCATAACTATTTCATAAACACCTTAGGAATGCTTGATGGAAGCTTGTACACCCCATTGTTAGGGAACTCTAATGAAATCAGACAATCTAAGAAAATTTCTTGAAGATACGTCGAATACATGTCGACGCTCCGTCGAGACAAACTCGATGCTGACATCGATTTCCATCAGACAATGCTACGTCGATCCTTTATCGACGTACCGTCGAATTCATATCGACGCAAGACTATGATCACGTCGATAAAACACCAGGCCGGCCAATCTCCACACAAACGTCGACATCCATTCGATGCAACGTCGACTTCTAGTTAAAATTAGAATCAAATCCTTCCTTCCTCTTTTGACGATTGGATTACCTTGATTTCTGCTTCCTTTCTCGATGTTTCACCTTCTTTAAATAAAGCTTCTTATTTCATAACATATACCTTTCTGAACCCGCCAAAACTTTGTCTTCTACCTCTCTCTCTTTCTGCATCAATGGCGCCTACTCCTGTTCAAATTGCCCTTATCAATGCGATGAACGATGCTCTGGAAAATATTCTCTTAACCACTTCAAGACACGTCTAACCAACTTCTCCAATGAATGTGCCAATATGATCACCTCCTGTGAAGCCAAATTGGCCACCCTATCTGCCTCTCTTCCCGAGCTTCATCCTCTTCTTCGAGAGGAACCTCTGTCGCCACAAAAGTTTACATCCTTCCTGAAAGATATAAACCAGGGGGAGAGTTGCTCCAGAAACCCCTCTTGCCAGGTCTTTGATCTCACTAAAAGCTTAGGTTTAACTCTCTTCTATCCAACTAAGTATTCTCTCTAACTATTACTCCAATTCCATTATAGGCTCCACTCCTCTCAAATCACTCTGACTACACCTTCATCAAACACTGTGGTGAATCCTCCTCTTACAACACTGAAGGGGAGCATGCCGTGGATTCAGAATTCAGAATTGATAACCCATATAACCAGGGCGAGATTCCTGTAGTAAAGAACCCAGAAATCCAGGGGGAGGAAGAAGCAGTCACCTCTGATGATTGGAATGGACAGATATGGATTGATGCACCCTTATGTGAGGAGGAACTTCAACATCACTCCCCTGGCTTCTCTGCCAGTTACATCAAGCTGAAGACACCTCTACTTGAGGACATCCCTACAAAAGAGCTTGGAGGAGACAATCATCCCTCAGCAGAGATCATTCTACCTGAAGTCATTCTGCCTTCTATTGCAGAACAGACTCCTCTTCTTGATATTGTTCCCTCTCCACCCAAAGAGAAAACTCACTCTCCTTCATCTCCACCTCTACCTCTACCTCCACTTCAACCTTCTTCTCTACCTCCTCTGCTACCTCTACCTCCACAAGTGGCAAGCTTCTCCAAACAAATCCTACCTAGGCAAAGTTCAGAAGGACAGATGAAAAGGAAAAGAGAAGCCATTCCCTACTGGAAAAACTTCTCCAAAGAAGAAAGGAGAGAGTATGCAAAAGAATGGAAGTATAGAAAAGCATGTGAGCAAATAAGAAGATTTGAAAAGATGCCTATTATCACTCCTAACAGCCCTGTGAAGGAGTACCATGACCCTGACATGGAAAAGAGGCATGAAGAGATAAGAGAAAGAGAATTGAATGAATATGAAGCAGCTAGAAAAGAAGTGGAAGATAAAAGGATTGCCTGGATGGAAAAGATCAACAAGTGAATGACTAAAGAACAAATTCTTGCTGAATCTTCTATCAGAATTCCAAAGAAATTGTTTGATATTGAAGCTTATCAAAAGAAAAACCCTCAGGCAGGAATCATCCTAGATAAAGGTCAAAAAGACAAGAAGGGTGTAGGGTGTACAGAAGATACTTACATTCCCTACAAGAAGCCCAACAGACCTATAAAATTAGACAAGTGGCATGCCTCACCCTGGAAAGGGAAAGGGAAAATGGCTGACATTCCAGAGAAGCAGCAATCAGAAAAGAGAACAATATATAGGCCCAAGGTTGATAACAAGGGACCACCTGAGATCAAGCCTACTGAAAAGAAAGTTCAAAACATTACAATTGAGATGATTGATGAAAAAGCAGCAATCATCATCAGCAAAGGCTACTCCATAAATGACACAATCCCTGATGGTGATAAACTATTGGAAAAACTGCATACAATCATCAGGAATGTCCAGGAACGACCTGATAGAGTCAGGGGCTAAATTCTTGATGCTATTGAAAACTTATCTAGGAAACTTTATTCTGCTTTTGTTAACTTTATGTACAAAAAGAAGTTTCTAGTTTAAACTTTTGTGAAAGACAAATACTTGTCATATGCTTTCTTATTCCACTTTCTCTTCTGATTATTTGACATATTTCTTTTCTATACAAATGTTGCGCTGGATTGATTTTATGCTAATACAATTTCTCTCTAAGTAGGGTTAAGACAAATAGGGGGAGATTGTTGGGGAAATGATTTCTCTTAACCCCTAGAAATAAGTTGAATATGAATTCTAAGAAAGAAAAACAAGGTTAAGTAAATATGCGTCGAATACTATTCGACGCAACGTCGAAATGAAGTCGACGTTTCCTTCAGATTGAGTCGAAGTAACTTTAGGAAGATTTCGACGTATGTGTTGTCGACGCTACTCTGATTTCTAGTCGACGCATATGGAGAAGTCGACGCACCTTAGTCGACGCACCTTCCTTATTCTCCTCTCGACGTCCAACCAAGAAGAACTCGACGTTTACGTCGAGTGGTAATCGACGCACGTCGATTTATATGACAGATTTAAATATGCGCCAGATCTCTTTCCTTCTTTCAGTAGATCTGATTTGTATGGAATAAATGTCAATATTTTATAGCCGTTCTGAATCATTCTTTCCTTATATCTGATTCTTGGCTAATTTGATTAAACTTATTTGGACATTATTTGAAATCAGAATTAGTTCTTTCCTTCTACATAGATAAATATTATGGAAACATTTTCATCTTTCTATTTCTCTGACTGCTAATTGATTATCCTCCTATAGTATTATTTTGAATCAACAGAGCTATAAATAAAGAGGAGGTCGGCAGAAAAAGTAGAACAAGTGATTCACCATTTTTACATTTGAAAAAGAGGAAGAGCTCCCAAGTATAGAGAGAAAATTGAGAAATTGTCCTACAACAATATTCAAGCACTTCTTCTTCTCCTGCTTCTGAAGTCATTCTGCTGCAAGTTCTGATAGCTCTCACAAAGAGAGAAAAGCTACAAATCTTCTTCTCTCTATAGAAGAAAGATTTAATTCACTTCTTGTGCTTCCAATCTTCTTGCTAGGAAGAAGATTCATTCTTGTTCTTATTTCTTTCTTCTTTCTTATTCTTACTTAAATATTGTAAAAGAGTTTTTAGAATCTCTCTTCAAAAAATTCAGTGTACTGGTTCTAAGAGTCTCCTTGTCAAAAGACTCAGGGTGGTTCAAAGAGTCTCCTTGTCAAAAGACTCAGGGTGGTTCTAAGAGTCTCCTTATCAAAAGACTCAGTGCAAGATAGTGAATTCCTACCAAGGGGGTAGAAGAGTGGACTACCCAAAGTTTGGGGAACCACTATATTTTCTTGTGTTGTGCTGTGATTTCTTTTCTTGCATTTACTTCATTTGTTTAATTCTTGTTGGCATGTGGGAAGCTCTAATCTGTGATCATACACATATATATTAACTTTGCACAAAATACTTTTAATCTCTATTCACCCCCCTCTAGAGAATTCTATTGAGGTTAACTGTGCACTTTCAACGGGGGCACGACCTGGAGAGCGAAGTGTTCACAAAAGCGAACTAGAGTGCAGAGTGCAAGGGAGCGCATTAGAGAGTGGACTGTTCACTGGAGCGAACTAGAGCGCACAACGCAAAGGCGTGCACTGGAGACCAAGTGTTCACTGGATTGGATTGGAGAGTGGAGTGAGAGGGTTGCTCGAAGCATCCGGAGGTCCATCAATGTGGAATGAGCTCCCCGTTGCCCCTAGCGGGGTATATATAGGCAAACCTTAGGAGTGACTACGGGTATCGGGTATCCGTGTACTCGACCGACCTGTTTAGCCTCCGAACAATGTTATTTATCCAAATATACATTAACAATCTCCTCCTATATTTGTGACAAATAACATGTACGTTTCGAAGTGCAGAAAGTAGTAAATAACATAAAAGAAGTTTTCGACTTAACATAAAATATAAGAGTTAGCACAATAAGTAACAGCAGGATTTTATACAGAAGTATAAATCATCCAGAATAAAAGTGCCACTCAGCAATATAAAGTCTGAAAACAAAATGACAAGGATAAACATATGACAATTCTACTCGTCTAGTAGATCATCAACATCCATGTCATATACTACTCTCTCTCTTCCATCTCCACCAGTGCCTGCAAGGAATTTCATGAGTTAGACTCTATGAATTCATGAACATATGCAGTAACGTAGAAAGTGAACTAGCTCTTACATAAGTGAGCTTAGAACTTGTAGCATTGGTGAAGTGACACTGTCAGCATCTCTATCTGGTCTAGCAGGAACCAGTCTAGTGTTGATTTTGTAAATCAACCATTATCTTATCCATTAGTGATCATTATGTGCCTCATCAACAAATGTTGAATGATATGGCACAACAACGTTTGCAACATTATCAGGTGTGAAATAATGTGCTATGATCATCAATGTTAGATAACCGACTACAACGACCTTTTTATTCCCAGTTGAATAATTTTTGAATCAACTTACAATGAGAAACATGCTTAGTTATCAAATGTGGAATAACATGCATCTAACCACCTTGGGTTTTCATCAAGAAATCATTTGGGGTTTTCAGTTTGTTATTAGATGCTTGAATGTTGCGACTATATATGTTCTCACTATGAAAACATAAACAGCGGAGGACATTTTCATACATCTATGAACTTTAGTCCCATCTCCCCCGATGTTTTTATTGTGAGAGCTCTATTCAAGCCTTTGGTCAAGGCATCTGCAACATTGTCTTTCGATCTCACATCAATCAGGGTCATAATCCCTTGACTTGTGAGTGAGGTCAACCAGGATTGTTTCAGCCTTAGTTGCCTTCTTTTGCCATTGAACAAAGTGTTCGTATCAATCATTTTCGTAGCCTGATTCTCACAGTAAACTGCAATAGAACTCATTTTCAGGATCGTCAGAGGAATGTCCATCACCAAATCTCCGGGAAAATCCTTAGTGATGACTAGAATGACGTCTTTGGCTGGAAAATCCTTAGTATCGACCAGGGCATTCTCGCTAAATAAGTAGGGTGCGAGAACCTTATATTCCTATTCTCGGCGGCTAGTGCTCGGCAAAATGCGAACCGACCCGCGAAGGTAGGCAAATACCCGTTGACTGATGCGAAGGCCCCGCGGGAGAACCGCTTGTAAAAGGTGATATTGAAAAAAGGATTGGTCCCCGCGAGGTCAAGGTGGAGAGACGATCCTAGAAAATCCACGGCCCAAGGTGGAGGATAAAGGCATCAAGCGAAAGTACTTATCCTATACAGAAGCTATCCAAAGGTATCATTCGCGAGAATAAGTATCGCGAGAACTCTAGAAAATGTGCGAGAACAAGATATAAAGGCGAGGAAAGAACACATCACTAAATAAAAATGCGAGCACAAAACGGAACCAGTGGTCCACATAATAAAAATATTCCTTGTTCATTTACATCAGGCGGCGGTCTCGCCAGCCCATAATGGGTTACAAAAATAAAACCAAAGCAAAAAGATCAGTCTTTGCGGTCGCTCGCCGACCCCTCGTCCTCATCGCTGCCCTCGACCGGCGGAAGAGGAATGAAGAGCTCCGGGACGATGTCCTCAAGACTCATGGCGGCCGCCTTGGCAGTTAACATGCCGGACTTTTGCCTCAGCTGAAATATGTATAGCGATGATTCGGAGGCCTCCTTCCGGATCTTCTCGTCTCGCGCTCGCTTCTCTTCCTTCAGGTGATGAGGAGAGGGAGGTACAACTGCGCGAACCAAATCTTTGTTAAGGGCCTTCAACCCTGCAATCTCACCCTCCAGGTCCCGAATTCGAGCATCTGCCCTCTCGGCAGTCTCGGCATCCCGCACAGATGAAACAAATGAGAGCTGAACTCGACGAAGAAATGAGTGGTTGCGCGATGCGAAGACTCACCACGCCGCCCTCAGAAGACCGCAGTTGGTCCTTCAGCTGAGTATTCTCGGCAAGAACGCCCTGGTAGGTAGTGGCGAGCCCAACGTTCTGGCGCTCCAGCTGTAGGCACCGCCTCCCGGTCATGTGAGCGAGCTCGAGGGAACGCATCTGCGACCTTGCGCTCTCATAGGTAAGGGTCCTCGCCGTCGCGTCCTTGTATGCTCCCGCATCCTCGCGGCCATACAAGCCAAAGGAAAGGGAGAAGGCGTGACCGCTGACGGTGGACTTCTCCACCCAGGAGGGGAGGATGGTGGAGACCTCAGCCTTGTTGTCCTCTGGCCTCCAGCACAGCAGGAGCTCGCCCGAGTCGTCGCGATGCCTCTGACCCAGGACGGAGTTAAAGTGATTGACAGGGATTGGCGGGTCGGAGGTCTTTATGACCTCCTCGCTTTGCTCGTCGACCTCCTGCCCATCTGATAGGATGGTGAGGTCGATCTTGTCGAAGTCTGGCTCGGCATGGACCTTCGCTTTCTCGGAGGGGTGCGAGCCCTGACTCTTCCTCTGCTTCTTCTTCGAGGGAGATTTGGAAGGTTGGCCGTGGCTGCTGGAGGCCTCAGGTCTCTTGCGAGAAGACGTCAGAGCAGGGGTGACTGTCTCGCGGCAGGCCTCAGCGCCCATGTTCGCGAGATCGAAGGCGGAGGAAGGTTTTCTGCTGCTCAAGTAGGGGGGGTTGAATGG